>CM054384.1:13170119-14370119 GCA_028858755.1 Ara ararauna
GACTTGTCTGTGGTATTTAGCCCGTGACAATGGTCATGCAGAGCATCTGCATTTCTGGCTACACCCTTCAGAGAAGCCACCCGTGTGCACTGCAAAGAGGAGTGTTCAGATGGGCTGTGTCCTTGGGGAAAAGCCTGTTCCTGCAGGACAAACAGCCCTGGGAGAGAGCGTGTAGGGAAGGGCGATGCTGCATTCACAGGCCAGTGTTTAGCTCCAGTCAAGTGACACGATGCTGTCAGAGCTCTGTGCCTTGCTCACGCTGCTCCTCTCCCTTCACCCTCACCTTGCAGGGTTTTGGCTGAGGCACAGACGTGGAATGAAGAGAGCCAATCATCCTCAGGCATGCACAACCCCTCGCACTGCAGCTGAAGGCAAGAGACCAGCTCTTGGGCAGCGTTTTTTATTGGACTCGTATTGAAAGAAGTAGAGGAGCCATGTAGAGTGAATGTCGGAGGCCAAAAGAGAGAGCAGGTGCCTGTGGCTTTATCAGCATCACCTGAAAGGGGAAAAGGGAGGAAAACAAGGTGCCCACAGCGCCTTGTTCGCCAGAAGACCTGTCTGCAGCGCAGGCATCTGGCTTAACGAGTTGCTCTACGTGCATTTGTCCGTTGCTGTGTGCACGCCTGGGCACCTTTAACTGAAGTCTCCCTGTCACAGTGGCAGGCCTGATGGAAAACTCCCATGTTATCAGGACATTGCTAGTGGTCTGCTGCTGTTACCAACTGGCATTTCTTCCCTTTTTGGTGAGGAAGGTAAAGGCAAGAGAGACAAAGCTAAGGGGCAGATAAAATGCACCCCTCAAGGGGTTTTAGAAGGCCTCCCAAAGGAAAGATCTAGGCTCTGATGCAAACCAGAGTGACGTGCCCGCTCCATGTGACAGGGTAAGCTCATGGCTGGAGCTGAGCTGGCACTGGAATTGGTTCCAAGTCCAGAGCCCTCCGAGCTGCAACCAGGCACTGCTGGATGTCCCTGCTCTACCCGCTGATCCCCAGTGTGTGAGAAAGGTCTGATCCAGGGTCTGCTTATGCCTTCTGAACAGCTCGTGATGCGTGAGCGCACGTCAGCATTGAATAGCTGAGCTAGTGAAAGGCAAAGATGTGTTCCTTGGCCTCCCTCTGCTCAGCTTTGGGCCAAGGCAGGGGAGCAGGCCTGCTATCCTGTGGCTGGTCACGCCACTAAGGTGGCGGCCGTGTGTTCTCAGAAGCCCCAGCAGAAGGTGGGGATGCTCAAGGGCTGGTAGTTGCAAAGCAGAGGAGGAGGGGCAGGCAGGCTGCCTTACCTTTCCCAGGCAGTAGTCCTGGTTTTGGCTGGGATAGAGTTAATTCTCTTCCCTGTAGCTGGTGCAATGCTCTGGGTTGGCTTTAGTCTGAGAACAGTGCTGGTAACACACCAATGGTTTAGTTGTTGCTCAGTAGCACTTACCCTGATCAAGGACTTTTCAGTCTCTCGTGCTCTGCCAGTGAGGAGGGGCACAAGAAGCCAGGAGGAAGCACAGACAGGACACCTGACCTGAACTAGCCACAGAGGTATTCCATACTACAGCATGTCATGACCAGTATAGAAACTGGGGCAGTTGGACAGAAAGGACCATTTGATGCTGGATCAGGCTCGGTATTGGTCAGCGGGTGCTGAGCAATAGTATTGGGCAACGCTTGTGTTTTCTGGATTTTCATTTCTCTTTTTCTGTTGCTTCCCAGTATCATTATCATTTCTGTTATTGTTGGTATTATTTATATTATCACTATATTTTACTCACTTTCAATTATCAAACTGTTCTTATCTCCACCTGCAGGTTTTGCATTCTTCCGATTCCCCTCCCGACCCCACCCAGGCGGTGGGCGAGCGACTGCCTGGTGCTTAGTTACCAGCTGGGTTTAAGCCAGGACAGAGGGACACTCCAGTGTGCCCTCATCTGCCCTTACCTGGGCTACACGGTGTGTGGGAAGGGAATCTTCTTTACACAGACACCACAGGAGCCTACACTCCCTCAGCCACTCTGCTCACTGTGGTGATGCAGCCAGAGAGGATGCAGGCATGCGGCCGCTGGCAGAGCAGAGGGAACACAGACACAGACACACAGAGTGCAGCTTTGCTGAAGGGGTTTATTGATCATGAGAGGGAAATGGCCCCAGGGGATCAGGTGGGGTCCTCCAGGGATGACCATCTCCTCATGCCACTGGAGGGGGACGCGAAAAGGATGTCACCACCACTTCCGGTCCTGAAAGACAGAGCCCCAAATGAGACAACCCCCTGCACTGTATGCTGGGACATGAGAGGGGCCTTGTCCCCAGCGTCTCTCTCTGCAGAGACCTGGGGAAGCAGAAGGGAATTGGAGAGCCCAATATGCCTGGGATAGGGCTTGGCTCGTGTGAGGTCCATAGGGCACCCAGAGTCCCTTACCCCAGGATGCCTTGAAACCTCCCAGAGCCCTGCCCAGCCCTCACGGTGATCCTGGGGGTCTGTATGGCACCAGAGCCCTTGCCTGGCCTGCACGGTGATCCCCTGGGTCTGCTGAGCCCCGCTGGGCACAAGGGAAGGCAGCTCTGTCCAGCTTGCCCTAGCACATGGGTCATGGACAGTCCCCTCTGTTTCCCTCTTCCATACCCAAGCTCTGGCCACCCCTGAGGGCTCAGGGTTTTCCTGGATCTCAGAATCCCTTGGGGGGCTGGATATGCCCTGATGCTGCTCACCTAGACATGGAGACCTGCAGCCAGGCGTTTCAGGCGGAGAAGCACCTTGAGAGGAATCTGCGGAGAAAGGGAGGGTTAGGGACACGCTTGGGTGCACTGGGGTGTACTGGCAGGCAGGGAAAAGCAGCGAGCAACGGGGTCCTTGGAGAAGGTGCTTTCAGGAAGAAATGGGGTACATGAATTTGCATGGTGGTACACAGAAAGCAGTGGGGGTCCTGGGGAAGGGGCCCACTTGGGTGCATGGCCGTGTATTGGGGCATCCTGGGGTGCTTTGGGTTGTAATGGGATGGATGGGAGAGCAAGGGTGACCCAGGGGAAGGGGGCCTCCCTGGAAAAACACTGGGGTGTGGGGCTGCTCTCGAGGGTTGTAGTGGGGTGCACTGGGGTGCACGGGGGCACGCTGGGATGTCCTGGAGTGTTGTGACCATGAGAGGGGAGCATATGGGGACAGCAGAACTCATGATACCTACCTCAGGCCTCTCCAGTTCCTCTAGTTCATGTTCCACCTGTAGAGAGACCACAAAACCTCACTGGTCACTGGTATGTCCCCAGTACCAGCAAAGGACAAGCAAGGGAAGGGAGGCGCAAACTGCCGTCTGGTTCCCCAGACTGGTTGCCCTGTAAGTCCACCCAGCACTTACCTCCAGGTCAGGGTCTCCACTTTCTTTTGAGACTGTCTGGGAAAGAGAACAAAGAGCTTGTCTGGATTGGACCTTGGTGGGGCTTTGTGTGGGCCACAGGTGTCCTCAGCCTCCCCAGGCCCATGGCTTCCCTCTGGTCTGAGCAGGAAGATCCCTTCTGCTCCCCACACCCCATTGCTCCAAGTTTCACTTGGGATACCTGTTCATGCAGTGACCAGGGGTGGGGACAGAGGTAAGGACAGCCTGGGGAATTAGGGGTCTCCAAAGGGGATGGGGTGACTGGAACCCAAAGATAGGGCACTGGCGTGAATTAACCAGGCTGCTGGCGTTGAAGGGACAGGACTGTGTGGGATGCTAATGTGGGGTATAGGAATTCAAGTGTAGAGGATATGGGGACTTCAAGCGTGGTGGTGCTAGAGGCAGAAGGACAACTGCAGAGGACCAAAGTGAGGGGATTGCGAGAGTGTTTGGGAGTTGGAGTACAAGGAAGGGGTTTTGGGGACATTACCACAGTGGACAGGATGAAAGGCAAAGGACTGAGGGGGGAGATGACCCAAAGGCATTGGGAACGATCAAAGGGAGGGCATCTGTGGACCCTAGGTAGGACACAGAGGAGATCCCAGGGAGGAGATGTCTGAGGGGACCAAAAGGGTGAAGGGGCCCAAAAGGCAGGGGTGTGGGGGCACCGAGACAAGAAACGGGTCAGGGCCATCCTAGGGAGTAGATAGGCCCAACCATTCAGTGAAGAAGCTGGGCTCCGGGTATCAGGAGCTATACTGCGGGGAAGCTTGGGAACAGACAGAACTGTGGAAGGCAGAAAGCTGCATTGCCTGGGGCTTCTCTCCTTCCCCTTGCTCAGGAAAGGGAGAAGCCAACTCAAGGGGTTTCATGCTCACCACTATGATTTTATCCTGCAGGGGAGCTGATGTCTTGCAGCCAAGACCTCTTCCCAGCCTTGAGCCCCTCCATGGGGCACTGAGGACTCACCTGAGCATCTGCTGGGGTGCACAGCAGGATGGTGAAGAGCAGGGCCATGCTGAGCACTGCGACCTTCATGTTTCTCTGCGGTGTGGTGAGTCCTGCATGAGGCTGGAGAAGGTGAGGGGCAGATTTATCCCTCCCCAGGACTCCTCCTTGCCCTCCCCGAGAGCCCCCAGGGCAAAGCCAGACTTGGCAGAGACGCCAGTCCTGGCAGCAAGCCCAGCCTAGGCACGGAGTCACCCCTGCCTCCAGCACGGCTTCAGCCACCTTCCCCGGCATCCGTCCAGCTCCCTGCACAGGGCAGCTGGACATGCAAATGCCCAGGCATCTGGGAGTGGTGAAGGGGAACAGTCGAAGGACCCCTGACAGCCAGACATCCTATGGTGTCTGCCCACTGCTCCAACACAAAAGCGTCCTCCAGCAGCCCCCCAAACCCAGATCCCCCTATCTCCCAGTGCCCTTTGCCTCCCAGCACTACCATCTCCCAGTGCCACCCGCCTCCCAAGACTGTCTTTCGCCACAGGACTCCCCCAGGGATGATGCCAGCCTCAGACCAGGGCTCTCTAAGCAGAACTGTCTCTGCCCCCTCTCCACCCATTGGGTAAACAGGGGCTGGGAATGACCACTCTTCCTGGGACATGAAGGATCCCGGGATTAGGGAACACTGGGGGGTGGGAGGACAGCTGCGGTGTACTGGCAGGTGGGGATAATGCTGGGTGACTGGGATCTTCAGTCACAGGAGGCAGTGGGGAGGACTGGTGAATGCTGGGCACTGGGAGATGAATGTTCGGCTTGAAGGAAGTGCTGGGGTGGTCACAGTGCCCAGCTCCAGCACACCCCATTTTCCATGCACTGCAGGCCCCAGTCTTTTCCATTTCCCAGCCTTGGCCTCCCCAGTGCAGAGAACAGAGCAGAATATCACCTGCCCTGGCCATCAGCCTGCCACTGCCTGGGACCACCATCCAGATCACTAGAGTCCCACTCTGTAGAGCTGCCTCCAGATGGTGGGTCCCAATGACTCTGTCCCCAACAAAGCTCTGGCTCCAGCCATGTCCCTGGATGGCACTCAGACACTGGTCTCCAAGGGATGTCCCTTCAATGCCCTCATCCTTGGCCAGGCCAGCTCTGTCCCCAAGCAGGATGTGGCCATTCCGAGGGACACGCAGAAGTGGGCGCTTGTCCTCAGGCAGCCACTTGGAGATAATTGCAGAGACAACAGAGCTCCCATGGCAACAGGAGGGATGTTTGTTCTTGTCATCCCTCCTCTCTATGTGTGCAGCTGATAAACTGTATTTGCCCCCGCCCTGTGGCACAGGAACCTGTCAGCAAGAGCATTCATCAGTCCTCCCCACTGCCTCCTGTGACTGAAGATCCCAGTCACCCAGCATTATCCCCACCTGCCAGTACACCGCAGCTGTCCTCCCACCCCCCAGTGTTCCCTAATCCCGGGATCCTTCATGCCCCAGGAAGAGTGGTCATTCCCAGCCCCTGTTTACCCAAGGGGTGGAGAGGGGGCAGAGACAGTTCTGCTTAGAGAGCCCTGGTCTGAGGCTGGCATCATCCCTGGGGGAGTCCTGTGGCGAAAGACAGTCTTGGGAGGCGGGTGGCACTGGGAGATGGTAGTGCTGGGAGGCAAAGGGCACTGGGAGATAGGGGGATCTGGCTTTGGGGGGCTGCTGGAGGACGCTTTTGTGTTGGAGCAGTGGGCAGACACCATAGGATGTCTGGCTGTCAGGGGTCCTTCGACTGTTCCCCTTCACCACTCCCAGATGCCTGGGCATTTGCATGTCCAGCTGCCCTGTGCAGGGAGCTGGACGGATGCCGGGGAAGGTGGCTGAAGCCGTGCTGGAGGCAGGGGTGACTCCGTGCCTAGGCTGGGCTTGCTGCCAGGACTGGCGTCTCTGCCAAGTCTGGCTTTGCCCTGGGGGCTCTCGGGGAGGGCAAGGAGGAGTCCTGGGGAGGGATAAATCTGCCCCTCACCTTCTCCAGCCTCATGCAGGACTCACCACACCGCAGAGAAACATGAAGGTCGCAGTGCTCAGCATGGCCCTGCTCTTCACCATCCTGCTGTGCACCCCAGCAGATGCTCAGGTGAGTCCTCAGTGCCCCATGGAGGGGCTCAAGGCTGGGAAGAGGTCTTGGCTGCAAGACATCAGCTCCCCTGCAGGATAAAATCATAGTGGTGAGCATGAAACCCCTTGAGTTGGCTTCTCCCTTTCCTGAGCAAGGGGAAGGAGAGAAGCCCCAGGCAATGCAGCTTTCTGCCTTCCACAGTTCTGTCTGTTCCCAAGCTTCCCCGCAGTATAGCTCCTGATACCCGGAGCCCAGCTTCTTCACTGAATGGTTGGGCCTATCTACTCCCTAGGATGGCCCTGACCCGTTTCTTGTCTCGGTGCCCCCACACCCCTGCCTTTTGGGCCCCTTCACCCTTTTGGTCCCCTCAGACATCTCCTCCCTGGGATCTCCTCTGTGTCCTACCTAGGGTCCACAGATGCCCTCCCTTTGATCGTTCCCAATGCCTTTGGGTCATCTCCCCCCTCAGTCCTTTGCCTTTCATCCTGTCCACTGTGGTAATGTCCCCAAAACCCCTTCCTTGTACTCCAACTCCCAAACACTCTCGCAATCCCCTCACTTTGGTCCTCTGCAGTTGTCCTTCTGCCTCTAGCACCACCACGCTTGAAGTCCCCATATCCTCTACACTTGAATTCCTATACCCCACATTAGCATCCCACACAGTCCTGTCCCTTCAACGCCAGCAGCCTGGTTAATTCACGCCAGTGCCCTATCTTTGGGTTCCAGTCACCCCATCCCCTTTGGAGACCCCTAATTCCCCAGGCTGTCCTTACCTCTGTCCCCACCCCTGGTCACTGCATGAACAGGTATCCCAAGTGAAACTTGGAGCAATGGGGTGTGGGGAGCAGAAGGGATCTTCCTGCTCAGACCAGAGGGAAGCCATGGGCCTGGGGAGGCTGAGGACACCTGTGGCCCACACAAAGCCCCACCAAGGTCCAATCCAGACAAGCTCTTTGTTCTCTTTCCCAGACAGTCTCAAAAGAAAGTGGAGACCCTGACCTGGAGGTAAGTGCTGGGTGGACTTACAGGGCAACCAGTCTGGGGAACCAGACGGCAGTTTGCGCCTCCCTTCCCTTGCTTGTCCTTTGCTGGTACTGGGGACATACCAGTGACCAGTGAGGTTTTGTGGTCTCTCTACAGGTGGAACATGAACTAGAGGAACTGGAGAGGCCTGAGGTAGGTATCATGAGTTCTGCTGTCCCCATATGCTCCCCTCTCATGGTCACAACACTCCAGGACATCCCAGCGTGCCCCCGTGCACCCCAGTGCACCCCACTACAACCCTCGAGAGCAGCCCCACACCCCAGTGTTTTTCCAGGGAGGCCCCCTTCCCCTGGGTCACCCTTGCTCTCCCATCCATCCCATTACAACCCAAAGCACCCCAGGATGCCCCAATACACGGCCATGCACCCAAGTGGGCCCCTTCCCCAGGACCCCCACTGCTTTCTGTGTACCACCATGCAAATTCATGTACCCCATTTCTTCCTGAAAGCACCTTCTCCAAGGACCCCGTTGCTCGCTGCTTTTCCCTGCCTGCCAGTACACCCCAGTGCACCCAAGCGTGTCCCTAACCCTCCCTTTCTCCGCAGATTCCTCTCAAGGTGCTTCTCCGCCTGAAACGCCTGGCTGCAGGTCTCCATGTCTAGGTGAGCAGCATCAGGGCATATCCAGCCCCCCAAGGGATTCTGAGATCCAGGAAAACCCTGAGCCCTCAGGGGTGGCCAGAGCTTGGGTATGGAAGAGGGAAACAGAGGGGACTGTCCATGACCCATGTGCTAGGGCAAGCTGGACAGAGCTGCCTTCCCTTGTGCCCAGCGGGGCTCAGCAGACCCAGGGGATCACCGTGCAGGCCAGGCAAGGGCTCTGGTGCCATACAGACCCCCAGGATCACCGTGAGGGCTGGGCAGGGCTCTGGGAGGTTTCAAGGCATCCTGGGGTAAGGGACTCTGGGTGCCCTATGGACCTCACACGAGCCAAGCCCTATCCCAGGCATATTGGGCTCTCCAATTCCCTTCTGCTTCCCCAGGTCTCTGCAGAGAGAGACGCTGGGGACAAGGCCCCTCTCATGTCCCAGCATACAGTGCAGGGGGTTGTCTCATTTGGGGCTCTGTCTTTCAGGACCGGAAGTGGTGGTGACATCCTTTTCGCGTCCCCCTCCAGTGGCATGAGGAGATGGTCATCCCTGGAGGACCCCACCTGATCCCCTGGGGCCATTTCCCTCTCATGATCAATAAACCCCTTCAGCAAAGCTGCACTCTGTGTGTCTGTGTCTGTGTTCCCTCTGCTCTGCCAGCGGCCGCATGCCTGCATCCTCTCTGGCTGCATCACCACAGTGAGCAGAGTGGCTGAGGGAGTGTAGGCTCCTGTGGTGTCTGTGTAAAGAAGATTCCCTTCCCACACACCGTGTAGCCCAGGTAAGGGCAGATGAGGGCACACTGGAGTGTCCCTCTGTCCTGGCTTAAACCCAGCTGGTAACTAAGCACCAGGCAGTCGCTCGCCCACCGCCTGGGTGGGGTCGGGAGGGGAATCGGAAGAATGCAAAACCTGCAGGTGGAGATAAGAACAGTTTGATAATTGAAAGTGAGTAAAATATAGTGATAATATAAATAATACCAACAATAACAGAAATGATAATGATACTGGGAAGCAACAGAAAAAGAGAAATGAAAATCCAGAAAACACAAGCGTTGCCCAATACTATTGCTCAGCACCCGCTGACCAATACCGAGCCTGATCCAGCATCAAATGGTCCTTTCTGTCCAACTGCCCCAGTTTCTATACTGGTCATGACATGCTGTAGTATGGAATACCTCTGTGGCTAGTTCAGGTCAGGTGTCCTGTCTGTGCTTCCTCCTGGCTTCTTGTGCCCCTCCTCACTGGCAGAGCACGAGAGACTGAAAAGTCCTTGATCAGGGTAAGTGCTACTGAGCAACAACTAAACCATTGGTGTGTTACCAGCACTGTTCTCAGACTAAAGCCAACCCAGAGCATTGCACCAGCTACAGGGAAGAGAATTAACTCTATCCCAGCCAAAACCAGGACTACTGCCTGGGAAAGGTAAGGCAGCCTGCCTGCCCCTCCTCCTCTGCTTTGCAACTACCAGCCCTTGAGCATCCCCACCTTCTGCTGGGGCTTCTGAGAACACACGGCCGCCACCTTAGTGGCGTGACCAGCCACAGGATAGCAGGCCTGCTCCCCTGCCTTGGCCCAAAGCTGAGCAGAGGGAGGCCAAGGAACACATCTTTGCCTTTCACTAGCTCAGCTATTCAATGCTGACGTGCGCTCACGCATCACGAGCTGTTCAGAAGGCATAAGCAGACCCTGGATCAGACCTTTCTCACACACTGGGGATCAGCGGGTAGAGCAGGGACATCCAGCAGTGCCTGGTTGCAGCTCGGAGGGCTCTGGACTTGGAACCAATTCCAGTGCCAGCTCAGCTCCAGCCATGAGCTTACCCTGTCACATGGAGCGGGCACGTCACTCTGGTTTGCATCAGAGCCTAGATCTTTCCTTTGGGAGGCCTTCTAAAACCCCTTGAGGGGTGCATTTTATCTGCCCCTTAGCTTTGTCTCTCTTGCCTTTACCTTCCTCACCAAAAAGGGAAGAAATGCCAGTTGGTAACAGCAGCAGACCACTAGCAATGTCCTGATAACATGGGAGTTTTCCATCAGGCCTGCCACTGTGACAGGGAGACTTCAGTTAAAGGTGCCCAGGCGTGCACACAGCAACGGACAAATGCACGTAGAGCAACTCGTTAAGCCAGATGCCTGCGCTGCAGACAGGTCTTCTGGCGAACAAGGCGCTGTGGGCACCTTGTTTTCCTCCCTTTTCCCCTTTCAGGTGATGCTGATAAAGCCACAGGCACCTGCTCTCTCTTTTGGCCTCCGACATTCACTCTACATGGCTCCTCTACTTCTTTCAATACGAGTCCAATAAAAAACGCTGCCCAAGAGCTGGTCTCTTGCCTTCAGCTGCAGTGCGAGGGGTTGTGCATGCCTGAGGATGATTGGCTCTCTTCATTCCACGTCTGTGCCTCAGCCAAAACCCTGCAAGGTGAGGGTGAAGGGAGAGGAGCAGCGTGAGCAAGGCACAGAGCTCTGACAGCATCGTGTCACTTGACTGGAGCTAAACACTGGCCTGTGAATGCAGCATCGCCCTTCCCTACACGCTCTCTCCCAGGGCTGTTTGTCCTGCAGGAACAGGCTTTTCCCCAAGGACACAGCCCATCTGAACACTCCTCTTTGCAGTGCACACGGGTGGCTTCTCTGAAGGGTGTAGCCAGAAATGCAGATGCTCTGCATGACCATTGTCACGGGCTAAATACCACAGACAAGTCCCTCAACACACCAACATTTAAGGAGAGAGAATCACGAATTCCAGTCTGAAAGAATCATAGAATCTGACAAGTCAGGGACCTCTCTGAGTAGGAGCCTGGAGATGTTACGGGATGCGCTCTGCTGACCAAGCTTGTGCTCACTGCTGGGGGGACCCACAGAGAAAAGGCTGAGTGGGAGGAGGACTTAGGAATCACCCTGCTCCCCTGGAAGAAGCCCTGTCTCAAAGGAGCTCCCAGAGCTGCCCTGGGACAGGACCTTCCCTCAACCCTCAGGTGTCACGCAGCATGCAGGAGCACACAGAGAGGGGCTGTCCCTGGCTTGGACAGGAAGAACTGGTGAGAGGAAGCTCCTCTCTTGGGCCCAGGACCTTGCTGCTCTCCTCGCAAGACCCCAGCGCGGGGGGTCAGCCATGGGTGGGGGAGTAAGGGGAAAAAGCCTGGCAGACGTGCACCATGGAGGGGACCCACTGAACATGGGCAACTGAACCTTGCCTGCTTCTCCCACACTGAGCTGTAGCTGATCTCCTCACACATGGCCTTAGGGAAGGGATCCCAGGCTCTCCCAGAGCTTCTGGACAGTGGCAGAACCGTCCCAGAACAGGCAGAGAGGGGACAGGAACCCACTCTGCTCCCCCAGCCTTGGTCCCTTGGGCATTGCCTTGGCAGAGGGAAGTGACAAAGTCCCACAGCGTGCAGCAGAGAAGGCCCAGGCAGCTGCTGCCATTGTGGACGCAAGCTCTGCTGCCCAGGAGCGTCCCGTCATGCGGGGGCTGACAGATGGACACACAGTGGTTGTAGGGCATGATGGTGAGAAAATAAAACTCAGCTGTGTTTGGGGAGAGAAAGAGAAAGACGTGGGCAGCACATCCTGCGAAGATGGCCCTGGTGTTCCAGAGGGAATTGGCAATCGGTTTAGTGCACATCTCCCTTTTAGTGTCAAAAGTGTTTTACTTGGCCATTCCTGTTGCTTTTATACAGAAGTCTGCCACACAATGGAATTACAGAATGGTGATGTTTAACTAACATATAATATATTACAATAGTAAAAATTTGGGAAAAGACCCTAAGGGCAGGTGGAGCACTACTGTTTGCTTAGAAACAAAACCCCACACAATCCCACAGAGCAGTGGAGCTGCTTTATGCAGCCTGGATGTGGCCTTTAGGATGATTCCACATCCAGCCTGTGCTTTGAGCCTCCCTATTCCTCTTACCCTCAGGCTCACAGAGGGAAAGCCACAGACCAAACGGCAGAAACAGGTTAACCTTCATCATTCCTATTGCCGGCAATCCCACATGGAGCTATGACTTGGGCCATGGAACGCACAGGCATTGAGAAATCGCTCTCTTTTCCCTGTGAAATGGCATGGGCTATGCTTCTGAACACATTTCAGGCGGTCACCAGGAAAGTACAAATTCCAGGAAGCTCCAGGATCAACTGCAGTTGCTCATCACCTTCTGAGAAGAACACCTCCAAAAGAGCAACAAACCACAAAACCACAAAAAAGCAGCCAAAGGAGTTGCCCTTTAGGGCATTGTAAGGGGCATGTGAATAGGTACAACTCATCTAACCCTTCTCTGTCTGTCCCCCTTCACCACCGCCAGGTGGCTGAGCCCCTCCATTTCCGCCTTCCCCGTGCAGCACTAGGGAAGATGCGGGGAATTAGAAAACAGGAGAACTGGTGCAGACTGGGTGAATGAGCGGGCAGAACTGGGAGCACAGGGGTGGGCTGGGTGAATGAGAGAGTGCACTGGGAGCACTGGGGTAGGAGGAGGGAACAAAGAAGTGGCACTGGGATGGTGGGGGAGAGAAAGGAAGCAGAACTGGGACCACTGAAGCAGATAAAGGGAACCAGGGAGTGGTGTGGGAGGGCACAGGGGCAGGTGGATGGACTGAGGGAGTACTGGGAGCACTGGGGTTCAGGGGGGTTCAGATGATGCTGAGATCGCACTCAGGGCGTATGGGATGACAGTGGGGGCGGCACTGTGGCAATAGGAGTTGCTGGCAAGCGTGGGGCGACTGAAACCCTGGGGACAGAGGACCTCTGTGCCCTGCTGGAAGTTGTCGCCTATCTATTGTTCTCTAGAGGCAGCTGAAAATCGGAAGTGACCACAGGTAACCGCCAGCCAGGCCAGGAGCCCCACATCTCTCCCCCCTCCAAGTCATTTAGACACTAACTGGTGGCTCCCCGCCTCTCACTCTTCTCACATTTAGGACCATTATCCCCCAGATGGCTCTCACAGTCCCTAGAGGTGTTGACTGAGGTGGTAATCAGTATCCTCCAGCTCCCTAAATTACAGGTCCTTGCAGGTGATGTCCCAGTTGGGCATGAAGCTGTAGAAGGAGGCACATCAGCTCCTGCATAGTAGACTTCACCTGTATGCTCTGATACTGCTGAGAAGGCACCCATATAGCAGGTCCGAGGTACAGAAAGACTCGGGCCAATTTACTGATGATAAAATCATTGCTGGTCCATTTGTGGTGCTCCCGCTGATATTTGTGGATATTGGTGAGTGAGTGACTCAGGAAGGGTGAAAAGGTAAGGGACGGAGGGATGAAGGGATGGGGAGAGGGAAGAAATGAAGTGGGAAGGGATAGGGAAACCTGCAGATGCTAGGTGAGTAAAGGGGGAATGGAGGGGATGGGGAGATAGAGGAAGAATTGAGCTCACTGCAAGGACTGAGCAAGTGGCTGGGTGGGCTGCACTGCCCACTGCGCTTAACTACTTACATGCATGCAATGCCTTAAACAACGACTTCACAGCTGTGTCATAGCCCCCTGAAATGCTAATTATTCAGCACTTTGTGGCTCAGCAACTAATGCACAAGGCAAAACAATTTTCCAGTTGACTGCCTCTCCTTTAAACAATCTCCAAAGCAAATATTCAGAAGTGCTTGATGTCTTCTCAGAACTGTCCAACAACAGTCCTCTTGTCTATACCAAGTCTTCTGTAAAGAACAAGCACTCATCATGTAATGGGTAATCTTCAGAAATTACCTTTCGTGTTTCACTAGAGAATCCCAGCCATTTTCAGCTCTCAGCCACACACAGTGCTTCTTTGTTCATGTCTTTCCATCTGGATCAAACTAGGCAGGCTTCATTTGAAGCTACAACAGGAGTTTGTATCATAATGGAGACAAACCAGGTGACCTCTTGCTCCCCCTGAAATATCCCATGGGCTTCAAGATCCAAGTCAGGTTTTCCCCACCAGCCTTGTAGAATTATCCTCACAGTGGATAATTTCAGCTATTTTAGAGGGAGCAAGTGCTGAGGCTTCTGCTTGGTGTATGGAAAGACTGTGACACTTCAGGAGAGGAAGAGTCTAAAGAATAAGACAACAGCTTGGCATTCACGGCTCCGCTCTCCTGATGCTGGCCTCAGAGGGCCTCAGTATGGCCACTCAGTTCAGTGCTGCCACTGCTCAGAGCGGTTGGTGGGTTTGCTGATAGTTGCACATGAACACTTCTGATGTTCTGCTCCCTCAAGAGACTGGTTGATAGGCCACCCCAAAAGGGATGGGGGGTTGGAGTGATTCTTTGGGAGCAGCAGCCTTTGTCCCCATGCCTGGTAGGACACCTCAGCCAAGCTGTCTTGGTGAGGAGAGATGAATGGGGCTGGAGATAGAAACCTGACATGCTTCAATGGTTACCTTTCAGAAACATGCAAGAGAAACAGATCTTTGTCCTGATGTGGAAATTGCCCAGGGTTGGCCAAGACTATGAGAGTGCTCTCAGCGTTGCTCTCCTTTCCTTCTAGCAATGGCATGTGGACAGCATTTTGCTTGTCTCATGGAAAGAAGGCAGGTTGACAACCATGCTTTAAGGCTCTATTGCAATTGCAGTTGATTCTTGTGCACGATGAGGTTGTAGCGCTTGAAAACAGGCATGAACAGTTCCAGGCTTGGCCAGTTCCCAGGCTCCCATGGCTGCCCCTACTCCACACTGGTCAGAGGATGCTGCCCAGGATAGGCAGGGAAGGAAACCGCCCCAGTACTAGGCATCCCGGATCCTTCAACTGCCACAGCCCACCTGGATCAGGCTCTTTCCAAGTTCCCTCAACAGGCTCCTTGTCCTGTGGGCCCTGGGCAAACGTGGCTTATCAGAGATGCTGTGGGGACAAACATCCTTCCTACAGCCAGGGGAGCTCTGTTCCTGCAATTAGCTCCAAGTGGCTGCTTGGGGACAAGCAGACAATTCATTGTTTCCACTCTGAATGGCCATATCTTGCTCAGTGACAGCACTGGCTTAGGTTGACAATGACAGTGGTGGTGTCACAAAAATTCACACTGCCCGAGGCGAGAGGTCAGCACACAAAGTACAGGATTACAAGAACAAATATTTATTCATGCACATAAGGTGTTTCAGCTAACCTGGGGCACCCAAATGTGGTTTTACACAGGGTTCATGTAACCTTCAAATGTTCAGGTAAGGCGTGAATCAACTGATCACTAACATCTTCACAACCAATTAATAAACATAGTCAATCAAAGAAGGAAGATGAAGACCACAGTGTTCAACTTGGCTCTGCTCCTCACCATCTGGTACACCAAATCAGATGTACAGGTGAGCCCAAACTATTAAACATTATTAATGATTAAGGCTGGGGGTTGGTCTAGGCTGCAGGAAGTCCCAATGACTACGGATGTTCTTTGCTCTCATGGACATCTGGGTCCCAGCATAAGGTGCGGATCCGTCTCTGGAGTCCTGGGTCCCTAACTCTCATCCCATTGCCCTCTTCTCTCTCTCCAGTTACTCATACCTCTTTGACTGTTGAATTTGGACCATGTGGCAAGTGCCCAGATGGCCCCTTAGGTGCCAGTCGGGGGTAATGGGATCCCAGAGAGCCTGGAAATGCCCCTCCAGAGACATCTAGGGAGCTCTGGGGAGACTGGGGTAGGATTTCTTAGCAAGCTGATATCATCAATCCTGCAGAAGAAAGCTGCAATGTTGGGAATCAAACCTCTTGTCTTTGCCTCTCCCTGACAAAGCAAGGGGCTACCCAATCCCACTCGTCCTTCTCCTTCCTGCCATAAGTCTTTCTCTTCCTGGAGCCCTGGTTCACAGTGAATGGTCAAATCCGTCCCATGCCTGGGAAGGCACATCCTAAACTCATGGAGGGGCCTCCACCACGTCTATGGTTATGTGTCCATAAAGAAATCCTCCTTGCTCTCTCTCCATGACCTTTCAGTTCTTCCCAGATCTATGCATGTTATTTTGTCTGGTCCATAGTCTAAATTCCCAGGCCCCTTAACTTGGATCTACTTCAGTTCTTTTCCTTCAGTGCCTACCAATCACCTCAGCTGGACTTCCCAAACACCCCCCCCCCCCTTGACACTCCCCAGTCTCCTCTCCTTGGGTACCCAAATTCCCTGGAGTGTCCTATGTGTCCATCTCCACCAAGGTTGTCCTTGCACGGTTGGACATCCCAGATAAACCTGGAAAGCAATGAGGCTGGGGATGCAAGAGGGGGAAGTTTGGGAAGAGGTGAGGGGAAACATCTCTGATCCTCCCCACCTCTCAGGTCTCATCACAACTGCTTTGTGGATCCCTAGGAAATGGCAGATCCTGATCTTCCAGCAAGCGGAGATGTTCTTTTAACCACAAGTGGCTGAGAGAGATTGGGCTTCGTGCCAGATGGCATGGGGAATCCGTCCCCTCTACTCCCTTTTGGCCCTTGGGAGCAAATGAATTCACCCAGACTGCTCCAACACAGTCCCCTGTGGTGCAGCGATCCTGCTTGGAAGGACAGCCCTGGGTACCCCTGGCTGCACACCCGGCTGCATACCCCTGAAATCATCCCCGGGTGAAGGCAGCCATCACACACACCCCTTTGATGGTGCAGTGGGGAATCTGACACTTCTCCAGCCCCACTACTGGGAAATTAAAAGGGAGAGCTCACAAGCCCCTGGCAGCCCCAAGGAGCTGTCCCAAGGACTGTTGGTGACCAACATCTGCTGCCTGCAGGCTGCCCTGTAGCCATGTCAGCGACGCTCCAACCCATTCCCCAATGAACCTTTCTGCACACCCTACGTTGAAGACAGATCTTCTACACCACTCTGATCTGACAATCCCTTCTCCCCCATTCCTCTTTTTTATTTATGTTCTTTTTCTTGTCTGGTTTCAGTTGAGGTTTTCTGGTTTTGCCATCTTCCCATGAACCTGCGCTCGATAAATGCAGGTGTAGGCTGTGTTTCCCCAGTTGCTCTCCACAATGAGTTTGATGTGTGAAAAGGCTCTGTGTGTGTCCTGTGAAGACAGTGACAAGGAAACTGAGGCGTTAAGTGTGACAGTGCAATTGACATTTCTCCCCCTGCCAGCCCTGCTCCTGCTCAGGAACAAGCTTCCAAAAGTGGGTAGGAGTGGCTCTAAGCATTTGAGTCTCACTGCTGGTAGCAGGGCTCCTGCAGAGACTGGAGGCATGGGAAGGGAGAAGGCACCCTCTGCAACCTGGCATGCTGGGGACTGTGCCTCCCTTCCCTTTGCCCCTTTCCCTCTGCAGCCTGCTCTGTGCTGACAGAGAGGCCGGGGAGGTCCTCCTATGCGTGAGACAGTTGGTGTGAAACCCCATTAAGCTCCCGCTATCCTCTCGGCCTTCCTTCCTTCAGGCAGGCATGAGGGCACCAGGAGAAAAGGGATGTGTTGTGCTGGGAAGAAAGGACACTGTCCAGCCTGTCAGCAGGCCACAGGGTGGAGTGACAATGCTGCCCGGCAGCTTCCCCCACCAGGCATGCCTTATTTCTCTTGTCATGAAGATGTTGCTTTGGTGGAGAGGCCATGTGTGCAGCTGGCTCTGCTGAAGGCAGCAGCTGCAGCCAGGGGTCTCTCAGGACTTAAGTTCCCACAGGAACAACCCTGCCCTTGCAAACCTGCTGCTGCTACCACCACTGCATGCTACTCAGTCCTCCCAACTCCACCTGGCCGCCTTGGCAGTGGTTCGGGCCCCTGCGCCAGGGGAGAGAGCATTCATGCTCTTCCTGCCATGGACTTGCAGGCACTCCTGGCTTTCTCCTGGGCATCTTGCCTTCGTGCATGGACCGTACCTTCAGAGGGAAGGTTTGAATGGCCTCTTTTTCCACGTTGTACACAAACATCCCAAGGAGTGTTTCCTCTTCTCTGTCTGCATTCACTCCCTCAAGGGCAAAGCACACGGAGGAAGGAGAGAAGCTCAGACTTGTCCCAACAAAGAGGATGTTTGTATGTGCTGGATCAGCACATACAGCATGGGCTATTATCTACGCAACCTCTCCTGGGGCTCTAGCAGTAGTGAAGCACTGTCACCACCATGTGTTTTATTCAAGAACCCTGAGGTGCTCTCACCAGAATGAGTCTTGAGAGGGATGGAACCTCTAGACCCCATGAAGTATCCTGCAAGGGCACTGCAGGGCTTAGGAGAAAGCAGGACACGAACCTCCAAGGATGCACAAAGCAAGCAAGTTCCAGTCACAGCTTTCCCCCAGGGCCACATACCAGCCAGGCACACCCAGCAGAGACTTACAAAGACAGCGATGTCTCGGGGGGCACTGGTGACGGTCCCAGATGGAGAGACTTCTCTGTAGATGTGCTGCACACTGACAGCAGTCAGATGGACTCGTGCTGGCAACCTGATGACCACCTGGCCCTGGTGCCCTTGTAAAGGCCAGCAGTTTTCTGGGGAAACATCTGGCTGCAATCAGAATGTGAGAGCAATGAAATGTGAGCCCATGTTCAGTTCAACACAACTGCTCATGTAGCTTGAAGCACAGGTGCTGGTGTGTCTGTGGGGTCTATTCCAGCTTGAAAATGAGGCACGTGTGAGGAAATGGACAGAAGCATCAGCATCTCAGTATTATGGAAAGAGGAGAATACCTGTTACTAAGCCATTCTAGTCAGGGCCTTACTGATACACCTCTCTGCCCGGTGGCTATGCAGAGGACCCCCTGCCTCCCACCCCAAAAAGGTACTGTTAGGGGTGAGTAAGGAAATGGGGTCACCAGGGAGAAAGTCTTTCACCCAGCTGTGACAGAGAACTGTGGGCAAGATGCAGCAGTTGAGCTATGTTCCCCACCTGAGGGAAACCACTGCTTTCAATCAAGCCCAGCCCTGAGTTTGAGCTTTGGTTTCAGGCAACAGATCAGCACTGTGGGCTTGAGCATTACCACTGGACTGAGAGCCCAGCCCCTAAGGTCAGTCCCCAGCTTCACAGGAAGGAAACATGCACTGGTGATTTCTGCTACAACACCTGCAAAATCGTATCAGGAGGGTTGGGAGTGCGGAAGAACCATAAAATCCTGCAGACCCAATTCTCTTTGCAGTCATATGTCTTCGAAGTTCTCTGCATGTCAATGGTGGCACCTGTAAGGAAGGGAGAGCAGGTGACTGCAAGAGGCCACAGACTAGGAGGACGCTGTACTCAGACACTCCTTTTGATGCCGCTGGACAGCTCCATGTCTGTCAGTCCTCATCCTCATCTCCATGCTGCGCAGGACGACAGCAGCCATATGCCTGGTGTTTGCTCCTCTCAGCGCTGCAAGTAGAAGGTCTGAGGGTGCTAGTGAACGACAGCAGACCAAAGCTGAGGGCTTGCTGTGTGGGCAATAAACGATGACCCACCCATTCCCTTTCCAAATGCTTTGATGAGGAAGGGAGCCACTCCATCAGCCCTGGAATGTGTGTGGGACAGTGCCAGAGGCACCTGCGTAGAGGTGGGACCAGGAGGCGGGACCAAGAGGGCCCCTGCCACAGACTTGCTCTCGGACCTCATGAAGCTCCCCTACTTTCAGCTCCCCTGCTTTGGAGAGCAGCGCCTGGAGGACATCCTCCTTTGGGGAGTGCTACAAACAAGTGCATGGCAAGGAGAATGGGCTTCTGGGTCCATACCAGAACTTTTCAGGGCCCAGTCAGATCTTCCGACATAGATTTCCGAAGCCAGCTCCAGCGCTGCCTGGTTCAACTCCTGCCTCTCCTGGGAAAGACACAAACAAGCACAGAAAATGAGCACATCAGCAGGCAGTTCAGTGTGGCTACCAGCACCCGGAAAGGCAAAGGGTCAGTGTCAGAAACACAAGGCAAGTCTTGTCCAGTAAGCTGAGAGACTGCAGCTAACGTGAGCCACGAGCACAATATCTGTGGCCATGACCATGGGTTCCTCACTCTCTTGTTACCACCTTCCATGCTCAGGCCATGTCCATGATGGCTGGCCATGGGAGTGGGCCTGGGTCTCACGGTTGCTCAGGGCCCAGCCAGAGTAGCCAGAGGTGCCTGTGCCAAGGGAAGGATGTTGGAAAACCCCCGCTGCCTGAAGCACCTGTTAACCTGGGCCCAGAGAAGAGCCTGGGCAGTGCCAAAGCTCACGCAGCAAGCCCCTGGCAAAGGCTGGCTTGCTGCGGTCAGTAGGCTGAGCCCGCCACTAATCCCAAGTAGTGCTTCCTTAGTGCTTCTGCTCAGCCAAGCCTCCAAAATGCAGGGTTACCTTCTTCAAACTGCTTATCTCCACCCCCAGCTGAGCCACCTCCTCCAGCAGAAGATGCAAATTTTGGGTGTGCTCTGTCAAAAAGGTGTGCAAATTCCTGCAGGAACAGGAAAGCAGATGTTGTCAGAGAGCAGCCCATTCTCTTGGGAGCGTCTGAGCTCAGCAAGGAGCAGAGACACAGGGGCTTTCTGCTTTGTGAATGATTCCCCTCCTCCCCAGGCTGAGAGAAAGGCAATGGCCAGAGGGAAGCACAGGAGCCATGGCTGTTAGGAAAATGGGTGCAGGTAGCACAAGATAGTCCTGGGTTCAGCAGTAGCAGTCATTTTTCTCCTTCTTAGTAGCTGGTGCAGTGCTGTGTTTTTGACTTTCAGCCTGGGAACAGCACTGATAACACCTATGGTTTCAGTTGCTGCTCAGTAATGTTTACTCTGACCAAGGACTTTCTGAGTCTCATGCTCTGCCAGGGAAGAGGGGAAGCCAGAAGGAAGCAGAGACAGGACACCTGGTCCAAACTAGCCAAAGAGGTATTCCATAACACAGCACATCATGCCCAGTATATAAAGTGGGGGGAGTTGCCTGGAAGGGCAGATCGCTGCTCGGGTCGGGCTGGGTATCAGTCGACGGGTGGTGAGTGGTTGTATTCTCTTCCCCTGTTATTTCCCTTATCATTATTATTGGTGGTAGCAGCAGTGATTTGTGTTATAGCTTAGTTACCGGACTGTACTTATCTCAACCCGTGGGAGTTACATTCTTTCGATTCTCCTCCCCATCCCTCTGGGAGCAGGAGGAGGAAGAAGAGGGGGAGTGAGCGAGCGGCTTCATGATTCTGAGTTACCGTCTGGGTTTAAACCACCACAGGTTGGCTGATGCTTCTGCACAGACCCAGTTCCAGCTCAGGAAACATCTCTTACCTCAGCATCTTTTTTTCTGCTGCAGATGCCCATGTCAGATCCTGAAAGGGAAAATCGCTCCATTAGAGTATCCACCACCAGAGCTGCTGGGGCTTCTCAGGAAAGGCTTCCCTAGGAAGCCCCAGCAAAAAGCTACTGCTTCTATGGGTCACTCTGTGTGGATACAGAAAAGCTCATGATTTAGCCAGCCGCTGTCATCAATGCTCCCTTGCAGGAGCTGCCTGTCCCAAAGAGTCACCAACCTCTTTCTGTGCCTTTGCCCGCATTGTCCACACTGGCAGTGAGGTCCCAGAGTAAACACCAGCTGCAATTCACATCACCAAGAGACAGTTACTTGACCTGGGTTGCTAGTGATCGCTGCAGTGCTGTGGTCTCCTCCTGGTTGCCTTGTGGATCAGGCAGCAGGTAAGCTGTGGAGGTGGGGAACATGGGGTGCAGAAAGGGGACATGCCTCTGACCAGAAGCCATCACCACAGGTTTCAGGGCATTGTGTAGCCATGATCTTCAGGTGTGCTAGGTGACCCAGAGCTATTCCCCATTTCCCCTTACTGCTTCTGTGAGCCCCGAGACCAGGCTGCATCAGCCAGGAGAGGTATCAGGAGGGGCATCAGTCACCTTGCATGGCCCCTCTGGGAATCCCCCAGTTCAGGCTTGGAAATACACCCTCCCTTCTCTCTCAGGCTTGCAGACTAAGCAAGCCCTTTGCTCCTGTGGCCAGTGCAGCAGCATGGCTGGAGGCTACCAGTCCTACTGGTAGTTGAAAAGCAAGTCCTCGTCAAGGACGTACTCCAGAAGCACTTGGATCATGTGAGTGTCCACACATATGGGCCAAAAAGAAAAGCTGGCATCCAGCACAACCAGGCTGTTACTCTCAAATGTTTGCTCATGCAGACTCACCAAGAACCACCGGAAGCAAGAAGACAACAAATTTCAAGTACCTCTTCTTGTGCACGGCCATCTTTTGCCTGAAAAAGGAGGGTGTCCTACGTCTGTCAGTGAGCCAGGTTTTGAGCAAACCACCTGGATTACCACTTCCAGGCAGGAAAGACACTGTTTTGGAAGCCTGCTGCTGACAGACAGCTGCCAGAGAAGCTCCCAGGAGGAACACTTTCTGTCCACGCCTGTCAAAACTGCCAGCAGCAATTCCCCAAAAGAAGAACTCCAGGACTCACTACTCCCAGAAAGTAAGGAGGTTGAGCAAATCAAGACTTTCGGCTCTGCACCCCTGCATCTGGCTACACAGCAGTTTGTCCTACCATGACCAAAGTCCGGGCCTCTGGCGAATGTGTGGCAGTGAGACTGCCCAGGGGCTTTCCTCTTGGCTCTCCCTAAGAATGGCTACAACACAAGCAGTGCTCATGAGAGTGGGAAGCTGGCTGAGGAACACTGCTTGCTCTCCCCTTTGCTTGAACTCGCCCTCAGACATCTCCTTTCTCCCCCTGTCCAACACAGAAACATGTAGCACATACATATTCATTTCCCCATCTTTGCTTTGCAGCAAAGATGCAGCCTGCAGTGGAGGAAGAGGAAGAAACTGGAGGCAGCAGCAGCAGTCCCCACTGCTTGAAGCACAGCTGGCAGCACAGATCAATTCTCACCCCCTCCCTCCCTGCACCCTGACCCCTGCAGCACGAGGCTACCACCTCCCCAAAAGCCCAACAGCAGAAACAGGTAGTACATACACAGTGAAGATGCACATGATCAGCAGGTCTCCACAGGGATGCAAGGGTACCTGCCAGATGGCAAACAAGGCTGAAGACCGTCCCTGGGCAAAGAAACCAGAGAAAAGCTAGGCCTCTCTCTTGAGGTCTCTCCTCCAGGGTGCTCAGCCAAGAGTGTTTTGGCTCCCTGCAGGGGGGCGAGCACTGAGTCCTAGGTACCACCTCTCTGGGGTGAAGAGCAAGGCAGCCTGCATTTCTTCAGCCACTTGTGACATTTTGCCAGGCTTCTGGCACAGCGCAGCTCTCTGAGTTCACCCCCAAGGACTTTGCAGCAAGAACCAGTGCTGAGCTTACTTGCAAGTGCTGTGGCCTTCTCCCGACACTTTGGTGGCCCTTGAGCGGCTGAGCTGGGACTGGGCTGAGAAAAGCGTTTCACCAGCTCCACCTCTGTGAAAAGGCTCCCGTGGGAGGAAAAAGAAAAGCTGCCGATTGCTCACAGTGAGGGCCAAGGCCCTTGCCAGATCTAAGCCTGTGAAAGCCTCCCAAGAGATGCTCCAGCTGCAGCAAGAGAGGCCAGCGCAGCGGGGCTGCTCCCAGAGGCCCCCTCTCTCCTTCCCCCAGCCTTCGCTTTACAGGCCTGCAGTGGAGGAAGAGAAAAAAGCTGGCGGCAGCAGCAGCACTCTCCACCACTGGAAGCACACCCTGATAATTCACGTAAAAACGCTCCTACAATGCTCAATTGTTTAAGTGCCTTGAGGCTTGCAAACTCAGCTGAAAGTAGCCCATTCATCCATGGAAACGTTACAATGTATACATGTGGTTCATAGATAACAGGGCTCTTGCGGGCAGTGGAGAAGGACATCTGACACTGGTTTGGAGGATTGCTACGACGAGAAAAAGATGAAGGATCACATCATCATCGCCCGTGTGACCTGTGAATAACCTGAGGAAGTGAAGAGAGATGAAGTAATGACTCCCAGGACCACCAGAGAGAGTTACTGCATGTGCTCTAGTGGGTGGTAAACTACGTCAGTTAATTCTGGGAAGAAATTAGGTATAAGATTCCTGGGAATTATAATGTATATGTATGAGATGAATTCTTACACAAAAGAAACCTGTGAGAATCGACATGCACATTTGGTGGAGCAACTTCCTCTTTGCCATAATAAATAATGCCTGCTTCTTAGTGCTACATTGGTATTAAGGAGTTTTATTCTGACTTTCGGCGACAGTGAGCCTGATTGTTTACTGACTATTGAACAGTATATTCAAGTCGTCCTGACCTGCTCGATGAACCATTGGAGAATCATGAATATGAACTTTTCACGGACAGTAGGTTTTGTTCAAGAAGGAAAAGAAAAAGCAGGGTATGCTGTCATAACTGCTACTGAGGTAATTGAAGCTAAACCCTCATCTGTAAATACAGCTGCCCAAAAAGCAGAACTGATTGCTCTCCAAAGGGCATTGGAAATGACAGAAGATAAGAGTAGATACCTGGACTGATTCACAATATGCGTTCAGTGTAATACATGCACATGAACACGTATGGACGAAAAGTGGGTTGTAATCAACCCAATGATCATCAATAAAACACAAAGAAGAGATTTTAAAACTCCTGAAAGCTGATAAAAAGCCCAAAGGAGGTTGCTGTTATGCATTGTTGAGCACACCCGCAAAGATTTGTACCAGTTCATCAGAGGAACAAACTGGCAGATAAAATGGCAAAAGAGGCTCCACCACAAGGCATCCTAGCATTAATTCCAGAAAAGTTTATTTCAATACCAAATGTCATGCCAATATAGTCAAGTTGATCTTAAATGAGCATTGCATTTACAAATTATCAAGGCTGGTTTATAACTCCACAAAATCGGGTAATAATACCTGTACCATTAATGACACAAACAGTCAAAGAAAAACACCTACAGATGCATTGGGGAATAGAGTCTACATTAAATAGTTTAAAACCTCAGGTGATTAGTGTTAGGATGACAAAGATAGTAAAATCGATCACTTAAAAATGCTCAGTGTGCTTAGAGAACAACCCCCTGAGTATAAAGTGACCACCTCTGGCTATAACCAGGAAGGGTTATTCACCAGGAGATTACTGGCAGATAGATTTTTCAGAATTGCCTCGCCAACAAGGGTACCAGTGTCTACTAGTGTTGACAGGTACTTCTTCAGGGATTCTATAGGTACACTGCAAATAAAAGACAGGCTAGGGACAACATGGGCCCTCTCCAGAACCTATCGGGAGAACAGGCTACCCTGGATTTGGAGAAGGCTGAGGTTCTTAATGACTTCTTTGCCTCAGTCTTCACCGGCAAATGCTCTGACCGCACCACCCAAGTCTTGGAAAGCAGACGCAAGAACAGTGAGAATGAAGACCCTAGGCTCACTGTAGGAGAGGATCTGGTTCGAGACCATCTTAGGAACCTGAACGTATACAACAAGTCCATGGGACCTGATAAAATCCATCCGCGGGTCCTGAAGGAGCTGGCAAATGAAGTTGCTAAGCCACTGTCCATCATATTTGAAAAATCATGGCAGTCAGGTGAAGTTCCCGATGACTGGAAAAAGGGAAATATAACCCCATTTTCAAGAAGGGGAAAATGGATGATGCGGGGAACTACAGAGCAGTCAGCCTCACCTCTGTGCCTGGCAAAATCTTGGAGCAGATTCTCCTGGAAGGCATGCCGAGGCACATGAAAAACAACAAAGTGCTTGGTGACAGCCAGCATGGCTTCACTAAGGGGAAATCCTGCCTGACCAATCTGGTGGCCTTCTATGATGAGGCTATGGAACTGATGGACAGGGGTAGAGCAGTTGATGTCATCTACCTGGACTTGTGCAGAGCATTCAACACTGTCCCACATGACATCCTCCTCTCTAAGTTGGAGAGACATCAATTTGATAGGTGGACCCCTCGCTGGCTAAAGAACTGGCTGGACGGCCGCACACAAAGAGTAGTGCTCTATGGCTCAATGTCCAGCTGGAGACCAGTAACGAGTGGTGACCCTCAGGGATTGGTGCTGGGACCGGTCTTGTTCAACATCTTTGTCACTGGCATGGACAGTGGGATTGAGTGCACCCCTAGCAAGTTTGCCGATGACACCAAGCTGTGTGGTTTGGTTGATACGCTGGAGGGAAGGAATGGCATCCAGAGGGACCTTGACACACTTGTGAGGTGGGCTGATGCCAACCTGATGAAGTTTAACCATGCCAAGTGCAAGGTCCTACAGCTGGGTTGGAGCAATCCCAGGCACAGCTACAGGTTGGACAGAGAAGAGATTCGGAACAGCCCTGTGCAGAAGGACTTGGGGGTGTTGGTCAATGAGAAAATGAACATGAGCCGGCTGCAGTGTGCGCTCGCAGCCCAGAAAGCCAACCGTATCCTGGGCTGCATCAAAAGGAGCGTGACCAGCAGGTCAAAAGAGGTGATCCTGCCCCTCTACTCTGCTCTTGTGAGACCTCACTTGGAGTATTGTGTGCAGTTCTGGTGTCCCCAACATAAAAAGGACATGGAACTGAAGGAACAAGTCCAGAGGAGGCCACGAGGATGATCAAGGGACTGGAGCACCTCCTGTATGAAGACAGGCTGAGAAAGCTGGGGCTGTTCAGCCTGGAGAAGAGAAGGCTGCGTGGAGACCTCAGAGCATCCTTCCAGTATCTGAAGGGGGCCTATAGGGATGCTGGGGAGGGACTCTTCAAGAGAGACTGTAGTGAGAGGACAAGGGGCAATGGGATCAAACTTAAACAGGGGAAGTTTAAATTGGATATAAGGAAGAAATTCTTTCCTGTAAGGGTGGTGAGGCACTGGAATGGGTCGCCCAAGGAGGCTGTGAATGCTCCATCCCTGGTCGTGTTCAAGGCTGGGTTGGACAGAGCCTTGGGTGGCATGGTTTAGTGTGATGTGTCCCTGCCCACGGCAGGGTGGCTGGAACTAGATGACCTTAAGGTCTTTCCAACCCTGACTATTCTATGATTCTATAACACTAGTGGAACTTGTCATTTAAACCAACAGAATATGACAAGACATGACCAAATGAAAGTCCCACAAATAATTCAACAGGCATTAAATACTAGTATCATCTGTAATAGGACATTTAGCTCATGCATGAACAATGGCATGCAAAATGCAGGAATTTCAGCTCCAGGGTATACAGTTTGGGTTCTGAGCAAATGTAAATGACCTACAAGACTAACATGGACTACTCAAACATATCAAGTCACCTTTAGAGTTTTAACCTTGTGTCCTTTATGGAAAGAAAGTCCTATCCAGGTAAAATACTGGACAAGAAGAAAGCGAGAAGTTTCTCCTAATACCTGAAGGCCCCCAGCTACATCCGTAGTCATAAGCTGGGAACTTCAGAATTTCCTAATGCCAGGTTTAATGACATTAGAAAATAAATTAATTCTGGATAATCTAACCTGGATAATTTAACCTGACTCTAGCTAATGCTACAGCTCAAGGACAAAGAAAGAAGTCCAAGCCAACTTTACAGAATAGATTAGCCCTAGATTTCTTACTGAAAGAATATGGAGTATGTGTAAAATTGGATCATGATCATTGTTGCATACACATCCCTAATGTAACTGCCAGTTTGAATGAATAAATTGATAGAATGAGAGAAGTGGCCAACAACCATGAGATCTCAATGAAGGAATGGAAGACAGTAGGTTAAATAAATTATTATCAAATCTAGGTGGCATTTTGCTTACTGAATGGTTAGCACCCCTTTTACAAACTTTAATAATAATAGTTATAGTAATAATATTCATTGTGGTAACTGTAGGATGTGTGAAAAAGGGAATCAGAAAGATTATATGGAGTTGAGAGTCCTAATAAGGAACTCTCAAAAGAAAAGGGGGGGATGATACATCTGAAACAGCTCCTACAATGCTCAATTGTTTAAGTGCCTTGAGGCTTGCAAACTCAGCTAAAAGTAGCCCATTCATACATGGAAACAGTACAATGTATACATGTGGTTCATAGCTAACAGGGCTCTTGCAGGCAATGCAGAAGGACATCTGACACTATGGTGTGGAGGATTGCTACAGCGAGAAAAAGATGAAGGATCGCATCCATCATCATCATCCTCCGTGTGACCTGTGATGAACAACCTGAGGAAGAGAAGAGAGATGAAGTAATGACACCCAGGACCACCAGAGAGAGTTACCACGCATGCTCTAGTGGGTAGTAACCTATGTCAGTTAATTCTGGGGAGAAATTAGGTATAAGATTCCTAGGAATTATGATGTGTATGTATGAGACGAATCCTTAAAAGCAAGAAACCTGTAAGAATGGACATGCATGTTTGGTGTAGGAATTCCCCCATGCATCGGTTGCCATAATAAATAATGCCTGCTTCTTAATGCTACATTTGATGAGAAAATGAACATGAGCCGGCTGCAGTGTGCGCTCGCAGCCCAGAAAGCCAACCGTATCCTGGGCTGCATCAAAAGGAGCGTGACCAGCAGGTCAAAAGAGGTGATCCTGCCCCTCTACTCTGCTCTTGTGAGACCTCACTTGGAGTATTGTGTGCAGTTCTGGTGTCCCCAACATAAAAAGGACATGGAACTGTTGGAACAAGTCCAGAGGAGGCCACGAGGATGATCAGGGGACTGGAGCACCTCCTGTATGAAGACAGGCTGAGAAAGTTGGGGCTGTTCAGCCTGGAGAAGAGAAGGCTGCATGGAGACCTCAGAGCATCCTTCCAGTATCTGAAGGGGGCCTATAGGGATGCTGGGGAGGGACTCTTCATGAGGGACTGTAGTGAGAGGACAAGGGGTAATGGGCTCAAACTTAAACAGGGGAAGTTTAGCTTAGGTATAAGGAAGAAATTCTTTCCTGTAAGGGTGGTGAGGCACTGGAATGGGTTGCCCAAGGAGGCTGTGAATGCTCCGTCCCTGGCAATGTCCAAGACCAGGCTGAATGGAGCCTTGGGTGGCATGGTTTAGTGCAGGATGTCCTTGCCCATGGCAGGGGGGTTGGAACTCGATGATCTTCAGGTCCTTTCCAACCCTGACTGTTCTATGATTCTATGATTGGTGTTAAGGAGTCCCATTCTACTGACTTCGGTGACACTGCAGCACAGCCTGATTCTCATCCCCTCCCTCCGTGTTCCCTGCCCCAACATGCCTCTCAGTGGCTGTACACACAAGGGGCACAGACTACTGCCCCCAACCACTATCCCCCACCTCTTTCCTGGTGCTGACCTCTCCTCCCCACACAGCCTCCCTCAGTCAGCCAGGCAGGTCCCAGGAGACCAACCTGAGGTGCCAGGGGCTGGGACACCCCTCCCCCGGGCAAAGCTGGGCCGCAACCCTGACAGCACGAGGCAGCCCCGGCCACACACTGGCTTTTTGGCTGGGAGAGCAAGCCATGCTTTCAGCCAAGATCCACCAGAAGGGGGCTTGGCAATGCACGGAGCTCTTGTGCAGAAGAGTCTGTCAGCCTCCCAGTGCTGATCCGTGACCTGCTGGCTGTATTAGGCCATGTCCCAGCTACCGGCCTAACCTGATGCCCCATGCACGGGCAGCCAACTTCGTACCTCCTCGCCTGGCAGTGGCTCCTCCCTGTTGCCTCTCCTGCTGACTGTTCGTCATTCTTGCTCTCAAAGGAGACATTTAAGGCCCCTTGGCCTCTTTTCTGTGGTGCCTTTCTCCTCGCCATCTCTGGGCAAAGGCAGCCTCCCTGCTCAGCTCTTCCTCCTAAGCCTCAGCAATCTGGGCTCCTCAGGCAAAACCAGCTTCAGCAGCAGCTCCACGCTGCCCTTCCGCAGGAGTGTCCCTGCCCAGGGCAACAGTCCCCTGCAGCTGTGGGCTCTTTCACTGTCCCACAATGCTGAATGGGTGCCCAGCTCTGACTCAGAGTAGTGGCTCTGATGTCACAGTGGGGCTGAGCAGGGTTCCCTCTGGGCTCCTCTGGGGCAACATGGAAGTTGCCTGTCCCTTCAGAACAACTTTCAAATAGCTTAATTTGACTTGGCTTTCACAAAGTGGTCTGTGCTTGCAGTAAAATTGTTAGAAACTTAAAAATTCTTCTTGTAAAGGCTCAGGTTAGACACAACAGTGAAGCATCTATTTATTTCATTTTTTTGCAAAAACAGGTATTGTAGTAAGTAGGCACACCCTGGTTATAAGGCTTTTATGACCTTTTTATGACCTACCCCAACCGCAGAGTCCCTCCCTTGTTTCCCTATTGGCTAGGTACTCTAAGGTTTACAGCCTATCTAAAGTGCCTACCCACACGAAGTCCACCCCTGGTTATAGAGTGTGTTACTCTATTTGAGACCTCACTACCCTCTCACCCCCCACCCCCTGCCCCACCTCACCAACCTGCTTTTATGGTATGGCTTCTGTACATTGTAAGCACTAACCCAGCTCCTGCCAAAGTTTTAATGCCGTAACCGCCATCTTTTGGTAAGCTACAAAAACAATACTTTAATAATTTTTTACAAGAAACATGATACACTATAACCCACAAAACACTAAATTGTATTTTATTAATAATTACATTATTATATTAAAATAAACATATTAATAATCAGGAACTCAAACTCCTTTCCACCACCACCACTGAACCATTTGAACCATTTCAGGGAACATGCACCAGAGCAATAGTGGTCTGATTGTGACAGGTCTCCAAGGCCACATCCGTTATTTTTACCAAATCATATTGGTCCTCCCCCTTAAGCTATTGTACCTTTTTCTATATGTCTGCTGTGGATTGACTTTTTGTTAAACGGCCTAATTCCTTCCTTCCTTCCTCTGATTCAGGATCACTATTAGTATATTTATGCATCATCTCTTCTAATCTTCCCATGAATCCAGAAGGTGATTCATTTATATTTTGCTTTATTTCATATAGCTTAGACCAGCTCACTGCCTTGGGGACCGCATTCCTAATACCAAATAAAATCCACCTCCGATATTGTTTCAAAGCTTGCCTGTCCCGATTAGGGTCCCAGCTAGGATGGGGGGGAGGTATATGATGATTCACAGTACCTGCCACTGTGCCTGCTGTTATTTGCTGCTCTACCGCAGTCCAAGCCATACGAATAATCATGTTTCTGTCAACACTCTAGAAAGCATGATGCATAATTACCAGCCACTTGTTTCCAACTATTCCAATCTATAATGGGAAAGGGAATCTTCATCATGAGCAGGGCATGATTGCCCATAGCTTGTCTCAAAGGTGCAATCACAGTCTCCCCTCATTTTCCCCTAGTTTGCCCTGCTGTAGGGCTAAATCCTTCACACCCCCCACACCCCCACACCCCCCCCAGTACCTCTGATGCCTGTGCTGGTGCTTGTGCTTGATTCTCACTGTCAGCACCTTCAGCCCCATTATTCACAATACCCCTTCTCCAAGGGGCTACCACCAAATCCAAATCCTCCTCTGCATTCCTCAAATGTTTAGTGCATAACCGCCCTGTGCTGCACAAAAAGCAACAGCGTTCAAGCAAATTTTATTGTCTTTCTCCAAGGATAATACTAACAGGTCTTGGGGTGCAAAATTAAAACTACAATCCTTTTGCTGTTCCAGATGACATCTCAAAGTGAAAAACATTTCTGCATAAGCTACTTCATCTCATTTTCCTTCTCGTCTCAAGAAAAACATCCACCATTGATGACAGTATTTTACCAGAGTCTGAACCGAACCCCTTGGGGGTCCATCACTTTGTTCCAAAGTCTCCCGAGTGATCGAACCACCAATTTTTGTATTTGCCAAACTCATCTAGAGCACTACTAGGAAGTAAGTGTCAGAGTAAGCTCTCTTCTGGCTACTACATGGAGGGGGTGTCCCTGCAGAGCCCTGTGGTTTTCTCTTCCTTGGATCCTCTGCATATTTTCTTCACCTTCTTGATTTTTCAGTCCCACAATGCCTCCAGGAAATAGACTATTCTGTACTTGATCCAGCTCTGCCATGGAAACGTTCTTTGTCTCTTGGCATTCAGCGCCTGCTCTGGCCTGCTCCTGGCACCTGGAGAAAGTACACTGATCTTAGTTCAGGGTTGTTCTTGCAGCTTCCTCATGGCTTCAGGCCCATCTTCTCTTTTTCTGCCAGCACTTGATATGACACAGAAGACTGAACCAGCACTAGGTGCTGGAAATACAGCATGGTCTTCCAGACAGGTCTGGCCCTTTCAGAGGAATAACTCACCTTGATATCCTCTTGGGCCTCTCTTTCACCTCTTTTCACAGGTAGCCAGTCTCAGAGAGCAGACAACTAGCAATCTATACAAGTGCAAGAATTTAGTGCAAAGCAAGGATGGAGAAGAAAGAAGCTGTGGAACTGTAAACCAGACAGAACTCAAGTAGACAAACAGTCCTTCTCTCCCAAGGGAGAAAGTAAAACTGCTGGAGAACAGCAACCACGAGATCAGGAACAAGAGAGGGACTGTATTCTGAACACCCTTTCCCACTTGTTCTTACCTGACATAGAAGACTAAATATGCATGTTGGCAGAGAACTGTCTTGATATCACAAAGAGCCACAGAGTCATCGTTCATCTTGTACAAATGTCTGTCACTGGCCTGCAAAGAAAGGCAACACCATCTTTGGATGAACTGCAGAGTTTAGGAAAAAAAAACACAGACAGGACACTGCTGAAGGACACAACGCACAAACACAAATCAAAACAAGTACCCGCTGAGAATTCTCCCTAAGAACAGTGCTTGCCAGGAGCACCTGCATCAGACTTTCTCTTCATCAGCACTGATATTTATACTGCTGGAAACAAAGTTGACTTTTACCTTTATGAAGCAGTAACAGTGTCCCACCTAAGGGCTGAAACCTTTGTGTACCAGGACAGCATACAAGGAATAGAGCAGCGGTTCTCCAATCACCTGACATATGTATGTGCCAAGGTCCAAGTATTTCGAATACTGTACAACCTAAAGAGACACCAAGAAGACACAAAAATTATCTTGAGAGTCTTTAGGAAACAACCTGAGAAAACTTTGTCACCAAACATAGGCTAGAGGCAGGAGAGAGAGAGAAATAGAACTTCATGGTTCATCAAAAGTAGGTGCTGACATCTCTGTCACTGAAGTGGCAGAAAACTCTTCTTGGCCAAACCAGCTCTTGACACAAACAGCAGGTGCTTATCTTCACGCTGGAGCTTCCCTCTTACAACAAGGGAAAGAGCAAGGCCCAGCTATTGAAGTTTAACCATGCCAAGTGCAAGGTCCTACAGCTGGGTCTGAGCAATCCCAGGCACAGCTACAGGTTGGGCAGAGAAGAGATTCAGAGCAGCCCTGCAGAGAAGGACTTGGGGGTGTTAGTTGATGAGAAAATGAACATGAGCCGGCTGCAATGTGCGCTCGCAGCCCAGAAAGCCAACCGTATCCTGGGCTGCATCAAAAGGAGCGTGACCAGCAGGTCGAGGGAGGTGATCCTGCCCCTCTACTCTGCTCTTGTGAGACCCCACCTGGAGTATTGTGTGCAGTTCTGGTGTCCTCAACATAAGAAGGACATGGAACTGTTGGAACAAGTCCAGAGGAGGCCACGAGGATGATCAGGGGACTGGAGCACCTCCCGTATGAAGACAGGCTGAGAAAGTTGGGGCTGTTCAGCCTGCAGAAGAGAAGGCTGTGTGGAGACCTCAGAGCATCCTTCCAGTATCTGAAGGGGGCTTATAGGGATGCTGGGGAGGGACTCTTCATGAGGGACTGCAGTGAGAGGACAAGGGACAATGGGATCAAACTTAAACAGGGGAAGTTTAGATTGGATATGAGGAAGAAATTCTTTACTGTAAGGGTGGTGAAGCACTGGAATGGGTTGCCTAGTGAGACAAGGAGGCATCAAATGTAATCAGTTCTAAGTAACTGTAAAGTCTGGTGGCTTTGTAATGGAAAATAACTGAGATGCTTGAAGGTAACTGACTTAGTTTGAGGTCCTTCGGACCTTAGTACAAAATGTAGAAAAACAGCATCTGAGAATGGGGAGTATCCGGGACCAGTAGAGGTCCTGCTCAATAGAAGGACAGGATGATTGCTATGTCTGTAATGTTAATTAAGCTGGAGCTCCAAAGACTGACAGTGGGTATGAATATTGTAAACCACTCTCAAAGACCACCATCACCTTTTTTATACCTACGGGAAACTTTCTGGAAAATGGTGTAATCCATGTGTAGCCTCATGAATATGTATATATGCCCAGTGACTGTATAAGGATGGCCTGTGTGGCAATACGGATAGACATGCTTCGAGGAGCTATCCCCTATGTCTCCTGGTGCTGCAGTACAGAATACCTGCTTGTCAACTTAAAACTTTGTTGGCGAGTTTGTTCATGAAGTTTTATCCGAATCACCAGGGAAGTTGTGAATGCTCCATCGCTGGTGGTGTTCAAAGCTGGGTTGGACAGAGCCTTGGGTGGCATGGCTTAGTGGGAGGTGTCCCTGCCCATGGCAGTGGGTTGGAAACAGATGATCTTAAGGTCCTTTCCAACCCTAACTATTCTACGATTCTATGATTCTATGATGTTTCTCAGATGTCTGTCCTCCATAGCATCATCTGCAGCCACTAACAACTTCCAAACAAGGATTCATTCCCCTTTGGGGAATGTCTCCTTCCAAGCAGCCAAAGTGGCAGTGCTCTTGTATACGTACCTTGCTAATCCTTCTGCCAGAGAAAGGATCAAATCTCTCCTAAGCACAGTGTCAGGACACTGGAAGAATCGTAAGCCTCTTGGATGCAGCAGCCAGCTGTTCACACCTTGAGAACAAGCACAGACCCAACAGTTGCAACCTATCTTCTCAACATTCCATCCCCCATCCAACAAAAGGGAATAACTCGGACCAGGTTTCAAGGACCACATGCGCCTAGGCCTCTCAAAGCATGTTTTCTCGCATAACAGCAGTTATCTTTTCATGAACCCATACAGTGCTCGTCAAGCTTGCTAGCATGGAGAAGAGCGTGTAAGAGGACAGCCCTGCAGCAAAATAACAGTAGTGCCAGCTGTCTACCAGAGACTTGGGCCAGACTGACTTCATGCACCCTTTTGGACAAAAGAATCTGGGCAAATCAACATGTTGCCACACCACCATAAAGTTACGCTATCCCTGTCTTCAGTGTCTGTACACCCTGGGCAAGGCAGCTCTGATTCCCTAAATGCACACCAATGCTATGTACAGACACCACAAGCAACATGACTGCGAGACATGAGAACACTGCACAGGAACGACTCCATAGGTGAGATGCTGCTGGCAGAAAAGCTCTATGGCACCATGATGGCACAGATGCTCTATAGTGGCCCCAGGAAAAAGAGGCTGCTTGGAAACATCACTGAAGCGACACACAGACAGATCTACTCTTTAAGGTATAATCGCGAGGTGAGAAGGGCTCAACAGGCGCTATGCCAATGAGATGATGCATTTGAGACTCATGAAGGCTACTGAGATGCCTGTGGATCAGAAAGGCCTATGGAGACGCCAAGACCAGAGGAAGGTACAGTAGAAGACACAGAAGACAGGCTGCACAAAGTATACAACAACACAGGCAGGACCCTGCCCTGCTCACACTAGTCTTGCTCTAAAAAAAACCCCCTTGCTTTGCCTGCCCAAGGGGACTGTCTTGGACAGCCCTCTCCCCCATGCTCCAGTTGAAACCCCTCCCCTGCAACTCACCACCTCATCCCTTCCACCCATAGTTCCCCTTCCCCTGTCATCCCCACAGCATTCCCATGACTACTTGATCAGAGATGACTGTACGACCATTGCCTAAACAGTGTAGACATATCAACACATTCGCTGCAGCCTCCTTTCACTCTCTCACCTACTCTGACTCTAAGCCTCCAGACAAAGCAGTTCTAAGCCACACACACTGGCACTAGACAGAACAGTGCAGATGATGCAACTCAAAAATGAGAGAAAACTCGGCAACAAGAATGACACCCAGACCCGAGACTGTCTGGCAAGAAGACCTATGGGACCGCCAGGGTGAGGCAAGGAGGCTCTACAGCAGCTCCAGAAAAAAAATGAATGAAACAATATTGAATAAAGAAACTATATGAAATGATAAGGGGGAAAGGAAGGCGAGAAAGCAAGGGAGAAAGCAAAATGAAATTAAATTTAATTTAAATGCAGGAATGGAATGAAATTAAATGATGGAATTATGAATGACTTGAGTTGGAAAGGACTTTAAAGATCATCCAGTTCCAACCCCCTGCCATGGGTAGGGACACCTTCTACTAGATCACATACAGGCGAAGCTCCATAAGTCAGACACGGTACCCCATAATGACAAAACGTGGCTCTTCACATCAGTTTTATGCATGTTCACGTTAGTTCTTTTAGTCAGACATAAAAATCAAAGTCATCTCTTCTTCTATGCTAGAAGTAAGCAATCTTTTAAGGAGCTATTGTTAATTCAGAAACAACAAAAAGAAGTTAAAGCAGGTCCTTTTATCCTTACAAGATGCTTACCAAGGAAGTGTTTCTCATATTAAATGTTCTTCTCTACCCTAAAGGGTCCCCATTTCCTCTGTTCCCAAAGCTATTGATGGGGTTTCAGAGAAAGGAACAGGTAGTACAGAGTCTGAGGGCTTTGAATGGAGAACATTTACAAAACACTATAAAGACAAATAAAGCAGAGAGCAAACCTTAAAGGGAAAACCTGGGAGCCAAAGGACTAACCCACCCCAGTAAAACTGTCCTAAGCACATCAAGGACCACAAGCCTGGAGGCTGATAATGGCTGCTGGATGGGCTTCCCTCCCCCAGATGAAAACACCTCTTAGTTTTCTGTGCTCAGTCCAAGGAAGGAAAAGGCGGCATCCCCCCACCTTGACATATGTAGGCATGCCACTGTAAGAGGTCATTTCTTGTTGCTTTAGAGATACTGCCTGCCCAGTTACAACACCTACAACATGACTTCATGCACCCCTACCCACACAAAGCTGTGACATGCTGAATAAATGTGGAGGCTCAGGTGATCTTTGACACACACACTGCTACCACTGACATTTAGCTGTCGCCTTGAAGCTGCCCAAGGGTCAGGGCGTAAAGTTCTTGTTCTATGGAGGTACCAAGGAAGACATTTGTGGTGATAGATTATTTCGAATAGGTAAAGCACAGCAGAACACGCTGTTTACAACCTGATGAGAATCATCCCCCAGGCATGTCTGGAACAAGGACAAAGGTGGTAGATTAAAGTTGCATTTGAGTTACATTATCATTAAAATACACCACCACCAGACACTTCTCTAAACTGAAGGCTGACAGCAGTGTACAAGGACAGTCCTTTCTGGACACCTCACTTCTGGGCAGAAATCCTAGAGACTTCATTTAATGACATTAATCCAAAGAACTACAATAAGCTTTTTAACGTCAGCACAGAAAACAAAAAGTGACGTGTAAACCCGAGGCACTAATGAGCAGCACAAGGGCTCCCGCTGGGTCCCCTACCCCTCACAAACCAGACACGTCTTAAACAGCGATTCCTGCAAAGAAGCCAGGGATATCTTACCAGATAACCTGGTAAGTCCAGCACAAGCAACCAGCGTAGAAACGGCACTGTGGACCCTCCTCCTCCCACGAGGTCTTTACCAGCCAAAGAGGCAAAATCAAGGACGAACAAATCAGATCTGGGAAGAATCTGGCCCCCAAAATGCGACAAGATCAAGAAGCCTGTCTGAAATACGAATTCACACCCACTGGCGTGTATGATGAATCTCGCACTAAGCACACGTTGTGCCTTGAGACAGTAGCTGACTGTCTGAAGTCACTGCCACGAGCAGAGGTTCAAATCCAAAGCATCCAGAACAGGCAGACAAACCTCTACCATGTTTCAGCAATGTTTCAAGTCACACAATAGTCAGTCAAGGTCTTTACAAAACATCCCTAAAGTAGAATAGAAGCCTCTTTGAGAGTTTCTCACTCAAAAGGAAAACCAAAAAGCTACATACCCTTGAGGAAACACTTGTCCTTCCGTGTGGCTGGCGTCTTACCATGGCTCTCCCACAAGGCAGCAACAACCATGGGCTTGGGAATGCACAAATTCAGGACGCAGCGCTCCCGCGGTCACCACCTCTCGGCCAGAGTCCTCCCACACGCGGCAGTGCCCCGCGCTCTTCCTCTTTCTCTGCCTGCCTCCCTGTCCTAACTGTCTAATTCCCCCCTGTATGTTGTGCAGCCTGTTGCTATTTCCCCCTTCTCCAAATCTCGCTCTCCCGCTCCCTTCTCTTCTTTTAAGCCTTGCTTTCCCTTTCTGTCTCGCAGCCTGCCTCCCCCATTCCCCCGGGATTCCCTCCTCGCCAGGCCATGCTTCCCTCTGGGCTCCATCCTGCACGCCGCCCTTTTGGCTCTTCTCCCCTGCCATCGCTGCTCTCTCCCTCTGCACCTCCTCCCCCAACCCGCACTGCTCTCCTCAGCCTCTCCGGATCGCTCCCGCGCTCCCCTCTCCCTCCCTTCCCCATCCCCTCTTCCCGCCCCCTCTGCCCCAGCCCAGGGGACGGTGTCCCAGCAGGGCCTGAAGCAGGAGGAGCGCCCCGGGGCACGCTCGGAGCTGCGGTGCCGGGGCAGGGGCTGCCGGCGGCCATGTGGGTGCTGGTGGGGCTGCGGCACAGCCCCGGGGAGGGTCGGGGCCAACGCTGAGGCGAGCGAGCCCCTGGGGAGGGGGGGAGAGCGCCGCTGTGGGCACGGGCACGGAGCACCCCGAGAGCCGGAGCCCCCCGAGCTGCCCCAGCCCGGCCTGCGCCCTGCAGCTGGCCCTGGGCCTGCACAGGAGGGAAGGGGAGGGCGCAAGCAGGCAGAGAAGGAAGGGCCTCTGGCGGGACGGAGAGCGGGAGCTGTGGTGAGTGCCCGGCCCTTGGAGCCGTGTCTGCCTCTCATCTCTCCAAGCTCCACGCTTCCTTCTCCCTTGCTGTCATTTCACTTCCCCATACCTCTCTTCTATTACTGTGCTGTCTTCCACGTCCCTCTGTTCTTCGAGTCCTTCTTTCTCTGTCACTCTACCAGCCCCTTCTCCTTGTTGCAGCTCATTCTGTATCCCACTGTCCCTGTCTTTCTCCCTGCCTGCCTCTCTCTGGCGGTGTCTGCTGCTCCCAGACCCTTCCTCCATCACTCTGCAGGGCTTCTGATACTTCTCTTTCTTTCTCCATCCCTCTGAGCTGTTTGTTGCTCCTGCACTTCTCTTTCTCGTAGTTGTTATTCTTGTTTGTTGCTCTGTTTTTAGAATCATAGAATAGTTAGGGTTGGAAAGGACCTTAAGATCATCCAGTTCCAACCCCCCTGCCATGGACAGGGACACTCACATTAAACCATGTCACCCAAGGCTCTGTCCAACCCAGCCTTGAACACGACCAGGGATGGAGCATTCACAAGTTCCTTTGGTACCCTGTGCCAGTGCCTCACCACCCTCACAGTGAAGAACTTCTTACTTATATCTAACCTAAACTTCCCCTGTTTCAGTTTGAGTCCATTACCCCTTGTCCTCTCACTACAGTCCCTCATGAAGAGTCCCTCCCCAGCATCCCTATAGGCCCCCTTCAGATACTGGAAGGATGCTCTGAGGTCTCCATGCAGCCTTCTCTTCTCCAGGCTGAACAGCCCCAGCTTTCTCAGTCTGTCTTCATACAGGAGGTGCTCCAGTCCCCTGATCATCCTCGTGGCCTCCTCTGGACTTGTTCCAACAGTTCCATGTCCTTTTTATGTTGAGGACACCAGAACTGCACACAATACTCCAGGTGGGGTCTCACAAGAGCAGAGTAGAGGGGCAGGATCACCTCCCTCGACCTGCTGGTCACGCTCCTTTTGATGCAGCCCAGGATACGGTTGGCTTTCTGGGCTGCGAGCGCACACTGCAGCCGGCTCATGTTCATTTTCTCATCAACTAACACCCCCAAGTCCTTCTCTGCAGGGCTGCTCTGAATCTCTTCTCTGCCCAACCTGTAGCTGTGCCTGGGATTGCTCTGACCCAGGTATAGGACCTTGCACTTGCTTGGTTGAACTTCATGAGGTTGGCATCAGGCCACCTCTTAAGCGTGTCAAGGTCCCTCTGGATGGCATTCCTTCCCTCCAGCGGTATCACCCAAACCACACAGCCTGGTGTTGCTGGCACGCTCTCCCTGCACCTATTTTTTTTTTTTTTACCCACTCGCCTTTCCTCTACCCACCATGTCCTTGGTGATCTCTATCAATCTCCTAGTCCTTACTTCTCTGCCCTGCTGCCTCTCCCTCTTTTTGCCTCTCTTTGTCTTTCCCTGCTGCTTCTTTCTTCATCTCTGTGCAGATCCCTACCCTTTTTTTCCTCTTACGTCCTTCTTTCCCTTTTTTCTTTCTTTCTCTGTCCCATTCCCTGTCCCATCCTTTCTTGCTAAGCCTCTCTGTCCAGCTGGCTGTGCCTTATTTCACTCTTGCTCTGTAATTTTTCTTTCTCCCTCTCTTGTCCTGATGCCCAGCAGTTGGTTTTGTCCTCCAGTGCTGCCCTGCTCTCTCTTCCTTCTCTCTCTGTCATTCTGGCCTGCTCTCTGTTCCCATTTTTTTATTCCTTCGTCTTGAGCCTGAAGCCCATCAGGACTTTCTTTTCCATCACTTTGTCTTGCATTCTGTCCCTGCTCTTTTCTCTCTTTCTCTTAGTTCTGCTGCCTTTCTCTTCTTTCCCTTCTTTCTCCACCTCTACCCTGCTCCGTCCTTCTCATTTTCTCTCTGTTTCTGTCCTGCTCTGTGTCTTTGCCCTGTCCCCCCCATTTTTCTGTCATGCTTCCTCTTAGGGCTCCCCACCATCACTGCCCTGTCCCGCTCTCTGTCACTGTTATTTCTCACTCAGCAGCACAGTGTGTGTTTTTCCTTCCATCTCTCTGTCCTGCTGCCCAACCCTGGCTTTCTTACCTCCAACTCTGTCCTGCTCCCCATCTCTTATTTTTGCCTGTCTTTCCCTTTGTCCTGCCTTCCTGTCCCATTTTCCTTCTCTCTCACCTGTCCTGCTCCCTGTCCTTTTCTTGGAGAATCTGTGTCCTGCTCCCTTCCCTCATCTTTCCCTCTCTGTCCCCTGCCCAGGGGTGGCGTTGGAGTCTGGAGGGTTGCCTGGGACCTGCTGTGAATCCCAGTCAATGTGAAATTGAGCTTACCTGAGCCTGAATGTAATCAGACTGATTGCATCTGGTTTTCTTCCTATCTCCAATTGCAACTGACTTTGCTGGCACTAATGAACATGAGACCCTGAGCTGCAAGTATACTGACAACATCACTCACTTTGATAATGGGACAGGTGGTCTGTGATCAGGGATGTGTACTTGTGTGCTGGTGCTTTCACGAACATTCTCTGGTCTTGCCACTTCAAAGCTCTTCCTTTCTTTCCAGAAATTTGAAGACTGCATTTCTTATTCTGGGGTTCACACTGGAGTTGGACTGAATGCGTGATATAATGGGCTGTGTCACATAGGAGAGAGAGCCCTGCTTTTTTGTTGATGTTGTCTAATGTTCTCTGAACTTTGGTAAGCAAAGGAAAGAGTGGTTGAAAGAGTCTCCTGAGAGTAACTGTCCTAGGTTCAGCAGTAGCAGTAATTTTTCTCCTTCTTAGTAGCTGGTGCAGTGCTGTGTTTTTGACTTTCAGCCTGGGAACAGCGCTGATAATACCAATGTTTTCAATAGCTGCTCAGTAATGTTTACTCTGACCAAGGACTTTCTGAGTCTCATGTTCTGCCAGGGAGGAGGGGAAGCCAGGAGGAAGCAGAGACAGGACACCTGATCCAAACTAACCAAAGAGGTATTCCATACCACAGCACGTCATGCCCAGTATATAAAGTGGGGGCAGTTACCCAGAAGAGTTAGATCACTGTTAGTCGGGCTGGGTATCCGTCGGTGGGTCGTGAGCGGTTGTATTCTCTTCCCTTGCTACTTCCCTTATCATTATTATTACTGGTGGTAGCAGCCGTGGTTTGTGTTATACCTTAGTTACTGGACTGTTCTTATCTCAACCCATGGGAGTTACATTCTTTTGATTCTCCTCCCCATCCTTTCAGGAGCGGGAAGGTGTAAGAGGAGTCAGTGACTGAGCAACTGCGTGGCTGATTTGCCGACTGGGTTTCAACCACGACAGTAACGTATTCCTATAGTGTGCCTATCTTCACCTAATGATGAAGGTTTCTTACAGGAGGTATGATTTTGCTGAGCTATGAGGTTGCCTTGGCTTGGTAAATCTGACAAGTGTTGTCTTCAAAGGTAGTGAAACTGTAGGAAAACTGGCAGGAAAAGCTAGTTTCTTCCTGGAATGCCGCCTGATAAAATAGTAGCAGGTAAAGGCACTTGCAGTTGGCTTTTCTGTGCAGTCTTTGTGCAGAGCTTTTGCCACTTTTGGTAGGGATTGATTTCTGTGAAGGAAGGAGGAATGAGGGAAAAAGAAGTGCAGCTTGTCTGAACCCTTGTTTCACTGCAGGCAGGGTTCGAGTCTTCATACTAGAACAGGTCTTTACTAGAGTTTATAAACAAAGAAGATGACCTGTCTGTAAGGAAAGCTTCATTAGAAGTAAGGCTAAATTTGGTCCTCTGTTGCAACTGAGAGGTGATTTGGCAGTATTTACATCTCAGCTTTGTGCCAGTGTGTTAATGCAGGCCATCAGGGTCTTTTCAGGGGTGCTGCTGCACTGCAGGTGCTGTGCCTGGGTGGTACTGAAACCCTGGATGAACCAGCTCTGCCGGCTGTTAAAGCTCAGAGGATGCGACAGGATGGAAACCATCTTTGTAGTGGACACCAAACATCAAAGGTGCGGGTGTGCTGCTGATATCCTACCAGCCTGGCGATATGGGGACTTTCACTGAGAGCCCAGTAAGGATCCTGTTTTCTGCTCCAGTAGAGGCTTTTTGTGCACACTGTCCCAGGAGGCATATTAGCCACAGTTGCTTCTTTGAGATCTCAGAAAAGACGCTGCATGATGCAGAGACTGTGGTGGCATTGCTTTGGTGTTCGGTGTTATCTTTTGCCCCTTGCCTTCCTGTGCCACGGTACAATATGCCCTTTCATGCCAGTGCAACTATCTGGAGCAGCACAGTGAGTAATGAATGTCTTACTTAGGGTGTTAGCACATCCCCCTTGTCCTGTATATGCTTTTCTGTGGCTCAGGGTGTAAGTGGAGGAGGTTTATAGTTGTGCAGCTTTCTAAAACCTGGATCAGGGTAGTGAGCTGCCTTAGAGCATTTGCAACATGCACTGAAAATAGGTGGCCAGGTGCACAAGTCAGAAGTTCTTGGGCTTGTTGCTGAAGCCTCTGTCTCCTTAAATCATGCATCTAAGGGTGCAGTTGATTTTTTCTGGGAGAAGCTGGAGGGTTCCCTTGTGCACATAGATCCTTTTGTTGACTGTGTTTTTCTGCTATAGGCCTCATCATGCAGCCAGATGTTTTGCTGCATGTAGCCTTCTAACCAGCAGCTGCAACTCAAGAAACCCTGATGTCTGTCGGCACTGGTGAGCAGCTGGGAACTTCTGTGTGTTCTGCAGCCTGCTGAGCCCCACCACTGGCAGCTGGCTACTCTGGACTTCCCCCCACTGTCTCCAGTGCACCACAGAATGGCTTGCCCAGTCCCCATAGCCAACCTGACCCACATCACACAGCAGTCCTATTCAAATTATGTTTCCAGTGAGAGTCCTTCCTGAGTGATCATTTCCTGGGAGGACAGTGCGATGATGGAGGTAAAGTGTCCCCCCATGAACAGAAGGTTTCTGGGCCTCCACAGGGGCAATGCCTTGGAGGACACCTTTCGGAATGGGGAGAGAAATAGTGTCTAAAAATTCTTCAACTGGCATGTGCTATCCAAGGAGAGATGCTAGGACACAAAATATAGAATTTCGAGAGTAATTCTCTGTTCGTGCCCATGAGGTGTACCAGTCAAATTGGGGCATCCTGAATGTGGTTTTACAGAATCATAGAATTGTTAGGGTTGGAAGTGAACTCTGGAGATCTTCCAGTCCAACCCCTTGCCAAGGCAGGGCCACTCAGAGCAAGTTACACAGGAATGTGTCTGGGTGGTTTTGGAATGTCTCCAGAGAGGGGGACTCCACAGCCCCCCTGGGCAGCCTGTTCCAGTGCTCTGACACCCTCAGTGTAAAGAAGTTCTTCCTCATGTTGAGATGAAACTTGTTGTGCTTTAGTTTATGGCCATTGCTCCTCATCCTGTTGCTATGTAGCATTGAAAAGAGTCTGGCACCATCCTCTTGGCACCTGCCTTTCAGATATTTATATGCATTAATGACAATCCATTCTCAGCCTCCTCTTCTGTAGACTAAACAGGCTGTGGTTCTTACACATGGTTCTTACACCTGTCAAGTATTCAGTGGTTTGACCAATGCCTACTCAACACACACTGATACTGCTGTTTTGCAAAGCAGCTCTAATTGTGTGGCATCGTCATCCATCTACTTCTTTCTTGACCAAGACATCCCTGCAACTGGTCTTGCTGCCCTACCTTATCTCTGCTATGAGGTGAGAGGAGAGTTTCACTGAGATGTCAGAGGGGCTGGGATGCTGGTCTGTTCTGGTTAGTGCAGAGGTATCCTTTCTTCTTCAGAGCTGGGGCTGTTCTTCTCCCCCTTGCAGTGAGCTGGAGTTCTTTAGTTGTGCTGACTGAACCACAGCTATGCAGTTTACAATGTCATCTATATATATCTGAAGAAAGTTCGTACAACTTTGTACTCTGAAGACCAATTGCTGCAATAGTTAGGGAAAGAGATTTTCCTGACAGTGCTTCCTTTTCTTTTGACCATCAGAGTCACATTGTACTATTCAGTCTTCAAGGCGTAAGTTGACTTCATAAGGTCACACAACACTGAGAACAGACATACATAATTACAGAGCAAAACAAGAGAGGGACTACGACAGTTCAACTCCTTTTAGTTCACAGTCCTCTACCTTCGTCTGGGAGTCAGGAAGTTAGCCACCCAAATAGATTTAGTGGAAATCCCTGCCTTACTTCATGTAATATTTTTAAATGAGTCTTTATCTTGTTTTTGTCAGTTTTGTTTTTCTGGTACTGATTTACATAAAAACCCCAGCGGCTATTTGTCAATAATACACATACTCTGTAATGCACATACTTTGTCCTATAGTTCTAAAAGATGGTCTAGAGCTAACTGATTCCGTATTACCGTTTGTGATAATGATTTGATTTCTTCCTGTAGGGCTATAATGCTATTTGCGTTTTCAGGAATGGCTTTTTCTAATTGCCTTGACATATTTGCAATAGCTTATTCTAGTTTTGCAACCCCTAACTGTGATATAAAAGTTGTTACAGAGAGGGGGAATTTAGAACCACATTCTGCCAGAGGGCTGCAACACTTTTTCCTGTAGCTATCAATAGTTAGGAGGGCCGGGATTGGAAGAGATACTGATTCTAACCTGGAGCCTCTCCCAGTGCTGGTGGTTCATTTATTACTTTTTAGTCCTTTTCTCCAGAGTTCAAGCAACTATAGATGTGCGACACTGGGGAATTCCACTGGTTTATGGCAATAAACATAAATGGTCATTGGCTGCTTTGGCTGAAGTCTGCGATTCTTTAAGATACACTCAAACACCTTGTTATGTCCCCTCCCTTTGCCAGCTCTGTGGCATGGGCAGCTGAGCACCACACAGCTGCTGCATCTGCCCCAGGATGTTTCACCCTGGCTGGATGTTGACAGGAGAGTCACTGTAGTGACAGCCTGGGATGATAGGATGGTCACTGTGTGAGGTCAGGCTGGGGTGACAGCAGGGACACAAGCAGCTCAGAGCGGTGACAGGCCCAGGTCTGACGGGTTCCCCTCATCTTGAGGGTGCTTGGAACTGCACTTGACACGGGCCTTTTGTCACAGTGTGCTGGGTGACATGGCTGCCCTGTGATGTCGCACCAGGATCTCTGCTGGTGAAGGCTGGGACAGAGGTGCTTGAGTCGCCATAGAGGTTGGTCAGGCCTCAGAGCGCTGCATGCAGGAGAGGACACTGAGGCCAAGCCAGGGCTTCAGGGAGCTCTCCTCCCCAGGGCTTTGAGGAGGACTGGCACAGCTCACTTGCTGAGGGCCACAGCCTGGAGTTGTTAAGGTGGCAAAGCCAGGGCCTCACTACGCCACAATGGAGGCCTGAGGCTCTGTCAGCTGAGACTGCCTGATATCTTAGGGTCTGGCTGTGGCAGGGTGCTGCAGCCTCTGAACGCCATTGGCCACAGCAAGCTCAGCCCGTGCTGCTCACCCCGGCCCCCTCAGGCTTTACGACATGCCCTCACCTTTGTAGGGGCTGCAAGGCCTCTATCATTTGCCAGGCTAGACACGGTAGTGGGGCAGGCGCTGCTGGCCCTGACAATGTCTTGCATCCACTACAAGTTCTTCTCCAAGCTGAACTATGGTACAGTCACCTTCAGTGGCCTTGACATCTCCCTTTGCCACCTCAAGTGCAAGATCATGCGCCAGGAGAAGCTGAAGGCAGCCAACAGTGATCTGCAGATCAGCGATGCCCAGACCAAAGAAGGTACGTGTGCGTAGCATGTGCAGGGCTTTGGGGATGTCCTGGCTGGCGACGTTGCAAACCACCCCATGATGGCTGCAGCCAGCGGAAGCCACATTCTGCATTTTGTGGCTCATACCCACGTAGCATGAGTGAGCCTGGGGCCTATCCCGCCAGCTGGCAGGAGCACCAAGACGATAAGCAGTGCCAGGGATTAAGTGGGGTGGTGTCATGAAATCTGATATAGCATCCTGCTGGCTACACCAGTTTGTCAAATGCGCACGCTGAGTCATGATGTCCGGAATAGAGCCCCAAGCTTACTAAACCCCTGAGGGAGCCTAGGTGAAGCTAGATCTAGCCTTAGTCTCAGGCTTGGTCAATGGTTTATGTCTAATGGAATGTAGAAAAAGAAAATCAAGGTAGAATCAAGCTAAAATGATTTGCATAGTAACCAAAGATGAAAAAAAGGAGACCTTCCCACTGAGACACAAAATTCAGAGTGGACCCCCTGGCTTTCTAAACTCCTGATGGAGCCTAGGTGTGGCTGGATCTAGTCTTAGTGTCAGACTTGATCAAGCAAATGTAAAGCACTGAGCAGGTGAGAAGTGTGGCTGTTGATGGATTAAGCTCCAAGAAATAGACAAAGGTGGCAGGCTCTCTTCTGCATTCTGTCACTCTGGAGCACCAGCAGTAGAAGTGACTCATTTTAGTTAACAGTGGCAAAAGCAGTGGATCTGAGTTTTCATGCTTTTCACTAATGCCTGGCTTGTTTCAGAGCGAGCTGGTAAGACTTTAGAACCTGGTTTATGCAGGTGAGACTTTGTGGTGGTTTGTTTTTCTCCAGAGATTATTGGTTTTGTAGCCTAATAGAAGCAAAAGTAACTTCAGTTAGTTCAGGAGAGCACCCCCTGTATTAGCAGGCTGTCCTGTCGTGACCTCTGAGACTATTTTGCTGTTGGCATTCAAACTGTTTTTAAGAAAGGAAAAAGATTTAGCTGCTGATGTTTGGTTATCAATCCTGACAATGTCTTGAAAGGTACTGTTAGTGTGTTCAGACAATGAAAGCATGATGTTATGTATAAAATTTGGCTTCTATATCTGTAAAGGCCTTCTCTGAAGTGCTATATAATTAATTATGTATTAATACATGTCCTTTTGAATGTCTTTTTCTGTATTTCTGTTGGTTTCAGAATACACAGAAGATGCCCTGATTCCTAAAAACTCATTGGTAGTTGTTAAAAGAATCCCTGCTGGAGGAGTTAAAGCTACCAGCAAAACAGATGTTACGTAAGTGTCCATACAGCATTGCATTCTTCACTGTTGGTTTCAGTGTGTGAACTGCTTCAATGCATATGAGGCATTCAGATTGTATCTTTCCTGTTAAAGCTTCTGTTAATTTTTGTTGTCACTGGGTAGATTTTCATGTATCGGTCCTAAAGCAGACTTATGTTATTAGGCCTGCTGGGATACGGGGTTCAAACTCCAACAATGGAAACTTTTAAAATGATTCTATAGGGTTTGTTCTTGGGGTAATTTTTTCTGAGAGCCAAGTTGTAGATCCTGTTTTGTCTGCATGGAGAGATTCCTTGTTATATGTGTTTGTTTTTATGGCTTTTATAGCGAAGACAGTTGTGCAGTGTAGTGTAAACTTAAAATTTATTCCTGTCTCAGAAGAGTCTGATTCTTAGTGTTTGGCTTTTTCTTGCATTTTGGGGGAGAGGGACAGGATATGTCAGGTATTCTTACGCCCCAAATGTGGGGGGTTTGCATACTAGCTATGCAGGAAAGACCAATGCTTGCCAGCTGGCAAACCATGCAAACAAGAATTTCCATTCAAAAGTGATTCCTATTAGTTTCCCAAAGCCAGTATCTGTTTCAGGCAAGAGGAAAAGAACAGTATCATAAAGTGTATTGCCCCTTGTGCAAGTACAGTGAAGGAATAGTTAATTGTTTCCAAACCTGAAACTCAGTAAGCAATTTAGCACGTTACCAAAAGTTGGTAGCTATCTTCCTAAAGCTGTTTTTATCCTAACCTGATACGCGTGTGAATGGCACCCTCTCCTTGTATTGTAATGCTGCCATAAAATGAGAGGATAGATGCTGCTAGCATCAAAGATCAAATACATACCTGTGTGTGGGGATAAGGAAAGAATGGCGCTGCTCTTCTATCATTGAAAATTTACAAGGCAGTTCAGCTTTCTATTCCTTCAGCTGGAAACAGTGCAGAGACAGCTGGTAGAGTGCTTAATGTTTGGGCAGGTTGAATGTGTGATGGAATGGTGGAGAGGCTTTAAAAAATGTGTTACTTGCCTTGTAGTCTGTTCTTCAAGGTAAATGGATGAAACAACCATTCTGTCATAATCTAAAGTACTTACTTATCTTCAGGAAGTATGTGGGATGTAAGCAGGAGCCTTGCTGTTTGTACATGAATTCCAGAGCAGCCTTTGAATTGCCTCTGCTCCTGGGACACTTTGGATGATGTGTGAATTGCTCGTTAAATGTACCAAGGTTGCATCTCTGACTCATGATACGATAGATAGATGCAGGTCAGTGAGTATGTGGAATCTCAGCAAGTTTTCAGATGGAATAAGTATACTGCAGCATTATCGTAAAGCAAATTCTGGCAATTAAGACTTTTTTTTTTTTTTTTTTTTTTTTTTTTTTTTTTTTTTTTTTGTCACAGGGCTCCTCAGTCATGCAAAATCCCAGGAACAGCTTCTTTCAGGTGACATTTCTACTACTATTTTTATTCAATAAAGTGTATGTAACATGTTTAGTACTTTGGCACTTTCATGGCTAAGTATAATAGATACCGGAACACAATGCTTGGGCTTCCGCAAAGAAACACTGTTCTAAACACTAAGCTGCTGAGAGTTCTGTTATTTCTTTGTCAGATGACTGATTTTTTTTCACTGAAGTAAACTTGCACTTTGAAGTGTTGGGACTATCATTGTTCTGCCATAGAAACTAAAGTAATGTATCTGACACCTGTTTGTAATACTAGGGATGTACAGATTGCCTGAAGTTACGTTCATAGTTTGAGGGTTGATTACTTAAGAACACAAAACTGTAATACAGACTTGATATATTTGATACTTGTGTGGCAGAGAAAATACCTGAGGACTTTCTCTTGCACTGTTGTGTTCTGTATCTGTAAGTCTGACTTCATGACAAAGTAGAAACGGGATTTTAGAGTTTTTTTTAGTTGCACTGAATGACCAGGAGGTAACAATTTGTGTATACAAATAAATTTCCATATTCACTAGACTATCAGAACATGTTTTGATGTTTGGGTTTTATAATTGATTTTTGCTGCTTTCTGTTGGCTACAAGTGCTTTATTTTAAGTTCTGATCACCTTTATGTCTCCTTCTAGAAGTCGAACTGAGCCAGTGAGCAGAACATCAGAAGCAGTATGTAAAAACCCAGTCTCACCCTTTTTTCTACACACTGCACTGAATTCTAAACAATGTAGCCTTGTATTATTTTCCAAACATTAACTTCATCTATCTTCCAGTAAAACATAGCACAGATTGTAATTCAGAGGTACCGATTCATCATAGTGAAAACTGAGTCATGCCATCATTTGCACAGTTCTGATGTGAATGTTGGGATTTGTGCATAGTAATGCATGGTATTTCATACTGTATATGCTAGAATATTTCCTGTGTGACTTTGTGTTGTGCAGATACTGTCTGATGATCTTTAGTTCATGTGGGTTCCAGGTGTGCACAATTGAACTTGGTGCCATGTTCGAGATCTGTCTGCCTATAGTAATATAGTAATATTGTGAGTTTGTACAGCCTTTTCTGTGCTTTTTGTAAAAATTGCACTTCAGTAGTAGTTCTCTGCAAACACTGTGGCCGATTCCTAACTAGTGGCCTGAGGACTTCATTGTGGCAAGCTACTCCCGTAGGCAGCTGGGAGGGAGGAATATGTTTGCAGTGGAGGAAAAAATGCCATCACTGCTTTGAATCCATGCTTTTATCATCATGAAAGATTGGGTTTGGTCTGATAGAAAGAAGAATAATAAAAATTCTCACACTTCCCAAACTAATTTGGATAGTATGGCCTGTGATCTTTTAAAATACAAGAAATATTTTTTCTCCATTTTTATGGGCTACTCTGTCATAGTAAACACCTTTTTTTTTCAATAATTTGAGCAGTTTCTTTTTTTCTAGACAAATTGGCAGGTTGCTTTTATGGCTGGTGTTTCAGATTGGTGTTTGGGTTTGGTGGGGTATGGTGAGTTTGCCATCTTCGCAGTTATTGAGAAGAGGGGCAGAGTTCATGTTTCAGGGCTGCTTTTTATCTTGATAGGCAGCTACTATGTTCATCAAAGCATAACTGTATAAATGTATGTTTAAATGACGAAACATTAACTGATTAATTTGCAAACTACACTGCAAGTAAGTTTCCTGTAGTGATGCTTCCTTCTCAAATAAACTTCAACATTTTTCACGAGGGTCCCTCTCTGAGATATTCTGGAGCAGTAAGTCCATCTCAGGCGAGTTGGTTTAGTTTTGTCTCATTAACCACATAGGCACTTTGCAGCTGTCATAGGTTTGGACTTTGTTCTGAACAAATACAAATTACAGTAGGTTGGAAATGCCTCTTTCAGTGACACACAGAGGATATAGTGCAGATTTTCAGACTGCAGTAGAGGTTAACTGTTGCTATGTTTTGATTATAGAACTTCAATATGTGTTTATTTTTTGCTGAACAAATGAATGATGAGTCTTCTGCATCTATTTCTCTGGCCCAGCTTTCAAAGATGTGTATATATATATTGTTGTAAAATAGTTAAAAAAAGTGTTTCCTTCATATTTTTAAGCCTTACTTGCAGTCTATAGATGGATAACTGTTGTAATGTGAACAAAACTTTAATTTTTAATAAAATATTTATTTTAACTTTAAGAAGTATGTAAAATTTGATACTGTCCTGTAAAGAGTACTTGCCAGTTTGGGAAGACAGAAGGGGAGTACCTTCTCAGCCTCAACATAATGTTGCAGCATTACTCATCTTCAGGACATAAAGCAGCAGTACTTCAGAATCTGTTTACTGTTTTTCCTATGTCTCATTAATTTTGTGTTGGAATCTAACACCATTTTTACAAAAGAATTTAATTGTCTGTATGTTATGGACATTTCAGGGCAGTTTGCAACAGCTGAAGTAGAAGTGTTTCTGGAACTTAGACAATGGCATGGCTGGTTTTGAATTTCTAGTCATTAGAGCCATAGAAGCATTCTTTGAATACTGCACAGTTTCATAAATTCCAGCCTATAGACAGTGGAGAGCACAATCAAATTTGTTTGAATGCAGACTGTCAAGTGTGTAAATTGTATACGTGATTGTTTAGAGGGATATACCAATGTATATCTACAGTGTATTAGCAGATGTGACCACCTGAAAATGTTGTAATGGCCTGGTTTGGGACGGAACTACTTGCTTTTTTGGCTCAACACTGTGTAACTTTGGCAAAACACTAATGACTTCACTTTGTGAAAAAGCATAGTGCTAGCCAATTAAATTAAACAGACGGGAGCTAGTTCTTTCTTCTAAGAACAGAGGCAGGAGTTCATTTCTAAGAATGAGGGGTCTTCCGTCTCTCACTGAAGAAATTAAATTTTGTACCTTTGGCTGTCCCTGCATGTGTCCTTGGTTCTGTAAACCCATGGGAAGTTTTACTCTCAAATGTGAAAAACTGTCCAAGTGGTGTGCGCATTTAATCTTTTGAGAAATGCATGAACAAAATATAAAGCAGCTCAAAACTGTTAATTACTCTAAACACATTATTCAGACTGGCTTAGCGCAGGGGCAGTGTGTTGTAAAATATTTTTTGTTTTATTATTGCAGTGCATTAAATGCCATATTTGAATTTTGGTCTATTCATAGTAATGTTTTGTGGGGTTTGGATATATTTTGTAAACTGTTAGGGTTCAAACAAATTAGTCAAATGTCTGCAAAGTTTCCTGTAAACATTAATGGAAATGATTTCATAGATGTCTGTCTGGATCATATAACTGCTAAGAAAAAGCTGTGTATATGAAAAAAACAATAAAATGCAGAAACTGGTTGATTGCTCTTGTGAATGAATGCATGTAGAAGTGAAGACATAGGTGATTGATCTGAAAGATGGGTGGTTGAAGGTCCAAATCATTTACAGTCACTCCCTTTCTGGTATATGAACTAGTGCGTAATAAAAACAAGAAAAATCAGCTGGCTTCAAGATCTAGTTCTGCACATGGCTGATATTACAATATGTACATTAAAAGGACACAGTCACCTGGAAAAGCTTGCAGGTTGTGCTCACTGTAGTTAAATTGCTTAGTAGGAAGAACTTAATGGGGGGGAAATGCAGTTTGGATTGCCTACAAGACACGATGGTCACATTTCTACTGAAAAGAACTTTGCGTCTTGCTGAGGGATCAGAAAGATTCCTTTTCAGTGCTTCTGTGTCTGATGCTGAATATCAGCAAGCAAAAACTACATCCCTGACCCTAACATTGTGTGTTCTTTTTAATGCTGCAAAATGTAAATAATTTAACTTGCAGAAATCTTTCTCAATTAAATGAACAGTAGCTATCTTTTCCTTCAAATGGGCTGGAACTTCAAAACCAGTTGAAAAATGCTGCCAGTGTCGTTTCTTTTACTCATCACTTCAGTCCACCTGGAAGTCTATGTCAAGCCTAAGGTTTTGAGTGCCCAAAAATGCTCTTTTCAAGTAGGCTAGCGGGCACATAAGCATCACTGTCGTGGTTTAAGCCTCTATAACTCACGCAGTTTTGCTCACTCACTCCCCCCTCTTCCTTCCCCCAGTCCCAGGGAGATGGGAAGAAGAATCGAAAGAATGCAGCTCCCACAGGTTGAGATAAGAACAGTCCAGTAACTAAGGTATAACACAAACCACTGCTGCTAAAACCAATAATAATAATGACAAGAGAAATACAAGGGAAAAAATGCAACTGCTCACCACCTATACCCAGCCTGACCACGCAGTGCACCCCCACCTTTCTGGGTCTCTGCTCTCTGTTTTCACATCCTGGGCATGACGTGCTGTGGTATGGAATACCTCTTTGGTCAGTTTGGGTCAGGTATCCTGTTTCTGCTTCCTCCTGGCTCCCCCTCATCCCTGGCAGAGCATGAGACTCAGAAAGTCGTTGGTCAGACCAAAACATTACCAAACAGTAACTGAAAACACTGGTGTTATCAGTGCTGTTCCCATGCCAAAAATTGAAAACACAGCACTGCACCAGCTACTACAAAGGAGAAAAATGACTGCTGCTGCTGAACCCATGACAATCTTGTACAAGCGCAAAGTCTTCCCAGAGCACTCTCACGACAACTGTGTTTTATAGAAGCATCTGTTTTCAGGCAACATCAGCTAGTATTGTGGTGCTCTTTACAGGATTGAGCAAGTGGTGTTGTCTTTGGCTGGGTGAGCTTGCATGTGTTTCTAATGTGCGTGTCAAATAATTCCGTGTTAAACAGACTGCCAACCTGGCTGAAGCCAATGCTTCTGAAGAAGATAAAATAAAAGCCACGATGATACACTCTTGCCGTGAATATGATTCAGTCAATTAAGTGTTGATAATATCAGATCAGTTCTTTGATGGTTATGGAAAAATTGTGTAGATGTTTGTTTTAACAAGAGAGACACATGTGTACCTTTTTCTTCCTGAAACCTTTTTAGTTACATGAAGAAGCCCTTGGGTACACTGCCACCATCATGTATTTGCTTTTGCTGCGGAAAACCTGGCCACTATAGAAAGGACTGCCCAATAAATGGGATAAGATTTTGGGGACTTCTGGTGTTACTTTCTGACCTTGTTTAATTTCTGACCTTGGCAGTCAAGTAACAAACACAGGAATAATCGTATTAAGAACTGTTTCTCTTGAGGTGAAATACAGATGTTACATGGCAATGTTGAAAAGCCCTTCAAAGTTCAGGGAAAGCCAGGATTATAAATGTAATTTTTGCTTTTTTCTAAGCCACAGACATTAAATAAGTCCATAGATCTTTTCATCTGTGAATTTACATGCATATTTTTATGTATATCGATATTACTGGAAGTGTTTCTGCTTTATCTCTTTTTAATGACAGTTCATGTTTTTAGTATTTTGTATGAAACCATGATGTATCTGTTGACCCCATCTATTGAATATTTGTGTGTTTTACTGACACAAGTCTCTGGTTGAGCATTAGTCACTGAGCATATGCGCATGAGGTATGAATTCAACCTTCATCTGTAGCTGGTGAATAGATGTTTCTCCAGTGGCTGATCCAGAGCCCTGACTTAAGCTTTCCTTCTGAATTGTGCTTTGGAGGAGCAGGTTTGTATCTCTTCTCCCAGTGGATCGTGAGGTAAGGGATATTTCACCCTTAAGAAACCTGTTGTTAAGCCAAAAAATGTCGACTCAGATCAAAACTCTGCTTGAGCCTTTCACAGAATCATAGAACCAACTAGGTTCTATCAGCATCAAGTCCAGCTGATACTTCAGGAATGTCAAATCCATCACTAACTGTGTCACTACGGGCCTCATCTACGTGTTTTTTTTGAACACTTCAGGGACAGTGATTCCACCACTTCCCTGAGAAGCTGACTTAGGAACAACAGCTGACTTCGGAACATCCTGGCCATGTTCATTTAGGAAAATAAGTATTTCAGTTTAACAACCTTCACGCTGGGTAAAAGAAGAGGATTTAAAGGCTTTTGCTTCTTACAGTCATCACTGAACTGTCATTTCAAGTGTAGGTCTTAAGATGAGGTATGTCTGCATTTCTTTTCTTAACAGGACAAAAATGTTGAGTCTGTTCCCAGACTGAAAAGGAGCACAGGAGTTCCAAGGAGTTTCATGATAGAGGTGAAAGATCCCAACACAAAGGGTGCAATGCTGACAAACACTGGAAAATATGCAATACCAATTATTAATGCGTAAGTATGGAATTAATTGGACTGACCAAAAAGCAAATGAGAAGAAGCATGCATAAACATCTGAGGGGACATGCAACCAAGTTGGACTGCATCTGTAATTACAGGAGAGGAAGCGCAGCCATTGAATTTTAACCTTAAAATCTGTGATACTTGCTCATATGAAAAGAGTGTGGTCATTCATGGCTGGGTTGTACAGAACCTTGGGTGGCATGGGTTAGTGGGAGGTGTCCCTGCCCCTGGCAGGGGGGTTGGAACTAGATGATCTTAAGGTCCTTTCTAACCCTAACTATTCTATGATTCTATGATTCATACTTGTCATGCCCCTGGAAGCTGGTTCAAATTGTGGTGCACTCTGTATTTCTGCAAAACATTTCAGTAGTTTTTACAGGGAAGTCATTCTCCTTGAGAGCTCATTTTGCGTCTGGTTTATGTTTCAAATGCTTCTTACAAAAATTTAACCAATAGCTGTTGGATTGAGATTTCCTCCCCCTCCGAGTTTATATTTTTCAGTGTCATGGCTATAGAAAAGTAGTTTCAACTCAATGCCCGCAGTTCAGAAGGCTAACATGGAGTGGGAAGAATTCTATCTATTATCTTCTTTTGATAAAATGCAAAGCTTGGAAAAGTATTCCTTTACCCATCTTTACATTTGTTCTTTTTCCTTCCCCACATACCCTCCAGGGAAGCTTATGCTAGAGGACAGAGGGAAAGGCCTCCATTTTTACCAGAGGGGCTATCCTCCTCCTCTTCTGATGGTCCTATTCCGGATGAGCTGTTATGTCTCATTTGTAAAGATATAATGACTGATGCAGCTATCCTTCCATGCTGTGGGAGTAGTTATTGTGACGAATGTAAGTGTTATTCCCATGTTGTTAATTCAAAACATCACGTCTGATCTTCTGAAAGCAAAAATAGCAGATAACAAAATTACTTTGTTACCTGTTCTAATTAAAACCTAAATATACCCTGACTAGGAAAGGACTCGTCTCATATAAAGTAAAAAAAAAAAAAAGGCAGAAAACTTGTTTTTCTTTCTACAGATCTGGTTACATCCTCTTTACATGCAGAGGAGTGCCTAACTGTGCAGGTGATTACAGTATTAGATATCAAATGTTTGTCCACAGCCCTTTCTCTCGTACAAAATTGTACGGCCATCTCTGGTGACTGACTGTGGCCTGCAACAAACGGATAGTTAGACATTTAATCCACATTCTTCTCCACGGGAGAGCTGGTTCAAACCTTCAGAACTCAGACCTACTAATGTTTCTTTTGAGATGTGCTTTGTTCATTACCTTTGGGATCAATGACTTCTTGCTGTAGTGGATAGTGGAAAAAGGATGAGTTGAATCATGAAGACACAGCCTACACTCCATCTTCAAATATTACAACAGTGAAATGTCAAAACTATAACTATTTACTGCATACTAGAAATTTTTTACAGTCTTGAACATTTATAGCTTTATGCTGTACACTCAAGACCTTATTCACCCAGTAATGATATACATGTTTTGATTAGAACCCAACAACTTTCCTTAGTTTGGCTAAAAACTATTGTATTGTGATTACACTAATTATGCACGGGTATTAGAACGGCATTACTGGAGTCTGAGGAATATACCTGTCCAGGGTGTCATCAGACAGATGTTTCTCTTGATGCTTTAGTTGCCAACCAGAGCCTACGCCAGGTAGTGTGATGACTTTTACATAAATTGTACAAAGAGCTTGTAAGGAGCTGAGAGAGAAGACAATATTACTGTAATATTAATTTAGCCTTAAGGCTAAATTTACTTTTCAAACACATTATCTCTGACTGCTCTTTAGAGACAATCTGTCAAATTCAGGTCACACTTCTGTTTAACACAATCACCTCACTTTCAAATTTGGTGTTAACACTGAAGTATTTTAAATACAGATACCCTGAGTTAACAATCATTAACATCAGTGTTTAATGTGGTGTGTTTATGTAGCTGTGGTTGAATGCTGTTAGGATTGATAGCACTTACAGGAATACACGAGCAATTTTACTCTGTGGAGGCTTTTGTTGGTGTATCTGCTGAAGTTTCAGATTACCTTTATAAAATGTTCCTCTGCCTCTAGGCTGTGAACAACTTCAAAAATGGAGCTGGCTACACAAAATGGCTCCATAAGCAGATTCAGCAGCAGCAGCCACCACCACCTCCACCACCACTCATGACTGTTATCCCTCCTGCTGCTTTGGTGACTGCCACTGAACTGCCTCAATCTTCCTCTCTGTCAATCAGCAGCTTGTTGGAAGAGAAGGTAAGTTTTATTTCCAGATATGCAGTGACTCCAGTATTTCAGTAGAGCTTATTTTCCAGCTGTTTGCATTTATTCACAAGGGCTGTCAAGTTCCTGTACAAAGACAACTAGCACTACCAAGTCTTCTGGGCTCCAGAGGACAATCAGTACCCACAACTGGTAAGTAATGATAACTTTAGAATTTCTGTTAAAAAATTACCTTCAGATAAGCTGAATGCGCTTTTTTTCTTTTTCTTCTCCCCTCTCCAAAAGGTCCTCTGAGGAGAGACAGTACCATCCACTTACCAGGTGCCAGAACAAGCTGTGAACTGTAAGTATGCTATAGAAATTCAATATATAAGTACTTGTAACCTAGGCTGTAACATATGACTTACACAGCAGCTGACTGATAATCAAATAAGTGTGCACAGAGACTTGTGGGGAATACAATTGGTAACTGATTTTTCAAATGGCTTAATTTGAATTGACTATAACAAAGGGGATGCATGCTTGCAGTAAGATTATTTCAATTAAAACTCTGGTACGTGATTAAAAAGAAGACTGAAAAAAGGATGCTTTTTGAGAAAACCATAAGTACATATAAAAATTAAATACAATTAAAGAATCAGATGGAAAGCTTTGGATTACTGGCTGAGTAGGGCTGAAGAAATGGGGTTTTCAGTAGATATCAGCGTCCAACATTCTTGTTTTAACAACGTAGCTGATACTGATTGAGGCAGTTATTGGAAAAATCAGTGCTGTTATTTTATGACAATTCTGAATTTCTTCCACTTAGTCATCTCAAACAGCCAAGCTGCTTTCTCTCAATTGGAGAGAGAAGAGACTGTTTCTGTGTCATGTTAGTCCTTTGTTTTGGCATAGATTTGTTATAGATAGCTTCTATATATAGAATAGGTAACTTGCACTTTACAAGAATTTATAACAGAATAAGTAGCTTCTGTTTCTACAAGAAATTTTACCTTCTCATTCCCCAACCTAACTGTAACCAGGGGCTCTGCTGGGGAGGGTTTTGAATCTTCCCCCACTCCTCCTCAATCTTCATCTAAAGTATGTCAGGGCAGCCCCTGACATTCCACTAAATCTCTGGTGTTTATTTTGACTCTGAGGGCATTCACTCTTCCAGTGCTCCCTCTGTTTACAGATTGCTCTCTGATCATTCTCTAAGTGCAACCCTTGCAGTCTGTTCACAAACCTTTCCATGTAATCCTTCTTTCTGACCATTTCCTCCCAGGCCACTCCCCCCTTTCCTGGGTGAGAGCAACAGCCAATAATATTTTTTTTCTTCCTATTATTTCCTTCTCCCTTTCAACTTCTCTGTTACTGTATACTCTCCAGGCTGTTTGCAGTGATTTATTGAGTGACCGAGGGTCTGTCCCTCCCAGTTTTTGCAGCTTGCATTTAATAGCTGGGTCTGATTGACCAATAAAAATATAAGATAACTGTGCTGCACCTTTTTCAGGGTCCTTACCTGTATACTTATGTCGTGGTTTAAGCCTCTCTAACTCATGCAGCTCGTTCTCTCACTCACTTCCCCCTCTTTCTTCCCCCCACTCCCGGAGGGATGGGAAGGAGAATCAAAAAGAATGCAACTCCCACAGGTTGAGATAAGAACAGTTTAGTAACTAAAGTATAACACAAATCACTACTGCTACCACCAATAATAATAATGACAAGGCAAATACAAGGAAAGAATACAATTCTCACCACCTAATACCAAGCCCGACCACGCAGCGCACCCCCACCCTTCCGGGTCTCTGCTCTCTGCTCTCCATCCTGGGCATGACGTGCTGTGGGATGTAATAACCTCTTTGGTCAGTTTGGGTCAGGTGTCCTGTCTCTGCTTCCTCCTGGCTTCCCCTCCTCCCTGCCAGAGCATGAAACTCAGAAAGTCCTTGGCCAGACCAAAACATCACTAAGCAGTAACTGAAACACTGGTGTTATCAGTGCTGTTCCCAGGCCCAAAATCAAAAACATAGTGCTGCACCAGCTACCAAGAAGCAGAAAAATGACTGCTGCTGCTGAACCCATGACAACTTAAGTTTCATTCCAAACCAACCGCTGATATTTGGTTAATGGATCCTGCTCAGGCACAACATTTGGATCCGAGGTAGGGTCTGTGGAGGTAAGGTGGACATCCACTGACACTGCCCTGTGCCCCCTGTGTATGAATCTTTTCTGCCTCCTCCCTTGCTTTTGCCAGCAGTATACTTTATCATCGTATGTTACCAAAGTATCCAATACTACTTGTAAATCATTCCAAGCTGAATCTTGTGTTCTAATAATCATCTCCATCACTTTGGTTACTTTTTCAGGATCTTCCCTATAGGGCCTGGCTGTCTGTCCAGGCTCATAAATCTGACACATAAAACGACACCTTGATAGTCACTAGTCCCTCTACCCCTGCTCCCTGTCGTAAGAGAGCTTGTATACCTCGGAGAGCACCTTGCGTTGTTCACCTCATGATGGGTGTAGAGCTCTCTTCCCATCTGCATCCAAACCTGCAGCCCCCACCCCGCTTGTTCCTTGTTTTAATTTGTGGTCCAACTAATAATTCTACAGCCTCTTTTTCCTACCTACATCTCATACACCACTTACCGATACTACATGGAAAGCATCAACTCTTGAGTGGTTTATTATCCTTTTCCAGTGCTAATACCATGGGATCTTTAAATATATGCATACACCCCTTTCACAAGTCCAAATTATTCTGCAAATCAAAGAATAAATCAATATACCAGAACTCATTCCACTTCACCTCCCTTTGGCAAACCAGCTTCAATCAATCAATTATAATTAACTGTACTGTTCACAGGCCACTTTGCTCCAGACTCCAGCTTATACAATGGCCACCATTGATTATAATACTTTATCAAAGTCTCCTGAGTGACTGAGCCACCTGGGGGTCCACCAATTTGTTTTCACTGTTGCAAAATGCAACCCAATAGGGATTTCTTCAAAATCCTCCCTTTGGAGGCAGTGGTCCTGACCTCCAAATACAATGTCAAGACAGCCAAACAAATCCTTACCCACTGCACAGGGTGTCCCCTGTGACTAATGTGGATAAGTTACCAAAGAATGCCTTTTTAAAGAAATAAAATCAGGGTCTTACAAGGTCCCGAGTTGATCCAGGGATCTGTGGTTCCTTTCAGGGAAATCTCCAACACTGGTGTGAAGGTCCCAGAGACTCAGCAAGAAACACGGCAGAGGGTCCATGTTTGGGCACCAAATTATGACCGCAAAAGTCTGTTGGAGAAACTCGAAGGCTCAATTTGGAGTTTCAGAAAGCAGCATTCTTTATTTCAGCACTGGGCTCACATGCGAACAGTTTCGCAAAGGTGAGCATGCCTGTTACCTGCTGGCAGCAGCTCTGTATTTAGCATACTCATGCACATTTGCAGTTTTTCCAGGAATCCATTTACATATTCATGAGATTCCCAGAAACTAATTATAATATCTGCATTTGCCTTACGCATGTGCTTTCTTGCTGAGTGGGGGTCTCTGGTGGTCGCCGATGGTCTTCCTTGCTATGTTTACTGAGTGACATTTTTGCTTGTGCATGCTCACAAGGTCCTAGTGCTGAGTTAGCAGTGGTATGTCCCTGCTTTTATTCTGTTCCAGTCTCTGTTACCCTGAAGGTCTGCATCCTTGGTCTTACTTACTGCCTACTTAGTTGTTATCATTCCCTTGATGTTCCTCCCTCCATCAGCTGGACATTCCTTATTCCCTACGTGTCAGTAAGAACTGTTTGCTGTATTTTACTGTTAGTTTAAATTCATACAGGTTATTAGTTTAAACCTATAATTTAAACTTACATAATGGCTTGAGTAATACTACTGGAGGTTGTGTTTAGTTCTTCAATTTAAAGTAGCATTATGTTAGCAGCTAAAAGAGAAAAAAAAACAAACCAAGTTTAGGAGGAAAAGGATTAGGGAGAATGACTGTTTTGAATTAACTTCCATTTATGTGTGTGTGTGTGTGTGTGTGTGTGTGTGTGTGTTGTGGGTTTTTTTAAGATTCAAGCTTCACTGTAGTACTTCATTTTACTTTAGGAGTTTGCATACCTACTCCAAGTCAAGATCAGGTTCTTCGTGCACTGGCTCCTGCTCTGGATCATGCAATTGTTCCCGTTCACATTCCAGCTTACCATCACCACAGTATCCAAGAAGAAGCAGAAGGAAGAGTTGTGACTGTTTTTCCAGGACAAGGTCACATGGTCATCACTGTTCAAGGTCAAGGTCACTCCCACAAAGAAGACACCATTGATGGTCAAGGACCTGCCCCAACCCTCTCCCACATCCCTGTTTCTTGTTTCATTCATTCATTAAAAGGTCTGGGAGTTGGCTTCACAGTACCTCTCCCTGCCTGCAGTCATTTGCACAGTGGGGAGTGGGTAGGAGGTTAATGCAGCTCCTGCCCACCTTGCAGGTGACTGAGCTGGGATGGGGATGGCCACCGAGAGTGTTATAAATATAGACCATTAACTTGCTGAAAGTTGTAATAATGAAGAGAGGAGAAGCACTAAGGGTTTGTACTCATTATAGTTGAGCACTCACATACGGTGTGTATATGATAACTATGTAACTATTAGGTTAGATAAACCCAAATGTCCCTGAACGTAGTGTCTAGAAATGCTGATACAGCTACAAAATTGTGCTAAATTGCAGAAAGGCCCCAATTATGCTGGGCTGCATCCTGCCCCTTATCTATAGGGCTGTAAATTCTCAAAGACAGTCAAGAGGGGGGTGGAAGAACCAGCAAAGGACATGCGCGAGGAAAGAAGGTAAAAAGTTCAACCTCAAGAAGTCTCTATAAAGGTCACTGAAGAAGACTCTTACTTCATCCCGAGACCCTCGCCCAAGACCACCAGGAAGCAGTGCGCATGCGGGAAGGACTTGTAAAATTAATTAGCATACGAAGTGGGAGCAAATTTATATATTAAGATATCCTAATGAATATGCATGTATAGGCTCTATAAAAGAAGTAACTGTATAATCCTCGGTGTGCGTGTTGGTGGAGCAGTGACTCCCCGCGCACCCAGCGCTGCTTTGTTTATTGCCTTTTTGTACAATAAATTACCTTTGATTTTCTATTTGGACTACGGTCATTTATAACAAGAGGATGGGTAGTTGGGGCATTGCTCCAGGTGGTGTGAAGCCATGGGAGAAGCCACATTGATTAGCATCAATGCCAGGAGGATAGACACCTCCATCACTGCCCCAGTACCAGCATCACTGCAGCAAGCTCGATTGAGCCCTGGGAAAGAACCATGGCTGCCCCAGGTGCCAGGCAGAGACTGGCTGAGCATGGGAAACTCAGCTCACACCTGGCTGGTGAGTGGGAATTGCTGGCTGGGGCTCACACACTGATTTTCTAGAGCTGGTGCTGCAGTGGCTGCCCAGCTTGCTCCATCCTTCTATGGCCTCATCCAACGCTGCCTTGGCATCACCCAGCAAAAGCCCCAGCCCACAGGTGAGCCTCAAGCCTGTGTCATAAAAAAAACCAAACTGACCCATGAAGACCAAGCCAAGAGGCTAGGATGCAAAGTATAGAATTACAAGAACAAATATTTTTTCACGCGCATGTCATGTCCCAGCCCAATTGGAGCATACAAATGTGCCTTTACAGAGGGCCCTTATGCCCTTCAATCATTCAGGTACAAGATGACTTGCCTAATCACCAGCACCCACACTACAAATTCCTAATCACTGTAAACTTTGCAAAGCAACTCTAGGTTTTCAGCATTCTCACTGCTTGTCTACTGATCCCTGGAGTCAGTCTTTCTTGCGTTATTGATCTGTGATGCCAAAAAATGCTGGGAGGGGTTCCCCGATGTGTCTCAGAGGCTAGGATCAGACTTGTTTGTAAGGAAATCTTAAATTGGTGAAGATCTTTGAGAAGAAGAAAGATGCTAATGAGCATATGCGGAATAATGTGAAATAGGAAGTAGCTCTATTCCAGCTGATACCAGGACAGATTCTTTAAAACTTAATAAGCTTGTGAAGAAAACTCTCAGGATAGCTGATGATTTCTATGCTGAAAAATTACTTGGGCAGGAATCTGAATGCTGCTAGTATCTTTCCTACAGTAATGACTTTGAGCTGTATTAGTAGAGGCTGAGTTTAGAAATTTTAAATACGATTTTTCTTGAACTACAGTCACTGTCGTTGATCAGAGCTAGAGGTACATGCAAAATTTTGCTGGGACATCTGCTAGAAGTGTTGATTAAACAGTCCTGTATGTAGGATTGCAGTACAAGTATTTTGCATCTTGTACCAATTACCAAATATGCAGTAGTCTAAGCTGGCATTTTAAAACTGAGCTTTACTGCTCATGGTCTTTTCTTGGTGTTTGATACTGCACTGTAGTAAGACTTGCTCTTTTTGCACCTTGCTGCAACAAAAATGATTTGCACTGCAAGTATTTGCTGAGTAGTGAAAAATACGTGCATTCACTGCTGTGCTTTAAGCCACACATGTACACACAGTCTGCATTCAGACAAATTCAATTGTGTTGTCCACTATCTCTACATATACTACGATTTACAAAACTGCAGGATTCAAAGAATGCTTCTGTGGCTCTAATGACTAGAAATTCAAAACCAGCCATGCCACTGTCCATGTTCCAGAAATCATAGAATCATAGAACAGTTAGGGTTGGAAAGGACCTTAAGATCATCCAGTTCCAACCCCCCTGCCGTGGGCAGGGACACCTCCCACTAAACCATGCCACCCAAGGCTCTGTCCAACCTGGCCTTAAACACCGCCAGCAATGGAGCATTCACAACTTCCCTGGGCAACCCAGTCCAGTGCCTCACCACCCTCGCAGTAAAGAATTTCTTCCTCATATCCAATCTAAACTTCCCCTGTTTAAGTTTGAACCCATTACCTCTTGTCCTCTCACTACAGGCCCTCATGAAGAGTCCCTCTCCAGCATTCCTATGCTTCTATTTCACCTGTTGCAACCCCGCTGGAAATTACATAAATTACAACCAGTTAAATTCTTCTGTAAAATTAGTTTTAGCTTCCAGTGCACAATTAATGAAACTCATGAAAAACAGTAAACATCTAATGAAATAATGCTTCTTTGTGTTTTGAAGTTAAGTAATATTGCCACATTACATTGAGGCTGCAAAGGTATTCCTGTCTTCCCATACTGACAACTATTTACATGACAGTATCAAAATATTCTCATCCTTTTAACTGGAAGATGTTTTAATATTGTCTGTCTTTGCAACACCTCCTTTTCTTTTGTCCTGGTTTCAGCTGTAACAGTTATTTTTCTCCTTCCTAGTAGCTGGAGCAGTGCTGTGTTTTGGCTTTAGCCTGACAATAATGCTGGTAACAAACTGATGTTTTAGTTGTTGCTCAGTACCCTGTTCAAGGACTTTTCAGTCCCTCATGCTCTGCCAGGGAGGAGGGGAAGTTGGGAGAAAGCAGAGACGGGACACCTGACCCAAACTAACCAAAGGGGTATTCCATACCATAGCACATCGTGCCCAGTATAGAAACTGGGGGGAGTCACCTGGAAGGCCCAGATCGCTGCTTGGGTCTGGCTGGGTATCAGTTGGTGGATGCTGAGCAATTGTATTGGGCATCACTGCTGCTTAGTCGTATTTTTTTTTTTGTTTTCAGTTTTATATTCTCTCCTGTTGTTATTTCCCTTATTGTTATTATTATTAGTAGCAGTAGTATATTGTACTTTAGTTACTGGACTGTTCGTAACTCAAAGGGTTTATATTCTTTCAGTTGTCTTCCCCATCCTGCCTGGAGAGGGAAAGGGGAGGGTGATGAGAGAAAGGCTGAGTGGTGCTGAGTTACCAGCTGGACTTCAACCATGACACCTTTTTAAGCTTTAGCTGGTTTTAGTATACTGTCTTTCTACTTTCCTCTTTGTCTTGTCAATTTTTGCTTTCATCTTATCCTTCTCTTCTTTCTCCATTTCAGACACTGTTTTGAAAGCAACAGAATCTGCTTCCATAGGTTCTTCTCTCACAGGGGTGGGTGGCATCATTTCTGCTTGGGATCATGAGCCCAGAGTCCATTTCAATGTCTGCTGCTGTAACTGGCTCTCTTGGTTTTCTCGAGCCTTCTAACAACTCAGAATTGGGAAATCCTTCCTTTTTGTCCCCTTCTCTTTTGATGTTTTTTACATTTATTTCCTTACAAGGAAGAGTAGCTTCCTTATATCCATGATAGCAACAAAAAAAAAAAAAAAAAAAAAAAAAAAAAAAAAAAAAAAAGAAGGAGGAGAGAAAATGCAGCAGCTGGGGGACCAAAGAATCTAGAGTTAGTGTTGAATGGTGGAGGCCATGACAGGACTATTCCAAGGGCTGCAGAACCGGACAGCCTTTCCAGGAACCCCTGAGGCAGTGGTCAGTTGAAAGAAGGAAGGAAGGGTCAGGGTACTCCAAATTTATGGAAATTTTGGGTTAATCAACAAATGGACAGCCTGCCTGCTGGGAAGGTGATAAACCAATGTAATGGATGGGAACCTAACTGAGAGCTGATTCCCTCTCATGACTGAGAGACATAACACAGTATGGTTTTGTCACAGTGTATAGGGCAGAGTCCATATGTGTATGTTCATGGTGACTGTTTGTTGGAAAGAGGCAGGAAACCATGAGGGTGCAGCTGTTCTATGAGCTTCCCACTTGGGCATGCTGGGGTGCCTGGCCAACGCTCTCAGTGCTGCCAGCACTGAGATGACGAGAAACTGCACAGCCCCATGGGTAAACAGTGACAGAGCTGGCATAAAGCCCGTTGTGTTTCTAAGGGTATTAAAGCAGAAGCCTCTTGTAGCCAAATCCGGGGCCTCACCTATGGATGGATGCACCTTGTAGGAACTTTCCCAGTTACCTGAGACTCCCAGCATCTGCTGCAACAGGGCTTCCCAGCTGAAGTGTGGGCCTGGAGGATGGTTCAGTGGTGACTGGTAATGTGTTTCTTCTTAATCTCTGTTCTCTCTATGCAGTAATGATTTGATGCACTGCTAATCTTCCTCTGTACTTTACTTATATATATATGATTTGCTTTATTGCTTCTTTACCATATATATAGATATATCCAATTTGCGTTAGTGTGCTTTTTTTGCTTTAATGTGCTTGTTTAATAAACTGTGCATGTTATACAGCTAGTGTGTAGTTGTTTTGTTGCGTACCCTGACTGTTAGCCGAAAAATTTGGTACAGTCAGCAGGATACAAAAAAAAAAAAAAAAAATTTTTTTTTTTTAAGTAAAGAAAACTGTTGGTAAGAGAGATGTAGATCTGGGTATTCCTGGCTGGGAATAATTACCTTATTGCCTGGATTAGACATAGCCTTGGGTGACATGGTTTAGTGGGAGGTGTCCCTGCCCCTGGCAGGGGGGTTGGAACTAGATGATCTTAAGGTCCTTTCCAACCCTAACTATTCTATGATTCTATTCTATGATTCTATGATTTTGGCAGCTGAGGGGTCGTGACATGGCATCTGTGAGAACTGGGACTCTTGTTTTAAGAAGTCAGAATCCCTTGATGTAGTTGAATGTTTACCAAAAGTTTCAGTAGAAAAAGGGGAAGAATTGATTGCTCTGGGGAGATGAGGATGGATTCTGCTGGCTGCATACTGAAAGCAGCATCAGCAGAGAGAGCAAATGCAGAAGGAGAAAATTGACTTACAGAATAAGTTTGCAAATTGCAGTGAAAAATAGTTACATTATAGTTATTAACTGATAAATTGGACACTTATCAAACAGTAGCAGAAAAAGCAGATGTTTGGGCAGCCCAATATAAATATTGAAAGTGAAAGGGTTGAGTACACTGGAAAAAAGTACATACAGTGATCACGGAGGCAAGAAGGAATTGGGACCCTGAGAAATGGGACGGAGATGTGTGAGATTAAACCAATTTGGATAGTAGTTGAGAGGGTGAGGTGTTCACTGAAGAAAAGCCAATAGTATGAAGGAAACTGGAATGCGACCTCTGGGTGGTCCAGTTAGGTGGGACGTAGTAGAAGATTTCACTGAGCACAAAATTAATGACATTGTGGAGAGGTTCAAACAAAAGCGTAGGGAATCTCTGCTTTCTTGGGTTGTCAGGTTGCATGATTTAGGGGCTTCTGGAGTTAAATTGGATCCAGACAATGTTAAGAAATTTGTAATGGTAAGCTCTAACTTCTTTGTTCAGGATGCCTTTCAAGGCACTAGGGATGAGACTACTTTATTTGTTAGTAACTGCAACAGAAAATACTTCACAGAAGGGGAACAGCCTAGTGTACGTCAACCTTGGTATACTTTACAGGGTTGTGGTCAGTGTGTTAAGGAGGAAGGAATGAAAACTGCTGGTTTTGTCAGAGATGCAGACACTGTGCTGCAGGCTCCACTATCAGTTTCTATTTGGAACTGATCAGTAAGACTGCACCCATGTGTATAAAAGTATTATGATAACTTTATTGATAAATGAAACAGAACACCCCATAGAAGAAGTCATAGAAAAGACCCAGCAGTTACGAGATATAGGGAATGGGGCATCAAACAAAATACAAGAAGCGATAACAGAAGTGGTGAGGGGAAAGAGAATTGACTTTCTCAGAAAGAAATGTTAGCTGCCTTGCTGGAAGATGGGATGGCTTGAGATAAGATTGATGGGATTCCCACCAATGAAATGCGGAGACTGTACAAGCAATGTAGGTTGCATAAATCTGTGAAAAGGGTAAACAGTTCAAGCTCAAACAAAGGTGATGACATAACAGATGAAGCAATTTGACCTTCAGCTCCTCACTTCAAGCCTCAATGGGACAGTACACTTATCAGTGGAGGGCCCCCATTGGCGAGTTGATCATTCCAGGGGATGAAAAGGGATGGGATCAGTACACTGATCTTTATCCATGGCCAGATGTTCAAAAGCTAAAACAACTGAGAGAATGAAAAACAGATTGAGATGAGGGTCAAGCTCCAGCATAAGGATGTGTGAGAACAGATTACTGTCCTCACATAGAGCTTAAAATTTATTGGAAAAATAGATCTTGTCAAATGGTTGAGGCCCTCATTGATACTGAGGCAGAGACTTCTCTAATTTATGGCAGTCCTAAAAAATTTAAGGGGCAAAAGGTCTTGATTACAGGATTAGGTGGCAAACAAATTGGAGCAGTACAGACAAGAAATGAGATGAAATTGGTACTCTGCCAAAACAAACTCACTCAGTGATGATTGTTCCTGAATACATAATTGGAATTGATATTTTTAAAGGACTGACTTTATGCTTACCTGATGGTAAGTATCAATTTGGAAGCAGGACATATGTATCACCTTGGCCAGTTTTAGTTGGGAAAGTTAAAATGCCTCCAATACAAATCCCATTGCCACCAAGGTAATCACAATGAGACAATATTGTGTACCAGGAGGACATGAAGAGATTTCACAGACTCTTAAAGATTTATTAGATATGGGAGTGTTGAAACCAACAACCACTGCCTTTAATAATCCTATATGGCCTGTTGAGAAGAGTGATAGAACATGGCAAATGACAACGAACTATAGGGAACTTAACAAGTACACCCCACCACTAACAGCCTTGGGCTCGCTGCTCAAGGAAGTTGTGAATGCTCCATTCCTGGCAGTGTTCAAAGCCAGATTGGATGGAGTCTTGGGTGACATGGTTTAGTGTGCGTTTGCATGGTTTAGTGTCCCTGCAAATGGCAGGGGGTTTGGAACTGGGTGATCTAAGGTCCTTTCCAACCCAAACCATTCTATGATTCTATGATTCTGTGGTACCAGACACAGTTACTTTAATTTTAAAAAAACAACAGCACCCTGGAACCTGGTATGCAGTGATTGATATAGCTAATGCTTTCTTTACAATACCCATTGCTGAGGCACACGGGAATCAATTTGCTTTTACTTGGTGAGGTAGGCAGTATATGTTTACCTGCTTACCTCAAGGGTGGCTCCATAGTTCCACCCTCTGTCACCGAATTGTGGAAGAACACTTGGATGCGCAGTCGTTGACAAAGACAATACAAATGATACATTATATCAATGACATAATGATCCAGGGAGAAACTGAGCAAAATGTAGAATTAGAATTAATATTGCAGAATATGAAAAATAAATTAAGGGAAATTAATCCAGACAAAATTCAAGAATCTCTGGTTCACTTTATTGTGCTTATTTACTATATATATAAAAATAGATATCTGATTCACATTAGTGTGCTTGTTTGCTTTACTGTGCTTATTTGCTTTAGTGTGTTTGTTTAATAAACTGTGCATGCTATACAGCTAATGTGTGGTCTTTTTGTTGTGTACCCTGCCTGGCAGCCTGTCCTGGGTTCAGCAGTAGCAGTCATTTTTCTCCTACTTAGTAGCTGGTGCAGTGCTGTGTTTTTGACTTTCAGTCTGGGAACAGTGCTGATAACACCGATGGGTTTTGTTGCTGCTCAGTAATGTTTACTCTGACCAAGGACTTTCTGAGTCTCATGCTCTGCCAGGGAGAAGGGGAAGCTGGAAGAAAGCAGAGACAGGACACCTGATCCAAACTGACCAAAGAGGTATTCCATACCACAGCACGTCATGCCCACTGTATAAACTGGGGACAGTTACTTGGAAGGGTTATATTGCTGCTCGGGTTGGGCTGGGTATTGGTTGGTGGGTGGTGAGTGGTTGTATTCTCTTCCCCTGTTATTTTCATTATCATTATTGTTACTGGTGGTAGCAGCAGTGGTTTGTGTTATACCTTAGTTACCAGGCTGTTCTTATCACAACCCGTATGAGTTACATTCTTTCCATTCTCCTTCCCATCTCTCTGGGAGCAGGGGAAGGAAGGGGGGGAGTGAGGGAGCGGCTGCGTGGTTCTGGGCTGCCAGCTGGGCTTAAACCATGACACAGCAGAACAGCTGCAGACACGCAACACACTTCTCTACCTTCTTCTAACCCCAGTATGTCCCTTCCTGGACTTGTTACTGCATCCTCACCAGCTGTTCCTTGAAACACAAAGCCATGGGCTGACCCAGACTCCCTCAGAGGGTTATTTCTTTACTTTCAGGTCCACTCTGGACCTCCAAGCCTGCAATTTGTTGTGGGTTTCCTTTCTCATGCTGTTGCCTACAACAAAAATATTGCAGTCATCATGGAAAGAAGTTTTCCATCTGTCTTGAGCTCCTAAGCCCAGGTCTCTCATCCTCTCTATGCACCCCCCCAAACCCTATCTGGGCAGACTTTCTCTCGCCATATGACAATTCCTCCCCATTCTTTCAGAATGGGGAACCCCACACTGACGGACACTACCCCAGATGTGGCCATACCAGTGTTGAGTTCAGATGGACAATCCCTGCCGTTGTCTGTGTGGCCACGTTTCTCCTATTGAAGCCCAATGTGCTCATGGCCCTAGTCCTGCTTAGCACCAATGGCTGCTGGGGTATTCTTCGTAATGCCAAACCCTTTTCCTTGTGGCTGCATCTCAACCAGTAACATTCAACCCTTCCTTGAAACAGTTTTGAGGCTTAACCCTGGTAGACAGCTCAGTCCCACACAGCCACTCGCTCACTCATGATGACACATGATGTGGAACAAGCCCTTTGGTCAGTTGGGGTCAGCTGTCTCAGCAGTGTCCCCTTCCAGCCTCTTGTGCACCCCCAGCTTATGTGCTGCTGGAGCAGCATGAGCAGCAGAAAAGGCCTTGGTGCTGTGCAAACACTGTTCAGCAGTAACTAACTCATCAGTGTGTTATCAGCACTGGTTTGGTCACAAATTCAAAGATAAGATGAGAAAGTTGGGGCTGTTCAGCTTGGAGAAGAGAAGGCTGCGTGGAGACCTCATAGCAGCCTTCCAGTATCTGAAGGGGGCCTATAGGGATGCTGGGGAGGGACTCTTCATTAGGGACTGTAGTGAGAGGACAAGGGGTAATGGGTTCAAACTTAAACAGGGGAAGTTTAGATTGGATATGAAGAAGAAGTTCTTTACGGTAAGGGTGGTGAGGCACTGGAATGGGTTGCCGAGGGAAGTTATGAACGCTCCATCGCTGGCGGTGTTTAAGGCCAGGTTAGACAGAGCCTTGGGTGACATGGTTTAGTGTGAGGTGTCCCTGCCCCTGGCAGGCGGGTTGAAACTGGATGATCTTAAGGTCCTTTTCAACCCTAACTATTCTATGATTCTATGGTTCGAGACCATCTTAAGAACCTGAACGTACACAAGTCATAGAATCATGTGTGTGCAGATGGCTCACCTGGCTTGTGATGCCTCTAACAAGGTCACAGCAGTAGGAATTAAAGGAGTTGACAGATAATACATAAAGAAAAAATAAATGTGATACTGGCAGCAGATCAGCTGCAGACACCCAACATACATCCCTCTCTTCTAACCCCAGTTAAATTCAGTTAAATGAATTGTAGTGGGAAAGACTGGAGTTCTGCCTTGGGATAGATGATGAGCCTGTTGAGAACTTGTGGGTCAGGATTAGCCAGGTCAACATGGGTGACCCTGTCTCCCAGGCCTTTTTGCTTTGAGGCAGGACTCTGGATGGGGAAGTCAGCAATGGATGGGGATTAAGCCAGGGTTTACTTTGCAAACTATGCCCTTACTCAGGAACCTTCCAATGTGGAAATCTAATTACCCCAGCATTCACTGGCCAGGAACAACAACAAGGTGCAACAGTCTGGAGGGTCTTGGGACAACCTGTTAACACAGATGCAGGGTGGGCCAACAAGGGTGATGCTCCTCTGGAGCTGATCCTGGCCAAAAAGGAAAAGCTGGTGAGGATGTGACCATCAGTGCCAGCCTTGGCTGTCAAGAGCATGCAACAGTGGGGACTCAGATGCCAGAGGGCATGAGGAGGGCCAGCAGCAGACAACAGACTCTGGATTCCAGAGGAGAGGACTTGGACTTGCTTGGGGACTGATCCAGGTTGTTCCATGGGAAGCAGCTCTGATGGTGAAGGAGCACGATCAAGTCTGACAGGCCTTACAGAACAGCCTCCTCGCAGCACAGGAATGGTCTCTCTGAGTACCCATGGAAAGAAGCATTCCTCTCAGAAGAGAGCTGTAGCCATTCCTTGGCTTCACATTACATTTACTAGCTCCCTTACTCCCCCTCACAAGTTCTTGGAACCACTGATGTCCTGTTTTCAGATGCCATGACAAAGGCTCTTTCCATTATTTTGTAATATTCTCTTTCCATTACTATTTGTTTATTTAGATTCATTTTGTTATGTAGTAATTCAGTTTCTGTAGGAAGCATGTAGGAAATCCAATGAGGTCTCATTTTCCCTAAAACTAAAGATAATATGGCTATTTTTTGAGGTGTTTTGTTTTTCAAGAGAAGAAATAAACTGAACCAGAGAATCCTATTTTTTATCCAACTTATTTCTTCAGTAAATTGTCATTAACACAATTTCAGTAAGGCTCTGCAGTGATCACCTTTTTCTGTAGTTGTGTTTAAAGAAGAGTGCACCTACAAATGTCACAAAAAGAGAAAGATAAAGTTTTCAGGTTCTGGATACCAGCTGCTGGAGGCTGCTACTTGCCTACTATCAGCCTTGAGTAAAAAAAATCCTTAGAAATTTAGATTGTTCATTAGAAATTTAGATTGGATATAAGGAGGAAGTTCTTTACTTTAAGGGTGGTGAGGCACTGGAATGGGTTGCCCAGGGAAGCTGTGAATGATCCATCCCTGGCGGTGTTCAAGGCTGGGTTGGACAGAGCCTTGGGTGACATGATTTAGTTGGAGGTGTCCCTGTCCATGGCAGGGGGGTTGGAACTGGATGATCTTAAGGTCCTTTCCAACCCTCACTGTTCTATGATTCTATGATCTCACTTTTCCACTTACTCTTTTTGAGTTCCAGGGAGTAAAAGCTTGCCTCTCTTTCAGTAGTCTAATTGTCTATTTAGGTAGCTCTAATTATGTTTATATCCATCTTTTTGTCTCTACCAATCTAAAACATTTCTCATAAGATTATCCCTCGTAGAAAGCCAACCTCATTAGAGGCAGCTTGTACTGAGCACATGATTCTAGAGTGTGTTTCATTATGAAAATTTGACACTCCAATTTCCTTTTTTTACAAATAGGAGCAATCCTTCTGAGCCTGTGTGCAGGCACTTCTCTAAGGAGAGCAGGTGGGAGATGGTGCAATGGAGCTTTATCATCCAGCTGCAGATGGATGGAAAGTAATGATGTAAGGAAAAGTAACACAAGTCCCAGGGGAGCAATGAGAAAAATGGCAGGGTTTGGGAAGTGAGGAGCGAGATTGTGCCTACAGTGTCAGACCTTAAGGGACTGCTTCTCCTAGTTGTCCAGACCTCCTGAGGACACACTCTGGATCATTATCACTTGCAGAATGCTGCTATCACCCTTCCTCACCCTTCTTGTCTCCATGCTACACCTCCTGGGGTTCCAGCCATCAAAGGGACATGAGATTGGCTGTACAATTCTCCCCTTACAGCACTGGATCTAAGGAACAGCATTTTAAATAATGCCTCACAGAATCCAGCGCCTTTCTTCCTGGAACAGGAACAGACTAACACACCCTGGTGAAAAACCTCCTCTCTACAACTTGGATGCAAACCCTTTGGTCCCATGGACTGGTAAGGGTGTAGTTCGCAAGGTAACCCCTGGCTTGATCCCCATCCAGTGCTGGTTGTTCCCCTTTTCCATCCAGAGTCCTGCCTTAAAGCACAAAGTCCTGGGAGACCTTGCTAGTGGTAACTAAGGCAAAGAGGAGAGAGGCTGTCTGGGATCTACCTGCACGTGCTCTTTGTTTCCTTGGTAGTAGTCCTGTGTTATCTTGTTTCTTCTTTAACTGTTCCTGAAATACCAGCAGCTCATCCTGGTGCCCTTGAATTCCTGTTTGAGTTTTGCTATGACCCATCACTGTGCATGGAGGATGCTGTCTCTGAAGGCCGCATGTACCCAAGCACACAGTTCAAATGCTTGGGCTGTTTCTTAGTTGAATCATCAAGGGAGTGAGTAAAGACAGTGCAGTGATGTACTTTGTGTTCACTCAATGCCTGCAGCTGATGGGTGGCAGAAAGGACAGACCTTGCTTCACAGATAGAAACTAAGGGCTGATGCCTCCGAGAGCTACAAGAGTATTCCCAGCGATATTGTCTTGTCTGTGTATCAGCCTGCACGTATCTTTGACCTGTCTCTATTACCTGCATGTAACATTGACCAACCCTGTACCGCCAAATGTCACCAGATATTTGCACCCAGACACCTCACTCCTGGCCTGCATCAATGCTAATGCTGAGACAAAGAGCTCTGGTGTAGGTGCCTTTTCATTAAAGACCTGAGCAGAGGCAGGAGGAATCCCACCTCCTGTGGGTTTGTGGTGTGCATGGGAGGAAGCTGATTCCCCTTCCAGCCCCAGGCCTACAGTCTTAGGAGGAGACGCCTCAACTAACCAGCGTGAATCCATTCCAGCAGCAGGGGTAAAGGAGATCCCAGCCTGTCTTGGCCTTGTTGTCCTAATGATGGGACAAGAAATAGGCTGCCCACAGAATTTGTTGTGTCACCATCTCTGGAGGCCTTTAAAAGACATGGAGATGTGGCACTTGTTTATATGGGTCAGTGGTGGACTTGACAGTGTTTAGTTAATGATTGGGGTTGTTCTTAAGGATCTTTTTGAATCTAAATGATTCTGTAACTCTGAGAAACTTTGTTTACACCAAACTCCGTCTCTCAGTAGAGAAATGACCCTGCAGGAAGGCAGTGTGTCTGCCAGCTGAGGGAGGGAACATCAGTCCTTGCTTCAGGCTGTTTCCCATGTGGTTCCTCTGAAGCCCCAGGGAGCCCTGGAGGGAGCCCAGAGGGGCAGGGGCAGAGCCACCTTGGGCTGGGCCTCAGCTGCTGAGCTGGGCCGGGCTCCTGGGATGCAGGTAGGTGCTGGCGAGGAGGCAGCGCTGCAGAGAGACAGCTGTGCCCAGGAGCAGGGCTGGGGCACTGCCTGCAGGCACCTGGGGAGACCTGTGAGCCTGAGAGAGCTGAAAGGCCCCTGGCAGTGGAGGATGCTGAGAGCTCCCTGCAGGAGAAACCTTCCCAGCCCTGTGCATGTTAAGGCTCTGGGTGCAGGGCAATGCAGCTGCTGTTGCTGGAGGGATCTCCTGAAGCTGCTGCCTCGGACAGTCCATGGGATCTGTCAGGAGGACTCTCTTGGTTTCCCTGTATAGATAAGGAGGAGGATGTGCTGCAGAGCAGGGCTTCCCTCTGCACCATGCGAGGGACACGACAAAGCAGGTCCCTTGTCCCAGGGCTGGCTGCAGGGTGTGAATGTGGGTGTGCAGCCAGGGGTGCCCAGCGCTGTCCTTGCGAGCAGGGTCCCTGGAGCCCAGGGGCTGTGTGCTGCAGCAGGGACTCTGCTGCCTGCCAGGGTCAGCACTCAGCCTGCCCGGGAGCTCCCCATGGCGCCAGGGGAGAAGCTGGGCAGGAAGGAAAAAACCCTGGTAGGGAAGGAAAAGTGTTCTTGTGCACTGGAGAGGGTGCTGTGTGGGTCAGGGCTGCTCTGAGCTCCACATCACTCTGAGCACGTTTGCAGAGGATCATTCTGAAAGACACCGAGGCAGCATTTACCTGATAGGGAAGGATCCTGAGCTGGGATATTTTTCACTCTTGGTGGGCAGATTGGGCACTGGGAGCTTGGAATTTACTTCTTTGCTTTGGAGAAGGCAGCGAGAGTCTCGTCAGGACTTGTGCGTGCTGCTCCTGAGCCTCTGCACAAGCAGAGATGCCCCTGGGCAGAGCCCTGCTGCCAGGAGGGGTGTGCAGGGCAGAGCTGAGCACACAGTCCACGGGATGAGCTCTGGGAGCACTGAGAAGGAGCAGAGCTGGGTACAGAGCAGCAGCTTCTGGCAGCGACAGCTCCAGGCAGCAGAGACATGGGCAGGAAGTGCGGGGGAAAGTGCAGCCCAGCCCTGGGGAGGGTGCGTTCAGGCAGCTCTCTTGGTGTCTGGCACTGGAGGTGGCTGCTGGCCATGCTCTGCTGGCCAAGGAGCCAACTGTCTCTCTAGAAAGTGCAGGGCCACTGAGAACCAGAGTGATGGACTCTGCAGCAATCTTGAGTAGACACGAACCCACAGATAGTTGAGCCCTTTTGTCTATCCCATGCTGAGATTCTTCACAGTTGCCTTCAAAAACTTACTTAGGAAATTTATCCCTAAAAAAGTCACTGTTCAGATGTGACACTGGAAAGCAAACAAACCAACCAACCTCAGAGGCAATCATGACCAAGTCATGCTGAGCTGTCCTCTGCAACTGGAAAGTGTTCAGTCATGAGTGTGTAAATTGAACTTCTGTATCTCACATCCCTCCTGCCCTAACCTGTCACTGTCTGTTTCTCCTCTGACAGTGCCCCATGCCCAGAGGCAGCAGATGTCCAATGGCAGCTCCATCACCCAGTGCCTCCTCCTGCCGTTCGCAGACACACGGGAGCTGCAGCTCTGGCACCTCTGGGTCTTCCTGGGCATCTGCCTGCCTGCGCTCCTGGACAACGGCCTCATCATCACCAGCACAGCCTGCTACCAGCACCTCCACACCCCCAGGTACTTCTTCTTCCTCAACCTCTCCCTCCTGGACCTGGGCTGCATCTCCACCACTGTCCCCAAAACCATGGCTAATTCCCTCTGGGACACCAGGGCTATCTCCTACACAGGTTGTGCTGCACAGCTTTTTCTTTCTCTTTTTCATCTTAGCTGAGTTTTATTTTCTCACCATCATGTCCTACGATTGCTACGTGGCCATCTGCAAGCCCCTGCACTACAGGAGCCTCCTGGGCAGCAGAGCTTGTGTCCACATGGCAGCAGCTGCCTGGGGCACTGGGTTTCTCACTGCTCTGCTACACACAGCCAGTACATTTTTCACTACCCCTCTGCCTAGGCAATGCTGTGGAGAAGTTCTTCTGTGAAATCCCCCAGATCCTCAAGATCTCCTGCTCACATTCTTATAATTGGGAAGTTGGAATTATTGTTTTTTCTGTCTTTTTATTTTTTGGGTGCTTTGTTTTCATTGTGGGGTCTTATGCGCAGATCTTCAGGGCTGTGCTGAGAATCCCCTCTGAGCACGGACGCCACAAAGCCTTTTCCATGTACCTCCCTCACCTGGCCGTGCTCTCCCTGTTTGTCAGCACTAGCATGTTTGCCTACCTGAAGTCCCCCTCCATCTCCTCCCCATCTCTGGATCTGGTGGTGTCAGTGCTGTACTCGGTGGTGCCTCCAGCAGTGAACCCCCTCATCTACAGCCTGAGGAACCAGGAGCTCAAGGATGCTGTGAAGAAGCTGGTGATTGGATGTGTTTCAGCAGCCATACACTGCCTGCTTTCCTCTGCAAAAGGCTCCCAGTGTACATCATGACAGCCCATGTCTGTCTTTCTTGTTTTACATTTGTTTTTCTGTTTCAATTTGTGATAATAAAGTCTTCATAGAAAGGCCAGTTTTCACCCTCCTGCTTAAGTAGCCCCTCGTCTTGTGTGACCCACAGACTTTGTGACACTGGGGTCTCTCATTGTATTTAAGGGAAATGATCCTGCAGCAACATCTTCTCTGTGAGATGTCGTCACACGGCAGGCATGAAGGGGAATGAAATCAGCTTTCTGGCTGCTCCAGCTCTGGGATGGCTGCTCGGTGCCTGGAGCAGGAAGAGCTCTTGAAGAGCCCTTGAAGTCCCCAAGGACGGGGCTGTTTTGCTGGTGTGGGGAGATGGGAAGGCATGGGGGGGCTTCAGACCCTGCAGAGTGTGCTGGGCAAGAGAGCAGAGGACACAGCAATCCCTGCAGGGGATTCCCGTGCAATGTCAGAGGCTGGGGCTGCCTGGCTGGGAGCAGCCCATGGGAAAGGTCTGGGTGGGCAGGAGCTGGACAGGAGGCAGCATGTGCCATGGCAGCAAGGGAGGACAGCAGTGTTGCGGGCTGTATGACCAGGAGCATGGCAGGAGAACAAGGGAAGGGATGCTCTGGAATGCTCCATCCAGGTTTCAGATCCCCAATTCAGGACCGCTGTTGGCAAGCAGGAGTGCGTTTAGCCATGGGCCCTCAGGACAGGCAGGAACTGGAGCACGTTTCCTGTGGGGAGAGGCTGGGGGAGCTGGGCTTGTCCAGCCTGGAGAAGGGAAGGCTGTTGGGGACTGGCTGCCTGTACCGGCAAGGAGGACATGGAAAACACAGAGCCAGGCTCCTCACCATGGTGCCTGATGGGAGGACTAAAGGCAATGGGGGATAGTGACAGAAGAGAGGCTCAGCCAGGGCATAAGGAAACCTTGTTCCCATAGGCTCAGGCAAGTGCTGCATCAGGTCACCCAGGGAGGCTGTGGAGTCTCTGGGCTTGGGGATTTCCAACTCAGACTGAATCAAGCCTTGAACCACTTGCTCTGACCCTGTTACTGATGGGATGGACTTGAGACCTCCTGGGGTCCATTCCAACCTCTGTTCTCTTATGATCCTGCAATGACAGATTTATGAAGGGCCACAAAGATGCTCCAAGGGCTGGATTACGTCTATGATGAAGACAGGCTGAGAGAGCTGGGGGTGTTCAGCCTGGAGAAGAGAAGGCTCCAGGGAGCCTGTCTTAGCAGTTGCTCAAATCTGAACAGGGCCTCAAAGAAATCCGGAAAGGGGCTTTCGGCAAGGGTGTGCAGTGACAGGACAAGGGGGAATGGCTTTAAGCTGAAAGAGGGGAGATTTAGCTTGGACTTCAGGAAGAAGTTTTTCCCTTTGATGCTGGTGGGACACTGGCACAGGGTGCCCAGAGAAGCTGTGTCTGCCTCATCGCTGGCAGTGTTCAAGGCCAGGTTGGATGGGAGACAGCTTTGCTCTGAAGCAGTGGTTTGCCCAGCTCTGATGTTCACAGGGGATGTCAGAGGAAATCCAACTTTATTGTAAAGCTCTCTACTTGTACTCATGACTCAGATGAGCCTTGGCTGCACAAGAGAAGCTCAGCATGGCCTTGGAGTCATTTTGACTGTGTTATTTATTTACTGGCATAACACTGATGATGTTTATTTTAGGGGTATAAAATATTCTCTGTATGACTAAAAATCAGAAGAGTACTGAAACAGGGAGAATGTCTCAGCTCTTTGTAGCTTAGCGCAGAGCCAGGAGAGCTGCAGTGTCTGTCAGTCCTTTCCCATTTTCCCTGTGCTTACACTTGCACAGCCTGTAAGATGCCTTCACGTACAAATTGATTTTAAGAACCCCCACAAATACCTGTCCTGCGCTGAGAGCAAGTGAGCACAGTTTCAAAGGGAAGATGACATAGTTCTCATGGGGAGAAGGAAAGGACTGCGCACAGCAGAGCATGGCCAGCAGCCACCTCCAGTGCCAGACACCAAGAGAGCTCCCCAGGGCTGGGCTGCACTTTCCCCCCCACTTCCTGCCCATGTCTGCTGCCTGGAGCTGTCGCTGCCAGGAGCTGCTGCTCTGTGCCCAGCTCTGCTCCCTCTCAGTGCTCCCAGAGCTCATCCCATGGGCTGTGTGCTCAGCTCTGCCCAGGCGCATCTCTGCCTGTGCAGGAACCTCACACCTAGCACTCAATGGATCCATCAATGGTGAATGGAGAAACATGGTCACCCCTTAAGGAAAGCCTTGAGAGCTTCTTAACTTTTCAGTTGGTTACTGGTGGCAATGAGTGGTGTGTAGGGAGGTGAAAGAGGGTGGAGGGAAGTCAGCAAGAAGCAAAGTGATGGTTCAGGGCTTTAACAAATCCTTACAAACAGGATGGAGCCCAGCAATGGAGAGCAGTTGATGCCTGTTGGTGGAGGAGGAGTAGGTGTTCCTGGAGTGTGGCTGTAGATCCTGGACGAACAGAGGTTACCTGAGAAGTTTCCCTCATGGGAACATGCCTTAGCGTGGCACATGGGGAATGGCCACTGCTGGGGGTACCTGAACACTATTCATCATGCCCCATGAGCCCACCTTCCTGTCTCCCTTCCCTGCACTACCCAAACTTGCCTGGAATGCAGGAAACCATCCCTGAGCCTGGAGAATGCAGAAACCTCCTGGAGTGAGGTGTCGCTGCTGCAGGGGACATGCAAAGCTTCTGTGAGAAACTTGTGAGTGTGGGCAGAGAGCGGGGTGTGCACGGCACAGAGGGTGCTACAGGCAGGAAGCTGTCTGAAATGAGGTGCCCTGTTCCCAGAGAATGGAGTACCTTGCACCCAAGGACACCACCTTTCCTTTTGACTCTTGCCAAGAAGTTCTCAATCCAGACCATTGGCTTTTCCCACTGCTCTCCCACGGTGCTTAGTTCTCTATGCTGGTGGCATCACCCATTCCTCTAGGAACCTCCTTTAGATGGCCTTGCTGAGGGATATTCACTCCACCTGCTGAATTGACTGTATAGTAGCAGCCTACAACTACTTGAAAGGTGGCTTCAGAGATGATGGAGTTTTTCTTGCTAGCGGGAAGAGAAGGAAACCTCTACAAGGTGCAGCTTGGAAGGCTCAGACTCCAAGTTAGGAAAGAGAAATGTCTCTCAATAGAATCACAGAATAGTTAGGGTTGGAAAGGACCTTAAGATCATCTAGTTCCAACCCCCATGCCAGGAGCAGGGACACCTCCCACTAAACCATGCCACCCAAGGCTATGTCCAATCCAGCCTTTGTGGTGCACGAGGTCACCCAGAGGGAGTCTGGCTCAGCCCATGACTTTTTGTTTCAAGGAACAGACAACAATGGGTGAAGAGATGTGATTGAAGGTATAGAAATGCCAGGTGAGAACTAGGTGGGAAAGCAAGATGGGTGTCAACAGCCTGAAGGGAAAGAGGTGCAGGCATGGGCCAGTGAAGGACAGCCTGCAGCAGAGATGACTGAGGATTCTGGCAAGGCTGAAAGGCCCAAAAGAGAGAAAGTCCTCTGTCCCCTGGGCTATGGCACTTGTCCGTTTCATCAAGGCCTAGGAGGAGAACTTTCATTCCCAGGATTTCAGGCTCTACTTCTCCAAGGGCTGTGGTCAGGGCTTGGCCTTTCTGCTTCATCAAATCAGCCAAGGGTTTTCTCACCATCAGACACCTGCATTTGGCCTTTGTCTACCTGTAATCACAGCCTCCAGTTACTTGCTTTAATGAGTCCCTGGGGAGGCTTTGTCAGTAACAGCCCCTAGTGGGGCCCATTAATGCTGAAGGGACTTGGGGATTTGTTTCTGACTTGCACTTCTTGAGAGGTTTCTTCAGCCTCCTCTCATCACCTGAGGTTCATGGACTCAGCCCAAATACACCATGGGGCTCATTAAACCCTGACGAGCCATGTCACACCCTGTGGTTTTTGTCAAGTCTTCCAGATTATCTTCCAGGGAACTGGGGAGGTTTCTTAGTGCAGGAAGATTACAAAGAGAATCTGATAAAAGTTATTTGAAAGGGTTTATTTTATCACTTCTTAGTTTAGAAATTTCTATTCCATTCCCACTGACCCCAAGTGTCTCTTCCAGAGGCCTGGACAGGCAGGAAAAGCAGGCCTTAAGGTCCAGTGCTGCACTGAGCACCTCGCTCCTCACCTCCCCACCCAACATTGCTCTTACTGTCCATCCAGGACTTGCATGACTTCTACTCACATCCCACTTCTCCACTGCAGCTGGCGGCTGGATGGTGCAGCTCCTGTGCACCAACTCCCAGCCTGGCTGCCTTAGAGACCTGCCTGCACATGGTCACAGCAGGATTGTTCCTCTGGGCAAGCAAAGCAAAGGAAAGCATGACAAAGTGTCATACACAGTAAAATACACCCAGACACCATGTGCCTGGTACAATCAGTCCCTCACATGATCCTGTTCCTACACAGGAATCATCTCATGAGAAATGTTGTAGAGACACAGGTAGATACAAAGAGATTGCTGTGAACATGATTAAAGAGCTGTCCAAGGAGATAATTAAGCTGTAGAAAGACTTGTAAGTCTTTGCTACCTGAAGCTCAAAGCAGCAGCTTAGGGGAGAGGACTCTGAATGAACAAAGAGTGAGGGGAGGAGACAAGTGGAGAATAATGGGAAGGCCCTTTGTCTAGACAGCCTGCTGAAAAGAGGGCTTCAGAGCTGGTCATTGTGTCCTGGACAGGGAAAAATCTATGAAAGATGAGAGGAATGAAGGACGTGCTGTAACAGGCAGGACAGTGGCAGTGCAGTTACAGGGGAGGCTCAGCATTCCTTTGGGATCCACCTTGTGAAAGGTTGTTGGATTGGCAGAGGTCTCTTGGGAGAGAGGACAAGGACGTGTTGCACTTACCTTTGATAAAGGCCTCAAGTGCAGCTCAGGGGAGCACAGGCTGTACAAGCTGCCCTTGGTGAGGTATGTGCAAGCATCAGAGTCCTCTTGGGTGATGTGAGATATGTACATCTGATTCGTGGAAATAAGGAGCAATATTGAGACAAGATGATGAGATATGACCTCTCCTTGTATAACCACAGACTAATGATTAAAAATGTACTGTACATAGTTCCTATATTTTGCAAGAGACTTCCTAATAAACTGGCTCAGGCCAGTTTTGTTATAGAGGAAGGTATCTAGGGCGCATGAGCAGAGGACGGAGGTCGTTTTGGAGATGAGCCAAGAACAGAGAAGACTCTAGAAAATGAAGAGAGTATGCGTGGAAACGAGCCAAGAACAGAGAAGATTCTAGAAGATGAACAGAGCATGCGCGGGAGTTATTTGCATAGACCCACCTTTTCTTAGAATGTTTGGGAATATGTATAAGTAAAGGGAATATAAGCGGGAAGCGAGAACTGTGCACGTGCGTGTTGGTGGAGCGCCGACTCCCCGCGCACCCAGCGCTGTTTGCTTACCTTTATTCGCTTAATAAATTGCTATTTAAAATTTATCTGTGATCTTTTATTACAATTGGGGGTTCATCCGGGATGGACTTAGTTCCCGACTTTTGACTTGAATTAGGGGGGGTGCCTCACCGTTTCGGTGGCTCCTGTTCGGGTTGGGTCTGGACTAACGCCATTCTGAACCTGAATCCAGGTAAGCAAAGAATTTTATTGAGCTCCCTTGCCGGCTGCAGCAGTATAGTCTGCTCGTAATTCTGCGCACGAAGATCCAAATGAAGGCGACGGAGTCGTAAGTATTTAAAGGCATATACCATTCCGTTGGGTGGGATTCTGTTGCCTGTGTATGTGTAAGCATTCAGAGTCAAGGGGATGAATTACAGATTAAATTATGTACTTTAACGCAAGCAGACGAAGAAATTATTAACCCCTCAGTATGGTATCAGGAGGGGGAAACTGGGAAAATAGACATGGATCCTATAGTTGTTCAGATAACAGACCCACATCGCCCAATTAGAATCAAACAATACCCCATATCGATGGAGGGTCAAAAGGGATTGAAATCTACAGTAGATAGACTTCTAGAAAAAGGGACTTTAGAACCGTGTATGTCACCTCATAATACACCCATCTTACCTGTAAAGAAACCAGATGGGTCATATAGAATGGTACAGGATTTAAGGGCTGTAAATCAGCGAACAATCACCAAATTCCCTATGGTAGCTAATCCTTATAGTTTATTGAGCCATCTATCTCCCAAGCATACTTGGTATAGTGTAATAGATTTAAAAGATGCCTTTTGGGCCTGCCCTCTAGATGAAGGATCTAGAGATTATTTTGCCTTTAAATGGGAGGACCCTGAGACAGGGCGAAAACAACAGTTGAGATGGACTGTACTACCACAGGGATTCACAGAGTTGCCTAATCTGTTTGGACAAACATTGGAAAAAAATCTTACAAGATTTCACTTTACCCAAGGAGGTAAAATTATTACAATATGTAGATGACTTACTAATAGCAGGAGAAACTGAGGGGGAGACCCGAAAGGCTACTATTAAATTGCTAAATTTTCTGGGGGAAAAGGGATTAAAGGTGTCCCAGTCAAAATTGCAGTTTACAGAACAAGAAGTAAAATATTTAGGACCTTGGTTAAGTAAAGGGAAAAAGAAATTGGATCCTGACAGGGTATCTGGGATTCTAGCTCTGAGACCCCCACAAACTAAAAAGGAAATTAGGCGAGTATTGGGACTATTGGGGTATTGTAGACCATGGCTTGAAGGCTATAGTGAAAAGGTAAAACTCCTATATGAAAAATTAACTAATAACCAGGTTAAGTGGCTTGTGGAAGATGACTTGAGATTTGAAGAAATTAAGAGGACACTTGTGGAAGCGCCTGTGTTAAGCCTTCCAGATTTGGAAAAACCCTTTTATCTGTTTGTGAATACATCTAATCAAACAGTTTATGGGGTCCTCACTCAAGATTGGGCAGGGATTAAAAAGCCCGTGGGGTATTTGTCTAAATCACTTGATCCAGTGAGTAGAGGATGGCCTGTCTGTCTCCAAGCCTTGCCTGCTACAGCACTATTAATAGAAGAAGCCAGGAAAATTACCTTTAGTGCTCCTCTGAAGGTATATACTCCACATAATGTTAGAAGTGTTCTCCAACAGAAAGCTGAAAAATGGTTAACGGATAGCAGAATTTTGAAATATGAAACCATATTGATTGATTCTTGTAACTTAGAATTAAAAATTACCTCCGCTCAAAGCCCAGCACAGTTTTTGTTTGGAGAACCGTCAGAAGAGTTACAACATAATTGCTTAGAAGTAATCGGAGTCCAAACTAAGGTGAGACCAGATTTAAGGGACACTGAATTAGAAAAAGGAGAAAAATTGTTCGTAGATGGATCCTCCTGAATAATAGATGGAAGCTGAAAATCAGGATATGCAATAATAAATAAGGACCTGGAGCTTGTGGAATCAGGACCTTTGAGTCCATCATGGTCAGCCCAAGCTTGTGAGTTATATGCTCTAGATAGAGCTTTAGAATTATTAAAGGGAAAAAGCGGAACAATACGTACGGACTCTAAGTATGCAACTGGAGTAGTCCATACTTTTGGAAAAATATGGGAAGAAAGAGGCCTAATTAATATCCAGGGGAAGAATCTAATACATCAGGAATTAATTATAAAGATTTTAAGAGTGTTAAGAGAGCCAAAAGAGATAGCGGTAGTACACGTTAGAGGACATCAAAAGGGGTTAGATTATCAGACTAGGGGAAACAATCTAGTAGACAAAGAAGCCCAGGAGGCAGCTCTGAGGGCTCAGATTGTTCGGGTTAATATAATATAAACAGAGGGGGTTCAAGTGAGGAGAAACGAGAAAGGGAGAAGAGGTATACCCCTGAGGAAATAACAAAACTTGAGAAAATAGGGGCAAAATTTGAACAAGGAAAATGGACACTGCCTGATGGCAGAGAAATGTTGCCAAAGGCTTACGCAAGACAAATTTTGGAACATTTACATGTACAAACACATTGGGGTACAAGAGCATTAAGTGATCATTTTCTTAAACAATTTGACTGTATTGGAATCTTTGAAATAGCTAAACAGATTACACAAGGCTGCTTGACTTGTCAGAAGGTAAACAAGAAAGTGTTCTGACAAGTGGCAACAGGAGGAAGAAAAACAGCTTATAGACCTTTTGAGAGAATACAAGTTGATTTTACAGAACTCCCTAAAGTCGGAAGGTTGAAATATTTATTGGTAATAATAGATCATTTAACACAATGGGTAGAAGCCCACCCTGTGGCACGAGCCACGGCACAAATGGCAATGAACATTTTATTAGAACACTTAATACCTAGATATGGGATAATCCAGTACATTGATTCTGACCAAGGTACACATTTTACTTCCAAAATAATAAAGCTGCTATGTCAATCTTTAGGTATCAGGTGGGAATACCACACTCCATGGCATCCACAAAGCTCGGGAAAAGTAGAAAGAATGAATCAAACAATAAAGCAACAACTGGCCAAATTAATGATTGAAACACAGATGCCTTGGACAAAATGTCTATCATTAGCACTTGTAAATATAAGAACAAAACCCCATAGTGAGACTGGATTATCACCCTATGAAATGTTGTATGGCATGCCCTACTCTCAGGGGATGCCACTCGGGAATAATATAGTAGAAGATCATGATATTCAGAAATATATGTGTATTTGGGGAAAAAGGTTGAGAGAATTAAGGGAAATAGGAATGTTAGCTCAAACACAACCCCTGGGATTTGCAATCCATCAGTTGAAGCCTGGGGACAGGGTGTTGATAAAAACATGGAAAGAGGAAACTTTATCCCCTCTTTGGGAGGGACCTTTTCTTGTTTTGTTAACCACAGATACTGCCGTCCGAATTGCAGAAAAAGGGTGGACCCATGTATCGTGAGTCAAGGGTCCAATAAAGGAGTGGAAAGTAACATCGGAACCAGGGGAGACTAAGCTAATTATTAGACGAACTTGAAGATCTGGACAGCGAAAAGAAGACCGGACCCATGGACAGTTTCCTTTAAACCAGGCAAACTCTGTCTGAATTAACTTATGTCAATTAGGGCGAGAGAAAGTCTTTATACATGGTTCCAAATACCACAGGAATGTAATGTGAAACAGGTATACTTTATTCCTTGGAGGGAAGAAAGAATACCTCAACTAACGGGGGGAGCAGGCTGTTATAATATTATGGGAATCTCTAGAGTTTTTCCCTTGGCCCGTGACTTAGAAAAAGAAATACCGGGATTTCATAGGTCAATAATCCCACTTGAAATCCCATGTATTAAACACCCTGAGTCGGGTCATCTATGCTGGGTGGTTTGTAAATGCTGGAATTGCAACCAAAAATGGTCTTGTGTATCGTTTGACAGACAACTATACTGCAAGAAGTGCAGAAACCCTAATCCACTCCCTACTAGGGAGCAAATAGGACAAGAAGACATACTTAAATTATTTTGTGGCTGGGAACTACTTTTACCTGAAACGTGGGAAGTATTTGAGAACGATTGGTATCAGGTTTTGGCCAAATGTGCTAAAAAGTTTGCATGGAAAAGGGCCCAGCGAAAATATTAAATAACAAGAATAAAGAGTAAAATCAATCACTAAATTATAAATCAAGAATTAAACTAAAATCTCAGAACATAGCGTACAAATAGGAAGAACAACTAAAGGGTTTGAGAAGCCTCAACTTCGGCCCCAAATTGATCTAAGGAGTCACCCAATACTTAAAGGAAAGAGGGCAAGACCGGAGTGGGAACCAGTATTGAGGCTATAGAAGTCTGCCGAGGGCTGCAACCCCTTTGGGCTGTGACTGCCGAATACTATGGCCCTGTCCGGACCTCTTTTGATTATACTTGGGGGGAATCTCCTAACTTTAATAATGGCAAACAATTGCAGTCAGTGTGTGGTAACCTCCAGGAAGGGAAAAGTCAGTTCCCAGACCTTGGTCTATCACACCATTTATGACTGTAAAGGTCAAAGGCTGGGAAGCTGCATTTTTAACCAAACCCAGTATGCCTTATGCAAAGAAAAAGACAAAGTTGTATGCTATGATCCAAAAGAACTTCCTTGTCAATATTGGATAGAAATAAGAACAAATTCAGAAGAAGGCAGATTGAATGGAAAAAGTGAAGCAATAGCCAATTTAAGCGCCTCGGTGTCAATAATTTTTGATGCATGTGATGTTACAGATGATGATCTGGATACTAGTTGTGGAAGCTTAGAATGGAGAAGATACTCTAGTGACCAATCAAAATATATCTGTCCTGGTGGAAATCAATGTCAGATAAACACTGATTATGTACCAAGCCAGGCAGCCAGATACCAATCATCACACTTGTGTGGGAGAAGAGATTGGACCTGCATATGTTGGGATACGGCAGGCTGGGGATATGATTATCAACGTAAAGATTTAGAGGCCTCAATAACAAAAATAAGAGCAGAAAGTAATTGTACAACCCGTACCTGTAACCCAGTAAATCTGACCCTTATAAATTTAGAAAAATGGAAACAAAAACAAGTGACCAAGATTGGAATCAAAATTTATGGACTGGGAGAAGATCCAGGTGCAGTCATTAATGTGAAAATTATAGAAAAAACAAAAGAGTCAGTACAGCATCAACTATTGTTCAACTCATTTTATCATGAAATGGAAACAGGAGTGAAATATGAAATTCCAACAGTTGCAAAGAACCTATTTGTAGATCTAGCGGAAAATATTGCCAAATCATTAAAAGTAACTAACTGCTATGTTTGCGGGGGAACCAACCAGGGTGAACGATGGCCATGGGAAGCCATGGAAAGCAATGTAATGGATCCTGAAATATAGAAAGGGAGAAGGTAACAGGAAACAGCAATGGGTACTTCAAACAAGTATAATTGGAAGGAGTTGCTGGCAAAATCTGGGAAATTGAAAACAGGAAGGTAACCTGGAATGTGAAGGAGGTTACCTATGGAATGAAACTAGGAGAAAATGGGACAAATGGGGAAAACCACTGGAAATGGCTGCCCAATTCGAAAATGGGACTAATGGGACAACCGTACCAGATGGGTGGCCAACTCCGGAAGGCCATTATTGGATTTGTGGTAGATTGGCTTATGCCTATTTGCCAAAGAATTGGACAGGATCCTGTGTATTAGGAGCTATAAGACCCAGTTTTTTCCTGTTACCCATAAATCGGGGAGAACGATTGGGAGTCCAAGCGTATGCTGAAGCTGATGAGCTAAGGCAAAGACGACATAAAAGGAGTCTACAAATAGGGCATTGGAAAGATAATGAGTGGCCACCTGAGAGAATAATCGCCTACTATGATCCTGCTACGTGGGCAGAAGATGGGTCCTGGGGTTATAGGACTCCAATATACATGCTTAATAGAATTATTAGATTGCAAGCTGTAGTAGAAATAGTTGTAAACAAGACAGGAGATGCGTTAGGACTGATTGCAAAACAGAATACAAAGATGAGAACAGCTTTATACCAAAATCGCTTAGCTCTAGATTACTTGTTAGCGCAGGAAGGAGGTGTGTGTGGAAAATTTAACCTTAGTAATTGCTGTTTAGAAATCGATGATGAAGGAAAAGCTGTAAATGAACTTGTTAAAGAAATGAAAAAAATTGCACATGTCCCAGTTTAAACTTGGAATGGGATAAACTTAGGAGGGATGTGGGGCAATTTCTTTAATAATGATTGTTTTAATAGGATAGGAGTAATTGTATTAGGGATATTTACAGGTTTATTAATTATCCCATGCTTAATACCTTGCTTTATTAGATTAATACATTCGGTTATACAAGGAATGCAAATATCTGCTGTACCTATTGATCTTGAGGAAGGAAAAGAAAAGACTCATTCCCGAATGATAATAAAAACCGAAAATGATCCAAAATTGATTCCAATACAGCAAGTATTGACTCGATTGGAAACTAAAACACAAATCAATACTATAAAGGAAAAGATGGGGGATTGTGAGATATATACATCTGATTTGTGGAAATTAGGAGCAATATTGAGACAAGATGATGAGATATGACCTCTCCTTGTATAACCACAGACTAACGGTTAAAAATGTACTGTACATAGTTCCTATATTTTGCAAGAGACTTCCTAATAAACTGGCTCAGGCCAGTTTTGTTATAGAGGAAGGTATCTTGGGCGCATGAGCAGAGGACGGAGGTCGTTTTGGAGATGAGCCAAGAACAGAGAAGACTCTAGAAGATGAAGAGAGTATGCGTGGAAACGAGCCAAGAACAGAGAAGATTCTAGAAGATGAACAGAGCATGCGTGGGAGTTATTTGCATAGACCCACCTTTTCTTAGAATGTTTGGGAATATGTATAAGTAAAGGGAATATAAGCGGGAAGCGAGAACTGTGCGCGTGCGTGTTGGTGGAGAGCCGACTCCCCGCGCACCCAGCGCTGTTTGCTTACCTTTATTCGCTTAATAAATTGCTATTTAAAATTTATCCGTGATCTTTTATTACAGGTGACACCTCTGGGCACCTAAAGGCTGTATGAAGGGTAACTCCTGCCTGGCCAAGCTGAGAGCCTGCAGTTGTGCTTGAGGAGGCAAAGAGTGGATGTGGTTTTCCTCAGGTTCAGCCCAGCTCTTGGCATGGTCTCCCTCAGCACTGCTTTACCCAAGGGAAGCCACTGCAGTCTGGGTGGGTGAACAAACAGGAGAGTGAAGCACTTGTGTCAGCAGAAGCAGCTCCAACAGTTCAGGAGCTACCAGGGACATCCCAAGCACCAGGAGATGCAGGTGCCTGCTGCCACATGTGCAGCCACCACGACACCAGAAGGAGCAGCATAAGCCAGGGCCCTTCTCCTGCCCCAGTATTCGCAGAGCCAGCAGTGCCACCATCAGTCGGGAATGTTGGGCGGCTCCTGAGAGCGTTAGTGGAAGCTCCAAGGGCAGCTCAGCATTGTGGAAAATCTGGTGCATTTCCACTGGCATTGCCAGAGCCTGCCAGGACCTTTGCTGCGTTCACCTGTGGCTTCCAGATTGCCCAGGGTCCTTCCTGCTCACCATGGGCCCTGGTGCCCCTGGAATACCTGCAGGGCTTCTGAGCTCCACCAGGCCACCAGGGCTCCTGCCTCTGTCTAGAATGCACATCTAGGTTCTGTGAGCACACCAGGGTCCATGCTGTCTTGCGGAACACTGGTGAGACTGCACAGGTTGTGCCAGATCCTGCCAGGCCCAGCCACCTTCTGCAATGCCTAGGGGGCTCCTGAAGGTCTTGCAGGGACCCAGAGGTCTGATAAAGCCAGTGGGAGCCGAGCGGGCATCCCAGAAGGTGGCAAATCCCGGGAGGGCTCTGGCAACGCCTGCAGAAGCTTGCCAGGGATTGCGGCAGGGGCAATGGCACTGGCGGGTTCTGTTAACCCTGCAGCAGCCCTGCAGGGGCAGAGCGCAAGGAACGTGACCACACCAGGGAGTGTCACAGACCGGATCACAAAGTGCCCTGCTGTGACTCCGCCACCAAGGGCAGGAGGCGCAGGGTGTCCAGGGCAGGCTGGAGCTGGAGCTGGGATAGCCCCTGTGCCAGGAGCTTTCCTGCTCTCAGGAACCTTCTCTGCAGCTCTCTTTGGACCCAGCCAGGATGTGGTGGGCTACCTTCATCTGCCGTGGCCTTCAGTGGGGAATGGGGGCACTTGCTGGGCCCGCTGCTGCACGTCTGAAGGGAAATGGACTTGGAGCTGTGCCTCCTTGTGCTTCACAGGGGAATGGTTCAGAGAAGTCATCCTGGATTTCCTGGGGCTCCTGCCAGTGCGTGCTCTCCTCCTCCTGGAGCCCCTTCATTGAGAGGCCTTGGAGAATGTTTCAGTAAAGACTCAACTGAAGAAGGCATCACATTCCTCACTACCAACATCAGTGTCTTCTGCTTCACAGTTGCCACATCTTTGCTAGGAAGACAACATAGATGCTTAGAAAGTCAAAGGCCAGCACTACAGCTCTTTGTCATGGATGAGGATGGAAGCCTCACAGCCTGGCTGTTAGGGTCAGCTGTGTGACCTCTGCTCGCACATTAGCACCCTTCCTGCTCTGTCCCATCTCCCTTCAGCTGTCTCAGTGCAGAGCTGTCAGTCTTTCTTGCCACCAGGCTCCACAGCACACTGGTACCTTTTTGTCACACCAGCATTCACAACAAGGCAAAACCAATTTCTTCCTATGGCTGCTCTCACTAGAGCAACATGTCACAAATGGTTTGTGGGTTTAATCCTTTATTGTGGGCAAACTCAATCCCCCCGTCTCACAACAACCAGCATTCCAACTACTCTGTAGGCATTAGAAGGGCTACTGGCCCGGTCATTAAGGGCTATTGGCACCACAGCATCCTAGAAAGGATTTTAACATCCATCCCCAAGGTCACACAGGTTAACATTTGCTCAGACAGCTTTGCATTCTGCCACACACACATTATCCAGGATCTAGAAAGCAATAGCATCACACAGAGATGGAGGAACCGCATGAGCCCTGCTCCCTGTTGGGATTTTCTGGCACGCACCTGCCCTTCCAAGCAAAAAGGGAGGTGCAAGGTCTGAACTGACCCATTTTATCACAGTTCATCAGAGCACTTCCCTAGTTCGTCCAGCAGCGACTCAGAAACCTGCCTCAGGGCTTCCTTCCAGCAGCAGCTCACAAACACAGAGAAGGGCCCAGGGCTCACTAGAGGCTGCCCAACCGAAGCAGAAACCATTGGGATGAGCAAGTCTGTCTCAAACCAGCAAGGTCTTCTGCAGCCTGGCCTACATCCACAGTCCATTTCACTGGGCTACTCGAGAACATGCTCAGCTTTACACAAGAAACTTTGTGCTGAACAGGGACCAGCCCGCTCACCCCTTTGCAGTATACCCTGAAGATCACCTAGCTAACAATGAATCCTAGAGATGGGAATTCTGAGAACAAATGCAGATCCACCTGCACCTGAGGGCTAAATAGTCATCAAGGGGGGAAGTTAAATACATGGAAGATTTATCTGCCCATGTTCTGAAGCAAAAGGGTTACAGCACATAAGATGCTTGTTCACCACATTTTTGTAGGAGGATTTTCAAATCCCTTACTTTGTGGGCAATCTTCATCCATCCCTTGGTGCCTTGCTACACTCGTGATGCAGGTCTGGACCATCCTCTTTCAGTACCCCATTGCTGAATGGCACTTGGCTCTCTTCAGGTAGCTTCAGAGCATGAGGAGTTTCACTTGGCACGCAGCTCTGCTCAGCACATCTGTCAGGGCTTGCAGATATGCTCAGTGACTCTGAACACTGGCCTAATGCAACAGACAGCCTTGTGTTCTGCAGCGGCCTCTCCGCACGTGTCCCACCTTCAGACGCACCTGTGCTTTCCTCTTGAGATCCTATTCTAGTTTGTTACTGTTGTCCTCAAGAGTGCTGGCCTGAATTGTTACTGGCAGGCATGGAAGGTCTTGTGAGAGACCCAGCCTCTCATCTGTCTGAGAGAGAAGAGAGGGCAGCTGCAACCCTGCTGGCAGCAGGGAGGTTGAGGTTTCATTCTCTGTGCATTCCTCTTCCAGCAAGGGAAGCAGTCTTTGAGGAACACATGGTTCTGTTTTGGGTGCTGAATCCTCCTCAGGTGCTTCTTCCTGCTGTTTTTCAGTGGCTATCGTTTATTCGTCTTGACAAGCTGTCTGCCTTTTTAGACAAGATGAGATACATCAGCAGCCAAGAAGTGCTAGCGCTCCAGGTGTGGCAGAGGGGATGAAATTCCACAAGTGGAAAGACACTTTAGAGAGCCTCAGCAATTCTATCTAGAAGGAAAAAGAGAAAACATGTTACAATAGTCATAGGGAAGGGAACAGGAGCACTAATGTTTCCTAAATGCCTTGAGGTATTTCTAGTAGCATCAACAGGTTTGTTTTCCAGCTGCTCTTTCAATTCACATCTCTGCTCTACCAGCAGACCACAGAACAAGATCCTTACCTATGACCAGGGATCTCTGGACATTTCTCACCATTATAGTCACCACTTTCACCTTTCTTCCCCTTTACACTCAGAACAATTTCACCTTCTTTCTCCTGCCTCCCCTTTGCAGGCCAGTACTACACACAGGGACAGCATCCAGCACTGCAGTTTCTCCAGCAGCAGGCTGGGTTCACAGCACAGCTGGACCACAGGCATCCCAAGACACAGCAGGTCTCCCCATCTCTTTACCTGAAAGGCAGCATCCCATTCCCGAGGGCTCCATAGGCTGACAATACATGCTTCTCTAGAACATAACTCCTCACTGAAGGGGAAGGGCTTGGCACATGTTCTCCCCCAAAGTGTTGCAAGAGGCTGGTGTGCAGGCACATGACACAAGCCTGCAGTTCAGGAGGAGCCCAACAGCAACATGCAGCTCCTCCGGTTACTTTTACACGCATGGTGGAGAAATTCCTCAACAAAGAGCAACTCCAACCTGAGGAAGCAAGTGTCTCCCCATGACCACTCGTCCCTCTAAAAAGATTTCACAGTAGTGAAGGTGGGAAATATGCTGCAACACTCTTAGAACAGTGGTATGGATCTCGCAAAAGCAGCCAGAATAGAGAATCCACTACCTAGGAAACCAGCTCCAAAGCCTGTTCTACATGAAATTTATTATGTTGGCAGCTGCTCCACTGGACTTTCTAGTGTTGAAAGCTGTCTCTTCTACTTCAGAAAGTGTGTGAACCCTTTCCCGCCTGGACTCATATCCCAGTCACGCTCCCCATCCACACGCCTCCCCTGGGTTATATGAGGCAGGGCGGAGCAGCCTTTCCTTTTTCTTCAGGAAAGCCTACAGCTGGCACAAAGATTTGAACAGAGCCCCGCATCCCCAGAACAGCCCCTTGCTGCAAAGCCCTCTCAGTTGCTATTTTCACTGAGCAGGAATTCAAGGAAAACACCACGTGTCTGACAGTGCTTGCATGCACCAGGCTTTTCTCCAAATTGGCCACAAGACTTCTGCCAATGAGTAACAAAGAGAAAGATTGTTCGCAGGAGATAGCAAAGGCCTAGGAATGGGACCCACCCATTGGAAAAGAGTATGAGCTGGTTCTTCTTGGCAAGTAGACATTTCTTAGACAAGAGAACTCCTTAGACAGGACATCGACTTAGGCAGGACATCGACATCGACTTAGACAGGACATCGACTTAGACTTAGAAAGGCAGCCATCAACTGTGCTTAGTCTGTCGCCAGTGGAAAAACACTTCTGTTATCAGAGCAAGCTCATCTGAGTATGACTTCCAGATACCACGCTCCTTTGGAGCCTCCATTTTCACCAGCAGCTGATTCCATTCCAGCTAAGGGACAAAAAAACGTGCCTCCCTCAGACTCAAACTGAGCATCCAAGACTCGGAGAATTACATATTCCTTCCAGATTCCTCACCTCCTCCAGCCACTCCCTCCTATCCCACAGCAGCAAACACAACCTCATCCAAGCTAGCTTGGACACCAGCCTGGCTTCCCCACTGCTTGTTGCAGAGTCGCAGAGTCATAAAGTCATAGAATGGTTTGGGTCAGGAGGGACCCTAAAGCTCATCCAGCTCCTACCCCTGCCATGGGCAGGGACACCTTCTACTGGAGCAGGGTGCTCCAAGCCCCTGTGTCCAACCTGTCCTTGAACACTGCCAGGAATGAGGCAGTCACAGCTTCTCTGGGCAAGAGTCTGCCAGTGTCTCACTACCCTCAAAGGGAGGAATATTTTCCCAATATGGAATGAAATTAAATGAAATAAATGAAATAAAACACTGTTTCCACTTGGAACCATTGTGTGTCCATAAAAATGATGCTGGGGATGAAAAAATATCTGACATTTCAGGCAAATAACAGGCTCATCATTATTTAACTAATAGTCAGTGCATGGACTAAAATGGAACAGCATAGTATAGCACAGCACAGAACAGCATAGCATAGAATAGTTCACTGGGGAGGGACCTACAACAACCACCTAGTCTAACTGCCTCACTAATTCAGGGCTGACCAAAAGTTAAAGCATTGTCCAAATGCCTCTTCAACACTGATAGGCTTGGGGCATCAATCACCTCTCTAGGAAGCCTGTGCCACCCTCTGAACACCCTCTCTGTGAAGAAATGCTTCCTTCTATGAAGCGCGAGCCTCCCCTGACTCCCAGGTGTCTTGTCCCTGGATCCCAGGGAGAAGAGATCAGCACCTCCCTGGGGTTTTAGCTCCTGACAGCAGTTCTTCTTCTCTTTGTTTACCAGCATGTGTATAAACTCAAAGCAGTGTTCATAAATAAAGTGAGCATTCATTTAGCCTTGTGGATTCCCTGGCATACCTGGATTACATTTCTAAGTAGCATCTTGCCAGAAGGTGACAAAGATATCTCCAAAAAAAAAAAAAAAAACCTGAGAAAAAGAAAAAACTCTGGGGTCGGAGGGGAGACACAGTTAGAACTGATTAAAGTAAATGAAAGACAAAGCAAAAGCATCCCCTTCCCACCTGCTCTGACTGTACCTGCTTTGGCTTATGGGTTAGCCACAGGGAGGGTGGAAGCCTCGCATCTCTCTTTACAAGTGTTCTCTCTCTTGTTGTAAAAGCACTGCAGCCTCAGGTGCTTCTGGTGTCGGAGCCCCACTTATCGTGATTCTTAAAGCCAACTCACATCTGGTCTGAAGTGCGGGGGTTGGTTTTTGGTTTTATTTCTAATACACGTATTTCTGGACGTGTGTCAGAACAGAACCTGAATCTTAGGGTGGTGGTAAAAAATCCCTGGAAAGCTTGCCAAGTATTGCTGCACAGTTGTCCTGAGTTCAGCCCTAACAGTTCTTTTTCTCCTTCTTAGCAGCCAACCTCAAATGAGTTCAGATTTTTTTATAAAAGATGAACAGAAGCATTGATTATTTCTTCATTGTCTTACATTTTGGTGTTTGGTTTTTGGTGTTTTGTTTTGTTGGGGGGCTTTGTTTTGACAAAAAACAGACATGTGGACAGGCTGGGATTCTGCCATTATTTCTGTTGTGCTGCAATACCCCTTCTCCTTCACAGATAGCTCTAAGATACTCTAAAGAAAAGTCCTAGTTCCAGGGCTGGTCTGACGCTTCCAGTAAAAATCCACTACTTTGTCACATTACAGTGTACATATAAATATATATATACAGATATACATATATACATGCACAAATAAAAGATACGTGGCACTGCGGGCACTCCAACCCCCACAACAGTCATGGCAACTATTCCTACCCCAGCAAGAGGCAGCACAGCTACTCCAGCCCCTGCAACAGGCACTGTGAAAAGGTGACCGATGAGCTTCTGGTAGAGCTGTCATGGAGACAGAGGAAATGCAGCAGCTCTCCAACTTGCCTGGTCTCTCACAGGATCTTTCTGTGGTGGGGTTGCTGAAGGCAGAAGAACAACAGTTGCCATCATTACTACAGCACCGGCAATATGGCGCCAACCAAGACTCCCTGATTGCCATCCATGAGCTGATCCATTGATTGGAGAGCCCAGGAGTGCCCAGCAGGAGCCATTCACCCTTCAATAGCCCCACAGGGCCTGTGCACAGCCCAAATTGCAGTTTAATTGTAAGCTCTATCAAGTGACCCAAGGAAGAACAATTTCAAATGGGACCCTGAGCAACAACAAGCCTCTGAACAAATTAAACAGGAGATAGTTCATGCCCTTGGGCCAGTCTGGACTGGGCAAGATGTGACAAATGTGCTCTGCAGCACAGCTGGGGAGAACGGTCCTACCTGGAGCCTCTGGCAGAAAGCTCCAGAGGAGACTCGAGATTGACCCCTTGGCTTTTGGAGTCAGTGATACAGAGGATCTGGGGCTGGTTATGCCCCAACTGAAAAAGAGATACTGGCAGCCTATGAAGGGGTTTGAGCTGCTTCAGAAGTGATTGGCACTGAAGCACAGCTTCTCCTAGCACACTGGTTGCCCGTGCTGGGCTGGAGGTTCAAAGGGAACATCTACACATCATACAACTGATGCTATATGGAGTAAGGGGGTTGCACTGATGACACCAATGAGCTCAAATAGAAATCCCGGTTGTCCAGCAATCTTGGAAGTGATTATGGACTGGCCAGAAGGCAACGATTTTGGAATGTCACCAGAGAACAGATGCTGAAGAAGCCCTACCATATAACGGACGAGAAAAATCTCCAGTACTTTATATCTGCTTCCTCACGGATGGCAGCAAATGCCCTGTGGAGGTGGTTGCAGCAACGGAAGCAGAGCAACTGGCAGCGCAGAGGGAAACCCATCCGGGCTGCTGCATTGCGGCAAGGTATCGCTGCCCAGATGCAGAATCTGGTGGTGAAGGTATGCCATGGAGATGTTCATGTACCCAAGAGTTAGGCCACTGAGGAACATCAGATGATGGCTGAAGTACAAATACGGCGGGGCCTGGCACATTGACTATATCACACTCCCACCAAACTGCCAGGGCAAGCGCCGTGTGCGTACCATGGTGGAAGAAATCATCGGATGGCTGGAAACATACGCTGAGCCCCACACCGCTGCCCGGAACACTATCCTGGGTCTTGAGAAACAAATCTTGTGGCGACGTGGCACCCCAGAAAGAACAGAGTCACACAATGGGACTCATTTCTGAAACAACCTTGTAGACACTTGGACCAAAGAGCATGTCATTGAGTGGGCATATAACATACCCCACCATGCACCAGCCTCTGGGAAAACCCAACGGTACAATGGGCTGTTAAAAACTACACTGAGAGAAATGGGTGGTGGGACTGTCAAATACTGGGATACACTTAGCAAAGGCAACCTAGTTGGTGGAGTGGAGTGAAGTGGAGTGGAGTGGAGTGGAGGGGAGGGGAGGGGAGGGGAGGGGAGGGGGGAGAGGAAATGGGAAAGGAAAGGAGAATGGAAAGGGAAATGGAAATAGAAAAGGCAATGGGAAAGGAAGGAAAGCAAATGGGACAGGAAAGGAAAGAAGGAAAGAAAATGGGAAAGGAAAGGCGAAAGGAAATGAGAAAGGAAAGGAAATGGGAAGGGAAAGGAAAGGAGAACAGAAAAGAGAAAGGAAAGGGGAAAGGGGGAAGGAAATGGGAAAGGGAAATGGAAATAGAAAAGGAAATGGGAAAGAAAGGAAATGGGACAGGAAAGGAAAGAAGGAAGGAAATGGAAAAGGAATGGAAAAGGAATGGGAAAGGAAATGGGAAAGGAAAGGAAGTGGGAAGGGAAAGGAAAGGGGAATTGAAAGGAGAAAGGAAGAGAGAAACGGGGAAGGAAATGGGAAAGGAAAATGGAAATAGAAAAGGAAATGGGAAAGGAAAGGAAAGAAGTAAAGGAAATGGGACAGGAAAGGAAAGAAGGAAAGGAAATAGGAAAGGAAAGGGAAAGGAAAGGGAAAGGAAAGGGAAAGGAAGAGAATGAAAAACAAAAGGGGATAAAATAAGCAGGAAAATGAAGCCTCCTGTTGTCTTTCCGAAGTCTCAGGTTTCACTTCTAAAGCCTCGTTTGCAGGGTCCAAACGCTCAGGTTCAGTTTACAAAGGCTCAGGGCACGCGTGGACACAGCCGCTGAGAGCGAGGCTGCGGCGGCAGCGGCTTTTGAGCAGCTTTTACAGCGGCAGTGGCTTTTACAGCAGCAGCAACACGCGCGGCGGCAGCGGCAGCTCTCGGCGTCTCAGAGCCCTTCCTCCGCCGCTCCCCACAATGGTGCCCCCCACCCCCCTCCAGCCACCCGCTGGGGCTCGCGGCTGCGCTCGACCCTCCCGGAAGTGGCAGCGCCGGCGCTGGGCGAGCCGCAGCCGCTCGGTCTGGCGAGGCAGCACCGCCCCCTGGCGCTCCCCGGCCCGCCCCCAGGCCGCGCTCCGCCACTCCATCGAGTTCCAGGAGTGACTGACACAGCAGTCAGTCAAGAGAAGTTGCTCCAGGCCCCTCCCCATGACTTCCCTTTCCGATTTCTGGGACCTTTTATCAATGCATTCTGTCTCTGCGTTCACAGCCGCAGCATGAGCAGGCAGAGGAGAGCAGTTAGGGGAAAGAGAGACGGTTTATTGGCCCGAGAAAGCGTTCACAGTGAGCGCAGGCTGCAGCACGATGTCCTCAGTGCAGCTCCCTCGGGTCTGGAGCTAGCAGCTGGGCGCTACTCCTCCACTTGTGAGCTGATGCAGGACAAGCAGGAAGCCCTGCGCAGAGCCTTCAGCGCCCTCCTGAAGCGGGATGGTCGTCGCTGTTGGGCTGCTTCTGCATCCGGGAGGGTGGTGATGCGTGTGGGGAAAGGAGAGCTGTAGGTGCGGGGCTGGGCGGGCACCAGGCAAGCTCCTGCTGCCACCCGCCACTGAGGACTTCCCCCAGGAGCTTTCCACTGAACACTTTCAGCCCTCACCCAGGGAGCAGAGGCTGAGGCACGGCTGAACTCATGCACATGCTGCTGCTGACCTGATCTTTGTGCCAGTTGACTCAGGGACGTACCTGGTTCCTCCTCAGTGTCCTGAACACTGGCAGGTGACACTGCCAGTTCATCCTTGTGTAATGGTGAGGAGGCAACGTCTGTGCTGGCCTCTCTGAGGTGCTTTTTCGGTGCTCTCTTCAGCTTGCGTCCGAATAAGACCTGCAGAGCTCTGTTGATTACTGTGACTTTCTGTGAGGCAGGTTCCTCTCTCTGGGCCTGTGCTGTTGTCTGCTGCTCATCCACGCTGGGATCTTCCTGGGGCTCTGCAGCCACAGGATGCTCCGTGTCCTGAACTGCTGCAGATGCCATTGGTGCCATTGACACATCCACATGGCTTTGGGCCACGTGCTCATGCTCCTGACACTTCTCGTCTCTTTTCTGGATTACAGCCGAGGCCTTGTGCAGGATATCACTCACTAGGCGCTCGGCTATTTCCTGAAGAAGCAGCTCCGTTGCTGTGGGGCTGAACAGGTCAAATGCATTTCTCTGTCCCTCTGCCACAGCCTCCTGCATTTGAAAGCCAGAGGAAACTGGTGCTGGTGCTTTCTCCTCCACTTCTGCAACGGCAGCGAGAGATGTGCAGTGCTGCTCTTCCTCAGCAGCTCCAGCCAGGGTAGCAGCTGATGGCTCGGTGTCCGTGGGACCGGCCGGGACAGGAGACATGCTCTGCAGGTCTCCGACTGCCTCTCCTGCTTCACCCGTGGCTGCTCTGCTTTGGCTGCTGGGTCTAGCCTGGATATCCACTCGCAGGTCTTGGTAGAGCTCTGGGACCAGGGGGTTGACCCAGATGTTCTGTAAATGTAAGACTTTTACTCGGGACATCATGTTCTCAATGTCCTCAACACGCTGTCTCTCCTCCTTCGTGGGCAAGGCTGCTGGCTCCTCCTGTAAACACATAGCAGAACATCAGGAGCTGACAGCTCTCCCCAGCCGTGTCTCTCTCAGGGCTGCAGGTAGCTGTGTGGGTGCTGTGCCATGGGCTGCCTTCTCCCCTGCTGCCCTGTGACCAGCACCAGGGCTGGGTGGTGCACTGGCCCCCAGTTGGTCTCTGGGGGTGCTGCTGGTGGCTGCTCACTGGGGAAGTTCCTCACGGGCTGCTCTCCTTCAGGGCCTTTGCTCCAGAGGAGGGGTGTGGGACGCAGAAGCAAGAGCACAGGCAGGGGAGGGAGGGAATGTCAGCAGGATGGCACAGGGAGCACCAGCAATGTCCCTGCCACATGCACCTTATGGTCAGGGGCTGCCTGCAGGACGTTAGGATCACTGATGCCTACCACACACGTGAAACTCACCTGGTGCTGAGGGTCCTGTATCAGGAGAGAAGCTGCTGCTTCTCCTTCATCGTCTGCTCCAGGAGCAAGATGGGGTATTGCAGCCTCTGCCCCAGGGATCTCATGCCATGACATTGCCACTTCTTCCTCGTGTTCTGCCAGGGAGACTTCTGAACTGCTGTCCTGTTTTTCAGCTTCTAGAGACATGGGAGACACGATGTCTTCTCCAGCCTCACTTGCCACTGGGACAAGAGGAGCTGAGCAAGACTCTGCCTGAGACTTTACAGCCACAGGAGACTCTGCGTCCTCATCTGCTGCAGGCCTCATTGCTCCCTTCCGCACATCCACATGGTTTTCATCAATGTCCTGCTCTTCCTGACGCTGCTTGTCTGTTTCCTGGCTCACAGCCGAGGCCTTGTGCAGGATATCACTCACTAGGCGCTCGGCTATTTCCTGAAGAAGCAGCTCCGTTGCTGTGGGGCTGAGCAGGTCAAATGCATTTCTCTGTCCCTCTGCCACAGCCTCCTGCATTTGAAAGCCAGAGGAAACTGGTGCTGGTGCTTTCTCCTCCACTTCTGCAACGGCAGCGAGAGATGCGCAGTACTGCTGTTCCTCAGCAGCTCCAGCCAGGTTAACATCTGCTGGCTTGGTGTCCGTGGGACCGGCTGGGACAGGAGACATGCTCTGCAGGTCTCCGACTGCCTCTCCTGCTTCACCCGTGGCTGCTCTGCTTTGGCTGCTGGGTCTAGCCTGGATATCCACTTGCGGGTCTTGGTAGAGCTCTGGGACCAGGGGCTTGACCCAGATGTTTTGTAAATTTACGACTTTTACTTGGGACAGCATGTTGTCGATGTCCTCCACATGCTGTCTCTCCTGTTCCGCTGACACAGATGCTGGCTTCCTCCCTTTGCTTATGGCTGTGGCCTGCAGAGGTTCATCTGTTGCTTTGGTGGTCTGTGGGGCAGGTGCCTGTCTCTGTTTCTGTGCTGCTGCCTCCTGCTTGCCAGAGTGATGGGATCCTTGTGACAGTGCCACAGGAGGGAGAGGTGCCCACTGCTTCTCAGGAGCTCCGGCCAGGCAGCTCCTCTTTGGCTGCTCTGAAGTTTTGATGTTGGGCAGCAGGGGCAGACGCTGGGGAAACAATTTCTGGTGCAGCCCCAGCGACTTGCTGTTGAGGCTGCTCTTGCTGCCTGCTGCGGGCATTGCTGGCAGGTGCTCTGGTGCCTCCCAAGTGCTCCTCAATGTGTGCTGAGTGGCTGGGGCCGTGCTGCTGTTGGCTGCCAGATAAGTGACTCTTCTCATTTGTGTCCCTGCAGTTGTTGACTGCTGGCAGGGTCCCTGGCTGCCAGTGCTGTGCCTGCACAGCCCTGTGCTCATGTTCCCTGAGCTCTTCATTGTGGGAGCAGAGACTGTGGACCTGAGTAGAGCAGGCTGACAGGTCTCCAGCCATTTATCTCTGCTGCCATAACTGGGGACACGGCGCAGCTGGGCAGCAGCTGTTAGAAGCTGCTGTGGGTTGGTGCTTGAAGTGATGATGGCTGAGTCGCTCACACTGACAGAAGCTGCAGAGGCTGCTGGTGTTACAGATGGCAGCCTGCAGCAGCTGCTGACTGCTCTTGCTGAGCAAGGTGATGGCCGCGGTGCCATTGTCAGCTGTGGTGGCAGATAGAATGTCTGCTCCTGTCTCGACTGGCTGGTGCTGAGAAGCACCCCTTGGTCCCTCAGGCTGCCCATCTGCAAAAGAAGCCGAGGAGAGAGGTTGTGTGATGGTGTCCCTTGCGCCCAAGGCCCAGCTGGCTGAGCTCAGGCAGTTGGGCTCCCCTGCCAGCCCCAGGGCAGGCCTCAGGCCCGCAGGTGGCTGCCTCCTGCTCCCAGAGCCATCTGGGGAGAGGGCTGGCCACCCGCAGTCCATGGCCACTTCCCAGAGCACCCGGCATGTGCGGGCAGCCTGCAGGGCATGGCACGGGGTCTCAGCTTGCTCCCTTCTGCACCTCCCGCATGCCTGTCAGCATCTCCCTGAGTCGGGAAGACGTTTGGCCCTGTCTCCCTGGGGCTACCTACTTGTGCCTGCTGGATGGCGACAGGCTGAAACCTCTCTGGATACGACAGCCGTGGCAGTGTGATTCCATGGTGGGATGACGCCTGGCTCGAGCTGCCCTGCGGTGCTTCCTCGGGCTGCCTGTGGGCCACCTGCAGGCAGGAGGAGGAAAAGGTGCGTGATGGAGGCGGCTGCCTTGGCACCGTAGCCCCCTCAGTGCCGGCACTCCTGGTGCAGGCAGCGAGGCAGCTCTGAGCGGCCCCGTCCCACCATTGGCCTCTCCCTCCTGCTCTGGCCCTCACCTGGCGCCTTCTCTGCTCACTTGGCCTGCCCTCAGTGGGCTCGGAAAGGGCATTCGCCTCTTTACCCGCAGGCATCTTCCACGTCCTGGGACGCTGAACTGCCTTGGGCTTCCAGGGGAATTGCTGCCTCCTGAGGGAGGCTGCTCCTCTGGACTGAGGTACTCCGGGCCTCTCGCTCCTTATGTACCCCCTGGTCAACATGGTGTCACCCCACGTCACAATAGCCTCTGGGCACGAGGAGCACCCCCTACATCACAAAGCCCTGGCGGCTGCCATGGAGATGACCACGCCCATGACTGCTCCCAACCAGTCCCAACCGGTGATGGGCATCTCCGCAGTGACCACCGAGGCTTTGTGATGTTGGTGCCATTGTGCCCATGGCTACTGGGCACACCCGACCTGCTCCTGGCAGTCATAGAGTCAACTAGGTTGGAAAAGACCTTTTAGATCATCAGATCCAACTGCTCCCCAGCACTGCCAAGGCCACCACTAATCAGTGTCACTGAGGGCCTTGTCTGCATGGTGTGTGAACTCTTCCAGGGACAGTGACTCCAGCACTACCCTGGACAGCCTCTTCCAATGCCTGACTACAGCTGAAGTGAAGAAATGCTTCCTAATCTCCGACTTCTGGGACCTTCTATCCATGCATTCTGTCTCTGCCTTCACAGCCACAGAGCCCGAGTGAGGAAATAGCTGGGCACGTGAGGTCAGGGAGGAAAGCGAAGGCCATATGTGTTTCCATGCAACACTACAGCTTCCCAGACACGGTGTTTAGAGCTGGGTTTCCAGCAAGATCAAGTTGTTCTCCGCTTGCTCCAGTTGCACTGTGGAGCTTTGCGTGCCAGCCGCACACAGGGTGGCCAGGAGTACGAGGTAGTTTCCCAACCCCAAACACAAACCAAGAGCTGTGTGCGCCTTCCTGCACAAGTACCTCTGCAGCCTCAGGCCCACCTCCATGTCCTTCCTCTGCTGCAGCCCAGGGGACACAAGGTCATGGATTGGGGTTAGCTGCAAGACCCCCCACGCTCAGTTGGTTGGAAGCTATCGGATGGGGAAGTGGGGGATTGAGCTGCGTCACCCATCTGCTGCCCATTTTCAGTTTTCCTCCTGGAAACACTGCTAGCTTGTTGCAGCAATGCAGCTCTGGGTGGGGACGTCAAATTTAGGAGGAAGCCCCTTGCTTTTAATTGTCTTCTTCTGAAACATGGAATCAGACTCTACAACTCAAGGAGAGTTATAAAGCAGGTATGTTTATTACGGCGCCGGGTGCAAGGGGGATCACTCCTCCTAACTTGCACACCTAGGGGTTAAGCGAGCAGATATTTATTACACACAAACATACATATTCATTAGGTTCGTGAGAGAGCGGTGGGGATATTACAATTAGTTTAGGTACTCATTAGCATAAGTCTCCTCCCTTTTGGCGCTTGCACACTGCCCTCCGATGGTCGTGCGCAGGGGTCTTCAAGATGAAGTAAGCAGTCTTCCTCAGGGTGCACTTTTCATCTTTGGCACAGTTGGATGCCCCAGTAATCACAGTTCGCTGAAACCAGCTGTACCTGCAAGTTTCTGTGAGCTGGTAAAGATTTAGGGCTGTGTGACCTTTGTACAAAATGGACTGCAAGCAGGACAGGATGGGGAGACAAGGAGTATCCCAAGCTAGCAGATGTTTGGGAGTCAGTGTCTCCAAACTAACTGATAAATTAGAAGGATAGTAAGAAAGAATTCACTCATTAGAAGGATGGAAAGAAATAATTCACTCTTGTTAGTAAGACTACTAAATTTTGTTATCACACCACAGACTTACAACACAAACCTTATTCTCTATCTTAGACCTAAGTTAAAAGCCCCCTATGTTTTCCAAGCACTTGCTTTCCTTCTATCACTTTCTCCATTTTTTGTTGGGTTTTTTTGTTACTATTTCCCAGCTTCCTGGGTTAATAGCCTCCTTCTTTCCTCCATGCGCTGCAGTAGATGCTTGAGGCCCCTGCACAGCTCGGGCCTGGAGCAAACAGTCCTGCTTCCTCTCAGCTTCCCGGACATCTTTCAGCCTACTGACAGGGTCCCACAGCTCAGTCACCTGCTGCAGGAGGACCTGCACCAGGGAGCACCGAGTGCAGCCCTGCCCATTGCGCACCCTCGCCTCAAGAGACCAGCAGAGGCACTTTCAACACCCTGAGCTCTGCGCTGCAGCCTCCCCTCTCATCGGCTCTGTCTGGGTGCCTACGCTGGCCACCGCCGGGGCAGTCAGAGCAGAGCTTTCAGACCGGGCCCTGGTCATAAGGCGAGTGCTCACCATCCTGCTTGCCTGCCAGTGCCAACTGCCACGCCAGCTGCCTCCACCCGCCCTGTTTGCCCGCCCTGTTTGCCTCTCTCCTGGTCGCTTGCAATCCCTGGGGCAGGTGTTTAGCCAGTCAGGGTGGTGCCGTCCTTCCTGGTGCTGCCCCCTGTGAGTCCATGCTCACGTCAGCTTAGCTGCCGGATCCTGGGGAAGTCCTCTCCAGGACTTGAGGCTCACTCGGTGGCTCTCGACACTGTGAGTTGAGGCTGCCGGAGGCTGAGCTTCCCTCCGCTCTGGTGTTGAAGGTGGCGTCTCTCGAGCTACTCGCCTCAGCAATTCAGCTACTCACTTCAGCAATTGTCAGGGTTGTTAGGATTCAGGTTAGGATTGCTTCATTCTCCTGTTATTGAAACCTAACTTTTGCTGGATGCGCCTCAAAGGAGAATGCCTCAGGCTGTTACAGAACCTCACTCTTTAGTCTGCTTTCGCAATCACAACAAAAAAAGCTGCTGCTTTTTTCCACACTGGATGTTTGCTATCTCATATCTTTGCATTAGGGACGGGTATTCGATCAGAGAGTGAGACAGAAGCAGAAGCCTCAGAAGTTCACGTTTCTCCGGGCTCTTCACCAGCGCCTCAAGTTCCAAAGCAAGGAGAAGTCCACGGCAAAGGTGTTATTTTCTACCTCAGGAATAAAGTTGTGGTTGGAATGGTATTGTGGAACATCTTCAGCAGGATGCCTATTGCTTGAAAGGTCGGTACAGGGCTAGTGTGCTGGACAGGGAGGCTTGCTTAGGTCAGGGATTTTCATGTGGAAAAATCAATCTACCAATTGAAAATGAGGATGAATAAATGCAGATGCTGTGTCTGGAACGGAGCTGTGCAACATCCAATGGTAGCCCTGCCTCAGGTGGATTCTAGGAGATGTTCTTGTGCTTTTCTGCATGTGTGTTCAAAAGTCTTACAAAAAAGAACTTGCGTCAGGTTTATGTTTCAAGCTTTGCCTTTGCAGGGCTGAAATTTCAGGCCTGTAGCAAGCACAGGCAAGAATCACAATGGGCTGAGCATCAGCATGAAATGTCCTATATTTGTGCTACTTTTTCTGATGAACAATGTCTAAAACAGTCTTAAACTGTCATCCTAGATACCCCGCCACAAAAAGTCAGGTTAGGAGCAGCCCTGAGTAGGTGCTTAGCCTGTCTCCATCCCCCATAGTCTGTCTCCATACTCCTAGGTAAGATCAGCTATATTGGGTCACTTGTTAACATTTGGAGGATTTCAGTAGTTTGAGAGAGATTCCATACCATCTCCAGGTGATCTGTCCCAAAATGAACTATTCCTAGTGGTGGAAGTTTCCATTGGTACCTAATCAGAAGCTTTTAGGATGCACTTTAAACCTATTACTACTTCCACCCCACAAAAGAGATGATTTCCTTCCTTCTTGTAGCAGCCATTCCTCTAAATCAGAGGGTCAAGTGTGTGCCTTGCCCTCTTCATCTCATCATCTAAAAGGTAGGTTTGCAGGTTTAAGCTGCTTACGTGGGCTCCTGTAAGTCAATGGAAAAGAACCTAGCTGGCTCGTCCTCTCAGAGCTGAGATGAATCACTTGTTGAAGGTACTTGTTCTTCAGATCTGTAAAGGGAAACCTAGGCATCAGAAAGAAATCCTGCCGGGGCTGTGAGATTGTGTTGGAGAATGGCTTATTGAGCAAGGTAACGGATCACTGAAATCACTTTGTGAGCAGAAGCCCGTTTAAGATATATTACAGTACTGCTGCCTTGGAGTCCAGCACTGTAAACAAACTATCAATAGACAATGAAATCATAAATTGCGCACCTGGAGAGGACTCATTATCAGAAGGAACAATCTAGTTTTGAACAAGATGGAAAGTACCTTAGGAACTGAAATTGAAGAACAATTGCAAAATGTAACTTGCTAGATAATTATATTTAACAATGATTGTTAGCTAGTTTTGACCAATGAGAATGTAACACGGATAGCTTGCAACCAATCATGTAACAATAAGTATGATATAATCGGTCGTTTGATTCATATAAATCAGAGTATTTTCTGAAATAAATTTAAGCTTGCTTGATCAACCATATTGGTTCTGCTGCTTGCTTCCCCCGCGGTCGCAAGTGGCGCCCGAACAGGGACCCCCAATCCCTGTTTCCACCGGACCATGGGGTAGGATCGGAACGGCACCGACAAGCAGCGGTCAGGGGGCAAAAAGACACAGTCGAAAAGATGAGGAACATGAAGATAAAAAGATAATAATAAGAGATGTCCGTGCCTGGGCTAAGAAGAACAAAAAGAAAGAAAAAAGAAAATATTGAGGAAGCTCGCCACGCCGATATTGTTGCTACCCAGGGTGAAGGCTGCATCGAAGTCGCGCGCAATGGAAAAAGAGGTAGCAATGTCTTTATTACAGTGCTTTCTAGAAAAGCGGGGAGTAAGTCCTAAGGACATTAATTCAAAGGAGCTGTCAGGCTTGGTAGAGTTGGGAATGAAAAAAGGGTTTTTTAAACAGTCAGACCTGTTGTTTGAAGTTGCGGAATGGAGGGCATATGGTGATTGTTTATGGGACATGGTGATAGATGACGATAAAAATGCCAAAAAGTTAATGAAAGTCTGGCGGGAAGTTATTAATTGTTTAAAGAAATATAAGGAAGAAAAGCGAATAGCCGCCGTAGCACAGGAGCGGCTAGATGACACAGGTGTGCCTGATGATCGGGGAAAAATAGCCGTGGGGGCTCCATATATACCCCCCACACCTACTAGACAAAATATTCCAGTTAAACCATTGTCTTCCCCTTCTAATAATAATAACAATTTGGCAAACAATTCAGATTCAAATCCACCTACTGCACCGTCCATGGCTGATATGCCAGAGATTCAAGAAGCGTACAACCCCACAAATAATCCCACAAATATTAACACCCCTGAAACTGTAAATTCTAAACCAACCAAGGTACGCTCACTTAAACGAATTGATTGGGGTGCAATTTCTAAAGACTTGATAGCAACACAAGATTATGATGTCTTGGAAATAATAAATGAACATCAGGCTTTTCCTGTCCAATTTGAAGATCGTGGCGATGGCACGCTTCAGGGAAATTATTATCCCCTAAGTTGGAAGTTGTTATCTCAGTTAAGAAGCACGGTGAATGAGTCAGGTTTGCATAGTGAGCCTGCTAAACAGATGCTAAGCTATATTTGGGGAGGAACTTTGCTATGTCCGGAAGATATTAAGTGTATTATGAAAATAATTATGACACAATCTCAACAATTACTGTGGCAAGCACATTGGCGGCGATTGTGTGAGATTTCTGCCCACACTCCTAGACCCCCTGGAGACCCACTTCATGGCGTCACGGTTGAACAATTAATGGGGAGAGGCCCCTTTTCCATAGTGGATCTCCAGGTGCAGGCAGGACCTCATATTATCGTGGAAGCCATGCGTACTGCCAGAGAAGCTATAAGTCTAGTCAAAACTTCTCCTCCGTCCCCATCTTATATGTCAATAAGACAGGGGCGGTCACAATCATTTGCCGATTTTGTAGACAAAGTAACTGAAGCTATAAATTATTCAGATGCTCAAGAGTGGATGAAAGGTGCCCTTTTGCGACAATGTGTGTTAGAGAACTGCAATGCCATGACAAAAAGCATCCTGGCTACTCTGCCAGCAGATGCCACTATAGAACTGATGTTAGATTGCATGAGCAGGGTCCCCGTTGGACCACAAACTATGATAGTGGAGGCTATGAAAGATTTAGGGAAGAATATTTTAGAAGCCCAGCAGCAGGTTTTTGCAGCTCTTTCTCCATTGCGCACTGAAAGCACAGCCTTCACTCAGAGCAACAGTTTAAAACGGCCCATAAAATGCTATCGCTGTGGGCAAAACGGACATTTTCATCGCCTATGCCGTGTAACTCATGTGTGGTGCCAAAACTGTAACACAAATAACCATAGCGCCGAAGCATGTCGGAGCAAGGGAAAACCGGGAAACTCAAAAAAGAGCGTGAGGGGTCGCAACGCGCAGACACCAATCGCGGCTCCAGTCTCTGCAACAACAGCAGCAGCACCTTGCAGCCAGCCAGTGATCTGCGCCCAGCAACCAGAGGGAGCCTCGGCTTGGACCTGGCAACCGCAGTAGAGATCATCTTGACTGACAACCGTCCTCAGAAAATCCCCACTGGTGTCAAGGGACCAATTGTTATCAACAGCCAGCCTCAAGGAGCTTTGTTATTGGGACGCTCTTCTGCCAGTTTAAAAGGACTGTTTATATTACCAGGTTTAATTGATAGTGACTTTACTGGGGAGATACAAATAATGGTTCAAACACACTTTCCACCGATGATTGTAAAAAAGGGAAGCAAAATTGCTCAATTAATACCTATTCCACAGTTGATTGCAGATACGACCAAAGAGGTTATCCCAGTAAGAGGAAATTCTGGCTTTGGATCTACAGGAGAATTAGCTTTGCTTACCATGTCATTAAATCACCGGCCAGTTGTTGCTGTGAAAATTGTGCATGAAGGTGAACAGCTACAACTATTAGCTCTGTTAGACACTGGAGCAGACATCACCATTCTCTCCAGCACACAGTGGCCACCTCACTGGCCATTGCGGGCTATGATGAGGGGTGTAGAAGGCGTTGGTGGTACCGTACCAATCCAACGCAGTGTAAACAGAGTTCAAGTTGTCTTGGATCAACGAGTTGTGTTCACGCACATCACAGTAATGCCTTTACCCTCAGGGGTAAATATGTTAATTGGCCGTGATGTTTTAAATCATCTGGGACTAGTTCTCACAGACAAGCCTTTTTAATTACGGTCACTGCAGAATGGACTTTCCCGATCCAACTCACGTGGATTATTCAAGATCCTGTGTGGATCGAGCAGTGGCCGTTGAAAAAGGAAAGTCTGGAGCAAGCTCATTTGTTAGTCATGGAGCAGCTGCAGCAAAGACATCTTCAACCGTCGACAAGTCCATGGAATACTCCCATTTTTGTTATTAAAAAGAAATCAGGAAAACCTCGCTTGTTACATGACCTGCGAGCAGTGAACAGCCAAATGCAGACAATGGGAGCACTTCAGCCAGGTTTGCCTAACCCAGCAATGCTGCCGCAGGACTGGCATTTGCTAATAATCGACTTAAAGGACTTTATAAGCAGTTTAAAATTTCTTTGGAGGAAGCGCAAGGAATTGTCAGAACATGTCCAAGCTGTAGTCATCATGGTCCTGGCCTGGGATTGGGAGTTAACCCTAGGGGTCTAGGTCCATGTCAACTATGGCAAATGGATGTAACTGATGTTTCAACTTTTGGTCGATTGAAATATGTGCATGTAACAGTTGACACATATAGCAAATATATTTGGGCCACGGCCCAAACGGGAAAAAGGATTGCATGTAATTAGACATTTGACTCAATGTTTTGCAGTCATGGGGGTGCCAGAAAAAATTAAAACAGATAACGGCCCTGCCTATGCAGGCGAGAAAGTAAGAAAATTTTTGCAGTTATGGGGAGTGCAGCATGTCACAGGAATCCCGCACTCTCCAACAGGTCAAGCTATCATAGAAAGAATGAATCAAACTTTAAAAATGTATCTACAGAAATACACAGGTATCACAGATGTTCATGAAAAATTGGCAAAAGTGCTTTTTGTTCTTAATCATCTGTGTATTTTTGGAGAGAACGATGAACCTTCTGTAAATGTACATTCAAAACTAACCAAACAACCACAAGAAACACCCTTCTTTGTGCATTATAAAGATCCAGCTACAGGTATCTGGAAGGGTCCAGCAGAAGTTAAATATTTAGGGCGAGGCTATATGTGTGTGCTTACACCTACAGGTCCTCAGTGGATACCGTCGAAATGGACCAAGCCTGCTCCTGCTCCTGCTCCTGCTCCTGCTCCTGCTCCTGCTCCTGATGCCACTCCTCCCGCAGACACTTCTGAGCCAGCACCTTCCTCAGGAACTGACTGCCAGTCGTAATGCAGAGAATATATGGATGAAGTGGGCTCATGAGGCGGGAGTAAATGATTTCTGTTTATCTTTGCATCAAGTAGGAAATCCATTTAAAACCTGTTTAATAGGCAGTCCTATCGTTAATCTTTCTGAATTTACTGAAGAATGGGTAAAGTTGTCAACCCCTCTGAATGACACGATCATAAAAGAAACTGCTAATTTTGGCTCTTGGAGCTTTATGTCTACCCTAAATGCCCTATTAATAAGGAACCTTTCAAAAGTAATTTTGCCCCCACAAGAATTAAGTTTATTAGGTTCATAACAAGCAGATGGATGTGTGAAATTTAGTCCTATATCTAATGGAAAAGGCCCAGTTGAAACTGTTGTGTCACCCTTAGATGTTAAATATAACAATCAGTCCTTTTGTTCCACACAGGACATAAGGTATGCAGAAACCAGGGCCAAGGCATTACCTCCAGGTTATTTTCTAATATGTGGAGATAGAGCCTGGCCAGGTATCCCGTGTAAACCATTTGGTGGACCTTGTTACCTTGGAAAGTTAACCTTGGTAACTCCAATGAAACATCAATTGTTACAATTTTCCCAAATTAATCAAGAACAGCACCGCTTTAAAAGAGACATACACATTTTATATGAAAATTGTTCTGACAAGGTAATTCTGTGGGGCACAGCAGCAACAATTGCATCTGCTATATTTTTGCCACAACTTAGCTCAGCATATAATGCTTTAGCGCTTAAAGCCCTGACTTGTTGGGCAGGGAAACAAATCAATATAACCTCAAAAATTTTGTATGATCTTGCTACAGAAGCTGATAGTTTAAGGAAAGCTACTTTACAGAATCACGCTGCTATTGATTTTTTGTTGTTAGCTCATGGTCATGGTTGTGAGGAATTTGAAGGAATGTGTTGCTTTAACCTTACTGACAAATCCCAATCCATACATGATAGGATAAGACAACTGAATGATAATATGAAAAAACTGCAAGAATGGCAAAGTCCTTTGGATGCATTGTTAAATGGATGGGGTCTTTCAGGATGGTTAAAAGAATTGGTTAAACAAGGATTTATTATCTTGATTGTGCTTATAATAGGAATGTTGATTATTGCATGTCTTATATCTTGTGTTAAATCAATGGCTATAAAAACTATGAACAATGTATTATTAGCGCAAAAAGAAAAAGGGGGAATTGTTGGAGAATGGCTTATTGAGCAAGGTAACGGATCACTGAAATCACTTTGTGAGCAGAAGCCCGTTTAAGATATATTACAGTACTGCTGCCTTGGAGTCCGGCACTGTAAACAAACTATCAATAGACAATGAAATCATAAATTGCGCACCTGGAGAGGACTCATTATCAGAAGGAACAATCTAGTTTTGAAGAAGATGGAAAGTACCTTAGGAACCGAAATTTCAGAAGAATTGCAAAATGTAACTGCTAGATAATTATATTTAACAATGATTGTTAGCTAGTTTTGACCAATGAGAATGTAACACGGATAGCTTGCAACCAATCATGTAACAATAAGTATGACATAATCAGTCGTTTGATTCATATAAATCAGAGTATTTTCTGAAATAAATTTAAGCTTGCTTGATCAACCATATTGGTTTTGCTGCTTGCTTCCCCCGCGGTCGCACCTGAGCAATGTCAGAAACCAAGCAGAAACCAGTCAAATTGGGGGTACTTGGTGGATATAGCAGCAGCGCAGTGATTCCTGCAGACACCTTCAGAAGGAGAGAACAAGGGCAGATACCTCAGTCTAGGAAGGAATTGCAACAGCTTATGGGTCCTCCAGGATACTGGAGGAAATATGGACCTGGATTCTCTATCATTGCTCACCCACTGTAGTCACTGTTATGAAAGGGAAAACATGGGAATGGAATCCAGAGCATGAGGAAGCAGGAAATATCCTAATACAGGTATTGTAGCCATACCAGCCACTGGGGCCTGTACACCCCCACCACCCTCTCATAATAGAATGGGGGTTTGCTGAGCATGGCTCTTACTGTGACCTAATCAAACAGGCCCTGATGGACCAAAAAGAGCTTTAATGTTCAAGTCACCTCTTTCAAAGACACTGAACTGAGATATTCAGAGTGGGAAAAGGAAGTCTTGTCTTTAGAACCAGCAGTAAAACAAACTGAGAACATTGATCAAGAACAAGCAGTACAAAGCATCCATTCAATCCATTCAATTGACTTGACAGCATCCCAAAGGGAACTGCTCCTCAGGATGGAGCTGCACAAACCCACTGTCAGAAAATGGCATGCCTACCTATAGGGGGTTGCAGAGGAAGTGAAGTTACCTGAAGGACAGACTGAAGTTTCCAAACTACTGCAGATGCCTGTAAATGCAGAGCCATCAGCGTTACAACAGCCTTTCAAACCCTCACCAGGTTTAGAAGCCCCTCCCTTCACCGAGGGAACACCAACAGAAAATACCTGGTTCCCCGGTGCCTCAGCAGAAAGGAACACAGAATCATAGTATCAGTCCTGATGGAAAAGCCCTTTAAGCTCATCCAGTCCAACCCTTACCCCAGCGCTGCCAAGGCCACCACTAACCCATGGCACCGAGGCCTCATCTCCACGGTGTGTGAGCACTTGCAGGGATGGTGACTGCAGCACTGCCCTGGGCAGCCTGTTCCAATGCTGAGCACCCTTTGGGGAAGGAATTGTTCCTCAGCTCCATCTAAACCTGCCCTGGTGCAGCCTGAGGCCTTTTCCTCTTGTCTCATCCCTTGTCCTTGGGAGCAGGGCGCAGCCCCCTCCTATCTTCATCCTCCTCTCAGGCAGCTGTAGGGAGCGATAAGGTCCCCCCTGAGCCTTCTCTTCTCCATCAGAACCCCCCAGCTCCCTCAGCCCTTCCCCATCACACTGTGCTCCAGGCCCTGCGCCAGCTCCATTGCCCTTCTCTGGCCCTGCTCCAGCACCTCAATGTCTCTCTTGCAGTGAGGGGCCCAGACCTGAACACAGGATTCCAGCTGCAGCCTCACCAGTGCCCAGTGCAAGGGCACAATCCCTGCCCTGGCCCTGCTGCCGCACTGGTGCTGAGCCAGGCCAGGATGCTGGGGGCTTCCTGGCTGCCTGGGCACAAGCTGCTCATGCTCAGCTCCATCAATCAGCACCCCCATCTCCTTTCCCAGGAGCACTTTCCAGACGCTCTTCCCCAAGCCGGGAGCGTCGCTTGGCCTGTTGTGGCCCAAGTGCAGGAGCCAGCACATTGCCTTCTTGAACCTCACCCCATTGGCCACAGCCCATGAATCCAGCCTGTCCACATCCCTCTGCAGAGCTTCCTACCCTCCAGCAGATCAGCGTTCCCACCTCACTTGGTATCATCTGCAAATTTACGCATCCCTGTATGGAGCAGCACAGAACAGTTTGCACCCGTATAGAGCAATACATTATGGCCCCAGATACTGCTGGCGTTTCAATATCCCAGTGCTCCCAGTCCCTGCTGCAAGGCTCTTACTCATCCCCTACCAGTCCTCCTTGCTTATTGTCTTATAGGGGGAACACCCCAAAATTGAACATCCTACTCAAGGGCTGCCCCCAGCTCCCTTATACTGGGGGGAAGGGGTGTTGTAGTGCCCCATAGCATGTAGTTTGGGTGAACAAGAAGCGGTTTGGGGCTGGTGGCTTTGGGCTGGGGGGTGGGGAGTTGCTTTTTTGGGGCATCCCCATTTGGGGTGGGGGTGTTTGGTGAGGCCCTTCCAAGATCTTGGTCCCTGGATTCATTTGGGAGGGCCTGGGGATATGGTGGAATGTGGTTCACTTTTGGGCTGCCCCAGGCCGCCCATTTGTGGTCTTGCCTGCTCTTGTGGTGCTTCAGAGAGATTTAAGGTACTCCAGGATTTTGGGGGGCACCACAATTGCTTTGGGTGCCTCCAGAGGCCGCTGGGGAGCAGCATGGTTTTGGGGTGCCCCTTTATAGGAGTTCCCTTTTTGGTGGATCCACCCCCTCTGACCCCCTGAATTCACTACTGAATCCAAAGCAATGTTGGGGTCTCCCCAGCGGATTCGGGGTCCCAGAGCATCTTGGAAGAGCCCCAGGGCGGGTGCTGGGGGGACCTCACTTTTCAGGACACCCCTTTTTTAGTGGGTCTGTGCCACTACGCTGAGCTGAGGTGGCTTTGGAGCTGCAGGGTTTGGTTTTGCGGAGACTTTTTGGGATCCCGGGAGGATTTTGGGGATGCAGCCTGGTCCCCAGAATGCCGTAGGGAGGCTCAGTTATTTCGGGGAACCCCCATCTCCCGAAAGTGGAGGGTCCATCAATCCCAGGACAGCTGCATCTCATTGGATGACCTAGGCAGCCCCGTAGGAATTAATGGGAGGAATCTGGGGGTTCGGGTGGATTTGGGGGTTCTAGGAACATATGGAGGTTCCGGGAGGTTCCCCAAAACTCACTGTAGGAGGCACATTATATTGGGTGATCTCCCATGTGCTGAAAAAGGAGGATACCTGTGTCGCAGGGCACCCTGAGTCACTCTGGGGTGAGCAACATTCCTCCAGGGTGGAGATGAATTGAGGGGAAAAGTTTGGGGGTTCAGAGGGGATTTGGAAGTTGGGGGGGATTCCCCAAAGCTCCCCGGTGTGGTGCAGGGACTGGGGGAACAGCCAGGGCCACAAAATGAGGGGTTACATTTCTCCCAGGGTACCCTGACTCTTCAGTGTCCCTTTAGCCCCATGGCAGTAAATGGAGGGGATTTGGGGTTCAGAAGGGAAGTAGAGGTTTGGGGGGATTTGGAGGTTCATGGGAATGTCCCCAAGGTCTACAGGGGGCAGAGTCATCTGAGGGACCACCGGAGCCCTCAAACAGGGACTAGAGCCACCAGAGACCACCCCACAAGTCATTGGGGAGGGGGGAACTGGAGATTTGGGTGGACCCTGCCAGGTTTTGGGGCTGCAGGTTTGGTCATGCTTAAATCATACATGTTAAGATCCTGGCGATGAGCTTATCCCTCAACTCAGGGGGGGATGAAACTAAGGGGGGGTTCCTGGGAGCTGGGGTGACCCCCTTGCACTGCCCCAGGCTCTGACAGGGAGCTAGAAGTTCTCCTGCCCTGACACCTTCTCAGCACCTCTGACACCAACAGCTCCTGCACACAGAAGGCTCCTGCTTCACCCCCAGCACCTCTGCAGGCAGAGCTCAGCTCCAAGCACATCAACAAGCCCAGTGCCTCCTCCTCACCCATGCCCTGCTCCCACAGCTGGGATGGCACCAGCACATCTCCTGACACCTTCTCCTCCCTTTGCAGCACGCACCCACAATGTCTTTCAAGCCAACACTAAACCAGCATTGCAAAGTCAAAGACCACGTACCTGGATGCGCAGGGCAGCCAGGGCAGATGCAGCCTCCCGACGGAGGGGTCTCCTCTGCACTGGTTCCTGCAGGGCTCTCGCTCCTTAAATACCCCACGCTCATTGTGGGGGCCCCGTCACAGTGGGCGTCTGCAGAGCGACCACCACAGCTTTGTGATGGCGGCAGCATCATGCCCATGATCACTGGGCACCCAGGGGTGCTCCGGGAGGTGCCGCAGGGTGACCAGCGTCTGCCCAGGCAGCTCGGGGAGGTCCCTCATTTGCTGTTCTTCCACAGTACCTTTGGTCCAGAGGTGGACCATGCGAGGGGCCGCAGCTCAATCTGGGCAATGGAAGAGTGTCACGGTCACCTACGAGAAGTGGAGAGTGACCGACATTGGCACAGCAGAGAATCTTAAAGCACCCCAAGATCGCTATCGCCACCAGCCTCGTTCCAAGCTCCTGTGTCCACAGGCGTCACCAGCACCCAGACACTGAGATGGGAACCACCAGAGGAGCTGCTCTGGTGGGGCTCTAAGGGTTGAGATAACGATAGGATTAATAGCCACTCGTCACAATGCTGATTTATTGGCTCTTAAAGTTGTTGCTTTTGGTTCTCTTGCGTTCATGGTTTCAGCCTGTTGTACCTTACTTGCAGCCGGTATTTGTTATCTTAGCATGTTTCAGATATGGGTTTTGGTTTAAGGTTCTTGTTTCATTGTACTTTATTGGAATGGCTTGTGATACGGGCGGGCTCCAGAAGCCGTGGGGGGCGAATGTGTACCTAGCAGTTCGGCTGCTCTTCACCGCCCTGGCGAGGCTGTGGAGAGCCGAGGGGGGGCTGCCTCGGGAGCCGCCGGCTCCCGAAACGGCCCGGGGGAGCGGACCCGGGGAGCAGGAGCCGAGCCCCCCCACCGAGCCCAGCCCGACGGCTGCCGAGCAGAGGAAGGAGGTAGCAGAAGGGGTGAGCCCCCCCGCTGAGCCCAGCCCGGCAGCTGCCGAGCAGCGGGAGGAGACAACGGTGGAGAAGCCGAGCCCCGTAGCCGAGCCCAGCCCCGCGGCGGCCGAGAGCATTCCCCAGCAGCCGCCCGCAGAGCCCCAGTGGGATGCAGGAGACCACGCAGCACTTCCCAGCAAGGCAGAGGCGGAAGACCTGCACTCAGACAAAGAGCAGCTGGTGGTGAGAGAGCCGGCAAGCACAGCAGCTACACCAGCCCCAGTGACAAGTACAGCAGCCTCAGTTGAGAGTTCTGAAGGGTTTGAGTGGCCTTTGGGTACCCTTGAGACCTGCCTGCTGATTGTGATGGGGATCAGCATGGTGGCATGCATACACAGTGTGTTTTACCCACAACCATTTTGTGTGGTCCCAAGAGTTAAGCAGAGTGGGGTGTGGGCCTTGCCTGGGGTTAGACTACGATGTATGATGACCAAGAGAGTTTCCCCAAGCCTGGACAGCCATGAGTGGCAGTGTGTGTGGGACAGTATGAGCGAGTATCTAGTCCACTGGGCCCCTCCAGTGCTTTGGAAGCATCGCAGATGGAAGGCAGCTGTATGGAGTCCCCACCGACAAGCTGCAGAAACTGCTGGAGGGGTGGATGAATTACTTGGAGCCTGATGGGCCCATGACACCTCAGGTCATCAGGGCAGAGATGCAGCACACAGATGGACTTATGATCGAGGGGTGGACTTAGCAATGGACACTATTGCCCAGGTTTTTCACGAGTGTGAACTCTGCACACAGCCTCTCCTGCTCTGAAAGGCTGTTACAGAAAATGGAGCTTGACATCACGGACCGAATGGACTCAGCAACTTTGTAGGGATTGGTCTATGCACTAAGGAATGCTCTCGCTCCCTTTCTCTGTGTATGTGGATGTACACATATACATGTGATGGTATATTGAAAATGTGGGATCTGAGCATGATGTGAATGGTATGGAATAAGGGGTGGATAATGTCATGGGTTCAGCAGCAGCAGTCATTTTTCTCCTTCTTGGTAGCTGGTGTAGCGCTGTGTTTTTGATTTTGGGCCTGGGAACAGCGCTGATAACACCAGTGTTTTGGTTACTGCTTAGTGATGTTTTGGTCTGGTCAAGGACTTTCTGAGTTTCATGCTCTGCCAGGGAGGAGGGGAAGCCGGGAGGAAGCAGAGACAGGACACCTGACCCAAACTGGCCAAAGAGGTTATTCCATACCACAGCACGTCATGCCCAAGATGGAGGACGGAGAGGAGAGACCCAGAAGGGTGGGGGGTGCACTGTGTGGTCGGGTTTGGTTTTAGGTGGTGAGAAATTGTATTCTTTCCTTGTATTTGCCTTGTTATCATTATTATTGGTGGTAGCAGTAGTGGTCTGTGTTATACTTTAGTTACTAAACTGTTCTTATCTCAACCTGTGAGAGCTGCATTCTTTTCGATTCTCCTTCCCATCCCTCCGGGAGTGGGGGGCAAGAAAGAGGGGGGAGTGAGTGAGCAAAACTGCGTGAGTTAGAGAGGCTTAAACCACGACACTGTGTCAGGGAGGAAGGTGGTCAAGTTAGAAGACAACTAAAACGATCACAGGAGGGAATAAGTTGCCTCATGAGAAGACAGATGAGGCTGGGGCACTTTGGGCTAGAGAGGAGAAAAATGAAGGGGCATGAAATCTAGTTTTATATAGCCAAGAAGGCGGTGGAATCCCGCAAGACAAGAACAAAGGAGAACTTGGTGAAACTGCTAGGAAATTGATTTAAAATGGGTGGAAGAATACATGGTTTAGTGGGAGGTGTCACTGCCCATGGCAGGGGGGTTGGAACAGGATGATCTTAAGGTCCTTTCCAACCCTAACTCTTCCATGGTTCTATGAATATTGTTGATACGCTGTGATTGGGAGAAAACTCCAGGAGCAAACTCACCAATAAAGGTTTCAAGCTGACAAGCAGGTATCCTTTCTTGCAGTGCCTGGAGACACGGGGATAGCTCCTCCTAACGTGCATCCCCGTATTGCCACACAGGCCATCCTTACATAGTCCCTTGGGCATGCATACATACATATTCTTGAGGCTACACATGAACTCCATCATTGTCCAGAAGGTTTCCCTCATACATACAAAATGTGGTGGTTTTCTTTGAGAGTCGTTTACTACTTCCAGCAATCTTCATCACTGCTGGCAGTCTTTGAAGCACCAGCTTAATTAACATTATAGACATAGCAATCATCCTGTCCTCCTACTTATCAGGTAGTTTAAATGCTCCCACCCTGGACACCTGCTAGTCTGGGATACTCCCCAGTAGATGTCTACACCAGCCTAAAGGGTTCATTAACACCACAGACATAGCAATCATCCTGTCTTCCTACTTATCAGTTAACTTAACTGCTCCCATCCTGGACACCAGCTAGTCCAGATGCTTCCCAGTAGATGTTTACACCAGCTCAATGGGTTCGTTAACGTAGCAATCATCCTGCCCCTCCACCCATCAGCCAGTTTAACTGTGCCCATCCTGGACATCTGCAGGGCCCAGGCGCTCCCTATCCCAGGTCCTGTTTTTCTATTTCATTTTTCCCACATTTTTTGTACTAAGGTCCTAAGGACCCAAAACTCCGTCAACTGCCTTCAAGCACAAGTTCTTCTCCATTACAAAGCCACCAAACCCAGCCTTACCCAGAACTGATTCCATTGGGTGCCTCCTTGTCTCAGCTGTCAGGAGGAGCGCAAGGATGTCTGCTTATCCTGAGCCAAAATCCTTCAGGTTCGATGAAAGAATCCACTGCCTTGAAAACGAAAGAGATTGGGAAAAACCAAACCCTGCTGCTGTTGTTTTCAAAGGCAAGAAGAAAGAGATGAGCACCAGACAAAGATCAGGCAGCCCATGCCTTGGGGAAGGTCAGCAGGAAAACACGGCCTGACTGGATTGCAGGAGCAGAACACGGCCTTACAGAAAAGAAGGAAACGCGGGCACTGTTTCAAACCCTTTTTGCTCCTGAATGCTCTCTTCCTGTTTACAGCGTGCTCAAGCTCGGACAAGCTGTGTAAACCCTGTGTTCAGCTGAGCGCAGAGCCAGAGCACCACTGCTGCTGCTGCAGAAGCAGCGAGAGCAGATGGCACTGCCCTTGTGCACTGCCTGTCCGCAGGGGGCAACAGAGGAAGCTCAGCGCTGCCCTGCCATGGCTCTGCCAGCACCGCAGAGCAGGGCTCAGGACAAGAAGGAGGAAAAGGCTTTTTACTGTTCCTGCTTGCGCTGATTAGGCTGAAATGGAACCAACCAGGAGAGTTTTCTCCCCCCAGCCCATCCGTGCCTCTGGGGTGCCAGGGTTCTCTGACCCCCAACCTGGGGGGCAGGTGTGGGTCTGGGGAATCACTTGGGGGGAGCAGCTGTGGGTCTGGGGGGTCACTTGGGGGTTACTTGGGGGGAGATGAGCGTCTGGGAAGTCACTTGGGCATCACTTAGGGGGTAGTTGTGGGTCTGGGAGGCCACTTGTTGGGCAGTTGTGGGTGTGGGGGGTCACTTGAGGGGGCAGTTGTGCATCTGGGGGGTCACTTGGGGGTTACTCTAGGGGGAGATGTGGGTCTGGAAAGTCACTTGGGTGTCACTTGGGGGGAAGTTGTGGGTCAGGGAGGTCACTTGGGGGGCATTTGTGAGTGTGTGGGTCAATTTAAGTTCACTTGGGGGGCACTTGTGGGTTCCAGGGGGGCACTTGGGGAGCAATTATGGGCCTGGGAGTCACTGGGGGCTCACTTGGGGGCAGTTCTGTGTCTGGGGTGTCACTTGGGGGGCAGTTGTTAGTCTGGGGTTCACTTTGGTGTCACTTGGAGGGCACTTGTGGGTCTGGGGGCTTACTTGTGGTGGCAGTTGCTGGTCTGTGAGTCACTTGTGGGCAGTTGTGGGTCTTGGGGGACACTTGGGAGGCGGTTGTGGGTCTGGAGAATCACTTGGATAACTTGGGGGGCAGTTTTGGCTCTATAGGGGTCACACTGGGGGGCAGTTGTGGGTTTCGGTGGTCAAGGGGGGTTCACTTGGGGGGCAGTTGTGGGTCTGGGGTGTCACATGGAAGGCAGTTATTGGCCTGGGGGATCACTTCATGGACACTTGGAGCGCAGTTCTGGGACTAGGGAGTAAATTTGGGGTCACAGGGGGGGCAGTTTTGGGTCTGCGGAGTGTCATAGTTTAGCCCAGACCATAACTCAGAACCACGCAGCCGCTCACTCTCTCTCCTTCCTCTTCCCACACACCCCCCCGCACCGCAGTTCCCAGAGGGAACAGGAGGAGAATGGAGAGGATGTAACTGCCATGGGCTAAGATAAGAGCAGTCCATAACCAAGGTATAGCACAAACCACTGCTGCTACCACCAATAACAATAATGATGAGGGCAATAACAAGGGGAGAGAATACAATTGCTCCCCACGCACCGACCGACTCCCAGCCTGCCCCGAACAGTGAGCTAGCCCTTCGGGGTAACTGCTCCCAGCTTCCTCCTGGGGTGGCTGCGGGGTCTCTCTGCCCCCATGCAGGATGGAGGGATGTGGGCAGGGGAGGGAAGGGCAGCGCATGGGATGTGACCACGCCTGGGACTGTCACAGACCGGGTCACAAAGGGCTCTGCTGTGACCCTGCCACCAAGAGCAGGAGGCGTAGGGCGCCCAGTGCAGGCTGGAGCTGGAGCTGGGATAGTCCCTGTGCCAGGAGCTCTCCTGCTCTCGGGAACCTTCTCTGCAGCTCTCTTTGCACCCAACTGGGATGTGCTGGGCTTCCTTCATCTGCCATGGCTCTCAGTGGGGAATGGGGGCCCTGCTGGATCTGCTGCTGCACACCTGAAGGGAAATGGACTTGGAGCTGTGCCTCATTGTGCTTCACAGGGGAATGGTTCAGAGAAGTCATCCTTGTGGGGATAACTGAAAGGGCTTTATTAATGACCAATGGTAATTACTCAGTGACTGTATTAAAATCAAGTGGGAATCCAATGGTCATTTAGCAATGATAGAATTTCAATTCAACTGCAAATTCACAATGATTTGAAGATGATGTAAATGACAATTTAGATGATGACTTAGACAATGAGTTTGCCTTCCAATATCTGTTTGATGCTCCAAGAAAGCTGGAGGGGGATTTTTTACAAGGGGATGTAGTGAGCATACATGCGGGAATGGCTTTAAGTTGACGGGGGGGGGGGGGGGAGGGAAAAGATGAGACCTTAGGAGGAAGTTCTTCTGTGTGAGCGTGGTGGGACACTGTCACAGGTTGCCCAGAACGATAACCCTCCGGCAGCGGGTCTTTGCTGGTTCAAGGCATGTAGAGTGGCAGCTCTGCCCGTATTTACCACTGATTTAATGCTGATTTGATGAGAAGGATAGAAATTCTATTGAATAAGGGTCAGGATTGGGAAAATGCTCCCTGCCCGTGGCAAGATTGGAGTAATGAACCCCAATAAACACCCAGTTTGCCAGATTTGGGTGGGATTTGGGCTGTGGTGATCCCAAAAGCCCCAAAAGAGCATCCTCAGAACCCACAGAGCATCCCAGGGATGCTCCTAGAGAATCCCAGAAAATCCTGCAGCACCTCCAGAGCACCCCATGGAACCAACCAGTACTCATGCATCACAATGACCATGGGGACCTCAGGGGTGCCTGATTCTGGAACTCCCCATGTTCAGCTGTGTGAGGCCACAGAACCCCTCAGAACGCTTCACCGGAGGCACCGGGAGATGACAGCTGCCCCACGGAACACAAGATACCAGTGGAGGAGGCAAGAGCAGCTCCTCTCGTGGTTCCCATCTTGGTGTCTCAGAGCTGGTGATGCCTGTGGACACAAGAGTGTGGAACAAGATGGGTGGCGATGGCGATCTTTGGGTGCTTTAGGAGTTGCCAAGAACACCTCAAGTGACCTCCCCAGAGTGGCTGCTTTGGACTTGGTGTGCGAGTTGTGCTGGCTGAGCCAGCAGGCAAGCGCTCCACCTGCCTTAAATCCTGGGATCTGCCTCATTTCTTATGGGGAGAGCAAGGGGCTGTGGGGATGGGACAAGGGGAAATGGCTTTACCCTGACAGGGAAGGAGGTTGAGAAGAGATCTCAGGAAGAAACTCTTCCCTGTGAGGGTGCTGAGGCTCTGGCACAGAGGGCCCAGAGAAGCTGTGGCTGCCTCACAGCTGGCAGTGTTCAAGGCCAGGCTGGACACAGGGGCTTGGAGCAAACTGCTCTAGTGGAAGGTGTTCCAATCTGCGGCCAGGGTTGGAGCTGGATGAGCTTTAAGGTCACTTCCACCCCAACCCACTCTGGGATTCCATCATTCTCTGCCGTGCCAATGTTGGTCACTCTCCACTTCTCGCAGGTGGACGTGATGCCCTGTTCCAATGCCCAAGTTGAGCTGTGACCTCTTGCATGCTCTGCCTTTGTACCAAAGGCACTGAGTAAGAGCAGCCCATGAGGGACCTCCCTGAGCCGCCTGGGCAGAGGCTGGTCCCCCAGTGGCACCTCTCGGAGCATCCCTGGGTGCCCAGAGGCCATGGGCACGATGCTGCCACCATCACAAAGCCGTGGCGGTCACTGTGGAGATGCCCATTGTGACGGGGCCCCCATGGTGAGCAGGGGCTATTTAAGGAGCGAGAGCCCTGCAGGAACCACTGCAGAGGAGACCCCTCCGTCGGGAGGCTGCATCTGCCCTGGCTGCCCTGCGCATCCACGTACGTGTTCTTTGACTATGCAATGCTGGTTTAGTGTTGGCTTGAAAGACATTGTGGGCGCGTGCTGCAAAGGGAGGAGAAGGTGTCAGGAGATGTGCTGGTGCCATCCCAGCTGTGGGAGCAGGGCATGGGTGAGGAGGAGGGACTGGGCTTGTTGATGTGCTTGGAGCTCCCCTCTGCCTGCAGAGATGCTGGGGGTGAGGCAGGAGCCTTCTGTGTGCAGGAGCTGTTGGCGTCACAGATGCTGAGAAGGTGTCAGGGCAGGAGCAGCCCCTGGGCAGTGCAGCTGCTGCTGTTGTCACTGGAAGCTCAGCACAAGGGGACCTGCCTGGCTCCGGCAGCGCCCACAGAAGCTCTTGGGGCACTGCGGAAGGCAGGAGGGGTGCTGGTGGGCTCTGGTTAAGGCCAGGCCAACACCGGGCATTGTGCAAGGCTCCAGTTCTCTGCTGGCCTCTGGCAATGCATGCTGGAAGGTGACAATGGCCCTGGCAGGCACAGGCACAGCCCAGAAGCCCACCGGGCATTTCTCAAGGCGGGAAGGATCTGTTGGGTTCTGGGCACACCGGCGCAATCCTGACTGCTGCAATGCCTGCGGGAGCCCCTGTGCTCCCCCAGCAACAGTGCCAGGACAGGCGGTGTTGCTGGGCCTCCCCTGCCCTTGGCAAGTGCTGCCCCAGCCCCAGCACCACTCGGGAGCTGTGCTTCCTGAGCCAGGGAATGCTGCTTGCAGCTGCGTGCCCATAGAAAGGGCCCAGCTCCAAGAGTGCAAAGGTCCAGCCTCTGCTGCCACAGCAAGGGGCGAGGACAGGGTCAGTGTTGAACCCCAGCTGGGAACTCAGCAGCAGCAGCAGCTGCTCACTCAGAGCCCAGGTGGGATGGGGAGGAGAATGGGAACAATGTGAAACCCATGGGTGGAGATAAGAGCAGGTCAGGAACTAAAATGGAGCACAATATTTTAATATTAATAATAATACCAACCACATGAATAATAATAATAATGGGTCCCCCCATATCTCCAGTTCCCCTCTCCCCAGTGATCTCTGGGGTGGTCTCTGGTGGCTTTAGCCCCTGATTGAGGGCTCTGGAGCTTCTCTAAATTACTCTCCCCCCCCTCCCCCCCCGAGTCTGGGGACCTCCCCATGAGCCCCCACATTCCCACCATTTACCTCCATGACCCAACATGCGCACTCAAGAGAGACTCAGGGTGCCCTGGAAGAGATGTCTCCTTAATTTGGGATATGAAGCCCAGAATCCCCCCTGAGCCTCCAAATCCCTTCTGAACCCCCACGTTCTCTTCCTCCAACACATCTGCACCATTGAGGAACATGGGGCACCAAGGAGAGTCTTGGGGACCTCCGCGAACCCCAGAACTTCCCAGAACCCCCAAATTTTCCTCTGAACCCTCAAATTCACCCCACTGACTTCCATGGGGAAACACAGGGCACCCAGTGAGACTCAGGGTGCCCAGGGACAAAGCTGCCTCCACTGAGGGACATGGGGGTCCCCCAGATTCCTGCCCCCGGGGAGCTTTGGCCCCTGCCACCCCCAGCCCCCCCTCAGGGGTGTCCCCCCATCACTGCAGGAGCTGCGGCAGCAGCAGGACCTGAAGGAGCTGCGCAAGAAGCACCTCAAGAGGCTCTTGGCTCTGCACAAGCACCTGGCAGCCGGGTGGAACCCCCGAACAAAGCCCCTCCTGCACCCCAAAATCCCAGCGGGGAGCCCCAAATACCCCCGACCCAAACCCTACAGCTCTGAAGCCTCCCGGGCTCAGTGCAGCCACCAGGACCCCCCTGAAATGGGGAGGTCTGAAAAGTGGGGTCCCCCAGAACCTGCCCTTGGGTTCCCCAAAATTCTTTGGGACCTCAAATCCACTGTGGGCACCACAGCATTGCTTTGGGTTCAGTAGTGAATTCAGGGGGTCAGAGGGGGTGGACCTTCCAAAAGTGGCACCCCAATAAAGGGGCACCCCAAAACCATGCTGCCTCTGCAAAGGGCCCTGGAGGTACCCAAAGCAATCATGGTGACCCCCAAACTCCTGGGGTAACCCCAAATCTCCTTGAAGCAGCAGAAGAGAAGACAGGACCCTCAAATAGGGTCCCTGTAACACCCCCAAAGTGAACTGCACCCCGTCATCACCCTGGGCCCCCCCAGATGAACCCGGAACCAAAAATCCTGGAGGGACCCCACCAAACACCCCCACCCCCAACTGTGGGTGCACCAAAAAGCTGTGACACACCCCCCCATGCCGCCTGCCCCAAATTGCTCCTTGTTGCCCCCAAACCGCACCCTATGGAGCATTCCCACTCCCCCCGGCTCTGGTATCAGGGAGAAGGGGGGGCGTACGTACAGTGGGGGGTTGCCTACTTTGGGGTGTCACCCCCAAAGAGATCACCAGCAAGGAGGTCTTGTGGGGAATGAGCAGGAGCACCTCCACTAAGGACTGGGAGGACTGGGAGGGACTGGGAAGGACTGAGAAGGGCTGGGAGCAGCTGCAGCAGGTAGTGGGAGCAGAGGGAGGGACTGGGAGTTGTTCATGGCTGCAAGCAGGAAGACCTGCAGCAGGGACTGGGAACACTGGGATATTGAAAGCCCAGCAGTATCCTGTGCCATAGTGGCCTATATTTGTCTGTATTGCTGCAAACTGGTCCATACTATCCATGGGCTGGGAAAAGAAACATCACAGGCAGGAATTTTTAGCTATTGTTGTTCTTCCTGGGAAAACCTGTTGGGCTTTAGCATCTTGTTCCATAGTTTCAGCGGTATTTAGAATGTAGTTTTGTTATTAAAGGCAAAATTTCTTTCCTTCCTCCCCTGTGTTCAAGGAGAAACAGCAACAAGGGTCCCCCTCAATCATCTCTCGTCTCTGTCTGCAACCAGAGCAGTGCTGAATTCCAGTTATAAACTGAGGGAAAAGTTTGGTTGGTTTCCTCAGTTGTTAAGAGTTTGTTAAATGTGTTTAAGTCCCATGATCTATGCAAGCAGGTTTCTGAAATTATGGTAGGGTGTAAAATTCGACTTAAAGTCCCAGGCGCTGTTGGTGACCATCCAAACAGGGAACACCCCATGGTCAGTGTGTGTTCTTTTCAAACTAACAGATTCTATGATTCTAAGAAAAGTTGATGTTTAGCCTTACCTCTGTCTCTCATCAGAGAACTGACCCTGCAGGAAGGCAGTGTGTCTGCCAGCTGAGGGAGGGAACATCAGTGCTGGCTTCAGGCTCTTTCCCGTGGGGTTCCCCTGCAGCCCCAGGGAGCCCTGGAGGGACCACAGAGGGGCAGAGGCAGAGCCACCTTGGGCTGGGCCTCTGCTGCTGAGCTGGGCCGGGCTCCTGGGACACAGAGAGATGGTGGCAATAGGGCAGCTCTGCAGAGAGACAGCTGTGCCCAGGAGCAGGGCTGGGGCACTGCCTGCAGGCACCTGGGGAGACCTGTGAGCCTGAGAGAGCTGAAAGGCCCCTGGCAGTGGAGGATGCTGAGAGCTCCCTGCAGGAGAAACCTTCCCAGCCCTGTGCATGCTAAGGCTCTGGGTGCAGGGCAATGCAGCTGCAATTGCTGGAGGGATCTCCTGAAGCTGCTGCCTCGGACAGTCCATGAGATCTGTCAGGAGGACTCTTGGTTTGTCTATGTAGATAAGGAGGAGGATGTGGTGCAGAGCAGGGCTTCCCTCTGCACCATGCGAGGGACAGGACAAGGCAGGTCCCTTGTCCCGGGCTGGCTGCAGGGTGTGAATGTGGGTGTGCAGCCAGGGGTGCCCAGCGCTGTCCTTGCGAGCAGGGTCCCTGCAGCCCAGGGGCTGTGTGCCAGGGCAGGGACTCTGCTGCCTGCCAGGGTCAGCACTCAGCCTGCCCGGGAGCTCCCCACTGCACTGGGGGAGAAACTGTGAGGGAAGGAAGAGCCCCTGGCAGGGAAGGGAAAGTGTTGTTGTGCACTGGAGAGGGTGCTGTGTAGGTGAAGCTGCTCAGAGCTCCACATCAGTCTGAGCACATTTGCAGAGGGTCCTCCCTGCCATGAAATGGGAATGAAATAAATTTATATGATTCATGATGATATAACATGATAAAACATAAGTTGTATGATATAAAGGATATGCTATGAGATGAGGAGGATGAAATGAAATTAAATGAAGACAATAAATGGACATGAAATCATAGAATCATAAAATAGTTAGGGTAGGAAAGGACTTTAAGATCATCCAGTTCCAATCCCCCTGCCATGGGCAGGGAGACCTCCCACTAAACCATGCCACCCAAGGCTCTGTCCAACCTGGCCTTGAGCACCGCCAGGGATGGAGCATTCACAGTGTCACTTGGAGGTCTCCTGGAGGGCAGCTGTGGGTCTGGAGAGTCACTTGGGATCACTTGTGGGGCAGTTTTGGCTCTATAGGAGTCAGATTATGGGGCAATTTTGGGTTTCTGTGGTCAATGGGGGTTCACTTGGGGGGCAGTTATTGGCCTGGGGGGTCACATCAGGGTCACTTGGAGCGCAGTTCTGGGTCCTGGGTGTAAATTTGGGGTCACAATGGCGGGCATTTGTGGGTCTGGGGAGTGTCATGCTTTAGTCGAGCCGTTAACTCAGACCACGCGGCCGCTCATTCATTCTCCTGCTTCCTTCCGCTGGCACCCACAGGGAACAGGAGGAGAATGGAAAGAATGTAACTCCCATGGGTTGAGATAAGAACAGTCCAGTAACTGAGGTATAACACAAACTACTGCTGCTGCAACCAATAATAATAATGATCAGGGGAATAACAAGGAGAGAGAATACAACTGCTCAACACCCACCAACCGACTCCCAGTCTGCCCCGAGCAGGGATCTGGGCCTCCCAGTTGACTCCCCCCAGTTTCCCCCAGGGGCGGCTGCAGGGTCTCTCTGCCCCCCTGTGGGATAGAGGGATGTGGGCAGGGGGAGGGAAGGGCAGCGCATGGGACTTGACCACACGCCGGGGACTGTCACAGACGGGGTCACAAAGGGCCCCACTGTGACTCCATCACCAAGGGCAGGAGGCGCAGAGCATCCAGTGTAGGCTGGAGCTGGAGCTGGGATAGTCCCTGTGCCAGGAGCTCTCCTGCTCTCGAGAACCTTCTCTGCAGCTCTCTTTGCACCCAGCCGGGATGTGCTGGGCTTCCTTCATCTGCCATGGCGCTCAGTGGGGAACGGGGGCACTGCTGGATCTGCTGCTGCACACCTGAAGAGAAGTGGACTTGGAGCTGTGCCTCATTGTGCTTCACAGGGAATGGTTCAGAGAAGTCATCCTTGTGGGGATAACTGAAAGGGCCTTATTAATGACCAGTAGTAATTAATCAGGAACTGAATTAAAATCACATGGGAATCCAGTGGTGATTTAGAAATAGTTGAATTTTAATCAACTGTGAATTCCCAATGATTTGAAGATGATGTAAGTGATAATTTAGATGATGCCTTAGACAATGAGTTTGCCTTCCAATATCTGTTTGAAGCCTCCAAGAAAGCTGGAGGGGGATTCCTTACAAGGGCATGTAGTGATCAGACAAGTGGGAGAGGCTTTAAGTTGACAGAGGGGGGTGAAGAAGATGAGACCTCAGAAGGAAGCTCTTCCCTGTGAGTGTGGTGGAACACTGTCACAGGTTGAAAGGTATCTGTCTGGCAGTAGGAAGCTCTTCCCTGTGAGTGTGGTGGAACACTGTCACAGGTTGAAAGGTATCTGTCTGGCAGTAGGTCTATCCTGCCTCAAGGCATGCAGAGAGGCAGCTCTGTCTTTGTTTACCACGGATTTAATATAGATTTGAGGAGATGGAGAGTACTTCTATTGAATGAGGGCCAGGACTGAGAAAATGCTCCCTGCCCGTAGAAAGATTGAAGTAAAAAATATCCAACAAACCCCCAGTTTGCCAGATTTGGACTGTGGTGAGCCCTGAAGCACACACAGAGCATCCTGAGAAGCCACAGAGTGTTGCAGGGAAGCCCCTAGAGAATCCCAGAGAATGCCTGCAGCACCTCCAGAGCACCCCCTGGACCCAGTCAGTGCTCATGCATCACAATGACCATGGGGACATGGGGACCTCAGGGCTGGCTGATTCTGGAACTCCCTGTGTTGAGGTGTGTGAGGCCACAGAACCCCACAGAACCCACCATCAGAGACAGTGGGAGATAACATCTGCCCCACAGAACACAAGCTGCTGGTGGAGGAGGCAAGAGCAGCTCCTCTGGTGGTTCCCATCTCAGTGTCTGGGTGCTGGTGACGCCTGTGGACACAGGAGCTTGGAAAGAGGAGAATGGCAATGATGATCTTGGGGTGCTTTAGGAGATTCCAAGAACATGCCAAGTGACTTCCCCAGAGTGGCTGCTCTGGAGTCGGTGTGGGAGTTGCACTGGCTGAGCCGGCAGCCGAGAGCTCCGGCTTCCTTGAATCCTGGGGTTTTCGCTCATCTCTTGTGGGGAGAACAAGGGCCTGAGGGGATGGGAGAAGGGGGAGAGGCTTTAACCTAACAGAGAGGGGAGACTGAGAAGAGATCTTAGAAGTTGTTCCCTCTGAGGGTGGTGGGACACTGGCACAGAGGGCCCAGAGAAGCTGTGGCTGCCTCACAGCTGGCAGCGTTCAGGGCCAGCTTGGATGGGGCTTGGAGCAAGCTGCTCTAGTGGAAGATGTCCCTGCTAATGGCAGGCATTGGAACTGGATGAGATTTAAGGTCCCTTCCACCCCAACCCTGTCTGGGATTCCATGATTCTCTGCTGTGCAAATGTCGGTCACTCTCCACTTCTCATAGTGGGCCGTGACTCCCTGATCCATTGCCCAGGTGGAGCTGTGACCCCTCGCATGATCCACCTCTGGACCAAAGGTACTGTGGAAGAACAGCCCATGAGGGACCTCCCTGAGCCGGCTGGGCAGAGGCTAGTCCCCCAGTGGCACCTCCCAGAGCACCCCTGGGTGCCCAGTGGCCATGGGCATGATGCTGCCGCCATCACAAAGCCGTGGTGGTCGCTGTGGAGACGCCCATTGTGATGGTGCCCCAACGGTGAGCATGGGCTATTTAAGGAGTGAGAGCCCTGCAGGAACCATTGCAGAGGAGACCCCTCTGTCGGGATGCTGCATCTGCCCTGGCTGCCCTGCGCATCCAGGTACGTGGTCTTTGACTTTGCAATGCTGGTTTAGCGTTGGCTTGAAAGACATTGTGGGTGCGTGCTGCAAAGGGAGGAGAAGGTGTCAGGAGATGTGCTGGTGCCATCCCAGCTGTGGGAGCAGGGCATGGGTGAGGAGGAGGCACTGGGCTTGTTGATGTGCTTGGAGCTGAGCTCTGCCTGCAGAGGTGCTGGGGGTGAAGCAGGAGCCTTCTGTGTGCAGGAGCTGCTGGAGTCAGAGGTGCTGAGAAGGTGTCAGGGCAGGAGAACTTCTAGCTCCCTGTCAGAGCCTGCGAGTGTGCAAGGGGGTCATCCCAGCTCCCAGGAACTCCCCTTAGTTTCATCCCCCTCTGGGTTGAGGGATGACCTCATCGCCAGCATCCTCACAGGTATGATTTAGGGGTGACCAAACCTGCAGCCCCAAAACCTGGCAGAGTCCATCCAAATCTCCAGCTCCCCCCTCCCCAGTGATCTGTGGAGTGGTCTCTGTTGGCTGTAACCCCTGTTTGAGGGCTCCGGTGGTCCCTCAGATGACTCTGCCCCCTGTAGACTTTGGGGACATTCCCATGAACCTCCAAATCCCCCCAAACCTCCACTTCCCTTCTGAACCCCAAATCGCCCCTCCCCCCCCCATTTACTGCCATGGTCCAACAGCAGCACTGAAGAGTCAGGGTACCCTGAGAAAAATGTAACCCTCGTTGTGGGACATTGGGGGTTCCCCAAATCCCTGCACCACCCCATAGAACTTTGGGGATCCCCCCAATGCCTAAATCCCCTCTGAACCCCAAAACTCTTCCCCTCAACACATCTCCACCCTGGGGGAACGTTGCTCACCCAAGAGCGACTCAGGGTGCCCTGGGACCCAGATACCCCCCATTTTTGGCACATGGGAGATCCTCCAATATAATGTGCCTCCTACAGTGAGTTTTGGGGATCTTCCCTCGAATCTCCAAATATTTCTTCAACCCCCAAATCCCTCCAACCCCCAAATTCCTCCCTGTTATGGCAATGTGGCTATCTAGGTCATCCAATGAGATTCAGCTGCCCTGAGATTGATGAACCCCCCATTTCCAGGTGATGGGGATTCCCCAAGTAACTGATCTACTCTGAGGCATTTTGGAGAGCAGCCAAAAACTCCAAAATCCTCCCAGGATCCTCTAAGATCCCCCCAAACACAAACCCTGCATCTCCAAAGCAGAACCAGCTCAGCGTAGTGGCACAGACCCGCTAAAAATAGGGTGCCCTGAAAAGTAGAGTCACCCCAGCACCCACCCTGGGGGTCCCCCAAGATGCTCAGGGACTCCAAATCCACTGGGGAGACCCCAGCATTGCTTGGAGATCAGTAGTGAATTCAGGGGTCCAGAGGGGGTGGATTCACCAAAAGGGGCACCCCAATAAAATGGCGCTCCAAAACCATGCTGCCCCACAAAAGGGACCTCAGGGCACACAAAGGAATCGTGGTGCCACCCAAAATCCTGAGGTACCCCAAATCTCCCTGAAGCACCACAAGAGCAGGCAGGACCCCTTAAAGAAGTGCCTGGGGCAGACCCAGTGACCCGCACCTCTCATCATCCTGGGCCCTCCCAGATGAATCTGGGGACCCAAAATCCCGGAGGGGACCCACCAAACACCCCCACCCCAATGGGGATGCACCCGAAACGCAGATCTCTACCCAAAGCCACAAGCTCCGAATTGTTCCTTTTTGTCCCCAAAACACACTCCATGGGGGACTACAACTCCCCCCATCCCAGTATCAGGGAGCTGGGGGACAAAACTAGAGTGGCAGGGGGGCCTAATTTGGGCTTTCCCAACCAAAAGAACTCCAGAAAAGAGGTCTGGTGGAAGATAAGGGGAATGGGAGGACTGGGATATTGAAACCCCAGCAGTATCTGGGGACATAGTGACCTGTATTGGTCTGTACTGGTGCAAACTGGTCTGTATTGCTCCATACTGGGATGTGTACATTTGCAGATGACACCAAGTCGAGTGGAAGCATTGGTCTGCTGGAGGGTAAGAAGCTCTGGAGAGGGATGTGGACAGGCTGGATCCGTGGGCTGTGGCGAATGAGATGAGGTTGAAGAAGGCAAAGTGCCGGGTCCTGCACTTGGGCCACAACAAGCCCAGCAACACTCCAGGCTTGGGGAAGAGCGGCTGGAAACTGCTCCTGGGAAAGGAGCTGAGGGTGCTGATTGATGGAGCTGAGCATGAGCAGCTTGTGCCCAGGCAGCCAGGAAGCCCCCAGCATCCTGGCCTGGCTCAGCACCAGTGTGGCAGCAGGGCTAGGGCAGGGTTAGGGTTAGGGTTAGGAGGAGGATGTGCTGCAGAGCAGGGCTTGCCTCTGCACCATGCGAGGGACAGGGCAAGGCGGATCCCTTGTCCCGGGCTGGCTGCCGGGTGTGAATGTGGGTGTGCAGCCAGGGGTGCCAAGCGCTGTCCTTGCGAGCAGGGTCCCTGCAGCCCAGGGGCTGTGTGCCGGGGCAGGGACTCTGCTGCCTGCCAGGGTCAGCACTCAACCTGCCTGGGAGCTCCCCACAGCATTGGGGGAGAAGCTGTGGGGGAATAGAGCAACTCCTGGCTGGGAGGGGAAGTGCTGAGTGGGTGATGGTGCTCCAATCCCAAATAACTCTGAGCACGTTTGCAGAGGGTCCTTTTGAAAGACACTGAAGCAGTGTTTGCCTGATAGGGAAGGATCCTGAGCTCTGATTTTTCTCACTCTTGGTGGGCAGGTTGGGCAGTGGGAGCTGGGAATTTACTTCTCTGCTTTGGAGAAGGCACCGAAAGTCTCATCAGGACTTATCTGAGCTGCTCCTGAGCCCCTGCACAGGCAGAGATGACCCTGGGCAGAGCCCGGCTGCCAGGAGGGCTGTGCAGGGCAGAGCTGAGCACACAGCCCATGGGATGGGTGCTGGGAGCACTGAGAGGGAGCAGAGGTGGGCCCAGAGCAGCAGCTCCTGGCAGGGACAGCTCCAGGCAGGAGAGACGTGGGCAGGGAGTGGGGGGAAAGTGCAGCCCAGGCCTGGGGAGGGTGCGTTCAGGCAGCTCTCCTGGTGTCTGGCACTGGAGGTGGCTGCTGGCCATGCTCTGCTGGGCACAGTCCTTTGCTTCTCTCCATGGGAGCTCCGTGATCTGCCCTTTGAAACCGTGCTGCCCTGCTCTCAGTACAGGACCAATGTTTGTTCTTAGGACCAATTTGAGTGTGAAGGCATCTTACAGGCAGTGCAAGTTTAAGGGGAGGGGCAATGGGAAAGGACTGACGGACACTGCATCTCTCCTGCCTCTGCACTAAGCTACAAAGAGCTGAGAACTTCTCTCTCTTTCAACAATCTTCAGGTTTTCAGTCATGCAGGGAAGGAATTTTCCCCTAGAAAAAAGCCTCAGCATTGTTATGACAGTAAAGAAATAACACAGTCAAAATGATTCTGAGGCCATGAAGAGCCTCTCTTGTGCAGCCCAGACTCAGTCGAGTCATGAGAGCAAGTACTGAACTTTACAATCAAGTTGGATTTCATTTGACATCCCTTGTGAACATCAGACCTGGCAATCCACTGCATTATACAAACATAGAATCATAGAATAGTTAGGGTTGGAAAGGACCTTAAGATCATCACATTCCAACCCCCCTGCCATGTGCAGGGGCACCTCCCACTAAACCATGTCACCCAAGGCTCTGTCCAACCTGGCCTTGAGCACCACCAGCGATGGAGCATTCACAACTTCCCTGGGCAGCCTACTCCAGTGCCTCACCACCCTTACAGTAAAGAATTTCTTCCTCATATCCAATCTAAACTTTCCCTGTTTAAGTTTGAACCCGTTATTCCTTGTCCTATCACTACAGTCCCTCATGAAGTGTCCCTCCCCAGCATCCTTATAGGCCCCCTTCAGATACTGGAAGGCTGCTCTGAGGTCTCCACGCAGCCTTCTCTTCTCCAGGCTGAACAGCCCCAACTTTCTCAGCCCATCTTCATACGGGAGGTGCTCCAGTCCCCTGATCATCCTCGTGGCCTCCTCTGGACTTGTTCCAACAGTTCCTTGTCCTTTTTATGTTGAGGACACCAGAACTGCACACAATACTCCAAGTGAGGTCTCACAAGAGCAGAGTAGATGGGCAGGATCACCTCCCTGGACCTGCTGGTCGCACTCCTTTTGATGCAGCCCAGGATAGGGTTGGCTTTCTGGGCTGCAAGCATGGTCCACCTATCAAATTGATGTCTCTCCAACTTAGAGACTAGGATGTTGTGCGGGACAGTGTCGAACGCTTTGCGCAAGTCCAGGTAGATGACATCAACTGCTCTACCCCCTCAGAACCCTTCACCGGAGGCACCGGGAGACGACAGCTGCCCCACGGAACACAAGATACCAGTGGAGGAGGCAAGAGCAGCTCCTCTCGTGGTTCCGGTCTTGGTGTCTCAGAGCCGGTGACACCTGTGGACACAGGAGCTTGGAACGAGGTGGTTGGCGATGGTGATCTTTGGCTGCTTTAGGAATTGCCAAGAACACGCCAAGTGACTTCCCCTGAGTGGCTGCTTTGGACTCAGTGTGCGAATTGTGCTGGCTGAGCTGGAAGCCGAGCACTGTGGCTGCCTTAAATCCTGGGATCTGCCTCATTTCTTGTTGGGAGAGCAAGGGGCTGTGTGGATGGGACAAGGGGAAGGGCTTTAACCTGACAGGGAGGGGAGGTTGAGAAGAGATCTCAGGAAGAAATTCTTCCTTGTGAGGGTGCTGAGTCACTGGCACAGGGTGCCTAGAGAAGCTGTGGCTGCCCCATCCCTGGCAGTGTTCAAGGCCAGGCTGGAAACAGGGGCTTGGAGCAAGCTGCTCTAGAGGAAGGTGTTCCAACCTGTGGCTGTGGTTGGAGCTGGATGAGCTGTAAGGTCCCTTCCACCCCAACCCAGTCTGGGATTCCATGATCTCTGCTGTGTCAATGTTGGTCACTCTCCACTTCTCGCAGGCGGACGTGCTGCCCTGTTCCAATGCCCAGGTGGAGCTGTGACCCCTCGCATGCTCAACCTTTGTACCGAAGGCACTGAGGAAGAGCAGCCCATGAGGGACCTGAGTCGGCTGGGCAGAGGCTGGTCCCCCAGGGGCACCTCCCGGAGCACCCCTGGGTGCGGTCGCTGTGGAAACGCCCATTGTGACAGAGCCCCCATGGTGAGCGTGGGCTATTTAAGGAGTGAGAGCCCTGCAGAAACCAGTGCAGAGGAGACCCCTCCGTCGGGAGGCTGCATCTGCCCTGGCTGCCCTGCGCATCCAGGTACGTGTTCTTTGACTTTGCAATCCTGCTTTAGCGTTGGCTTGAAAGACATTGTGGGTGCGTGCTGCAAAGGGAGGAGAAGGTGTCAGGAGATGTGCTGGTGCCATGCCAGCTGTGGGAGCAGGGCATGGGTGAGGAGGAGGCACTGGGCTTGTTGATGTGCTTGGAGCTGAGCTCTGCCTGCAGAGGTGCTGGGGGTGAAGCAGGAGCCTTCTGTGTGCAGGAGCTGCTGGTGCCAGAGGTGCTGAGGAGGTGTCAGGGCAGGAGCAGCCCCAGGGCAGTGCAGCTGCTGCTGCAGTCCCTGGGAGCTCAGCACAATGGGACCTGCCTAGCTCCAGCAGGGCATGTAGAAGCTCTTGGGGCATTGCAGAAGGCAGGAGGGGTGCTGGTGGGCTCTGGTTAAGGCCAGGCCAGCACCGGGCATTGCGAAAGGCTCCAGTTCTCTGCTGGCCTCTGGCAATGCATTCTGGAAGGTGACAAAGGCCCTGGCAGGCGCAGGCGCAGGCACAGCCCAGAAGCCCACCGGGCATTTCTCAAGGCGGGAAGGATCTGTTGGGCTCTGGGCACACCGGTGCAATCCTGACTGCGGCAATGCCCGCAGGAGCCCCTGTGCTCCCGCAGCAACAGTGCAGGAGCAGTTGCTGGGCCTCCTCTGCCCTTGGCAAGCACTGCCCCAGCCCCAGCACCACTTGGGAGCTGTACTTCCTGATCCAGGGAATGCTGCTTGCAGCTGTGTGCCCATAGAAAGAGCCCAGCTCCAAGAGTGCAAAGATCCAGCCCCTGCTGCCACAGCAAAGGGGCCAGGACAGGGTCACTGTTGAACCCCAGCTGGGAACTCAGCACCAGCATCTGCTCGCTCAGCACCCGGGTGGGATAGGGAGGAGAATGGGAACAATGTGAAACCCATGGGTGGAGATAAGAACCGGTCAGGAACTGAAATGGAGCACAAGATTGTAATATTAATAATAATACCAACCACACGAATAATAATAATAATAATAATAATAATAATAATAATAATAATAATAATAATAATAATGGGTCCCCCCATATCTCCAGTTCCCCTCTCCCCAGTGATCTCTGGGGTGGTCTCTGGTGGCTTTAGCCCCTGATTGAGGGTTCTGGTGCTTCTCTAATTACTCTCCCTCCCCCCCCCCCTTGAGTTTGGGGACCTCCCCATGAGCCCCTACATTCCAGCCATTTACCTCCATGGCCCAACATGCGCACCCAAGAGAGACTCAGGGTGCCCTGGTAGAGATGTATCCATAATTTGGGATATGAAGCCCAGAATCCCCCCTGAGCCTCCAAATCCCTTCTGAACCCCCACGTTCTCTTCCTCCAACACATCTCCACCATTGAGGAACATGGGCCACCAAGGAGAGTCTTGGGGACCTCCCCGAACCCCAGAACACGTTATAACATGATAAAACATAAGTTGTATGATATAAAGGATATGCTATGAGATGAGGAGGATGAAATGAAATTAAATGAAATAACAATAAATGGACATGAAATCATAGAATCATAGAATCATTGAATCATAGAATAGTTAGGGTAGGAAAGGACCTTAAGATCATCCAGTTCCAACCCCCCCCTGCCATGGGCAGGAACACTTCCCACTAAACCATGCCACCCAAGGCTCTGTCCAACCTCGCCTTGAGCACAGCCAGGGATGGAGCATTCAGAATGTCACTTGGGGGTCTCTTGGGGGGCAGTTGTGAGTCTGCAGAGTCACTTAGGATCACTTGTGGGGCAGTTGTGGCTCTATAGGGGTCAGATTGGGGGGCAGGTTTGGGTTTCTGTGACCAATGGGGGTTCACCTGGAGGGCAGTTATTGGCCTGGAGGGTCACAGCAGGGTCACTTGGAGCGCAGTTCTGGGTCCTGGGTGTAAATGTGGGGTCACATTGTGGGTCAGCTGTGGGTCTGAGGAGTGTCATGGTTTAGCCGAGCCGGTAACTCAGACCATGCAGCTGCTCGTTCATTCTCCTTCTGCTTCCTTCCTCTGGCACCCACAGGGAACAGGAGGAGAATGGAAAGAATGTAACTCCCATGGGTTGGAATAAGAGCAGTCCAGTAACTGAGTTATAACACAAACCACTGCTGCTGCCACCGATAATAATACTGATCAGGGCAATAACAAGGAGAGAGAATACAACTGCTCAACACCCACTGACCGACTCCCAGTCTGCCCTGAGCAGGGATCTGGGCCTCCCAGTTGACTCCCCCCAGTCTCCCCCAGGGGCGGCTGCAGGGTCTCTCTGCCCCCTGTGGGAAAGAGGGATGTGGGAAGGGGGAGGGAAGGGCAGCGCAAGGGATGTGACCATACTGGGGACTGTCACAGACCGGGTCACAAAGAGCCCCGCTGTGACCACGCCGGCAAGGGCAGGAGGCTCACGGCGTCCAGTGCAGGCTGGAGCTGGAGCTGGGATAGTCCCTGTGCCAGGAGCTCTCCTGCTCTCGGGAACCTTCTCTGCAGCTCTCTTTGGACCCAGCCGGGATGTGCTGGGCTTCCTCCATCTGCCATGGCGCTCAGTGGGGAACGGGGGCACTGCTGGATCTGCTGCTGCACACCTGAAGAGAAGTGGACTTGGAGCTGTGCCTCATTGTGCTTCACAGGGGAATGGTTCAGGGAAGTCATCCTTGTGGGAATAACTGAAAGGGCGTTATAAATGACCAATGGCAATTAATCAGCGACTGTATTAAAATCACATGGGAATCCAAAGGTGATTTAGAAATAGTTGAATTTTAATCAACTGTGAATTCCCAATGATTTGAAGATGATGTAAGTGATAATTTAGATGATGCCTTAGACAATGAGTTTGCCTTCCAACATCTGTTTTTTGCCTCCAAGAAAGCTGGAGGGGGATTCTTTACAAGGGCATGTAGTGATCAGACGCTTGGGAATGGCTTTAAGTTGACAGAGGGGGGTGAAGAAGATGAGACCTTCGGAGGAGGTTCATCCGTGTGAGCGTGGTAGGACACTGTCACAGGTTGCCCAACGATATCCGTCTGGCAGCGGGTCTTTGTTGGTTCAAGGCATGTAGGGAGGCAGCTCTGCCAGTATTTACCACTGATTTAATATAGATTTGATGAGATGGAGAGAACTTCTATTGAATAAGGGTCAGGACTGAGAAAATGCTCCCTGCTCGTGGGAGGACTGAAGTAAAAAATATCCAATAAACCCCAGTTTGCCAGATTTGGGTGGGATTTGGACTGTGGTGACCCCTAAAGCACACACAGAGCATCCTGAGAAACCACAGAGCATGGCAGGGATGCCCCTGGAGAATCCCAGAGAATGCCTGCAGCACCTCCAGAGCACCCCCTGGACCCAGTCAGAGCTCATGCATCACAATGACCATGGGGACATGGGGACCTCAGGGCTGGCTGATTCTGGAACTCCCTGTGTTGAGGTGTGTGAGGCCACAGAACCCCACAGAACCCACCATCAGAGACAGTGGGAGATAACATCTGCCCCACAGAACACAAGCTGCTGGTGGAGGAGGCAAGAGCAGCTCCTCTGGTGGTTCCCATCTCAGTGTCTGGGTGCTGGTGACGCCTGTGGACACAGGAGCTTGGAACAAGATGGGTGGCGATGGCTATCTTGGGATGCTTTAGGATTCTCTGTAGTGCCAATGTCGGTGACTCTCCACTTCTCGTAGGTGGCCGTGACGCCCTGTTCCATTGCCCAGGTTGAGCTGTGGCCCCTCGCATGCTTCACCTCTGGACCAAAGGTACTGTGGAAGAACAGCCCATGTGGGACCTCCCCGAGTCGGATGAGCAGATGCTGGTCCCCCAGTGGCACCTCCCGGAGCACCCCTGGGTGCTCAGTGGCCATGGGCATGATGCTGCCTCCATCACAAAGCTGTGGCGGTCGCTGTAGAGATGCCCATTGTGACGGGGCCCCCATGGTGAGCGTGGGCTATTTAAGGAGCAAGAGCCCTGCAGGAACCAGTGCAGAGGAGACCCCTCCGTCGGGAGGCTGCATCTGCCCTGGCTGCCCTGCGCATCCAGGTACGTGGTCTTTGACTTTGCAATGCTGGTTTAGTGTTGGCTTGAAAGACATTGAGGGTGCGTGCTGCAAAGGGAGGAGAAGGTGTCAGGAGATGTGCTGGTGCCATCCCAGCTGTGGGAGCAGGGCATGGGTGAGGAGGAGGCACTGGGCTTGTTGATGTGCTTGGAGCTGAGCTCTGCCTGCAGAGGTGCTGGGGGTGAAGCAGGAGCCTTCTGTGTGCAGGAGCTGCTGGTGTCAGAGGTGCTGAGAAGGTGTCAGGGCAGGAGAACTTCTAGCTCCCTGTCAGAGCCTGGGGCAGTGCAAGGGGGTCACCCCAGCTCCCAGGAACCCCCCTTAGTTTCATCCCCCCCTGGGTTGAGGGATAAGCTCATCGCCAGGATTCTCACAGCTATGATGAGGGTGGCCAACCCAGTAGCCTCAAAACGTGGCATGGTCCACCCAAATCTCCAGTTCCACCCTCCCCAGTGATCTGTGGGGTGGTTTTTGGTGGCTGTAGCCCCTGTTTGAGGGCTCTGGTGGTCCCTCAAATGACTCTGCCCCCTGCAGAGATTGGAGCCATTCCCATGAACCTCCAAATCCCCCCAAACCTCCACTTCCCTTCTGAACCCCAAATCTCCCCCCTTTACTACCATGGGCCAACAGGGGCACTGAAGAGTCAGGGTACCCTGAGACAAATGTAACCCCTAGTTTTGGGATACTGGGTGTTCCACAAGTCCCTGCAGCACCCTGGGGAGCTTTGGGGATCCCCCCAATGCCTTAATCCCCTCTGAACCACCAAACTCTTCCCCTCAACACATCTCCATCCCGGAGGAACATTGCTCACCCCAGAGTGATTCAGGGTGCCCTGGGACCCAAGAACCCCTCTTTTATGTCACATGGGAGATCCCCCAATATAATGTGCCTCCTACAGTGAGTTTTAAGGAACCTCCCTGAACCTCCAAATGTTCCTAGAGCCCCCACATCCACCCGAACCCCCAAATTCCTCCCATTTATTGCTACGGGACTGCCTAGGTCATCCAATGAGATGCGGCTGTCCTGGGATTGATGGACCCTCCACTTTCGGGAGACGGGGTTCCCCGAAATAACTGAGCCACACTGAGGCATTCTGTGGACCAGCCTGAATCCCCAAAATCCTCCTGGAATCCCAAAAAGTCTCCCCAAACCCAAACCCTGCAGCTCCAAAGCCGCCTCAGCTCAGCGTAGTGGTACAGACCCACTAAAAAAGGGGTGTCCTGAAAAGTGAGGTCCCCCCAGCACCTGCCCTGGGGCTCTTCCAAGATGCTCTGGGACCCCGAATCCACTGGGGGGACCCCAACATTGCTTTGGGTTCAGTAGTGAATTCAGGGGGTCAGAAGGGGTGGATCCACCAAAAAGGGAACTCCTATAAAGGGGCACCCGAAAACCACGCTGCTCCCCAGCGGCCTCTGGAGGCACCCAAAGCAATTGTGGTGCCCCCCAAAATCCTGGAGTACCTTAAATCTCTCTGAAGCACCCCAACAGCAGGCAGGACCCCAAATGGGGGGCCTGGGGCAGCCCAAAAGTGAACCACATTCCACCATATCCCCAGGCCCTCCCAATTGAATCCAGGGACCAAGATCTTGGAAGGGCCCCACTAAACACCCCCACCCCAAATGGGGATGCCCCGGAAAAGCTACTCCCCCCCCCAGGCCAAAGCCACCAGCCCCAAATCACTTCTTGCTCACCCAAACCACATCCTATGGGGCACTACAACAGCCCCCCGGGTATAAGGGAGCTGGGGGCAGCCCTTGAGTGGGGGGTTCAATTTTGGGGTGTTCCCCCCATAAGACAACAAGCAAGGAGGTCTGGTAGGGGATGAGCAGGAGCCTTGCAGCAGGGACTGGGAGCACTGCGATATTGAAACCCCAGCAGTACCTGGGGCCATAATGTATTGGTCTACACAGGTGCAAACTGTTCTGTGCTGCTCCATACAGGGATGCGTCAATTTGCAGATGATACCAAGTGAGGTGGGAACGTTGATCTGCTGGAGGGTAGGAAGCTCTGCAGAGGGATGTGGACAGGCTGGATCCATGGGCTGTGGCCAATGGCACAAGGTTCAAGAAGGCAAAGTGCTGGCTCCTGCACTTGGGCCACAACAGGCCAAGCAACGCTCCCGGCTTGGGGAAGAGCGTCTGGAAAGTGCTCCTGGGAAAGGAGCTGGGGGTGCTGATTGATGGAGCTGAGCATGAGCAGCTTGTGCCCAGGCAGCCAGGAAGCCCCCAGCATCCTGGCCTGGCTCAGCACCAGTGCGGCAGCAGGGCCAGGGCAGGGATTGTGCCCTTGCACTGGGCACTGGTGAGGCTGCAGCTGGAATCCTGTGTTCAGGTCTGGGCCCCTCACTGCAAGAGAGACATTGAGGTTCTGGAGCGGGGCCAGAGAAAGGCAACGGAGCTGGCGCAGGGCCTGGAACACAGTGTGATGGGGAAGGGCTGAGGGAGCTGGGGGGTTCAGTCTGGAGAAGAGAAGGCTCGGGGGGACCTGATCGCTCCCTACAACTGCCTGAGAGGAGGATGGAGCCAGGAGGCGGCTGGGATCTGCTCCCAAGGAACAAGGGATGGGACAAGAGGAAACAGCCTCAGGCTGCACCAGGGCAGGTTCAGATGGAGCTGAGGAACAATTCCTTCCCCAAAGGGTGCTCAGCATTGGAACAGGCTGCCCAGGGAAGGGCTGCAGTCACCGTCCCTACAAGTGCTCACACACTACGGCGACGAGGCCTCAGTGCCATGGGTTAGTGGTGGCCTTGGCAGTGCTGGGGTTAGGGTTGGACTGGATGAGCTTAAAGGGCTTTTCCAACCTGGTGGGTTCTGTGATTCTGTGATCCTTTCTGCTGAGGCACCGGTGAACCAGGTATTTTCTGTTGGTGCTCCCTCGATGAAGGGAGGTGCTTCTAAACCTGGTGGGGGTTTGAAAGGCTGTTGTAACGCTGATGGCTCTGCACTTACAGGCATCTGCAGTAGTTTGGAAACTTCCGTCTGTTCTTCAGGTAACTTCACTTCCTCTGCAACCCCCGGTAGGTAGGCATGCCATTTTCTGATCAGGAGGACTCTCTTGGTTTCTCAGTGTAGATAAGGAGGAGGATGTGCTGCAGAGCAGGGCTTCCCTCTGCACCATGCGAGGGACAAGACAAGGAAGGTCCCTTGTCTCAGGCTGGCTGCAGGGTGTGAATGTGGGTGTGCAGCCAGAGGTGCCCAGCGGTGTCCTTGTGAGCAGGGTTCCTGCAGCCCATGGAATGCATGCACTTGGCTGTTTTGTGTTCATTGTGGGGTTCTATGTGCAGATCTTCAGGGCTGTGCTGAGGATCCCCTCTGAGCAGAGACGCCACAAAGCCTTTTCCACGTGCCTTTCTCACCTGGCTGTGGTCTCCATCTTTGTCACCACTGGCACATTCGCCTACCTGATGCCCCATTCCATCTCTTCCCCATTTCTTGGTCTGGTGGTATCAGTGCTGTACTCAGTGATGCCTCCAGTAGTGAACCCCCTCATCTATAGCCTGAGGAACCAGGAGCTCAAGGATGCTGTGAGGAAGCTGATGACTGCATGTGTTTCAGCAGCCATACGCTGCCTGTTTTCCTCTGCAAAGGGCTCCCAGTGTAGGTAATGACAGGCCATGTCTGTCTTTCCTGCTTTACATCTGTTTTCCTGTTTCAATTTTTTATGATGTTGTCTTCATAGAAGTGTCAGTTTTCATCTCCTCCTGCTTAAGTAGCCACTCATGTTGTGTGATGTCGTTGTCGAGACGGCCAAAAATCACACACAAACGTATTTTTGGTGACTTTGTAGGAAGAAAAAATAGGCAGGTACTTTATTACTACAAACCACTGCTTATATTCCTTTTCTAACACACACGTGTCTTTTAGCCAGTGGTTAATATTAGTTGGCAATGGTATATCATTGGATAACCCTTTACCACATTACATAAGTCCATTGTTTTGCCAAGTTCTTCCTTTGTTGCTAGTTGCTCCCCTTATCTGACTCGCTCCTCCAGACTCCTTTTACTTTCCCATTCGGATGCCTTCTACTTTCCCACTTGGATATCTTCTGTTTTCCCACTCGTATGCCTTCGGTACCTCATTTCTCAAGGATACACTTTAACATCTTCGAGACTGAGTTCTAACTTTATGCCTTCAGTCAGGGAATCCATGGGCCTGCCGTAGCCCCCCACCACAACTCCCCCTTTTTGTTTTTAACAAAAAAGGCCGTGTTTATCATCCGCTGCAGGGCTCTTTGCAGACAGGATAATAAGCACGGTACCACAAGCACAATACAAAGAAGAACAAATAACATCGCAATCCCATCTTTTATCACAGATATAATCCAACCTTCCAGTCCCTAAAAGTTCAACCATTTTCCCAGTCCAAACAATCCATCATCTTCCTGCAATTTCTGAGTTTGGTCCACAATTTCTGGATGCTAGCATGAATAGATTGAGAATGATCTGATAAGTTCATACAACACATTCCATCAAATTCTTGACAACCATGCCCATGTGCTAACAATAGAAAATCAATGGCTGCTCTATTTTGAAGAGTGACATATCTTTCAGAGTTAGTATCTAATGCTAAGACACTTAAGTTTTTTGCCGTTTCAGTAGTCTGTTTTCCCAACCAGCAAGCAAGTTTATTTAATTGCGCTAATGCTCTAGCAGCAGCAACTCCCAGCATAAAGAAGATAGTTACAATAATTTCCCCTCTATTCCAGAGATCAACATTATCATTACAATTGGAGTCAAGTGTTGCTTGTTTTTGGCGACCTCCATGTAACTATATGTGATTTAAGATCATACTTGGGTTGGGTGTAAGGCATGATAGCCGTCCCAACATACATGGACCTCCCCTTGGCTTCCACGGAATACCTGGATAAGCTTTGTTGCCACATAATAAAAATATGCCTTGAGGCAATGCTTTTGGTAAATTATTAATACTAATTTCAGGAACAACTGAACACCATGGACTCGTATTCTTTGTCAGATTGCAAAACAGAAGACTATTTGGTTGGACATCAGTAAAATCATGGCGACACTTCAGGGCTGACCACCGAGAATCTGGCCCACCTGGGCTGGGCCATGTCATGGTCGTAATACATGGCAATACCTTCCAGCCAAAACACCAAGATTGAGGGGCATTCACTGTGCCCACAATATCTCTCTCTCATGGATCTTTCATGATATCGGGCAATGCTTGAACCCAATCAGATATGGTTGTATTGTTTACCACCCCTTGCATCGGTAGGCCAACTAGACATGTATGAAATGGCTGGTCTGCTGTATGTATTGAAGCACAGAAGGTCGTCTGATTCAATGTCCTGGACAAGGTCACCCAGATGTTAGAGCTGTTCCATGGTGTCAGTGAGGGTAGATGCAGTTTCACGTTTGTTGGAGTCGGAGTTCAAAACAGGACTCACACACTGAGCAGGAACCCAACAGGGACCTCCATCTGTGGAGACACAAGTATACCCTCTTCCCCAAGTTATTAACCTAAAAGGTCCTTCCCAGTTATGATTTTCCAAAGACTTTACCATTACCATAACGGGTTCTTTCCTTGGTATCAGATCTGGGCGTACAGGGGTTAAGGCAGAAAAATGTCTAACCACTGGGGGGACATTCATGCCCGTGTGTAAATCAGAACTGGATAATGTTAAAACATTTAAGACAAACAATGCTTTGTTGATTTGTGCATTTGGGGTCTCCCCCATCATTCCCCCTTTTTGTTTTACTAGCATGTTTTTTACAATTTGCTGTGTCCGCTCTATCACTGCTTGACCTGTGTAATTAACATAGCCAGCCACAACTCCAGGCAGTGTTATTTCAGTAAGATTAGTCTGATTTGAAGTCACTTGAACCTTTATAACATGCGGCATACCAGTGAATCCTACACACCATGTAACAGGCCGGAACAATGGGGGATTTAACAAATGTGCCCAGTATACTTGTCCATTACCCATGGTCACACGTATTAGAAAAGATATTACAAAGAATTCTGTCATTGTCGTTTCTTTCTGTTGTTGAGTTCTGGGGCTCTATACATTTCGCTGGCAGCCAGTATGGTCCTGTTGCTAGCTGTACACAGCCATATCCTCAACCTTGTGTCAGCAATGGCTCTGGTCTTTTCCAATCATTATCGTGTAGGTCTTTGTATAGACCCAGTGGATTGGGCAAGGAATCATCTGTCAGATGTCACAAGCGCTGTATTGCGGAAAGGGAATCAAAGCTAGACAAATTTAAAGAATTTAGCACAAATTGTGCTTTTGCTAACTATTTGTGTGGAGAAAATACTGGCATTCCCCTTTTTGTTTTTAAAGAAAAAGTTTGAGCGTATCACAGGTTCGTTCTGCAGTGCTTTGACCTGTTGGAAAATGTGGAATACTAGTAACATGAGAAACTCCCCAAGCTTGCAAAAAAGATGCAACCCTCACTGATGCATAAGCAGGGCCATTTTATCTTCTGTGGAACCCCAAAGGTTGCAAAACCACGCTGTCAATGGCGAATAACAGAGGTGCTGAGAAGGTGTCAGGGCAGGACAACTTCTACCTCCCTGTCAGAGCCTGGGGAAAAAGCCTTAAGCTGCAGCAGGGCAGGTTTAGATGGAGCTGAAAAACAATTCCTTCCCCAAAGGGTGCTCAGCATTGGAACAGGCTGCCCAGGGAAGGGCTGCAGTCACCATCCCTGCAAGTGTTCACACACCGTGGAGACGAGGCCTCAGTGCCGTGGGTTAGTGGTGGCCTTGGCAATGTTGCGGTAAGGGTTGGACTGGATGAGCTTAAAGGGCTTTTCCAGCAGGACTGATTCTATGATTCTGTGATCCTTTCTGCTGAGGCACCGGGGAACCAGGTATTTTCTGTTGGTGTTCCCTCGGTGAAGGGAGGGGCTTCTAAACCTGGTGAGGGTTTGAAAGGCTGTTGTAACGCTGATGGCTCTGCATTTACAGGCATCTGCAGTAGTTTGGAAACTTCAGTCTGTCTTTCAGGTAACTTCACTTCCTCTGCCACCCCCGATAGGTAGGCATGCCATTTTCTGACAGTGGGTTTGTGCAGCTCCATCCTGAGGAGCAGTTCCCTTTGGGATACTGTCAAGTCAATTGAATGGATTGAATGGATGCTTTGAACTGGTTGTTCTTGATCAGTGTTCTCAGTTTTACTACTGGGACTAGACTTCCTTTTCCCACTCTGAATATCTCAGTTCAGTGTCTTTGAAAGAGGCTTCTTGAACATTGACGTTCTTTTTGGTCCATCAGGGCCAGTTTGAACAAGTCACAGTAAGAGCCATGCTCAGCAAACCCCCATTCTATTATGAGAGGGTGGTGGGGATGTACAGGCCACAGTGGCTGGTATGGTTTTAACTCCTATATTAAGATATTTCCTGCTTCCTCATGCTTTGGATTCCATTTCCATAGCTTTTGCTTTCGTAACAGTGGTTGAGCAATGATAAAGAATCCAGGTCTGTGTTTCCTCCAGTATCCTGGAGGAGCCGTAAGCTGTTGTAATTCCTTCCTAGTATGGGGCATCTGCCCTAGTTCTGTCTTTCTGAAGGTGTCTGCAGGAATCACTGCACTGCTGCTATCCACCAAGGACCCCCAATTTGTCTGGTTTCTGCTTGGTTTCTGACATTGCTCAGGTGGAACTTCAACTTCTGCACCATGGAGTGCTTGCCACCGTGCTGTTGCTGCAGCTCTTTGGGGCAATCTCCTCTCATTAAAGCATCATCTACATAATAGTATATTTTCACCTTCTGAGGAAGTGAGGCCTCCTGAGGGTTTGTGGTGTTCATGGGAGGGAGCTGAGTCCCCTCCCAGCCCCAGGGCTACAATCCCAGGATGAGATGCCTCACCTAACCAGGCTGAATCCCTTTCTTCAGCAGGGCTAAAGGAGATCCCAGCCTGTTCTGTCCTGGCTCTCCTGTCTGATGATGGGACAAGAAAGAGGCTGCCCACAGAAGTGGTTGTGTCACCATCCCTGGAGGCATTTCAAAGACATGTTCTAAGGGACATGGTTCATGTGTTGACTCGCCAATGTTAGGTTAATGGCGGACTCAATGTTCATAAGGGTCTTCTCCACCCTAAATGGTTTCATAATTCTACAAAATCTTGTAGTTCAGACCAAACTGTGCCTCTCATCAGAGAAATGACCCTGCAGGAAGGCAGTGTGTCTGCCAGCTGAGGGAGGGAACACCAGTGCTTGCTTCAGGCTGTTTCCCATGGTGCTCCCTGGTGCCCCACAGAGCCCAAGGATGCTCTGAATTAACTGCTGCCTGGATGTGTTTCAGCAGCCATACACTGCCTGCTTTCCTCTGCAGAGGGCTCCCAGTGTAGGTCATGACAGCCATGTCTGTCTTTGCTGCTTTACTGTTGGTCTTGTTTTCCACTTGTGATGTTGCTGTCTTCAAAGCCATGTCAGTTTGCATCCCCTGCTGCTTCCGTATCCATGCACCTTGTCTGACACACAGACTTTGTGTCAATGGAGGTCTGTCATTGTATTTGAGGTGGGGGTGTCCAGCCTGGAGAAGAGGAGGCTGCAGGGAGACCTTACTAAGCCCATACCTAAACAGAGCCTACGGGAAATCTGGAGAGAGGCTTTTTGCAAGGGCTTGTAGGGACAGAACAAGGGGAATGGCTTTAACCTGACAGAGGTGAGAGTGAGATGAGATCTCAGGAGGAAGCTCTTCCCTGTGAGGGTGCTGAGGCGCTGACACAGGGTGCCCAGACAAGCTGTGGCTGCAGTGTTCAAGGCCAGGTTGGACACCGGGGCTTGCAGCAAGCTGCTCCAGTGGAAGGTGTCCATGCCCGTGGCAGGGGTTGGAGCTGGATGAGCTTTAAGGTCCCTCCCACCCCTGTACATCAATCTTTAGTGCCTCTACAACAGAAGTGCTCCAGGGAGGTCAGATTTTGATAAAAGCTACTGGTGTGTTGACTGCCCAGTGGGTTGGTGTGATCCTGAACAGGGATTAGAGCTCAGCTGTAGCAGTGGCCCCTGGTGTCACAGAGAAGAGTGTGTGTTTCCTTCCTGGCACTGGTGGATATCTTGTCAGAAAAAATCCCAGGTATTTTGGAGTCCCCAGCTGTGCAGTTCCTAGCATCTCGTTCCATATCTTCAATGGTAATTAGAATGTATTTTAGTTCATAAAGGTTATATTTCATTCCCTCCTCCCCTATGTTCTAGGAGAAGCAGCAAGAAGGGTCTCCGTCGGTCCATCCTTCTCACAGCGTGATGTGGTCACCTCTTGTCTCTGTGCCTCCAAACAGAGTAGTGCCGAATTCCAGTTCTAAATTGAGGGAAATGTTTGGTTGGTTTCCTCAGTTGTTAAGAGTTTGTGAAATGTGTTTAAGTCTCATGATCTGTACGAGGAGGTTTCTGCAATTATGGTAGGATGTAAAATTCAAGTTAAAGTCCCCGTTGCTGTTGGTGACCATCCAAACAAGGTATCCCACACGGATGTTCTCGTGGTCAGCGTGAGGTCTTGTTAGGGACAGGTTAATAGTTGGACTTAATGCTCTCAAGAGTCTTTTCGTATGAAATGGTGTGGAATAATTAGGAAATGTGGGATAATTGGGGATTAAATCTATATTCAAAATGCAGCATTGTCCACACGTAAGAGAGAAATGGACTTTCAGGGCCTCTCGGGGCGAGATGCAGCCATACCTGGTATGTCAGGAATGTGCACTTCACAGTGATTCCCGTAACAGACGGAGAGTGGAGCGAGGTGGAGATCTCGCAGTTACGCTTTGTCCTAAGTTCAGCAAAATGACAGGGACTAGACGGTGCAACAAACTCATAAGCTGTATACTTGCTACCCTGAGCCAGCGGCCTGTCATCTTTTGACAAAATACCATCCTCAGTGTGAACTTTGCTTCATTATAATGTCATTATAATGCATTTACATGCTAAAATACACACCCATCTCCAGTGCGACCCCCCCCCCCCCCAGAATAAGACCACCCCTCTCTGAACATGCGCTCTGGATTTTTGGTCTCATATACCTTTAAATCGAGGTGAGAGAAATTTGCACCAATGGTTATAAAGGTATGTATGACTAGAGTCACTCAAGCTCCACCTTGAAGGTAAAAATAAAATAAAATGACCCAAGAGAAAGGGGGATATTAGGGAAGATACCATTGTGGACGAGTCAAGGGAGATAACATCAACAGACTCCTGGGACCGGTCGACGGGCTAGACCTCTCTTCCCCCCCCGTAGGGACGCCTGTGGATAAGACTTGCACTGCATCCTGTGTTTCCCTGGGAAAACTTAAAATCTCTATAGAGTTACTTTTACTGTCACCTGTATACTTCAGAGCTATGCTGTGTTAACTTTATCAAGTGCGTGTATCCATGTAACTATTATTCGCATGTGCTTTTGCAGACAGTATTTATCACCGGCAATCCATAAGAACCTGTATCTGTTGCCTCAATAAATTCAATCAATAAACCACACTGTTTCGATATCCAATCGCCACTATCAGTAAATCCGGACCAGTAGAGGTTCGATATAAGCGAACGCAGTCGGATTGGTATCTGGACCAGTAGAGGTTCGATATAAGCGAACGCGGTCGGATTGGTATCTGGACCAGTAGAGGTTCGATATAAGCGAACGTGGTCGGATTGAAATCCGGACCAGTAGAGGTTCAATATAAGCGAACGCAGTCAGACCGGTAGTTGCATATCAGAAAATAAAGCAAAGGGTTTGTTGTTCCCCCCCCCCCCCCCCCCCGCCCCGCCCCACTTCAACGCAACAAATGGTTCTGTGATTCTAAGAAAAGTTGATTTTTAGCCTCAACTCTGTCTCTCATCAGAGAAATGACACCTCAGGAAGGCAGTGTGTCTCCCAGTTGAGGGAGGAAACATCAGTGCTTGCTTCAGGCTGTTTTACTTGATGTTCTCCTGAGTCTCCTACCAGCCCAAAAAGAAACCCAGGATGAGATGCTTGGATTGACTCATCTGCATCACTTCCACCAGCAGTGGTGCAAAGAAGATCCCTCCCTTGTACTCCTGGAGTGTCCTCTGTAATGACGGGACAAGAAAAGGAGATCCCAAGTTCTAACTGCGTTCCTGATAGTTGAAATGACAGCACAGGAAGGCAGCGTGTCTCCCAGCTGCGGGAGGGAACATCAGTGCTTGCTTCAGGCTGTTTCCCATGGTGTTCTCCTGGAGCCCCAGGAACCCGTTTTGTTGCTAATGGATGGGGGCAATAGAAAGGACTCAGACACCAATGTAAAGAATGATTGTATTTTACCATTAATATTAAGGTAATGATATATTGGATAAAACAATTAAGTTTTTAAGCTCTAGGTTTAAGCAACAAACAAAATAAGCAACGTAATGCACTTAATCATCGCTATAAGAGGAAGAGAAGAGTGAGTAAGGAAAAGATACATCACCTATTGCCTAAATACGTTGCCATCATCCAGATCCGCAGTCTCTGAGGAGCCCTGTTGCAGCGAGGCTTTGCAGAAGCTCTCCCAGCAATTGGGAAGTTCTACGCGGTGCGTCCACCCGTAGATGAGGTCTCCAAAGTCTCTGCAAGAACCTCCAGCTTTTGTAGACCCAAATCAGCAAGTCAGAGTGACTTGCATGTTCCGTTGTGCAGAAACATCTGGTGGTGCACCCCCAACCAACCGAGAGCAGGGCTTGGCCAGAGCCCAGGGCGCGGTTGGTGGGTTTCCTAAAATACCTTGCAGACAATTGCACCAGATCCTTGCAGACGGTTGCACAGAATCCTCGCAAGAGTCATCAGCCTTACAGGATCCATTTTGCTATTAAACTAGGAAGCATAAGCGGTTTATTGAGTCTAGAGATAAGGTTTATCTCGTTCAGAACATCAGCATCAGCACTTCATCATTCTGTCTTAACATGATGGGAACTAGCACAAAGGGCATTGACCATTGTACAGGATTCATCTCTAAGTCGTCTCTGGCGTGGGCATGTTGTTCAGGCCCTAGCACTTCAAGAGGCCATTCCGATGTGGGCATGGCTGGGAACCAGTTTTGTCCTGCCATGGGACGAGGCACAACTCACCCAAAAGTGGCAACACAGGAGCTGGTGGGCCAGGCAAGGATGATGAAGGTGCTGTCCTCATTGCTGCCATCCTCTTCTCGCTCTTCTCACACCAGTCTCTCCAGGCATGAAGGATGGATGGTGTGTGGTGTAGGATTGTTAGATGCTGAAGCCTGTTCCGATTCCGTCACTGTGGCACTTGTCCAGTTTGATCCAAGTCCATTCTTCATTAACGTGGTGATCAAAGGAGTCAGGTTCAGATCCTCAAATCCAGGGCAGTGGGGAAGGGTGCCACAAGGCATCCTACACAGTGATGGGTGTTCAGCCACCATGGAAGCGATCACATTCAGTGTGCACTGAGCAAGGCACTCGTGTCACTAGATGTTGGTGGTGATGTCCTCATTGTCTGCCTTCCCTGCCACTGCTGTTGGCTCCTTGTGGCAGCTGCCCTCCACGATGTTCTCAGGTCAGGGAGAGCACTGAGCAAGGCACTCACATCATGGGTGCTGGGGATGCTGTTCTGATTGTTCTCCAGCCCTGCCACTGCTGCTGGCTCCTTGGGGAGCTCCTGGATCTGGTCAGGCTCAGTGGAGACCGGCAGCCCGGGACAGAGGGCAGCCCACAGGCACGCTGGGCATCTCTGATGCCATGGGCAGCTGGAGAGGGAGCCTCTCTGCTGGGAGAAGCAGAGAGGTGCTGGGGTGAGAGCTTGGCAGGCAGAGGCGCCTGGGGGTTACCTGGAGGGCAGGAGCAGCCGGAGGAGCGGGAGCTGCTGCAGTACCTGCCATGGCAGTTGGTCAGTGTCGGTTGGGCAGGAGCCAACTGCCCCCTCCCTCGGGCTTTGCCCCAGTTCCACCAGTCCTGGCTGCTTCAGCAGCCTCGTGGGGCTTTGGTTTGTCAGGCACAGCAGCTGCCCCTTGCAATGCTTTCCTGCCCTGCTGGTGATCTCCTGTCCTGAACAATGCTTTCCCCTGCCGACGACGGTTTCCCATCCCAGCTGTGTTTTTTGGGGAGGTGAATTTCATGTGCAAGGGTAAGGGATGGGGCCAGCACCGCTGGTCTTGCGATGCTGACGTGCGTGCTTCCCAGTCTTCCCCAGTGGTAGAAAGGGGAAGGGGGCTTGTGGCACTTTTGGGTTGTTTTTTCCTCCCTCCTCCCAGCAGACTGATCCCCCTGGGATGGCATCTTTGCTGCCTCTCGTCACCCTGTCACTGGCCTTTGGGCCCCTGGTTGGTGGGACCCTCAAGGCGTGTTATGAAAATTTTCTTCCCCCTAACTACTAGATCAACCAGTCTTAATTAAGTATTACTAGGCCTTTTCATTATGTATGTGCATATATATATTTATATATACACTGTAATGCTATGAGGTAGTGGATTTTTACTGGAAGCTTCATCCCAGCCCTGGAACTAGGACTTTTCTTTAGGGTATCTTAGAGCTGTCTGTGAAGGAGAAGGGGTATTGCAGCGCAGCAGAAATAATGGCAGAATCCCATCCCGTCCAGCATGTCTTTGAAACCTTCCCACTGTCCCGCACACCATTAATCAGTATCTCTTGCAGGACTGGCTCCAGGGACATCTGCATCACTAGACAAGAGCAGGGCTGCAGCAGCAGTAGCATGGGCGCCTGACAGAGTTTGACTAGGACTAGTGATTGGTAGTGAGGGTGCTTGTGCTTAGTCCAAGTGTGTGGTACGTGACCGTTTGAAGGGTGTGAGAACCCTGTGTAAACCCACAATTGGGGTTCCCCAGTGTGGCTGGGACACCCTTGTAATTCTCTCCTTTGCATCCCAGCCTCAAGGCGCAGTGGGCACGGGCCACTTGCGGATTGTGGTGGCAGTTTGTTAAGGCGGATGGGACACAGCCGACTGCATGAGCCAGGGTTTGCCCAGAACCTGGGGCTCTGCTGATCCGCACTGCCGGCTGGGGGTGAGTTCACCTCTGGATACTGCACTATCAGGGCATCTGTGCAGTTCCGAGCAGGGCAATGCTGTACTGTAGTATTCTATGCTGTGCTCTTCTATGCTGTGCGGTGCTGTGCTATGCAGTTCAATGCTATTCCATTTTAATCCCTGCACTGACCATTAGTCAAATAATGATGAGCTTGATATTTGCCTGAAATGTCAGATGCTTTTTCAGCTCCAGTATCATATTTAAGGACACACAATGGTTCCAAGTGGAATGAGGATTTAATTTCATTAATTTTATTTAATTTCATTTCATATTAGGAAAATATTCCTCACATTGAGGGTAGTGAGACAGTGGCAGACTATTGTCCAGAGAAGCTGTGGCTGCCCCATCCCTGGCAGTGTTCAAGGACAGGTTGCACACAGGGGCTTGGAGCACCCTGCTCTAGTGGAAGGTGTCCCTGCTCATGGCAGGGGTTGGAGCTGGATGAGCTTTAAGGTCCCTTCCAACCCAATCCAGTCTGGGATTCTGGGATTCTGTGGTTTTGTTCAATACCTTTAGCACTGGCGGCAATTCTTAAATGGTGGGCAAAATGAACCGTAGATTCCTACAAGTGCCATATATGTTAGTAAGGGTAAGACCGCAAATCTGAGTTGTGTTGTCTTCACCAGTGTCAGGAAACATGACCAAATTCAGGTTCCTCTTCATGCTGCAACAACAGCCACCGCACCTTCAGGACCTGCATATGCATCTTGTTGCAGTGCTAACTAGTGCAGTTAATTTGTAACTACTGCTGGTGTCATAGCTGTAGAAGATCCATCATGTCTCAAACCTGGAACAGTGGCAGGTGGGGGCATATATGAAAAAGCACCAAGTTTTTACAGTGATGCCTGTAACTGCCTTCTCTCTGGCTTTTTAATTTTACTGAAAGCTAACTTAGTGCCATTCTGTCCTAGTTCTAGCTGTCAGTAAAGTCACTCTTTCCAGTTGTCTTCATATTTTCTCAATAGCCCTTGGTCTGTAAGGATCAGTACCAGCAGCTGCAGCTATCAGCTGCTATGGTTCTGGTGACTTTGCTGCTGCAGGCTTTAACCAGGAAAATCCTGAAAACCTCTTGATAACCTTAATGACATGGTGTGATGTGGCTTCTTCTTCAGGTGGCACCATGTCTCGAATGCAGACATCTGCTGCCAGTGAATACACCCACTTGCATTGGATGTGAGTCACCAACAGCTCCACAGCTGCAGTCCCATACCAACATCTGCATAAAGGTAATTGAGAATCAATGTAACAAAAGAGCAATTTACCTCCTGGCATGCATGTTTCTAACAGACAACTTCATTAAAAATAGTTCGATCCAGCTTGGGTTTCTCTAATTACATTATGGCAGCTTTAAGGATTAGTAGGATTCAAACCACCTTGACTAGAAATAAGCATTGAAGAGCTCAGGAGGTAGCAGTTTGAAAGACAGGACACATGCACTTGTGTTCAGTAGGGAGATATTCTGTGATTCTTTCATTTATGGCCTTAGTATTACTGAGCATTTGAAGTTTATGAAAGAGGTCCTCATTACTCTGCTTCCTTCAGCAGATTGTAAGTGCTTGGCACAGACGGACTGGCAGGACTGGGGCAGTGGGGAGATGCCCAGAATGCTCAAGCGCAGCATAGGTCAGTGATCCAAAAGTACTGGAGGGCTTAACTAGACAAATCTCCCCTCCAGAATACTCCCTACACAAGTGTATGGGGACCCAGGTAGGGGCCATCCTCAACTCTTCCGGTCAGGGGAAAGGGTGTGAGAAGGAACAAACCAACACTGCATGGCCACAGTTGGTAGATTATAGACACTTCCCCAAATTGTGTGTTTTCTGGCTGTCCTGATGCAGGTGCAAAGGCACACCTGAACTATTTGGTGGCAGCCATCAAAATAGCAGACTCATTATTCTCAGCTCTGGTGGAATCTTGTTCGTGAGATAGAGTGACTGTGCTTGGGCACCCTCGATGGGGCTAAGAATCATTTTCCTTGCAGACACTAGACTTACTGTTTTGTGTGAGTGGGTGTTTCTGGGTGTTATGGGGGTGTTTTAGAGTGGCCCAAAGAGCAAGTTACTCCGAGCACCTTCCAACCTGGCCTTGAACACGGCCAGCGATGGGGCAGCCACAGCTTCTCTGGGCACCCTGTGCCAGCACCTCAGCACCCTCACAAAGAAGAATTCCTTAGTAATGTCTGATCTTATCCCCCTTTCTCAGCTTAAAGCCAGTCTACTTCTTCCTGTCACTGCACAGCTTTGCAAATAGCCCCTCTCCAGGTTTCCTGTAGGCCCTGCTTAGGTATGGGCAGATTGCTAAGATGTTCCCCTGGAGCCTTCTCTTCTTCAAGGCTGAGCACCCCCTGCTATCTCAGCTTGTCTTCATCTGAAGAAGATGTGTGGAGACATGCTTCAGACCTCAGAGCATCTTTGTGACCCTTCATAAGCCCATCATTGTAGGATCGTAAGTGAACAGAGGTTGGAAGGGACCCCAGGAGATCTCAAGTCCAACCCATCAGGAATAGGATTAGAGCAAGTGGTTCAAGGCTTGATTCAGTCTGAGTTGGAAGTCCCCAAGGCCAGAGACTGCACAGCCTCTCTGCGGGACCTGGTGCAGCACTTGCCTGAGCCTATGGGAACAAGGTTTGCTTCTGTCCTGGCTGAACCTCTCCTTTGTCACTATCCCCCATTACTTTTTGTCCTCCCATCAGGCACCATGCTGGAGCCTGGCTCTGTATTCTCCATGTCCTCATTGCAGGTACAGGCAGCCAGTTCACAACAGAGTTCCCTTCCCAAGAACTCAGGTCCCCATCAGCCTTCCCTTCTCCCGGGTGGACAAGCCCAGCTCCCCCAGCCTCTCCCAACAGGCACCGTGCTCCAGTCCCTGCCTGTCCTGTGGGCCTGTTGCTAAACCCACTCCTGCTTGCCAACAGCATTCTTGAATGGGGGATCTGAACCCTGGATGGAGCATTCCAGAGCATCCCTTCCCTTGTTCTGCTCCCATGCTCCTGCTCATACAGCCTGCGATGCTGCTGTCCTCCCTTGCTGCCAGGGCAAACGCTGCCTCCTGTCCAGCTCCTGCCCACCCAGACCTTTCCCATGGGTGCTCTCACCCAGGCAGCCCCAGCCTGTGCCATTGCAGGGGAGTCCCCTGCTCTCCTGCCCAGGACACCCTGAGAGGTCTGCAGCCCCCCCATGCTATCCCATCTACCCACACCAGCACAGCAGCCCCGTCCTTGGGGACTTCAAGGGCTCCCCAAGACCTCTCCCTCCTCCAGGCACAGAGCAGCCATCCCAGAGCTGGAGCAGCCAGAAAGCTGATTCCATTCCCCTTCATTCCGGCCATGTGAGGACATATCACAGAGAAGAAGTTGCTGCGGAATGGTTTATTATGCTTAAATACAATGAGAGACCCCCATTAACACAAAGTCTGTGGGTCAGACAAGGTGGGCAGATCCTGAAATAGCAGGGGATGAAAACTGACATGTCGTTGAAGATAGGAACATCACAAGTGGAAAATGAAACCAAATGTAAAGCAGCAAAAACAGATATGGGCTGTCATGACCTGCACTGAGAGCCCTTTGCAGAGGACAGCAGGCAGTGTACGGCTGCTGAAACACATCCAGTCAGCAGCATCCTCACAGCATCCTTGAGCTCCTGGTTCCTCAGGCTGCAGATGAGGAGATTCACTGCTGAAGGCACCACTGAGTACAGCACTGACACCACCAGATCCAGGGATGGGGAGGAGATGGAGGAGGACTTCAGGTAGGCAAACGAGCCAGTGATGACAAACAGGGAGAGCAAGGGCAGGTGGGGGAGGTACGTGGAAAAGGCTTTGTGGCGTCCCTGCTCAGAGGGGATGCTCAGCACAGCCCTGAAGATCTGCACATAGGAACCCACAATGAAAACAAAACACCCCAAAAATAAAAAAGCAGAGAAAACAATCGTTCCAACTTACCTACTATAAGAATGTGAGCAGGAGAACTTGAGGATCCAGGGGATTTCACAGTAGAACAGCATTGCCTTGGTTGAGGGGTAGTGAAAATGTATTGGCTGTGTGCAGCAGAGCATGGAGAAACCCCGTGCCCCAGGCAGCTGCTGCCATGTAGACACAAGCTCTGCTGCCCAGGAGGCTCCCGTAGTGCAGGGGCATGCAGATGGCCATGTAGCGGTCATAGAACACGATGGTGAGAAGATAAAACTCAGGTATGAGAAAAAAGTGAAAGAAAAAGATCTGTGCAGCACAAGCTGTGTAGGAGATGGGCCTGGTGTCCCAGAGGGAATTGGCCATGGATTTGGGGACAGTGGTGGAGATGCAGCCCAGGTGCAGCAGGGAGAGGTTGAAGAGGAAGAAGAACCTGGGGGTGTGGGGGTGCTGGTCGCAGGCTGTGCTGGTGTTGATGAGGCTGTTGCCCAGGAGCGCAGCCAGGGGGATGGCCAGGATGAGCCAGAAGTGCCAGAGCGGCAGCTCCTGTGTGTCTGTGAATGGCAGGAGGAGGCACTGGGGGATGGAGCTGCCGTTGGACATCTGCTGCCTCTGGGCATGGGGCACTGTCAGAGGAGAAACAGACAGTGACAGGTTAGGGCAGGAGGGATGTCAGATACAGAAGTTCAATTTACACAGTCACAACTCAACACTTTGGGGCTGCAGAGGAGAGCTCAGCATGACTTGGTCATGTTTGTCTCTGAGGGTGGTTGCTTTGTTTGCTTTCCCAGTGCCACATCTGAACAATGACTTTTTTAGGGATAAATTTCCCAAGTAAGTTTTTGAAGGCAAAGGGACAGTCAAAAGACCTCAACTGTCTGTGGGTTAGTGCCTACTGAAGGTTGCTGCAGAGTCCATCACTCTGGTTTTCAGTGGCCCTGCACCTTCTAGAGAGACAGGCAGCTCCTTGGCCAGCAGAGCATGGCCAGCAGCCACCTCCAGTGCCAGACACCAAGAGAGCTGCCTGAACGCACCCTCCCCAGGCCTGGGCTGCACTTTCCCCCGCACTTCCTGCCCATGTCTCTGCTGCCTGGAGCTGTCCCTGCCAGGAGCTGCTGCTCTGGGCCCACCTCTGCTCCCTCTCAGTGCTCCCAGAGCCCATCCCCTGGGCTGTGTGCTCAGCTCTGCCCTGCACACCCCTCCCGGCAGCAGGGCTCTGCCCAGGGCCATCTCTGCCTGTACAGGGGCTCAGGAGCAGCTCACACAAGTCCTGATGAGACTCTCGCTGCCTTCTCCAAAGCAGAGAAGTAAATTCCCAGCTCCCACTTACCAACCTGCCCACCAAAAGGGAAAAACATCAGAGCTCAGCATCCTTAACTATCAGGTAAACGCTGCCTCAGTGTCTCTCAGAAGGACCCTCTGCAAACGTGCTCAGAGTGATGTGGAGCTCAGAGCAGCCCTGACCCACACAGCACCCTCTCCAGTGCACAAGAACATTTTTTCTTCCCTGCCACGGGTTGTTCCTTCCCCCACAGCTTCTCCTCCAGCGCACTGGGGAGCTCCCGGGCAGGCTGAGTGCTGACCCTGGCAGGCAGCAGGGTCCCTGCCCTGGCACACAGCCCCTGGGCTGTAGGGACCCTGCTCACAAGGACAGTGCTGGGCACCCCTGGCTGCACACCCACATTCACACCCTGCAGCCAGCCCGGGACAAGGGACCTGCCTTGTCCTGTCCCTCGCATGGTGCAGAGGGAAGCCCTGCTCTGCACCACATCCTCCTCCTTATCTACGCAGGGAAACCAAGAGAGTCCTCCTGACAGATCCCATGGACTGTCCGAGGCAGTAGCTTCAGGAGATCCCTCCAGCAATTGCAGCTGCATTGCCCTGCACCCTTAGCCTTACCATGCACAGGACTAGGAGGGTTTCACCCTGTTTGGATGGTCACCAACAGCAACAGGGACTTTATGGCGAATTTTACACCCTACCATAATTTCAGAAACCTCCTCGTACAGATCATGGGACATAAACACATTTAACAAACTCTTAACAACTGAGGAAACCAAGCAAACATTTCCCTCAATTTAGAACTGGAATTCAGCACTACTCTGTTTGGAGGCACAGAGACAAATGGTGACCACACCACGCTGTGAGAAGAGTGGACTGACAGAGACCCTTCTTGCTGTTTCTCCCAGAACACAGTGGAGGAGGGAATGAAATTTGACCTTTCATAACAGAAATACATTCCAATTACCATGGAAAATATGGAACGAGATGCTAAAGCCCAACAGGTTTCACCAGGAAGAACAATGAACTAAAAATTCCCTCCTGTGCTGTTTCCTTTCCCAGGCCATGGATAGTTTTCTCAGTAACTGACAAGTGCACATGACACAGCAAGAGATCTGTGCGTCTACTGCACATGCAGGTGAACAGTTCCTTTTGGTGTCAGATTTATCTCCAAAGCAACTCAACCAAGTACCAAGGAAACAGGCAGGGAATTTTCAGCTGTACCTGCATTGCCCTGCTCGGAACTGCACAGATGCCCTGATAGTGCAGTATCCAGAGGTGAACTCACCCCCAGCCGGCAGTGCAGATCAGCAGAGCCCCAGGTTCTGGGCAAACCCTGGCTCATGCAGTCGGCTGTGTCCCATCCGCCTTAACAAACTGCCACCACAATCCGCAAGTGGCCCGTGCCCACTGCGCCTTGAGGCTGGGATGCAAAGGAGAGAATTACAAGGGTGTCCCAGCCACACTGGGGAACCCCAATTGTGGGTTTACACAGGGTTCTCACACCCTTCAAACGGTCACGTACCACACACTTGGACTAAGCACAAGCACCCTCACTACCAATCACTAGTCCTAGTCAAACTCTGTCAGGCGCCCATGCTACTGCTGCTGCAGCCCTGCTCTTGTCTAGTGATGCAGATGTCCCTGGAGCCAGTCCTGCAAGAGATACTGATTAATGGTGTGCGGGACAGTGGGAAGGTTTCAAAGACATGCTGGACGGGATGGGATTCTGCCATTATTTCTGCTGCGCTGCAATACCCCTTCTCCTTCACAGACAGCTCTAAGATACCCTAAAGAAAAGTCCTAGTTCCAGGGCTGGGATGAAGCTTCCAGTAAAAATCCACTACCTCATAGCATTACAGTGTATATATAAATATATATATGCACATACATAATGAAAAGGCCTAGTAATACTTAATTAAGACTGGTTGATCTAGTAGTTAGGGGGAAGAAAATTTTCATAACACGCCTTGAGGGTCCCACCAACCAGGGGCCCAAAGGCCAGTGACAGGGTGACGAGAGGCAGCAAAGATGCCATCCCAGGGGGATCAGTCTGCTGGGAGGAGGGAGGAAAAAACAACCCAAAAGTGCCACAAGCCCCCTTCCCCTTTCTACCACTGGGGAAGACTGGGAAGCACGCACGTCAGCATCGCAAGACCAGCGGTGCTGGCCCCATCCCTTACCCTTGCACATGAAATTCACCTCCCCAAAAAACACAGCTGGGATGGGAAACCGTCGTCGGCAGGGGAAAGCATTGTTCAGGACAGGAGATCACCAGCAGGGCAGGAAAGCATTGCAAGGGGCAGCTGCTGTGCCTGACAAACCAAAGCCCCACGAGGCTGCTGAAGCAGCCAGGACTGGTGGAACTGGGGCAAAGCCCGAGGGAGGGGGCAGTTGGCTCCTGCCCAACCGACACTGACCAACTGCCATGGCAGGTACTGCAGCAGCTCCCGCTCCTCCGGCTGCTCCTGCCCTCCAGGTAACCCCCAGGCGCCTCTGCCTGCCAAGCTCTCACCCCAGCACCTCTCTGCTTCTCCCAGCAGAGAGGCTCCCTCTCCAGCTGCCCATGGCATCAGAGATGCCCAGCGTGCCTGTGGGCTGCCCTCTGTCCCGGGCTGCCGGTCTCCACTGAGCCTGACCAGATCCAGGAGCTCCCCAAGGAGCCAGCAGCAGTGGCAGGGCTGGAGAACAATCAGAACAGCATCCCCAGCACCCATGATGTGAGTGCCTTGCTCAGTGCTCTCCCTGACCTGAGAACATCGTGGAGGGCAGCTGCCACAAGGAGCCAACAGCAGTGGCAGGGAAGGCAGACAATGAGGACATCACCACCAACATCTAGTGACACGAGTGCCTTGCTCAGTGCACACTGAATGTGATCGCTTCCATGGTGGCTGAGCACCCATCACTGTGTAGGATGCCTTGTGGCACCCTTCCCCACTGCCCTGGATTTGAGGATCTGAACCTGACTCCTTTGATCACCACGTTAATGAAGAATGGACTTGGATCAAACTGGACAAGTGCCACAGTGACGGAATCGGAACAGGCTTCAGCATCTAACAATCCTACACCACACACCATCCATCCTTCATGCCTGGAGAGACTGGTGTGAGAAGAGCGAGAAGAGGATGGCAGCAATGAGGACAGCACCTTCATCATCCTTGCCTGGCCCACCAGCTCCTGTGTTGCCACTTTTGGGTGAGTTGTGCCTCGTCCCATGGCAGGACAAAACTGGTTCCCAGCCATGCCCACATCGGAATGGCCTCTTGAAGTGCTAGGGCCTGAACAACATGCCCACGCCAGAGACGACTTAGAGATGAATCCTGTACAATGGTCAATGCCCTTTGTGCTAGTTCCCATCATGTTAAGACAGAATGATGAAGTGCTGATGCTGATGTTCTGAACGAGATAAACCTTATCTCTAGACTCAATAAACCGCTTATGCTTCCTAGTTTAATAGCAAAATGGATCCTGTAAGGCTGATGACTCTTGCGAGGATTCTGTGCAACCGTCTGCAAGGATCTGGTGCAATTGTCTGCAAGGTATTTTAGGAAACCCACCAACCGCGCCCTGGGCTCTGGCCAAGCCCTGCTCTCGGTTGGTTGGGGGTGCACCACCAGATGTTTCTGCACAACGGAACATGCAAGTCACTCTGACTTGCTGATTTGGGTCTACAAAAGCTGGAGGTTCTTGCAGAGACTTTGGAGACCTCATCTACGGGTGGACGCACCGCGTAGAACTTCCCAATTGCTGGGAGAGCTTCTGCAAAGCCTCGCTGCAACAGGGCTCCTCAGAGACTGCGGATCTGGATGATGGCAACGTATTTAGGCAATAGGTGATGTATCTTTTCCTTACTCACTCTTCTCTTCCTCTTATAGCGATGATTAAGTGCATTACGTTGCTTATTTTGTTTGTTGCTTAAACCTAGAGCTTAAAAACTTAATTGTTTTATCCAATATATCATTACCTTAATATTAATGGTAAAATACAATCATTCTTTACATTGGTGTCTGAGTCCTTTCTATTGCCCCCATCCATTAGCAACAAAACGGGTTCCTGGGGCTCCAGGAGAACACCATGGGAAACAGCCTGAAGCAAGCACTGATGTTCCCTCCCGCAGCTGGGAGACACGCTGCCTTCCTGTGCTGTCATTTCAACTATCAGGAACGCAGTTAGAACTTGGGATCTCCTTTTCTTGTCCCGTCATTACAGAGGACACTCCAGGAGTACAAGGGAGGGATCTTCTTTGCACCACTGCTGGTGGAAGTGATGCAGATGAGTCAATCCAAGCATCTCATCCTGGGTTTCTTTTTGGGCTGGTAGGAGACTCAGGAGAACATCAAGTAAAACAGCCTGAAGCAAGCACTGATGTTTCCTCCCTCAACTGGGAGACACACTGCCTTCCTGAGGTGTCATTTCTCTGATGAGAGACAGAGTTGAGGCTAAAAATCAACTTTTCTTAGAATCACAGAACCATTTGTTGCGTTGAAGTGGGGCGGGGCGGGGGGGGGGGGGGGGGGGGGAACAACAAACCCTTTGCTTTATTTTCTGATATGCAACTACCGGTCTGACTGCGTTCGCTTATATTGAACCTCTACTGGTCCGGATTTCAATCCGACCACGTTCGCTTATATCGAACCTCTACTGGTCCAGATACCAATCCGACCGCGTTCGCTTATATCGAACCTCTACTGGTCCAGATACCAATCCGACTGCGTTCGCTTATATCGAACCTCTACTGGTCCGGATTTACTGATAGTGGCGATTGGATATCGAAACAGTGTGGTTTATTGATTGAATTTATTGAGGCAACAGATACAGGTTCTTATGGATTGCCGGTGATAAATACTGTCTGCAAAAGCACATGCGAATAATAGTTACATGGATACACGCACTTGATAAAGTTAACACAGCATAGCTCTGAAGTATACAGGTGACAGTAAAAGTAACTCTATAGAGATTTTAAGTTTTCCCAGGGAAACACAGGATGCAGTGCAAGTCTTATCCACAGGCGTCCCTACGGGGGGGGAAGAGAGGTCTAGCCCGTCGACCGGTCCCAGGAGTCTGTTGATGTTATCTCCCTTGACTCGTCCACAATGGTATCTTCCCTAATATCCCCCTTTCTCTTGGGTCATTTTATTTTATTTTTACCTTCAAGGTGGAGCTTGAGTGACTCTAGTCATACATACCTTTATAACCATTGGTGCAAATTTCTCTCACCTCGATTTAAAGGTATATGAGACCAAAAATCCAGAGCGCATGTTCAGAGAGGGGTGGTCTTATTCTGGGGGGGGGGGGGGTCGCACTGGAGATGGGTGTGTATTTTAGCATGTAAATGCATTATAATGACATTATAATGAAGCAAAGTTCACACTGAGGATGGTATTTTGTCAAAAGATGACAGGCCGCTGGCTCAGGGTAGCAAGTATACAGCTTATGAGTTTGTTGCACCGTCTAGTCCCTGTCATTTTGCTGAACTTAGGACAAAGCGTAACTGCGAGATCTCCACCTCGCTCCACTCTCCGTCTGTTACGGGAATCACTGTGAAGTGCACATTCCTGACATACCAGGTATGGCTGCATCTCGCCCCGAGAGGCCCTGAAAGTCCATTTCTCTCTTACGTGTGGACAATGCTGCATTTTGAATATAGATTTAATCCCCAATTATCCCACATTTCCTAATTATTCCACACCATTTCATACGAAAAGACTCTTGAGAGCATTAAGTCCAACTATTAACCTGTCCCTAACAAGACCTCACGCTGACCACGAGAACATCCGTGTGGGATACCTTGTTTGGATGGTCACCAACAGCAACGGGGACTTTAACTTGAATTTTACATCCTACCATAATTGCAGAAACCTCCTCGTACAGATCATGAGACTTAAACACATTTCACAAACTCTTAACAACTGAGGAAACCAACCAAACATTTCCCTCAATTTAGAACTGGAATTCGGCACTACTCTGTTTGGAGGCACAGAGACAAGAGGTGACCACATCACGCTGTGAGAAGGATGGACCGACGGAGACCCTTCTTGCTGCTTCTCCTAGAACATAGGGGAGGAGGGAATGAAATATAACCTTTATGAACTAAAATACATTCTAATTACCATTGAAGATATGGAACGAGATGCTAGGAACTGCACAGCTGGGGACTCCAAAATACCTGGGATTTTTTCTGACAAGATATCCACCAGTGCCAGGAAGGAAACACACACTCTTCTCTGTGACACCAGGGGCCACTGCTACAGCTGAGCTCTAATCCCTGTTCAGGATCACACCAACCCACTGGGCAGTCAACACACCAGTAGCTTTTATCAAAATCTGACCTCCCTGGAGCACTTCTGTTGTAGAGGCACTAAAGATTGATGTACAGGGGTGGGAGGGACCTTAAAGCTCATCCAGCTCCAACCCCTGCCACGGGCATGGACACCTTCCACTGGAGCAGCTTGCTGCAAGCCCCGGTGTCCAACCTGGCCTTGAACACTGCAGCCACAGCTTGTCTGGGCACCCTGTGTCAGCGCCTCAGCACCCTCACAGGGAAGAGCTTCCTCCTGAGATCTCATCTCACTCTCACCTCTGTCAGGTTAAAGCCATTCCCCTTGTTCTGTCCCTACAAGCCCTTGCAAAAAGCCTCTCTCCAGATTTCCCGTAGGCTCTGTTTAGGTATGGGCTTAGTAAGGTCTCCCTGCAGCCTCCTCTTCTCCAGGCTGGACACCCCCACCTCAAATACAATGACAGACCTCCATTGACACAAAGTCTGTGTGTCAGACAAGGTGCATGGATACGGAAGCAGCAGGGGATGCAAACTGACATGGCTTTGAAGACAGCAACATCACAAGTGGAAAACAAGACCAACAGTAAAGCAGCAAAGACAGACATGGCTGTCATGACCTACACTGGGAGCCCTCTGCAGAGGAAAGCAGGCAGTGTATGGCTGCTGAAACACATCCAGGCAGCAGTTAATTCAGAGCATCCTTGGGCTCTGTGGGGCACCAGGGAGCACCATGGGAAACAGCCTGAAGCAAGCACTGGTGTTCCCTCCCTCAGCTGGCAGACACACTGCCTTCCTGCAGGGTCATTTCTCTGATGAGAGGCACAGTTTGGTCTGAACTACAAGATTTTGTAGAATTATGAAACCATTTAGGGTGGAGAAGACCCTTATGAACATTGAGTCCGCCATTAACCTAACATTGGCGAGTCAACACATGAACCATGTCCCTTAGAACATGTCTTTGAAATGCCTCCAGGGATGGTGACACAACCACTTCTGTGGGCAGCCTCTTTCTTGTCCCATCATCAGACAGGAGAGCCAGGACAGAACAGGCTGGGATCTCCTTTAGCCCTGCTGAAGAAAGGGATTCAGCCTGGTTAGGTGAGGCATCTCATCCTGGGATTGTAGCCCTGGGGCTGGGAGGGGACTCAGCTCCCTCCCATGAACACCACAAACCCTCAGGAGGCCTCACTTCCTCAGAAGGTGAAAATATACTATTATGTAGATGATGCTTTAATGAGAGGAGATTGCCCCAAAGAGCTGCAGCAACAGCACGGTGGCAAGCACTCCATGGTGCAGAAGTTGAAGTTCCACCTGAGCAATGTCAGAAACCAAGCAGAAACCAGACAAATTGGGGGTCCTTGGTGGATAGCAGCAGTGCAGTGATTCCTGCAGACACCTTCAGAAAGACAGAACTAGGGCAGATGCCCCATACTAGGAAGGAATTACAACAGCTTACGGCTCCTCCAGGATACTGGAGGAAACACAGACCTGGATTCTTTATCATTGCTCAACCACTGTTACGAAAGCAAAAGCTATGGAAATGGAATCCAAAGCATGAGGAAGCAGGAAATATCTTAATATAGGAGTTAAAACCATACCAGCCACTGTGGCCTGTACATCCCCACCACCCTCTCATAATAGAATGGGGGTTTGCTGAGCATGGCTCTTACTGTGACTTGTTCAAACTGGCCCTGATGGACCAAAAAGAACGTCAATGTTCAAGAAGCCTCTTTCAAAGACACTGAACTGAGATATTCAGAGTGGGAAAAGGAAGTCTAGTCCCAGTAGTAAAACTGAGAACACTGATCAAGAACAACCAGTTCAAAGCATCCATTCAATCCATTCAATTGACTTGACAGTATCCCAAAGGGAACTGCTCCTCAGGATGGAGCTGCACAAACCCACTGTCAGAAAATGGCATGCCTACCTATCGGGGGTGGCAGAGGAAGTGAAGTTACCTGAAAGACAGACTGAAGTTTCCAAACTACTGCAGATGCCTGTAAATGCAGAGCCATCAGCGTTACAACAGCCTTTCAAACCCTCACCAGGTTTAGAAGCCCCTCCCTTCACCGAGGGAACACCAACAGAAAATACCTGGTTCCCCGGTGCCTCAGCAGAAAGGATCACAGAATCATAGAATCAGTCCTGCTGGAAAAGCCCTTTAAGCTCATCCAGTCCAACCCTTACCGCAACATTGCCAAGGCCACCACTAACCCACGGCACTGAGGCCTCGTCTCCACGGTGTGTGAACACTTGCAGGGATGGTGACTGCAGCCCTTCCCTGGGCAGCCTGTTCCAATGCTGAGCACCCTTTGGGGAAGGAATTGTTTTTCAGCTCCATCTAAACCTGCCCTGCTGCAGCTTAAGGCTTTTTCCCCAGGCTCTGACAGGGAGGTAGAAGTTGTCCTGCCCTGACACCTTCTCAGCACCTCTGTTATTCGCCATTGACAGCGTGGTTTTGCAACCTTTGGGGTTCCACAGAAGATAAAATGGCCCTGCTTATGCATCAGTGAGGGTTGCATCTTTTTTGCAAGCTTGGGGAGTTTCTCATGTTACTAGTATTCCACATTTTCCAACAGGTCAAAGCACTGCAGAACGAACCTGTGATACGCTCAAACTTTTTCTTTAAAAACAAAAAGGGGAATGCCAGTATTTTCTCCACACAAATAGTTAGCAAAAGCACAATTTGTGCTAAATTCTTTAAATTTGTCTAGCTTTGATTCCCTTTCCGCAATACAGCGCTTGTGACATCTGACAGATGATTCCTTGCCCAATCCACTGGGTCTATACAAAGACCTACACGATAATGATTGGAAAAGACCAGAGCCATTGCTGACACAAGGTTGAGGATATGGCTGTGTACAGCTAGCAACAGGACCATACTGGCTGCCAGCGAAATGTATAGAGCCCCAGAACTCAACAACAGAAAGAAACGACAATGACAGAATTCTTTGTAATATCTTTTCTAATACGTGTGACCATGGGTAATGGACAAGTATACTGGGCACATTTGTTAAATCCCCCATTGTTCCGGCCTGTTACATGGTGTGTAGGATTCACTGGTATGCCGCATGTTATAAAGGTTCAAGTGACTTCAAATCAGACTAATCTTACTGAAATAACACTGCCTGGAGTTGTGGCTGGCTATGTTAATTACACAGGTCAAGCAGTGATAGAGCGGACACAGCAAATTGTAAAAAACATGCTAGTAAAACAAAAAGGGGGAATGATGGGGGAGACCCCAAATGCACAAATCAACAAAGCATTGTTTGTCTTAAATGTTTTAACATTATCCAGTTCTGATTTACACACGGGCATGAATGTCCCCCCAGTGGTTAGACATTTTTCTGCCTTAACCCCTGTACGCCCAGATCTGATACCAAGGAAAGAACCCGTTATGGTAATGGTAAAGTCTTTGGAAAATCATAACTGGGAAGGACCTTTTAGGTTAATAACTTGGGGAAGAGGGTATACTTGTGTCTCCACAGATGGAGGTCCCTGTTGGGTTCCTGCTCAGTGTGTGAGTCCTGTTTTGAACTCCGACTCCAACAAACGTGAAACTGCATCTACCCTCACTGACACCATGGAACAGCTCTAACATCTGGGTGACCTTGTCCAGGACATTGAATCAGACGACCTTCTGTGCTTCAATACATACAGCAGACCAGCCATTTCATACATGTCTAGTTGGCCTACCGATGCAAGGGGTGGTAAACAATACAACCATATCTGATTGGGTTCAAGCATTGCCCGATATCATGAAAGATCCATGAGAGAGAGATATTGTGGGCACAGTGAATGCCCCTCAATCTTGGTGTTTTGGCTGGAAGGTATTGCCATGTATTACGACCATGACATGGCCCAGCCCAGGTGGGCCAGATTCTCGGTGGTCAGCCCTGAAGTGTCGCCATGATTTTACTGATGTCCAACCAAATAGTCTTCTGTTTTGCAATCTGACAAAGAATACGAGTCCATGGTGTTCAGTTGTTCCTGAAATTAGTATTAATAATTTACCAAAAGCATTGCCTCAAGGCATATTTTTATTATGTGGCAACAAAGCTTATCCAGGTATTCCGTGGAAGCCAAGGGGAGGTCCATGTATGTTGGGACGGCTATCATGCCTTACACCCAACCCAAGTATGATCTTAAATCACATATAGTTACATGGAGGTCGCCAAAAACAAGCAACACTTGACTCCAATTGTAATGATAATGTTGATCTCTGGAATAGAGGGGAAATTATTGTAACTATCTTCTTTATGCTGGGAGTTGCTGCTGCTAGAGCATTAGCGCAATTAAATAAACTTGCTTGCTGGTTGGGAAAACAGACTACTGAAACGGCAAAAAACTTAAGTGTCTTAGCATTAGATACTAACTCTGAAAGATATGTCACTCTTCAAAATAGAGCAGCCATTGATTTTCTATTGTTAGCACGTGGGCATGGTTGTCAAGAATTTGATGGAATGTGTTGTATGAACTTATCAGATCATTCTCAATCTATTCATGCTAGCATCCAGAAATTGTGGACCAAACTCAGAAATTGCAGGAAGATGATGGATTGTTTGGACTGGGAAAATGGTTGAACTTTTAGGGACTGGAAGGTTGGATTATATCTGTGATAAAAGATGGGATTGCGATGTTATTTGTTCTTCTTTGTATTGTGCTTGTGGTACCGTGCTTATTATCCTGTCTGCAAAGAGCCCTGCAGCGGATGATAAACACGGCCTTTTTTGTTAAAAACAAAAAGGGGGAGTTGTGGTGGGGGGCTACGGCAGGCCCATGGATTCCCTGACTGAAGGCATAAAGTTAGAACTCAGTCTCGAAGATGTTAAAGTGTATCCTTGAGAAATGAGGTACCGAAGGCATACGAGTGGGAAAACAGAAGATATCCAAGTGGGAAAGTAGAAGGCATCCGAATGGGAAAGTAAAAGGAGTCTGGAGGAGCGAGTCAGATAAGGGGAGCAACTAGCAACAAAGGAAGAACTTGGCAAAACAATGGACTTATGTAATGTGGTAAAGGGTTATCCAATGATATACCATTGCCAACTAATATTAACCACTGGCTAAAAGACACGTGTGTGTTAGAAAAGGAATATAAGCAGTGGTTTGTAGTAATAAAGTACCTGCCTATTTTTTCTTCCTACAAAGTCACCAAAAATACGTTTGTGTGTGATTTTTGGCCGTCTCGACAACGACATCACACAACATGAGTGGCTACTTAAGCAGGAGGAGATGAAAACTGACACTTCTATGAAGACAACATCATAAAAAATTGAAACAGGAAAACAGATGTAAAGCAGGAAAGACAGACATGGCCTGTCATTACCTACACTGGGAGCCCTTTGCAGAGGAAAACAGGCAGCGTATGGCTGCTGAAACACATGCAGTCATCAGCTTCCTCACAGCATCCTTGAGCTCCTGGTTCCTCAGGCTATAGATGAGGGGGTTCACTACTGGAGGCATCACTGAGTACAGCACTGATACCACCAGACCAAGAAATGGGGAAGAGATGGAATGGGGCATCAGGTAGGCGAATGTGCCAGTGGTGACAAAGATGGAGACCACAGCCAGGTGAGAAAGGCACGTGGAAAAGGCTTTGTGGCGTCTCTGCTCAGAGGGGATCCTCAGCACAGCCCTGAAGATCTGCACATAGGACCCCACAATGAACACAAAACAGCCAAGTGCATGCATTCCATGGGCTGCAGGAACCCTGCTCACAAGGACACCGCTGGGCACCTCTGGCTGCACACCCACATTCACACCCTGCAGCCAGCCTGAGACAAGGGACCTTCCTTGTCTTGTCCCTCGCATGGTGCAGAGGGAAGCCCTGCTCTGCAGCACATCCTCCTCCTTATCTACACTGAGAAACCAAGAGAGTCCTCCTGATCAGAAAATGGCATGCCTACCTACCGGGGGTTGCAGAGGAAGTGAAGTTACCTGAAGAACAGACGGAAGTTTCCAAACTACTGCAGATGCCTGTAAGTGCAGAGCCATCAGCGTTACAACAGCCTTTCAAACCCTCACCAGGTTTAGAAGCACCTCCCTTCATCGAGGGAGCACCAACAGAAAATACCTGGTTCACCGGTGCCTCAGCAGAAAGGATCACAGAATCACAGAACCCACCAGGTTGGAAAAGCCCTTTAAGCTCATCCAGTCCAACCCTAACCCCAGCACTGTCAAGGCCACCACTAACCCATGGCACTGAGGCCTCGTCGCCGTAGTGTGTGAGCACTTGTAGGGACGGTGACTGCAGCCCTTCCCTGGGCAGCCTGTTCCAATGCTGAGCACCCTTTGGGGAAGGAATTGTTCCTCAGCTCCATCTGAACCTGCCCTGGTGCAGCCTGAGGCTGTTTCCTCTTGTCCCATCCCTTGTTCCTTGGGAGCAGATCCCAGCCGCCTCCTGGCTCCATCCTCCTCTCAGGCAGTTGTAGGGAGCGATCAGGTCCCCCCGAGCCTTCTCTTCTCCAGACTGAACCCCCCAGCTCCCTCAGCCCTTCCCCATCACACTGTGTTCCAGGCCCTGCGCCAGCTCCGTTGCCTTTCTCTGGCCCCGCTCCAGAACCTCAATGTCTCTCTTGCAGTGAGGGGCCCAGACCTGAACACAGGATTCCAGCTGCAGCCTCACCAGTGCCCAGTGCAAGGGCACAATCCCTGCCCTGGCCCTGCTGCCGCACTGGTGCTGAGCCAGGCCAGGATGCTGGGGGCTTCCTGGCTGCCTGGGCACAAGCTGCTCATGCTCAGCTCCATCAATCAGCACCCCCAGCTCCTTTCCCAGGAGCACTTTCCAGACGCTCTTCCCCAAGCCGGGAGCGTTGCTTGGCCTGTTGTGGCCCAAGTGCAGGAGCCAGCACTTTGCCTTCTTGAACCTTGTGCCATTGGCCACAGCCCATGGATCCAGCCTGTCCACATCCCTCTGCAGAGCTTCCTACCCTCCAGCAGATCAACGTTCCCACCTCACTTGGTATCATCTGCAAATTGACGCATCCCTGTATGGAGCAGCACAGAACAGTTTGCACCTGTGTAGACCAATACATTATGGCCCCAGGTACTGCTGGGGTTTCAATATCGCAGTGCTCCCAGTCCCTGCTGCAAGGCTCCTGCTCATCCCCTACCAGACCTCCTTGCTTGTTGTCTTATGGGGGGAACACCCCAAAATTGAACCCCCCACTCAAGGGCTGCCCCCAGCTCCCTGATACCCGGGGGGCTGTTGTAGTGCCCCATAGGATGTGGTTTGGGTGAGCAAGAAGTGATTTGGGGCTGGTGGCTTTGGGTTGGGGGGGGGGAGTAGCTTTTCCGGGGCATCCCCATTTGGGGTGGGGGTGTTTAGTGGGGCCCTTCCAAGATCTTGGTCCCTGGATTCAATTGGGAGGGCCTGGGGATATGGTGGAATGTGGTTCACTTTTGGGCTGCCCCAGGCCCCCCATTTGGGGTCCTGCCTGCTGTTGGGGTGCTTCAGAGAGATTTAAGGTACTCCAGGATTTTGGGGGGCACCACAATTGCTTTGGGTGCCTCCAGAGGCCGCTGGGGAGCAGCGTGGTTTTCGGGTGCCCCTTTATAGGAGTTCCCTTTTTGGTGGATCCACCCCTTCTGACCCCCTGAATTCACTACTGAACCCAAAGCAATGTTGGGGTCCCCCCAGTGGATTCGGGGTCCCAGAGCATCTTGGAAGAGCCCCAGGGCAGGTGCTGGGGGGACCTCACTTTTCAGGACACCCCTTTTTTAGTGGGTCTGTACCACTACGCTGAGCTGAGGCGGCTTTGGAGCTGCAGGGTTTGGGTTTGGGGAGACTTTTTGGGATTCCAGGAGGATTTTGGGGATTCAGGCTGGTCCACAGAATGCCTCAGTGTGGCTCAGTTATTTCGGGGAACCCCGTCTCCCGAAAGTGGAGGGTCCATCAATCCCAGGACAGCCGCATCTCATTGGATGACCTAGGCAGTCCCGTAGCAATAAATGGGAGGAATTTGGGGGTTCGGGTGGATGTGGGGGCTCTAGGAACATTTGGAGGTTCAGGGAGGTTCCTTAAAACTCACTGTAGGAGGCACATTATATTGGGGGATCTCCCATGTGACATAAAAGAGGGGTTCTTGGGTCCCAGGGCACCCTGAATCACTCTGGGGTGAGCAATGTTCCTCCGGGATGGAGATGTGTTGAGGGGAAGAGTTTGGTGGTTCAGAGGGGATTAAGGCATTGGGGGGATCCCCAAAGCTCCCCAGGGTGCTGCAGGGACTTGTGGAACACCCAGTATCCCAAAACTAGGGGTTACATTTGTCTCAGGGTACCCTGACTCTTCAGTGCCCCTGTTGGCCCATGGTAGTAAAGGGGGGGGATTTGGGGTTCAGAAGGGAAGTGGAGGTTTGGGGGGATTTGGAGGTTCATGGGAATGGTTCCAATCTCTGCAGGGGGCAGAGTCATTTGAGGGACCACCAGAGCCCTCAAACAGGGGCTACAGCCACCAAAGACCACCCCACAGATCACTGGGGAGGGTGGAACTGGAGATTTGGGTGGACCATGCCACGTTTTGAGGCTACTGGGTTGGCCACCCTCATCATAGCTGTGAGAATCCTGGCGATGAGCTTATCCCTCAACCCAGGGGGGGATGAAACTAAGGGGGGTTCCTGGGAGCTGGGGTGACCCCCTTGCACTGCCCCAGGCTCTGACAGGGAGCTAGAAGTTCTCCTGCCCTGACACCTTCTCAGCACCTCTGACACCAGCAGCTCCTGCACACAGAAGGCTCCTGCTTCACCCCCAGCACCTCTGCAAGCAGAGCTCAGCTCCAAGCACATGAACAAGCCCAGTGCCTCCTCCTCACCCATGCCCTGCTCCCACAGCTGGGATGGCACCAGCACATCTCCTGACACCTTCTCCTCCCTTTGCAGCACGCACCCACAATGTCTTTCAAGCCAACACTAAACCAGCATTGCAAAGTCAAAGACCACGTACCTGGATGCGCAGGGCAGCCAGGGCAGATGCAGCCTCCCGACGGAGGGGTCTCCTCTGCACTGGTTCCTGCAGGGCTCTTGCTCCTTAAATAGCCCACGCTCACCATGGGGGCCCCGTCACAATGGGCATCTCTACAGCGACCGCCACAGCTTTGTGATGGAGGCAGCATCATGCCCATGGCCACTGAGCACCCAGGGGTGCTCCGGGAGGTGCCACTGGGGGACCAGCATCTGCCCATCCGACTCGGGGAGGTCCCACATGGGCTGTTCTTCCACAGTACCTTTGGTCCAGAGGTGAAGCATGCGAGGGGCCACAGCTCAACCTGGGCAATGGAACAGGGCGTCACGGCCACCTACGAGAAGTGGAGAGTCACCGACATTGGCACTACAGAGAATCCTAAAGCATCCCAAGATAGCCATCGCCACCCATCTTGTTCCAAGCTCCTGTGTCCACAGGCGTCACCAGCACCCAGACACTGAGATGGGAACCACCAGAGGAGCTGCTCTTGCCTCCTCCACCAGCAGCTTGTGTTCTGTGGGGCAGCTGTTATCTCCCGGGGCCTCTGATGATGGGTTCTGTGGAGTTCTGTGGCCTCACACACCTCAACACAGGGAGTTCCAGAATCAGCCAGCCCTGAGGTCCCCATGTCCCCATGGTCATTGTGATGCATGAGCTCTGACTGGGTCCAGGGGGTGCTCTGGAGGTGCTGCAGGCATTCTCTGGGATTCTCCAGGGGCATCCCTGCCATGCTCTGTGGTTTCTCAGGATGCTCTGTGTGTGCTTTAGGGGTCACCACAGTCCAAATCCCACCCAAATCTGGCAAACTGGGGTTTATTGGATATTTTTTACTTCAGTCCTCCCACGAGCAGGGAGCATTTTCTCAGTCCTGACCCTTATTCAATAGAAGTTCTCTCCATCTCATCAAATCTATATTAAATCAGTGGTAAATACTGGCAGAGCTGCCTCCCTACATGCCTTGAACCAACAAAGACCCGCTGCCAGACGGATATCGTTGGGCAACCTGTGACAGTGTCCTACCACGCTCACACGGATGAACCTCCTCCGAAGGTCTCATCTTCTTCACCCCCCTCTGTCAACTTAAAGCCATTCCCAAGCGTCTGATCACTACATGCCCTTGTAAAGAATCCCCCTCCAGCTTTCTTGGAGGCAAAAAACAGATGTTGGAAGGCAAACTCATTGTCTAAGGCATCATCTAAATTATCACTTACATCATCTTCAAATCATTGGGAATTCACAGTTGATTAAAATTCAACTATTTCTAAATCACCTTTGGATTCCCATGTGATTTTAATACAGTCGCTGATTAATTGCCATTGGTCATTTATAACGCCCTTTCAGTTATTCCCACAAGGATGACTTCCCTGAACCATTCCCCTGGGAAGCACAATGAGGCACAGCTCCAAGTCCACTTCTCTTCAGGTGTGCAGCAGCAGATCCAGCAGTGCCCCCGTTCCCCACTGAGCGCCATGGCAGATGGAGGAAGCCCAGCACATCCCGGCTGGGTGCAAAGAGAGCTGCAGAGAAGGTTCCCGAGAGCAGGAGAGCTCCTGGCACAGGGACTATCCCAGCTCCAGCTCCAGCCTGCACTGGACGCCGTGAGCCTCCTGCCCTTGTCGGCGTGGTCACAGCGGGGCTCTTTGTGACCCGGTCTGTGACAGTCCCCAGTATGGTCACATCCCTTGCGCTGCCCTTCCCTCCCCCTTCCCACATCCCTCTTTCCCACAGGGGGCAGAGAGACCCTGCAGCCGCCCCTGGGGGAGACTGGGGGGAGTCAACTGGGAGGCCCAGATCCCTGCTCAGGGCAGACTGGGAGTCGGTCAGTGGGTGTTGAGCAGTTGTATTCTCTCTCCTTGTTATTGCCCTGATCAGTATTATTATCGGTGGCAGCAGCAGTGGTTTGTGTTATAACTCAGTTACTGGACTGCTCTTATTCCAACCCATGGGAGTTACATTCTTTCCATTCTCCTCCTGTTCCCTGTGGGTGCCAGAGGAAGGAAGCAGAAGGAGAATGAACGAGCAGCTGCATGGTCTGAGTTACCGGCTCGGCTAAACCATGACACTCCTCAGACCCACAGCTGACCCACAATGTGACCCCACATTTACACCCAGGACCCAGAACTGCGCTCCAAGTGACCCTGCTGTGACCCTCCAGGCCAATAACTGCCCTCCAGGTGAACCCCCATTGGTCACAGAAACCCAAACCTGCCCCCCAATCTGACCCCTATAGAGCCACAACTGCCCCACAAGTGATCCTAAGTGACTCTGCAGACTCACAACTGCCCCCCAAGAGACCCCCAAGTGACATTCTGAATGCTCCATCCCTGGCTGTGCTCAAGGCGAGGTTGGACAGAGCCTTGGGTGGCATGGTTTAGTGGGAAGTGTTCCTGCCCATGGCAGGGGGGGGTTGGAACTGGATGATCTTAAGGTCCTTTCCTACCCTAACTATTCTATGATTCAATGATTCTATGATTCTATGATTTCATGTCCATTTATTGTTATTTCATTTAATTTCATTTCATCCTCCTCATCTCATAGCATATCCTTTATATCATACAACTTATGTTTTATCATGTTATAACGTGTTCTGGGGTTCGGGGAGGTCCCCAAGACTCTCCTTGGTGGCCCATGTTCCTCAATGGTGGAGATGTGTTGGAGGAAGAGAACGTGGGGGTTCAGAAGGGATTTGGAGGCTGAGCGGGATTCTGGGCTTCATATCCCAAATTATGGATACATCTCTTCCAGGCCACCCTGAGTCTCTCTTGGGTGCGCATGTTGGGCCATGGAGGTAAATGGCTGGAATGTAGGGGCTCATGGGGAGGTCCCCAAACTCAAGGGGGGGGGGGAGGGAGAGTAATTAGAGAAGCACCAGAACCCTCAATCAGGGGCTAAAGCCACCAGAGACCACCCCAGAGATCACTGGGGAGAGGGGAACTGGAGATATGGGGGGACCCATTATTATTATTATTATTATTATTATTATTATTATTATTATTATTATTCGTGTGGTTGGTATTATTATTAATATTACAATCTTGTGCTCCATTTCAGTTCCTGACCGGTTCTTATCTCCACCCATGGGTTTCACATTGTTCCCATTCTCCTCCCTATCCCACCCGGGTGCTGAGCGAGCAGATGCTGGTGCTGAGTTCCCAGCTGGGGTTCAACACTGACCCTGTCCTGGCCCCTTTGCTGTGGCAGCAGGGGCTGGATCTTTGCACTCTTGGAGCTGGGCTCTTTCTATGGGCACACAGCTGCAAGCAGCATTCCCTGGATCAGGAAGTACAGCTCCCAAGTGGTGCTGGGGCTGGGGCAGTGCTTGCCAAGGGCAGAGGAGGCCCAGCAACTGCTCCTGCACTGTTGCTGCGGGAGCACAGGGGCTCCTGCGGGCATTGCCGCAGTCAGGATTGCACCGGTGTGCCCAGAGCCCAACAGATCCTTCCCGCCTTGAGAAATGCCCGGTGGGCTTCTGGGCTGTGCCTGCGCCTGCCAGGGCCTTTGTCACCTTCCAGAATGCATTGCCAGAGGCCAGCAGAGAACTGGAGCCTTTCGCAATGCCCGGTGCTGGCCTGGCCTTAACCAGAGCCCACCAGCACCCCTCCTGCCTTCTGCAATGCCCCAAGAGCTTCTACATGCCCTGCTGGAGCTAGGCAGGTCCCATTGTGCTGAGCTCCCAGGGACTGCAGCAGCAGCTGCACTGCCCTGGGGCTGCTCCTGCCCTGACACCTCCTCAGCACCTCTGGCACCAGCAGCTCCTGCACACAGAAGGCTCCTGCTTCACCCCCAGCACCTCTGCAGGCAGAGCTCAGCTCCAAGCACATCAACAAGCCCAGTGCCTCCTCCTCACCCATGCCCTGCTCCCACAGCTGGCATGGCACCAGCACATCTCCTGACACCTTCTCCTCCCTTTGCAGCACGCACCCACAATGTCTTTCAAGCCAACGCTAAACCAGCATTGCAAAGTCAAAGACCACGTACCTGGATGCGCAGGGCAGCCAGGGCAGATGCAGCCTCCCGACGGAGGGGTCTCCTCTGCACTGGTTTCTGCAGGGCTCTCGCTCCTTAAATAGCCCACGCTCACCATGGGGGCTCTGTCACAATGGGCGTTTCCACAGCGACCGCACCCAGGGGTGCTCCGGGAGGTGCCCCTGGGGGACCAGCCTCTGCCCAGCCGACTCAGGTCCCTCATGGGCTGCTCTTCCTCAGTGCCTTCGGTACAAAGGTTGAGCATGCGAGGGGTCACAGCTCCACCTGGGCATTGGAACAGGGCAGCACATCCGCCTGCGAGAAGTGGAGAGTGACCAACATTGACACAGCAGAGATCATGGAATCCCAGACTGGGTTGGGGTGGAAGGGACCTTACAGCTCATCCAGCTCCAACCACAGCCACAGGTTGGAACACCTTCCTCTAGAGCAGCTTGCTCCAAGCCCCTGTTTCCAGCCTGGCCTTGAACACTGCCAGGGATGGGGCAGCCACAGCTTCTCTAGGCACCCTGTGCCAGTGACTCAGCACCCTCACAAGGAAGAATTTCTTCCTGAGATCTCTTCTCAACCTCCCCTCCCTGTCAGGTTAAAGCCCTTCCCCTTGTCCCATCCACACAGCCCCTTGCTCTCCCAACAAGAAATGAGGCAGATCCCAGGATTTAAGGCAGCCACAGTGCTCGGCTTCCAGCTCAGCCAGCACAATTCGCACACTGAGTCCAAAGCAGCCACTCAGGGGAAGTCACTTGGCGTGTTCTTGGCAATTCCTAAAGCACCCAAAGATCACCATCGCCAACCACCTCGTTCCAAGCTCCTGTGTCCACAGGTGTCACCGGCTCTGAGACACCAAGACCGGAACCACGAGAGGAGCTGCTCTTGCCTCCTCCACTGGTATCTTGTGTTCCGTGGGGCAGCTGTCGTCTCCCGGTGCCTCCGGTGAAGGGTTCTGAGGGGGTAGAGCAGTTGATGTCATCTACCTGGACTTGCGCAAAGCGTTCGACACTGTCCCGCACAACATCCTAGTCTCTAAGTTGGAGAGACATCAATTTGATAGGTGGACCATGCTTGCAGCCCAGAAAGCCAACCCTATCCTGGGCTGCATCAAAAGGAGTGCGACCAGCAGGTCCAGGGAGGTGATCCTGCCCATCTACTCTGCTCTTGTGAGACCTCACTTGGAGTATTGTGTGCAGTTCTGGTGTCCTCAACATAAAAAGGACAAGGAACTGTTGGAACAAGTCCAGAGGAGGCCACGAGGATGATCAGGGGACTGGAGCACCTCCCGTATGAAGATAGGCTGAGAAAGTTGGGGCTGTTCAGCCTGGAGAAGAGAAGGCTGCGTGGAGACCTCAGAGCAGCCTTCCAGTATCTGAAGGGGGCCTATAAGGATGCTGGGGAGGGACACTTCATGAGGGACTGTAGTGATAGGACAAGGAATAATGGGTTCAAACTTAAACAGGGAAAGTTTAGATTGGATATGAGGAAGAAATTCTTTACTGTAAGGGTGGTGAGGCACTGGAGCAGGCTGCCCAGGGAAGTTGTGAATGCTCCATCACTGGTGGTGCTCAAGGCCAGGTTGGACAGAGCCTTGGGTGACATGGTTTAGTGGGAGGTGCCCCTGCACATGGCAGGGGGGTTGGAATGTGATGATCTTAAGGTCCTTTCCAACCCTAACTATTCTATGATTCTATGTTTGTATAATGCAGTGGATTGCCAGGTCTGATGTTCACAAGGGATGTCAAATGAAATCCAACTTGATTGTAAAGTTCAGTACTTGCTCTCATGACTCGACTGAGTCTGGGCTGCACAAGAGAGGCTCTTCATGGCCTCAGAATCATTTTGACTGTGTTATTTCTTTACTGTCATAACAATGCTGAGGCTTTTTTCTAGGGGAAAATTCCTTCCCTGCATGACTGAAAACCTGAAGATTGTTGAAAGAGAGAGAAGTTCTCAGCTCTTTGTAGCTTAGTGCAGAGGCAGGAGAGATGCAGTGTCCGTCAGTCCTTTCCCATTGCCCCTCCCCTTAAACTTGCACTGCCTGTAAGATGCCTTCACACTCAAATTGGTCCTAAGAACAAACATTGGTCCTGTACTGAGAGCAGGGCAGCACGGTTTCAAAGGGCAGATCACGGAGCTCCCATGGAGAGAAGCAAAGGACTGTGCCCAGCAGAGCATGGCCAGCAGCCACCTCCAGTGCCAGACACCAGGAGAGCTGCCTGAACGCACCCTCCCCAGGCCTGGGCTGCACTTTCCCCCCACTCCCTGCCCACGTCTCTCCTGCCTGGAGCTGTCCCTGCCAGGAGCTGCTGCTCTGGGCCCACCTCTGCTCCCTCTCAGTGCTCCCAGCACCCATCCCATGGGCTGTGTGCTCAGCTCTGCCCTGCACAGCCCTCCTGGCAGCCGGGCTCTGCCCAGGGTCATCTCTGCCTGTGCAGGGGCTCAGGAGCAGCTCAGATAAGTCCTGATGAGACTTTCGGTGCCTTCTCCAAAGCAGAGAAGTAAATTCCCAGCTCCCACTGCCCAACCTGCCCACCAAGAGTGAGAAAAATCAGAGCTCAGGATCCTTCCCTATCAGGCAAACACTGCTTCAGTGTCTTTCAAAAGGACCCTCTGCAAACGTGCTCAGAGTTATTTGGGATTGGAGCACCATCACCCACTCAGCACTTCCCCTCCCTGCCAGGAGTTGCTCTATTCCCCCACAGCTTCTCCCCCAATGCTGTGGGGAGCTCCCAGGCAGTTTGAGTGCTGACCCTGGCAGGCAGCAGAGTCCCTGCCCTGGCACACAGCCCCTGGGCTGCAGGGACCCTGCTCGCAAGGACAGTGCTTGGCACCCCTGGCTGCACACCCACATTCACACCCGGCAGCCAGCCCGGGACAAGGGATCCGCCTTGCCCTGTCCCTCGCATGGTGCAGAGGAAAGCCCTGCTCTGCAGCACATCCTCCTCCTAACCCTAACCCTAACCCTGCCCTAGCCCTGCTGCCACACTGGTGCTGAGCCAGGCCAGGATGCTGGGGGCTTCCTGGCTGCCTGGGCACAAGCTGCTCATGCTCAGCTCCATCAATCAGCACCCTCAGCTCCTTTCCCAGGAGCACTTTCCTGCCGCTCTTCCCCAAGCCTGGAGTGTTGCTGGGCTTGTTGTGGCCCAAGTGCAGGACCCGGCACTTTGCCTTCTTCAACCTCATCTCATTCGCCACAGCCCACGGATCCAGCCTGTCCACATCCCTCTCCAGAGCTTCTTACCCTCCAGCAGACCAATGCTTCCACTCGACTTGGTGTCATCTGCAAATGTACACATCCCAGTATGGAGCAATACAGACCAGTTTGCACCAGTACAGACCAATACAGGTCACTATGTCCCCAGATACTGCTGGGGTTTCAATATCCCAGTCCTCCCATTCCCCTTATCTTCCACCAGACCTCTTTTCTGGAGTTCTTTTGGTTGGGAAAGCCCAAATTAGGCCCCCCTGCCACTCTAGTTTTGTCCCCCAGCTCCCTGATACTGGGATGGGGGGAGTTGTAGTCCCCCATGGAGTGTGTTTTGGGGACAAAAAGGAACAATTCGGAGCTTGTGGCTTTGGGTAGAGATCTGCGTTTCGGGTGCATCCCCATTGGGGTGGGGGTGTTTGGTGGGTCCCCTCCGGGATTTTGGGTCCCCAGATTCATCTGGGAGGGCCCAGGATGATGAGAGGTGCGGGTCACTGGGTCTGCCCCAGGCACTTCTTTAAGGGGTCCTGCCTGCTCTTGTGGTGCTTCAGGGAGATTTGGGGTACCTCAGGATTTTGGGTGGCACCACGATTCCTTTGTGTGCCCTGAGGTCCCTTTTGTGGGGCAGCATGGTTTTGGAGCGCCATTTTATTGGGGTGCCCCTTTTGGTGAATCCACCCCCTCTGGACCCCTGAATTCACTACTGATCTCCAAGCAATGCTAGGGTCTCCCCAGTGGATTTGGAGTCCCTGAGCATCTTGGGGGACCCCCAGGGTGGGTGCTGGGGTGACTCTACTTTTCAGGGCACCCTATTTTTAGCGGGTCTGTGCCACTACGCTGAGCTGGTTCTGCTTTGGAGATGCAGGGTTTGTGTTTGGGGGGATCTTAGAGGATCCTGGGAGGATTTTGGAGTTTTTGGCTGCTCTCCAAAATGCCTCAGAGTAGATCAGTTACTTGGGGAATCCCCATCACCTGGAAATGGGGGGTTCATCAATCTCAGGGCAGCTGAATCTCATTGGATGACCTAGATAGCCACATTGCCATAACAGGGAGGAATTTGGGGGTTGGAGGGATTTGGGGGTTGAAGAAATATTTGGAGATTCGAGGGAAGATCCCCAAAACTCACTGTAGGAGGCACATTATATTGGAGGATCTCCCATGTGCCAAAAATGGGGGGTATCTGGGTCCCAGGGCACCCTGAGTCGCTCTTGGGTGAGCAACGTTCCCCCAGGGTGGAGATGTGTTGAGGGGAAGAGTTTTGGGGTTCAGAGGGGATTTAGGCATTGGGGGGATCCCCAAAGTTCTATGGGGTGGTGCAGGGATTTGGGGAACCCCCAATGTCCCACAACGAGGGTTACATTTTTCTCAGGGTACCCTGACTCTTAAGTGCTGCTGTTGGACCATGGCAGTAAATGGGGGGGGGGGAGGGGCGATTTGGGGTTCAGAAGGGAAGTGGAGGTTTGGGGGGATTTGGAGGTTCATGGGAATGTCCCCAAAGTCTACAGGGGGCAGAGTCATCTGAGGGACCACCGGAGCCCTCAAACAGGGGTTACAGCCAACAGAGACCACTCCACAGATCACTGGGGAGGGGGGAGCTGGAGATTTGGATGGACTCTGCCAGGTTTTGGGGCTGCAGGTTTGGTCACCCCTAAATCATACCTGTGAGGATGCTGGCGATGAGGTCATCCCTCAACCCAGAGGGGGATGAAACTAAGGGGAGTTCCTGGGAGCTGGGATGACCCCCTTGCACACTCGCAGGCTCTGACAGGGAGCTAGAAGTTCTCCTGCCCTGATACCTTCTCAGCACCTCTGACTCCAGCAGCTCCTGCACACAGAAGGCTCCTGCTTCACCCCCAGCACCTCTGCAGGCAGAGCTCAGCTCCAAGCACATCAACAAGCCCAGTGCCTCCTCCTCACCCATGCCCTGCTCCCACAGCTGGGATGGCACCAGCACATCTCCTGACACCTTCTCCTCCCTTTGCAGCACGCACCCACAATGTCTTTCAAGCCAACGCTAAACCAGCATTGCAAAGTCAAAGACCACGTACCTGGATGCGCAGGGCAGCCAGGGCAGATGCAGCATCCCGACAGAGGGGTCTCCTCTGCAATGGTTCCTGCAGGGCTCTCACTCCTTAAATAGCCCATGCTCACCGTTGGGGCACCATCACAATGGGCGTCTCCACAGCGACCACCACGGCTTTGTGATGGCGGCAGCATCATGCCCATGGCCACTGGGCACCCAGGGGTGCTCTGGGAGGTGCCACTGGGGGACTAGCCTCTGCCCAGCCGGCTCAGGGAGGTCCCTCATGGGCTGTTCTTCCACAGTACCTTTGGTCCAGAGGTGGATCATGCGAGGGGTCACAGCTCCACCTGGGCAATGGATCAGGGAGTCACGGCCCACTATGAGAAGTGGAGAGTGACTGACATTTGCACAGCAGAGAATCATGGAATCCCAGACAGGGTTGGGGTGGAAGGGACCTTAAATCTCATCCAGTTCCAATGCCTGCCATTAGCAGGGACATCTTCCACTAGAGCAGCTTGCTCCAAGCCCCATCCAAGCTGGCCCTGAACGCTGCCAGCTGTGAGGCAGCCACAGCTTCTCTGGGCCCTCTGTGCCAGTGTCCCACCACCCTCAGAGGGAACAACTTCTAAGATCTCTTCTCAGTCTCCCCTCTCTGTTAGGTTAAAGCCTCTCCCCCTTCTCCCATCCCCTCAGGCCCTTGTTCTCCCCACAAGAGATGAGCGAAAACCCCAGGATTCAAGGAAGCCGGAGCTCTCGGCTGCCGGCTCAGCCAGTGCAACTCCCACACCGACTCCAGAGCAGCCACTCTGGGGAAGTCACTTGGCATGTTCTTGGAATCTCCTAAAGCACCCCAAGATCATCATTGCCATTCTCCTCTTTCCAAGCTCCTGTGTCCACAGGCGTCGCCAGCACCCAGACACTGAGATGGGAACCACCAGAGGAGCTGCTCTTGCCTCCTCCACCAGCAGCTTGTGTTCTGTGGGGCAGATGTTATCTCCCACTGTCTCTGATGGTGGGTTCTGTGGGGTTCTGTGGCCTCACACACCTCAACACAGGGAGTTCCAGAATCAGCCAGCCCTGAGGTCCCCATGTCCCCATGGTCATTGTGATGCATGAGCTCTGACTGGGTCCAGGGGGTGCTCTGGAGGTGCTGCAGGCATTCTCTGGGATTCTCTAGGGGCTTCCCTGCAACACTCTGTGGCTTCTCAGGATGCTCTGTGTGTGCTTCAGGGCTCACCACAGTCCAAATCTGGCAAACTGGGGGTTTGTTGGATATTTTTTACTTCAATCTTTCTACGGGCAGGGAGCATTTTCTCAGTCCTGGCCCTCATTCAATAGAAGTACTCTCCATCTCCTCAAATCTATATTAAATCCGTGGTAAACAAAGACAGAGCTGCCTCTCTGCATGCCTTGAGGCAGGATAGACCTACTGCCAGACAGATACCTTTCAACCTGTGACAGTGTTCCACCACACTCACAGGGAAGAGCTTCCTACTGCCAGACAGATACCTTTCAACCTGTGACAGTGTTCCACCACACTCACAGGGAAGAGCTTCCTTCTGAGGTCTCATCTTCTTCACCCCCCTCTGTCAACTTAAAGCCTCTCCCACTTGTCTGATCACTACATGCCCTTGTAAGGAATCCCCCTCCAGCTTTCTTGGAGGCTTCAAACAGATATTGGAAGGCAAACTCATTGTCTAAGGCATCATCTAAATTATCACTTACATCATCTTCAAATCATTGGGAATTCACAGTTGATTAAAATTCAACTATTTCTAAATCACCACTGGATTCCCATGTGATTTTAATTCAGTTCCTGATTAATTACTACTGGTCATTAATAAGGCCCTTTCAGTTATCCCCACAAGGATGACTTCTCTGAACCATTCCCTGTGAAGCACACTGAGGCACAGCTCCAAGTCCACTTCTCTTCAGGTGTGCAGCAGCAGATCCAGCAGTGCCCCCGTTCCCCACTGAGCGCCATGGCAGATGAAGGAAGCCCAGCACATCCCGGCTGGGTGCAAAGAGAGCTGCAGAGAAGGTTCTCGAGAGCAGGAGAGCTCCTGGCACAGGGACTATCCCAGCTCCAGCTCCAGCCTACACTGGATGCTCTGCGCCTCCTGCCCTTGGTGATGGAGTCACAGTGGGGCCCTTTGTGACCCCGTCTGTGACAGTCCCCGGCGTGTGGTCAAGTCCCATGCGCTGCCCTTCCCTCCCCCTGCCCACATCCCTCTATCCCACAGGGGGGCAGAGAGATTCTGCAGCTGCCCCTGGGGGAAACTGGGGGGAGTCAACTGGGAGGCCCAGATCCCTGCTCGGGGCAGACTGGGAGTCGGTTGGTGGGTGTTGAGCAGTTGTATTCTCTCTCCTTGTTATTCCCCTGATCATTATTATTATTGGTTGCAGCAGCAGTAGTTTGTGTTATACCTCAGTTACTGGACTGTTCTTATCTCAACCCATGGGAGTTACATTCTTTCCATTCTCCTCCTGTTCCCTGTGGGTGCCAGCGGAAGGAAGCAGGAGAATGAATGAGCGGCCGCGTGGTCTGAGTTAACGGCTCGACTAAAGCATGACACTCCCCAGACCCACAAATGCCCGCCAGTGTGACCCCAAATTTACACCCAGGACCCAGAACTGCGCTCCAAGTGACCCTGATGTGACCCCCCAGGCCAATAACTGCCCCCCAAGTGAACCCCCATTGACCACAGAAACCCAAAATTGCCCCATAATCTGACTCCTATAGAGCCAAAACTGCCCCACAAGTGATCCCAAGTGACTCTCCAGACCCACAGCTGCCCTCCAGGAGACCTCCAAGTGACACTGTGAATGCTCCATCCCTGGCGGTGCTCAAGGCCAGGTTGGACAGAGCCTTGGGTGGCATGGTTTAGTGGGAGGTCTCCCTGCCCATGGCAGGGGGATTGGAACTGGATGATCTTAAAGTCCTTTCCTACCCTAACTATTTTATGATTCTATGATTTCATGTCCATTTATTGTCTTCATTTAATTTCATTTCATCCTCCTCATCTCATAGCATATCCTTTATATCATACAACTTATGTTTTATCATGTTATATCATCATGAATCATATAAATTTATTTCATTCCCATTTCATGGCAGGGAGGACCCTCTGCAAATGTGCTCAGACTGATGTGGAGCTCTGAGCAGCTTCACCTACACAGCACCCTCTCCAGTGCACAACAACACTTTCCCTTCCCTGCCAGGGGCTCTTCCTTCCCTCACAGTTTCTCCCCCAGTGCAGTGGGGAGCTCCCGGGCAGGCTGAGTGCTGACCCTGGCAGGCAGCAGAGTCCCTGCCCTGGCACACAGCCCCTGGGCTGCAGGGACCCTGCTCGCAAGGACAGCGCTGGGCACCCCTGGCTGCACACCCACATTCACACCCTGCAGCCAGCCCTGGGACAAGGGACCTGCCTTGTCCTGTCCCTCGCATGGTGCAGAGGGAAGCCCTGCTCTGCACCACATCCTCCTCCTTATCTACATAGACAAACCAAGAGTCCTCCTGACAGATCTCATGGACTGTCCGAGGCAGCAGCTTCAGGAGATCCCTCCAGCAATTGCAGCTGCATTGCCCTGCACCCAGAGCCTTAGCATGCACAGGGCTGGGAAGGTTTCTCCTGCAGGGAGCTCTCAGCGTCCTCCACTGCCAGGGGCCTTTCAGCTCTCTCAGGCTCACAGGTCTCCCCAGGTGCCTGCAGGCAGTGCCCCAGCCCTGCTCCTGGGCACAGCTGTCTCTCTGCAGAGCTGCCCTATTGCCACCATCTCTCTGTGTCCCAGGAGCCCGGCCCAGCTCAGCAGCAGAGGCCCAGCCCAAGGTGGCTCTGCCTCTGCCCCTCTGTGGTCCCTCCAGGGCTCCCTGGGGCTGCAGGGGAACCCCACGGGAAAGAGCCTGAAGCCAGCACTGATGTTCCCTCCCTCAGCTGGCAGACACACTGCCTTCCTGCAGGGTCAGTTCTCTGATGAGAGACAGAGGTAAGGCTAAACATCAACTTTTCTTAGAATCATAGAATCTGTTAGTTTGAAAAGAACACACACTGACCATGGGGTGTTCCCTGTTTGGATGGTCACCAACAGCGCCTGGGACTTTAAGTCGAATTTTACACCCTACCATAATTTCAGAAACCTGCTTGCATAGATCATGGGACTTAAACACATTTAACAAACTCTTAACAACTGAGGAAACCAACCAAACTTTTCCCTCAGTTTATAACTGGAATTCAGCACTGCTCTGGTTGCAGGCAGAGACGAGAGATGATTGAGGGGGACCCTTGTTGCTGTTTCTCCTTGAACACAGGGGAGGAAGGAAAGAAATTTTGCCTTTAATAACAAAACTACATTCTAAATACCGCTGAAACTATGGAACAAGATGCTAAAGCCCAACAGGTTTTCCCAGGAAGAACAACAATAGCTAAAAATTCCTGCCTGTGATGTTTCTTTTCCCAGCCCATGGATAGTATGGACCAGTTTGCAGCAATACAGACAAATATAGGCCACTATGGCACAGGATACTGCTGGGCTTTCAATATCCCAGTGTTCCCAGTCCCTGCTGCAGGTCTTCCTGCTTGCAGCCATGAACAACTCCCAGTCCCTCCCTCTGCTCCCACTACCTGCTGCAGCTGCTCCCAGCCCTTCTCAGTCCTTCCCAGTCCCTCCCAGTCCTCCCAGTCCTTAGTGGAGGTGCTCCTGCTCATTCCCCACAAGACCTCCTTGCTGGTGATCTCTTTGGGGGTGACACCCCAAAGTAGGCAACCCCCCACTGTACGTACGCCCCCCCTTCTCCCTGATACCAGAGCCGGGGGGAGTGGGAATGCTCCATAGGGTGCGGTTTGGGGGCAACAAGGAGCAATTTGGGGCAGGCAGCATGGGGGGGTGTGTCACAGCTTTTTGGTGCACCCACAGTTGGGGGTGGGGGTGTTTGGTGGGGTCCCTCCAGGATTTTTGGTTCCGGGTTCATCTGGGGGGGCCCAGGGTGATGACGGGGTGCAGTTCACTTTGGGGGTGTTACAGGGACCCTATTTGAGGGTCCTGTCTTCTCTTCTGCTGCTTCAAGGAGATTTGGGGTTACCCCAGGAGTTTGGGGGTCACCATGATTGCTTTGGGTACCTCCAGGGCCCTTTGCAGAGGCAGCATGGTTTTGGGGTGCCCCTTTATTGGGGTGCCACTTTTGGAAGGTCCACCCCCTCTGACCCCCTGAATTCACTACTGAACCCAAAGCAATGCTGTGGTGCCCACAGTGGATTTGAGGTCCCAAAGAATTTTGGGGAACCCAAGGGCAGGTTCTGGGGGACCCCACTTTTCAGACCTCCCCATTTCAGGGGGGTCCTGGTGGCTGCACTGAGCCCGGGAGGCTTCAGAGCTGTAGGGTTTGGGTCGGGGGTATTTGGGGCTCCCCGCTGGGATTTTGGGGTGCAGGAGGGGCTTTGTTCGGGGGTTCCACCCGGCTGCCAGGTGCTTGTGCAGAGCCAAGAGCCTCTTGAGGTGCTTCTTGCGCAGCTCCTTCAGGTCCTGCTGCTGCCGCAGCTCCTGCAGTGATGGGGGGACACCCCTGAGGGGGGGCTGGGGGTGGCAGGGGCCAAAGCTCCCCGGGGGCAGGAATCTGGGGGACCCCCATGTCCCTCAGTGGAGGCAGCTTTGTCCCTGGGCACCCTGAGTCTCACTGGGTGCCCTGTGTTTCCCCATGGAAGTCAGTGGGGTGAATTTGAGGGTTCAGAGGAAAATTTGGGGGTTCTGGGAAGTTCTGGGGTTCGCGGAGGTCCCCAAGACTCTCCTTGGTGCCCCATGTTCCTCAATGGTGCAGATGTGTTGGAGGAAGAGAACGTGGGGGTTCAGAAGGGATTTGGAGGCTCAGGGGGGATTCTGGGCTTCATATCCCAAATTAAGGAGACATCTCTTCCAGGGCACCCTGAGTCTCTCTTGAGTGCGCATGTTGGGTCATGGAGGTAAATGGTGGGAATGTGGGGGCTCATGGGGAGGTCCCCAGACTCGGGGGGGGAGGGGGGGGAGAGTAATTTAGAGAAGCTCCACAGCCCTCAATCAGGGGCTAAAGCCACCAGAGACCACCCCAGAGATCACTGGGGAGAGGGGAACTGGAGATATGGGGGGACCCATTATTATTATTATTCATGTGGTTGGTATTATTATTAATATTAAAATATTGTGCTCCATTTTAGTTCCTGACCTGCTCTTATCTCCACCCATGGGTTTCACATTGTTCCCATTCTCCTCCCCATCCCACCTGGGCTCTGAGTGAGCAGCTGCTGCTGCTGCTGAGTTCCCAGCTGGGGTTCAACACTGACCCTGTCCTCGCCCCTTGCTGTGGCAGCAGAGGCTGGACCTTTGCACTCTTGGAGCTGGGCCCTTTCTATGGGCACGCAGCTGCAAGCAGCATTCCCTGGCTCAGGAAGCACAGCTCCCGAGTGGTGCTGGGGCTGGGGCAGCACTTGCCAAGGGCAGGGGAGGCCCAGCAACACCGCCTGTCCTGGCACTGTTGCTGGGGGAGCACAGGGGCTCCCGCAGGCATTGCAGCAGTCAGGATTGCGCCGGTGTGCCCAGAACCCAACAGATCCTTCCCGCCTTGAGAAATGCCTGGTGGGCTTCTGGGCTGTGCCTGTGCCTGCCAGAGCCATTGTCACCTTCCAGCATGCATTGCCAGAGGCCAGCAAAGCACTGGAGCCTTGCACAATGCCCGGTGCTGGCCTGGCCTTAACCAGAGCCCACCAGCACCCCTCCTGCCTTCCGCAGTGCCCCAAGAGCTTCTGTGGGCGCTGCCGGAGCCAGGCAGGTCCCCTTGTGCTGAGCTTCCAGTGACAACAGCAGCAGCTGCACTGCCCAGGGGCTGCTCCTGCCCTGACACCTTCTCAGCATCTGTGACGCCAACAGCTCCTGCACACAGAAGGCTCCTGCCTCACCCCCAGCATCTCTGCAGGCAGAGGGGAGCTCCAAGCACATCAACAAGCCCAGTCCCTCCTCCTCACCCATGCCCTGCTCCCACAGCTGGCATGGCACCAGCACATCTCCTGACACCTTCTCCTCCCTTTGCAGCACGCGCCCACAATGTCTTTCAAGCCAACACTAAACCAGCATTGCATAGTCAAAGAACACGTACGTGGATGCGCAGGGCAGCCAGGGCAGATGCAGCCTCCCGACGGAGGGGTCTCCTCTGCAGTGGTTCTTGCAGGGCTCTCGCTCCTTAAATAGCCCCTGCTCACCATGGGGGCCCCGTCACAATGGGCATCTCCACAGTGACCGCCACTGCTTTGTGATGGTGGCAGCATCGTGCCCATGGCCTCTGGGCACCCAGGGATGCTCCGAGAGGTGCCACTGGGGGACCAGCCTCTGCCCAGGCGGCTCAGGGAGGTCCCTCATGGGCTGCTCTTACTCAGTGCCTTTGGTACAAAGGTAGAGCATGCAAGAGGTCACAGCTCAACTTGGGCATTGGAACAGGGCATCACGTCCACCTGCGAGAAGTGGAGAGTGACCAACATTGGCACGGCAGAGAATGATGGAATCCCAGAGTGGGTTGGGGTGGAAGTGACCTTAAAGCTCATCCAGCTCCAACCCTGGCCACAGATTGGAACACCTTCCACTAGAGCAGTTTGCTCCAAGCCCCTGTGTCCAGCCTGGCCTTGAACACTGCCAGCTGTGAGGCAGCCACAGCTTCTCTGGGCCCTCTGTGCCAGAGCCTCAGCACCCTCACAGGGAAGAGTTTCTTCCTGAGATCTCTTCTCAACCTCCCTCCCTGTCAGGGTAAAGCCATTTCCCCTTGTCCCATCCCCACAGCCCCTTGCTCTCCTCATAAGAAATGAGGCAGATCCCAGGATTTAAGGCAGGTGGAGCGCTTGCCTGCTGGCTCAGCCAGCACAACTCGCACACCAAGTCCAAAGCAGCCACTCTGGGGAGGTCACTTGAGGTGTTCTTGGCAACTCCTAAAGCACCCAAAGATCGCCATCGCCACCCATCTTGTTCCACACTCTTGTGTCCACAGGCATCACCAGCTCTGATACCAAGATGGGAACCACGAGAGGAGCTGCTCTTGCCTCCTCCACTGGTATCTTGTGTTCCGTGGGGCAGCTGTCATCTCCCGGTGCCTCCGGTGAAGCGTTCTGAGGGGTTCTGTGGCCTCACACAGCTGAACATGGGGAGTTCCAGAATCAGCCACCCCTGAGGTCCCCATGGTCATTGTGATGCATGAGTACTGGTTGGTTCCATGGGGTGCTCTGGAGGTGCTGCAGGATTTTCTGGGATTCTCTAGGAGCATCCCTGGGATGCTCTATGGGTTCTGAGGATGCTCTTTTGGGGCTTTTGGGATCACCACAGCCCAAATCCCACCCAAATCTGGCAAACTGGGTGTTTATTGGGGTTCATTACTCCAATCTTGCCACGGGCAGGGAGCATTTTCCCAATCCTGACCCTTATTCAATAGAATTTCTATCCTTCTCATCAAATCAGCATTAAATCAGTGGTAAATACGGGCAGAGCTGCCACTCTACATGCCTTGAACCAGCAAAGACCCGCTGCCGGAGGGTTATCGTTCTGGGCAACCTGTGACAGTGTCCCACCACGCTCACACGGAAGAACTTCCTCCTAAGGTCTCATCTTTCCCCCCCCCCCCCCCCCCCACCGTCAACTTAAAGCCATTCCCGCATGTATGCTCACTACATCCCCTTGTAAAAAATCCCCCTCCAGCTTTCTTGGAGCATCAAACAGATATTGGAAGGCAAACTCATTGTCTAAGTCATCATCTAAATTGTCATTTACATCATCTTCAAATCATTGTGAATTTGCAGTTGAATTGAAATTCTATCATTGCTAAATGACCATTGGATTCCCACTTGATTTTAATACAGTCACTGAGTAATTACCATTGGTCATTAATAAAGCCCTTTCAGTTATCCCCACAAGGATGACTTCTCTGAACCATTCCCCTGTGAAGCACAATGAGGCACAGCTCCAAGTCCATTTCCCTTCAGGTGTGCAGCAGCAGATCCAGCAGGGCCCCCATTCCCCACTGAGAGCCATGGCAGATGAAGGAAGCCCAGCACATCCCAGTTGGGTGCAAAGAGAGCTGCAGAGAAGGTTCCCGAGAGCAGGAGAGCTCCTGGCACAGGGACTATCCCAGCTCCAGCTCCAGCCTGCACTGGGCGCCCTACGCCTCCTGCTCTTGGTGGCAGGGTCACAGCAGAGCCCTTTGTGACCCGGTCTGTGACAGTCCCAGGCGTGGTCACATCCCATGCGCTGCCCTTCCCTCCCCTGCCCACATCCCTCCATCCTGCATGGGGGCAGAGAGACCCCGCAGCCACCCCAGGAGGAAGCTGGGAGCAGTTACCCCGAAGGGCTAGCTCACTGCTCGGGGCAGGCTGGGAGTCGGTCGGTGCGTGGGGAGCAATTGTATTCTCTCCCCTTGTTATTGCCCTCATCATTATTGTTATTGGTGGTAGCAGCAGTGGTTTGTGCTATACCTTGGTTATGGACTGCTCTTATCTTAGCCCATGGCAGTTACATCCTCTCCATTCTCCTCCTGTTCCCTCTGGGAACTGCGGTGCGGGGGGGTGTGTGGGAAGAGGAAGGAGAGAGAGTGAGCGGCTGCGTGGTTCTGAGTTATGGTCTGGGCTAAACTATGACACTCCGCAGACCCAAAACTGCCCCCCCTGTGACCCCAAATTTACTCCCTAGTCCCAGAACTGCGCTCCAAGTGTCCATGAAGTGATCCCCCAGGCCAATAACTGCCTTCCATGTGACACCCCAGACCCACAACTGTCCCCCAAGTGAACCCCCCTTGACCACCGAAACCCACAACTGCCCCCCAGTGTGACCCCTATAGAGCCAAAACTGCCCCCCAAGTTATCCAAGTGACTCTCCAGACCCACAACCGCCTCCCAAGTGTCCCCCAAGACCCACAACTGCCCACAAGTGACTCACAGACCAGCAACTGCCACCACAAGTAAGCCCCCAGACCCACAAGTGCCCTCCAAGTGACACCAAAGTGAACCCCAGACTAACAACTGCCCCCCAAGTGACACCCCAGACACAGAACTGCCCCCAAGTGAGCCCCCAGTGACTCCCAGGCCCATAATTGCTCCCCAAGTGCCCCCCTGGAACCCACAAGTGCCCCCCAAGTGAACTTAAATTGACCCACACACTCACAAATGCCCCCCAAGTGACCTCCCTGACCCACAACTTCCCCCCAAGTGACACCCAAGTGACTTTCCAGACCCACATCTCCCCCTAGAGTAACCCCCAAGTGACCCCCCAGATGCACAACTGCCCCCTCAAGTGACCCCCCACACCCACAACTGCCCAACAAGTGGCCTCCCAGACCCACAACTACCCCCTAAGTGATGCCCAAGTGACTTCCCAGACGCTCGTCTCCCCCCAAGTAACCCCCAAGTGACCCCCCAGACCCACAGCTGCTCCCCCCAAGTGATTCCCCAGACCCACACCTGCCCCCCAGGTTGGGGGTCAGAGAACCCTGGCACCCCAGAGGCACGGATGGGCTGGGGGGAGAAAACTCTCCCGGTTGGTTCCATTTCAGCCTGATCAGCGCAAGCAGGAACAGTAAAAAGCCTTTTCCTCCTTCTTGTCCTGAGCCCTGCTCTGCGGTGCTGGCAGAGCCATGGCAGGGCAGCGCTGAGCTTCCTCTGTTGCCCCCTGCGGACAGGCAGTGCACAAGGGCAGTGCCATCTGCTCTCGCTGCTTCTGCAGCAGCAGCAGTGGTGCTCTGGCTCTGCGCTCAGCTGAACACAGGGTTTACACAGCTTGTCCGAGCTTGAGCACGCTGTAAACAGGAAGAGAGCATTCAGGAGCAAAAAGGGTTTGAAACAGTGCCCGCGTTTCCTTCTTTTCTGTAAGGCCGTGTTCTGCTCCTGCAATCCAGTCAGGCCGTGTTTTCCTGCTGACCTTCCCCAAGGCATGGGCTGCCTGATCTTTGTCTGGTGCTCATCTCTTTCTTCTTGCCTTTGAAAACAACAGCAGCAGGGTTTGGTTTTTCCCAATCTCTTTCGTTTTCAAGGCAGTGGATTCTTTCATCGAACCTGAAGGATTTTGGCTCAGGATAAGCAGACATCCTTGCGCTCCTCCTGACAGCTGAGACAAGGAGGCACCCAATGGAATCAGTTCTGGGTAAGGCTGGGTTTGGTGGCTTTGTAATGGAGAAGAACTTGTGCTTGAAGGCAGTTGACGGAGTTTTGGGTCCTTAGGACCTTAGTACAAAAAATGTGGGAAAAATGAAATAGAAAAACAGGACCTGGGATAGGGAGCGCCTGGGCCCTGCAGATGTCCAGGATGGGCACAGTTAAACTGGCTGATGGGTGGAGGGGCAGGATGATTGCTACGTTAACGAACCCATTGAGCTGGTGTAAACATCTACTGGGAAGCATCTGGACTAGCTGGTGTCCAGGATGGGAGCAGTTAAGTTAACTGATAAGTAGGAAGACAGGATGATTGCTATGTCTGTGGTGTTAATGAACCCTTTAGGCTGGTGTAGACATCTACTGGCAAGTATCCCAGACTAGCAGGTGTCCAGGGTGGGAGCATTTAAACTACCTGATAAGTAGGAGGACAGGATGATTGCTATGTCTATAATGTTAATTAAGCTGGTGCTTCAAAGACTGCCAGCAGTGATGAAGATTGCTGGAAGTAGTAAACGACTCTCAAAGAAAACCACCACATTTTGTATGTATGAGGGAAACCTTCTGGACAATGATGGAGTTCATGTGTAGCCTCAAGAATATGTATGTATGCATGCCCAAGGGACTATGTAAGGATGGCCTGTGTGGCAATACGGGGATGCATGTTAGGAGGAGCTATCCCCGTGTCTCCAGGCACTGCAAGAAAGGATACCTGCTTGTCAGCTTGAAACCTTTATTGGTGAGTTTGCTCCTGGAGTTTTCTCCCAATCACAGCGTATCAACAATATTCATAGAACCATGGAAGAGTTAGGGTTGGAAAGGACCTTAAGATCATCCTGTTCCAACCCCCCTGCCATGGGCAGTGACACCTCCCACTAAACCATGTATTCTTCCACCCATTTTAAATCAATTTCCTAGCAGTTTCACCAAGTTCTCCTTTGTTCTTGTCTTGCGGGATTCCACCGCCTTCTTGGCTATATAAAACTAGATTTCATGCCCCTTCATTTTTCTCCTCTCTAGCCCAAAGTGCCCCAGCCTCATCTGTCTTCTCATGAGGCAACTTATTCCCTCCTGTGATCGTTTTAGTTGTCTTCTAACTTCACCACCTTCCTCCCTGACACAGTGTCGTGGTTTAAGCCTCTATAACTCACGCAGTTTTGCTCACTCACTCCCCCCTCTTTCTTGCCCCCCACTCCCGGAGGGATGGGAAGGAGAATCGAAAAGAATGCAGCTCTCACAGGTTGAGATAAGAACAGTTTAGTAACTAAAGTATAACACAGACCACTACTGCTACCACCAATAATAATGATAACAAGGCAAATACAAGGAAAGAATACAATTTCTCACCACCTAAAACCAAACCCGACCACGCAGTGCACCTCCCACCCTTCTGGGTCTCTCCTCTCCGTCCTCCATCTTGGGCATGACGTGCTGTGGTATGGAATAACCTCTTTGGCCAGTTTGGGTCAGGTGTCCTGTCTCTGCTTCCTCCCGGCTTCCCCTCCTCCCTGGCAGAGCATGAAACTCAGAAAGTCCTTGACCAGACCAAAACATCACTAAGCAGTAACCAAAACACTGGTGTTATCAGCGCTGTTCCCAGGCCCAAAATCAAAAACACAGCGCTACACCAGCTACCAAGAAGGAGAAAAATGACTGCTGCTGCTGAACCCATGACATTATCCACCCCTTATTCCATACCATTCACATCATGCTCAGATCCCACATTTTCAATATACCATCACATGTATATGTGTACATCCACATACACAGAGAAAGGGAGCGAGAGCATTCCTTAGTGCATAGACCAATCCCTACAAAGCTGCTGAGTCCATTCGGTCCGTGATGTCAAGCTCCATTTTCTGTAACAGCCTTTCAGAGCAGGAGAGGCTGTGTGCAGAGTTCACACTCGTGAAAAACCTGGGCAATAGTGTCCATTGCTAAGTCCACCCCTCGATCATAAGTCCATCTGTGTGCTGCATCTCTGCCCTGATGACCTGAGGTGTCATGGGCCCATCAGGCTCCAAGTAATTCATCCACCCCTCCAGCAGTTTCTGCAGCTTGTCGGTGGGGACTCCATACAGCTGCCTTCCATCTGCGATGCTTCCAAAGCACTGGAGGGGCCCAGTGGACTAGATACTCGCCCATACTGTCCCACACACACTGCCACTCATGGCTGTCCAGGCTTGGGGAAACTCTCTTGGTCATCATACATCGTAGTCTAACCCCAGGCAAGGCCCACACCCCACTCTGCTTAACTCTTGGGACCACACAAAATGGTTGTGGGTAAAACACACTGTGTATGCATGCCACCATGCTGATCCCCATCACAATCAGCAGGCAGGTCTCAAGGGTACCCAAAGGCCACTCAAACCCTTCAGAACTCTCAACTGAGGCTGCTGTACTTGTCACTGGGGCTGGTGTAGCTGCTGTGCTTGCCGGCTCTCTCACCACCAGCTGCTCTTTGTCTGAGTGCAGGTCTTCCGCCTCTGCCTTGCTGGGAAGTGCTGCGTGGTCTCCTGCATCCCACTGGGGCTCTGCGGGCGGCTGCTGGGGAATGCTCTCGGCCGCCGCGGGGCTGGGCTCGGCTACGGGGCTCGGCTTCTCCACCGTTGTCTCCTCCCGCTGCTCGGCAGCTGCCGGGCTGGGCTCAGCGGGGGGGCTCACCCCTTCTGCTACCTCCTTCCTCTGCTCGGCAGCCGTCGGGCTGGGCTCGGTGGGGGGGCTCGGCTCCTGCTCCCCGGGTCCGCTCCCCCGGGCCGTTTCGGGAGCCGGCGGCTCCCGAGGCAGCCCCCCCTCGGCTCTCCACAGCCTCGCCAGGGCGGTGAAGAGCAGCCGAACTGCTAGGTACACATTCGCCCCCCACGGCTTCTGGAGCCCGCCCGTATCACAAGCCATTCCAATAAAGTACAATGAAACAAGAACCTTAAACCAAAACCCATATCTGAAACATGCTAAGATAACAAATACCGGCTGCAAGTAAGGTACAACAGGCTGAAACCATGAACGCAAGAGAACCAAAAGCAACAACTTTAAGAGCCAATAAATCAGCATTGTGACGAGTGGCTATTAATCCTATCGTTATCTCAACCCTTAGAGCCCCACCAGAGCAGCTCCTCTGGTGGTTCCCATCTCAGTGTCTGGGTGCTGGTGACGCCTGTGGACACAGGAGCTTGGAACGAGGCTGGTGGCGATAGCGATCTTGGGGTGCTTTAAGATTCTCTGCTGTGCCAATGTCGGTCACTCTCCACTTCTCGTAGGTGACCGTGACACTCTTCCATTGCCCAGATTGAGCTGCGGCCCCTCGCATGGTCCACCTCTGGACCAAAGGTACTGTGGAAGAACAGCAAATGAGGGACCTCCCCGAGCTGCCTGGGCAGACGCTGGTCACCCTGCGGCACCTCCCGGAGCACCCCTGGGTGCCCAGTGATCATGGGCATGATGCTGCCGCCATCACAAAGCTGTGGTGGTCGCTCTGCAGACGCCCACTGTGACGGGGCCCCCACAATGAGCGTGGGGTATTTAAGGAGCGAGAGCCCTGCAGGAACCAGTGCAGAGGAGACCCCTCCGTCGGGAGGCTGCATCTGCCCTGGCTGCCCTGCGCATCCAGGTACGTGGTCTTTGACTTTGCAATGCTGGTTTAGTGTTGGCTTGAAAGACATTGTGGGTGCGTGCTGCAAAGGGAGGAGAAGGTGTCAGGAGATGTGCTGGTGCCATCCCAGCTGTGGGAGCAGGGCATGGGTGAGGAGGAGGCACTGGGCTTGTTGATGTGCTTGGAGCTGAGCTCTGCCTGCAGAGGTGCTGGGGGTGAAGCAGGAGCCTTCTGTGTGCAGGAGCTGTTGGTGTCAGAGGTGCTGAGAAGGTGTCAGGGCAGGAGAACTTCTAGCTCCCTGTCAGAGCCTGGGGCAGTGCAAGGGGGTCACCCCAGCTCCCAGGAACCCCCCCTTAGTTTCATCCCCCCCTGAGTTGAGGGATAAGCTCATCGCCAGGATCTTAACATGTATGATTTAAGCATGACCAAACCTGCAGCCCCAAAACCTGGCAGGGTCCACCCAAATCTCCAGTTCCCCCCTCCCCAATGACTTGTGGGGTGGTCTCTGGTGGCTCTAGTCCCTGTTTGAGGGCTCCGGTGGTCCCTCAGATGACTCTGCCCCCTGTAGACCTTGGGGACATTCCCATGAACCTCCAAATCCCCCCAAACCTCTACTTCCCTTCTGAACCCCAAATCCCCTCCATTTACTGCCATGGGGCTAAAGGGACACTGAAGAGTCAGGGTACCCTGGGAGAAATGTAACCCCTCATTTTGTGGCCCTGGCTGTTCCCCCAGTCCCTGCACCACACCGGGGAGCTTTGGGGAATCCCCCCCAACTTCCAAATCCCCTCTGAACCCCCAAACTTTTCCCCTCAATTCATCTCCACCCTGGAGGAATGTTGCTCACCCCAGAGTGACTCAGGGTGCCCTGCGACACAGGTATCCTCCTTTTTCAGCACATGGGAGATCACCCAATATAATGTGCCTCCTACAGTGAGTTTTGGGGAACCTCCCGGAACCTCCATATGTTCCTAGAACCCCCAAATCCACTCGAACCCCCAGATTCCTCCCATTTATTCCTACGGGGCTGCCTAGGTCATCCAATGAGATGCAGCTGTCCTGGGATTGATGGACCCTCCACTTTCGGGAGATGGGGGTTCCCCGAAATAACTGAGCCTCCCTACGGCATTCTGGGGACCAGGCTGCATCCCCAAAATCCTCCCGGGATCCCAAAAAGTCTCCGCAAAACCAAACCCTGCAGCTCCAAAGCCACCTCAGCTCAGCGTAGTGGCACAGACCCACTAAAAAAGGGGTGTCCTGAAAAGTGAGGTCCCCCCAGCACCCGCCCTGGGGCTCTTCCAAGATGCTCTGGGACCCCGAATCCGCTGGGGAGACCCCAACATTGCTTTGGATTCAGTAGTGAATTCAGGGGGTCAGAGGGGGTGGATCCACCAAAAAGGGAACTCCTATAAAGGGGCACCCCAAAACCATGCTGCTCCCCAGCGGCCTCTGGAGGCACCCAAAGCAATTGTGGTGCCCCCCAAAATCCTGGAGTACCTTAAATCTCTCTGAAGCACCACAAGAGCAGGCAAGACCACAAATGGGCGGCCTGGGGCAGCCCAAAAGTGAACCACATTCCACCATATCCCCAGGCCCTCCCAAATGAATCCAGGGACCAAGATCTTGGAAGGGCCCCACCAAACACCCCCACCCCAAATGGGGATGCCCCAAAAAAGCAACTCCCCACCCCCCAACCCAAAGCCACCAGCCCCAAACCGCTTCTTGTTCACCCAAACTACATGCTATGGGGCACTACAACACCCCTTCCCCCCAGTATAAGGGAGCTGGGGGCAGCCCTTGAGTAGGATGTTCAATTTTGGGGTGTTCCCCCCATAAGACAATAAGCAAGGAGGACTGGTAGGGGATGAGTAAGAGCCTTGCAGCAGGGACTGGGAGCACTGGGATATTGAAACGCCAGCAGTATCTGGGGCCATAATGTATTGCTCTATACGGGTGCAAACTGTTCTGTGCTGCTCCATACAGGGATGCGTAAATTTGCAGATGATACCAAGTGAGGTGGGAACGCTGATCTGCTGGAGGGTAGGAAGCTCTGCAGAGGGATGTGGACAGGCTGGATTCATGGGCTGTGGCCAATGGGGTGAGGTTCAAGAAGGCAATGTGCTGGCTCCTGCACTTGGGCCACAACAGGCCAAGCGACGCTCCCGGCTTGGGGAAGAGCGTCTGGAAAGTGCTCCTGGGAAAGGAGCTGGGGGTGCTGATTGATGGAGCTGAGCATGAGCAGCTTGTGCCCAGGCAGCCAGGAAGCCCCCAGCATCCTGGCCTGGCTCAGCACCACTGCGGCAGCAGGGCCAGGGCAGGGATTGTGCCCTTGCACTGGGCACTGGTGAGGCTGCAGCTGGAATCCTGTGTTCAGGTCTGGGCCCCTCACTGCAAGAGAGACATTGAGGTGCTGGAGCAGGGCCAGAGAAGGGCAATGGAGCTGGCGCAGGGCCTGGAGCACAGTGTGATGGGGAAGGGCTGAGGGAGCTGGGGGGTTCTGATGGAGAAGAGAAGGCTCAGGGGGGACCTTATCGCTCCCTACAGCTGCCTGAGAGGAGGATGAAGATAGGAGGGGGCTGCGCCCTGCTCCCAAGGACAAGGGATGAGACAAGAGGAAAAGGCCTCAGGCTGCACCAGGGCAGGTTTAGATGGAGCTGAGGAACAATTCCTTCCCCAAAGGGTGCTCAGCATTGGAACAGGCTGCCCAGGGCAGTGCTGCAGTCACCATCCCTGCAAGTGCTCACACACCGTGGAGATGAGGCCTCGGTGCCATGGGTTAGTGGTGGCCTTGACAGTGCTGGGGTAAGGGTTGGACTGGATGAGCTTAAAGGGCTTTTCCATCAGGACTGATTCTATGATTCTGTGTTCCTTTCTGCTGAGGCACCGGGGAACCAGGTATTTTCTGTTGGTGTTCCCTCGGTGAAGGGAGGGGCTTCTAAACCTGGTGAGGGTTTGAAAGGCTGTTGTAACGCTGATGGCTCTGCATTTACAGGCATCTGCAGTAGTTTGGAAACTTCAGTCTGTCCTTCAGGTAACTTCACTTCCTCTGCAACCCCCTATAGGTAGGCATGCCATTTTCTGACAGTGGGTTTGTGCAGCTCCATCCTGAGGAGCAGTTCCCTTTGGGATGCTGTCAAGTCAATTGAATGGATTGAATGGATGCTTTGTACTGCTTGTTCTTGATCAATGTTCTCAGTTTGTTTTACTGCTGGTTCTAAAGACAAGACTTCCTTTTCCCACTCTGAATATCTCAGTTCAGTGTCTTTGAAAGAGGTGACTTGAACATTAAAGCTCTTTTTGGTCCATCAGGGCCAGTTTGATTAGGTCACAGTAAGAGCCATGCTCAGCAAACCCCCATTCTATTATGAGAGGGTGGTGGGGGTGTACAGGCCCCAGTGGCTGGTATGGCTACAATACCTGTATTAGGATATTTCCTGCTTCCTCATGCTCTGGATTCCATTCCCATGTTTTCCCTTTCATAACAGTGACTACAGTGGGTGAGCAATGATAGAGAATCCAGGTCCATATTTCCTCCAGTATCCTGGAGGACCCATAAGCTGTTGCAATTCCTTCCTAGACTGAGGTATCTGCCCTTGTTCTCTCCTTCTGAAGGTGTCTGCAGGAATCACTGCGCTGCTGCTATATCCACCAAGTACCCCCAATTTGACTGGTTTCTGCTTGGTTTCTGACATTGCTCAGGTGCGACCGCGGGGGAAGCAAGCAGCAAAACCAATATGGTTGATAAAGCAAGCTTAAATTTATTTCAGAAAATACTCTGATTTATATGAATCAAACGACTGATTATGTCATACTTATTGTTACATGATTGGTTGCAAGCTATCCGTGTTACATTCTCATTGGTCAAAACTAGCTAACAATCATTGTTAAATATAATTATCTAGCAGTTACATTTTGCAATTCTTCTGAAATTTCGGTTCCTAAGGTACTTTCCATCTTCTTCAAAACTAGATTGTTCCTTCTGATAATGAGTCCTCTCCAGGTGCGCAATTTATGATTTCATTGTCTATTGATAGTTTGTTTACAGTGCCGGACTCCAAGGCAGCAGTACTGTAATATATCTTAAACGGGCTTCTGCTCACAAAGTGATTTCAGTGATCCGTTACCTTGCTCAATAAGCCATTCTCCAACAATTCCCCCTTTTTCTTTTTGCGCTAATAATACATTGTTCATAGTTTTTATAGCCATTGATTTAACACAAGATATAAGACATGCAATAATCAACATTCCTATTATAAGCACAATCAAGATAATAAATCCTTGTTTAACCAATTCTTTTAACCATCCTGAAAGACCCCATCCATTTAACAATGCATCCAAAGGACTTTGCCATTCTTGCAGTTTTTTCATATTATCATTCAGTTGTCTTATCCTATCATGTATGGATTGGGATTTGTCAGTAAGGTTAAAGCAACACATTCCTTCAAATTCCTCACAACCATGACCATGAGCTAACAACAAAAAATCAATAGCAGCGTGATTCTGTAAAGTAGCTTTCCTTAAACTATCAGCTTCTGTAGCAAGATCATACAAAATTTTTGAGGTTATATTGATTTGTTTCCCTGCCCAACAAGTCAGGGCTTTAAGCGCTAAAGCATTATATGCTGAGCTAAGTTGTGGCAAAAATATAGCAGATGCAATTGTTGCTGCTGTGCCCCACAGAATTACCTTGTCAGAACAATTTTCATATAAAATGTGTATGTCTCTTTTAAAGCGGTGCTGTTCTTGATTAATTTGGGAAAATTGTAACAATTGATGTTTCATTGGAGTTACCAAGGTTAACTTTCCAAGGTAACAAGGTCCACCAAATGGTTTACACGGGATACCTGGCCAGGCTCTATCTCCACATATTAGAAAATAACCTGGAGGTAATGCCTTGGCCCTGGTTTCTGCATACCTTATGTCCTGTGTGGAACAAAAGGACTGATTGTTATATTTAACATCTAAGGGTGACACAACAGTTTCAACTGGGCCTTTTCCATTAGATATAGGACTAAATTTCACACATCCATCTGCTTGTTATGAACCTAATAAACTTAATTCTTGTGGGGGCAAAATTACTTTTGAAAGGTTCCTTATTAATAGGGCATTTAGGGTAGACATAAAGCTCCAAGAGCCAAAATTAGCAGTTTCTTTTATGATCGTGTCATTCAGAGGGGTTGACAACTTTACCCATTCTTCAGTAAATTCAGAAAGATTAACGATAGGACTGCCTATTAAACAGGTTTTAAATGGATTTCCTACTTGATGCAAAGATAAACAGAAATCATTTACTCCCGCCTCATGAGCCCACTTCATCCATATATTCTCTGCATTACGACTGGCAGTCAGTTCCTGAGGAAGGTGCTGGCTCAGAAGTGTCTGCGGGAGGAGTGGCATCAGGAGCAGGAGCAGGAGCAGGAGCAGGAGCAGGAGCAGGAGCAGGAGCAGGCTTGGTCCATTTCGACGGTATCCACTGAGGACCTGTAGGTGTAAGCACACACATATAGCCTCGCCCTAAATATTTAACTTCTGCTGGACCCTTCCAGATACCTGTAGCTGGATCTTTATAATGCACAAAGAAGGGTGTTTCTTGTGGTTGTTTGGTTAGTTTTGAATGTACATTTACAGAAGGTTCATCGTTCTCTCCAAAAATACACAGATGATTAAGAACAAAAAGCACTTTTGCCAATTTTTCATGAACATCTGTGATACCTGTGTATTTCTGTAGATACATTTTTAAAGTTTGATTCATTCTTTCTATGATAGCTTGACCTGTTGGAGAGTGCGGGATTCCTGTGACATGCTGCACTCCCCATAACTGCAAAAATTTTCTTACTTTCTCGCCTGCATAGGCAGGGCCGTTATCTGTTTTAATTTTTTCTGGCACCCCCATGACTGCAAAACATTGAGTCAAATGTCTAATTACATGCAATCCTTTTTCCCGTTTGGGCCGTGGCCCAAATATATTTGCTATATGTGTCAACTGTTACATGCACATATTTCAATCGACCAAAAGTTGAAACATCAGTTACATCCATTTGCCATAGTTGACATGGACCTAGACCCCTAGGGTTAACTCCCAATCCCAGGCCAGGACCATGATGACTACAGCTTGGACATGTTCTGACAATTCCTTGCGCTTCCTCCAAAGAAATTTTAAACTGCTTATAAAGTCCTTTAAGTCGATTATTAGCAAATGCCAGTCCTGCGGCAGCATTGCTGGGTTAGGCAAACCTGGCTGAAGTGCTCCCATTGTCTGCATTTGGCTGTTCACTGCTCGCAGGTCATGTAACAAGCGAGGTTTTCCTGATTTCTTTTTAATAACAAAAATGGGAGTATTCCATGGACTTGTCGACGGTTGAAGATGTCTTTGCTGCAGCTGCTCCATGACTAACAAATGAGCTTGCTCCAGACTTTCCTTTTTCAACGGCCACTGCTCGATCCACACAGGATCTTGAATAATCCACGTGAGTTGGATCGGGAAAGTCCATTCTGCAGTGACCGTAATTAAAAAGGCTTGTCTGTGAGAACTAGTCCCAGATGATTTAAAACATCACGGCCAATTAACATATTTACCCCTGAGGGTAAAGGCATTACTGTGATGTGCGTGAACACAACTCGTTGATCCAAGACAACTTGAACTCTGTTTACACTGCGTTGGATTGGTACGGTACCACCAACGCCTTCTACACCCCTCATCATAGCCCGCAATGGCCAGTGAGGTGGCCACTGTGTGCTGGAGAGAATGGTGATGTCTGCTCCAGTGTCTAACAGAGCTAATAGTTGTAGCTGTTCACCTTCATGCACAATTTTCACAGCAACAACTGGCCGGTGATTTAATGACATGGTAAGCAAAGCTAATTCTCCTGTAGATCCAAAGCCAGAATTTCCTCTTACTGGGATAACCTCTTTGGTCGTATCTGCAATCAACTGTGGAATAGGTATTAATTGAGCAATTTTGCTTCCCTTTTTTACAATCATCGGTGGAAAGTGTGTTTGAACCATTATTTGTATCTCCCCAGTAAAGTCACTATCAATTAAACCTGGTAATATAAACAGTCCTTTTAAACTGGCAGAAGAGCGTCCCAATAACAAAGCTCCTTGAGGCTGGCTGTTGATAACAATTGGTCCCTTGACACCAGTGGGGATTTTCTGAGGACGGTTGTCAGTCAAGATGATCTCTACTGCGGTTGCCAGGTCCAAGCCGAGGCTCCCTCTGGTTGCTGGGCGCAGATCACTGGCTGGCTGCAAGGTGCTGCTGCTGTTGTTGCAGAGACTGGAGCCGCGATTGGTGTCTGCGCGTTGCGACCCCTCACGCTCTTTTTTGAGTTTCCCGGTTTTCCCTTGCTCCGACATGCTTCGGCGCTATGGTTATTTGTGTTACAGTTTTGGCACCACACATGAGTTACACGGCATAGGCGATGAAAATGTCCGTTTTGCCCACAGCGATAGCATTTTATGGGCCGTTTTAAACTGTTGCTCTGAGTGAAGGCTGTGCTTTCAGTGCGCAATGGAGAAAGAGCTGCAAAAACCTGCTGCTGGGCTTCTAAAATATTCTTCCCTAAATCTTTCATAGCCTCCACTATCATAGTTTGTGGTCCAACGGGGACCCTGCTCATGCAATCTAACATCAGTTCTATAGTGGCATCTGCTGGCAGAGTAGCCAGGATGCTTTTTGTCATGGCATTGCAGTTCTCTAACACACATTGTCGCAAAAGGGCACCTTTCATCCACTCTTGAGCATCTGAATAATTTATAGCTTCAGTTACTTTGTCTACAAAATCGGCAAATGATTGTGACCGCCCCTGTCTTATTGACATATAAGATGGGGACGGAGGAGAAGTTTTGACTAGACTTATAGCTTCTCTGGCAGTACGCATGGCTTCCACGATAATATGAGGTCCTGCCTGCACCTGGAGATCCACTATGGAAAAGGGGCCTCTCCCCATTAATTGTTCAACCGTGACGCCATGAAGTGGGTCTCCAGGGGGTCTAGGAGTGTGGGCAGAAATCTCACACAATCGCTGCCAATGTGCTTGCCACAGTAATTGTTGAGATTGTGTCATAATTATTTTCATAATACACTTAATATCTTCCGGACATAGCAAAGTTCCTCCCCAAATATAGCTTAGCATCTGTTTAGCAGGCTCACTATGCAAACCTGACTCATTCACCGTGCTTCTTAACTGAGATAACAACTTCCAACTTAGGGGATAATAATTTCCCTGAAGCGTGCCATCGCCACGATCTTCAAATTGGACAGGAAAAGCCTGATGTTCATTTATTATTTCCAAGACATCATAATCTTGTGTTGCTATCAAGTCTTTAGAAATTGCACCCCAATCAATTCGTTTAAGTGAGCGTACCTTGGTTGGTTTAGAATTTACAGTTTCAGGGGTGTTAATATTTGTGGGATTATTTGTGGGGTTGTACGCTTCTTGAATCTCTGGCATATCAGCCATGGACGGTGCAGTAGGTGGATTTGAATCTGAATTGTTTGCCAAATTGTTATTATTATTAGAAGGGGAAGACAATGGTTTAACTGGAATATTTTGTCTAGTAGGTGTGGGGGGTATATATGGAGCCCCCACGGCTATTTTTCCCCGATCATCAGGCACACCTGTGTCATCTAGCCGCTCCTGCGCTACGGCGGCTATTCGCTTTTCTTCCTTATATTTCTTTAAACAATTAATAACTTCCCGCCAGACTTTCATTAACTTTTTGGCATTTTTATCGTCATCTATCACCATGTCCCATAAACAATCACCATATGCCCTCCATTCCGCAACTTCAAACAACAGGTCTGACTGTTTAAAAAACCCTTTTTTCATTCCCAACTCTACCAAGCCTGACAGCTCCTTTGAATTAATGTCCTTAGGACTTACTCCCCGCTTTTCTAGAAAGCACTGTAATAAAGACATTGCTACCTCTTTTTCCATTGCGCGCGACTTCGATGCAGCCTTCACCCTGGGTAGCAACAATATCGGCGTGGCGAGCTTCCTCAATATTTTCTTTTTTCTTTCTTTTTGTTCTTCTTAGCCCAGGCACGGACATCTCTTATCATTATCTTTTTATCTTCATGTTCCTCATCTTTTCGACTGTGTCTTTTTGCCCCCTGACCGCTGCTTGTCGGTGCCGTTCCGATCCTACCCCACGGTCCGGTGGAAACAGGGATTGGGGGTCCCTGTTCGGGCGCCACTTGCGACCGCGGGGGAAGCAAGCAGCCGAACCAATATGGTTGATCAAGCAAGCTTAAATTTATTTCAGAAAATACTCTGATTTATATGAATCAAACGACTGATTATATCATACTTATTGTTACATGATTGGTTGCAAGCTATCCGTGTTACATTCTCATTGGTCAAAACTAGCTAACAATCATTGTTAAATATAATTATCTAGCAAGTTACATTTTGCAATTCTTCTTCAATTTCAGTTCCTAAGGTACTTTCCATCTTGTTCAAAACTAGATTGTTCCTTCTGATAATGAGTCCTCTCCAGGTGCGCAATTTATGATTTCATTGTCTATTGATAGTTTGTTTACAGTGCCGGACTCCAAGGCAGCAGTACTGTAATATATCTTAAACGGGCTTCTGCTCACAAAGTGATTTCAGTGATCCGTTACCTTGCTCAATAAGCCATTCTCCAACACAATCTCACAGCCCCGGCAGGATTTCTTTCTGATGCCTAGGTTTCCCTTTACAGATCTGAAGAACAAGTACCTTCAACAAGTGATTCATCTCAGCTCTGAGAGGACGAGCCAGCTAGGTTCTTTTCCATTGACTTACAGGAGCCTACGTAAGCGGCTTAAACCTGCAAACCTACCTTTTAGATGATGAGATGAAGAGGGCAAGGCACACACTTGGCCCTCTGATTTAGAGGAATGGCTGCTACAAGAAGGAAGGAAATCATCTCTTTTGTGGGGTGGAAGTAGTAATAGGTTTAAAGTGCATCCTAAAAGCTTCTGATTAGGTACCAATGGAAACTTCCACCACTAGGAATAGTTCATTTTGGGACAGATCACCTGGAGATGGTATGGAATCTCTCTCAAACTACTGAAATCCTCCAAATGTTAACAAGTGACCCAATATAGCTGATCTTACCTAGGAGTATGGAGACAGACTATGGGGGATGGAGACAGGCTAAGCACCTACTCAGGGCTGCTCCTAACCTGACTTTTTGTGGCGGGGTATCTAGGATGACAGTTTAAGACTGTTTTAGACATTGTTCATCAGAAAAAGTAGCACAAATATAGGACATTTCATGCTGATGCTCAGCCCATTGTGATTCTTGCCTGTGCTTGCTACAGGCCTGAAATTTCAGCCCTGCAAAGGCAAAGCTTGAAACATAAACCTGACGCAAGTTCTTTTTTGTAAGACTTTTGAACACACATGCAGAAAAGCACAAGAACATCTCCTAGAATCCACCTGAGGCAGGGCTACCATTGGATGCTGCACAGCTCCGTTCCAGACACAGCATCTGCATTTATTCATCCTCATTTTCAATTGGTAGATTGATTTTTCCACATGAAAATCCCTGACCTAAGCAAGCCTCCCTGTCCAGCACACTAGCCCTGTACCGACCTTTCAAGCAATAGGCATCCTGCTGAAGATGTTCCACAATACCATTCCAACCACAACTTTATTCCTGAGGTAGAAAATAACACCTTTGCCGTGGACTTCTCCTTGCTTTGGAACTTGAGGCGCTGGTGAAGAGCCCGGAGAAACGTGAACTTCTGAGGCTTCTGCTTCTGTCTCACTCTCTGATCGAATACCCGTCCCTAATGCAAAGATATGAGATAGCAAACATCCAGTGTGGAAAAAAGCAGCAGCTTTTTTTGTTGTGATTGCGAAAGCAGACTAAAGAGTGAGGTTCTGTAACAGCCTGAGGCATTCTCCTTTGAGGCGCATCCAGCAAAAGTTAGGTTTCAATAACAGGAGAATGAAGCAATCCTAACCTGAATCCTAACAACCCTGACAATTGCTGAAGTGAGTAGCTGAATTGCTGAGGCGAGTAGCTCGAGAGACGCCACCTTCAACACCAGAGCGGAGGGAAGCTCAGCCTCCGGCAGCCTCAACTCACAGTGTCGAGAGCCACCGAGTGAGCCTCAAGTCCTGGAGAGGACTTCCCCAGGATCCGGCAGCTAAGCTGACGTGAGCATGGACTCACAGGGGGCAGCACCAGGAAGGACGGCACCACCCTGACTGGCTAAACACCTGCCCCAGGGATTGCAAGCGACCAGGAGAGAGGCAAACAGGGCGGGCAAACAGGGCGGGTGGAGGCAGCTGGCGTGGCAGTTGGCACTGGCAGGCAAGCAGGATGGTGAGCACTCGCCTTATGACCAGGGCCCGGTCTGAAAGCTCTGCTCTGACTGCCCCGGCGGTGGCCAGCGTAGGCACCCAGACAGAGCCGATGAGAGGGGAGGCTGCAGCGCAGAGCTCAGGGTGTTGAAAGTGCCTCTGCTGGTCTCTTGAGGCGAGGGTGCGCAATGGGCAGGGCTGCACTCGGTGCTCCCTGGTGCAGGTCCTCCTGCAGCAGGTGACTGAGCTGTGGGACCCTGTCAGTAGGCTGAAAGATGTCCGGGAAGCTGAGAGGAAGCAGGACTGTTTGCTCCAGGCCCGAGCTGTGCAGGGGCCTCAAGCATCTACTGCAGCGCATGGAGGAAAGAAGGAGGCTATTAACCCAGGAAGCTGGGAAATAGTAACAAAAAAACCCAACAAAAAATGGAGAAAGTGATAGAAGGAAAGCAAGTGCTTGGAAAACATAGGGGGCTTTTAACTTAGGTCTAAGATAGAGAATAAGGTTTGTGTTGTAAGTCTGTGGTGTGATAACAAAATTTAGTAGTCTTACTAACAAGAGTGAATTATTTCTTTCCATCCTTCTAATGAGTGAATTCTTTCTTACTATCCTTCTAATTTATCAGTTAGTTTGGAGACACTGACTCCCAAACATCTGCTAGCTTGGGATACTCCTTGTCTCCCCATCCTGTCCTGCTTGCAGTCCATTTTGTACAAAGGTCACACAGCCCTAAATCTTTACCAGCTCACAGAAACTTGCAGGTACAGCTGGTTTCAGCGAACTGTGATTACTGGGGCATCCAACTGTGCCAAAGATGAAAAGTGCACCCTGAGGAAGACTGCTTACTTCATCTTGAAGACCCCTGCGCACGACCATCGGAGGGCAGTGTGCAAGCGCCAAAAGGGAGGAGACTTATGCTAATGAGTACCTAAACTAATTGTAATATCCCCACCGCTCTCTCACGAACCTAATGAATATGTATGTTTGTGTGTAATAAATATCTGCTCGCTTAACCCCTAGGTGTGCAAGTTAGGAGGAGTGATCCCCCTTGCACCCGGCGCCGTAATAAACATACCTGCTTTATAACTCTCCTTGAGTTGTAGAGTCTGATTCCATGTTTCAGAAGAAGACAATTAAAAGCAAGGGGCTTCCTCCTAAATTTGACGTCCCCACCCAGAGCTGCATTGCTGCAACAAGCTAGCAGTGTTTCCAGGAGGAAAACTGAAAATGGGCAGCAGATGGGTGACGCAGCTCAATCCCCCACTTCCCCATCCGATAGCTTCCAACCAACTGAGCGTGGGGGGTCTTGCAGCTAACCCCAATCTATGACCTTGTGTCCCCTGGGCTGCAGCAGAGGAAGGACATGGAGGTGGGCCTGAGGCTGCAGAGGTACTTGTGCAGGAAGGCGCACACAGCTCTTGGTTTGTGTTTGGGGTTGGGAAACTACCTCGTACTCCTGGCCACCCTGTGTGCGGCTGGCACGCAAAGCTCCACAGTGCAACTGGAGCAAGCGGAGAACAACTTGATCTTGCTGGAAACCCAGCTCTAAACACCGTGTCTGGGAAGCTGTAGTGTTGCATGGAAACACATATGGCCTTCGCTTTCCTCCCTGACCTCACGTGCCCAGCTATTTCCTCACTCGGGCTCTGTGGCTGTGAAGGCAGAGACAGAATGCATGGATAGAAGGTCCCAGAAGTCGGAGATTAGGAAGCATTTCTTCACTTCAGCTGTAGTCAGGCATTGGAAGAGGCTGTCCAGGGTAGTGCTGGAGTCACTGTCCCTGGAAGAGTTCACACACCATGCAGACAAGGCCCTCAGTGACACTGATTAGTGGTGGCCTTGGCAGTGCTGGGGAGCAGTTGGATCTGATGATCTAAAAGGTCTTTTCCAACCTAGTTGACTCTATGACTGCCAGGAGCAGGTCGGGTGTGCCCAGTAGCCATGGGCACAATGGCACCAACATCACAAAGCCTCGGTGGTCACTGCGGAGATGCCCATCACCGGTTGGGACTGGTTGGGAGCAGTCACGGGCGTGGTCATCTCCATGGCAGCCGCCAGGGCTTTGTGATGTAGGGGGTGCTCCTCGTGCCCAGAGGCTATTGTGACGTGGGGTGACACCATGTTGACCAGGGGGTACATAAGGAGCGAGAGGCCTGGAGTACCTCAGTCCAGAGGAGCAGCCTCCCTCAGGAGGCAGCAATTCCCCTGGAAGCCCAAGGCAGTTCAGCGTCCCAGGACGTGGAAGATGCCTGCGGGTAAAGAGGCGAATGCCCTTTCCGAGCCCACTGAGGGCAGGCCAAGTGAGCAGAGAAGGCGCCAGGTGAGGGCCGGAGCAGGAGGGAGAGGCCAATGGTGGGACGGGGCCGCTCAGAGCTGCCTCGCTGCCTGCACCAGGAGTGCCGGCACTGAGGGGGCTACGGTGCCAAGGCAGCCGCCTCCATCACGCACCTTTTCCTCCTCCTGCCTGCAGGTGGCCCACAGGCAGCCCGAGGAAGCACCGCAGGGCAGCTCGAGCCAGGCGTCATCCCACCATGGAATCACACTGCCACGGCTGTCGTATCCAGAGAGGTTTCAGCCTGTCGCCATCCAGCAGGCACAAGTAGGTAGCCCCAGGGAGACAGGGCCAAACGTCTTCCCGACTCAGGGAGATGCTGACAGGCATGCGGGAGGTGCAGAAGGGAGCAAGCTGAGACCCCGTGCCATGCCCTGCAGGCTGCCCGCACATGCCGGGTGCTCTGGGAAGTGGCCATGGACTGCGGGTGGCCAGCCCTCTCCCCAGATGGCTCTGGGAGCAGGAGGCAGCCACCTGCGGGCCTGAGGCCTGCCCTGGGGCTGGCAGGGGAGCCCAACTGCCTGAGCTCAGCCAGCTGGGCCTTGGGCGCAAGGGACACCATCACACAACCTCTCTCCTCGGCTTCTTTTGCAGATGGGCAGCCTGAGGGACCAAGGGGTGCTTCTCAGCACCAGCCAGTCGAGACAGGAGCAGACATTCCATCTGCCACCACAGCTGACAATGGCACCGCGGCCATCACCTTGCTCAGCAAGAGCAGTCAGCAGCTGCTGCAGGCTGCCATCTGTAACACCAGCAGCCTCTGCAGCTTCTGTCAGTGTGAGCGACTCAGCCATCATCACTTCAAGCACCAACCCACAGCAGCTTCTAACAGCTGCTGCCCAGCTGCGCCGTGTCCCCAGTTATGGCAGCAGAGATAAATGGCTGGAGACCTGTCAGCCTGCTCTACTCAGGTCCACAGTCTCTGCTCCCACAATGAAGAGCTCAGGGAACATGAGCACAGGGCTGTGCAGGCACAGCACTGGCAGCCAGGGACCCTGCCAGCAGTCAACAACTGCAGGGACACAAATGAGAAGAGTCACTTATCTGGCAGCCAACAGCAGCACGGCCCCAGCCACTCAGCACACATTGAGGAGCACTTGGGAGGCACCAGAGCACCTGCCAGCAATGCCCGCAGCAGGCAGCAAGAGCAGCCTCAACAGCAAGTCGCTGGGGCTGCACCAGAAATTGTTTCCCCAGCGTCTGCCCCTGCTGCCCAACATCAAAACTTCAGAGCAGCCAAAGAGGAGCTGCCTGGCCAGAGCTCCTGAGAAGCAGTGGGCACCTCTCCCTCCTGTGGCACTGTCACAAGGATCCCATCACTCTGGCAAGCAGGAGGCAGCAGCACAGAAACAGAGACAGGCACCTGCCCCACAGACCACCAAAGCAACAGATGAACCTCTGCAGGCCACAGCCATAAGCAAAGAGAGGAAGCCAGCATCTGTGTCAGCGGAACAGGAGAGACAGCATGTGGAGGACATCGACAACATGCTGTCCCAAGTAAAAGTCGTAAATTTACAAAACATCTGGGTCAAGCCCCTGGTCCCAGAGCTCTACCAAGACCCGCAAGTGGATATCCAGGCTAGACCCAGCAGCCAAAGCAGAGCAGCCACGGGTGAAGCAGGAGAGGCAGTCGGAGACCTGCAGAGCATGTCTCCTGTCCCAGCCGGTCCCACGGACACCAAGCCAGCAGATGTTAACCTGGCTGGAGCTGCTGAGGAACAGCAGTACTGCGCATCTCTCGCTGCCGTTGCAGAAGTGGAGGAGAAAGCACCAGCACCAGTTTCCTCTGGCTTTCAAATGCAGGAGGCTGTGGCAGAGGGACAGAGAAATGCATTTGACCTGCTCAGCCCCACAGCAACGGAGCTGCTTCTTCAGGAAATAGCCGAGCGCCTAGTGAGTGATATCCTGCACAAGGCCTCGGCTGTGAGCCAGGAAACAGACAAGCAGCGTCAGGAAGAGCAGGACATTGATGAAAACCATGTGGATGTGCGGAAGGGAGCAATGAGGCCTGCAGCAGATGAGGACGCAGAGTCTCCTGTGGCTGTAAAGTCTCAGGCAGAGTCTTGCTCAGCTCCTCTTGTCCCAGTGGCAAGTGAGGCTGGAGAAGACATCGTGTCTCCCATGTCTCTAGAAGCTGAAAAACAGGACAGCAGTTCAGAAGTCTCCCTGGCAGAACACGAGGAAGAAGTGGCAATGTCATGGCATGAGATCCCTGGGGCAGAGGCTGCAATACCCCATCTTGCTCCTGGAGCAGACGATGAAGGAGAAGCAGCAGCTTCTCTCCTGATACAGGACCCTCAGCACCAGGTGAGTTTCACGTGTGTGGTAGGCATCAGTGATCCTAACGTCCTGCAGGCAGCCCCTGACCATAAGGTGCATGTGGCAGGGACATTGCTGGTGCTCCCTGTGCCATCCTGCTGACATTCCCTCCCTCCCCTGCCTGTGCTCTTGCTTCTGCGTCCCACACCCCTCCTCTGGAGCAAAGGCCCTGAAGGAGAGCAGCCCGTGAGGAACTTCCCCAGTGAGCAGCCACCAGCAGCACCCCCAGAGACCAACTGGGGGCCAGTGCACCACCCAGCCCTGGTGCTGGTCACAGGGCAGCAGGGGAGAAGGCAGCCCATGGCACAGCACCCACACAGCTACCTGCAGCCCTGAGAGAGACACGGCTGGGGAGAGCTGTCAGCTCCTGATGTTCTGCTATGTGTTTACAGGAGGAGCCAGCAGCCTTGCCCACGAAGGAGGAGAGACAGCATGTTGAGGACATTGAGAACATGATGTCCCGAGTAAAAGTCTTACATTTACAGAACATCTGGGTCAACCCCCTGGTCCCAGAGCTCTACCAAGACCTGCGAGTGGATATCCAGGCTAGACCCAGCAGCCAAAGCAGAGCAGCCACGGGTGAAGCAGGAGAGGCAGTCGGAGACCTGCAGAGCATGTCTCCTGTCCCGGCCGGTCCCACGGACACCGAGCCATCAGCTGCTACCCTGGCTGGAGCTGCTGAGGAAGAGCAGCACTGCACATCTCTCGCTGCCGTTGCAGAAGTGGAGGAGAAAGCACCAGCACCAGTTTCCTCTGGCTTTCAAATGCAGGAGGCTGTGGCAGAGGGACAGAGAAATGCATTTGACCTGTTCAGCCCCACAGCAACGGAGCTGCTTCTTCAGGAAATAGCCGAGCGCCTAGTGAGTGATATCCTGCACAAGGCCTCGGCTGTAATCCAGAAAAGAGACGAGAAGTGTCAGGAGCATGAGCACGTGGCCCAAAGCCATGTGGATGTGTCAATGGCACCAATGGCATCTGCAGCAGTTCAGGACACGGAGCATCCTGTGGCTGCAGAGCCCCAGGAAGATCCCAGCGTGGATGAGCAGCAGACAACAGCACAGGCCCAGAGAGAGGAACCTGCCTCACAGAAAGTCACAGTAATCAACAGAGCTCTGCAGGTCTTATTCGGACGCAAGCTGAAGAGAGCACCGAAAAAGCACCTCAGAGAGGCCAGCACAGACGTTGCCTCCTCACCATTACACAAGGATGAACTGGCAGTGTCACCTGCCAGTGTTCAGGACACTGAGGAGGAACCAGGTACGTCCCTGAGTCAACTGGCACAAAGATCAGGTCAGCAGCAGCATGTGCATGAGTTCAGCCGTGCCTCAGCTTCTGCTCCCTGGGTGAGGGCTGAAAGTGTTCAGTGGAAAGCTCCTGGGGGAAGTCCTCAGTGGCGGGTGGCAGCAGGAGCTTGCCTGGTGCCCGCCCAGCCCCGCACCTACAGCTCTCCTTTCCCCACACGCATCACCACCCTCCCGGATGCAGAAGCAGCCCAACAGCGACGACCATCCCGCTTCAGGAGGGCGCTGAAGGCTCTGCGCAGGGCTTCCTGCTTGTCCTGCATCAGCTCACAAGTGGAGGAGTAGCGCCCAGCTGCTAGCTCCAGACCCGAGGGAGCTGCACTGAGGACATCGTGCTGCAGCCTGCGCTCACTGTGAACGCTTTCTCGGGCCAATAAACCGTCTCTCTTTCCCCTAACTGCTCTCCTCTGCCTGCTCATGCTGCGGCTGTGAACGCAGAGACAGAATGCATTGACAAAAGGTCCCAGAAATCGGAAAGGGAAGTCATGGGGAGGGGCCTGGAGCAACTTCTCTTGACTGACTGCTGTGTCAGTCACTCCTGGAACTCGATGGAGTGGCGGAGCGCGGCCTGGGGGCGGGCCGGGGAGCGCCAGGGGGCGGTGCTGCCTCGCCAGACCGAGCGGCTGCGGCTCGCCCAGCGCCGGCGCTGCCACTTCCGGGAGGGTCGAGCGCAGCCGCGAGCCCCAGCGGGTGGCTGGAGGGGGGTGGGGGGCACCATTGTGGGGAGCGGCGGAGGAAGGGCTCTGAGACGCCGAGAGCTGCCGCTACCGCCGCGCGTGTTGCTGCTGCTGTAAAAGCCTCTGCCGCTGTAAAAGCTGCTCAAAAGCCGCTGCCGCCGCAGCCTCGCTCACAGCGGCTGTGTCCACGCGTGCCCTGAGCCTTTGTAAACTGAACCTGAGCGTTTGGACCCTGCAAACGAGGCTTTAGAAGTGAAACCTGAGACTTCGGAAAGACAACAGGAGGCTTCATTTTCCTGCTTATTTTATCCCCTTTTGTTTTTCATTCTCTTCCTTTCCCTTTCCTTTCCCTTTCCTTTCCCTTTCCTTTCCTATTTCCTTTCCTTCTTTCCTTTCCTGTCCCATTTCCTTTACTTCTTTCCTTTCCTTTCCCATTTCCTTTTCTATTTCCATTTTCCTTTCCCATTTCCTTCCCCGTTTCTCTCTTCCTTTCTCCTTTCAATTCCCCTTTCCTTTCCCTTCCCACTTCCTTTCCTTTCCCATTTCCTTTCCCATTCCTTTTCCATTTCCTTCCTTCTTTCCTTTCCTGTCCCATTTCCTTTCTTTCCCATTTCCTTTTCTATTTCCATTTCCCTTTCCCATTTCCTTCCCCCTTTCCCCTTTCCTTTCTCTTTTCTGTTCTCCTTTCCTTTCCCTTCCCATTTCCTTTCCTTTCTCATTTCCTTTCGCCTTTCCTTTCCCATTTTCTTTCCTTCTTTCCTTTCCTGTCCCATTTGCTTTCCTTCCTTTCCTTTCCCATTGCCTTTTCTATTTCCATTTCCCTTTCCATTCTCCTTTCCTTTCCCATTTCCTCTCCCCCCTCCCCTCCCCTCCCCTCCCCTCCCCTCCACTCCACTCCACTCCACTTCACTCCACTCCACCAACTAGGTTGCCTTTGCTAAGTGTATCCCAGTATTTGACAGTCCCACCACCCATTTCTCTCAGTGTAGTTTTTAACAGCCCATTGTACCGTTGGGTTTTCCCAGAGGCTGGTGCATGGTGGGGTATGTTATATGCCCACTCAATGACATGCTCTTTGGTCCAAGTGTCTACAAGGTTGTTTCAGAAATGAGTCCCATTGTGTGACTCTGTTCTTTCTGGGGTGCCACGTCGCCACAAGATTTGTTTCTCAAGACCCAGGATAGTGTTCCGGGCAGCGGTGTGGGGCTCAGCGTATGTTTCCAGCCATCCGATGATTTCTTCCACCATGGTACGCACACGGCGCTTGCCCTGGCAGTTTGGTGGGAGTGTGATATAGTCAATGTGCCAGGCCCCGCCGTATTTGTACTTCAGCCATCATCTGATGTTCCTCAGTGGCCTAACTCTTGGGTACATGAACATCTCCATGGCATACCTTCACCACCAGATTCTGCATCTGGGCAGCGATACCTTGCCGCAATGCAGCAGCCCGGATGGGTTTCCCTCTGCGCTGCCAGTTGCTCTGCTTCCGTTGCTGCAACCACCTCCACAGGGCATTTGCTGCCATCCGTGAGGAAGCAGATATAAAGTACTGGAGATTTTTCTCGTCCGTTATATGGTAGGGCTTCTTCAGCATCTGTTCTCTGGTGACATTCCAAAATCGTTGCCTTCTGGCCAGTCCATAATCACTTCCAAGATTGCTGGACAACCGGGATTTCTATTTGAGCTCATTGGTGTCATCAGTGCAACCCCCTTACTCCATATAGCATCAGTTGTATGATGTGTAGATGTTCCCTTTGAACCTCCAGCCCAGCACAGGCAACCAGTGTGCTAGGAGAAGCTGTGCTTCAGTGCCAATCACTTCTGAAGCAGCTCAAACCCCTTCATAGGCTGCCAGTATCTCTTTTTCAGTTGGGGCATAACCAGCCCCAGATCCTCTGTATCACTGACTCCAAAAGCCAAGGGGTCAATCTCGAGTCTCCTCTGGAGCTTTCTGCCAGAGGCTCCAGGTAGGACCGTTCTCCCCAGCTGTGCTGCAGAGCACATTTGTCACATCTTGCCCAGTCCAGACTGGCCCAAGGGCATGAACTATCTCCTGTTTAATTTGTTCAGAGGCTTGTTGTTGCTCAGGGCCCCATTTGAAATTGTTCTTCCTTGGGTCACTTGATAGAGCTTACAATTAAACTGCAATTTGGGCTGTGCACAGGCCCTGTGGGGCTATTGAAGGGTGAATGGCTCCTGCTGGGCACTCCTGGGCTCTCCAATCAATGGATCAGCTCATGGATGGCAATCAGGGAGTCTTGGTTGGCGCCATATTGCCGGTGCTGTAGTAATGATGGCAACTGTTGTTCTTCTGCCTTCAGCAACCCCACCACAGAAAGATCCTGTGAGAGACCAGGCAAGTTGGAGAGCTGCTGCATTTCCTCTGTCTCCATGACAGCTCTACCAGAAGCTCATCGGTCACCTTTTCACAGTGCCTGTTGCAGGGGCTGGAGTAGCTGTGCCGCCTCTTGCTGGGGTAGGAATAGTTGCCATGACTGTTGTGGGGGTTGGAGTGCCCGCAGTGCCACGTATCTTTTATTTGTGCATGTATATATGTATATCTGTATATATATATTTATATGTACACTGTAATGTGACAAAGTAGTGGATTTTTACTGGAAGCGTCAGACCAGCCCTGGAACTAGGACTTTTCTTTAGAGTATCTTAGAGCTATCTGTGAAGGAGAAGGGGTATTGCAGCACAACAGAAATAATGGCAGAATCCCAGCCTGTCCACATGTCTGTTTTTTGTCAAAACAAAGCCCCCCAACAAAACAAAACACCAAAAACCAAACACCAAAATGTAAGACAATGAAGAAATAATCAATGCTTCTGTTCATCTTTTATAAAAAAATCTGAACTCATTTGAGGTTGGCTGCTAAGAAGGAGAAAAAGAACTGTTAGGGCTGAACTCAGGACAACTGTGCAGCAATACTTGGCAAGCTTTCCAGGGATTTTTTACCACCACCCTAAGATTCAGGTTCTGTTCTGACACACGTCCAGAAATACGTGTATTAGAAATAAAACCAAAAACCAACCCCCGCACTTCAGACCAGATACGAGTTGGCTTTAAGAATCACGATAAGTGGGGCTCCGACACCAGAAGCACCTGAGGCTGCAGTGCTTTTACAGCAAGAGAGAGAACACTTGTAAAGAGAGATGCGAGGCTTCCACCCTCCCTGTGGCTAACCCATAAGCCAAAGCAGGTACAGTCAGAGCAGGTGGGAAGGGGATGCTTTTGCTTTGTCTTTCATTTACTTTAATCAGTTCTAACTGTGTCTCCCCTCCGACCCCAGAGTTTTTTCTTTTTCTCAGGTTTTTTTTTTTTTTTTTGGAGATATCTTTGTCACCTTCTGGCAAGATGCTACTTAGAAATGTAATCCAGGTATGCCAGGGAATCCACAAGGCTAAATGAATGCTCACTTTATTTATGAACACTGCTTTGAGTTTATACACATGCTGGTAAACAAAGAGAAGAAGAACTGCTGTCAGGAGCTAAAACCCCAGGGAGGTGCTGATCTCTTCTCCCTGGGATCCAGGGACAAGACACCTGGGAGTCAGGGGAGGCTCGCGCTTCATAGAAGGAAGCATTTCTTCACAGAGAGGGTGTTCAGAGGGTGGCACAGGCTTCCTAGAGAGGTGATTGATGCCCCAAGCCTATCAGTGTTGAAGAGGCATTTGGACAATGCTTTAACTTTTGGTCAGCCCTGAATTAGTGAGGCAGTTAGACTAGGTGGTTGTTGTAGGTCCCTCCCCAGTGAACTATTCTATGCTATGCTGTTCTGTGCTGTGCTATACTATGCTATTCCATTTTAGTCCATGCACTGACTATTAGTTAAATAATGATGAGCCTGTTATTTGCCTGAAATGTCAGATATTTTTTCATCCCCAACATCATTTTTATGGACACACAATGGTTCCAAGTGGAAACAGTGTTTTATTTCATTTATTTCATTTAATTTCATTCCATATTGGGAAAATATTCCTCCCTTTGAGGGTAGTGAGACACTGGCAGACTCTTGCCCAGAGAAGCTGTGACTGCCTCATTCCTGGCAGTGTTCAAGGACAGGTTGGACACAGGGGCTTGGAGCACCCTGCTCCAGTAGAAGGTGTCCCTGCCCATGGCAGGGGTAGGAGCTGGATGAGCTTTAGGGTCCCTCCTGACCCAAACCATTCTATGACTTTATGACTCTGCGACTCTGCAACAAGCAGTGGGGAAGCCAGGCTGGTGTCCAAGCTAGCTTGGATGAGGTTGTGTTTGCTGCTGTGGGATAGGAGGGAGTGGCTGGAGGAGGTGAGGAATCTGGAAGGAATATGTAATTCTCCGAGTCTTGGATGCTCAGTTTGAGTCTGAGGGAGGCACGTTTTTTTGTCCCTTAGCTGGAATGGAATCAGCTGCTGGTGAAAATGGAGGCTCCAAAGGAGCGTGGTATCTGGAAGTCATACTCAGATGAGCTTGCTCTGATAACAGAAGTGTTTTTCCACTGGCGACAGACTAAGCACAGTTGATGGCTGCCTTTCTAAGTCTAAGTCGATGTCCTGTCTAAGTCGATGTCGATGTCCTGCCTAAGTCGATGTCCTGTCTAAGGAGTTCTCTTGTCTAAGAAATGTCTACTTGCCAAGAAGAACCAGCTCATACTCTTTTCCAATGGGTGGGTCCCATTCCTAGGCCTTTGCTATCTCCTGCGAACAATCTTTCTCTTTGTTACTCATTGGCAGAAGTCTTGTGGCCAATTTGGAGAAAAGCCTGGTGCATGCAAGCACTGTCAGACACGTGGTGTTTTCCTTGAATTCCTGCTCAGTGAAAATAGCAACTGAGAGGGCTTTGCAGCAAGGGGCTGTTCTGGGGATGCAGGGCTCTGTTCAAATCTTTGTGCCAGCTGTAGGCTTTCCTGAAGAAAAAGGAAAGGCTGCTCCGCCCTGCCTCATATAACCCAGGGGAGGCGTGTGGATGGGGAGCGTGACTGGGATATGAGTCCAGGCGGGAAAGGGTTCACACACTTTCTGAAGTAGAAGAGACAGCTTTCAACACTAGAAAGTCCAGTGGAGCAGCTGCCAACATAATAAATTTCATGTAGAACAGGCTTTGGAGCTGGTTTCCTAGGTAATGGATTCTCTATTCTGGCTGCTTTTGCGAGATCCATACCACTGTTCTAAGAGTGTTGCAGCATATTTCCCACCTTCACTACTGTGAAATCTTTTTAGAGGGACGAGTGGTCATGGGGAGACACTTGCTTCCTCAGGTTGGAGTTGCTCTTTGTTGAGGAATTTCTCCACCATGCGTGTAAAAGTAACCGGAGGAGCTGCATGTTGCTGTTGGGCTCCTCCTGAACTGCAGGCTTGTGTCATGTGCCTGCACACCAGCCTCTTGCAACACTTTGGGGGAGAACATGTGCCAAGCCCTTCCCCTTCAGTGAGGAGTTATGTTCTAGAGAAGCATGTATTGTCAGCCTATGGAGCCCTCGGGAATGGGATGCTGCCTTTCAGGTAAAGAGATGGGGAGACCTGCTGTGTCTTGGGATGCCTGTGGTCCAGCTGTGCTGTGAACCCAGCCTGCTGCTGGAGAAACTGCAGTGCTGGATGCTGTCCCTGTGTGTAGTACTGGCCTGCAAAGGGGAGGCAGGAGAAAGAAGGTGAAATTGTTCTGAGTGTAAAGGGGAAGAAAGGTGAAAGTGGTGACTATAATGGTGAGAAATGTCCAGAGATCCCTGGTCATAGGTAAGGATCTTGTTCTGTGGTCTGCTGGTAGAGCAGAGATGTGAATTGAAAGAGCAGCTGGAAAACAAACCTGTTGATGCTACTAGAAATACCTCAAGGCATTTAGGAAACATTAGTGCTCCTGTTCCCTTCCCTATGACTATTGTAACATGTTTTCTCTTTTTCCTTCTAGATAGAATTGCTGAGGCTCTCTAAAGTGTCTTTACACTTGTGGAATTTCATCCCCTCTGCCACACCTGGAGCGCTAGCACTTCTTGGCTGCTGATGTATCTCATCTTGTCTAAAAAGGCAGACAGCTTGTCAAGACGAATAAACGATAGCCACTGAAAAACAGCAGGAAGAAGCACCTGAGGAGGATTCAGCACCCAAAACAGAACCATGTGTTCCTCAAAGACTGCTTCCCTTGCTGGAAGAGGAATGCACAGAGAATGAAACCTCAACCTCCCTGCTGCCAGCAGGGTTGCAGCTGCCCTCTCTTCTCTCTCAGACAGATGAGAGGCTGGGTCTCTCACAAGACCTTCCATGCCTGCCAGTAACAATTCAGGCCAGCACTCTTGAGGACAACAGTAACAAACTAGAATAGGATCTCAAGAGGAAAGCACAGGTGCGTCTGAAGGTGGGACACGTGCGGAGAGGCCGCTGCAGAACACAAGGCTGTCTGTTGCATTAGGCCAGTGTTCAGAGTCACTGAGCATATCTGCAAGCCCTGACAGATGTGCTGAGCAGAGCTGCGTGCCAAGTGAAACTCCTCATGCTCTGAAGCTACCTGAAGAGAGCCAAGTGCCATTCAGCAATGGGGTACTGAAAGAGGATGGTCCAGACCTGCATCACGAGTGTAGCAAGGCACCAAGGGATGGATGAAGATTGCCCACAAAGTAAGGGATTTGAAAATCCTCCTACAAAAATGTGGTGAACAAGCATCTTATGTGCTGTAACCCTTTTGCTTCAGAACATGGGCAGATAAATCTTCCATGTATTTAACTTCCCCCCTTGATGACTATTTAGCCCTCAGGTGCAGGTGGATCTGCATTTGTTCTCAGAATTCCCATCTCTAGGATTCATTGTTAGCTAGGTGATCTTCAGGGTATACTGCAAAGGGGTGAGCGGGCTGGTCCCTGTTCAGCACAAAGTTTCTTGTGTAAAGCTGAGCATGTTCTCGAGTAGCCCAGTGAAATGGACTGTGGATGTAGGCCAGGCTGCAGAAGACCTTGCTGGTTTGAGACAGACTTGCTCATCCCAATGGTTTCTGCTTCGGTTGGGCAGCCTCTAGTGAGCCCTGGGCCCTTCTCTGTGTTTGTGAGCTGCTGCTGGAAGGAAGCCCTGAGGCAGGTTTCTGAGTCGCTGCTGGACGAACTAGGGAAGTGCTCTGATGAACTGTGATAAAATGGGTCAGTTCAGACCTTGCACCTCCCTTTTTGCTTGGAAGGGCAGGTGCGTGCCAGAAAATCCCAACAGGGAGCAGGGCTCATGCGGTTCCTCCATCTCTGTGTGATGCTATTGCTTTCTAGATCCTGGATAATGTGTGTGTGGCAGAATGCAAAGCTGTCTGAGCAAATGTTAACCTGTGTGACCTTGGGGATGGATGTTAAAATCCTTTCTAGGATGCTGTGGTGCCAATAGCCCTTAATGACCGGGCCAGTAGCCCTTCTAATGCCTACAGAGTAGTTGGAATGCTGGTTGTTGTGAGACGGGGGGATTGAGTTTGCCCACAATAAAGGATTAAACCCACAAACCATTTGTGACATGTTGCTCTAGTGAGAGCAGCCATAGGAAGAAATTGGTTTTGCCTTGTTGTGAATGCTGGTGTGACAAAAAGGTACCAGTGTGCTGTGGAGCCTGGTGGCAAGAAAGACTGACAGCTCTGCACTGAGACAGCTGAAGGGAGATGGGACAGAGCAGGAAGGGTGCTAATGTGCGAGCAGAGGTCACACAGCTGACCCTAACAGCCAGGCTGTGAGGCTTCCATCCTCATCCATGACAAAGAGCTGTAGTGCTGGCCTTTGACTTTCTAAGCATCTGTGTTGTCTTCCTAGCAAAGATGTGGCAACTGTGAAGCAGAAGACACTGATGTTGGTAGTGAGGAATGTGATGCCTTCTTCAGTTGAGTCTTTACTGAAACATTCTCCAAGGCCTCTCAATGAAGGGGCTCCAGGAGGAGGAGAGCACGCACTGGCAGGAGCCCCAGGAAATCCAGGATGACTTCTCTGAACCATTCCCCTGTGAAGCACAAGGAGGCACAGCTCCAAGTCCATTTCCCTTCAGACGTGCAGCAGCGGGCCCAGCAAGTGCCCCCATTCCCCACTGAAGGCCACGGCAGATGAAGGTAGCCCACCACATCCTGGCTGGGTCCAAAGAGAGCTGCAGAGAAGGTTCCTGAGAGCAGGAAAGCTCCTGGCACAGGGGCTATCCCAGCTCCAGCTCCAGCCTGCCCTGGACACCCTGCGCCTCCTGCCCTTGGTGGCGGAGTCACAGCAGGGCACTTTGTGATCCGGTCTGTGACACTCCCTGGTGTGGTCACGTTCCTTGCGCTCTGCCCCTGCAGGGCTGCTGCAGGGTTAGCAGAACCCGCCAGTGCCATTGCCCCTGCCGCAATCCCTGGCAAGCTTCTGCAGGCGTTGCCAGAGCCCTCCCGGGATTTGCCACCTTCTGGGATGCCCGCTCGGCTCCCACTGGCTTTATCAGACCTCTGGGTCCCTGCAAGACCTTCAGGAGCCCCCTAGGCATTGCAGAAGGTGGCTGGGCCTGGCAGGATCTGGCACAACCTGTGCAGTCTCACCAGTGTTCCGCAAGACAGCATGGACCCTGGTGTGCTCACAGAACCTAGATGTGCATTCTAGACAGAGGCAGGAGCCCTGGTGGCCTGGTGGAGCTCAGAAGCCCTGCAGGTATTCCAGGGGCACCAGGGCCTATGGTGAGCAGGAAGGACCCTGGGCAATCTGGAAGCCACAGGTGAACGCAGCAAAGGTCCTGGCAGGCTCTGGCAATGCCAGTGGAAATGCACCAGATTTTCCACAATGCTGAGCTGCCCTTGGAGCTTCCACTAACGCTCTCAGGAGCCGCCCAACATTCCCGACTGATGGTGGCACTGCTGGCTCTGCGAATACTGGGGCAGGAGAAGGGCCCTGGCTTATGCTGCTCCTTCTGGTGTCGTGGTGGCTGCACATGTGGCAGCAGGCACCTGCATCTCCTGGTGCTTGGGATGTCCCTGGTAGCTCCTGAACTGTTGGAGCTGCTTCTGCTGACACAAGTGCTTCACTCTCCTGTTTGTTCACCCACCCAGACTGCAGTGGCTTCCCTTGGGTAAAGCAGTGCTGAGGGAGACCATGCCAAGAGCTGGGCTGAACCTGAGGAAAACCACATCCACTCTTTGCCTCCTCAAGCACAACTGCAGGCTCTCAGCTTGGCCAGGCAGGAGTTACCCTTCATACAGCCTTTAGGTGCCCAGAGGTGTCACCTGTAATAAAAGATCACGGATAAATTTTAAATAGCAATTTATTAAGCGAATAAAGGTAAGCAAACAGCGCTGGGTGCGCGGGGAGTCGGCGCTCCACCAACACGCACGCGCACAGTTCTCGCTTCCCGCTTATATTCCCTTTACTTATACATATTCCCAAACATTCTAAGAAAAGGTGGGTCTATGCAAATAACTCCCACGCATGCTCTGTTCATCTTCTAGAATCTTCTCTGTTCTTGGCTCGTTTCCACGCATACTCTCTTCATCTTCTAGAGTCTTCTCTGTTCTTGGCTCATCTCCAAAACGACCTCCGTCCTCTGCTCATGCGCCCAAGATACCTTCCTCTATAACAAAACTGGCCTGAGCCAGTTTATTAGGAAGTCTCTTGCAAAATATAGGAACTATGTACAGTACATTTTTAACCGTTAGTCTGTGGTTATACAAGGAGAGGTCATATCTCATCATCTTGTCTCAATATTGCTCCTAATTTCCACAAATCAGATGTATATATCTCACAATCCCCCATCTTTTCCTTTATAGTATTGATTTGTGTTTTAGTTTCCAATCGAGTCAATACTTGCTGTATTGGAATCAATTTTGGATCATTTTCGGTTTTTATTATCATTCGGGAATGAGTCTTTTCTTTTCCTTCCTCAAGATCAATAGGTACAGCAGATATTTGCATTCCTTGTATAACCGAATGTATTAATCTAATAAAGCAAGGTATTAAGCATGGGATAATTAATAAACCTGTAAATATCCCTAATACAATTACTCCTATCCTATTAAAACAATCATTATTAAAGAAATTGCCCCACATCCCTCCTAAGTTTATCCCATTCCAAGTTTAAACTGGGACATGTGCAATTTTTTTCATTTCTTTAACAAGTTCATTTACAGCTTTTCCTTCATCATCGATTTCTAAACAGCAATTACTAAGGTTAAATTTTCCACACACACCTCCTTCCTGCGCTAACAAGTAATCTAGAGCTAAGCGATTTTGGTATAAAGCTGTTCTCATCTTTGTATTCTGTTTTGCAATCAGTCCTAACGCATCTCCTGTCTTGTTTACAACTATTTCTACTACAGCTTGCAATCTAATAATTCTATTAAGCATGTATATTGGAGTCCTATAACCCCAGGACCCATCTTCTGCCCACGTAGCAGGATCATAGTAGGCGATTATTCTCTCAGGTGGCCACTCATTATCTTTCCAATGCCCTATTTGTAGACTCCTTTTATGTCGTCTTTGCCTTAGCTCATCAGCTTCAGCATACGCTTGGACTCCCAATCGTTCTCCCCGATTTATGGGTAACAGGAAAAAACTGGGTCTTATAGCTCCTAATACACAGGATCCTGTCCAATTCTTTGGCAAATAGGCATAAGCCAATCTACCACAAATCCAATAATGGCCTTCCGGAGTTGGCCACCCATCTGGTACGGTTGTCCCATTAGTCCCATTTTCGAATTGGGCAGCCATTTCCAGTGGTTTTCCCCATTTGTCCCATTTTCTCCTAGTTTCATTCCATAGGTAACCTCCTTCACATTCCAGGTTACCTTCCTGTTTTCAATTTCCCAGATTTTGCCAGCAACTCCTTCCAATTATACTTGTTTGAAGTACCCATTGCTGTTTCCTGTTACCTTCTCCCTTTCTATATTTCAGGATCCATTACATTGCTTTCCATGGCTTCCCATGGCCATCGTTCACCCTGGTTGGTTCCCCCGCAAACATAGCAGTTAGTTACTTTTAATGATTTGGCAATATTTTCCGCTAGATCTACAAATAGGTTCTTTGCAACTGTTGGAATTTCATATTTCACTCCTGTTTCCATTTCATGATAAAATGAGTTGAACAATAGTTGATGCTGTACTGACTCTTTTGTTTTTTCTATAATTTTCACATTAATGACTGCACCTGGATCTTCTCCCAGTCCATAAATTTTGATTCCAATCTTGGTCACTTGTTTTTGTTTCCATTTTTCTAAATTTATAAGGGTCAGATTTACTGGGTTACAGGTACGGGTTGTACAATTACTTTCTGCTCTTATTTTTGTTATTGAGGCCTCTAAATCTTTACGTTGATAATCATATCCCCAGCCTGCCGTATCCCAACATATGCAGGTCCAATCTCTTCTCCCACACAAGTGTGATGATTGGTATCTGGCTGCCTGGCTTGGTACATAATCAGTGTTTATCTGACATTGATTTCCACCAGGACAGATATATTTTGATTGGTCACTAGAGTATCTTCTCCATTCTAAGCTTCCACAACTAGTATCCAGATCATCATCTGTAACATCACATGCATCAAAAATTATTGACACCGAGGCGCTTAAATTGGCTATTGCTTCACTTTTTCCATTCAATCTGCCTTCTTCTGAATTTGTTCTTATTTCTATCCAATATTGACAAGGAAGTTCTTTTGGATCATAGCATACAACTTTGTCTTTTTCTTTGCATAAGGCATACTGGGTTTGGTTAAAAATGCAGCTTCCCAGCCTTTGACCTTTACAGTCATAAATGGTGTGATAGACCAAGGTCTGGGAACTGACTTTTCCCTTCCTGGAGGTTACCACACACTGACTGCAATTGTTTGCCATTATTAAAGTTAGGAGATTCCCCCCAAGTATAATCAAAAGAGGTCCGGACAGGGCCATAGTATTCGGCAGTCACAGCCCAAAGGGGTTGCAGCCCTCGGCAGACTTCTATAGCCTCAATACTGGTTCCCACTCCGGTCTTGCCCTCTTTCCTTTAAGTATTGGGTGACTCCTTAGATCAATTTGGGGCCGAAGTTGAGGCTTCTCAAACCCTTTAGTTGTTCTTCCTATTTGTACGCTATGTTCTGAGATTTTAGTTTAATTCTTGATTTATAATTTAGTGATTGATTTTACTCTTTATTCTTGTTATTTAATATTTTCGCTGGGCCCTTTTCCATGCAAACTTTTTAGCACATTTGGCCAAAACCTGATACCAATCGTTCTCAAATACTTCCCACGTTTCAGGTAAAAGTAGTTCCCAGCCACAAAATAATTTAAGTATGTCTTCTTGTCCTATTTGCTCCCTAGTAGGGAGTGGATTAGGGTTTCTGCACTTCTTGCAGTATAGTTGTCTGTCAAACGATACACAAGACCATTTTTGGTTGCAATTCCAGCATTTACAAACCACCCAGCATAGATGACCCGACTCAGGGTGTTTAATACATGGGATTTCAAGTGGGATTATTGACCTATGAAATCCCGGTATTTCTTTTTCTAAGTCACGGGCCAAGGGAAAAACTCTAGAGATTCCCATAATATTATAACAGCCTGCTCCCCCCGTTAGTTGAGGTATTCTTTCTTCCCTCCAAGGAATAAAGTATACCTGTTTCACATTACATTCCTGTGGTATTTGGAACCATGTATAAAGACTTTCTCTCGCCCTAATTGACATAAGTTAATTCAGACAGAGTTTGCCTGGTTTAAAGGAAACTGTCCATGGGTCCGGTCTTCTTTTCGCTGTCCAGATCTTCAAGTTCGTCTAATAATTAGCTTAGTCTCCCCTGGTTCCGATGTTACTTTCCACTCCTTTATTGGACCCTTGACTCACGATACATGGGTCCACCCTTTTTCTGCAATTCGGACGGCAGTATCTGTGGTTAACAAAACAAGAAAAGGTCCCTCCCAAAGAGGGGATAAAGTTTCCTCTTTCCATGTTTTTATCAACACCCTGTCCCCAGGCTTCAACTGATGGATTGCAAATCCCAGGGGTTGTGTTTGAGCTAACATTCCTATTTCCCTTAATTCTCTCAACCTTTTTCCCCAAATACACATATATTTCTGAATATCATGATCTTCTACTATATTATTCCCGAGTGGCATCCCCTGAGAGTAGGGCATGCCATACAACATTTCATAGGGTGATAATCCAGTCTCACTATGGGGTTTTGTTCTTATATTTACAAGTGCTAATGATAGACATTTTGTCCAAGGCATCTGTGTTTCAATCATTAATTTGGCCAGTTGTTGCTTTATTGTTTGATTCATTCTTTCTACTTTTCCCGAGCTTTGTGGATGCCATGGAGTGTGGTATTCCCACCTGATACCTAAAGATTGACATAGCAGCTTTATTATTTTGGAAGTAAAATGTGTACCTTGGTCAGAATCAATGTACTGGATTATCCCATATCTAGGTATTAAGTGTTCTAATAAAATGTTCATTGCCATTTGTGCCGTGGCTCGTGCCACAGGGTGGGCTTCTACCCATTGTGTTAAATGATCTATTATTACCAATAAATATTTCAACCTTCCGACTTTAGGGAGTTCTGTAAAATCAACTTGTATTCTCTCAAAAGGTCTATAAGCTGTTTTTCTTCCTCCTGTTGCCACTTGTCAGAACACTTTCTTGTTTACCTTCTGACAAGTCAAGCAGCCTTGTGTAATCTGTTTAGCTATTTCAAAGATTCCAATACAGTCAAATTGTTTAAGAAAATGATCACTTAATGCTCTTGTACCCCAATGTGTTTGTACATGTAAATGTTCCAAAATTTGTCTAGCGTAAGCCTTTGGCAACATTTCTCTGCCATCAGGCAGTGTCCATTTTCCTTGTTCAAATTTTGCCCCTATTTTCTCAAGTTTTGTTATTTCCTCAGGGGTATACCTCTTCTCCCTTTCTCGTTTCTCCTCACTTGAACCCCCTCTGTTTATATTATATTAACCCGAACAATCTGAGCCCTCAGAGCTGCCTCCTGGGCTTCTTTGTCTACTAGATTGTTTCCCCTAGTCTGATAATCTAACCCCTTTTGATGTCCTCTAACGTGTACTACCGCTATCTCTTTTGGCTCTCTTAACACTCTTAAAATCTTTATAATTAATTCCTGATGTATTAGATTCTTCCCCTGGATATTAATTAGGCCTCTTTCTTCCCATATTTTTCCAAAAGTATGGACTACTCCAGTTGCATACTTAGAGTCCGTACGTATTGTTCCGCTTTTTCCCTTTAATAATTCTAAAGCTCTATCTAGAGCATATAACTCACAAGCTTGGGCTGACCATGATGGACTCAAAGGTCCTGATTCCACAAGCTCCAGGTCCTTATTTATTATTGCATATCCTGATTTTCAGCTTCCATCTATTATTCAGGAGGATCCATCTACGAACAATTTTTCTCCTTTTTCTAATTCAGTGTCCCTTAAATCTGGTCTCACCTTAGTTTGGACTCCGATTACTTCTAAGCAATTATGTTGTAACTCTTCTGACGGTTCTCCAAACAAAAACTGTGCTGGGCTTTGAGCAGAGGTAATTTTTAATTCTAAGTTACAAGAATCAATCAATATGGTTTCATATTTCAAAATTCTGCTATCCGTTAACCATTTTTCAGCTTTCTGTTGGAGAACACTTCTAACATTATGTGGAGTATATACCTTCAGAGGAGCACTAAAGGTAATTTTCCTGGCTTCTTCTATTAATAGTGCTGTAGCAGGCAAGGCTTGGAGACAGACAGGCCATCCTCTACTCACTGGATCAAGTGATTTAGACAAATACCCCACGGGCTTTTTAATCCCTGCCCAATCTTGAGTGAGGACCCCATAAACTGTTTGATTAGATGTATTCACAAACACATAAAAGGGTTTTTCCAAATCTGGAAGGCTTAACACAGGCGCTTCCACAAGTGTCCTCTTAATTTCTTCAAATCTCAAGTCATCTTCCACAAGCCACTTAACCTGGTTATTAGTTAATTTTTCATATAGGAGTTTTACCTTTTCACTATAGCCTTCAAGCCATGGTCTACAATACCCCAATAGTCCCAATACTCGCCTAATTTCCTTTTTAGTTTGTGGGGGTCTCAGAGCTAGAATCCCAGATACCCTGTCAGGATCCAATTTCTTTTTCCCTTTACTTAACCAAGGTCCTAAATATTTTACTTCTTGTTCTGTAAACTGCAATTTTGACTGGGACACCTTTAATCCCTTTTCCCCCAGAAAATTTAGCAATTTAATAGTAGCCTTTCGGGTCTCCCCCTCAGTTTCTCCTGCTATTAGTAAGTCATCTACATATTGTAATAATTTTACCTCCCTGGGTAAAGTGAAATCTTGTAAGATTTTTTTCCAATGTTTGTCCAAACAGATTAGGCAACTCTGTGAATCCCTGTGGTAGTACAGTCCATCTCAACTGTTGTTTTCGCCCTGTCTCAGGGTCCTCCCATTTAAAGGCAAAATAATCTCTAGATCCTTCATCTAGAGGGCAGGCCCAAAAGGCATCTTTTAAATCTATTACACTATACCAAGTATGCTTGGGAGATAGATGGCTCAATAAACTATAAGGATTAGCTACCATAGGGAATTTGGTGATTGTTCGCTGATTTACAGCCCTTAAATCCTGTACCATTCTATATGACCCATCTGGTTTCTTTACAGGTAAGATGGGTGTATTATGAGGTGACATACACGGTTCTAAAGTCCCTTTTTCTAGAAGTCTATCTACTGTAGATTTCAATCCCTTTTGACCCTCCATCGATATGGGGTATTGTTTGATTCTAATTGGGCGATGTGGGTCTGTTATCTGAACAACTATAGGATCCATGTCTATTTTCCCAGTTTCCCTCTCCTGATACCATACTGAGGGGTTAATAATTTCTTCGTCTGCTTGCGTTAAAGTACATAATTTAATCTGTAATTCATCCCCTTGACTCTGAATGCTTACACATACACAGGCAACAGAATCCCACCCAACGGAATGGTATATGCCTTTAAATACTTACGACTCCGTCGCCTTCATTTGGATCTTCGTGCGCAGAATTACGAGCAGACTATACTGCTGCAGCCGGCAAGGGAGCTCAATAAAATTCTTTGCTTACCTGGATTCAGGTTCAGAATGGCGTTAGTCCAGACCCAACCCGAACAGGAGCCACCGAAACGGTGAGGCACCCCCCCCTAATTCAAGTCAAAAGTCGGGAACTAAGTCCATCCCGGATGAACCCCCAATTGTAATAAAAGATCACAGATAAATTTTAAATAGCAATTTATTAAGCGAATAAAGGTAAGCAAACAGCGCTGGGTGCGCGGGGAGTCGGCGCTCCACCAACACGCACGTGCACAGTTCTCGCTTCCCGCTTATATTCCCTTTACTTATACATATTCCCAAACATTCTAAGAAAAGGTGGGTCTATGCAAATAACTCCCGCGCATGCTCTGTTCATCTTCTAGAATCTTCTCTGTTCTTGGCTCGTTTCCACGCATACTCTCTTCATTTTCTAGAGTCTTCTCTGTTCTTGGCTCATCTCCAAAACGACCTCCGTCCTCTGCTCATGCGCCCAAGATACCTTCCTCTATAACAAAACTGGCCTGAGCCAGTTTATTAGGAAGTCTCTTGCAAAATATAGGAACTATGTACAGTACATTTTTAATCATTAGTCTGTGGTTATACAAGGAGAGGTCATATCTCATCATCTTGTCTCAATATTGCTCCTTATTTCCACGAATCAGATGTACATATCTCACATCACCCAAGAGGACTCTGATGCTTGCACATACCTCACCAAGGGCAGCTTGTACAGCCTGTGCTCCCCTGAGCTGCACTTGAGGCCTTTATCAAAGGTAAGTGCAACACGTCCTTGTCCTCTCTCCCAAGAGACCTCTGCCAATCCAACAACCTTTCACAAGGTGGATCCCAAAGGAATGCTGAGCCTCCCCTGTAACTGCACTGCCACTGTCCTGCCTGTTACAGCACGTCCTTCATTCCTCTCATCTTTCATAGATTTTTCCCTGTCCAGGACACAATGACCAGCTCTGAAGCCCTCTTTTCAGCAGGCTGTCTAGACAAAGGGCCTTCCCATTATTCTCCACTTGTCTCCTCCCCTCACTCTTTGTTCATTCAGAGTCCTCTCCCCTAAGCTGCTGCTTTGAGCTTCAGGTAGCAAAGACTTACAAGTCTTTCTACAGCTTAATTATCTCCTTGGACAGCTCTTTAATCATGTTCACAGCAATCTCTTTGTATCTACCTGTGTCTCTACAACATTTCTCATGAGATGATTCCTGTGTAGGAACAGGATCATGTGAGGGACTGATTGTACCAGGCACATGGTGTCTGGGTGTATTTTACTGTGTATGACACTTTGTCATGCTTTCCTTTGCTTTGCTTGCCCAGAGGAACAATCCTGCTGTGACCATGTGCAGGCAGGTCTCTAAGGCAGCCAGGCTGGGAGTTGGTGCACAGGAGCTGCACCATCCAGCCGCCAGCTGCAGTGGAGAAGTGGGATGTGAGTAGAAGTCATGCAAGTCCTGGATGGACAGTAAGAGCAATGTTGGGTGGGGAGGTGAGGAGCGAGGTGCTCAGTGCAGCACTGGACCTTAAGGCCTGCTTTTCCTGCCTGTCCAGGCCTCTGGAAGAGACACTTGGGGTCAGTGGGAATGGAATAGAAATTTCTAAACTAAGAAGTGATAAAATAAACCCTTTCAAATAACTTTTATCAGATTCTCTTTGTAATCTTCCTGCACTAAGAAACCTCCCCAGTTCCCTGGAAGATAATCTGGAAGACTTGACAAAAACCACAGGGTGTGACATGGCTCGTCAGGGTTTAATGAGCCCCATGGTGTATTTGGGCTGAGTCCATGAACCTCAGGTGATGAGAGGAGGCTGAAGAAACCTCTCAAGAAGTGCAAGTCAGAAACAAATCCCCAAGTCCCTTCAGCATTAATGGGCCCCACTAGGGGCTGTTACTGACAAAGCCTCCCCAGGGACTCATTAAAGCAAGTAACTGGAGGCTGTGATTACAGGTAGACAAAGGCCAAATGCAGGTGTCTGATGGTGAGAAAACCCTTGGCTGATTTGATGAAGCAGAAAGGCCAAGCCCTGACCACAGCCCTTGGAGAAGTAGAGCCTGAAATCCTGGGAATGAAAGTTCTCCTCCTAGGCCTTGATGAAACGGACAAGTGCCATAGCCCAGGGGACAGAGGACTTTCTCTCTTTTGGGCCTTTCAGCCTTGCCAGAATCCTCAGTCATCTCTGCTGCAGGCTGTCCTTCACTGGCCCATGCCTGCACCTCTTTCCCTTCAGGCTGTTGACACCCATCTTGCTTTCCCACCTAGTTCTCACCTGGCATTTCTATACCTTCAATCACATCTCTTCACCCATTGTTGTCTGTTCCTTGAAACAAAAAGTCATGGGCTGAGCCAGACTCCCTCTGGGTGACCTCGTGCACCACAAAGGCTGGATTGGACATAGCCTTGGGTGGCATGGTTTAGTGGGAGGTGTCCCTGCTCCTGGCATGGGGGTTGGAACTAGATGATCTTAAGGTCCTTTCCAACCCTAACTATTCTGTGATTCTATTGAGAGACATTTCTCTTTCCTAACTTGGAGTCTGAGCCTTCCAAGCTGCACCTTGTAGAGGTTTCCTTCTCTTCCCGCTAGCAAGAAAAACTCCATCATCTCTGAAGCCACCTTTCAAGTAGTTGTAGGCTGCTACTATACAGTCAATTCAGCAGGTGGAGTGAATATCCCTCAGCAAGGCCATCTAAAGGAGGTTCCTAGAGGAATGGGTGATGCCACCAGCATAGAGAACTAAGCACCGTGGGAGAGCAGTGGGAAAAGCCAATGGTCTGGATTGAGAACTTCTTGGCAAGAGTCAAAAGGAAAGGTGGTGTCCTTGGGTGCAAGGTACTCCATTCTCTGGGAACAGGGCACCTCATTTCAGACAGCTTCCTGCCTGTAGCACCCTCTGTGCCGTGCACACCCCGCTCTCTGCCCACACTCACAAGTTTCTCACAGAAGCTTTGCATGTCCCCTGCAGCAGCGACACCTCACTCCAGGAGGTTTCTGCATTCTCCAGGCTCAGGGATGGTTTCCTGCATTCCAGGCAAGTTTGGGTAGTGCAGGGAAGGGAGACAGGAAGGTGGGCTCATGGGGCATGATGAATAGTGTTCAGGTACCCCCAGCAGTGGCCATTCCCCATGTGCCACGCTAAGGCATGTTCCCATGAGGGAAACTTCTCAGGTAACCTCTGTTCGTCCAGGATCTACAGCCACACTCCAGGAACACCTACTCCTCCTCCACCAACAGGCATCAACTGCTCTCCATTGCTGGGCTCCATCCTGTTTGTAAGGATTTGTTAAAGCCCTGAACCATCACTTTGCTTCTTGCTGACTTCCCTCCACCCTCTTTCACCTCCCTACACACCACTCATTGCCACCAGTAACCAACTGAAAAGTTAAGAAGCTCTCAAGGCTTTCCTTAAGGGGTGACCATGTTTCTCCATTCACCATTGATGGATCCATTGAGTGCTAGGTGTGAGGTTCCTGCACAGGCAGAGATGCGCCTGGGCAGAGCTGAGCACACAGCCCATGGGATGAGCTCTGGGAGCACTGAGAGGGAGCAGAGCTGGGCACAGAGCAGCAGCTCCTGGCAGCGACAGCTCCAGGCAGCAGACATGGGCAGGAAGTGGGGGGGAAAGTGCAGCCCAGCCCTGGGGAGCTCTCTTGGTGTCTGGCACTGGAGGTGGCTGCTGGCCATGCTCTGCTGTGCGCAGTCCTTTCCTTCTCCCCATGAGAACTATGTCATCTTCCCTTTGAAACTGTGCTCACTTGCTCTCAGCGCAGGACAGGTATTTGTGGGGGTTCTTAAAATCAATTTGTACGTGAAGGCATCTTACAGGCTGTGCAAGTGTAAGCACAGGGAAAATGGGAAAGGACTGACAGACACTGCAGCTCTCCTGGCTCTGCGCTAAGCTACAAAGAGCTGAGACATTCTCCCTGTTTCAGTACTCTTCTGATTTTTAGTCATACAGAGAATATTTTATACCCCTAAAATAAACATCATCAGTGTTATGCCAGTAAATAAATAACACAGTCAAAATGACTCCAAGGCCATGCTGAGCTTCTCTTGTGCAGCCAAGGCTCATCTGAGTCATGAGTACAAGTAGAGAGCTTTACAATAAAGTTGGATTTCCTCTGACATCCCCTGTGAACATCAGAGCTGGGCAAACCACTGCTTCAGAGCAAAGCTGTCTCCCATCCAACCTGGCCTTGAACACTGCCAGCGATGAGGCAGACACAGCTTCTCTGGGCACCCTGTGCCAGTGTCCCACCAGCATCAAAGGGAAAAACTTCTTCCTGAAGTCCAAGCTAAATCTCCCCTCTTTCAGCTTAAAGCCATTCCCCCTTGTCCTGTCACTGCACACCCTTGCCGAAAGCCCCTTTCCGGATTTCTTTGAGGCCCTGTTCAGATTTGAGCAACTGCTAAGACAGGCTCCCTGGAGCCTTCTCTTCTCCAGGCTGAACACCCCCAGCTCTCTCAGCCTGTCTTCATCATAGACGTAATCCAGCCCTTGGAGCATCTTTGTGGCCCTTCATAAATCTGTCATTGCAGGATCATAAGAGAACAGAGGTTGGAATGGACCCCAGGAGGTCTCAAGTCCATCCCATCAGTAACAGGGTCAGAGCAAGTGGTTCAAGGCTTGATTCAGTCTGAGTTGGAAATCCCCAAGCCCAGAGACTCCACAGCCTCCCTGGGTGACCTGATGCAGCACTTGCCTGAGCCTATGGGAACAAGGTTTCCTTATGCCCTGGCTGAGCCTCTCTTCTGTCACTATCCCCCATTGCCTTTAGTCCTCCCATCAGGCACCATGGTGAGGAGCCTGGCTCTGTGTTTTCCATGTCCTCCTTGCCGGTACAGGCAGCCAGTCCCCAACAGCCTTCCCTTCTCCAGGCTGGACAAGCCCAGCTCCCCCAGCCTCTCCCCACAGGAAACGTGCTCCAGTTCCTGCCTGTCCTGAGGGCCCATGGCTAAACGCACTCCTGCTTGCCAACAGCGGTCCTGAATTGGGGATCTGAAACCTGGATGGAGCATTCCAGAGCATCCCTTCCCTTGTTCTCCTGCCATGCTCCTGGTCATACAGCCCGCAACACTGCTGTCCTCCCTTGCTGCCATGGCACATGCTGCCTCCTGTCCAGCTCCTGCCCACCCAGACCTTTCCCATGGGCTGCTCCCAGCCAGGCAGCCCCAGCCTCTGACATTGCACGGGAATCCCCTGCAGGGATTGCTGTGTCCTCTGCTCTCTTGCCCAGCACACTCTGCAGGGTCTGAAGCCCCCCCATGCCTTCCCATCTCCCCACACCAGCAAAACAGCCCCGTCCTTGGGGACTTCAAGGGCTCTTCAAGAGCTCTTCCTGCTCCAGGCACCGAGCAGCCATCCCAGAGCTGGAGCAGCCAGAAAGCTGATTTCATTCCCCTTCATGCCTGCCGTGTGACGACATCTCACAGAGAAGATGTTGCTGCAGGATCATTTCCCTTAAATACAATGAGAGACCCCAGTGTCACAAAGTCTGTGGGTCACACAAGACGAGGGGCTACTTAAGCAGGAGGGTGAAAACTGGCCTTTCTATGAAGACTTTATTATCACAAATTGAAACAGAAAAACAAATGTAAAACAAGAAAGACAGACATGGGCTGTCATGATGTACACTGGGAGCCTTTTGCAGAGGAAAGCAGGCAGTGTATGGCTGCTGAAACACATCCAATCACCAGCTTCTTCACAGCATCCTTGAGCTCCTGGTTCCTCAGGCTGTAGATGAGGGGGTTCACTGCTGGAGGCACCACCGAGTACAGCACTGACACCACCAGATCCAGAGATGGGGAGGAGATGGAGGGGGACTTCAGGTAGGCAAACATGCTAGTGCTGACAAACAGGGAGAGCACGGCCAGGTGAGGGAGGTACATGGAAAAGGCTTTGTGGCGTCCGTGCTCAGAGGGGATTCTCAGCACAGCCCTGAAGATCTGCGCATAAGACCCCACAATGAAAACAAAGCACCCAAAAAATAAAAAGACAGAAAAAACAATAATTCCAACTTCCCAATTATAAGAATGTGAGCAGGAGATCTTGAGGATCTGGGGGATTTCACAGAAGAACTTCTCCACAGCATTGCCTAGGCAGAGGGGTAGTGAAAAATGTACTGGCTGTGTGTAGCAGAGCAGTGAGAAACCCAGTGCCCCAGGCAGCTGCTGCCATGTGGACACAAGCTCTGCTGCCCAGGAGGCTCCTGTAGTGCAGGGGCTTGCAGATGGCCACGTAGCAATCGTAGGACATGATGGTGAGAAAATAAAACTCAGCTAAGATGAAAAAGAGAAAGAAAAAGCTGTGCAGCACAACCTGTGTAGGAGACAGCCCTGGTGTCCCAGAGGGAATTAGCCATGGTTTTGGGGACAGTGGTGGAGATGCAGCCCAGGTCCAGGAGGGAGAGGTTGAGGAAGAAGAAGTACCTAGGGGTGTGGAGGTGCTGGTAGCAGGCTGTGCTGGTGATGATGAGGCCGTTGTCCAGGAGCGCAGGCAGGCAGATGCCCAGGAAGACCCAGAGGTGCCAGAGCTGCAGCTCCCGTGTGTCTGCGAACGGCAGGAGGAGGCACTGGGTGATGGAGCTGCCATTGGACATCTGCTGCCTCTGGGCATGGGGCACTGTCAGAGGAGAAACAGACAGTGACAGGTTAGGGCAGGAGGGATGTGAGATACAGAAGTTCAATTTACACACTCATGACTGAACACTTTCCAGTTGCAGAGGACAGCTCAGCATGACTTGGTCATGATTGCCTCTGAGGTTGGTTGGTTTGTTTGCTTTCCAGTGTCACATCTGAACAGTGACTTTTTTAGGGATAAATTTCCTAAGTAAGTTTTTGAAGGCAACTGTGAAGAATCTCAGCATGGGATAGACAAAAGGGCTCAACTATCTGTGGGTTCGTGCCTACTCAAGATTGCTGCAGAGTCCATCACTCTGGTTCTCAGTGGCCCTGCACTTTCTAGAGAGACAGTTGGCTCCTTGGCCAGCAGAGCATGGCCAGCAGCCACCTCCAGTGCCAGACACCAAGAGAGCTGCCTGAACGCACCCTCCCCAGGGCTGGGCTGCACTTTCCCCCGCACTTCCTGCCCATGTCTCTGCTGCCTGGAGCTGTCGCTGCCAGAAGCTGCTGCTCTGTACCCAGCTCTGCTCCTTCTCAGTGCTCCCAGAGCTCATCCCGTGGACTGTGTGCTCAGCTCTGCCCTGCACACCCCTCCTGGCAGCAGGGCTCTGCCCAGGGGCATCTCTGCTTGTGCAGAGGCTCAGGAGCAGCACGCACAAGTCCTGACGAGACTCTCGCTGCCTTCTCCAAAGCAAAGAAGTAAATTCCAAGCTCCCAGTGCCCAATCTGCCCACCAAGAGTGAAAAATATCCCAGCTCAGGATCCTTCCCTATCAGGTAAATGCTGCCTCGGTGTCTTTCAGAATGATCCTCTGCAAACGTGCTCAGAGTGATGTGGAGCTCAGAGCAGCCCTGACCCACACAGCACCCTCTCCAGTGCACAAGAACACTTTTCCTTCCCTACCAGGGTTTTTTCCTTCCTGCCCAGCTTCTCCCCTGGCGCCATGGGGAGCTCCCGGGCAGGCTGAGTGCTGACCCTGGCAGTCAGCAGAGTCCCTGCCGCAGCACACAGCCCCTGGGCTCCAGGGACCCTGCTCGCAAGGACAGCGCTGGGCACCCCTGGCTGCACACCCACATTCACACCCTGCAGCCAGCCCTGGGACAAGGGACCTGCTTTGTCGTGTCCCTCGCATGGTGCAGAGGGAAGCCCTGCTCTGCAGCACATCCTCCTCCTTATCTACACAGGGAAACCAAGAGAGTCCTCCTGACAGATCCCATGGACTGTCCGAGGCAGCAGCTTCAGGAGATCCCTCCAGCAACAGCAGCTGCATTGCCCTGCACCCAGAGCCTTAACATGCACAGGGCTGGGAAGGTTTCTCCTGCAGGGAGCTCTCAGCGTCCTCCACTGCCAGGGGCCTTTCAGCTCTCTCAGGCTCACAGGTCTCCCCAGGTGCCTGCAGGCAGTGCCCCAGCCCTGCTCCTGGGCACAGCTGTCTCTCTGCAGCGCTGCCTCCTCGCCAGCACCTACCTGCATCCCAGGAGCCCGGCCCAGCTCAGCAGCTGAGGCCCAGCCCAAGGTGGCTCTGCCCCTGCCCCTCTGGGCTCCCTCCAGGGCTCCCTGGGGCTTCAGAGGAACCACATGGGAAACAGCCTGAAGCAAGGACTGATGTTCCCTCCCTCAGCTGGCAGACACACTGCCTTCCTGCAGGGTCATTTCTCTACTGAGAGACGGAGTTTGGTGTAAACAAAGTTTCTCAGAGTTACAGAATCATTTAGATTCAAAAAGATCCTTAAGAACAACCCCAATCATTAACTAAACACTGTCAAGTCCACCACTGACCCATATAAACAAGTGCCACATTTCCATGTCTTTTAAAGGCCTCCAGAGATGGTGACACAACAAATTCTGTGGGCAGCCTATTTCTTGTCCCATCATTAGGACAACAAGGCCAAGACAGGCTGGGATCTCCTTTACCCCTGCTGCTGGAATGGATTCACGCTGGTTAGTTGAGGCGTCTCCTCCTAAGACTGTAGGCCTGGGGCTGGAAGGGGAATCAGCTTCCTCCCATGCACACCACAAACCCACAGGAGGTGGGATTCCTCCTGCCTCTGCTCAGGTCTTTAATGAAAAGGCACCTACACCAGAGCTCTTTGTCTCAGCATTAGCATTGATGCAGGCCAGGAGTGAGGTGTCTGGGTGCAAATATCTGGTGACATTTGGCGGTACAGGGTTGGTCAATGTTACATGCAGGTAATAGAGACAGGTCAAAGATACGTGCAGGCTGATACACAGACAAGACAATATCGCTGGGAATACTCTTGTAGCTCTCGGAGGCATCAGCCCTTAGTTTCTATCTGTGAAGCAAGGTCTGTCCTTTCTGCCACCCATCAGCTGCAGGCATTGAGTGAACACAAAGTACATCACTGCACTGTCTTTACTCACTCCCTTGATGATTCAACTAAGAAACAGCCCAAGCATTTGAACTGTGTGCTTGGGTACATGCGGCCTTCAGAGACAGCATCCTCCATGCACAGTGATGGGTCATAGCAAAACTCAAACAGGAATTCAAGGGCACCAGGATGAGCTGCTGGTATTTCAGGAACAGTTAAAGAAGAAACAAGATAACACAGGACTACTACCAAGGAAACAAAGAGCACGTGCAGGTAGATCCCAGACAGCCTCTCTCCTCTTTGCCTTAGTTACCACTAGCAAGGTCTCCCAGGACTTTGTGCTTTAAGGCAGGACTCTGGATGGAAAAGGGGAACAACCAGCACTGGATGGGGATCAAGCCAGGGGTTACCTTGCGAACTACACCCTTACCAGTCCATGGGACCAAAGGGTTTGCATCCAAGTTGTAGAGAGGAGGTTTTTCACCAGGGTGTGTTAGTCTGTTCCTGTTCCAGGAAGAAAGGCGCTGGATTCTGTGAGGCATTATTTAAAATGCTGTTCCTTAGATCCAGTGCTGTAAGGGGAGAATTGTACAGCCAATCTCATGTCCCTTTGATGGCTGGAACCCCAGGAGGTGTAGCATGGAGACAAGAAGGGTGAGGAAGGGTGATAGCAGCATTCTGCAAGTGATAATGATCCAGAGTGTGTCCTCAGGAGGTCTGGACAACTAGGAGAAGCAGTCCCTTAAGGTCTGACACTGTAGGCACAATCTCGCTCCTCACTTCCCAAACCCTGCCATTTTTCTCATTGCTCCCCTGGGACTTGTGTTACTTTTCCTTACATCATTACTTTCCATCCATCTGCAGCTGGATGATAAAGCTCCATTGCACCATCTCCCACCTGCTCTCCTTAGAGAAGTGCCTGCACACAGGCTCAGAAGGATTGCTCCTATTTGTAAAAAAAGGAAATTGGAGTGTCAAATTTTCATAATGAAACACACTCTAGAATCATGTGCTCAGTACAAGCTGCCTCTAATGAGGTTGGCTTTCTACGAGGGATAATCTTATGAGAAATGTTTTAGATTGGTAGAGACAAAAAGATGGATATAAACATAATTAGAGCTACCTAAATAGACAATTAGACTACTGAAAGAGAGGCAAGCTTTTACTCCCTGGAACTCAAAAAGAGTAAGTGGAAAAGTGAGATCATAGAATCATAGAACAGTGAGGGTTGGAAAGGACCTTAAGATCATCCAGTTCCAACCCCCCTGCCATGGGCAGGGACACCTCCAACTAAATCATGTCACCCAAGGCTCTGTCCAACCCAGCCTTGAACACCGCCAGGGATGGATCATTCACAGCTTCCCTGGGCAACCCATTCCAGTGCCTCACCACCCTTAAAGTAAAGAACTTCCTCCTTATATCCAATCTAAATTTCTAATGAACAATCTAAATTTCTAAGGATTTTTTTTACTCAAGGCTGATAGTAGGCAAGTAGCAGCCTCCAGCAGCTGGTATCCAGAACCTGAAAACTTTATCTTTCTCTTTTTGTGACATTTGTAGGTGCACTCTTCTTTAAACACAACTACAGAAAAAGGTGATCACTGCAGAGCCTCACTGAAATTGTGTTAATAACAATTTACTGAAGAAATAAGTTGGATAAAAAATAGGATTCTCTGGTTCAGTTTATTTCTTCTCTTGAAAAACAAAACACCTCAAAAAATAGCCATATTATCTTTAGTTTTAGGGAAAATGAGACCTCATTGGATTTCCTACATGCTTCCTACAGAAACTGAATTACTACATAACAAAATGAATCTAAATAAACAAATAGTAATGGAAAGAGAATATTACAAAATAATGGAAAGAGCCTTTGTCATGGCATCTGAAAACAGGACATCAGTGGTTCCAAGAACTTGTGAGGGGGAGTAAGGGAGCTAGTAAATGTAATGTGAAGCCAAGGAATGGCTACAGCTCTCTTCTGAGAGGAATGCTTCTTTCCATGGGTACTCAGAGAGACCATTCCTGTGCTGCGAGGAGGCTGTTCTGTAAGGCCTGTCAGACTTGATCGTGCTCCTTCACCATCAGAGCTGCTTCCCATGGAACAACCTGGATCAGTCCCCAAGCAAGTCCAAGTCCTCTCCTCTGGAATCCAGAGTCTGTTGTCTGCTGCTGGCCCTCCTCATGCCCTCTGGCATCTGAGTCCCCACTGTTGCATGCTCTTGACAGCCAAGGCTGGCACTGATGGTCACATCCTCACCAGCTTTTCCTTTTTGGCCAGGATCAGCTCCAGAGGAGCATCACCCTTGTTGGCCCACCCTGCATCTGTGTTAACAGGTTGTCCCAAGACCCTCCAGACTGTTGCACCTTGTTGTTGTTCCTGGCCAGTGAATGCTGGGGTAATTAGATTTCCACATTGGAAGGTTCCTGAGTAAGGGCATAGTTTGCAAAGTAAACCCTGGCTTAATCCCCATCCATTGCTGACTTCCCCATCCAGAGTCCTGCCTCAAAGCAAAAAGGCCTGGGAGACAGGGTCACCCATGTTGACCTGGCTAATCCTGACCCACAAGTTCTCAACAGGCTCATCATCTATCCCAAGGCAGAACTCCAGTCTTTCCCACTACAATTCATTTAACTGAATTTAACTGGGGTTAGAAGAGAGGGATGTATGTTGGGTGTCTGCAGCTGATCTGCTGCCAGTATCACATTTATTTTTTCTTTATGTATTATCTGTCAACTCCTTTAATTCCTACTGCTGTGACCTTGTTAGAGGCATCACAAGCCAGGTGAGCCATCTGCACACACATGATTCTATGACTTGTGTACGTTCAGGTTCTTAAGATGGTCTCGAACCATAGAATCATAGAATAGTTAGGGTTGAAAAGGACCTTAAGATCATCCAGTTTCAACCCGCCTGCCAGGGGCAGGGACACCTCACACTAAACCATGTCACCCAAGGCTCTGTCTAACCTGGCCTTAAACACCGCCAGCGATGGAGCGTTCACAACTTCCCTCGGCAACCCATTCCAGTGCCTCACCACCCTTACCGTAAAGAACTTCTTCTTCATATCCAATCTAAACTTCCCCTGTTTAAGTTTGAACCCATTACCCCTTGTCCTCTCACTACAGTCCCTAATGAAGAGTCCCTCCCCAGCATCCCTATAGGCCCCCTTCAGATACTGGAAGGCTGCTATGAGGTCTCCACGCAGCCTTCTCTTCTCCAAGCTGAACAGCCCCAACTTTCTCATCTTATCTTTGAATTTGTGACCAAACCAGTGCTGATAACACACTGATGAGTTAGTTACTGCTGAACAGTGTTTGCACAGCACCAAGGCCTTTTCTGCTGCTCATGCTGCTCCAGCAGCACATAAGCTGGGGGTGCACAAGAGGCTGGAAGGGGACACTGCTGAGACAGCTGACCCCAACTGACCAAAGGGCTTGTTCCACATCATGTGTCATCATGAGTGAGCGAGTGGCTGTGTGGGACTGAGCTGTCTACCAGGGTTAAGCCTCAAAACTGTTTCAAGGAAGGGTTGAATGTTACTGGTTGAGATGCAGCCACAAGGAAAAGGGTTTGGCATTACGAAGAATACCCCAGCAGCCATTGGTGCTAAGCAGGACTAGGGCCATGAGCACATTGGGCTTCAATAGGAGAAACGTGGCCACACAGACAACGGCAGGGATTGTCCATCTGAACTCAACACTGGTATGGCCACATCTGGGGTAGTGTCCGTCAGTGTGGGGTTCCCCATTCTGAAAGAATGGGGAGGAATTGTCATATGGCGAGAGAAAGTCTGCCCAGATAGGGTTTGGGGGGGTGCATAGAGAGGATGAGAGACCTGGGCTTAGGAGCTCAAGACAGATGGAAAACTTCTTTCCATGATGACTGCAATATTTTTGTTGTAGGCAACAGCATGAGAAAGGAAACCCACAACAAATTGCAGGCTTGGAGGTCCAGAGTGGACCTGAAAGTAAAGAAATAACCCTCTGAGGGAGTCTGGGTCAGCCCATGGCTTTGTGTTTCAAGGAACAGCTGGTGAGGATGCAGTAACAAGTCCAGGAAGGGACATACTGGGGTTAGAAGAAGGTAGAGAAGTGTGTTGCGTGTCTGCAGCTGTTCTGCTGTGTCATGGTTTAAGCCCAGCTGGCAGCCCAGAACCACGCAGCCGCTCCCTCACTCCCCCCCTTCCTTCCCCTGCTCCCAGAGAGATGGGAAGGAGAATGGAAAGAATGTAACTCATACGGGTTGTGATAAGAACAGCCTGGTAACTAAGGTATAACACAAACCACTGCTGCTACCACCAGTAACAATAATGATAATGAAAATAACAGGGGAAGAGAATACAACCACTCACCACCCACCAACCAATACCCAGCCCAACCCGAGCAGCAATATAACCCTTCCAAGTAACTGTCCCCAGTTTATACAGTGGGCATGACGTGCTGTGATATGGAATACCTCTTTGGTCAGTTTGGATCAGGTGTCCTGTCTCTGCTTTCTTCCAGCTTCCCCTTCTCCCTGGCAGAGCATGAGACTCAGAAAGTCCTTGGTCAGAGTAAACATTACTGAGCAGCAACAAAACCCATCGGTGTTATCAGCACTGTTCCCAGACTGAAAGTCAAAAACACAGCACTGCACCAGCTACTAAGTAGGAGAAAAATGACTGCTACTGCTGAACCCAGGACAGGCTGCCAGGCAGGGTACACAACAAAAAGACCACACATTAGCTGTATAGCATGCACAGTTTATTAAACAAACACACTAAAGCAAATAAGCACAGTAAAGCAAACAAGCACACTAATGTGAATCAGATATCTATTTTTATATATATAGTAAATAAGCACAATAAAGTGAACCAGAGATTCTTGAATTTTGTCTGGATTAATTTCCCTTAATTTATTTTTCATATTCTGCAATATTAATTCTAATTCTACATTTTGCTCAGTTTCTCCCTGGATCATTATGTCATTGATATAATGTATCATTTGTATTGTCTTTGTCAATGACTGCGCATCCAAGTGTTCTTCCACAATTCGGTGACAGAGGGTGGAACTATGGAGCCACCCTTGAGGTAAGCAGGTAAACATATACTGCCTACCTCACCAAGTAAAAGCAAATTGATTCCCGTGTGCCTCAGCAATGGGTATTGTAAAGAAAGCATTAGCTATAACAATCACTGCATACCAGGTTCCAGGGTGCTGTTGTTTTTTTAAAATTAAAGTAACTGTGTCTGGTACCACAGAATCATAGAATCATAGAATGGTTTGGGTTGGAAAGGACCTTAGATCACCCAGTTCCAAACCCCCTGCCATTTGCAGGGACACTAAACCATGCAAACGCACACTAAACCATGTCACCCAAGACTCCATCCAATCTGGCTTTGAACACTGCCAGGAATGGAGCATTCACAACTTCCTTGAGCAGCGAGCCCAAGGCTGTTAGTGGTGGGGTGTACTTGTTAAGTTCCCTATAGTTCGTTGTCATTTGCCATGTTCTATCACTCTTCTCAACAGGCCATATAGGATTATTAAAGGCAGTGGTTGTTGGTTTCAACACTCCCATATCTAATAAATCTTTAAGAGTCTGTGAAATCTCTTCATGTCCTCCTGGTACACAATATTGTCTCATTGTGATTACCTTGGTGGCAATGGGATTTGTATTGGAGGCATTTTAACTTTCCCAACTAAAACTGGCCAAGGTGATACATATGTCCTGCTTCCAAATTGATACTTACCATCAGGTAAGCATAAAGTCAGTCCTTTAAAAATATCAATTCCAATTATGTATTCAGGAACAATCATCACTGAGTGAGTTTGTTTTGGCAGAGTACCAATTTCATCTCATTTCTTGTCTGTACTGCTTCAATTTGTTTGCCACCTAATCCTGTAATCAAGACCTTTTGCCCCTTAAATTTTTTAGGACTGCCATAAATTAGAGAAGTCTCTGCCTCAGTATCAATGAGGGCCTCAACCATTTGACAAGATCTATTTTTCCAATAAATTTTAAGCTCTATGTGAGGACAGTAATCTGTTCTCACACATCCTTATGCTGGAGCTTGACCCTCATCTCAATCTGTTTTTCATTCTCTCAGTTGTTTTAGCTTTTGAACATCTGGCCATGGATAAAGATCAGTGTACTGATCCCATCCCTTTTCATCCCCTGGAATGATCAACTCGCCAATGGGGGCCCTCCACTGATAAGTGTACTGTCCCATTGAGGCTTGAAGTGAGGAGCTGAAGGTCAAATTGCTTCATCTGTTATGTCATCACCTTTGTTTGAGCTTGAACTGTTTACCCTTTTCACAGATTTATGCAACCTACATTGCTTGTACAGTCTCCGCATTTCATTGGTGGGAATCCCATCAATCTTATCTCAAGCCATCCCATCTTCCAGCAAGGCAGCTAACATTTCTTTCTGAGAAAGTCAATTCTCTTTCCCCTCACCACTTCTGTTATCGCTTCTTGTATTTTGTTTGATGCCCCATTCCCTATATCTCGTAACTGCTGGGTCTTTTCTATGACTTCTTCTATGGGGTGTTCTGTTTCATTTATCAATAAAGTTATCATAATACTTTTATACACATGGGTGCAGTCTTACTGATCAGTTCCAAATAGAAACTGATAGTGGAGCCTGCAGCACAGTGTCTGCATCTCTGACAAAACCAGCAGTTTTCATTCCTTCCTCCTTAACACACTGACCACAACCCTGTAAAGTATACCAAGGTTGACGTACACTAGGCTGTTCCCCTTCTGTGAAGTATTTTCTGTTGCAGTTACTAACAAATAAAGTAGTCTCATCCCTAGTGCCTTGAAAGGCATCCTGAACAAAGAAGTTAGAGCTTACCATTACAAATTTCTTAACATTGTCTGGATCCAATTTAACTCCAGAAGCCCCTAAATCATGCAACCTGACAACCCAAGAAAGCAGAGATTCCCTACGCTTTTGTTTGAACCTCTCCACAATGTCATTAATTTTGTGCTCAGTGAAATCTTCTACTACGTCCCACCTAACTGGACCACCCAGAGGTCGCATTCCAGTTTCCTTCATACTATTGGCTTTTCTTCAGTGAACACCTCACCCTCTCAACTACTATCCAAATTGGTTTAATCTCACACATCTCCGTCCCATTTCTCAGGGTCCCAATTCCTTCTTGCCTCCGTGATCACTGTATGTACTTTTTTCCAGTGTACTCAACCCTTTCACTTTCAATATTTATATTGGGCTGCCCAAACATCTGCTTTTTCTGCTACTGTTTGATAAGTGTCCAATTTATCAGTTAATAACTATAATGTAACTATTTTTCACTGCAATTTGCAAACTTATTCTGTAAGTCAATTTTCTCCTTCTGCATTTGCTCTCTCTGCTGATGCTGCTTTCAGTATGCAGCCAGCAGAATCCATCCTCATCTCCCCAGAGCAATCAATTCTTCCCCTTTTTCTACTGAAACTTTTGGTAAACATTCAACTACATCAAGGGATTCTGACTTCTTAAAACAAGAGTCCCAGTTCTCACAGATGCCATGTCACGACCCCTCAGCTGCCAAAATCATAGAATCATAGAATAGAATCATAGAATAGTTAGGGTTGGAAAGGACCTTAAGATCATCTAGTTCCAACCCCCCTGCCAGGGGCAGGGACACCTCCCACTAAACCATGTCACCCAAGGCTATGTCTAATCCAGGCAATAAGGTAATTATTCCCAGCCAGGAATACCCAGATCTACATCTCTCTTACCAACAGTTTTCTTTACTTAAAAAAAAAAAATTTTTTTTTTTTTTTTTGTATCCTGCTGACTGTACCAAATTTTTCGGCTAACAGTCAGGGTACGCAACAAAACAACTACACACTAGCTGTATAACATGCACAGTTTATTAAACAAGCACATTAAAGCAAAAAAAGCACACTAACGCAAATTGGATATATCTATATATATGGTAAAGAAGCAATAAAGCAAATCATATATATATAAGTAAAGTACAGAGGAAGATTAGCAGTGCATCAAATCATTACTGCATAGAGAGAACAGAGATTAAGAAGAAACACATTACCAGTCACCACTGAACCATCCTCCAGGCCCACACTTCAGCTGGGAAGCCCTGTTGCAGCAGATGCTGGGAGTCTCAGGTAACTGGGAAAGTTCCTACAAGGTGCATCCATCCATAGGTGAGGCCCCGGATTTGGCTACAAGAGGCTTCTGCTTTAATACCCTTAGAAACACAACGGGCTTTATGCCAGCTCTGTCACTGTTTACCCATGGGGCTGTGCAGTTTCTCATCATCTCAGTGCTGGCAGCACTGAGAGCGTTGGCCAGGCACCCCAGCATGCCCAAGTGGGAAGCTCATAGAACAGCTGCACCCTCATGGTTTCCTGCCTCTTTCCAACAAACAGTCACCATGAACATACACATATGGACTCTGCCCTATACACTGTGACAAAACCATACTGTGTTATGTCTCTCAGTCATGAGAGGGAATCAGCTCTCAGTTAGGTTCCCATCCATTACATTGGTTTATCACCTTCCCAGCAGGCAGGCTGTCCATTTGTTGATTAACCCAAAATTTCCATAAATTTGGAGTACCCTGACCCTTCCTTCCTTCTTTCAACTGACCACTGCCTCAGGGGTTCCTGGAAAGGCTGTCCGGTTCTGCAGCCCTTGGAATAGTCCTGTCATGGCCTCCACCATTCAACACTAAGTCTAGATTCTTTGGTCCCCCAGCTGCTGCATTTTCTCTCCTCCTTTTTTTTTTTTTTTTTTTTTTTTTTTTTTTTTTTTTTTTTGTTGCTATCATGGATATAAGGAAGCTGCTCTTCCTTGTAAGGAAATAAATGTAAAAAACATCAAAAGAGAAGGGGACAAAAAGGAAGGATTTCCCAATTCTGAGTTGTTAGAAGGCTCGAGAAAACCAAGAGAGCCAGTTACAGCAGCAGACATTGAAATGGACTCTGGGCTCATGATCCCAAGCAGAAATGATGCCACCCACCCCTGTGAGAGAAGAACCTATGGAAGCAGATTCTGTTGCTTTCAAAACAGTGTCTGAAATGGAGAAAGAAGAGAAGGATAAGATGAAAGCAAAAATTGACAAGACAAAGAGGAAAGTAGAAAGACAGTATACTAAAACCAGCTAAAGCTTAAAAAGGTGTCATGGTTGAAGTCCAGCTGGTAACTCAGCACCACTCAGCCTTTCTCTCATCACCCTCCCCTTTCCCTCTCCAGGCAGGATGGGGAAGACAACTGAAAGAATATAAACCCTTTGAGTTACGAACAGTCCAGTAACTAAAGTACAATATACTACTGCTACTAATAATAATAACAATAAGGGAAATAACAACAGGAGAGAATATAAAACTGAAAACAAAAAAAAAATACGACTAAGCAGCAGTGATGCCCAATACAATTGCTCAGCATCCACCAACTGATACCCAGCCAGACCCAAGCAGCGATCTGGGCCTTCCAGGTGACTCCCCCCAGTTTCTATACTGGGCACGATGTGCTATGGTATGGAATACCCCTTTGGTTAGTTTGGGTCAGGTGTCCCGTCTCTGCTTTCTCCCAACTTCCCCTCCTCCCTGGCAGAGCATGAGGGACTGAAAAGTCCTTGAACAGGGTACTGAGCAACAACTAAAACATCAGTTTGTTACCAGCATTATTGTCAGGCTAAAGCCAAAACACAGCACTGCTCCAGCTACTAGGAAGGAGAAAAATAACTGTTACAGCTGAAACCAGGACAAAAGAAAAGGAGGTGTTGCAAAGACAGACAATATTAAAACATCTTCCAGTTAAAAGGATGAGAATATTTTGATACTGTCATGTAAATAGTTGTCAGTATGGGAAGACAGGAATACCTTCGCAGCCTCAATGTAATGTGGCAATATTACTTAACTTCAAGACACAAAGAAGCATTATTTCATTAGATGTTTACTGTTTTTCATGAGTTTCATTAATTGTGCACTGGAAGCTAAAACTAATTTTACAGAAGAATTTAACTGGTTGTAATTTATGTAATTTCCAGCGGGGTTGCAACAGGTGAAATAGAAGCATAGGAATGCTGGAGAGGGACTCTTCATGAGGGACTGTAGTGAGAGGACAAGAGGTAATGGGTTCAAACTTAAACAGGGGAAGTTTAGATTGGATATGAGGAAGAAATTCTTTACTGCGAGGGTGGTGAGGCACTGGACTGGGTTGCCCAGGGAAGTTGTGAATGCTCCATTGCTGGCGGTGTTTAAGGCCAGGTTGGACAGAGCCTTGGGTGGCATGGTTTAGTGGGAGGTGTCCCTGCCCACGGCAGGGGGGTTGGAACTGGATGATCTTAAGGTCCTTTCCAACCCTAACTATTCTATGATTCTATGATTTCTGGAACATGGACAGTGGCATGGCTGGTTTTGAATTTCTAGTCATTAGAGCCACAGAAGCATTCTTTGAATCCTGCAGTTTTGTAAATCGTAGTATATGTAGAGATAGTGGACAACACAATTGAATTTGTCTGAATGCAGACTGTGTGTACATGTGTGGCTTAAAGCACAGCAGTGAATGCACGTATTTTTCACTACTCAGCAAATACTTGCAGTGCAAATCATTTTTGTTGCAGCAAGGTGCAAAAAGAGCAAGTCTTACTACAGTGCAGTATCAAACACCAAGAAAAGACCATGAGCAGTAAAGCTCAGTTTTAAAATGCCAGCTTAGACTACTGCATATTTGGTAATTGGTACAAGATGCAAAATACTTGTACTGCAATCCTACATACAGGACTGTTTAATCAACACTTCTAGCAGATGTCCCAGCAAAATTTTGCATGTACCTCTAGCTCTGATCAACGACAGTGACTGTAGTTCAAGAAAAATCGTATTTAAAATTTCTAAACTCAGCCTCTACTAATACAGCTCAAAGTCATTACTGTAGGAAAGATACTAGCAGCATTCAGATTCCTGCCCAAGTAATTTTTCAGCATAGAAATCATCAGCTATCCTGAGAGTTTTCTTCACAAGCTTATTAAGTTTTAAAGAACCTGTCCTGGTATCAGCTGGAATAGAGCTACTTCCTATTTCACATTATTCCGCATATGCTCATTAGCATCTTTCTTCTTCTCAAAGATCTTCACCAATTTAAGATTTCCTTACAAACAAGTCTGATCCTAGCCTCTGAGACACATCTGGGAACCCCTCCCAGCATTTTTTGGCATCACAGATCAATAACGCAAGAAAGACTGACTCCAGGGATCAGTAGACAAGCAGTGAGAATGCTGAAAACCTAGAGTTGCTTTGCAAAGTTTACAGTGATTAGGAATTTGTAGTGTGGGTGCTGGTGATTAGGCAAGTCATCTTGTACCTGAATGATTGAAGGGCATAAGGGCCCTCTGTAAAGGCACATTTGTATGCTCCAATTGGGCTGGGACATGACATGCGCGTGAAAAAATATTTGTTCTTGTAATTCTATACTTTGCATCCTAGCCTCTTGGCTTGGTCTTCATGGGTCAGTTTGGTTTTTTTTATGACACAGGCTTGGGGCTCACCTGTGGGCTGGGGCTTTTGCTGGGTGATGCCAAGGCAGCGTTGGATGAGGCCATAGAAGGATGGAGCAAGCTGGGCAGCCACTGCAGCACCAGCTCTAGAAAATCAGTGTGTGAGCCCCAGCCAGCAATTCCCACTCACCAGCCAGGTGTGAGCTGAGTTTCCCATGCTCAGCCAGTCTCTGCCTGGCACCTGGGGCAGCCATGGTTCTTTCCCAGGGCTCAATCGAGCTTGCTGCAGTGATGCTGGTACTGGGGCAGTGATGGAGGTGTCTATCCTCCTGGCATTGATGCTAATCAATGTGGCTTCTCCCATGGCTTCACACCACCTGGAGCAATGCCCCAACTACCCATCCTCTTGTTATAAATGACCGTAGTCCAAATAGAAAATCAAAGGTAATTTATTGTACAAAAAGGCAATAAACAAAGCAGCGCTGGGTGCGCGGGGAGTCACTGCTCCACCAACACGCACACCGAGGATTATACAGTTACTTCTTTTATAGAGCCTATACATGCATATTCATTAGGATATCTTAATATATAAATTTGCTCCCACTTCGTATGCTAATTAATTTTACAAGTCCTTCCCGCATGCGTACTGCTTCCTGGTGGTCTTGGGCGAGGGTCTCGGGATGAAGTAAGAGTCTTCTTCAGTGACCTTTATAGAGACTTCTTGAGGTTGAACTTTTTACCTTCTTTCCTCGCGCATGTCCTTTGCTGGTTCTTCCACCCCCCTCTTGACTGTCTTTGAGAATTTACAGCCCTATAGATAAGGGGCAGGATGCAGCCCAGCATAATTGGGGCCTTTCTGCAATTTAACACAATTTTGTAGCTGTATCAGCATTTCTAGACACTACGTTCAGGGACATTTGGGTTTATCTAACCTAATAGTTACATAGTTATCATATACACACCGTATGTGAGTGCTCAACTATAATGAGTACAAACCCTTAGTGCTTCTCCTCTCTTCATTATTACAACTTTCAGCAAATTAATGGTCTATATTTATAACACTCTCGGTGGCCATCCCCATCCCAGCTCAGTCACCTGCAAGGTGGGCAGGAGCTGCATTAACCTCCTACCCACTCCCCACTGTGCAAATGACTGCAGGCAGGGAGAGGTACTGTGAAGCCAACTCCCAGACCTTTTAATGAATGAATGAAACAAGAAACAGGGATGTGGGAGAGGGTTGGGGCAGGTCCTTGACCATCAATGGTGTCTTCTTTGTGGGAGTGACCTTGACCTTGAACAGTGATGACCATGTGACCTTGTCCTGGAAAAACAGTCACAACTCTTCCTTCTGCTTCTTCTTGGATACTGTGGTGATGGTAAGCTGGAATGTGAACGGGAACAATTGCATGATCCAGAGCAGGAGCCAGTGCACGAAGAACCTGATCTTGACTTGGAGTAGGTATGCAAACTCCTAAAGTAAAATGAAGTACTACAGTGAAGCTTGAATCTTAAAAAAACCCACAACACACACACACACACACACACACACACACACACACACACACACATAAATGGAAGTTAATTCAAAACAGTCATTCTCCCTAATCCTTTTCCTCCTAAACTTGGTTTGTTTTTTTTTCTCTTTTAGCTGCTAACATAATGCTACTTTAAATTGAAGAACTAAACACAACCTCCAGTAGTACTACTCAAGCCATTATGTAAGTTTAAATTATAGGTTTAAACTAATAACGTGTATGAATTTAAACTAACAGTAAAATACAGCAAACAGTTCTTACTGACACGTAGGGAATAAGGAATGTCCAGCTGATGGAGGGAGGAACATCAAGGGAATGATAACAACTAAGTAGGCAGTAAGTAAGACCAAGGATGCAGACCTTCAGGGTAACAGAGACTGGAACAGAATAAAAGCAGGGACATACCACTGCTAACTCAGCACTAGGACCTTGTGAGCATGCACAAGCAAAAATGTCACTCAGTAAACATAGCAAGGAAGACTATCGGCGACCACCAGAGACCCCCACTCAGCAAGAAAGCACATGCGTAAGGCAAATGCAGATATTATAATTAGTTTCTGGGAATCTCATGAATATGTAAATGGATTCCTGGAAAAACTGCAAATGTGCATGAGTATGCTAAATTCAGAGCTGCTGCCAGCAGGTAACAGGCATGCTCACCTTTGCGAAACTGTTCGCATGTGAGCCCAGTGCTGAAATAAAGAATGCTGCTTTCTGAAACTCCAAATTGAGCCTTCGAGTTTCTCCAACAGACTTTTGCGGTCATAATTTGGTGCCCAAACATGGACCCTCTGCCGTGTTTCTTGCTGAGTCTCTGGGACCTTCACACCAGTGTTGGAGATTTCCCTGAAAGGAACCACAGATCCCTGGATCAACTCGGGACCTTGTAAGACCCTGATTTTATTTCTTTAAAAAGGCATTCTTTGGTAACTTATCCACATTAGTCACAGGGGACACCCTGTGCAGTGGGTAAGGATTTGTTTGGCTGTCTTGACATTGTATTTGGAGGTCAGGACCACTGCCTCCAAAGGGAGGATTTTGAAGAAATCCCTATTGGGTTGCATTTTGCAACAGTGAAAACAAATTGGTGGACCCCCAGGTGGCTCAGTCACTCAGGAGACTTTGATAAAGTATTATAATCAATGGTGGCCATTGTATAAGCTGGAGTCTGGGGCAAAGTGGCCTGTGAACAGTACAGTTAATTATAATTGATTGATTGAAGCTGGTTTGCCAAAGGGAGGTGAAGTGGAATGAGTTCTGGTATATTGATTTATTCTTTGATTTGCAGAATAATTTGGACTTGTGAAAGGGGTGTATGCATATATTTAAAGATCCCATGGTATTAGCACTGGAAAAGGATAATAAACCACTCAAGAGTTGATGCTTTCCATGTAGTATCGGTAAGTGGTGTATGAGATGTAGGTAGGAAAAAGAGGCTGTAGAATTATTAGTTGGACCACAAATTAAAACAAGGAACAAGCGGGGTGGGGGCTGCAGGTTTGGATGCAGATGGGAAGAGAGCTCTACACCCATCATGAGGTGAACAACGCAAGGTGCTCTCCGAGGTATACAAGCTCTCTTACGACAGGGAGCAGGGGTAGAGGGACTAGTGACTATCAAGGTGTCGTTTTATGTGTCAGATTTATGAGCCTGGACAGACAGCCAGGCCCTATAGGGAAGATCCTGAAAAAGTAACCAAAGTGATGGAGATGATTATTAGAACACAAGATTCAGCTTGGAATGATTTACAAGTAGTACTGGATACTTTGGTAACATATGATGATAAAGTATACTGCTGGCAAAAGCAAGGGAGGAGGCAGAAAAGATTCATACACAGGGGGCACAGGGCAGTGTCAGTGGATGTCCACCTTACCTCCACAGACCCTACCTCGGATCCAAATGTTGTGCCTGAGCAGGATCCATTAACCAAATATCAGCGGTTGGTTTGGAATGAAACTTAAGTTGTCATGGGTTCAGCAGCAGCAGTCATTTTTCTGCTTCTTGGTAGCTGGTGCAGCACTATGTTTTTGATTTTAGGCCTGGGAACAGCACTGATAACACCAGTGTTTCAGTTACTGCTTAGTGATGTTTTGGTCTGGCCAAGGACTTTCTGAGTTTCATGCTCTGGCAGGGAGGAGGGGAAGCCAGGAGGAAGCAGAGACAGGACACCTGACCCAAACTGACCAAAGAGGTTATTACATCCCACAGCACGTCATGCCCAGGATGGAGAGCAGAGAGCAGAGACCCGGAAGGGTGGGGGTGCGCTGCGTGGTCGGGCTTGGTATTAGGTGGTGAGAATTGTATTCTTTCCTTGTATTTGCCTTGTCATTATTATTATTGGTGGTAGCAGTAGTGATTTGTGTTATACTTTAGTTACTAAACTGTTCTTATCTCAACCTGTGGGAGTTGCATTCTTTTTGATTCTCCTTCCCATCCCTCCGGGAGTGGGGGGAAGAAAGAGGGGGAAGTGAGTGAGAGAACGAGCTGCATGAGTTAGAGAGGCTTAAACCACGACATAAGTATACAGGTAAGGACCCTGAAAAAGGTGCAGCACAGTTATCTTATATTTTTATTGGTCAATCAGACCCAGCTATTAAATGCAAGCTGCAAAAACTGGGAGGGACAGACCCTCGGTCACTCAATAAATCACTGCAAACAGCCTGGAGAGTATACAGTAACAGAGAAGTTGAAAGGGAGAAGGAAATAATAGGAAGAAAAAAAATATTATTGGCTGTTGCTCTCACCCAGGAAAGGGGGGAGTGGCCTGGGAGGAAATGGTCAGAAAGAAGGATTACATGGAAAGGTTTGTGAACAGACTGCAAGGGTTGCACTTAGAGAATGATCAGAGAGCAATCTGTAAACAGAGGGAGCACTGGAAGAGTGAATGCCCTCAGAGTCAAAATAAACACCAGAGATTTAGTGGAATGTCAGGGGCTGCCCTGACATACTTTAGATGAAGATTGAGGAGGAGTGGGGGAAGATTCAAAACCCTCCCCAGCAGAGCCCCTGGTTACAGTTAGGTTGGGGAATGAGAAGGTAAAATTTCTTGTAGAAACAGAAGCTACTTATTCTGTTATAAATTCTTGTAAAGTGCAAGTTACCTATTCTATATATAGAAGCTATCTATAACAAATCTATGCCAAAACAAAGGACTAACATGACACAGAAACAGTCTCTTCTCTCTCCAATTGAGAGAAAGCAGCTTGGCTGTTTGAGATGACTAAGTGGAAGAAATTCAGAATTGTCATAAAATAACAGCACTGATTTTTCCAATAACTGCCTCAATCAGTATCAGCTACGTTGTTAAAACAAGAATGTTGGACGCTGATATCTACTGAAAACCCCATTTCTTCAGCCCTACTCAGCCAGTAATCCAAAGCTTTCCATCTGATTCTTTAATTGTATTTAATTTTTATATGTACTTATGGTTTTCTCAAAAAGCATCCTTTTTTCAGTCTTCTTTTTAATCACGTACCAGAGTTTTAATTGAAATAATCTTACTGCAAGCATGCATCCCCTTTGTTATAGTCAATTCAAATTAAGCCATTTGAAAAATCAGTTACCAATTGTATTCCCCACAAGTCTCTGTGCACACTTATTTGATTATCAGTCAGCTGCTGTGTAAGTCATATGTTACAGCCTAGGTTACAAGTACTTATATATTGAATTTCTATAGCATACTTACAGTTCACAGCTTGTTCTGGCACCTGGTAAGTGGATGGTACTGTCTCTCCTCAGAGGACCTTTTGGAGAGGGGAGAAGAAAAAGAAAAAAAGCGCATTCAGCTTATCTGAAGGTAATTTTTTAACAGAAATTCTAAAGTTATCATTACTTACCAGTTGTGGGTACTGATTGTCCTCTGGAGCCCAGAAGACTTGGTAGTGCTAGTTGTCTTTGTACAGGAACTTGACAGCCCTTGTGAATAAATGCAAACAGCTGGAAAATAAGCTCTACTGAAATACTGGAGTCACTGCATATCTGGAAATAAAACTTACCTTCTCTTCCAACAAGCTGCTGATTGACAGAGAGGAAGATTGAGGCAGTTCAGTGGCAGTCACCAAAGCAGCAGGAGGGATAAGAGTCATGAGTGGTGGTGGAGGTGGTGGTGGCTGCTGCTGCTGAATCTGCTTATGGAGCCATTTTGTGTAGCCAGCTCCATTTTTGAAGTTGTTCACAGCCTAGAGGCAGAGGAACATTTTATAAAGGTAATCTGAAACTTCAGCAGATACACCAACAAAAGCCTCCACAGAGTAAAATTGCTCGTGTATTCCTGTAAGTGCTATCAATCCTAACAGCATTCAACCACAGCTACATAAACACACCACATTAAACACTGATGTTAATGATTGTTAACTCAGGGTATCTGTATTTAAAATACTTCAGTGTTAACACCAAATTTGAAAGTGAGGTGATTGTGTTAAACAGAAGTGTGACCTGAATTTGACAGATTGTCTCTAAAGAGCAGTCAGAGATAATGTGTTTGAAAAGTAAATTTAGCCTTAAGGCTAAATTAATATTACAGTAATATTGTCTTCTCTCTCAGCTCCTTACAAGCTCTTTGTACAATTTATGTAAAAGTCATCACACTACCTGGCGTAGGCTCTGGTTGGCAACTAAAGCATCAAGAGAAACATCTGTCTGATGACACCCTGGACAGGTATATTCCTCAGACTCCAGTAATGCCGTTCTAATACCCGTGCATAATTAGTGTAATCACAATACAATAGTTTTTAGCCAAACTAAGGAAAGTTGTTGGGTTCTAATCAAAACATGTATATCATTAATGGGTGAATAAGGTCTTGAGTGTACAGCATAAAGCTATAAATGTTCAAGACTGTAAAAAATTTCTAGTATGCAGTAAATAGTTATAGTTTTGACATTTCACTGTTGTAATATTTGAAGATGGAGTGTAGGCTGTGTCTTCATGATTCAACTCATCCTTTTTCCACTATCCACTACAGCAAGAAGTCATTGATCCCAAAGGTAATGAACAAAGCACATCTCAAAAGAAACATTAGTAGGTCTGAGTTCTGAAGGTTTGAACCAGCTCTCCCGTGGAGAAGAATGTGGATTAAATGTCTAACTATCCGTTTGTTGCAGGCCACAGTCAGTCACCAGAGATGGCCGTACAATTTTGTACGAGAGAAAGGGCTGTGGACAAACATTTGATATCTAATACTGTAATCACCTGCACAGTTAGGCACTCCTCTGCATGTAAAGAGGATGTAACCAGATCTGTAGAAAGAAAAACAAGTTTTCTGCCTTTTTTTTTTTTTTACTTTATATGAGACGAGTCCTTTCCTAGTCAGGGTATATTTAGGTTTTAATTAGAACAGGTAACAAAGTAATTTTGTTATCTGCTATTTTTGCTTTCAGAAGATCAGACGTGATGTTTTGAATTAACAACATGGGAATAACACTTACATTCGTCACAATAACTACTCCCACAGCATGGAAGGATAGCTGCATCAGTCATTATATCTTTACAAATGAGACATAACAGCTCATCCGGAATAGGACCATCAGAAGAGGAGGAGGATAGCCCCTCTGGTAAAAATGGAGGCCTTTCCCTCTGTCCTCTAGCATAAGCTTCCCTGGAGGGTATGTGGGGAAGGAAAAAGAACAAATGTAAAGATGGGTAAAGGAATACTTTTCCAAGCTTTGCATTTTATCAAAAGAAGATAATAGATAGAATTCTTCCCACTCCATGTTAGCCTTCTGAACTGCGGGCATTGAGTTGAAACTACTTTTCTATAGCCATGACACTGAAAAATATAAACTCGGAGGGGGAGGAAATCTCAATCCAACAGCTATTGGTTAAATTTTTGTAAGAAGCATTTGAAACATAAACCAGACGCAAAATGAGCTCTCAAGGAGAATGACTTCCCTGTAAAAACTACTGAAATGTTTTGCAGAAATACAGAGTGCACCACAATTTGAACCAGCTTCCAGGGGCATGACAAGTATGAATCATAGAATCATAGAATAGTTAGGGTTAGAAAGGACCTTAAGATCATCTAGTTCCAACCCCCCTGCCAGGGGCAGGGACACCTCCCACTAACCCATGCCACCCAAGGTTCTGTACAACCCAGCCATGAATGACCACACTCTTTTCATATGAGCAAGTATCACAGATTTTAAGGTTAAAATTCAATGGCTGCGCTTCCTCTCCTGTAATTACAGATGCAGTCCAACTTGGTTGCATGTCCCCTCAGATGTTTATGCATGCTTCTTCTCATTTGCTTTTTGGTCAGTCCAATTAATTCCATACTTACGCATTAATAATTGGTATTGCATATTTTCCCGTGTTTGTCAGCATTGCACCCTTTGTGTTGGGATCTTTCACCTCTATCATGAAACTCCTTGGAACTCCTGTGCTCCTTTTCAGTCTGGGAACAGACTCAACATTTTTGTCCTGTTAAGAAAAGAAATGCAGACATACCTCATCTTAAGACCTACACTTGAAATGACAGTTCAGTGATGACTGTAAGAAGCAAAAGCCTTTAAATCCTCTTCTTTTACCCAGCGTGAAGGTTGTTAAACTGAAATACTTATTTTCCTAAATGAACATGGCCAGGATGTTCCGAAGTCAGCTGTTGTTCCTAAGTCAGCTTCTCAGGGAAGTGGTGGAATCACTGTCCCTGAAGTGTTCAAAAAAAACACGTAGATGAGGCCCGTAGTGACACAGTTAGTGATGGATTTGACATTCCTGAAGTATCAGCTGGACTTGATGCTGATAGAACCTAGTTGGTTCTATGATTCTGTGAAAGGCTCAAGCAGAGTTTTGATCTGAGTCGACATTTTTTGGCTTAACAACAGGTTTCTTAAGGGTGAAATATCCCTTACCTCACGATCCACTGGGAGAAGAGATACAAACCTGCTCCTCCAAAGCACAATTCAGAAGGAAAGCTTAAGTCAGGGCTCTGGATCAGCCACTGGAGAAACATCTATTCACCAGCTACAGATGAAGGTTGAATTCATACCTCATGCGCATATGCTCAGTGACTAATGCTCAACCAGAGACTTGTGTCAGTAAAACACACAAATATTCAATAGATGGGGTCAACAGATACATCATGGTTTCATACAAAATACTAAAAACATGAACTGTCATTAAAAAGAGATAAAGCAGAAACACTTCCAGTAATATCGATATACATAAAAATATGCATGTAAATTCACAGATGAAAAGATCTATGGACTTATTTAATGTCTGTGGCTTAGAAAAAAGCAAAAATTACATTTATAATCCTGGCTTTCCCTGAACTTTGAAGGGCTTTTCAACATTGCCATGTAACATCTGTATTTCACCTCAAGAGAAACAGTTCTTAATACGATTATTCCTGTGTTTGTTACTTGACTGCCAAGGTCAGAAATTAAACAAGGTCAGAAAGTAACACCAGAAGTCCCCAAAATCTTATCCCATTTATTGGGCAGTCCTTTCTATAGTGGCCAGGTTTTCCGCAGCAAAAGCAAATACATGATGGTGGCAGTGTACCCAAGGGCTTCTTCATGTAACTAAAAAGGTTTCAGGAAGAAAAAGGTACACATGTGTCTCTCTTGTTAAAACAAACATCTACACAATTTTTCCATAACCATCAAAGAACTGATCTGATATTATCAACACTTAATTGACTGAATCATATTCACGGCAAGAGTGTATCATCGTGGCTTTTATTTTATCTTCTTCAGAAGCATTGGCTTCAGCCAGGTTGGCAGTCTGTTTAACACGGAATTATTTGACACGCACATTAGAAACACATGCAAGCTCACCCAGCCAAAGACAACACCACTTGCTCAATCCTGTAAAGAGCACCACAATACTAGCTGATGTTGCCTGAAAACAGATGCTTCTATAAAACACAGTTGTCGTGAGAGTGCTCTGGGAAGACTTTGCGCTTGTACAAGATTGTCATGGGTTCAGCAGCAGCAGTCATTTTTCTCCTTTGTAGTAGCTGGTGCAGTGCTGTGTTTTCAATTTTTGGCATGGGAACAGCACTGATAACACCAGTGTTTTCAGTTACTGTTTGGTAATGTTTTGGTCTGACCAACGACTTTCTGAGTCTCATGCTCTGCCAGGGATGAGGGGGAGCCAGGAGGAAGCAGAAACAGGATACCTGACCCAAACTGACCAAAGAGGTATTCCATACCACAGCACGTCATGCCCAGGATGTGAAAACAGAGAGCAGAGACCCAGAAAGGTGGGGGTGCACTGCGTGGTCAGGCTGGGTATAGGTGGTGAGCAGTTGCATTTTTTCCCTTGTATTTCTCTTGTCATTATTATTATTGGTTTTAGCAGCAGTGGTTTGTGTTATACCTTAGTTACTGGACTGTTCTTATCTCAACCTGTGGGAGCTGCATTCTTTCGATTCTTCTTCCCATCTCCCTGGGACTGGGGGAAGGAAGAGGGGGGAGTGAGTGAGCAAAACTGCGTGAGTTATAGAGGCTTAAACCACGACAGTGATGCTTATGTGCCCGCTAGCCTACTTGAAAAGAGCATTTTTGGGCACTCAAAACCTTAGGCTTGACATAGACTTCCAGGTGGACTGAAGTGATGAGTAAAAGAAACGACACTGGCAGCATTTTTCAACTGGTTTTGAAGTTCCAGCCCATTTGAAGGAAAAGATAGCTACTGTTCATTTAATTGAGAAAGATTTCTGCAAGTTAAATTATTTACATTTTGCAGCATTAAAAAGAACACACAATGTTAGGGTCAGGGATGTAGTTTTTGCTTGCTGATATTCAGCATCAGACACAGAAGCACTGAAAAGGAATCTTTCTGATCCCTCAGCAAGACGCAAAGTTCTTTTCAGTAGAAATGTGACCATCGTGTCTTGTAGGCAATCCAAACTGCATTTCCCCCCCATTAAGTTCTTCCTACTAAGCAATTTAACTACAGTGAGCACAACCTGCAAGCTTTTCCAGGTGACTGTGTCCTTTTAATGTACATATTGTAATATCAGCCATGTGCAGAACTAGATCTTGAAGCCAGCTGATTTTTCTTGTTTTTATTACGCACTAGTTCATATACCAGAAAGGGAGTGACTGTAAATGATTTGGACCTTCAACCACCCATCTTTCAGATCAATCACCTATGTCTTCACTTCTACATGCATTCATTCACAAGAGCAATCAACCAGTTTCTGCATTTTATTGTTTTTTTCATATACACAGCTTTTTCTTAGCAGTTATATGATCCAGACAGACATCTATGAAATCATTTCCATTAATGTTTACAGGAAACTTTGCAGACATTTGACTAATTTGTTTGAACCCTAACAGTTTACAAAATATATCCAAACCCCACAAAACATTACTATGAATAGACCAAAATTCAAATATGGCATTTAATGCACTGCAATAATAAAACAAAAAATATTTTACAACACACTGCCCCTGCGCTAAGCCAGTCTGAATAATGTGTTTAGAGTAATTAACAGTTTTGAGCTGCTTTATATTTTGTTCATGCATTTCTCAAAAGATTAAATGCGCACACCACTTGGACAGTTTTTCACATTTGAGAGTAAAACTTCCCATGGGTTTACAGAACCAAGGACACATGCAGGGACAGCCAAAGGTACAAAATTTAATTTCTTCAGTGAGAGACGGAAGACCCCTCATTCTTAGAAATGAACTCCTGCCTCTGTTCTTAGAAGAAAGAACTAGCTCCCGTCTGTTTAATTTAATTGGCTAGCACTATGCTTTTTCACAAAGTGAAGTCATTAGTGTTTTGCCAAAGTTACACAGTGTTGAGCCAAAAAAGCAAGTAGTTCCGTCCCAAACCAGGCCATTACAACATTTTCAGGTGGTCACATCTGCTAATACACTGTAGATATACATTGGTATATCCCTCTAAACAATCACGTATACAATTTACACACTTGACAGTCTGCATTCAAACAAATTTGATTGTGCTCTCCACTGTCTATAGGCTGGAATTTATGAAACTGTGCAGTATTCAAAGAATGCTTCTATGGCTCTAATGACTAGAAATTCAAAACCAGCCATGCCATTGTCTAAGTTCCAGAAACACTTCTACTTCAGCTGTTGCAAACTGCCCTGAAATGTCCATAACATACAGACAATTAAATTCTTTTGTAAAAATGGTGTTAGATTCCAACACAAAATTAATGAAACATAGGAAAAACAGTAAACAGATTCTGAAGTACTGCTGCTTTATGTCCTGAAGATGAGTAATGCTGCAACATTATGTTGAGGCTGAGAAGGTACTCCCCTTCTGTCTTCCCAAACTGGCAAGTACTCTTTACAGGACAGTATCAAATTTTACATACTTCTTAAAGTTAAAATAAATATTTTATTAAAAATTAAAGTTTTGTTCACATTACAACAGTTATCCATCTATAGACTGCAAGTAAGGCTTAAAAATATGAAGGAAACACTTTTTTTAACTATTTTACAACAATATATATATACACATCTTTGAAAGCTGGGCCAGAGAAATAGATGCAGAAGACTCATCATTCATTTGTTCAGCAAAAAATAAACACATATTGAAGTTCTATAATCAAAACATAGCAACAGTTAACCTCTACTGCAGTCTGAAAATCTGCACTATATCCTCTGTGTGTCACTGAAAGAGGCATTTCCAACCTACTGTAATTTGTATTTGTTCAGAACAAAGTCCAAACCTATGACAGCTGCAAAGTGCCTATGTGGTTAATGAGACAAAACTAAACCAACTCGCCTGAGATGGACTTACTGCTCCAGAATATCTCAGAGAGGGACCCTCGTGAAAAATGTTGAAGTTTATTTGAGAAGGAAGCATCACTACAGGAAACTTACTTGCAGTGTAGTTTGCAAATTAATCAGTTAATGTTTCGTCATTTAAACATGCATTTATACAGTTATGCTTTGATGAACATAGTAGCTGCCTATCAAGATAAAAAGCAGCCCTGAAACATGAACTCTGCCCCTCTTCTCAATAACTGCGAAGATGGCAAACTCACCATACCCCACCAAACCCAAACACCAATCTGAAACACCAGCCATAAAAGCAACCTGCCAATTTGTCTAGAAAAAAAGAAACTGCTCAAATTATTGAAAAAAAAAAGGTGTTTACTATGACAGAGTAGCCCATAAAAATGGAGAAAAAATATTTCTTGTATTTTAAAAGATCACAGGCCATACTATCCAAATTAGTTTGGGAAGTGTGAGAATTTTTATTATTCTTCTTTCTATCAGACCAAACCCAATCTTTCATGATGATAAAAGCATGGATTCAAAGCAGTGATGGCATTTTTTCCTCCACTGCAAACATATTCCTCCCTCCCAGCTGCCTACGGGAGTAGCTTGCCACAATGAAGTCCTCAGGCCACTAGTTAGGAATCGGCCACAGTGTTTGCAGAGAACTACTACTGAAGTGCAATTTTTACAAAAAGCACAGAAAAGGCTGCACAAACTCACAATATTACTATATTACTATAGGCAGACAGATCTCGAACATGGCACCAAGTTCAATTGTGCACACCTGGAACCCACATGAACTAAAGATCATCAGACAGTATCTGCACAACACAAAGTCACACAGGAAATATTCTAGCATATACAGTATGAAATACCATGCATTACTATGCACAAATCCCAACATTCACATCAGAACTGTGCAAATGATGGCATGACTCAGTTTTCACTATGATGAATCGGTACCTCTGAATTACAATCTGTGCTATGTTTTACTGGAAGATAGATGAAGTTAATGTTTGGAAAATAATACAAGGCTACATTGTTTAGAATTCAGTGCAGTGTGTAGAAAAAAGGGTGAGACTGGGTTTTTACATACTGCTTCTGATGTTCTGCTCACTGGCTCAGTTCGACTTCTAGAAGGAGACATAAAGGTGATCAGAACTTAAAATAAAGCACTTGTAGCCAACAGAAAGCAGCAAAAATCAATTATAAAACCCAAACATCAAAACATGTTCTGATAGTCTAGTGAATATGGAAATTTATTTGTATACACAAATTGTTACCTCCTGGTCATTCAGTGCAACTAAAAAAAACTCTAAAATCCCGTTTCTACTTTGTCATGAAGTCAGACTTACAGATACAGAACACAACAGTGCAAGAGAAAGTCCTCAGGTATTTTCTCTGCCACACAAGTATCAAATATATCAAGTCTGTATTACAGTTTTGTGTTCTTAAGTAATCAACCCTCAAACTATGAACGTAACTTCAGGCAATCTGTACATCCCTAGTATTACAAACAGGTGTCAGATACATTACTTTAGTTTCTATGGCAGAACAATGATAGTCCCAACACTTCAAAGTGCAAGTTTACTTCAGTGAAAAAAAATCAGTCATCTGACAAAGAAATAACAGAACTCTCAGCAGCTTAGTGTTTAGAACAGTGTTTCTTTGCGGAAGCCCAAGCATTGTGTTCCGGTATCTATTATACTTAGCCATGAAAGTGCCAAAGTACTAAACATGTTACATACACTTTATTGAATAAAAATAGTAGTAGAAATGTCACCTGAAAGAAGCTGTTCCTGGGATTTTGCATGACTGAGGAGCCCTGTGACAAAAAAAAAAAAAAAAAAAAAAAAAAAAAAAAAAAGTCTTAATTGCCAGAATTTGCTTTACGATAATGCTGCAGTATACTTATTCCATCTGAAAACTTGCTGAGATTCCACATACTCACTGACCTGCATCTATCTATCGTATCATGAGTCAGAGATGCAACCTTGGTACAGTTAACGAGCAATTCACACATCATCCAAAGTGTCCCAGGAGCAGAGGCAATTCAAAGGCTGCTCTGGAATTCATGTACAAACAGCAAGGCTCCTGCTTACATCCCACATACTTCCTGAAGATAAGTAAGTACTTTAGATTATGACAGAATGGTTGTTTCATCCATTTACCTTGAAGAACAGACTACAAGGCAAGTAACACATTTTTTAAAGCCTCTCCACCATTCCATCACACATTCAACCTGCCCAAACATTAAGCACTCTACCAGCTGTCTCTGCACTGTTTCCAGCTGAAGGAATAGAAAGCTGAACTGCCTTGTAAATTTTCAATGATAGAAGAGCAGCGCCATTCTTTCCTTATCCCCACACACAGGTATGTATTTGATCTTTCATGCTAGCAGCATCTATCCTCTCATTTTATGGCAGCATTACAATACAAGGAGAGGGTGCCATTCACACGCGTATCAGGTTAGGATAAAAACAGCTTTAGGAAGATAGCTACCAACTTTTGGTAACGTGCTAAATTGCTTACTGAGTTTCAGGTTTGGAAACAATTAACTATTCCTTCACTGTACTTGCACAAGGGGCAATACACTTTATGATACTGTTCTTTTCCTCTTGCCTGAAACAGATACTGGCTTTGGGAAACTAATAGGAATCACTTTTGAATGGAAATTCTTGTTTGCATGGTTTGCCAGCTGGCAAGCATTGGTCTTTCCTGCATAGCTAGTATGCAAACCCCCCACATTTGGGGCGTAAGAATACCTGACATATCCTGTCCCTCTCCCCCAAAATGCAAGAAAAAGCCAAACACTAAGAATCAGACTCTTCTGAGACAGGAATAAATTTTAAGTTTACACTACACTGCACAACTGTCTTCGCTATAAAAGCCATAAAAACAAACACATATAACAAGGAATCTCTCCATGCAGACAAAACAGGATCTACAACTTGGCTCTCAGAAAAAATTACCCCAAGAACAAACCCTATAGAATCATTTTAAAAGTTTCCATTGTTGGAGTTTGAACCCCGTATCCCAGCAGGCCTAATAACATAAGTCTGCTTTAGGACCGATACATGAAAATCTACCCAGTGACAACAAAAATTAACAGAAGCTTTAACAGGAAAGATACAATCTGAATGCCTCATATGCATTGAAGCAGTTCACACACTGAAACCAACAGTGAAGAATGCAATGCTGTATGGACACTTACGTAACATCTGTTTTGCTGGTAGCTTTAACTCCTCCAGCAGGGATTCTTTTAACAACTACCAATGAGTTTTTAGGAATCAGGGCATCTTCTGTGTATTCTGAAACCAACAGAAATACAGAAAAAGACATTCAAAAGGACATGTATTAATACATAATTAATTATATAGCACTTCAGAGAAGGCCTTTACAGATATAGAAGCCAAATTTTATACATAACATCATGCTTTCATTGTCTGAACACACTAACAGTACCTTTCAAGACATTGTCAGGATTGATAACCAAACATCAGCAGCTAAATCTTTTTCCTTTCTTAAAAACAGTTTGAATGCCAACAGCAAAATAGTCTCAGAGGTCACGACAGGACAGCCTGCTAATACAGGGGGTGCTCTCCTGAACTAACTGAAGTTACTTTTGCTTCTATTAGGCTACAAAACCAATAATCTCTGGAGAAAAACAAACCACCACAAAGTCTCACCTGCATAAACCAGGTTCTAAAGTCTTACCAGCTCGCTCTGAAACAAGCCAGGCATTAGTGAAAAGCATGAAAACTCAGATCCACTGCTTTTGCCACTGTTAACTAAAATGAGTCACTTCTACTGCTGGTGCTCCAGAGTGACAGAATGCAGAAGAGAGCCTGCCACCTTTGTCTATTTCTTGGAGCTTAATCCATCAACAGCCACACTTCTCACCTGCTCAGTGCTTTACATTTGCTTGATCAAGTCTGACACTAAGACTAGATCCAGCCACACCTAGGCTCCATCAGGAGTTTAGAAAGCCAGGGGGTCCACTCTGAATTTTGTGTCTCAGTGGGAAGGTCTCCTTTTTTTCATCTTTGGTTACTATGCAAATCATTTTAGCTTGATTCTACCTTGATTTTCTTTTTCTACATTCCATTAGACATAAACCATTGACCAAGCCTGAGACTAAGGCTAGATCTAGCTTCACCTAGGCTCCCTCAGGGGTTTAGTAAGCTTGGGGCTCTATTCCGGACATCATGACTCAGCGTGCGCATTTGACAAACTGGTGTAGCCAGCAGGATGCTATATCAGATTTCATGACACCACCCCACTTAATCCCTGGCACTGCTTATCGTCTTGGTGCTCCTGCCAGCTGGCGGGATAGGCCCCAGGCTCACTCATGCTACGTGGGTATGAGCCACAAAATGCAGAATGTGGCTTCCGCTGGCTGCAGCCATCATGGGGTGGTTTGCAACGTCGCCAGCCAGGACATCCCCAAAGCCCTGCACATGCTACGCACACGTACCTTCTTTGGTCTGGGCATCGCTGATCTGCAGATCACTGTTGGCTGCCTTCAGCTTCTCCTGGCGCATGATCTTGCACTTGAGGTGGCAAAGGGAGATGTCAAGGCCACTGAAGGTGACTGTACCATAGTTCAGCTTGGAGAAGAACTTGTAGTGGATGCAAGACATTGTCAGGGCCAGCAGCGCCTGCCCCACTACCGTGTCTAGCCTGGCAAATGATAGAGGCCTTGCAGCCCCTACAAAGGTGAGGGCATGTCGTAAAGCCTGAGGGGGCCGGGGTGAGCAGCACGGGCTGAGCTTGCTGTGGCCAATGGCGTTCAGAGGCTGCAGCACCCTGCCACAGCCAGACCCTAAGATATCAGGCAGTCTCAGCTGACAGAGCCTCAGGCCTCCATTGTGGCGTAGTGAGGCCCTGGCTTTGCCACCTTAACAACTCCAGGCTGTGGCCCTCAGCAAGTGAGCTGTGCCAGTCCTCCTCAAAGCCCTGGGGAGGAGAGCTCCCTGAAGCCCTGGCTTGGCCTCAGTGTCCTCTCCTGCATGCAGCGCTCTGAGGCCTGACCAACCTCTATGGCGACTCAAGCACCTCTGTCCCAGCCTTCACCAGCAGAGATCCTGGTGCGACATCACAGGGCAGCCATGTCACCCAGCACACTGTGACAAAAGGCCCGTGTCAAGTGCAGTTCCAAGCACCCTCAAGATGAGGGGAACCCGTCAGACCTGGGCCTGTCACCGCTCTGAGCTGCTTGTGTCCCTGCTGTCACCCCAGCCTGACCTCACACAGTGACCATCCTATCATCCCAGGCTGTCACTACAGTGACTCTCCTGTCAACATCCAGCCAGGGTGAAACATCCTGGGGCAGATGCAGCAGCTGTGTGGTGCTCAGCTGCCCATGCCACAGAGCTGGCAAAGGGAGGGGACATAACAAGGTGTTTGAGTGTATCTTAAAGAATCGCAGACTTCAGCCAAAGCAGCCAATGACCATTTATGTTTATTGCCATAAACCAGTGGAATTCCCCAGTGTCGCACATCTATAGTTGCTTGAACTCTGGAGAAAAGGACTAAAAAGTAATAAATGAACCACCAGCACTGGGAGAGGCTCCAGGTTAGAATCAGTATCTCTTCCAATCCCGGCCCTCCTAACTATTGATAGCTACAGGAAAAAGTGTTGCAGCCCTCTGGCAGAATGTGGTTCTAAATTCCCCCTCTCTGTAACAACTTTTATATCACAGTTAGGGGTTGCAAAACTAGAATAAGCTATTGCAAATATGTCAAGGCAATTAGAAAAAGCCATTCCTGAAAACGCAAATAGCATTATAGCCCTACAGGAAGAAATCAAATCATTATCACAAACGGTAATACGGAATCAGTTAGCTCTAGACCATCTTTTAGAACTATAGGACAAAGTATGTGCATTACAGAGTATGTGTATTATTGACAAATAGCCGCTGGGGTTTTTATGTAAATCAGTACCAGAAAAACAAAACTGACAAAAACAAGATAAAGACTCATTTAAAAATATTACATGAAGTAAGGCAGGGATTTCCACTAAATCTATTTGGGTGGCTAACTTCCTGACTCCCAGACGAAGGTAGAGGACTGTGAACTAAAAGGAGTTGAACTGTCGTAGTCCCTCTCTTGTTTTGCTCTGTAATTATGTATGTCTGTTCTCAGTGTTGTGTGACCTTATGAAGTCAACTTACGCCTTGAAGACTGAATAGTACAATGTGACTCTGATGGTCAAAAGAAAAGGAAGCACTGTCAGGAAAATCTCTTTCCCTAACTATTGCAGCAATTGGTCTTCAGAGTACAAAGTTGTACGAACTTTCTTCAGATATATATAGATGACATTGTAAACTGCATAGCTGTGGTTCAGTCAGCACAACTAAAGAACTCCAGCTCACTGCAAGGGGGAGAAGAACAGCCCCAGCTCTGAAGAAGAAAGGATACCTCTGCACTAACCAGAACAGACCAGCATCCCAGCCCCTCTGACATCTCAGTGAAACTCTCCTCTCACCTCATAGCAGAGATAAGGTAGGGCAGCAAGACCAGTTGCAGGGATGTCTTGGTCAAGAAAGAAGTAGATGGATGACGATGCCACACAATTAGAGCTGCTTTGCAAAACAGCAGTATCAGTGTGTGTTGAGTAGGCATTGGTCAAACCACTGAATACTTGACAGGTGTAAGAACCATGTGTAAGAACCACAGCCTGTTTAGTCTACAGAAGAGGAGGCTGAGAATGGATTGTCATTAATGCATATAAATATCTGAAAGGCAGGTGCCAAGAGGATGGTGCCAGACTCTTTTCAATGCTACATAGCAACAGGATGAGGAGCAATGGCCATAAACTAAAGCACAACAAGTTTCATCTCAACATGAGGAAGAACTTCTTTACACTGAGGGTGTCAGAGCACTGGAACAGGCTGCCCAGGGGGGCTGTGGAGTCCCCCTCTCTGGAGACATTCCAAAACCACCCAGACACATTCCTGTGTAACTTGCTCTGAGTGGCCCTGCCTTGGCAAGGGGTTGGACTGGAAGATCTCCAGAGTTCACTTCCAACCCTAACAATTCTATGATTCTGTAAAACCACATTCAGGATGCCCCAATTTGACTGGTACACCTCATGGGCACGAACAGAGAATTACTCTCGAAATTCTATATTTTGTGTCCTAGCATCTCTCCTTGGATAGCACATGCCAGTTGAAGAATTTTTAGACACTATTTCTCTCCCCATTCCGAAAGGTGTCCTCCAAGGCATTGCCCCTGTGGAGGCCCAGAAACCTTCTGTTCATGGGGGGACACTTTACCTCCATCATCGCACTGTCCTCCCAGGAAATGATCACTCAGGAAGGACTCTCACTGGAAACATAATTTGAATAGGACTGCTGTGTGATGTGGGTCAGGTTGGCTATGGGGACTGGGCAAGCCATTCTGTGGTGCACTGGAGACAGTGGGGGGAAGTCCAGAGTAGCCAGCTGCCAGTGGTGGGGCTCAGCAGGCTGCAGAACACACAGAAGTTCCCAGCTGCTCACCAGTGCCGACAGACATCAGGGTTTCTTGAGTTGCAGCTGCTGGTTAGAAGGCTACATGCAGCAAAACATCTGGCTGCATGATGAGGCCTATAGCAGAAAAACACAGTCAACAAAAGGATCTATGTGCACAAGGGAACCCTCCAGCTTCTCCCAGAAAAAATCAACTGCACCCTTAGATGCATGATTTAAGGAGACAGAGGCTTCAGCAACAAGCCCAAGAACTTCTGACTTGTGCACCTGGCCACCTATTTTCAGTGCATGTTGCAAATGCTCTAAGGCAGCTCACTACCCTGATCCAGGTTTTAGAAAGCTGCACAACTATAAACCTCCTCCACTTACACCCTGAGCCACAGAAAAGCATATACAGGACAAGGGGGATGTGCTAACACCCTAAGTAAGACATTCATTACTCACTGTGCTGCTCCAGATAGTTGCACTGGCATGAAAGGGCATATTGTACCGTGGCACAGGAAGGCAAGGGGCAAAAGATAACACCGAACACCAAAGCAATGCCACCACAGTCTCTGCATCATGCAGCGTCTTTTCTGAGATCTCAAAGAAGCAACTGTGGCTAATATGCCTCCTGGGACAGTGTGCACAAAAAGCCTCTACTGGAGCAGAAAACAGGATCCTTACTGGGCTCTCAGTGAAAGTCCCCATATCGCCAGGCTGGTAGGATATCAGCAGCACACCCGCACCTTTGATGTTTGGTGTCCACTACAAAGATGGTTTCCATCCTGTCGCATCCTCTGAGCTTTAACAGCCGGCAGAGCTGGTTCATCCAGGGTTTCAGTACCACCCAGGCACAGCACCTGCAGTGCAGCAGCACCCCTGAAAAGACCCTGATGGCCTGCATTAACACACTGGCACAAAGCTGAGATGTAAATACTGCCAAATCACCTCTCAGTTGCAACAGAGGACCAAATTTAGCCTTACTTCTAATGAAGCTTTCCTTACAGACAGGTCATCTTCTTTGTTTATAAACTCTAGTAAAGACCTGTTCTAGTATGAAGACTCGAACCCTGCCTGCAGTGAAACAAGGGTTCAGACAAGCTGCACTTCTTTTTCCCTCATTCCTCCTTCCTTCACAGAAATCAATCCCTACCAAAAGTGGCAAAAGCTCTGCACAAAGACTGCACAGAAAAGCCAACTGCAAGTGCCTTTACCTGCTACTATTTTATCAGGCGGCATTCCAGGAAGAAACTAGCTTTTCCTGCCAGTTTTCCTACAGTTTCACTACCTTTGAAGACAACACTTGTCAGATTTACCAAGCCAAGGCAACCTCATAGCTCAGCAAAATCATACCTCCTGTAAGAAACCTTCATCATTAGGTGAAGATAGGCACACTATAGGAATACGTTACTGTCGTGGTTGAAACCCAGTCGGCAAATCAGCCACGCAGTTGCTCAGTCACTGACTCCTCTTACACCTTCCCGCTCCTGAAAGGATGGGGAGGAGAATCAAAAGAATGTAACTCCCATGGGTTGAGATAAGAACAGTCCAGTAACTAAGGTATAACACAAACCACGGCTGCTACCACCAGTAATAATAATGATAAGGGAAGTAGCAAGGGAAGAGAATACAACCGCTCACGACCCACCGACTGATACCCAGCCCGACTAACAGTGATCTAACTCTTCTGGGTAACTGCCCCCACTTTATATACTGGGCATGACGTGCTGTGGTATGGAATACCTCTTTGGTTAGTTTGGATCAGGTGTCCTGTCTCTGCTTCCTCCTGGCTTCCCCTCCTCCCTGGCAGAACATGAGACTCAGAAAGTCCTTGGTCAGAGTAAACATTACTGAGCAGCTATTGAAAACATTGGTATTATCAGCGCTGTTCCCAGGCTGAAAGTCAAAAACACAGCACTGCACCAGCTACTAAGAAGGAGAAAAATTACTGCTACTGCTGAACCTAGGGCAGTTACTCTCAGGAGACTCTTTCAACCACTCTTTCCTTTGCTTACCAAAGTTCAGAGAACATTAGACAACATCAACAAAAAAGCAGGGCTCTCTCTCCTATGTGACACAGCCCATTATATCACGCATTCAGTCCAACTCCAGTGTGAACCCCAGAATAAGAAATGCAGTCTTCAAATTTCTGGAAAGAAAGGAAGAGCTTTGAAGTGGCAAGACCAGAGAATGTTCGTGAAAGCACCAGCACACAAGTACACATCCCTGATCACAGACCACCTGTCCCATTACCAAAGTGAGTGATGTTGTCAGTATACTTGCAGCTCAGGGTCTCATGTTCATTAGTGCCAGCAAAGTCAGTTGCAATTGGAGATAGGAAGAAAACCAGATGCAATCAGTCTGATTACATTCAGGCTCAGGTAAGCTCAATTTCACATTGACTGGGATTCACAGCAGGTCCCAGGCAACCCTCCAGACTCCAACGCCACCCCTGGGCAGGGGACAGAGAGGGAAAGATGAGGGAAGGGAGCAGGACACAGATTCTCCAAGAAAAGGACAGGGAGCAGGACAGGTGAGAGAGAAGGAAAATGGGACAGGAAGGCAGGACAAAGGGAAAGACAGGCAAAAATAAGAGATGGGGAGCAGGACAGAGTTGGAGGTAAGAAAGCCAGGGTTGGGCAGCAGGACAGAGAGATGGAAGGAAAAACACACACTGTGCTGCTGAGTGAGAAATAACAGTGACAGAGAGCGGGACAGGGCAGTGATGGTGGGGAGCCCTAAGAGGAAGCATGACAGAAAAATGGGGGGGACAGGGCAAAGACACAGAGCAGGACAGAAACAGAGAGAAAATGAGAAGGACGGAGCAGGGTAGAGGTGGAGAAAGAAGGGAAAGAAGAGAAAGGCAGCAGAACTAAGAGAAAGAGAGAAAAGAGCAGGGACAGAATGCAAGACAAAGTGATGGAAAAGAAAGTCCTGATGGGCTTCAGGCTCAAGACGAAGGAATAAAAAAATGGGAACAGAGAGCAGGCCAGAATGACAGAGAGAGAAGGAAGAGAGAGCAGGGCAGCACTGGAGGACAAAACCAACTGCTGGGCATCAGGACAAGAGAGGGAGAAAGAAAAATTACAGAGCAAGAGTGAAATAAGGCACAGCCAGCTGGACAGAGAGGCTTAGCAAGAAAGGATGGGACAGGGAATGGGACAGAGAAAGAAAGAAAAAAGGGAAAGAAGGACGTAAGAGGAAAAAAAGGGTAGGGATCTGCACAGAGATGAAGAAAGAAGCAGCAGGGAAAGACAAAGAGAGGCAAAAAGAGGGAGAGGCAGCAGGGCAGAGAAGTAAGGACTAGGAGATTGATAGAGATCACCAAGGACATGGTGGGTAGAGGAAAGGCGAGTGGGTAAAAAAAAAAAAAATAGGTGCAGGGAGAGCGTGCCAGCAACACCAGGCTGTGTGGTTTGGGTGATACCGCTGGAGGGAAGGAATGCCATCCAGAGGGACCTTGACACGCTTAAGAGGTGGCCTGATGCCAACCTCATGAAGTTCAACCAAGCAAGTGCAAGGTCCTATACCTGGGTCAGAGCAATCCCAGGCACAGCTACAGGTTGGGCAGAGAAGAGATTCAGAGCAGCCCTGCAGAGAAGGACTTGGGGGTGTTAGTTGATGAGAAAATGAACATGAGCCGGCTGCAGTGTGCGCTCGCAGCCCAGAAAGCCAACCACATCCTGGGCTGCATCAAAAGGAGCGTGACCAGCAGGTCGAGGGAGGTGATCCTGCCCCTCTACTCTGCTCTTGTGAGACCCCACCTGGAGTATTGTGTGCAGTTCTGGTGTCCTCAACATAAAAAGGACATGGAACTGTTGGAACAAGTCCAGAGGAGGCCACGAGGATGATCAGGGGACTGGAGCACCTCCTGTATGAAGACAGACTGAGAAAGCTGGGGCTGTTCAGCCTGGAGAAGAGAAGGCTGCATGGAGACCTCAGAGCATCCTTCCAGTATCTGAAGGGGGCCTATAGGGATGCTGGGGAGGGACTCTTCATGAGGGACTGTAGTGAGAGGACAAGGGGTAATGGACTCAAACTGAAACAGGGGAAGTTTAGGTTAGATATAAGTAAGAAGTTCTTCACTGTGAGGGTGGTGAGGCACTGGCACAGGGTACCAAAGGAACTTGTGAATGCTCCATCCCTGGTCGTGTTCAAGGCTGGGTTGGACAGAGCCTTGGGTGACATGGTTTAATGTGAGTGTCCCTGTCCATGGCAGGGGGGTTGGAACTGGATGATCTTAAGGTCCTTTCCAACCCTAACTATTCTATGATTCTAAAAACAGAGCAACAAACAAGAATAACAACTACGAGAAAGAGAAGTGCAGGAGCAACAAACAGCTCAGAGGGATGGAGAAAGAAAGAGAAGTATCAGAAGCCCTGCAGAGTGATGGAGGAAGGGTCTGGGAGCAGCAGACACCGCCAGAGAGAGGCAGGCAGGGAGAAAGACAGGGACAGTGGGATACAGAATGAGCTGCAACAAGGAGAAGGGGCTGGTAGAGTGACAGAGAAAGAAGGACTCGAAGAACAGAGGGACGTGGAAGACAGCACAGTAATAGAAGAGAGGTATGGGGAAGTGAAATGACAGCAAGGGAGAAGGAAGCGTGGAGCTTGGAGAGATGAGAGGCAGACACGGCTCCAAGGGCCGGGCACTCACCACAGCTCCCGCTCTCCGTCCCGCCAGAGGCCCTTCCTTCTCTGCCTGCTTGCGCCCTCCCCTTCCCTCCTGTGCAGGCCCAGGGCCAGCTGCAGGGCGCAGGCCGGGCTGGGGCAGCTCGGGGGGCTCCGGCTCTCGGGGTGCTCCGTGCCCGTGCCCACAGCGGCGCTCTCCCCCCCTCCCCAGGGGCTCGCTCGCCTCAGCGTTGGCCCCGACCCTCCCCGGGGCTGTGCCGCAGCCCCACCAGCACCCACATGGCCGCCGGCAGCCCCTGCCCCGGCACCGCAGCTCCGAGCGTGCCCCGGGGCGCTCCTCCTGCTTCAGGCCCTGCTGGGACACCGTCCCCTGGGCTGGGGCAGAGGGGGCGGGAAGAGGGGATGGGGAAGGGCGGGAGAGGGGAGCGCGGGAGCGATCCGGAGAGGCTGAGGAGAGCAGTGCGGGTTGGGGGAGGAGGTGCAGAGGGAGAGAGCAGCGATGGCAGGGGAGAAGAGCCAAAAGGGCGGCGTGCAGGATGGAGCCCAGAGGGAAGCATGGCCTGGCGAGGAGGGAATCCCGGGGGAATGGGGGAGGCAGGCTGCGAGACAGAAAGGGAAAGCAAGGCTTAAAAGAAGAGAAGGGAGCGGGAGAGCGAGATTTGGAGAAGGGGGAAATAGCAACAGGCTGCACAACATACAGGGGGGAATTAGACAGTTAGGACAGGGAGGCAGGCAGAGAAAGAGGAAGAGCGCGGGGCACTGCCGCGTGTGGGAGGACTCTGGCCGAGAGGTGGTGACCGCGGGAGCGCTGCGTCCTGAATTTGTGCATTCCCAAGCCCATGGTTGTTGCTGCCTTGTGGGAGAGCCATGGTAAGACGCCAGCCACACGGAAGGACAAGTGTTTCCTCAAGGGTATGTAGCTTTTTGGTTTTCCTTTTGAGTGAGAAACTCTCAAAGAGGCTTCTATTCTACTTTAGGGATGTTTTGTAAAGACCTTGACTGACTATTGTGTGACTTGAAACATTGCTGAAACATGGTAGAGGTTTGTCTGCCTGTTCTGGATGCTTTGGATTTGAACCTCTGCTCGTGGCAGTGACTTCAGACAGTCAGCTACTGTCTCAAGGCACAACGTGTGCTTAGTGCGAGATTCATCATACACGCCAGTGGGTGTGAATTCGTATTTCAGACAGGCTTCTTGATCTTGTCGCATTTTGGGGGCCAGATTCTTCCCAGATCTGATTTGTTCGTCCTTGATTTTGCCTCTTTGGCTGGTAAAGACCTCGTGGGAGGAGGAGGGTCCACAGTGCCGTTTCTACGCTGGTTGCTTGTGCTGGACTTACCAGGTTATCTGGTAAGATATCCCTGGCTTCTTTGCAGGAATCGCTGTTTAAGACGTGTCTGGTTTGTGAAGGGTAGGGGACCCAGCGGGAGCCCTTGTGCTGCTCATTAGTGCCTCGGGTTTACACGTCACTTTTTGTTTTCTGTGCTGACGTTAAAAAGCTTATTGTAGTTCTTTGGATTAATGTCATTAAATGAAGTCTCTAGGATTTCTGCCCAGAAGTGAGGTGTCCAGAAAGGACTGTCCTTGTACACTGCTGTCAGCCTTCAGTTTAGAGAAGTGTCTGGTGGTGGTGTATTTTAATGATAATGTAACTCAAATGCAACTTTAATCTACCACCTTTGTCCTTGTTCCAGACATGCCTGGGGGATGATTCTCATCAGGTTGTAAACAGCGTGTTCTGCTGTGCTTTACCTATTCGAAATAATCTATCACCACAAATGTCTTCCTTGGTACCTCCATAGAACAAGAACTTTACGCCCTGACCCTTGGGCAGCTTCAAGGCGACAGCTAAATGTCAGTGGTAGCAGTGTGTGTGTCAAAGATCACCTGAGCCTCCACATTTATTCAGCATGTCACAGCTTTGTGTGGGTAGGGGTGCATGAAGTCATGTTGTAGGTGTTGTAACTGGCCAGGCAGTATCTCTAAAGCAACAAGAAATGACCTCTTACAGTGGCATGCCTACATATGTCAAGGTGGGGGGATGCCGCCTTTTCCTTCCTTGGACTGAGCACAGAAAACTAAGAGGTGTTTTCATCTGGGGGAGGGAAGCCCATCCAGCAGCCATTATCAGCCTCCAGGCTTGTGGTCCTTGATGTGCTTAGGACAGTTTTACTGGGGTGGGTTAGTCCTTTGGCTCCCAGGTTTTCCCTTTAAGGTTTGCTCTCTGCTTTATTTGTCTTTATAGTGTTTTGTAAATGTTCTCCATTCAAAGCCCTCAGACTCTGTACTACCTGTTCCTTTCTCTGAAACCCCATCAATAGCTTTGGGAACAGAGGAAATGGGGACCCTTTAGGGTAGAGAAGAACATTTAATATGAGAAACACTTCCTTGGTAAGCATCTTGTAAGGATAAAAGGACCTGCTTTAACTTCTTTTTGTTGTTTCTGAATTAACAATAGCTCCTTAAAAGATTGCTTACTTCTAGCATAGAAGAAGAGATGACTTTGATTTTTATGTCTGACTAAAAGAACTAACGTGAACATGCATAAAACTGATGTGAAGAGCCACGTTTTGTCATTATGGGGTACCGTGTCTGACTTATGGAGCTTCGCCTGTATGTGATCTAGTAGAAGGTGTCCCTACCCATGGCAGGGGGTTGGAACTGGATGATCTTTAAAGTCCTTTCCAACTCAAGTCATTCATAATTCCATCATTTAATTTCATTCCATTCCTGCATTTAAATTAAATTTAATTTCATTTTGCTTTCTCCCTTGCTTTCTCGCCTTCCTTTCCCCCTTATCATTTCATATAGTTTCTTTATTCAATATTGTTTCATTCATTTTTTTTCTGGAGCTGCTGTAGAGCCTCCTTGCCTCACCCTGGCGGTCCCATAGGTCTTCTTGCCAGACAGTCTCGGGTCTGGGTGTCATTCTTGTTGCCGAGTTTTCTCTCATTTTTGAGTTGCATCATCTGCACTGTTCTGTCTAGTGCCAGTGTGTGTGGCTTAGAACTGCTTTGTCTGGAGGCTTAGAGTCAGAGTAGGTGAGAGAGTGAAAGGAGGCTGCAGTGAATGTGTTGATATGTCTACACTGTTTAGGCAATGGTCGTACAGTCATCTCTGATCAAGTAGTCATGGGAATGCTGTGGGGATGACAGGGGAAGGGGAACTATGGGTGGAAGGGATGAGGTGGTGAGTTGCAGGGGAGGGGTTTCAACTGGAGCATGGGGGAGAGGGCTGTCCAAGACAGTCCCCTTGGGCAGGCAAAGCAAGGGGGTTTTTTTTAGAGCAAGACTAGTGTGAGCAGGGCAGGGTCCTGCCTGTGTTGTTGTATACTTTGTGCAGCCTGTCTTCTGTGTCTTCTACTGTACCTTCCTCTGGTCTTGGCGTCTCCATAGGCCTTTCTGATCCACAGGCATCTCAGTAGCCTTCATGAGTCTCAAATGCATCATCTCATTGGCATAGCGCCTGTTGAGCCCTTCTCACCTCGCGATTATACCTTAAAGAGTAGATCTGTCTGTGTGTCGCTTCAGTGATGTTTCCAAGCAGCCCCTTTTTCCTGGGGCCACTATAGAGCATCTGTGCCATCATGGTGCCATAGAGCTTTTCTGCCAGCAGCATCTCACCTATGGAGTCGTTCCTGTGCAGTGTTCTCATGTCTCGCAGTCATGTTGCTTGTGGTGTCTGTACATAGCATTGGTGTGCATTTAGGGAATCAGAGCTGCCTTGCCCAGGGTGTACAGACACTGAAGACAGGGATAGCGTAACTTTATGGTGGTGTGGCAACATGTTGATTTGCCCAGATTCTTTTGTCCAAAAGGGTGCATGAAGTCAGTCTGGCCCAAGTCTCTGGTAGACAGCTGGCACTACTGTTATTTTGCTGCAGGGCTGTCCTCTTACACGCTCTTCTCCATGCTAGCAAGCTTGACGAGCACTGTATGGGTTCATGAAAAGATAACTGCTGTTATGCGAGAAAACATGCTTTGAGAGGCCTAGGCGCATGTGGTCCTTGAAACCTGGTCCGAGTTATTCCCTTTTGTTGGATGGGGGATGGAATGTTGAGAAGATAGGTTGCAACTGTTGGGTCTGTGCTTGTTCTCAAGGTGTGAACAGCTGGCTGCTGCATCCAAGAGGCTTACGATTCTTCCAGTGTCCTGACACTGTGCTTAGGAGAGATTTGATCCTTTCTCTGGCAGAAGGATTAGCAAGGTACGTATACAAGAGCACTGCCACTTTGGCTGCTTGGAAGGAGGCATTCCCCAAAGGGGAATGAATCCTTGTTTGGAAGTTGTTAGTGGCTGCAGATGATGCTATGGAGGACAGACATCTGAGAAACATCATAGAATCATAGAATCGTAGAATAGTTAGGGTTGGAAAGGACCTTAAGATCATCTGTTTCCAACCCACTGCCATGGGCAGGGACACCTCCCACTAAGCCATGCCACCCAAGGCTCTGTCCAACCCAGCTTTGAACACCACCAGCGATGGAGCATTCACAACTTCCCTGGTGATTCGGATAAAACTTCATGAACAAACTCGCCAACAAAGTTTTAAGTTGACAAGCAGGTATTCTGTACTGCAGCACCAGGAGACATAGGGGATAGCTCCTCGAAGCATGTCTATCCGTATTGCCACACAGGCCATCCTTATACAGTCACTGGGCATATATACATATTCATGAGGCTACACATGGATTACATCATTTTCCAGAAAGTTTCCCGTAGGTATAAAAAAGGTGATGGTGGTCTTTGAGAGTGGTTTACAATATTCATACCCACTGTCAGTCTTTGGAGCTCCAGCTTAATTAACATTACAGACATAGCAATCATCCTGTCCTTCTATTGAGCAGGACCTCTACTGGTCCCGGATACTCCCCATTCTCAGATGCTGTTTTTCTACATTTTGTACTAAGGTCCGAAGGACCTCAAACTAAGTCAGTTACCTTCAAGCATCTCAGTTATTTTCCATTACAAAGCCACCAGACTTTACAGTTACTTAGAACTGATTACATTTGATGCCTCCTTGTCTCACTAGGCAACCCATTCCAGTGCTTCACCACCCTTACAGTAAAGAATTTCTTCCTCATATCCAATCTAAACTTCCCCTGTTTAAGTTTGATCCCATTGTCCCTTGTCCTCTCACTGCAGTCCCTCATGAAGAGTCCCTCCCCAGCATCCCTATAGGCCCCCTTCAGATACTGGAAGGATGCTCTGAGGTCTCCACACAGCCTTCTCTTCTGCAGGCTGAACAGCCCCAACTTTCTCAGCCTGTCTTCATACGGGAGGTGCTCCAGTCCCCTGATCATCCTCGTGGCCTCCTCTGGACTTGTTCCAACAGTTCCATGTCCTTCTTATGTTGAGGACACCAGAACTGCACACAATACTCCAGGTGGGGTCTCACAAGAGCAGAGTAGAGGGGCAGGATCACCTCCCTCGACCTGCTGGTCACGCTCCTTTTGATGCAGCCCAGGATACGGTTGGCTTTCTGGGCTGCGAGCGCACATTGCAGCCGGCTCATGTTCATTTTCTCATCAACTAACACCCCCAAGTCCTTCTCTGCAGGGCTGCTCTGAATCTCTTCTCTGCCCAACCTGTAGCTGTGCCTGGGATTGCTCAGACCCAGCTGTAGGACCTTGCACTTGGCATGGTTAAACTTCAATAGCTGGGCCTTGCTCTTTCCCTTGTTGTAAGAGGGAAGCTCCAGCGTGAAGATAAGCACCTGCTGTTTGTGTCAAGAGCTGGTTTGGCCAAGAAGAGTTTTCTGCCACTTCAGTGACAGAGATGTCAGCACCTACTTTTGATGAACCATGAAGTTCTATTTCTCTCTCTCTCCTGCCTCTAGCCTATGTTTGGTGACAAAGTTTTCTCAGGTTGTTTCCTAAAGACTCTCAAGATAATTTTTGTGTCTTCTTGGTGTCTCTTTAGGTTGTACAGTATTCGAAATACTTGGACCTTGGCACATACATATGTCAGGTGATTGGAGAACCGCTGCTCTATTCCTTGTATGCTGTCCTGGTACACAAAGGTTTCAGCCCTTAGGTGGGACACTGTTACTGCTTCATAAAGGTAAAAGTCAACTTTGTTTCCAGCAGTATAAATATCAGTGCTGATGAAGAGAAAGTCTGATGCAGGTGCTCCTGGCAAGCACTGTTCTTAGGGAGAATTCTCAGCGGGTACTTGTTTTGATTTGTGTTTGTGCGTTGTGTCCTTCAGCAGTGTCCTGTCTGTGTTTTTTTTTCCTAAACTCTGCAGTTCATCCAAAGATGGTGTTGCCTTTCTTTGCAGGCCAGTGACAGACATTTGTACAAGATGAACGATGACTCTGTGGCTCTTTGTGATATCAAGACAGTTCTCTGCCAACATGCATATTTAGTCTTCTATGTCAGGTAAGAACAAGTGGGAAAGGGTGTTCAGAATACAGTCCCTCTCTTGTTCCTGATCTCGTGGTTGCTGTTCTCCAGCAGTTTTACTTTCTCCCTTGGGAGAGAAGGACTGTTTGTCTACTTGAGTTCTGTCTGGTTTACAGTTCCACAGCTTCTTTCTTCTCCATCCTTGCTTTGCACTAAATTCTTGCACTTGTATAGATTGCTAGTTGTCTGCTCTCTGAGACTGGCTACCTGTGAAAAGAGGTGAAAGAGAGGCCCAAGAGGATATCAAGGTGAGTTATTCCTCTGAAAGGGCCAGACCTGTCTGGAAGACCATGCTGTATTTCCAGCACCTAGTGCTGGTTCAGTCTTCTGTGTCATATCAAGTGCTGGCAGAAAAAGAGAAGATGGGCCTGAAGCCATGAGGAAGCTGCAAGAACAACCCTGAACTAAGATCAGTGTACTTTCTCCAGGTGCCAGGAGCAGGCCAGAGCAGGCGCTGAATGCCAAGAGACAAAGAACGTTTCCATGGCAGAGCTGGATCAAGTACAGAATAGTCTATTTCCTGGAGGCATTGTGGGACTGAAAAATCAAGAAGGTGAAGAAAATATGCAGAGGATCCAAGGAAGAGAAAACCACAGGGCTCTGCAGGGACACCCCCTCCATGTAGTAGCCAGAAGAGAGCTTACTCTGACACTTACTTCCTAGTAGTGCTCTAGATGAGTTTGGCAAATACAAAAATTGGTGGTTCGATCACTCGGGAGACTTTGGAACAAAGTGATGGACCCCCAAGGGGTTCGGTTCAGACTCTGGTAAAATACTGTCATCAATGGTGGATGTTTTTCTTGAGACGAGAAGGAAAATGAGATGAAGTAGCTTATGCAGAAATGTTTTTCACTTTGAGATGTCATCTGGAACAGCAAAAGGATTGTAGTTTTAATTTTGCACCCCAAGACCTGTTAGTATTATCCTTGGAGAAAGACAATAAAATTTGCTTGAACGCTGTTGCTTTTTGTGCAGCACAGGGCGGTTATGCACTAAACATTTGAGGAATGCAGAGGAGGATTTGGATTTGGTGGTAGCCCCTTGGAGAAGGGGTATTGTGAATAATGGGGCTGAAGGTGCTGACAGTGAGAATCAAGCACAAGCACCAGCACAGGCATCAGAGGTACTGGGGGGGGTGTGGGGTGTGGGGGGTGTGAAGGATTTAGCCCTACAGCAGGGCAAACTAGGGGAAAATGAGGGGAGACTGTGATTGCACCTTTGAGACAAGCTATGGGCAATCATGCCCTGCTCATGATGAAGATTCCCTTTCCCATTATAGATTGGAATAGTTGGAAACAAGTGGCTGGTAATTATGCATCATGCTTTCTAGAGTGTTGACAGAAACATGATTATTCGTATGGCTTGGACTGCGGTAGAGCAGCAAATAACAGCAGGCACAGTGGCAGGTACTGTGAATCATCATATACCTCCCCCCCATCCTAGCTGGGACCCTAATCGGGACAGGCAAGCTTTGAAACAATATCGGAGGTGGATTTTATTTGGTATTAGGAATGCGGTCCCCAAGGCAGTGAGCTGGTCTAAGCTATATGAAATAAAGCAAAATATAAATGAATCACCTTCTGGATTCATGGGAAGATTAGAAGAGATGATGCATAAATATACTAATAGTGATCCTGAATCAGAGGAAGGAAGGAAGGAATTAGGCCGTTTAACAAAAAGTCAATCCACAGCAGACATATAGAAAAAGGTACAATAGCTTAAGGGGGAGGACCAATATGATTTGGTAAAAATAACGGATGTGGCCTTGGAGACCTGTCACAATCAGACCACTATTGCTCTGGTGCATGTTCCCTGAAATGGTTCAAATGGTTCAGTGGTGGTGGTGGAAAGGAGTTTGAGTTCCTGATTATTAATATGTTTATTTTAATATAATAATGTAATTATTAATAAAATACAATTTAGTGTTTTGTGGGTTATAGTGTATCATGTTTCTTGTAAAAAATTATTAAAGTATTGTTTTTGTAGCTTACCAAAAGATGGCGGTTACGGCATTAAAACTTTGGCAGGAGCTGGGTTAGTGCTTACAATGTACAGAAGCCATACCATAAAAGCAGGTTGGTGAGGTGGGGCAGGGGGTGGGGGGTGAGAGGGTAGTGAGGTCTCAAATAGAGTAACACACTCTATAACCAGGGGTGGACTTCGTGTGGGTAGGCACTTTAGATAGGCTGTAAACCTTAGAGTACCTAGCCAATAGGGAAACAAGGGAGGGACTCTGCGGTTGGGGTAGATCATAAAAAGGTCATAAAAGCCTTATAACCAGGGTGTGCCTACTTACTACAATACCTGTTTTTGCAAAAAAATGAAATAAATAGATGCTTCACTGTTGTGTCTAACCTGAGCCTTTACAAGAAGAATTTTTAAGTTTCTAACAATTTTACTGCAAGCACAGACCACTTTGTGAAAGCCAAGTCAAATTAAGCTATTTGAAAGTTGTTCTGAAGGGACAGGCAACTTCCATGTTGCCCCAGAGGAGCCCAGAGGGAACCCTGCTCAGCCCCACTGTGACATCAGAGCCACTACTCTGAGTCAGAGCTGGGCACCCATTCAGCATTGTGGGACAGTGAAAGAGCCCACAGCTGCAGGGGACTGTTGCCCTGGGCAGGGACACTCCTGCGGAAGGGCAGCGTGGAGCTGCTGCTGAAGCTGGTTTTGCCTGAGGAGCCCAGATTGCTGAGGCTTAGGAGGAAGAGCTGAGCAGGGAGGCTGCCTTTGCCCAGAGATGGCGAGGAGAAAGGCACCACAGAAAAGAGGCCAAGGGGCCTTAAATGTCTCCTTTGAGAGCAAGAATGACGAACAGTCAGCAGGAGAGGCAACAGGGAGGAGCCACTGCCAGGCGAGGAGGTACGAAGTTGGCTGCCCGTGCATGGGGCATCAGGTTAGGCCGGTAGCTGGGACATGGCCTAATACAGCCAGCAGGTCACGGATCAGCACTGGGAGGCTGACAGACTCTTCTGCACAAGAGCTCCGTGCATTGCCAAGCCCCCTTCTGGTGGATCTTGGCTGAAAGCATGGCTTGCTCTCCCAGCCAAAAAGCCAGTGTGTGGCCGGGGCTGCCTCGTGCTGTCAGGGTTGCGGCCCAGCTTTGCCCGGGGGAGGGGTGTCCCAGCCCCTGGCACCTCAGGTTGGTCTCCTGGGACCTGCCTGGCTGACTGAGGGAGGCTGTGTGGGGAGGAGAGGTCAGCACCAGGAAAGAGGTGGGGGATAGTGGTTGGGGGCAGTAGTCTGTGCCCCTTGTGTGTACAGCCACTGAGAGGCATGTTGGGGCAGGGAACACGGAGGGAGGGGATGAGAATCAGGCTGTGCTGCAGTGTCACCAAAGTCAGTAGAATGGGACTCCTTAACACCAATCATAGAATCATAGAACAGTCAGGGTTGGAAAGGACCTGAAGATCATCGAGTTCCAACCCCCCTGCCATGGGCAAGGACATCCTGCACTAAACCATGCCACCCAAGGCTCCATTCAGCCTGGTCTTGGACATTGCCAGGGACGGAGCATTCACAGCCTCCTTGGGCAACCCATTCCAGTGCCTCACCACCCTTACAGGAAAGAATTTCTTCCTTATACCTAAGCTAAACTTCCCCTGTTTAAGTTTGAGCCCATTACCCCTTGTCCTCTCACTACAGTCCCTCATGAAGAGTCCCTCCCCAGCATCCCTATAGGCCCCCTTCAGATACTGGAAGGATGCTCTGAGGTCTCCATGCAGCCTTCTCTTCTCCAGGCTGAACAGCCCCAACTTTCTCAGCCTGTCTTCATACAGGAGGTGCTCCAGTCCCCTGATCATCCTCGTGGCCTCCTCTGGACTTGTTCCAACAGTTCCATGTCCTTTTTATGTTGGGGACACCAGAACTGCACACAATACTCCAAGTGAGGTCTCACAAGAGCAGAGTAGAGGGGCAGGATCACCTCTTTTGACCTGCTGGTCACGCTCCTTTTGATGCAGCCCAGGATACGGTTGGCTTTCTGGGCTGCGAGCGCACACTGCAGCCGGCTCATGTTCATTTTCTCATCAAATGTAGCATTAAGAAGCAGGCATTATTTATTATGGCAACCGATGCATGGGGGAATTCCTACACCAAACATGCATGTCCATTCTTACAGGTTTCTTGCTTTTAAGGATTCGTCTCATACATACACATCATAATTCCTAGGAATCTTATACCTAATTTCTCCCCAGAATTAACTGACATAGGTTACTACCCACTAGAGCATGCGTGGTAACTCTCTCTGGTGGTCCTGGGTGTCATTACTTCATCTCTCTTCTCTTCCTCAGGTTGTTCATCACAGGTCACACGGAGGATGATGATGATGGATGCGATCCTTCATCTTTTTCTCGCTGTAGCAATCCTCCACACCATAGTGTCAGATGTCCTTCTGCATTGCCTGCAAGAGCCCTGTTAGCTATGAACCACATGTATACATTGTACTGTTTCCATGTATGAATGGGCTACTTTTAGCTGAGTTTGCAAGCCTCAAGGCACTTAAACAATTGAGCATTGTAGGAGCTGTTTCAGATGTATCATCCCCCCCTTTTCTTTTGAGAGTTCCTTATTAGGACTCTCAACTCCATATAATCTTTCTGATTCCCTTTTTCACACATCCTACAGTTACCACAATGAATATTATTACTATAACTATTATTATTAAAGTTTGTAAAAGGGGTGCTAACCATTCAGTAAGCAAAATGCCACCTAGATTTGATAATAATTTATTTAACCTACTGTCTTCCATTCCTTCATTGAGATCTCATGGTTGTTGGCCACTTCTCTCATTCTATCAATTTATTCATTCAAACTGGCAGTTACATTAGGGATGTGTATGCAACAATGATCATGATCCAATTTTACACATACTCCATATTCTTTCAGTAAGAAATCTAGGGCTAATCTATTCTGTAAAGTTGGCTTGGACTTCTTTCTTTGTCCTTGAGCTGTAGCATTAGCTAGAGTCAGGTTAAATTATCCAGGTTAGATTATCCAGAATTAATTTATTTTCTAATGTCATTAAACCTGGCATTAGGAAATTCTGAAGTTCCCAGCTTATGACTACGGATGTAGCTGGGGGCCTTCAGGTATTAGGAGAAACTTCTCGCTTTCTTCTTGTCCAGTATTTTACCTGGATAGGACTTTCTTTCCATAAAGGACACAAGGTTAAAACTCTAAAGGTGACTTGATATGTTTGAGTAGTCCATGTTAGTCTTGTAGGTCATTTACATTTGCTCAGAACCCAAACTGTATACCCTGGAGCTGAAATTCCTGCATTTTGCATGCCATTGTTCATGCATGAGCTAAATGTCCTATTACAGATGATACTAGTATTTAATGCCTGTTGAATTATTTGTGGGACTTTCATTTGGTCATGTCTTGTCATATTCTGTTGGTTTAAATGACAAGTTCCACTAGTGTTATAGAATCATAGAATAGTCAGGGTTGGAAAGACCTTAAGGTCATCTAGTTCCAGCCACCCTGCCGTGGGCAGGGACACATCACACTAAACCATGCCACCCAAGGCTCTGTCCAACCCAGCCTTGAACACGACCAGGGATGGAGCATTCACAGCCTCCTTGGGCGACCCATTCCAGTGCCTCACCACCCTTACAGGAAAGAATTTCTTCCTTATATCCAATTTAAACTTCCCCTGTTTAAGTTTGATCCCATTGCCCCTTGTCCTCTCACTACAGTCTCTCTTGAAGAGTCCCTCCCCAGCATCCCTATAGGCCCCCTTCAGATACTGGAAGGATGCTCTGAGGTCTCCACGCAGCCTTCTCTTCTCCAGGCTGAACAGCCCCAGCTTTCTCAGCCTGTCTTCATACAGGAGGTGCTCCAGTCCCTTGATCATCCTCGTGGCCTCCTCTGGACTTGTTCCTTCAGTTCCATGTCCTTTTTATGTTGGGGACACCAGAACTGCACACAATACTCCAAGTGAGGTCTCACAAGAGCAGAGTAGAGGGGCAGGATCACCTCTTTTGACCTGCTGGTCACGCTCCTTTTGATGCAGCCCAGGATACGGTTGGCTTTCTGGGCTGCGAGCGCACACTGCAGCCGGCTCATGTTCATTTTCTCATTGACCAACACCCCCAAGTCCTTCTGCACAGGGCTGTTCCGAATCTCTTCTCTGTCCAACCTGTAGCTGTGCCTGGGATTGCTCCAACCCAGCTGTAGGACCTTGCACTTGGCATGGTTAAACTTCATCAGGTTGGCATCAGCCCACCTCACAAGTGTGTCAAGGTCCCTCTGGATGCCATTCCTTCCCTCCAGCGTATCAACCAAACCACACAGCTTGGTGTCATCGGCAAACTTGCTAGGGGTGCACTCAATCCCACTGTCCATGCCAGTGACAAAGATGTTGAACAAGACCGGTCCCAGCACCAATCCCTGAGGGTCACCACTCGTTACTGGTCTCCAGCTGGACATTGAGCCATTGAGCACTACTCTTTGTGTGCGGCCGTCCAGCCAGTTCTTTAGCCAGCGAGGGGTCCACCTATCAAATTGATGTCTCTCCAACTTAGAGAGGAGGATGTCATGTGGGACAGTGTTGAATGCTCTGCACAAGTCCAGGTAGATGACATCAACTGCTCTACCCCTGTCCATCAGTTCCATAGCCTCATCATAGAAGGCCACCAGATTGGTCAGGCAGGATTTCCCCTTAGTGAAGCCATGCTGGCTGTCACCAAGCACTTTGTTGTTTTTCATGTGCCTCGGCATGCCTTCCAGGAGAATCTGCTCCAAGATTTTGCCAGGCACAGAGGTGAGGCTGACTGCTCTGTAGTTCCCCGCATCATCCATTTTCCCCTTCTTGAAAATGGGGTTATATTTCCCTTTTTCCAGTCATCGGGAACTTCACCTGACTGCCATGATTTTTCAAATATGATGGACAGTGGCTTAGCAACTTCATTTGCCAGCTCCTTCAGGACCCGCGGATGGATTTTATCAGGTCCCATGGACTTGTTGTATACGTTCAGGTTCCTAAGATGGTCTCGAACCAGATCCTCTCCTACAGTGAGCCTAGGGTCTTCATTCTCACTGTTCTTGCGTCTGCTTTCCAAGACTTGGGTGGTGCGGTCAGAGCATTTGCCGGTGAAGACTGAGGCAAAGAAGTCATTAAGAACCTCAGCCTTCTCCGAATCCAGGGTAGCCTGTTCTCCCGATAGGTTCTGGAGAGGGCCCATGTTGTCCCTAGCCTGTCTTTTATTTGCAGTGTACCTATAGAATCCCTGAAGAAGTACCTGTCAACACTAGTAGACACTGGTACCCTTGTTGGCGAGGCAATTCTGAAAAATCTATCTGCCAGTAATCTCCTGGTGAATAACCCTTCCTGGTTATAGCCAGAGGTGGTCACTTTATACTCAGGGGGTTGTTCTCTAAGCACACTGGGCATTTTTAAGTGATCGATTTTACTATCTTTGTCATCCTAACACTAATCACCTGAGGTTTTAAACTATTTAATGTAGACTCTATTCCCCAATGCATCTGTAGGTGTTTTTCTTTGACTGTTTGTGTCATTAATGGTACAGGTATTATTACCCGATTTTGTGGAGTTATAAACCAGCCTTGATAATTTGTAAATGCAATGCTCATTTAAGATCAACTTGACTATATTGGCATGACATTTGGTATTGAAATAAACTTTTCTGGAATTAATGCTAGGATGCCTTGTGGTGTAGCCTCTTTTGCCATTTTATCTGCCAGTTTGTTCCTCTGATGAACTGGTACAAATCTTTGCGGGTGTGCTCAACAATGCATAACAGCAACCTCCTTTGGGCTTTTTATCAGCTTTCAGGAGTTTTAAAATCTCTTCTTTGTGTTTTATTGATGATCATTGGGTTGATTACAACCCACTTTTCGTCCATACGTGTTCATGTGCATGTATTACACTGAACGCATATTGTGAATCAGTCCAGGTATCTACTCTTATCTTCTGTCATTTCCAATGCCCTTTGGAGAGCAATCAGTTCTGCTTTTTGGGCAGCTGTATTTACAGATGAGGGTTTAGCTTCAATTACCTCAGTAGCAGTTATGACAGCATACCCTGCTTTTTCTTTTCCTTCTTGAACAAAACCTACTGTCCGTGAAAAGTTCATATTCATGATTCTCCAATGGTTCATCGAGCAGGTCAGGACGACTTGAATATACTGTTCAATAGTCAGTAAACAATCAGGCTCACTGTCGCCGAAAGTCAGAATAAAACTCCTTAATACCAATGTAGCACTAAGAAGCAGGCATTATTTATTATGGCAAAGAGGAAGTTGCTCCACCAAATGTGCATGTCGATTCTCACAGGTTTCTTTTGTGTAAGAATTCATCTCATACATATACATTATAATTCCCAGGAATCTTATACCTAATTTCTTCCCAGAATTAACTGACGTAGTTTACCACCCACTAGAGCACATGCAGTAACTCTCTCTGGTGGTCCTGGGAGTCATTACTTCATCTCTCTTCACTTCCTCAGGTTATTCACACGTCACACGGGCGATGATGATGTGATCCTTCATCTTTTTCTCGTCGTAGCAATCCTCCAAACCAGTGTCAGATGTCCTTCTCCACTGCCCGCAAGAGCCCTGTTATCTATGAACCACATGTATACATTGTAACGTTTCCATGGATGAATGGGCTACTTTCAGCTGAGTTTGCAAGCCTCAAGGCACTTAAACAATTGAGCATTGTAGGAGCGTTTTTACGTGAATTATCAGGGTGTGCTTCCAGTGGTGGAGAGTGCTGCTGCTGCCGCCAGCTTTTTTCTCTTCCTCCACTGCAGGCCTGTAAAGCGAAGGCTGGGGGAAGGAGAGAGGGGGCCTCTGGGAGCAGCCCCGCTGCGCTGGCCTCTCTTGCTGCAGCTGGAGCATCTCTTGGGAGGCTTTCACAGGCTTAGATCTGGCAAGGGCCTTGGCCCTCACTGTGAGCAATCGGCAGCTTTTCTTTTTCCTCCCACAGGAGCCTTTTCACAGAGGTGGAGCTGGTGAAACGCTTTTCTCAGCCCAGTCCCAGCTCAGCCGCTCAAGGGCCACCAAAGTGTCGGGAGAAGGCCACAGCACTTGCAAGTAACCTCAGCACTGGTTCTTGCTGCAAAGTCCTTGGGGGTGAACTCAGAGAGCTGCGCTGTGCCAGAAGCCTGGCAAAATGTCACAAGTGGCTGAAGAAATGCAGGCTGCCTTGCTCTTCACCCCAGAGAGGTGGTGCCTAGGACTCAGTGCTCGCCCCCCTGCAGGGAGCCAAAACACTCTTGGCTGAGCACCCTGGAGGAGAGACCTCAAGAGAGAGGCCTAGCTTTTCTCTGGTTTCTTTGCCCAGGGACGGTCTTCAGCCTTGTTTGCCATCTGGCAGGTACCCTTGCATCCCTGTGGAGACCTGCTGATCATGTGCATCTTCACTGTGTATGTACTACCTGTTTCTGCTGTTGGGCTTTTGGGGAGGTGGTGGCCTCGTGCTGCAGGGGTCAGGGTGCAGGGAGGGAGGGGGTGAGAATTGATCTGTGCTGCCAGCTGTGCTTCAAGCAGTGGGGACTGCTGCTGCTGCCTCCAGTTTCTTCCTCTTCCTCCACTGCAGGCTGCATCTTTGCTGCAAAGCAAAGATGGGGAAATGAATATGTATGTGCTACATGTTTCTGTGTTGGACAGGGGGAGAAAGGAGATGTCTGAGGGCGAGTTCAAGCAAAGGGGAGAGCCAAGCAGTGTTCCTCAGCCAGCTTCCCACTCTCATGAGCACTGCTTGTGTTGTAGCCATTCTTAGGGAGAGCCAAGAGGAAAGCCCCTGGGCAGTCTCACTGCCACACATTCGCCAGAGGCCCGGACTTTGGTCATGGTAGGACAAACTGCTGTGTAGCCAGATGCAGGGGTGCAGAGCCGAAAGTCTTGATTTGCTCAACCTCCTTACTTTCTGGGAGTAGTGAGTCCTGGAGTTCTTCTTTTGGGGAATTGCTGCTGGCAGTTTTGACAGGCGTGGACAGAAAGTGTTCCTCCTGGGAGCTTCTCTGGCAGCTGTCTGTCAGCAGCAGGCTTCCAAAACAGTGTCTTTCCTGCCTGGAAGTGGTAATCCAGGTGGTTTGCTCAAAACCTGGCTCACTGACAGACATAGGACACCCTCCTTTTTCAGGCAAAAGATGGCCGTGCACAAGAAGAGGTACTTGAAATTTGTTGTCTTCTTGCTTCCGGTGGTTCTTGGTGAGTCTGCATGAGCAAACATTTGAGAGTAACAGCCTGGTTGTGCTGGATGCCAGCTTTTCTTTTTGGCCCATATGTGTGGACACTCACATGATCCAAGTGCTTCTGGAGTACGTCCTTGACGAGGACTTGCTTTTCAACTACCAGTAGGACTGGTAGCCTCCAGCCATGCTGCTGCACTGGCCACAGGAGCAAAGGGCTTGCTTAGTCTGCAAGCCTGAGAGAGAAGGGAGGGTGTATTTCCAAGCCTGAACTGGGGGATTCCCAGAGGGGCCATGCAAGGTGACTGATGCCCCTCCTGATACCTCTCCTGGCTGATGCAGCCTGGTCTCGGGGCTCACAGAAGCAGTAAGGGGAAATGGGGAATAGCTCTGGGTCACCTAGCACACCTGAAGATCATGGCTACACAATGCCCTGAAACCTGTGGTGATGGCTTCTGGTCAGAGGCATGTCCCCTTTCTGCACCCCATGTTCCCCACCTCCACAGCTTACCTGCTGCCTGATCCACAAGGCAACCAGGAGGAGACCACAGCACTGCAGCGATCACTAGCAACCCAGGTCAAGTAATTGTCTCTTGGTGATGTGAATTGCAGCTGGTGTTTACTCTGGGACCTCACTGCCAGTGTGGACAATGCGGGCAAAGGCACAGAAAGAGGTTGGTGACTCTTTGGGACAGGCAGCTCCTGCAAGGGAGCATTGATGACAGCGGCTGGCTAAATCATGAGCTTTTCTGTATCCACACAGAGTGACCCATAGAAGCAGTAGCTTTTTGCTGGGGCTTCCTAGGGAAGCCTTTCCTGAGAAGCCCCAGCAGCTCTGGTGGTGGATACTCTAATGGAGCGATTTTCCCTTTCAGGATCTGACATGGGCATCTGCAGCAGAAAAAAAGATGCTGAGGTAAGAGATGTTTCCTGAGCTGGAACTGGGTCTGTGCAGAAGCATCAGCCAACCTGTGGTGGTTTAAGCCCAGACGGTAACTCAGAATCATGAAGCCGCTCGCTCACTCCCCCTCTTCTTCCTCCTCCTGCTCCCAGAGGGATGGGGAGGAGAATCGAAAGAATGTAACTCCCACGGGTTGAGATAAGTACAGTCCGGTAACTAAGCTATAACACAAATCACTGCTGCTACCACCAATAATAATGATAAGGGAAATAACAGGGGAAGAGAATACAACCACTCACCACCCGTCGACTGATACCCAGCCCGACCCGAGCAGCGATCTGCCCTTCCAGGTAACTCCCCCCACTTTATATACTGGGCATGATGTGCTGTGTTATGGAATACCTCTTTGGCTAGTTTGGACCAGGTGTCCTGTCTCTGCTTCCTTCTGGCTTCCCCTCTTCCCTGGCAGAGCATGAGACTCAGAAAGTCTTTGGTCAGAGTAAACATTACTGAGCAGCAACTGAAACCATAGGTGTTATCAGTGCTGTTCCCAGGCTGAAAGTCAAAAACACAGCACTGCACCAGCTACTAAGAAGGAGAAAAATGACTGCTACTGCTGAACCCAGGACTATCTTGTGCTACCTGCACCCATTTTCCTAACAGCCATGGCTCCTGTGCTTCCCTCTGGCCATTGCCTTTCTCTCAGCCTGGGGAGGAGGGGAATCATTCACAAAGCAGAAAGCCCCTGTGTCTCTGCTCCTTGCTGAGCTCAGACGCTCCCAAGAGAATGGGCTGCTCTCTGACAACATCTGCTTTCCTGTTCCTGCAGGAATTTGCACACCTTTTTGACAGAGCACACCCAAAATTTGCATCTTCTGCTGGAGGAGGTGGCTCAGCTGGGGGTGGAGATAAGCAGTTTGAAGAAGGTAACCCTGCATTTTGGAGGCTTGGCTGAGCAGAAGCACTAAGGAAGCACTACTTGGGATTAGTGGCGGGCTCAGCCTACTGACCGCAGCAAGCCAGCCTTTGCCAGGGGCTTGCTGCGTGAGCTTTGGCACTGCCCAGGCTCTTCTCTGGGCCCAGGTTAACGGGTGCTTCAGGCAGCGGGGGTTTTCCAACATCCTTCCCTTGGCACAGGCACCTCTGGCTACTCTGGCTGGGCCCTGAGCAACCGTGAGACCCAGGCCCACTCCCATGGCCAGCCATCATGGACATGGCCTGAGCATGGAAGGTGGTAACAAGAGAGTGAGGAACCCATGGTCATGGCCACAGATATTGTGCTCGTGGCTCACGTTAGCTGCAGTCTCTCAGCTTACTGGACAAGACTTGCCTTGTGTTTCTGACACTGACCCTTTGCCTTTCCGGGTGCTGGTAGCCACACTGAACTGCCTGCTGATGTGCTCATTTTCTGTGCTTGTTTGTGTCTTTCCCAGGAGAGGCAGGAGTTGAACCAGGCAGCGCTGGAGCTGGCTTCGGAAATCTATGTCGGAAGATCTGACTGGGCCCTGAAAAGTTCTGGTATGGACACAGAAGCCCATTCTCCTTGCCATGCACTTGTTTGTAGCACTCCCCAAAGGAGGATGTCCTCCAGGCGCTGCTCTCCAAAGCAGGGGAGCTGAAAGTAGGGGAGCTTCATGAGGTCCGAGAGCAAGTCTGTGGCAGGGGCCCTCTTGGTCCCGCCTCCTGGTCCCACCTCTACGCAGGTGCCTCTGGCACTGTCCCACACACATTCCAGGGCTGATGGAGTGGCTCCCTTCCTCATCAAAGCATTTGGAAAGGGAATGGGTGGGTCATCGTTTATTGCCCACACAGCAAGCCCTCAGCTTTGGTCTGCTGTCGTTCACTAGCACCCTCAGACCTTCTACTTGCAGCGCTGAGAGGAGCAAACACCAGGCATATGGCTGCTGTCGTCCTGCGCAGCATGGAGATGAGGATGAGGACTGACAGACATGGAGCTGTCCAGCGGCATCAAAAGGAGTGTCTGAGTACAGCGTCCTCCTAGTCTGTGGCCTCTTGCAGTCACCTGCTCTCCCTTCCTTACAGGTGCCACCATTGACATGCAGAGAACTTCGAAGACATATGACTGCAAAGAGAATTGGGTCTGCAGGATTTTATGGTTCTTCCGCACTCCCAACCCTCCTGATACGATTTTGCAGGTGTTGTAGCAGAAATCACCAGTGCATGTTTCCTTCCTGTGAAGCTGGGGACTGACCTTAGGGGCTGGGCTCTCAGTCCAGTGGTAATGCTCAAGCCCACAGTGCTGATCTGTTGCCTGAAACCAAAGCTCAAACTCAGGGCTGGGCTTGATTGAAAGCAGTGGTTTCCCTCAGGTGGGGAACATAGCTCAACTGCTGCATCTTGCCCACAGTTCTCTGTCACAGCTGGGTGAAAGACTTTCTCCCTGGTGACCCCATTTCCTTACTCACCCCTAACAGTACCTTTTTGGGGTGGGAGGCAGGGGGTCCTCTGCATAGCCACCGGGCAGAGAGGTGTATCAGTAAGGCCCTGACTAGAATGGCTTAGTAACAGGTATTCTCCTCTTTCCATAATACTGAGATGCTGATGCTTCTGTCCATTTCCTCACACGTGCCTCATTTTCAAGCTGGAATAGACCCCACAGACACACCAGCACCTGTGCTTCAAGCTACATGAGCAGTTGTGTTGAACTGAACATGGGCTCACATTTCATTGCTCTCACATTCTGATTGCAGCCAGATGTTTCCCCAGAAAACTGCTGGCCTTTACAAGGGCACCAGGGCCAGGTGGTCATCAGGTTGCCAGCACGAGTCCATCTGACTGCTGTCAGTGTGCAGCACATCTACAGAGAAGTCTCTCCATCTGGGACCGTCACCAGTGCCCCCCGAGACATCGCTGTCTTTGTAAGTCTCTGCTGGGTGTGCCTGGCTGGTATGTGGCCCTGGGGGAAAGCTGTGACTGGAACTTGCTTGCTTTGTGCATCCTTGGAGGTTCGTGTCCTGCTTTCTCCTAAGCCCTGCAGTGCCCTTGCAGGATACTTCATGGGGTCTAGAGGTTCCATCCCTCTCAAGACTCATTCTGGTGAGAGCACCTCAGGGTTCTTGAATAAAACACATGGTGGTGACAGTGCTTCACTACTGCTAGAGCCCCAGGAGAGGTTGCGTAGATAATAGCCCATGCTGTATGTGCTGATCCAGCACATACAAACATCCTCTTTGTTGGGACAAGTCTGAGCTTCTCTCCTTCCTCCGTGTGCTTTGCCCTTGAGGGAGTGAATGCAGACAGAGAAGAGGAAACACTCCTTGGGATGTTCGTGTACAACGTGGAAAAAGAGGCCATTCAAACCTTCCCTCTGAAGGTACGGTCCATGCACGAAGGCAAGATGCCCAGGAGAAAGCCAGGAGTGCCTGCAAGTCCATGGCAGGAAGAGCATGAATGCTCTCTCCCCTGGCGCAGGGGCCCGAACCACTGCCAAGGCGGCCAGGTGGAGTTGGGAGGACTGAGTAGCATGCAGTGGTGGTAGCAGCAGCAGGTTTGCAAGGGCAGGGTTGTTCCTGTGGGAACTTAAGTCCTGAGAGACCCCTGGCTGCAGCTGCTGCCTTCAGCAGAGCCAGCTGCACACATGGCCTCTCCACCAAAGCAACATCTTCATGACAAGAGAAATAAGGATGCCTGGTGGGGGAAGCTGCCGGGCAGCATTGTCACTCCACCCTGTGGCCTGCTGACAGGCTGGACAGTGTCCTTTCTTCCCAGCACAACACATCCCTTTTCTCCTGGTGCCCTCATGCCTGCCTGAAGGAAGGAAGGCCGAGAGGATAGCGGGAGCTTAATGGGGTTTCACACCAACTGTCTCACGCATAGGAGGACCTCCCCGGCCTCTCTGTCAGCACAGAGCAGGCTGCAGAGGGAAAGGGGCAAAGGGAAGGGAGGCACAGTCCCCAGCATGCCAGGTTGCAGAGGGTGCCTTCTCCCTTCCCATGCCTCCAGTCTCTGCAGGAGCCCTGCTACCAGCAGTGAGACTCAAATGCTTAGAGCCACTCCTACCCACTTTTGGAAGCTTGTTCCTGAGCAGGAGCAGGGCTGGCAGGGGGAGAAATGTCAATTGCACTGTCACACTTAACGCCTCAGTTTCCTTGTCGCTGTCTTCACAGGACACACACAGAGCCTTTTCACACATCAAACTCATTGTGGAGAGCAACTGGGGAAACACAGCCTACACCTGCATTTATCGAGTGCAGGTTCATGGGAAGATGGCAAAACCAGAAAACCTCAACTGAAACCAGACAAGAAAAAGAACATAAATAAAAAAGAGGAATGGGGGAGAAGGGATTGTCAGATCAGAGTGGTGTAGAAGATCTGTCTCCAACGTAGGGTGTGCAGAAAGGTTCATTGGGGAATGGGTTGGAGCGTCGCTGACATGGCTACAGGGCAGCCTGCAGGCAGCAGATGTTGGTCACCAACAGTCCTTGGGACAGCTCCTTGGGGCTGCCAGGGGCTTGTGAGCTCTCCCTTTTAATTTCCCAGTAGTGGGGCTGGAGAAGTGTCAGATTCCCCACTGCACCATCAAAGGGGTGTGTGTGATGGCTGCCTTCACCCGGGGATGATTTCAGGGGTATGCAGCCGGGTGTGCAGCCAGGGGTACCCAGGGCTGTCCTTCCAAGCAGGATCGCTGCACCACAGGGGACTGTGTTGGAGCAGTCTGGGTGAATTCATTTGCTCCCAAGGGCCAAAAGGGAGTAGAGGGGACAGATTCCCCATGCCATCTGGCATGAAGCCCAATCTCTCTCAGCCACTTGTGGTTAAAAGAACATCTCTGCTTGCTGGAAGATCAGGATCTGCCATTTCCTAGGGATCCACAAAGCAGTTGTGATGAGACCTGAGAGGTGGGGAGGATCAGAGATGTTTCCCCTCACCTCTTCCCAAACTTCCCCCTCTTGCATCCCCAGCCTCATTGCTTTCCAGGTTTATCTGGGATGTCCAACCGTGCAAGGACAACCTTGGTGGAGATGGACACATAGGACACTCCAGGGAATTTGGGTACCCAAGGAGAGGAGACTGGGGAGTGTCAAGGGGGGGGGGGGTGTTTGGGAAGTCCAGCTGAGGTGATTGGTAGGCACTGAAGGAAAAGAACTGAAGTAGATCCAAGTTAAGGGGCCTGGGAATTTAGACTATGGACCAGACAAAATAACATGCATAGATCTGGGAAGAACTGAAAGGTCATGGAGAGAGAGCAAGGAGGATTTCTTTATGGACACATAACCATAGACGTGGTGGAGGCCCCTCCATGAGTTTAGGATGTGCCTTCCCAGGCATGGGACGGATGTGACCATTCACTGTGAACCTGGGCTCCAGGAAGAGAAAGACTTATGGCAGGAAGGAGAAGGACGAGTGGGATTGGGTAGCCCCTTGCTTGGTCAGGGAGAGGCAAAGACAAGAGGTTTGATTCCCAACATTGCAGCTTTCTTCTGCAGGATTGATGATATCAGCTTGCTAAGAAATCCTACCCCAGTCTCCCCAGAGCTCCCTAGATGTCTCTGGAGGGGCATTTCCAGGCTCTCTGGGATCCCATTACCCCCGACTGGCACCTAAGGGGCCATCTGGGCACTTGCCACATGGTCCAAATTCAACAGTCAAAGAGGTATGAGTAACTGGAGAGAGAGAAGAGGGCAATGGGACGAGAGTTAGGGACCCAGGACTCCAGAGACGGATCCGCACCTTATGCTGGGACCCAGATGTCCATGAGAGCAAAGAACATCCGTAGTCATTGGGACTTCCTGCAGCCTAGACCAACCCCCAGCCTTAATCATTAATAATGTTTAATAGTTTGGGCTCACCTGTACATCTGATTTGGTGTACCAGATGGTGAGGAGCAGAGCCAAGTTGAACACTGTGGTCTTCATCCTCCTTCTTTGATTGACTATGTTTATTAATTGGTTGTGAAGATGTTAGTGATCAGTTGATTCACGCCTTACCTGAACATTTGAAGGTTACATGAACCCTGTGTAAAACCACATTTGGGTGCCCCAGGTTAGCTGAAACACCTTATGTGCATGAATAAATATTTGTTCTTGTAATCCTGTACTTTGTGTGCTGACCTCTCGCCTCGGGCAGTGTGAATTTTTGTGACACCACCACTGTCATTGTCAACCTAAGCCAGTGCTGTCACTGAGCAAGATATGGCCATTCAGAGTGGAAACAATGAATTGTCTGCTTGTCCCCAAGCAGCCACTTGGAGCTAATTGCAGGAACAGAGCTCCCCTGGCTGTAGGAAGGATGTTTGTCCCCACAGCATCTCTGATAAGCCACGTTTGCCCAGGGCCCACAGGACAAGGAGCCTGTTGAGGGAACTTGGAAAGAGCCTGATCCAGGTGGGCTGTGGCAGTTGAAGGATCCGGGATGCCTAGTACTGGGGCGGTTTCCTTCCCTGCCTATCCTGGGCAGCATCCTCTGACCAGTGTGGAGTAGGGGCAGCCATGGGAGCCTGGGAACTGGCCAAGCCTGGAACTGTTCATGCCTGTTTTCAAGCGCTACAACCTCATCGTGCGCAAGAATCAACTGCAATTGCAATAGAGCCTTAAAGCATGGTTGTCAACCTGCCTTCTTTCCATGAGACAAGCAAAATGCTGTCCACATGCCATTGCTAGAAGGAAAGGAGAGCAACGCTGAGAGCACTCTCATAGTCTTGGCCAACCCTGGGCAATTTCCACATCAGGACAAAGATCTGTTTCTCTTGCATGTTTCTGAAAGGTAACCATTGAAGCATGTCAGGTTTCTATCTCCAGCCCCATTCATCTCTCCTCACCAAGACAGCTTGGCTGAGGTGTCCTACCAGGCATGGGGACAAAGGCTGCTGCTCCCAAAGAATCACTCCAACCCCCCATCCCTTTTGGGGTGGCCTATCAACCAGTCTCTTGAGGGAGCAGAACATCAGAAGCGTTCATGTGCAACTATCAGCAAACCCACCAACCGCTCTGAGCAGTGGCAGCACTGAACTGAGTGGCCATACTGAGGCCCTCTGAGGCCAGCATCAGGAGAGCGGAGCCGTGAATGCCAAGCTGTTGTCTTATTCTTTAGACTCTTCCTCTCCTGAAGTGTCACAGTCTTTCCATACACCAAGCAGAAGCCTCAGCACTTGCTCCCTCTAAAATAGCTGAAATTATCCACTGTGAGGATAATTCTACAAGGCTGGTGGGGAAAACCTGACTTGGATCTTGAAGCCCATGGGATATTTCAGGGGGAGCAAGAGGTCACCTGGTTTGTCTCCATTATGATACAAACTCCTGTTGTAGCTTCAAATGAAGCCTGCCTAGTTTGATCCAGATGGAAAGACATGAACAAAGAAGCACTGTGTGTGGCTGAGAGCTGAAAATGGCTGGGATTCTCTAGTGAAACACGAAAGGTAATTTCTGAAGATTACCCATTACATGATGAGTGCTTGTTCTTTACAGAAGACTTGGTATAGACAAGAGGACTGTTGTTGGACAGTTCTGAGAAGACATCAAGCACTTCTGAATATTTGCTTTGGAGATTGTTTAAAGGAGAGGCAGTCAACTGGAAAATTGTTTTGCCTTGTGCATTAGTTGCTGAGCCACAAAGTGCTGAATAATTAGCATTTCAGGGGGCTATGACACAGCTGTGAAGTCGTTGTTTAAGGCATTGCATGCATGTAAGTAGTTAAGCGCAGTGGGCAGTGCAGCCCACCCAGCCACTTGCTCAGTCCTTGCAGTGAGCTCAATTCTTCCTCTATCTCCCCATCCCCTCCATTCCCCCTTTACTCACCTAGCATCTGCAGGTTTCCCTATCCCTTCCCACTTCATTTCTTCCCTCTCCCCATCCCTTCATCCCTCCGTCCCTTACCTTTTCACCCTTCCTGAGTCACTCACTCACCAATATCCACAAATATCAGCGGGAGCACCACAAATGGACCAGCAATGATTTTATCATCAGTAAATTGGCCCGAGTCTTTCTGTACCTCGGACCTGCTATATGGGTGCCTTCTCAGCAGTATCAGAGCATACAGGTGAAGTCTACTATGCAGGAGCTGATGTGCCTCCTTCTACAGCTTCATGCCCAACTGGGACATCACCTGCAAGGACCTGTAATTTAGGGAGCTGGAGGATACTGATTACCACCTCAGTCAACACCTCTAGGGACTGTGAGAGCCATCTGGGGGATAATGGTCCTAAATGTGAGAAGAGTGAGAGGCAGGGAGCCACCAGTTAGTGTCTAAATGACTTGGAGGGGGGAGAGATGTGGGGCTCCTGGCCTGGCTGGCGGTTACCTGTGGTCACTTCCGATTTTCAGCTGCCTCTAGAGAACAATAGATAGGTGACAACTTCCAGCAGGGCACAGAGGTCCTCTGTCCCCAGGGTTTCAGTCGCCCCACGCTTGCCAGCAACTCCTATTGCCACAGTGCCGCCCCCACTGTCATCCCATACGCCCTGAGTGCGATCTCAGCATCATCTGAACCCCCCTGAACCCCAGTGCTCCCAGTACTCCCTCAGTCCATCCACCTGCCCCTGTGCCCTCCCACACCACTCCCTGGTTCCCTTTATCTGCTTCAGTGGTCCCAGTTCTGCTTCCTTTCTCTCCCCCACCATCCCAGTGCCACTTCTTTGTTCCCTCCTCCTACCCCAGTGCTCCCAGTGCACTCTCTCATTCACCCAGCCCACCCCTGTGCTCCCAGTTCTGCCCGCTCATTCACCCAGTCTGCACCAGTTCTCCTGTTTTCTAATTCCCCGCATCTTCCCTAGTGCTGCACGGGGAAGGCGGAAATGGAGGGGCTCAGCCACCTGGCGGTGGTGAAGGGGGACAGACAGAGAAGGGTTAGATGAGTTGTACCTATTCACATGCCCCTTACAATGCCCTAAAGGGCAACTCCTTTGGCTGCTTTTTTGTGGTTTTGTGGTTTGTTGCTCTTTTGGGGGTGTTCTTCTCAGTTGATCAACTGCAGTTGATCCTGGAGCTTCCTGGAATTTGTACTTTCCTGGTGACCGCCTGAAATGTGTTCAGAAGCATAGCCCATGCCATTTCACAGGGAAAAGAGAGCAATTTCTCAATGCCTGTGCGTTCCATGGCCCAAGTCATAGCTCCATGTGGGATTGCCGGCAATAGGAATGATGAGGGTTAACCTGTTTCTGCCGTTTGGTCTGTGGCTTTCCCTCTGTGAGCCTGAGGGTAAGAGGAATAGGGAGGCTCAAAGCACAGGCTGGATGTGGAATCATCCTAAAGGCCACATCCAGGCTGCATAAAGCAGCTCCACTGCTCTGTGGGATTGTGTGGGGTTTTGTTTCTAAGCAAACAGTAGTGCTCCACCTGCCCTTAGGGTCTTTTCCCAAATTTTTACTATTGTAATATATTATATGTTAGTTAAACATCACCATTCTGTAATTCCATTGTGTGGCAGACTTCTGTATAAAAGCAACAGGAATGGCCAAGTAAAACACTTTTGACACTAAAAGGGAGATGTGCACTAAACCGATTGCCAATTCCCTCTGGAACACCAGGGCCATCTTCGCAGGATGTGCTGCCCACGTCTTTCTCTTTCTCTCCCCAAACACAGCTGAGTTTTATTTTCTCACCATCATGCCCTACAACCACTGTGTGTCCATCTGTCAGCCCCCGCATGACGGGACGCTCCTGGGCAGCAGAGCTTGCGTCCACAGTGGCAGCAGCTGCCTGGGCCTTCTCTGCTGCACACTGTGGGACTTTGTCACTTCCCTCTGCCAAGGCAATGCCCAAGGGACCAAGGCTGGGGGAGCAGAGTGGGTTCCTGTCCCCTCTCTGCCTGTTCTGGGACGGTTCTGCCACTGTCCAGAAGCTCTGGGAGAGCCTGGGATCCCTTCCCTAAGGCCATGTGTGAGGAGATCAGCTACAGCTCAGTGTGGGAGAAGCAGGCAAGGTTCAGTTGCCCATGTTCAGTGGGTCCCCTCCATGGTGCACGTCTGCCAGGCTTTTTCCCCTTACTCTCCCACCCATGGCTGACCCCCCGCGCTGGGGTCTTGCGAGGAGAGCAGCAAGGTCCTGGGCCCAAGAGAGGAGCTTCCTCTCACCAGTTCTTCCTGTCCAAGCCAGGGACAGCCCCTCTCTGTGTGCTCCTGCATGCTGCGTGACACCTGAGGGTTGAGGGAAGGTCCTGTCCCAGGGCAGCTCTGGGAGCTCCTTTGAGACAGGGCTTCTTCCAGGGGAGCAGGGTGATTCCTAAGTCCTCCTCCCACTCAGCCTTTTCTCTGTGGGTCCCCCCAGCAGTGAGCACAAGCTTGGTCAGCAGAGCGCATCCCGTAACATCTCCAGGCTCCTACTCAGAGAGGTCCCTGACTTGTCAGATTCTATGATTCTTTCAGACTGGAATTCGTGATTCTCTCTCCTTAAATGTTGGTGTGTTGAGGGACTTGTCTGTGGTATTTAGCCCGTGACAATGGTCATGCAGAGCATCTGCATTTCTGGCTACACCCTTCAGAGAAGCCACCCGTGTGCACTGCAAAGAGGAGTGTTCAGATGGGCTGTGTCCTTGGGGAAAAGCCTGTTCCTGCAGGACAAACAGCCCTGGGAGAGAGCGTGTAGGGAAGGGCGATGCTGCATTCACAGGCCAGTGTTTAGCTCCAGTCAAGTGACACGATGCTGTCAGAGCTCTGTGCCTTGCTCACGCTGCTCCTCTCCCTTCACCCTCACCTTGCAGGGTTTTGGCTGAGGCACAGACGTGGAATGAAGAGAGCCAATCATCCTCAGGCATGCACAACCCCTCGCACTGCAGCTGAAGGCAAGAGACCAGCTCTTGGGCAGCGTTTTTTATTGGACTCGTATTGAAAGAAGTAGAGGAGCCATGTAGAGTGAATGTCGGAGGCCAAAAGAGAGAGCAGGTGCCTGTGGCTTTATCAGCATCACCTGAAAGGGGAAAAGGGAGGAAAACAAGGTGCCCACAGCGCCTTGTTCGCCAGAAGACCTGTCTGCAGCGCAGGCATCTGGCTTAACGAGTTGCTCTACGTGCATTTGTCCGTTGCTGTGTGCACGCCTGGGCACCTTTAACTGAAGTCTCCCTGTCACAGTGGCAGGCCTGATGGAAAACTCCCATGTTATCAGGACATTGCTAGTGGTCTGCTGCTGTTACCAACTGGCATTTCTTCCCTTTTTGGTGAGGAAGGTAAAGGCAAGAGAGACAAAGCTAAGGGGCAGATAAAATGCACCCCTCAAGGGGTTTTAGAAGGCCTCCCAAAGGAAAGATCTAGGCTCTGATGCAAACCAGAGTGACGTGCCCGCTCCATGTGACAGGGTAAGCTCATGGCTGGAGCTGAGCTGGCACTGGAATTGGTTCCAAGTCCAGAGCCCTCCGAGCTGCAACCAGGCACTGCTGGATGTCCCTGCTCTACCCGCTGATCCCCAGTGTGTGAGAAAGGTCTGATCCAGGGTCTGCTTATGCCTTCTGAACAGCTCGTGATGCGTGAGCGCACGTCAGCATTGAATAGCTGAGCTAGTGAAAGGCAAAGATGTGTTCCTTGGCCTCCCTCTGCTCAGCTTTGGGCCAAGGCAGGGGAGCAGGCCTGCTATCCTGTGGCTGGTCACGCCACTAAGGTGGCGGCCGTGTGTTCTCAGAAGCCCCAGCAGAAGGTGGGGATGCTCAAGGGCTGGTAGTTGCAAAGCAGAGGAGGAGGGGCAGGCAGGCTGCCTTACCTTTCCCAGGCAGTAGTCCTGGTTTTGGCTGGGATAGAGTTAATTCTCTTCCCTGTAGCTGGTGCAATGCTCTGGGTTGCTTTAGTCTGAGAACAGTGCTGGTAACACACCAATGGTTTAGTTGTTGCTCAGTAGCACTTACCCTGATCAAGGACTTTTCAGTCTCTCGTGCTCTGCCAGTGAGGAGGGGCACAAGAAGCCAGGAGGAAGCACAGACAGGACACCTGACCTGAACTAGCCACAGAGGTATTCCATACTACAGCATGTCATGACCAGTATAGAAACTGGGGCAGTTGGACAGAAAGGACCATTTGATGCTGGATCAGGCTCGGTATTGGTCAGCGGGTGCTGAGCAATAGTATTGGGCAACGTTTGTGTTTTCTGGATTTTCATTTCTCTTTTTCTGTTGCTTCCCAGTATCATTATCATTTCTGTTAGTGTTGGTATTATTTATATTATCACTATATTTTACTCACTTTCAATTATCAAACTGTTCTTATCTCCACCTGCAGGTTTTGCATTCTTCCGATTCCCCTCCCGACCCCACCCAGGCGGTGGGCGAGCGACTGCCTGGTGCTTAGTTACCAGCTGGGTTTAAGCCAGGACAGAGGGACACTCCAGTGTGCCCTCATCTGCCCTTACCTGGGCCACACGGTGTGTGGGAAGGGAATCTTCTTTACACAGACACCACAGGAGCCTACACTCCCTCAGCCACTCTGCTCACTGTGGTGATGCAGCCAGAGAGGATGCAGGCATGCGGCCGCTGGCAGAGCAGAGGGAACACAGACACAGACACACAGAGTGCAGCTTTGCTGAAGGGGTTTATTGATCATGAGAGGGAAATGGCCCCAGGGGATCAGGTGGGGTCCTCCAGGGATGACCATCTCCTCATGCCACTGGAGGGGGACGCGAAAAGGATGTCACCACCACTTCCGGTCCTGAAAGACAGAGCCCCAAATGAGACAACCCCCTGCACTGTATGCTGGGACATGAGAGGGGCCTTGTCCCCAGCGTCTCTCTCTGCAGAGACCTGGGGAAGCAGAAGGGAATTGGAGAGCCCAATATGCCTGGGATAGGGCTTGGCTCGTGTGAGGTCCATAGGGCACCCAGAGTCCCTTACCCCAGGATGCCTTGAAACCTCCCAGAGCCCTGCCCAGCCCTCACGGTGATCCTGGGGGTCTGTATGGCACCAGAGCCCTTGCCTGGCCTGCACGGTGATCCCCTGGGTCTGCTGAGCCCCGCTGGGCGCAAGGGAAGGCAGCTCTGTCCAGCTTGCCCCAGCACATGGGTCATGGACAGTCCCCTCTGTTTCCCTCTTCCATACCCAAGCTCTGGCCACCCCTGGGGGCTCAGGGTTTTCCTGGATCTCAGAATCCCTTGGGGGGCTGGATATGCCCTGATGCTGCTCACCTAGACATGGAGACCTGCAGCCAGGCGTTTCAGGCGGAGAAGCACCTTGAGAGGAATCTGCGGAGAAAGGGAGGGTTAGGGACACGCTTGGGTGCACTGGGGTGTACTGGCAGGCAGGGAAAAGCAGCGAGCAACGGGGTCCTTGGAGAAGGTGCTTTCAGGAAGAAATGGGGTACATGAATTTGCATGGTGGTACACAGAAGATCCCAGTCACCCAGCATTATCCCCACCTGCCAGTACACCGCAGCTGTCCTCCCACCCCCCAGTGTTCCCTAATCCCGGGATCCTTCATGTCCCAGGAAGAGTGGTCATTCCCAGCCCCTGTTTACCCAAGGGGTGGAGAGGGGGCAGAGACAGTTCTGCTTAGAGAGCCCTGGTCTGAGGCTGGCATCATCCCTGGGGGAGTCCTGTGGCGAAAGACAGTCTTGGGAGGCGGGTGGCACTGGGAGATGGTAGTGCTGGGAGGCAAAGGGCACTGGGAGATAGGGGGATCTGGGTTTGGGGGGCTGCTGGAGGACGCTTTTGTGTTGGAGCAGTGGGCAGACACCATAGGATGTCTGGCTGTCAGGGGTCCTTCGACTGTTCCCCTTCACCACTCCCAGATGCCTGGGCATTTGCATGTCCAGCTGCCCTGTGCGGGGAGCTGGACGGATGCCGGGGAAGGTGGCTGAAGCCGTGCTGGAGGCAGGGGTGACTCCGTGCCTAGGCTGGGCTTGCTGCCAGGACTGGCGTCTCTGCCAAGTCTGGCTTTGCCCTGGGGGCTCTCGGGGAGGGCAAGGAGGAGTCCTGGGGAGGGATAAATCTGCCCCTCACCTTCTCCAGCCTCATGCAGGACTCACCACACCGCAGAGAAACATGAAGGTCGCAGTGCTCAGCATGGCCCTGCTCTTCACCATCCTGCTGTGCACCCCAGCAGATGCTCAGGTGAGTCCTCAGTGCCCCATGGAGGGGCTCAAGGCTGGGAAGAGGTCTTGGCTGCAAGACATCAGCTCCCCTGCAGGATAAAATCATAGTGGTGAGCATGAAACCCCTTGAGTTGGCTTCTCCCTTTCCTGAGCAAGGGGAAGGAGAGAAGCCCCAGGCAATGCAGCTTTCTGCCTTCCACAGTTCTGTCTGTTCCCAAGCTTCCCCGCAGTATAGCTCCTGATACCCGGAGCCCAGCTTCTTCACTGAATGGTTGGGCCTATCTACTCCCTAGGATGGCCCTGACCCGTTTCTTGTCTCGGTGCCCCCACACCCCTGCCTTTTGGGCCCCTTCACCCTTTTGGTCCCCTCAGACATCTCCTCCCTGGGATCTCCTCTGTGTCCTACCTAGGGTCCACAGATGCCCTCCCTTTGATCGTTCCCAATGCCTTTGGGTCATCTCCCCCCTCAGTCCTTTGCCTTTCATCCTGTCCACTGTGGTAATGTCCCCAAAACCCCTTCCTTGTACTCCAACTCCCAAACACTCTCGCAATCCCCTCACTTTGGTCCTCTGCAGTTGTCCTTCTGCCTCTAGCACCACCACGCTTGAAGTCCCCATATCCTCTACACTTGAATTCCTATACCCCACATTAGCATCCCACACAGTCCTGTCCCTTCAACGCCAGCAGCCTGGTTAATTCACGCCAGTGCCCTATCTTTGGGTTCCAGTCACCCCATCCCCTTTGGAGACCCCTAATTCCCCAGGCTGTCCTTACCTCTGTCCCCACCCCTGGTCACTGCATGAACAGGTATCCCAAGTGAAACTTGGAGCAATGGGGTGTGGGGAGCAGAAGGGATCTTCCTGCTCAGACCAGAGGGAAGCCATGGGCCTGGGGAGGCTGAGGACACCTGTGGCCCACACAAAGCCCCACCAAGGTCCAATCCAGACAAGCTCTTTGTTCTCTTTCCCAGACAGTCTCAAAAGAAAGTGGAGACCCTGACCTGGAGGTAAGTGCTGGGTGGACTTACAGGGCAACCAGTCTGGGGAACCAGACGGCAGTTTGCGCCTCCCTTCCCTTGCTTGTCCTTTGCTGGTACTGGGGACATACCAGTGACCAGTGAGGTTTTGTGGTCTCTCTACAGGTGGAACATGAACTAGAGGAACTGGAGAGGCCTGAGGTAGGTATCATGAGTTCTGCTGTCCCCATATGCTCCCCTCTCATGGTCACAACACTCCAGGACATCCCAGCGTGCCCCCGTGCACCCCAGTGCACCCCACTACAACCCTCGAGAGCAGCCCCACACCCCAGTGTTTTTCCAGGGAGGCCCCCTTCACCTGGGTCACCCTTGCTCTCCCATCCATCCCATTACAACCCAAAGCACCCCAGGATGCCCCAATACACGGCCATGCACCCAAGTGGGCCCCTTCCCCAGGACCCCCACTGCTTTCTGTGTACCACCATGCAAATTCATGTACCCCATTTCTTCCTGAAAGCACCTTCTCCAAGGACCCCGTTGCTCGCTGCTTTTCCCTGCCTGCCAGTACACCCCAGTGCACCCAAGCGTGTCCCTAACCCTCCCTTTCTCCGCAGATTCCTCTCAAGGTGCTTCTCCGCCTGAAACGCCTGGCTGCAGGTCTCCATGTCTAGGTGAGCAGCATCAGGGCATATCCAGCCCCCCAAGGGATTCTGAGATCCAGGAAAACCCTGAGCCCTCAGGGGTGGCCAGAGCTTGGGTATGGAAGAGGGAAACAGAGGGGACTGTCCATGACCCATGTGCTGGGGCAAGCTGGACAGAGCTGCCTTCCCTTGCGCCCAGCGGGGCTCAGCAGACCCAGGGGATCACCGTGCAGGCCAGGCAAGGGCTCTGGTGCCATACAGACCCCCAGGACCACCGTGAGGGCTGGGCAGGGCTCTGGGAGGTTTCAAGGCATCCTGGGGTAAGGGACTCTGGGTGCCCTATGGACCTCACACGAGCCAAGCCCTATCCCAGGCATATTGGGCTCTCCAATTCCCTTCTGCTTCCCCAGGTCTCTGCAGAGAGAGACGCTGGGGACAAGGCCCCTCTCATGTCCCAGCATACAGTGCAGGGGGTTGTCTCATTTGGGGCTCTGTCTTTCAGGACCGGAAGTGGTGGTGACATCCTTTTCGCGTCCCCCTCCAGTGGCATGAGGAGATGGTCATCCCTGGAGGACCTCACCTGATCCCCTGGGGCCATTTCCCTCTCATGATCAATAAACCCCTTCAGCAAAGCTGCACTCTGTGTGTCTGTGTCTGTGTTCCCTCTGCTCTGCCAGCGGCCGCATGCCTGCATCCTCTCTGGCTGCATCACCACAGTGAGCAGAGTGGCTGAGGGAGTGTAGGCTCCTGTGGTGTCTGTGTAAAGAAGATTCCCTTCCCACACACCGTGTGGCCCAGGTAAGGGCAGATGAGGGCACACTGGAGTGTCCCTCTGTCCTGGCTTAAACCCAGCTGGTAACTAAGCACCAGGCAGTCGCTCGCCCACCGCCTGGGTGGGGTCGGGAGGGGAATCGGAAGAATGCAAAACCTGCAGGTGGAGATAAGAACAGTTTGATAATTGAAAGTGAGTAAAATATAGTGATAATATAAATAATACCAACACTAACAGAAATGATAATGATACTGGGAAGCAACAGAAAAAGAGAAATGAAAATCCAGAAAACACAAACGTTGCCCAATACTATTGCTCAGCACCCGCTGACCAATACCGAGCCTGATCCAGCATCAAATGGTCCTTTCTGTCCAACTGCCCCAGTTTCTATACTGGTCATGACATGCTGTAGTATGGAATACCTCTGTGGCTAGTTCAGGTCAGGTGTCCTGTCTGTGCTTCCTCCTGGCTTCTTGTGCCCCTCCTCACTGGCAGAGCACGAGAGACTGAAAAGTCCTTGATCAGGGTAAGTGCTACTGAGCAACAACTAAACCATTGGTGTGTTACCAGCACTGTTCTCAGACTAAAGCAACCCAGAGCATTGCACCAGCTACAGGGAAGAGAATTAACTCTATCCCAGCCAAAACCAGGACTACTGCCTGGGAAAGGTAAGGCAGCCTGCCTGCCCCTCCTCCTCTGCTTTGCAACTACCAGCCCTTGAGCATCCCCACCTTCTGCTGGGGCTTCTGAGAACACACGGCCGCCACCTTAGTGGCGTGACCAGCCACAGGATAGCAGGCCTGCTCCCCTGCCTTGGCCCAAAGCTGAGCAGAGGGAGGCCAAGGAACACATCTTTGCCTTTCACTAGCTCAGCTATTCAATGCTGACGTGCGCTCACGCATCACGAGCTGTTCAGAAGGCATAAGCAGACCCTGGATCAGACCTTTCTCACACACTGGGGATCAGCGGGTAGAGCAGGGACATCCAGCAGTGCCTGGTTGCAGCTCGGAGGGCTCTGGACTTGGAACCAATTCCAGTGCCAGCTCAGCTCCAGCCATGAGCTTACCCTGTCACATGGAGCGGGCACGTCACTCTGGTTTGCATCAGAGCCTAGATCTTTCCTTTGGGAGGCCTTCTAAAACCCCTTGAGGGGTGCATTTTATCTGCCCCTTAGCTTTGTCTCTCTTGCCTTTACCTTCCTCACCAAAAAGGGAAGAAATGCCAGTTGGTAACAGCAGCAGACCACTAGCAATGTCCTGATAACATGGGAGTTTTCCATCAGGCCTGCCACTGTGACAGGGAGACTTCAGTTAAAGGTGCCCAGGCGTGCACACAGCAACGGACAAATGCACGTAGAGCAACTCGTTAAGCCAGATGCCTGCGCTGCAGACAGGTCTTCTGGCGAACAAGGCGCTGTGGGCACCTTGTTTTCCTCCCTTTTCCCCTTTCAGGTGATGCTGATAAAGCCACAGGCACCTGCTCTCTCTTTTGGCCTCCGACATTCACTCTACATGGCTCCTCTACTTCTTTCAATACGAGTCCAATAAAAAACGCTGCCCAAGAGCTGGTCTCTTGCCTTCAGCTGCAGTGCGAGGGGTTGTGCATGCCTGAGGATGATTGGCTCTCTTCATTCCACGTCTGTGCCTCAGCCAAAACCCTGCAAGGTGAGGGTGAAGGGAGAGGAGCAGCGTGAGCAAGGCACAGAGCTCTGACAGCATCGTGTCACTTGACTGGAGCTAAACACTGGCCTGTGAATGCAGCATCGCCCTTCCCTACACGCTCTCTCCCAGGGCTGTTTGTCCTGCAGGAACAGGCTTTTCCCCAAGGACACAGCCCATCTGAACACTCCTCTTTGCAGTGCACACGGGTGGCTTCTCTGAAGGGTGTAGCCAGAAATGCAGATGCTCTGCATGACCATTGTCACGGGCTAAATACCACAGACAAGTCCCTCAACACACCAACATTTAAGGAGAGAGAATCACGAATTCCAGTCTGAAAGAATCATAGAATCTGACAAGTCAGGGACCTCTCTGAGTAGGAGCCTGGAGATGTTACGGGATGCGCTCTGCTGACCAAGCTTGTGCTCACTGCTGGGGGGACCCACAGAGAAAAGGCTGAGTGGGAGGAGGACTTAGGAATCACCCTGCTCCCCTGGAAGAAGCCCTGTCTCAAAGGAGCTCCCAGAGCTGCCCTGGGACAGGACCTTCCCTCAACCCTCAGGTGTCACGCAGCATGCAGGAGCACACAGAGAGGGGCTGTCCCTGGCTTGGACAGGAAGAACTGGTGAGAGGAAGCTCCTCTCTTGGGCCCAGGACCTTGCTGCTCTCCTCGCAAGACCCCAGCGCGGGGGGTCAGCCATGGGTGGGAGAGTAAGGGGAAAAAGCCTGGCAGACGTGCACCATGGAGGGGACCCACTGAACATGGGCAACTGAACCTTGCCTGCTTCTCCCACACTGAGCTGTAGCTGATCTCCTCACACATGGCCTTAGGGAAGGGATCCCAGGCTCTCCCAGAGCTTCTGGACAGTGGCAGAACCGTCCCAGAACAGGCAGAGAGGGGACAGGAACCCACTCTGCTCCCCCAGCCTTGGTCCCTTGGGCATTGCCTTGGCAGAGGGAAGTGACAAAGTCCCACAGTGTGCAGCAGAGAAGGCCCAGGCAGCTGCTGCCACTGTGGACGCAAGCTCTGCTGCCCAGGAGCGTCCCGTCATGCGGGGGCTGACAGATGGACACACAGTGGTTGTAGGGCATGATGGTGAGAAAATAAAACTCAGCTGTGTTTGGGGAGAGAAAGAGAAAGACGTGGGCAGCACATCCTGCGAAGATGGCCCTGGTGTTCCAGAGGGAATTGGCAATCGGTTTAGTGCACATCTCCCTTTTAGTGTCAAAAGTGTTTTACTTGGCCATTCCTGTTGCTTTTATACAGAAGTCTGCCACACAATGGAATTACAGAATGGTGATGTTTAACTAACATATAATATATTACAATAGTAAAAATTTGGGAAAAGACCCTAAGGGCAGGTGGAGCACTACTGTTTGCTTAGAAACAAAACCCCACACAATCCCACAGAGCAGTGGAGCTGCTTTATGCAGCCTGGATGTGGCCTTTAGGATGATTCCACATCCAGCCTGTGCTTTGAGCCTCCCTATTCCTCTTACCCTCAGGCTCACAGAGGGAAAGCCACAGACCAAACGGCAGAAACAGGTTAACCCTCATCATTCCTATTGCCGGCAATCCCACATGGAGCTATGACTTGGGCCATGGAACGCACAGGCATTGAGAAATTGCTCTCTTTTCCCTGTGAAATGGCATGGGCTATGCTTCTGAACACATTTCAGGCGGTCACCAGGAAAGTACAAATTCCAGGAAGCTCCAGGATCAACTGCAGTTGATCAACTGAGAAGAACACCCCCAAAAGAGCAACAAACCACAAAACCACAAAAAAGCAGCCAAAGGAGTTGCCCTTTAGGGCATTGTAAGGGGCATGTGAATAGGTACAACTCATCTAACCCTTCTCTGTCTGTCCCCCTTCACCACCGCCAGGTGGCTGAGCCCCTCCATTTCCGCCTTCCCCGTGCAGCACTAGGGAAGATGCGGGGAATTAGAAAACAGGAGAACTGGTGCAGACTGGGTGAATGAGCGGGCAGAACTGGGAGCACAGGGGTGGGCTGGGTGAATGAGAGAGTGCACTGGGAGCACTGGGGTAGGAGGAGGGAACAAAGAAGTGGCACTGGGATGGTGGGGGAGAGAAAGGAAGCAGAACTGGGACCACTGAAGCAGATAAAGGGAACCAGGGAGTGGTGTGGGAGGGCACAGGGGCAGGTGGATGGACTGAGGGAGTACTGGGAGCACTGGGGTTCAGGGGGGTTCAGATGATGCTGAGATCGCACTCAGGGCGTATGGGATGACAGTGGGGGCGGCACTGTGGCAATAGGAGTTGCTGGCAAGCGTGGGGCGACTGAAACCCTGGGGACAGAGGACCTCTGTGCCCTGCTGGAAGTTGTCGCCTATCTATTGTTCTCTAGAGGCAGCTGAAAATCGGAAGTGACCACAGGTAACCGCCAGCCAGGCCAGGAGCCCCACATCTCTCCCCCCTCCAAGTCATTTAGACACTAACTGGTGGCTCCCTGCCTCTCACTCTTCTCACATTTAGGACCATTATCCCCCAGATGGCTCTCACAGTCCCTAGAGGTGTTGACTGAGGTGGTAATCAGTATCCTCCAGCTCCCTAAATTACAGGTCCTTGCAGGTGATGTCCCAGTTGGGCATGAAGCTGTAGAAGGAGGCACATCAGCTCCTGCATAGTAGACTTCACCTGTATGCTCTGATACTGCTGAGAAGGCACCCATATAGCAGGTCCGAGGTACAGAAAGACTCGGGCCAATTTACTGATGATAAAATCATTGCTGGTCCATTTGTGGTGCTCCCGCTGATATTTGTGGATATTGGTGAGTGAGTGACTCAGGAAGGGTGAAAAGGTAAGGGACGGAGGGATGAAGGGATGGGGAGAGGGAAGAAATGAAGTGGGAAGGGATAGGGAAACCTGCAGATGCTAGGTGAGTAAAGGGGGAATGGAGGGGATGGGGAGATAGAGGAAGAATTGAGCTCACTGCAAGGACTGAGCAAGTGGCTGGGTGGGCTGCACTGCCCACTGCGCTTAACTACTTACATGCATGCAATGCCTTAAACAACGACTTCACAGCTGTGTCATAGCCCCCTGAAATGCTAATTATTCAGCACTTTGTGGCTCAGCAACTAATGCACAAGGCAAAACAATTTTCCAGTTGACTGCCTCTCCTTTAAACAATCTCCAAAGCAAATATTCAGAAGTGCTTGATGTCTTCTCAGAACTGTCCAACAACAGTCCTCTTGTCTATACCAAGTCTTCTGTAAAGAACAAGCACTCATCATGTAATGGGTAATCTTCAGAAATTACCTTTCGTGTTTCACTAGAGAATCCCAGCCATTTTCAGCTCTCAGCCACACACAGTGCTTCTTTGTTCATGTCTTTCCATCTGGATCAAACTAGGCAGGCTTCATTTGAAGCTACAACAGGAGTTTGTATCATAATGGAGACAAACCAGGTGACCTCTTGCTCCCCCTGAAATATCCCATGGGCTTCAAGATCCAAGTCAGGTTTTCCCCACCAGCCTTGTAGAATTATCCTCACAGTGGATAATTTCAGCTATTTTAGAGGGAGCAAGTGCTGAGGCTTCTGCTTGGTGTATGGAAAGACTGTGACACTTCAGGAGAGGAAGAGTCTAAAGAATAAGACAACAGCTTGGCATTCACGGCTCCGCTCTCCTGATGCTGGCCTCAGAGGGCCTCAGTATGGCCACTCAGTTCAGTGCTGCCACTGCTCAGAGCGGTTGGTGGGTTTGCTGATAGTTGCACATGAACGCTTCTGATGTTCTGCTCCCTCAAGAGACTGGTTGATAGGCCACCCCAAAAGGGATGGGGGGTTGGAGTGATTCTTTGGGAGCAGCAGCCTTTGTCCCCATGCCTGGTAGGACACCTCAGCCAAGCTGTCTTGGTGAGGAGAGATGAATGGGGCTGGAGATAGAAACCTGACATGCTTCAATGGTTACCTTTCAGAAACATGCAAGAGAAACAGATCTTTGTCCTGATGTGGAAATTGCCCAGGGTTGGCCAAGACTATGAGAGTGCTCTCAGCGTTGCTCTCCTTTCCTTCTAGCAATGGCATGTGGACAGCATTTTGCTTGTCTCATGGAAAGAAGGCAGGTTGACAACCATGCTTTAAGGCTCTATTGCAATTGCAGTTGATTCTTGCGCACGATGAGGTTGTAGCGCTTGAAAACAGGCATGAACAGTTCCAGGCTTGGCCAGTTCCCAGGCTCCCATGGCTGCCCCTACTCCACACTGGTCAGAGGATGCTGCCCAGGATAGGCAGGGAAGGAAACCGCCCCAGTACTAGGCATCCCGGATCCTTCAACTGCCACAGCCCACCTGGATCAGGCTCTTTCCAAGTTCCCTCAACAGGCTCCTTGTCCTGTGGGCCCTGGGCAAACGTGGCTTATCAGAGATGCTGTGGGGACAAACATCCTTCCTACAGCCAGGGGAGCTCTGTTCCTGCAATTAGCTCCAAGTGGCTGCTTGGGGACAAGCAGACAATTCATTGTTTCCACTCTGAATGGCCATATCTTGCTCAGTGACAGCACTGGCTTAGGTTGACAATGACAGTGGTGGTGTCACAAAAATTCACACTGCCCGAGGCGAGAGGTCAGCACACAAAGTACAGGATTACAAGAACAAATATTTATTCATGCACATAAGGTGTTTCAGCTAACCTGGGGCACCCAAATGTGGTTTTACACAGGGTTCATGTAACCTTCAAATGTTCAGGTAAGGCGTGAATCAACTGATCACTAACATCTTCACAACCAATTAATAAACATAGTCAATCAAAGAAGGAGGATGAAGACCACAGTGTTCAACTTGGCTCTGCTCCTCACCATCTGGTACACCAAATCAGATGTACAGGTGAGCCCAAACTATTAAACATTATTAATGATTAAGGCTGGGGGTTGGTCTAGGCTGCAGGAAGTCCCAATGACTACGGATGTTCTTTGCTCTCATGGACATCTGGGTCCCAGCATAAGGTGCGGATCCGTCTCTGGAGTCCTGGGTCCCTAACTCTCGTCCCATTGCCCTCTTCTCTCTCTCCAGTTACTCATACCTCTTTGACTGTTGAATTTGGACCATGTGGCAAGTGCCCAGATGGCCCCTTAGGTGCCAGTCGGGGGTAATGGGATCCCAGAGAGCCTGGAAATGCCCCTCCAGAGACATCTAGGGAGCTCTGGGGAGACTGGGGTAGGATTTCTTAGCAAGCTGATATCATCAATCCTGCAGAAGAAAGCTGCAATGTTGGGAATCAAACCTCTTGTCTTTGCCTCTCCCTGACCAAGCAAGGGGCTACCCAATCCCACTCGTCCTTCTCCTTCCTGCCATAAGTCTTTCTCTTCCTGGAGCCCAGGTTCACAGTGAATGGTCACATCCGTCCCATGCCTGGGAAGGCACATCCTAAACTCATGGAGGGGCCTCCACCACGTCTATGGTTATGTGTCCATAAAGAAATCCTCCTTGCTCTCTCTCCATGACCTTTCAGTTCTTCCCAGATCTATGCATGTTATTTTGTCTGGTCCATAGTCTAAATTCCCAGGCCCCTTAACTTGGATCTACTTCAGTTCTTTTCCTTCAGTGCCTACCAATCACCTCAGCTGGACTTCCCAAACACCCCCCCCCCCCTTGACACTCCCCAGTCTCCTCTCCTTGGGTACCCAAATTCCCTGGAGTGTCCTATGTGTCCATCTCCACCAAGGTTGTCCTTGCACGGTTGGACATCCCAGATAAACCTGGAAAGCAATGAGGCTGGGGATGCAAGAGGGGGAAGTTTGGGAAGAGGTGAGGGGAAACATCTCTGATCCTCCCCACCTCTCAGGTCTCATCACAACTGCTTTGTGGATCCCTAGGAAATGGCAGATCCTGATCTTCCAGCAAGCAGAGATGTTCTTTTAACCACAAGTGGCTGAGAGAGATTGGGCTTCATGCCAGATGGCATGGGGAATCTGTCCCCTCTACTCCCTTTTGGCCCTTGGGAGCAAATGAATTCACCCAGACTGCTCCAACACAGTCCCCTGTGGTGCAGCGATCCTGCTTGGAAGGACAGCCCTGGGTACCCCTGGCTGCACACCCGGCTGCATACCCCTGAAATCATCCCCGGGTGAAGGCAGCCATCACACACACCCCTTTGATGGTGCAGTGGGGAATCTGACACTTCTCCAGCCCCACTACTGGGAAATTAAAAGGGAGAGCTCACAAGCCCCTGGCAGCCCCAAGGAGCTGTCCCAAGGACTGTTGGTGACCAACATCTGCTGCCTGCAGGCTGCCCTGTAGCCATGTCAGCGACGCTCCAACCCATTCCCCAATGAACCTTTCTGCACACCCTACGTTGGAGACAGATCTTCTACACCACTCTGATCTGACAATCCCTTCTCCCCCATTCCTCTTTTTTATTTATGTTCTTTTTCTTGTCTGGTTTCAGTTGAGGTTTTCTGGTTTTGCCATCTTCCCATGAACCTGCACTCGATAAATGCAGGTGTAGGCTGTGTTTCCCCAGTTGCTCTCCACAATGAGTTTGATGTGTGAAAAGGCTCTGTGTGTGTCCTGTGAAGACAGCGACAAGGAAACTGAGGCGTTAAGTGTGACAGTGCAATTGACATTTCTCCCCCTGCCAGCCCTGCTCCTGCTCAGGAACAAGCTTCCAAAAGTGGGTAGGAGTGGCTCTAAGCATTTGAGTCTCACTGCTGGTAGCAGGGCTCCTGCAGAGACTGGAGGCATGGGAAGGGAGAAGGCACCCTCTGCAACCTGGCATGCTGGGGACTGTGCCTCCCTTCCCTTTGCCCCTTTCCCTCTGCAGCCTGCTCTGTGCTGACAGAGAGGCCGGGGAGGTCCTCCTATGCGTGAGACAGTTGGTGTGAAACCCCATTAAGCTCCCGCTATCCTCTCGGCCTTCCTTCCTTCAGGCAGGCATGAGGGCACCAGGAGAAAAGGGATGTGTTGTGCTGGGAAGAAAGGACACTGTCCAGCCTGTCAGCAGGCCACAGGGTGGAGTGACAATGCTGCCCGGCAGCTTCCCCCACCAGGCATCCTTATTTCTCTTGTCATGAAGATGTTGCTTTGGTGGAGAGGCCATGTGTGCAGCTGGCTCTGCTGAAGGCAGCAGCTGCAGCCAGGGGTCTCTCAGGACTTAAGTTCCCACAGGAACAACCCTGCCCTTGCAAACCTGCTGCTGCTACCACCACTGCATGCTACTCAGTCCTCCCAACTCCACCTGGCCGCCTTGGCAGTGGTTCGGGCCCCTGCGCCAGGGGAGAGAGCATTCATGCTCTTCCTGCCATGGACTTGCAGGCACTCCTGGCTTTCTCCTGGGCATCTTGCCTTCGTGCATGGACCGTACCTTCAGAGGGAAGGTTTGAATGGCCTCTTTTTCCACGTTGTACACGAACATCCCAAGGAGTGTTTCCTCTTCTCTGTCTGCATTCACTCCCTCAAGGGCAAAGCACACGGAGGAAGGAGAGAAGCTCAGACTTGTCCCAACAAAGAGGATGTTTGTATGTGCTGGATCAGCACATACAGCATGGGCTATTATCTACGCAACCTCTCCTGGGGCTCTAGCAGTAGTGAAGCACTGTCACCACCATGTGTTTTATTCAAGAACCCTGAGGTGCTCTCACCAGAATGAGTCTTGAGAGGGATGGAACCTCTAGACCCCATGAAGTATCCTGCAAGGGCACTGCAGGGCTTAGGAGAAAGCAGGACACGAACCTCCAAGGATGCACAAAGCAAGCAAGTTCCAGTCACAGCTTTCCCCCAGGGCCACATACCAGCCAGGCACACCCAGCAGAGACTTACAAAGACAGCGATGTCTCGGGGGGCACTGGTGACGGTCCCAGATGGAGAGACTTCTCTGTAGATGTGCTGCACACTGACAGCAGTCAGATGGACTCGTGCTGGCAACCTGATGACCACCTGGCCCTGGTGCCCTTGTAAAGGCCAGCAGTTTTCTGGGGAAACATCTGGCTGCAATCAGAATGTGAGAGCAATGAAATGTGAGCCCATGTTCAGTTCAACACAACTGCTCATGTAGCTTGAAGCACAGGTGCTGGTGTGTCTGTGGGGTCTATTCCAGCTTGAAAATGAGGCACGTGTGAGGAAATGGACAGAAGCATCAGCATCTCAGTATTATGGAAAGAGGAGAATACCTGTTACTAAGCCATTCTAGTCAGGGCCTTACTGATACACCTCTCTGCCCGGTGGCTATGCAGAGGACCCCCTGCCTCCCACCCCAAAAAGGTACTGTTAGGGGTGAGTAAGGAAATGGGGTCACCAGGGAGAAAGTCTTTCACCCAGCTGTGACAGAGAACTGTGGGCAAGATGCAGCAGTTGAGCTATGTTCCCCACCTGAGGGAAACCACTGCTTTCAATCAAGCCCAGCCCTGAGTTTGAGCTTTGGTTTCAGGCAACAGATCAGCACTGTGGGCTTGAGCATTACCACTGGACTGAGAGCCCAGCCCCTAAGGTCAGTCCCCAGCTTCACAGGAAGGAAACATGCACTGGTGATTTCTGCTACAACACCTGCAAAATCGTATCAGGAGGGTTGGGAGTGCGGAAGAACCATAAAATCCTGCAGACCCAATTCTCTTTGCAGTCATATGTCTTCGAAGTTCTCTGCATGTCAATGGTGGCACCTGTAAGGAAGGGAGAGCAGGTGACTGCAAGAGGCCACAGACTAGGAGGACGCTGTACTCAGACACTCCTTTTGATGCCGCTGGACAGCTCCATGTCTGTCAGTCCTCATCCTCATCTCCATGCTGCGCAGGACGACAGCAGCCATATGCCTGGTGTTTGCTCCTCTCAGCGCTGCAAGTAGAAGGTCTGAGGGTGCTAGTGAATGACAGCAGACCAAAGCTGAGGGCTTGCTGTGTGGGCAATAAACGATGACCCACCCATTCCCTTTCCAAATGCTTTGATGAGGAAGGGAGCCACTCCATCAGCCCTGGAATGTGTGTGGGACAGTGCCAGAGGCACCTGCGTAGAGGTGGGACCAGGAGGCGGGACCAAGAGGGCCCCTGCCACAGACTTGCTCTCGGACCTCATGAAGCTCCCCTACTTTCAGCTCCCCTGCTTTGGAGAGCAGCGCCTGGAGGACATCCTCCTTTGGGGAGTGCTACAAACAAGTGCATGGCAAGGAGAATGGGCTTCTGTGTCCATACCAGAACTTTTCAGGGCCCAGTCAGATCTTCCGACATAGATTTCCGAAGCCAGCTCCAGCGCTGCCTGGTTCAACTCCTGCCTCTCCTGGGAAAGACACAAACAAGCACAGAAAATGAGCACATCAGCAGGCAGTTCAGTGTGGCTACCAGCACCCGGAAAGGCAAAGGGTCAGTGTCAGAAACACAAGGCAAGTCTTGTCCAGTAAGCTGAGAGACTGCAGCTAACGTGAGCCACGAGCACAATATCTGTGGCCATGACCATGGGTTCCTCACTCTCTTGTTACCACCTTCCATGCTCAGGCCATGTCCATGATGGCTGGCCATGGGAGTGGGCCTGGGTCTCACGGTTGCTCAGGGCCCAGCCAGAGTAGCCAGAGGTGCCTGTGCCAAGGGAAGGATGTTGGAAAACCCCCGCTGCCTGAAGCACCTGTTAACCTGGGCCCAGAGAAGAGCCTGGGCAGTGCCAAAGCTCACGCAGCAAGCCCCTGGCAAAGGCTGGCTTGCTGCGGTCAGTAGGCTGAGCCCGCCACTAATCCCAAGTAGTGCTTCCTTAGTGCTTCTGCTCAGCCAAGCCTCCAAAATGCAGGGTTACCTTCTTCAAACTGCTTATCTCCACCCCCAGCTGAGCCACCTCCTCCAGCAGAAGATGCAAATTTTGGGTGTGCTCTGTCAAAAAGGTGTGCAAATTCCTGCAGGAACAGGAAAGCAGATGTTGTCAGAGAGCAGCCCATTCTCTTGGGAGCGTCTGAGCTCAGCAAGGAGCAGAGACACAGGGGCTTTCTGCTTTGTGAATGATTCCCCTCCTCCCCAGGCTGAGAGAAAGGCAATGGCCAGAGGGAAGCACAGGAGCCATGGCTGTTAGGAAAATGGGTGCAGGTAGCACAAGATAGTCCTGGGTTCAGCAGTAGCAGTCATTTTTCTCCTTCTTAGTAGCTGGTGCAGTGCTGTGTTTTTGACTTTCAGCCTGGGAACAGCACTGATAACACCTATGGTTTCAGTTGCTGCTCAGTAATGTTTACTCTGACCAAAGACTTTCTGAGTCTCATGCTCTGCCAGGGAAGAGGGGAAGCCAGAAGGAAGCAGAGACAGGACACCTGGTCCAAACTAGCCAAAGAGGTATTCCATAACACAGCACATCATGCCCAGTATATAAAGTGGGGGGAGTTACCTGGAAGGGCAGATCGCTGCTCGGGTCGGGCTGGGTATCAGTCGACGGGTGGTGAGTGGTTGTATTCTCTTCCCCTGTTATTTCCCTTATCATTATTATTGGTGGTAGCAGCAGTGATTTGTGTTATAGCTTAGTTACCGGACTGTACTTATCTCAACCCGTGGGAGTTACATTCTTTCGATTCTCCTCCCCATCCCTCTGGGAGCAGGAGGAGGAAGAAGAGGGGGAGTGAGCGAGCGGCTTCATGATTCTGAGTTACCGTCTGGGCTTAAACCACCACAGGTTGGCTGATGCTTCTGCACAGACCCAGTTCCAGCTCAGGAAACATCTCTTACCTCAGCATCTTTTTTTCTGCTGCAGATGCCCATGTCAGATCCTGAAAGGGAAAATCGCTCCATTAGAGTATCCACCACCAGAGCTGCTGGGGCTTCTCAGGAAAGGCTTCCCTAGGAAGCCCCAGCAAAAAGCTACTGCTTCTATGGGTCACTCTGTGTGGATACAGAAAAGCTCATGATTTAGCCAGCCGCTGTCATCAATGCTCCCTTGCAGGAGCTGCCTGTCCCAAAGAGTCACCAACCTCTTTCTGTGCCTTTGCCCGCATTGTCCACACTGGCAGTGAGGTCCCAGAGTAAACACCAGCTGCAATTCACATCACCAAGAGACAATTACTTGACCTGGGTTGCTAGTGATCGCTGCAGTGCTGTGGTCTCCTCCTGGTTGCCTTGTGGATCAGGCAGCAGGTAAGCTGTGGAGGTGGGGAACATGGGGTGCAGAAAGGGGACATGCCTCTGACCAGAAGCCATCACCACAGGTTTCAGGGCATTGTGTAGCCATGATCTTCAGGTGTGCTAGGTGACCCAGAGCTATTCCCCATTTCCCCTTACTGCTTCTGTGAGCCCCGAGACCAGGCTGCATCAGCCAGGAGAGGTATCAGGAGGGGCATCAGTCACCTTGCATGGCCCCTCTGGGAATCCCCCAGTTCAGGCTTGGAAATACACCCTCCCTTCTCTCTCAGGCTTGCAGACTAAGCAAGCCCTTTGCTCCTGTGGCCAGTGCAGCAGCATGGCTGGAGGCTACCAGTCCTACTGGTAGTTGAAAAGCAAGTCCTCGTCAAGGACGTACTCCAGAAGCACTTGGATCATGTGAGTGTCCACACATATGGGCCAAAAAGAAAAGCTGGCATCCAGCACAACCAGGCTGTTACTCTCAAATGTTTGCTCATGCAGACTCACCAAGAACCACCGGAAGCAAGAAGACAACAAATTTCAAGTACCTCTTCTTGTGCACGGCCATCTTTTGCCTGAAAAAGGAGGGTGTCCTATGTCTGTCAGTGAGCCAGGTTTTGAGCAAACCACCTGGATTACCACTTCCAGGCAGGAAAGACACTGTTTTGGAAGCCTGCTGCTGACAGACAGCTGCCAGAGAAGCTCCCAGGAGGAACACTTTCTGTCCACGCCTGTCAAAACTGCCAGCAGCAATTCCCCAAAAGAAGAACTCCAGGACTCACTACTCCCAGAAAGTAAGGAGGTTGAGCAAATCAAGACTTTCGGCTCTGCACCCCTGCATCTGGCTACACAGCAGTTTGTCCTACCATGACCAAAGTCCGGGCCTCTGGCGAATGTGTGGCAGTGAGACTGCCCAGGGGCTTTCCTCTTGGCTCTCCCTAAGAATGGCTACAACACAAGCAGTGCTCATGAGAGTGGGAAGCTGGCTGAGGAACACTGCTTGGCTCTCCCCTTTGCTTGAACTCGCCCTCAGACATCTCCTTTCTCCCCCTGTCCAACACAGAAACATGTAGCACATACATATTCATTTCCCCATCTTTGCTTTGCAGCAAAGATGCAGCCTGCAGTGGAGGAAGAGGAAGAAACTGGAGGCAGCAGCAGCAGTCCCCACTGCTTGAAGCACAGCTGGCAGCACAGATCAATTCTCACCCCCTCCCTCCCTGCACCCTGACCCCTGCAGCACGAGGCCACCACCTCCCCAAAAGCCCAACAGCAGAAACAGGTAGTACATACACAGTGAAGATGCACATGATCAGCAGGTCTCCACAGGGATGCAAGGGTACCTGCCAGATGGCAAACAAGGCTGAAGACCGTCCCTGGGCAAAGAAACCAGAGAAAAGCTAGGCCTCTCTCTTGAGGTCTCTCCTCCAGGGTGCTCAGCCAAGAGTGTTTTGGCTCCCTGCAGGGGGGCGAGCACTGAGTCCTAGGCACCACCTCTCTGGGGTGAAGAGCAAGGCAGCCTGCATTTCTTCAGCCACTTGTGACATTTTGCCAGGCTTCTGGCACAGCGCAGCTCTCTGAGTTCACCCCCAAGGACTTTGCAGCAAGAACCAGTGCTGAGGTTACTTGCAAGTGCTGTGGCCTTCTCCCGACACTTTGGTGGCCCTTGAGCGGCTGAGCTGGGACTGGGCTGAGAAAAGCGTTTCACCAGCTCCACCTCTGTGAAAAGGCTCCCGTGGGAGGAAAAAGAAAAGCTGCCGATTGCTCACAGTGAGGGCCAAGGCCCTTGCCAGATCTAAGCCTGTGAAAGCCTCCCAAGAGATGCTCCAGCTGCAGCAAGAGAGGCCAGCGCAGCGGGGCTGCTCCCAGAGGCCCCCTCTCTCCTTCCCCCAGCCTTCGCTTTACAGGCCTGCAGTGGAGGAAGAGAAAAAAGCTGGCGGCAGCAGCAGCACTCTCCACCACTGGAAGCACACCCTGATAATTCACGTAAAAACGCTCCTACAATGCTCAATTGTTTAAGTGCCTTGAGGCTTGCAAACTCAGCTGAAAGTAGCCCATTCATCCATGGAAACGTTACAATGTATACATGTGGTTCATAGATAACAGGGCTCTTGCGGGCAGTGGAGAAGGACATCTGACACTGGTTTGGAGGATTGCTACAACGAGAAAAAGATGAAGGATCACATCATCATCGCCCGTGTGACCTGTGAATAACCTGAGGAAGTGAAGAGAGATGAAGTAATGACTCCCAGGACCACCAGAGAGAGTTACTGCATGTGCTCTAGTGGGTGGTAAACTACGTCAGTTAATTCTGGGAAGAAATTAGGTATAAGATTCCTGGGAATTATAATGTATATGTATGAGATGAATTCTTACACAAAAGAAACCTGTGAGAATCGACATGCACATTTGGTGGAGCAACTTCCTCTTTGCCATAATAAATAATGCCTGCTTCTTAGTGCTACATTGGTATTAAGGAGTTTTATTCTGACTTTCGGCGACAGTGAGCCTGATTGTTTACTGACTATTGAACAGTATATTCAAGTCGTCCTGACCTGCTCGATGAACCATTGGAGAATCATGAATATGAACTTTTCACGGACAGTAGGTTTTGTTCAAGAAGGAAAAGAAAAAGCAGGGTATGCTGTCATAACTGCTACTGAGGTAATTGAAGCTAAACCCTCATCTGTAAATACAGCTGCCCAAAAAGCAGAACTGATTGCTCTCCAAAGGGCATTGGAAATGACAGAAGATAAGAGTAGATACCTGGACTGATTCACAATATGCGTTCAGTGTAATACATGCACATGAACACGTATGGACGAAAAGTGGGTTGTAATCAACCCAATGATCATCAATAAAACACAAAGAAGAGATTTTAAAACTCCTGAAAGCTGATAAAAAGCCCAAAGGAGGTTGCTGTTATGCATTGTTGAGCACACCCGCAAAGATTTGTACCAGTTCATCAGAGGAACAAACTGGCAGATAAAATGGCAAAAGAGGCTACACCACAAGGCATCCTAGCATTAATTCCAGAAAAGTTTATTTCAATACCAAATGTCATGCCAATATAGTCAAGTTGATCTTAAATGAGCATTGCATTTACAAATTATCAAGGCTGGTTTATAACTCCACAAAATCGGGTAATAATACCTGTACCATTAATGACACAAACAGTCAAAGAAAAACACCTACAGATGCATTGGGGAATAGAGTCTACATTAAATAGTTTAAAACCTCAGGTGATTAGTGTTAGGATGACAAAGATAGTAAAATCGATCACTTAAAAATGCCCAGTGTGCTTAGAGAACAACCCCCTGAGTATAAAGTGACCACCTCTGGCTATAACCAGGAAGGGTTATTCACCAGGAGATTACTGGCAGATAGATTTTTCAGAATTGCCTCGCCAACAAGGGTACCAGTGTCTACTAGTGTTGACAGGTACTTCTTCAGGGATTCTATAGGTACACTGCAAATAAAAGACAGGCTAGGGACAACATGGGCCCTCTCCAGAACCTATCGGGAGAACAGGCTACCCTGGATTTGGAGAAGGCTGAGGTTCTTAATGACTTCTTTGCCTCAGTCTTCACCGGCAAATGCTCTGACCGCACCACCCAAGTCTTGGAAAGCAGACGCAAGAACAGTGAGAATGAAGACCCTAGGCTCACTGTAGGAGAGGATCTGGTTCGAGACCATCTTAGGAACCTGAACGTATACAACAAGTCCATGGGACCTGATAAAATCCATCCGCGGGTCCTGAAGGAGCTGGCAAATGAAGTTGCTAAGCCACTGTCCATCATATTTGAAAAATCATGGCAGTCAGGTGAAGTTCCCGATGACTGGAAAAAGGGAAATATAACCCCATTTTCAAGAAGGGGAAAATGGATGATGCGGGGAACTACAGAGCAGTCAGCCTCACCTCTGTGCCTGGCAAAATCTTGGAGCAGATTCTCCTGGAAGGCATGCCGAGGCACATGAAAAACAACAAAGTGCTTGGTGACAGCCAGCATGGCTTCACTAAGGGGAAATCCTGCCTGACCAATCTGGTGGCCTTCTATGATGAGGCTATGGAACTGATGGACAGGGGTAGAGCAGTTGATGTCATCTACCTGGACTTGTGCAGAGCATTCAACACTGTCCCACATGACATCCTCCTCTCTAAGTTGGAGAGACATCAATTTGATAGGTGGACCCCTCGCTGGCTAAAGAACTGGCTGGACGGCCGCACACAAAGAGTAGTGCTCAATGGCTCAATGTCCAGCTGGAGACCAGTAACGAGTGGTGACCCTCAGGGATTGGTGCTGGGACCGGTCTTGTTCAACATCTTTGTCACTGGCATGGACAGTGGGATTGAGTGCACCCCTAGCAAGTTTGCCGATGACACCAAGCTGTGTGGTTTGGTTGATACGCTGGAGGGAAGGAATGGCATCCAGAGGGACCTTGACACACTTGTGAGGTGGGCTGATGCCAACCTGATGAAGTTTAACCATGCCAAGTGCAAGGTCCTACAGCTGGGTTGGAGCAATCCCAGGCACAGCTACAGGTTGGACAGAGAAGAGATTCGGAACAGCCCTGTGCAGAAGGACTTGGGGGTGTTGGTCAATGAGAAAATGAACATGAGCCGGCTGCAGTGTGCGCTCGCAGCCCAGAAAGCCAACCGTATCCTGGGCTGCATCAAAAGGAGCGTGACCAGCAGGTCAAAAGAGGTGATCCTGCCCCTCTACTCTGCTCTTGTGAGACCTCACTTGGAGTATTGTGTGCAGTTCTGGTGTCCCCAACATAAAAAGGACATGGAACTGAAGGAACAAGTCCAGAGGAGGCCACGAGGATGATCAAGGGACTGGAGCACCTCCTGTATGAAGACAGGCTGAGAAAGCTGGGGCTGTTCAGCCTGGAGAAGAGAAGGCTGCGTGGAGACCTCAGAGCATCCTTCCAGTATCTGAAGGGGGCCTATAGGGATGCTGGGGAGGGACTCTTCAAGAGAGACTGTAGTGAGAGGACAAGGGGCAATGGGATCAAACTTAAACAGGGGAAGTTTAAATTGGATATAAGGAAGAAATTCTTTCCTGTAAGGGTGGTGAGGCACTGGAATGGGTCGCCCAAGGAGGCTGTGAATGCTCCATCCCTGGTCGTGTTCAAGGCTGGGTTGGACAGAGCCTTGGGTGGCATGGTTTAGTGTGATGTGTCCCTGCCCACGGCAGGGTGGCTGGAACTAGATGACCTTAAGGTCTTTCCAACCCTGACTATTCTATGATTCTATAACACTAGTGGAACTTGTCATTTAAACCAACAGAATATGACAAGACATGACCAAATGAAAGTCCCACAAATAATTCAACAGGCATTAAATACTAGTATCATCTGTAATAGGACATTTAGCTCATGCATGAACAATGGCATGCAAAATGCAGGAATTTCAGCTCCAGGGTATACAGTTTGGGTTCTGAGCAAATGTAAATGACCTACAAGACTAACATGGACTACTCAAACATATCAAGTCACCTTTAGAGTTTTAACCTTGTGTCCTTTATGGAAAGAAAGTCCTATCCAGGTAAAATACTGGACAAGAAGAAAGCGAGAAGTTTCTCCTAATACCTGAAGGCCCCCAGCTACATCCGTAGTCATAAGCTGGGAACTTCAGAATTTCCTAATGCCAGGTTTAATGACATTAGAAAATAAATTAATTCTGGATAATCTAACCTGGATAATTTAACCTGACTCTAGCTAATGCTACAGCTCAAGGACAAAGAAAGAAGTCCAAGCCAACTTTACAGAATAGATTAGCCCTAGATTTCTTACTGAAAGAATATGGAGTATGTGTAAAATTGGATCATGATCATTGTTGCATACACATCCCTAATGTAACTGCCAGTTTGAATGAATAAATTGATAGAATGAGAGAAGTGGCCAACAACCATGAGATCTCAATGAAGGAATGGAAGACAGTAGGTTAAATAAATTATTATCAAATCTAGGTGGCATTTTGCTTACTGAATGGTTAGCACCCCTTTTACAAACTTTAATAATAATAGTTATAGTAATAATATTCATTGTGGTAACTGTAGGATGTGTGAAAAAGGGAATCAGAAAGATTATATGGAGTTGAGAGTCCTAATAAGGAACTCTCAAAAGAAAAGGGGGGGATGATACATCTGAAACAGCTCCTACAATGCTCAATTGTTTAAGTGCCTTGAGGCTTGCAAACTCAGCTAAAAGTAGCCCATTCATACATGGAAACAGTACAATGTATACATGTGGTTCATAGCTAACAGGGCTCTTGCAGGCAATGCAGAAGGACATCTGACACTATGGTGTGGAGGATTGCTACAGCGAGAAAAAGATGAAGGATCGCATCCATCATCATCATCCTCCGTGTGACCTGTGATGAACAACCTGAGGAAGAGAAGAGAGATGAAGTAATGACACCCAGGACCACCAGAGAGAGTTACCACGCATGCTCTAGTGGGTAGTAACCTATGTCAGTTAATTCTGGGAAGAAATTAGGTATAAGATTCCTAGGAATTATGATGTGTATGTATGAGACGAATCCTTAAAAGCAAGAAACCTGTAAGAATGGACATGCATGTTTGGTGTAGGAATTCCCCCATGCATCGGTTGCCATAATAAATAATGCCTGCTTCTTAATGCTACATTTGATGAGAAAATGAACATGAGCCGGCTGCAGTGTGCGCTCGCAGCCCAGAAAGCCAACCGTATCCTGGGCTGCATCAAAAGGAGCGTGACCAGCAGGTCAAAAGAGGTGATCCTGCCCCTCTACTCTGCTCTTGTGAGACCTCACTTGGAGTATTGTGTGCAGTTCTGGTGTCCCCAACATAAAAAGGACATGGAACTGTTGGAACAAGTCCAGAGGAGGCCACGAGGATGATCAGGGGACTGGAGCACCTCCTGTATGAAGACAGGCTGAGAAAGTTGGGGCTGTTCAGCCTGGAGAAGAGAAGGCTGCATGGAGACCTCAGAGCATCCTTCCAGTATCTGAAGGGGGCCTATAGGGATGCTGGGGAGGGACTCTTCATGAGGGACTGTAGTGAGAGGACAAGGGGTAATGGGCTCAAACTTAAACAGGGGAAGTTTAGCTTAGGTATAAGGAAGAAATTCTTTCCTGTAAGGGTGGTGAGGCACTGGAATGGGTTGCCCAAGGAGGCTGTGAATGCTCCGTCCCTGGCAATGTCCAAGACCAGGCTGAATGGAGCCTTGGGTGGCATGGTTTAGTGCAGGATGTCCTTGCCCATGGCAGGGGGGTTGGAACTCGATGATCTTCAGGTCCTTTCCAACCCTGACTGTTCTATGATTCTATGATTGGTGTTAAGGAGTCCCATTCTACTGACTTTGGTGACACTGCAGCACAGCCTGATTCTCATCCCCTCCCTCCGTGTTCCCTGCCCCAACATGCCTCTCAGTGGCTGTACACACAAGGGGCACAGACTACTGCCCCCAACCACTATCCCCCACCTCTTTCCTGGTGCTGACCTCTCCTCCCCACACAGCCTCCCTCAGTCAGCCAGGCAGGTCCCAGGAGACCAACCTGAGGTGCCAGGGGCTGGGACACCCCTCCCCCGGGCAAAGCTGGGCCGCAACCCTGACAGCACGAGGCAGCCCCGGCCACACACTGGCTTTTTGGCTGGGAGAGCAAGCCATGCTTTCAGCCAAGATCCACCAGAAGGGGGCTTGGCAATGCACGGAGCTCTTGTGCAGAAGAGTCTGTCAGCCTCCCAGTGCTGATCCGTGACCTGCTGGCTGTATTAGGCCATGTCCCAGCTACCGGCCTAACCTGATGCCCCATGCACGGGCAGCCAACTTCGTACCTCCTCGCCTGGCAGTGGCTCCTCCCTGTTGCCTCTCCTGCTGACTGTTCGTCATTCTTGCTCTCAAAGGAGACATTTAAGGCCCCTTGGCCTCTTTTCTGTGGTGCCTTTCTCCTCGCCATCTCTGGGCAAAGGCAGCCTCCCTGCTCAGCTCTTCCTCCTAAGCCTCAGCAATCTGGGCTCCTCAGGCAAAACCAGCTTCAGCAGCAGCTCCACGCTGCCCTTCCGCAGGAGTGTCCCTGCCCAGGGCAACAGTCCCCTGCAGCTGTGGGCTCTTTCACTGTCCCACAATGCTGAATGGGTGCCCAGCTCTGACTCAGAGTAGTGGCTCTGATGTCACAGTGGGGCTGAGCAGGGTTCCCTCTGGGCTCCTCTGGGGCAACATGGAAGTTGCCTGTCCCTTCAGAACAACTTTCAAATAGCTTAATTTGACTTGGCTTTCACAAAGTGGTCTGTGCTTGCAGTAAAATTGTTAGAAACTTAAAAATTCTTCTTGTAAAGGCTCAGGTTAGACACAACAGTGAAGCATCTATTTATTTCATTTTTTTGCAAAAACAGGTATTGTAGTAAGTAGGCACACCCTGGTTATAAGGCTTTTATGACCTTTTTATGACCTACCCCAACCGCAGAGTCCCTCCCTTGTTTCCCTATTGGCTAGGTACTCCAAGGTTTACAGCCTATCTAAAGTGCCTACCCACACGAAGTCCACCCCTGGTTATAGAGTGTGTTACTCTATTTGAGACCTCACTACCCTCTCACCCCCCACCCCCTGCCCCACCTCACCAACCTGCTTTTATGGTATGGCTTCTGTACATTGTAAGCACTAACCCAGCTCCTGCCAAAGTTTTAATGCCGTAACCGCCATCTTTTGGTAAGCTACAAAAACAATACTTTAATAATTTTTTACAAGAAACATGATACACTATAACCCACAAAACACTAAATTGTATTTTATTAATAATTACATTATTATATTAAAATAAACATATTAATAATCAGGAACTCAAACTCCTTTCCACCACCACCACTGAACCATTTGAACCATTTCAGGGAACATGCACCAGAGCAATAGTGGTCTGATTGTGACAGGTCTCCAAGGCCACATCCGTTATTTTTACCAAATCATATTGGTCCTCCCCCTTAAGCTATTGTACCTTTTTCTATATGTCTGCTGTGGATTGACTTTTTGTTAAACGGCCTAATTCCTTCCTTCCTTCCTCTGATTCAGGATCACTATTAGTATATTTATGCATCATCTCTTCTAATCTTCCCATGAATCCAGAAGGTGATTCATTTATATTTTGCTTTATTTCATATAGCTTAGACCAGCTCACTGCCTTGGGGACCGCATTCCTAATACCAAATAAAATCCACCTCCGATATTGTTTCAAAGCTTGCCTGTCCCGATTAGGGTCCCAGCTAGGATGGGGGGGAGGTATATGATGATTCACAGTACCTGCCACTGTGCCTGCTGTTATTTGCTGCTCTACCGCAGTCCAAGCCATACGAATAATCATGTTTCTGTCAACACTCTAGAAAGCATGATGCATAATTACCAGCCACTTGTTTCCAACTATTCCAATCTATAATGGGAAAGGGAATCTTCATCATGAGCAGGGCATGATTGCCCATAGCTTGTCTCAAAGGTGCAATCACAGTCTCCCCTCATTTTCCCCTAGTTTGCCCTGCTGTAGGGCTAAATCCTTCACACCCCCCACACCCCCCCCAGTACCTCTGATGCCTGTGCTGGTGCTTGTGCTTGATTCTCACTGTCAGCACCTTCAGCCCCATTATTCACAATACCCCTTCTCCAAGGGGCTACCACCAAATCCAAATCCTCCTCTGCATTCCTCAAATGTTTAGTGCATAACCGCCCTGTGCTGCACAAAAAGCAACAGCGTTCAAGCAAATTTTATTGTCTTTCTCCAAGGATAATACTAACAGGTCTTGGGGTGCAAAATTAAAACTACAATCCTTTTGCTGTTCCAGATGACATCTCAAAGTGAAAAACATTTCTGCATAAGCTACTTCATCTCATTTTCCTTCTCGTCTCAAGAAAAACATCCACCATTGATGACAGTATTTTACCAGAGTCTGAACCGAACCCCTTGGGGGTCCATCACTTTGTTCCAAAGTCTCCCGAGTGATCGAACCACCAATTTTTGTATTTGCCAAACTCATCTAGAGCACTACTAGGAAGTAAGTGTCAGAGTAAGCTCTCTTCTGGCTACTACATGGAGGGGGTGTCCCTGCAGAGCCCTGTGGTTTTCTCTTCCTTGGATCCTCTGCATATTTTCTTCACCTTCTTGATTTTTCAGTCCCACAATGCCTCCAGGAAATAGACTATTCTGTACTTGATCCAGCTCTGCCATGGAAACGTTCTTTGTCTCTTGGCATTCAGCGCCTGCTCTGGCCTGCTCCTGGCACCTGGAGAAAGTACACTGATCTTAGTTCAGGGTTGTTCTTGCAGCTTCCTCATGGCTTCAGGCCCATCTTCTCTTTTTCTGCCAGCACTTGATATGACACAGAAGACTGAACCAGCACTAGGTGCTGGAAATACAGCATGGTCTTCCAGACAGGTCTGGCCCTTTCAGAGGAATAACTCACCTTGATATCCTCTTGGGCCTCTCTTTCACCTCTTTTCACAGGTAGCCAGTCTCAGAGAGCAGACAACTAGCAATCTATACAAGTGCAAGAATTTAGTGCAAAGCAAGGATGGAGAAGAAAGAAGCTGTGGAACTGTAAACCAGACAGAACTCAAGTAGACAAACAGTCCTTCTCTCCCAAGGGAGAAAGTAAAACTGCTGGAGAACAGCAACCACGAGATCAGGAACAAGAGAGGGACTGTATTCTGAACACCCTTTCCCACTTGTTCTTACCTGACATAGAAGACTAAATATGCATGTTGGCAGAGAACTGTCTTGATATCACAAAGAGCCACAGAGTCATCGTTCATCTTGTACAAATGTCTGTCACTGGCCTGCAAAGAAAGGCAACACCATCTTTGGATGAACTGCAGAGTTTAGGAAAAAAAAACACAGACAGGACACTGCTGAAGGACACAACGCACAAACACAAATCAAAACAAGTACCCGCTGAGAATTCTCCCTAAGAACAGTGCTTGCCAGGAGCACCTGCATCAGACTTTCTCTTCATCAGCACTGATATTTATACTGCTGGAAACAAAGTTGACTTTTACCTTTATGAAGCAGTAACAGTGTCCCACCTAAGGGCTGAAACCTTTGTGTACCAGGACAGCATACAAGGAATAGAGCAGCGGTTCTCCAATCACCTGACATATGTATGTGCCAAGGTCCAAGTATTTCGAATACTGTACAACCTAAAGAGACACCAAGAAGACACAAAAATTATCTTGAGAGTCTTTAGGAAACAACCTGAGAAAACTTTGTCACCAAACATAGGCTAGAGGCAGGAGAGAGAGAGAAATAGAACTTCATGGTTCATCAAAAGTAGGTGCTGACATCTCTGTCACTGAAGTGGCAGAAAACTCTTCTTGGCCAAACCAGCTCTTGACACAAACAGCAGGTGCTTATCTTCACGCTGGAGCTTCCCTCTTACAACAAGGGAAAGAGCAAGGCCCAGCTATTGAAGTTTAACCATGCCAAGTGCAAGGTCCTACAGCTGGGTCTGAGCAATCCCAGGCACAGCTACAGGTTGGGCAAAGAAGAGATTCAGAGCAGCCCTGCAGAGAAGGACTTGGGGGTGTTAGTTGATGAGAAAATGAACATGAGCCGGCTGCAATGTGCGCTCGCAGCCCAGAAAGCCAACCGTATCCTGGGCTGCATCAAAAGGAGCGTGACCAGCAGGTCGAGGGAGGTGATCCTGCCCCTCTACTCTGCTCTTGTGAGACCCCACCTGGAGTATTGTGTGCAGTTCTGGTGTCCTCAACATAAGAAGGACATGGAACTGTTGGAACAAGTCCAGAGGAGGCCACGAGGATGATCAGGGGACTGGAGCACCTCCCGTATGAAGACAGGCTGAGAAAGTTGGGGCTGTTCAGCCTGCAGAAGAGAAGGCTGTGTGGAGACCTCAGAGCATCCTTCCAGTATCTGAAGGGGGCCTATAGGGATGCTGGGGAGGGACTCTTCCTGAGGGACTGCAGTGAGAGGACAAGGGACAATGGGATCAAACTTAAACAGGGGAAGTTTAGATTGGATATGAGGAAGAAATTCTTTACTGTAAGGGTGGTGAAGCACTGGAATGGGTTGCCTAGTGAGACAAGGAGGCATCAAATGTAATCAGTTCTAAGTAACTGTAAAGTCTGGTGGCTTTGTAATGGAAAATAACTGAGATGCTTGAAGGTAACTGACTTAGTTTGAGGTCCTTCGGACCTTAGTACAAAATGTAGAAAAACAGCATCTGAGAATGGGGAGTATCCGGGACCAGTAGAGGTCCTGCTCAATAGAAGGACAGGATGATTGCTATGTCTGTAATGTTAATTAAGCTGGAGCTCCAAAGACTGACAGTGGGTATGAATATTGTAAACCACTCTCAAAGACCACCATCACCTTTTTTATACCTACGGGAAACTTTCTGGAAAATGATGTAATCCATGTGTAGCCTCATGAATATGTATATATGCCCAGTGACTGTATAAGGATGGCCTGTGTGGCAATACGGATAGACATGCTTCGAGGAGCTATCCCCTATGTCTCCTGGTGCTGCAGTACAGAATACCTGCTTGTCAACTTAAAACTTTGTTGGCGAGTTTGTTCATGAAGTTTTATCCGAATCACCAGGGAAGTTGTGAATGCTCCATCGCTGGTGGTGTTCAAAGCTGGGTTGGACAGAGCCTTGGGTGGCATGGCTTAGTGGGAGGTGTCCCTGCCCATGGCAGTGGGTTGGAAACAGATGATCTTAAGGTCCTTTCCAACCCTAACTATTCTACGATTCTATGATTCTATGATGTTTCTCAGATGTCTGTCCTCCATAGCATCATCTGCAGCCACTAACAACTTCCAAACAAGGATTCATTCCCCTTTGGGGAATGTCTCCTTCCAAGCAGCCAAAGTGGCAGTGCTCTTGTATACGTACCTTGCTAATCCTTCTGCCAGAGAAAGGATCAAATCTCTCCTAAGCACAGTGTCAGGACACTGGAAGAATCGTAAGCCTCTTGGATGCAGCAGCCAGCTGTTCACACCTTGAGAACAAGCACAGACCCAACAGTTGCAACCTATCTTCTCAACATTCCATCCCCCATCCAACAAAAGGGAATAACTCGGACCAGGTTTCAAGGACCACATGCGCCTAGGCCTCTCAAAGCATGTTTTCTCGCATAACAGCAGTTATCTTTTCATGAACCCATACAGTGCTCGTCAAGCTTGCTAGCATGGAGAAGAGCGTGTAAGAGGACAGCCCTGCAGCAAAATAACAGTAGTGCCAGCTGTCTACCAGAGACTTGGGCCAGACTGACTTCATGCACCCTTTTGGACAAAAGAATCTGGGCAAATCAACATGTTGCCACACCACCATAAAGTTACGCTATCCCTGTCTTCAGTGTCTGTACACCCTGGGCAAGGCAGCTCTGATTCCCTAAATGCACACCAATGCTATGTACAGACACCACAAGCAACATGACTGCGAGACATGAGAACACTGCACAGGAACGACTCCATAGGTGAGATGCTGCTGGCAGAAAAGCTCTATGGCACCATGATGGCACAGATGCTCTATAGTGGCCCCAGGAAAAAGAGGCTGCTTGGAAACATCACTGAAGCGACACACAGACAGATCTACTCTTTAAGGTATAATCGCGAGGTGAGAAGGGCTCAACAGGCGCTATGCCAATGAGATGATGCATTTGAGACTCATGAAGGCTACTGAGATGCCTGTGGATCAGAAAGGCCTATGGAGACGCCAAGACCAGAGGAAGGTACAGTAGAAGACACAGAAGACAGGCTGCACAAAGTATACAACAACACAGGCAGGACCCTGCCCTGCTCACACTAGTCTTGCTCTAAAAAAAACCCCCTTGCTTTGCCTGCCCAAGGGGACTGTCTTGGACAGCCCTCTCCCCCATGCTCCAGTTGAAACCCCTCCCCTGCAACTCACCACCTCATCCCTTCCACCCATAGTTCCCCTTCCCCTGTCATCCCCACAGCATTCCCATGACTACTTGATCAGAGATGACTGTACGACCATTGCCTAAACAGTGTAGACATATCAACACATTCACTGCAGCCTCCTTTCACTCTCTCACCTACTCTGACTCTAAGCCTCCAGACAAAGCAGTTCTAAGCCACACACACTGGCACTAGACAGAACAGTGCAGATGATGCAACTCAAAAATGAGAGAAAACTCGGCAACAAGAATGACACCCAGACCCGAGACTGTCTGGCAAGAAGACCTATGGGACCGCCAGGGTGAGGCAAGGAGGCTCTACAGCAGCTCCAGAAAAAAAATGAATGAAACAATATTGAATAAAGAAACTATATGAAATGATAAGGGGGAAAGGAAGGCGAGAAAGCAAGGGAGAAAGCAAAATGAAATTAAATTTAATTTAAATGCAGGAATGGAATGAAATTAAATGATGGAATTATGAATGACTTGAGTTGGAAAGGACTTTAAAGATCATCCAGTTCCAACCCCCTGCCATGGGTAGGGACACCTTCTACTAGATCACATACAGGCGAAGCTCCATAAGTCAGACACGGTACCCCATAATGACAAAACGTGGCTCTTCACATCAGTTTTATGCATGTTCACGTTAGTTCTTTTAGTCAGACATAAAAATCAAAGTCATCTCTTCTTCTATGCTAGAAGTAAGCAATCTTTTAAGGAGCTATTGTTAATTCAGAAACAACAAAAAGAAGTTAAAGCAGGTCCTTTTATCCTTACAAGATGCTTACCAAGGAAGTGTTTCTCATATTAAATGTTCTTCTCTACCCTAAAGGGTCCCCATTTCCTCTGTTCCCAAAGCTATTGATGGGGTTTCAGAGAAAGGAACAGGTAGTACAGAGTCTGAGGGCTTTGAATGGAGAACATTTACAAAACACTATAAAGACAAATAAAGCAGAGAGCAAACCTTAAAGGGAAAACCTGGGAGCCAAAGGACTAACCCACCCCAGTAAAACTGTCCTAAGCACATCAAGGACCACAAGCCTGGAGGCTGATAATGGCTGCTGGATGGGCTTCCCTCCCCCAGATGAAAACACCTCTTAGTTTTCTGTGCTCAGTCCAAGGAAGGAAAAGGCGGCATCCCCCCACCTTGACATATGTAGGCATGCCACTGTAAGAGGTCATTTCTTGTTGCTTTAGAGATACTGCCTGCCCAGTTACAACACCTACAACATGACTTCATGCACCCCTACCCACACAAAGCTGTGACATGCTGAATAAATGTGGAGGCTCAGGTGATCTTTGACACACACACTGCTACCACTGACATTTAGCTGTCGCCTTGAAGCTGCCCAAGGGTCAGGGCGTAAAGTTCTTGTTCTATGGAGGTACCAAGGAAGACATTTGTGGTGATAGATTATTTCGAATAGGTAAAGCACAGCAGAACACGCTGTTTACAACCTGATGAGAATCATCCCCCAGGCATGTCTGGAACAAGGACAAAGGTGGTAGATTAAAGTTGCATTTGAGTTACATTATCATTAAAATACACCACCACCAGACACTTCTCTAAACTGAAGGCTGACAGCAGTGTACAAGGACAGTCCTGTCTGGACACCTCACTTCTGGGCAGAAATCCTAGAGACTTCATTTAATGACATTAATCCAAAGAACTACAATAAGCTTTTTAACGTCAGCACAGAAAACAAAAAGTGACGTGTAAACCCGAGGCACTAATGAGCAGCACAAGGGCTCCCGCTGGGTCCCCTACCCCTCACAAACCAGACACGTCTTAAACAGCGATTCCTGCAAAGAAGCCAGGGATATCTTACCAGATAACCTGGTAAGTCCAGCACAAGCAACCAGCGTAGAAACGGCACTGTGGACCCTCCTCCTCCCACGAGGTCTTTACCAGCCAAAGAGGCAAAATCAAGGACGAACAAATCAGATCTGGGAAGAATCTGGCCCCCAAAATGCGACAAGATCAAGAAGCCTGTCTGAAATACGAATTCACACCCACTGGCGTGTATGATGAATCTCGCACTAAGCACACGTTGTGCCTTGAGACAGTAGCTGACTGTCTGAAGTCACTGCCACGAGCAGAGGTTCAAATCCAAAGCATCCAGAACAGGCAGACAAACCTCTACCATGTTTCAGCAATGTTTCAAGTCACACAATAGTCAGTCAAGGTCTTTACAAAACATCCCTAAAGTAGAATAGAAGCCTCTTTGAGAGTTTCTCACTCAAAAGGAAAACCAAAAAGCTACATACCCTTGAGGAAACACTTGTCCTTCCGTGTGGCTGGCGTCTTACCATGGCTCTCCCACAAGGCAGCAACAACCATGGGCTTGGGAATGCACAAATTCAGGACGCAGCGCTCCCGCGGTCACCACCTCTCGGCCAGAGTCCTCCCACACGCGGCAGTGCCCCGCGCTCTTCCTCTTTCTCTGCCTGCCTCCCTGTCCTAACTGTCTAATTCCCCCCTGTATGTTGTGCAGCCTGTTGCTATTTCCCCCTTCTCCAAATCTCGCTCTCCCGCTCCCTTCTCTTCTTTTAAGCCTTGCTTTCCCTTTCTGTCTCGCAGCCTGCCTCCCCCATTCCCCCGGGATTCCCTCCTCGCCAGGCCATGCTTCCCTCTGGGCTCCATCCTGCACGCCGCCCTTTTGGCTCTTCTCCCCTGCCATCGCTGCTCTCTCCCTCTGCACCTCCTCCCCCAACCCGCACTGCTCTCCTCAGCCTCTCCGGATCGCTCCCGCGCTCCCCTCTCCCGCCCTTCCCCATCCCCTCTTCCCGCCCCCTCTGCCCCAGCCCAGGGGACGGTGTCCCAGCAGGGCCTGAAGCAGGAGGAGCGCCCCGGGGCACGCTCGGAGCTGCGGTGCCGGGGCAGGGGCTGCCGGCGGCCATGTGGGTGCTGGTGGGGCTGCGGCACAGCCCCGGGGAGGGTCGGGGCCAACGCTGAGGCGAGCGAGCCCCTGGGGAGGGGGGGAGAGCGCCGCTGTGGGCACGGGCACGGAGCACCCCGAGAGCCGGAGCCCCCCGAGCTGCCCCAGCCCGGCCTGCGCCCTGCAGCTGGCCCTGGGCCTGCACAGGAGGGAAGGGGAGGGCGCAAGCAGGCAGAGAAGGAAGGGCCTCTGGCGGGACGGAGAGCGGGAGCTGTGGTGAGTGCCCGGCCCTTGGAGCCGTGTCTGCCTCTCATCTCTCCAAGCTCCACGCTTCCTTCTCCCTTGCTGTCATTTCACTTCCCCATACCTCTCTTCTATTACTGTGCTGTCTTCCACGTCCCTCTGTTCTTCGAGTCCTTCTTTCTCTGTCACTCTACCAGCCCCTTCTCCTTGTTGCAGCTCATTCTGTATCCCACTGTCCCTGTCTTTCTCCCTGCCTGCCTCTCTCTGGCGGTGTCTGCTGCTCCCAGACCCTTCCTCCATCACTCTGCAGGGCTTCTGATACTTCTCTTTCTTTCTCCATCCCTCTGAGCTGTTTGTTGCTCCTGCACTTCTCTTTCTCGTAGTTGTTATTCTTGTTTGTTGCTCTGTTTTTAGAATCATAGAATAGTTAGGGTTGGAAAGGACCTTAAGATCATCCAGTTCCAACCCCCCTGCCATGGACAGGGACACTCACATTAAACCATGTCACCCAAGGCTCTGTCCAACCCAGCCTTGAACACGACCAGGGATGGAGCATTCACAAGTTCCTTTGGTACCCTGTGCCAGTGCCTCACCACCCTCACAGTGAAGAACTTCTTACTTATATCTAACCTAAACTTCCCCTGTTTCAGTTTGAGTCCATTACCCCTTGTCCTCTCACTACAGTCCCTCATGAAGAGTCCCTCCCCAGCATCCCTATAGGCCCCCTTCAGATACTGGAAGGATGCTCTGAGGTCTCCACGCAGCCTTCTCTTCTCCAGGCTGAACAGCCCCAGCTTTCTCAGTCTGTCTTCATACAGGAGGTGCTCCAGTCCCCTGATCATCCTCGTGGCCTCCTCTGGACTTGTTCCAACAGTTCCATGTCCTTTTTATGTTGAGGACACCAGAACTGCACACAATACTCCAGGTGGGGTCTCACAAGAGCAGAGTAGAGGGGCAGGATCACCTCCCTCGACCTGCTGGTCACGCTCCTTTTGATGCAGCCCAGGATACGGTTGGCTTTCTGGGCTGCGAGCGCACACTGCAGCCGGCTCATGTTCATTTTCTCATCAACTAACACCCCCAAGTCCTTCTCTGCAGGGCTGCTCTGAATCTCTTCTCTGCCCAACCTGTAGCTGTGCCTGGGATTGCTCTGACCCAGGTATAGGACCTTGCACTTGCTTGGTTGAACTTCATGAGGTTGGCATCAGGCCACCTCTTAAGCGTGTCAAGGTCCCTCTGGATGGCATTCCTTCCCTCCAGCGGTATCACCCAAACCACACAGCCTGGTGTTGCTGGCACGCTCTCCCTGCACCTATTTTTTTTTTTTTTACCCACTCGCCTTTCCTCTACCCACCATGTCCTTGGTGATCTCTATCAATCTCCTAGTCCTTACTTCTCTGCCCTGCTGCCTCTCCCTCTTTTTGCCTCTCTTTGTCTTTCCCTGCTGCTTCTTTCTTCATCTCTGTGCAGATCCCTACCCTTTTTTTCCTCTTACGTCCTTCTTTCCCTTTTTTCTTTCTTTCTCTGTCCCATTCCCTGTCCCATCCTTTCTTGCTAAGCCTCTCTGTCCAGCTGGCTGTGCCTTATTTCACTCTTGCTCTGTAATTTTTCTTTCTCCCTCTCTTGTCCTGATGCCCAGCAGTTGGTTTTGTCCTCCAGTGCTGCCCTGCTCTCTCTTCCTTCTCTCTCTGTCATTCTGGCCTGCTCTCTGTTCCCATTTTTTTATTCCTTCGTCTTGAGCCTGAAGCCCATCAGGACTTTCTTTTCCATCACTTTGTCTTGCATTCTGTCCCTGCTCTTTTCTCTCTTTCTCTTAGTTCTGCTGCCTTTCTCTTCTTTCCCTTCTTTCTCCACCTCTACCCTGCTCCGTCCTTCTCATTTTCTCTCTGTTTCTGTCCTGCTCTGTGTCTTTGCCCTGTCCCCCCCATTTTTCTGTCATGCTTCCTCTTAGGGCTCCCCACCATCACTGCCCTGTCCCGCTCTCTGTCACTGTTATTTCTCACTCAGCAGCACAGTGTGTGTTTTTCCTTCCATCTCTCTGTCCTGCTGCCCAACCCTGGCTTTCTTACCTCCAACTCTGTCCTGCTCCCCATCTCTTATTTTTGCCTGTCTTTCCCTTTGTCCTGCCTTCCTGTCCCATTTTCCTTCTCTCTCACCTGTCCTGCTCCCTGTCCTTTTCTTGGAGAATCTGTGTCCTGCTCCCTTCCCTCATCTTTCCCTCTCTGTCCCCTGCCCAGGGGTGGCGTTGGAGTCTGGAGGGTTGCCTGGGACCTGCTGTGAATCCCAGTCAATGTGAAATTGAGCTTACCTGAGCCTGAATGTAATCAGACTGATTGCATCTGGTTTTCTTCCTATCTCCAATTGCAACTGACTTTGCTGGCACTAATGAACATGAGACCCTGAGCTGCAAGTATACTGACAACATCACTCACTTTGATAATGGGACAGGTGGTCTGTGATCAGGGATGTGTACTTGTGTGCTGGTGCTTTCACGAACATTCTCTGGTCTTGCCACTTCAAAGCTCTTCCTTTCTTTCCAGAAATTTGAAGACTGCATTTCTTATTCTGGGGTTCACACTGGAGTTGGACTGAATGCGTGATATAATGGGCTGTGTCACATAGGAGAGAGAGCCCTGCTTTTTTGTTGATGTTGTCTAATGTTCTCTGAACTTTGGTAAGCAAAGGAAAGAGTGGTTGAAAGAGTCTCCTGAGAGTAACTGTCCTAGGTTCAGCAGTAGCAGTAATTTTTCTCCTTCTTAGTAGCTGGTGCAGTGCTGTGTTTTTGACTTTCAGCCTGGGAACAGCGCTGATAATACCAATGTTTTCAATAGCTGCTCAGTAATGTTTACTCTGACCAAGGACTTTCTGAGTCTCATGTTCTGCCAGGGAGGAGGGGAAGCCAGGAGGAAGCAGAGACAGGACACCTGATCCAAACTAACCAAAGAGGTATTCCATACCACAGCACGTCATGCCCAGTATATAAAGTGGGGGCAGTTACCCAGAAGAGTTAGATCACTGTTAGTCGGGCTGGGTATCAGTCGGTGGGTCGTGAGCGGTTGTATTCTCTTCCCTTGCTACTTCCCTTATCATTATTATTACTGGTGGTAGCAGCCGTGGTTTGTGTTATACCTTAGTTACTGGACTGTTCTTATCTCAACCCATGGGAGTTACATTCTTTTGATTCTCCTCCCCATCCTTTCAGGAGCGGGAAGGTGTAAGAGGAGTCAGTGACTGAGCAACTGCGTGGCTGATTTGCCGACTGGGTTTCAACCACGACAGTAACGTATTCCTATAGTGTGCCTATCTTCACCTAATGATGAAGGTTTCTTACAGGAGGTATGATTTTGCTGAGCTATGAGGTTGCCTTGGCTTGGTAAATCTGACAAGTGTTGTCTTCAAAGGTAGTGAAACTGTAGGAAAACTGGCAGGAAAAGCTAGTTTCTTCCTGGAATGCCGCCTGATAAAATAGTAGCAGGTAAAGGCACTTGCAGTTGGCTTTTCTGTGCAGTCTTTGTGCAGAGCTTTTGCCACTTTTGGTAGGGATTGATTTCTGTGAAGGAAGGAGGAATGAGGGAAAAAGAAGTGCAGCTTGTCTGAACCCTTGTTTCACTGCAGGCAGGGTTCGAGTCTTCATACTAGAACAGGTCTTTACTAGAGTTTATAAACAAAGAAGATGACCTGTCTGTAAGGAAAGCTTCATTAGAAGTAAGGCTAAATTTGGTCCTCTGTTGCAACTGAGAGGTGATTTGGCAGTATTTACATCTCAGCTTTGTGCCAGTGTGTTAATGCAGGCCATCAGGGTCTTTTCAGGGGTGCTGCTGCACTGCAGGTGCTGTGCCTGGGTGGTACTGAAACCCTGGATGAACCAGCTCTGCCGGCTGTTAAAGCTCAGAGGATGCGACAGGATGGAAACCATCTTTGTAGTGGACACCAAACATCAAAGGTGCGGGTGTGCTGCTGATATCCTACCAGCCTGGCGATATGGGGACTTTCACTGAGAGCCCAGTAAGGATCCTGTTTTCTGCTCCAGTAGAGGCTTTTTGTGCACACTGTCCCAGGAGGCATATTAGCCACAGTTGCTTCTTTGAGATCTCAGAAAAGACGCTGCATGATGCAGAGACTGTGGTGGCATTGCTTTGGTGTTCGGTGTTATCTTTTGCCCCTTGCCTTCCTGTGCCACGGTACAATATGCCCTTTCATGCCAGTGCAACTATCTGGAGCAGCACAGTGAGTAATGAATGTCTTACTTAGGGTGTTAGCACATCCCCCTTGTCCTGTATATGCTTTTCTGTGGCTCAGGGTGTAAGTGGAGGAGGTTTATAGTTGTGCAGCTTTCTAAAACCTGGATCAGGGTAGTGAGCTGCCTTAGAGCATTTGCAACATGCACTGAAAATAGGTGGCCAGGTGCACAAGTCAGAAGTTCTTGGGCTTGTTGCTGAAGCCTCTGTCTCCTTAAATCATGCATCTAAGGGTGCAGTTGATTTTTTCTGGGAGAAGCTGGAGGGTTCCCTTGTGCACATAGATCCTTTTGTTGACTGTGTTTTTCTGCTATAGGCCTCATCATGCAGCCAGATGTTTTGCTGCATGTAGCCTTCTAACCAGCAGCTGCAACTCAAGAAACCCTGATGTCTGTCGGCACTGGTGAGCAGCTGGGAACTTCTGTGTGTTCTGCAGCCTGCTGAGCCCCACCACTGGCAGCTGGCTACTCTGGACTTCCCCCCACTGTCTCCAGTGCACCACAGAATGGCTTGCCCAGTCCCCATAGCCAACCTGACCCACATCACACAGCAGTCCTATTCAAATTATGTTTCCAGTGAGAGTCCTTCCTGAGTGATCATTTCCTGGGAGGACAGTGCGATGATGGAGGTAAAGTGTCCCCCCATGAACAGAAGGTTTCTGGGCCTCCACAGGGGCAATGCCTTGGAGGACACCTTTCGGAATGGGGAGAGAAATAGTGTCTAAAAATTCTTCAACTGGCATGTGCTATCCAAGGAGAGATGCTAGGACACAAAATATAGAATTTCGAGAGTAATTCTCTGTTCGTGCCCATGAGGTGTACCAGTCAAATTGGGGCATCCTGAATGTGGTTTTACAGAATCATAGAATTGTTAGGGTTGGAAGTGAACTCTGGAGATCTTCCAGTCCAACCCCTTGCCAAGGCAGGGCCACTCAGAGCAAGTTACACAGGAATGTGTCTGGGTGGTTTTGGAATGTCTCCAGAGAGGGGGACTCCACAGCCCCCCTGGGCAGCCTGTTCCAGTGCTCTGACACCCTCAGTGTAAAGAAGTTCTTCCTCATGTTGAGATGAAACTTGTTGTGCTTTAGTTTATGGCCATTGCTCCTCATCCTGTTGCTATGTAGCATTGAAAAGAGTCTGGCACCATCCTCTTGGCACCTGCCTTTCAGATATTTATATGCATTAATGACAATCCATTCTCAGCCTCCTCTTCTGTAGACTAAACAGGCTGTGGTTCTTACACATGGTTCTTACACCTGTCAAGTATTCAGTGGTTTGACCAATGCCTACTCAACACACACTGATACTGCTGTTTTGCAAAGCAGCTCTAATTGTGTGGCATCGTCATCCATCTACTTCTTTCTTGACCAAGACATCCCTGCAACTGGTCTTGCTGCCCTACCTTATCTCTGCTATGAGGTGAGAGGAGAGTTTCACTGAGATGTCAGAGGGACTGGGATGCTGGTCTGTTCTGGTTAGTGCAGAGGTATCCTTTCTTCTTCAGAGCTGGGGCTGTTCTTCTCCCCCTTGCAGTGAGCTGGAGTTCTTTAGTTGTGCTGACTGAACCACAGCTATGCAGTTTACAATGTCATCTATATATATCTGAAGAAAGTTCGTACAACTTTGTACTCTGAAGACCAATTGCTGCAATAGTTAGGGAAAGAGATTTTCCTGACAGTGCTTCCTTTTCTTTTGACCATCAGAGTCACATTGTACTATTCAGTCTTCAAGGCGTAAGTTGACTTCATAAGGTCACACAACACTGAGAACAGACATACATAATTACAGAGCAAAACAAGAGAGGGACTACGACAGTTCAACTCCTTTTAGTTCACAGTCCTCTACCTTCGTCTGGGAGTCAGGAAGTTAGCCACCCAAATAGATTTAGTGGAAATCCCTGCCTTACTTCATGTAATATTTTTAAATGAGTCTTTATCTTGTTTTTGTCAGTTTTGTTTTTCTGGTACTGATTTACATAAAAACCCCAGCGGCTATTTGTCAATAATACACATACTCTGTAATGCACATACTTTGTCCTATAGTTCTAAAAGATGGTCTAGAGCTAACTGATTCCGTATTACCGTTTGTGATAATGATTTGATTTCTTCCTGTAGGGCTATAATGCTATTTGCGCTTTCAGGAATGGCTTTTTCTAATTGCCTTGACATATTTGCAATAGCTTATTCTAGTTTTGCAACCCCTAACTGTGATATAAAAGTTGTTACAGAGAGGGGGAATTTAGAACCACATTCTGCCAGAGGGCTGCAACACTTTTTCCTGTAGCTATCAATAGTTAGGAGGGCCGGGATTGGAAGAGATACTGATTCTAACCTGGAGCCTCTCCCAGTGCTGGTGGTTCATTTATTACTTTTTAGTCCTTTTCTCCAGAGTTCAAGCAACTATAGATGTGCGACACTGGGGAATTCCACTGGTTTATGGCAATAAACATAAATGGTCATTGGCTGCTTTGGCTGAAGTCTGCGATTCTTTAAGATACACTCAAACACCTTGTTATGTCCCCTCCCTTTGCCAGCTCTGTGGCATGGGCAGCTGAGCACCACACAGCTGCTGCATCTGCCCCAGGATGTTTCACCCTGGCTGGATGTTGACAGGAGAGTCACTGTAGTGACAGCCTGGGATGATAGGATGGTCACTGTGTGAGGTCAGGCTGGGGTGACAGCAGGGACACAAGCAGCTCAGAGCGGTGACAGGCCCAGGTCTGACGGGTTCCCCTCATCTTGAGGGTGCTTGGAACTGCACTTGACACGGGCCTTTTGTCACAGTGTGCTGGGTGACATGGCTGCCCTGTGATGTCGCACCAGGATCTCTGCTGGTGAAGGCTGGGACAGAGGTGCTTGAGTCGCCATAGAGGTTGGTCAGGCCTCAGAGCGCTGCATGCAGGAGAGGACACTGAGGCCAAGCCAGGGCTTCAGGGAGCTCTCCTCCCCAGGGCTTTGAGGAGGACTGGCACAGCTCACTTGCTGAGGGCCACAGCCTGGAGTTGTTAAGGTGGCAAAGCCAGGGCCTCACTACGCCACAATGGAGGCCTGAGGCTCTGTCAGCTGAGACTGCCTGATATCTTAGGGTCTGGCTGTGGCAGGGTGCTGCAGCCTCTGAACGCCATTGGCCACAGCAAGCTCAGCCCGTGCTGCTCACCCCGGCCCCCTCAGGCTTTACGACATGCCCTCACCTTTGTAGGGGCTGCAAGGCCTCTATCATTTGCCAGGCTAGACACGGTAGTGGGGCAGGCGCTGCTGGCCCTGACAATGTCTTGCATCCACTACAAGTTCTTCTCCAAGCTGAACTATGGTACAGTCACCTTCAGTGGCCTTGACATCTCCCTTTGCCACCTCAAGTGCAAGATCATGCGCCAGGAGAAGCTGAAGGCAGCCAACAGTGATCTGCAGATCAGCGATGCCCAGACCAAAGAAGGTACGTGTGCGTAGCATGTGCAGGGCTTTGGGGATGTCCTGGCTGGCGACGTTGCAAACCACCCCATGATGGCTGCAGCCAGCGGAAGCCACATTCTGCATTTTGTGGCTCATACCCACGTAGCATGAGTGAGCCTGGGGCCTATCCCGCCAGCTGGCAGGAGCACCAAGACGATAAGCAGTGCCAGGGATTAAGTGGGGTGGTGTCATGAAATCTGATATAGCATCCTGCTGGCTACACCAGTTTGTCAAATGCGCACGCTGAGTCATGATGTCCGGAATAGAGCCCCAAGCTTACTAAACCCCTGAGGGAGCCTAGGTGAAGCTAGATCTAGCCTTAGTCTCAGGCTTGGTCAATGGTTTATGTCTAATGGAATGTAGAAAAAGAAAATCAAGGTAGAATCAAGCTAAAATGATTTGCATAGTAACCAAAGATGAAAAAAAGGAGACCTTCCCACTGAGACACAAAATTCAGAGTGGACCCCCTGGCTTTCTAAACTCCTGATGGAGCCTAGGTGTGGCTGGATCTAGTCTTAGTGTCAGACTTGATCAAGCAAATGTAAAGCACTGAGCAGGTGAGAAGTGTGGCTGTTGATGGATTAAGCTCCAAGAAATAGACAAAGGTGGCAGGCTCTCTTCTGCATTCTGTCACTCTGGAGCACCAGCAGTAGAAGTGACTCATTTTAGTTAACAGTGGCAAAAGCAGTGGATCTGAGTTTTCATGCTTTTCACTAATGCCTGGCTTGTTTCAGAGCGAGCTGGTAAGACTTTAGAACCTGGTTTATGCAGGTGAGACTTTGTGGTGGTTTGTTTTTCTCCAGAGATTATTGGTTTTGTAGCCTAATAGAAGCAAAAGTAACTTCAGTTAGTTCAGGAGAGCACCCCCTGTATTAGCAGGCTGTCCTGTCGTGACCTCTGAGACTATTTTGCTGTTGGCATTCAAACTGTTTTTAAGAAAGGAAAAAGATTTAGCTGCTGATGTTTGGTTATCAATCCTGACAATGTCTTGAAAGGTACTGTTAGTGTGTTCAGACAATGAAAGCATGATGTTATGTATAAAATTTGGCTTCTATATCTGTAAAGGCCTTCTCTGAAGTGCTATATAATTAATTATGTATTAATACATGTCCTTTTGAATGTCTTTTTCTGTATTTCTGTTGGTTTCAGAATACACAGAAGATGCCCTGATTCCTAAAAACTCATTGGTAGTTGTTAAAAGAATCCCTGCTGGAGGAGTTAAAGCTACCAGCAAAACAGATGTTACGTAAGTGTCCATACAGCATTGCATTCTTCACTGTTGGTTTCAGTGTGTGAACTGCTTCAATGCATATGAGGCATTCAGATTGTATCTTTCCTGTTAAAGCTTCTGTTAATTTTTGTTGTCACTGGGTAGATTTTCATGTATCGGTCCTAAAGCAGACTTATGTTATTAGGCCTGCTGGGATACGGGGTTCAAACTCCAACAATGGAAACTTTTAAAATGATTCTATAGGGTTTGTTCTTGGGGTAATTTTTTCTGAGAGCCAAGTTGTAGATCCTGTTTTGTCTGCATGGAGAGATTCCTTGTTATATGTGTTTGTTTTTATGGCTTTTATAGCGAAGACAGTTGTGCAGTGTAGTGTAAACTTAAAATTTATTCCTGTCTCAGAAGAGTCTGATTCTTAGTGTTTGGCTTTTTCTTGCATTTTGGGGGAGAGGGACAGGATATGTCAGGTATTCTTACGCCCCAAATGTGGGGGGTTTGCATACTAGCTATGCAGGAAAGACCAATGCTTGCCAGCTGGCAAACCATGCAAACAAGAATTTCCATTCAAAAGTGATTCCTATTAGTTTCCCAAAGCCAGTATCTGTTTCAGGCAAGAGGAAAAGAACAGTATCATAAAGTGTATTGCCCCTTGTGCAAGTACAGTGAAGGAATAGTTAATTGTTTCCAAACCTGAAACTCAGTAAGCAATTTAGCACGTTACCAAAAGTTGGTAGCTATCTTCCTAAAGCTGTTTTTATCCTAACCTGATACGCGTGTGAATGGCACCCTCTCCTTGTATTGTAATGCTGCCATAAAATGAGAGGATAGATGCTGCTAGCATGAAAGATCAAATACATACCTGTGTGTGGGGATAAGGAAAGAATGGCGCTGCTCTTCTATCATTGAAAATTTACAAGGCAGTTCAGCTTTCTATTCCTTCAGCTGGAAACAGTGCAGAGACAGCTGGTAGAGTGCTTAATGTTTGGGCAGGTTGAATGTGTGATGGAATGGTGGAGAGGCTTTAAAAAATGTGTTACTTGCCTTGTAGTCTGTTCTTCAAGGTAAATGGATGAAACAACCATTCTGTCATAATCTAAAGTACTTACTTATCTTCAGGAAGTATGTGGGATGTAAGCAGGAGCCTTGCTGTTTGTACATGAATTCCAGAGCAGCCTTTGAATTGCCTCTGCTCCTGGGACACTTTGGATGATGTGTGAATTGCTCGTTAAATGTACCAAGGTTGCATCTCTGACTCATGATACGATAGATAGATGCAGGTCAGTGAGTATGTGGAATCTCAGCAAGTTTTCAGATGGAATAAGTATACTGCAGCATTATCGTAAAGCAAATTCTGGCAATTAAGACTTTTTTTTTTTTTTTTTTTTTTTTTTTTTTTTTTTTTGTCACAGGGCTCCTCAGTCATGCAAAATCCCAGGAACAGCTTCTTTCAGGTGACATTTCTACTACTATTTTTATTCAATAAAGTGTATGTAACATGTTTAGTACTTTGGCACTTTCATGGCTAAGTATAATAGATACCGGAACACAATGCTTGGGCTTCCGCAAAGAAACACTGTTCTAAACACTAAGCTGCTGAGAGTTCTGTTATTTCTTTGTCAGATGACTGATTTTTTTTCACTGAAGTAAACTTGCACTTTGAAGTGTTGGGACTATCATTGTTCTGCCATAGAAACTAAAGTAATGTATCTGACACCTGTTTGTAATACTAGGGATGTACAGATTGCCTGAAGTTACGTTCATAGTTTGAGGGTTGATTACTTAAGAACACAAAACTGTAATACAGACTTGATATATTTGATACTTGTGTGGCAGAGAAAATACCTGAGGACTTTCTCTTGCACTGTTGTGTTCTGTATCTGTAAGTCTGACTTCATGACAAAGTAGAAACGGGATTTTAGAGTTTTTTTTAGTTGCACTGAATGACCAGGAGGTAACAATTTGTGTATACAAATAAATTTCCATATTCACTAGACTATCAGAACATGTTTTGATGTTTGGGTTTTATAATTGATTTTTGCTGCTTTCTGTTGGCTACAAGTGCTTTATTTTAAGTTCTGATCACCTTTATGTCTCCTTCTAGAAGTCGAACTGAGCCAGTGAGCAGAACATCAGAAGCAGTATGTAAAAACCCAGTCTCACCCTTTTTTCTACACACTGCACTGAATTCTAAACAATGTAGCCTTGTATTATTTTCCAAACATTAACTTCATCTATCTTCCAGTAAAACATAGCACAGATTGTAATTCAGAGGTACCGATTCATCATAGTGAAAACTGAGTCATGCCATCATTTGCACAGTTCTGATGTGAATGTTGGGATTTGTGCATAGTAATGCATGGTATTTCATACTGTATATGCTAGAATATTTCCTGTGTGACTTTGTGTTGTGCAGATACTGTCTGATGATCTTTAGTTCATGTGGGTTCCAGGTGTGCACAATTGAACTTGGTGCCATGTTCGAGATCTGTCTGCCTATAGTAATATAGTAATATTGTGAGTTTGTACAGCCTTTTCTGTGCTTTTTGTAAAAATTGCACTTCAGTAGTAGTTCTCTGCAAACACTGTGGCCGATTCCTAACTAGTGGCCTGAGGACTTCATTGTGGCAAGCTACTCCCGTAGGCAGCTGGGAGGGAGGAATATGTTTGCAGTGGAGGAAAAAATGCCATCACTGCTTTGAATCCATGCTTTTATCATCATGAAAGATTGGGTTTGGTCTGATAGAAAGAAGAATAATAAAAATTCTCACACTTCCCAAACTAATTTGGATAGTATGGCCTGTGATCTTTTAAAATACAAGAAATATTTTTTCTCCATTTTTATGGGCTACTCTGTCATAGTAAACACCTTTTTTTTTCAATAATTTGAGCAGTTTCTTTTTTTCTAGACAAATTGGCAGGTTGCTTTTATGGCTGGTGTTTCAGATTGGTGTTTGGGTTTGGTGGGGTATGGTGAGTTTGCCATCTTCGCAGTTATTGAGAAGAGGGGCAGAGTTCATGTTTCAGGGCTGCTTTTTATCTTGATAGGCAGCTACTATGTTCATCAAAGCATAACTGTATAAATGTATGTTTAAATGACGAAACATTAACTGATTAATTTGCAAACTACACTGCAAGTAAGTTTCCTGTAGTGATGCTTCCTTCTCAAATAAACTTCAACATTTTTCACGAGGGTCCCTCTCTGAGATATTCTGGAGCAGTAAGTCCATCTCAGGCGAGTTGGTTTAGTTTTGTCTCATTAACCACATAGGCACTTTGCAGCTGTCATAGGTTTGGACTTTGTTCTGAACAAATACAAATTACAGTAGGTTGGAAATGCCTCTTTCAGTGACACACAGAGGATATAGTGCAGATTTTCAGACTGCAGTAGAGGTTAACTGTTGCTATGTTTTGATTATAGAACTTCAATATGTGTTTATTTTTTGCTGAACAAATGAATGATGAGTCTTCTGCATCTATTTCTCTGGCCCAGCTTTCAAAGATGTGTATATATATATTGTTGTAAAATAGTTAAAAAAAGTGTTTCCTTCATATTTTTAAGCCTTACTTGCAGTCTATAGATGGATAACTGTTGTAATGTGAACAAAACTTTAATTTTTAATAAAATATTTATTTTAACTTTAAGAAGTATGTAAAATTTGATACTGTCCTGTAAAGAGTACTTGCCAGTTTGGGAAGACAGAAGGGGAGTACCTTCTCAGCCTCAACATAATGTTGCAGCATTACTCATCTTCAGGACATAAAGCAGCAGTACTTCAGAATCTGTTTACTGTTTTTCCTATGTCTCATTAATTTTGTGTTGGAATCTAACACCATTTTTACAAAAGAATTTAATTGTCTGTATGTTATGGACATTTCAGGGCAGTTTGCAACAGCTGAAGTAGAAGTGTTTCTGGAACTTAGACAATGGCATGGCTGGTTTTGAATTTCTAGTCATTAGAGCCATAGAAGCATTCTTTGAATACTGCACAGTTTCATAAATTCCAGCCTATAGACAGTGGAGAGCACAATCAAATTTGTTTGAATGCAGACTGTCAAGTGTGTAAATTGTATACGTGATTGTTTAGAGGGATATACCAATGTATATCTACAGTGTATTAGCAGATGTGACCACCTGAAAATGTTGTAATGGCCTGGTTTGGGACGGAACTACTTGCTTTTTTGGCTCAACACTGTGTAACTTTGGCAAAACACTAATGACTTCACTTTGTGAAAAAGCATAGTGCTAGCCAATTAAATTAAACAGACGGGAGCTAGTTCTTTCTTCTAAGAACAGAGGCAGGAGTTCATTTCTAAGAATGAGGGGTCTTCCGTCTCTCACTGAAGAAATTAAATTTTGTACCTTTGGCTGTCCCTGCATGTGTCCTTGGTTCTGTAAACCCATGGGAAGTTTTACTCTCAAATGTGAAAAACTGTCCAAGTGGTGTGCGCATTTAATCTTTTGAGAAATGCATGAACAAAATATAAAGCAGCTCAAAACTGTTAATTACTCTAAACACATTATTCAGACTGGCTTAGCGCAGGGGCAGTGTGTTGTAAAATATTTTTTGTTTTATTATTGCAGTGCATTAAATGCCATATTTGAATTTTGGTCTATTCATAGTAATGTTTTGTGGGGTTTGGATATATTTTGTAAACTGTTAGGGTTCAAACAAATTAGTCAAATGTCTGCAAAGTTTCCTGTAAACATTAATGGAAATGATTTCATAGATGTCTGTCTGGATCATATAACTGCTAAGAAAAAGCTGTGTATATGAAAAAAACAATAAAATGCAGAAACTGGTTGATTGCTCTTGTGAATGAATGCATGTAGAAGTGAAGACATAGGTGATTGATCTGAAAGATGGGTGGTTGAAGGTCCAAATCATTTACAGTCACTCCCTTTCTGGTATATGAACTAGTGCGTAATAAAAACAAGAAAAATCAGCTGGCTTCAAGATCTAGTTCTGCACATGGCTGATATTACAATATGTACATTAAAAGGACACAGTCACCTGGAAAAGCTTGCAGGTTGTGCTCACTGTAGTTAAATTGCTTAGTAGGAAGAACTTAATGGGGGGGAAATGCAGTTTGGATTGCCTACAAGACACGATGGTCACATTTCTACTGAAAAGAACTTTGCGTCTTGCTGAGGGATCAGAAAGATTCCTTTTCAGTGCTTCTGTGTCTGATGCTGAATATCAGCAAGCAAAAACTACATCCCTGACCCTAACATTGTGTGTTCTTTTTAATGCTGCAAAATGTAAATAATTTAACTTGCAGAAATCTTTCTCAATTAAATGAACAGTAGCTATCTTTTCCTTCAAATGGGCTGGAACTTCAAAACCAGTTGAAAAATGCTGCCAGTGTCGTTTCTTTTACTCATCACTTCAGTCCACCTGGAAGTCTATGTCAAGCCTAAGGTTTTGAGTGCCCAAAAATGCTCTTTTCAAGTAGGCTAGCGGGCACATAAGCATCACTGTCGTGGTTTAAGCCTCTATAACTCACGCAGTTTTGCTCACTCACTCCCCCCTCTTCCTTCCCCCAGTCCCAGGGAGATGGGAAGAAGAATCGAAAGAATGCAGCTCCCACAGGTTGAGATAAGAACAGTCCAGTAACTAAGGTATAACACAAACCACTGCTGCTAAAACCAATAATAATAATGACAAGAGAAATACAAGGGAAAAAATGCAACTGCTCACCACCTATACCCAGCCTGACCACGCAGTGCACCCCCACCTTTCTGGGTCTCTGCTCTCTGTTTTCACATCCTGGGCATGACGTGCTGTGGTATGGAATACCTCTTTGGTCAGTTTGGGTCAGGTATCCTGTTTCTGCTTCCTCCTGGCTCCCCCTCATCCCTGGCAGAGCATGAGACTCAGAAAGTCGTTGGTCAGACCAAAACATTACCAAACAGTAACTGAAAACACTGGTGTTATCAGTGCTGTTCCCATGCCAAAAATTGAAAACACAGCACTGCACCAGCTACTACAAAGGAGAAAAATGACTGCTGCTGCTGAACCCATGACAATCTTGTACAAGCGCAAAGTCTTCCCAGAGCACTCTCACGACAACTGTGTTTTATAGAAGCATCTGTTTTCAGGCAACATCAGCTAGTATTGTGGTGCTCTTTACAGGATTGAGCAAGTGGTGTTGTCTTTGGCTGGGTGAGCTTGCATGTGTTTCTAATGTGCGTGTCAAATAATTCCGTGTTAAACAGACTGCCAACCTGGCTGAAGCCAATGCTTCTGAAGAAGATAAAATAAAAGCCACGATGATACACTCTTGCCGTGAATATGATTCAGTCAATTAAGTGTTGATAATATCAGATCAGTTCTTTGATGGTTATGGAAAAATTGTGTAGATGTTTGTTTTAACAAGAGAGACACATGTGTACCTTTTTCTTCCTGAAACCTTTTTAGTTACATGAAGAAGCCCTTGGGTACACTGCCACCATCATGTATTTGCTTTTGCTGCGGAAAACCTGGCCACTATAGAAAGGACTGCCCAATAAATGGGATAAGATTTTGGGGACTTCTGGTGTTACTTTCTGACCTTGTTTAATTTCTGACCTTGGCAGTCAAGTAACAAACACAGGAATAATCGTATTAAGAACTGTTTCTCTTGAGGTGAAATACAGATGTTACATGGCAATGTTGAAAAGCCCTTCAAAGTTCAGGGAAAGCCAGGATTATAAATGTAATTTTTGCTTTTTTCTAAGCCACAGACATTAAATAAGTCCATAGATCTTTTCATCTGTGAATTTACATGCATATTTTTATGTATATCGATATTACTGGAAGTGTTTCTGCTTTATCTCTTTTTAATGACAGTTCATGTTTTTAGTATTTTGTATGAAACCATGATGTATCTGTTGACCCCATCTATTGAATATTTGTGTGTTTTACTGACACAAGTCTCTGGTTGAGCATTAGTCACTGAGCATATGCGCATGAGGTATGAATTCAACCTTCATCTGTAGCTGGTGAATAGATGTTTCTCCAGTGGCTGATCCAGAGCCCTGACTTAAGCTTTCCTTCTGAATTGTGCTTTGGAGGAGCAGGTTTGTATCTCTTCTCCCAGTGGATCGTGAGGTAAGGGATATTTCACCCTTAAGAAACCTGTTGTTAAGCCAAAAAATGTCGACTCAGATCAAAACTCTGCTTGAGCCTTTCACAGAATCATAGAACCAACTAGGTTCTATCAGCATCAAGTCCAGCTGATACTTCAGGAATGTCAAATCCATCACTAACTGTGTCACTACGGGCCTCATCTACGTGTTTTTTTTGAACACTTCAGGGACAGTGATTCCACCACTTCCCTGAGAAGCTGACTTAGGAACAACAGCTGACTTCGGAACATCCTGGCCATGTTCATTTAGGAAAATAAGTATTTCAGTTTAACAACCTTCACGCTGGGTAAAAGAAGAGGATTTAAAGGCTTTTGCTTCTTACAGTCATCACTGAACTGTCATTTCAAGTGTAGGTCTTAAGATGAGGTATGTCTGCATTTCTTTTCTTAACAGGACAAAAATGTTGAGTCTGTTCCCAGACTGAAAAGGAGCACAGGAGTTCCAAGGAGTTTCATGATAGAGGTGAAAGATCCCAACACAAAGGGTGCAATGCTGACAAACACTGGAAAATATGCAATACCAATTATTAATGCGTAAGTATGGAATTAATTGGACTGACCAAAAAGCAAATGAGAAGAAGCATGCATAAACATCTGAGGGGACATGCAACCAAGTTGGACTGCATCTGTAATTACAGGAGAGGAAGCGCAGCCATTGAATTTTAACCTTAAAATCTGTGATACTTGCTCATATGAAAAGAGTGTGGTCATTCATGGCTGGGTTGTACAGAACCTTGGGTGGCATGGGTTAGTGGGAGGTGTCCCTGCCCCTGGCAGGGGGGTTGGAACTAGATGATCTTAAGGTCCTTTCTAACCCTAACTATTCTATGATTCTATGATTCATACTTGTCATGCCCCTGGAAGCTGGTTCAAATTGTGGTGCACTCTGTATTTCTGCAAAACATTTCAGTAGTTTTTACAGGGAAGTCATTCTCCTTGAGAGCTCATTTTGTGTCTGGTTTATGTTTCAAATGCTTCTTACAAAAATTTAACCAATAGCTGTTGGATTGAGATTTCCTCCCCCTCCGAGTTTATATTTTTCAGTGTCATGGCTATAGAAAAGTAGTTTCAACTCAATGCCCGCAGTTCAGAAGGCTAACATGGAGTGGGAAGAATTCTATCTATTATCTTCTTTTGATAAAATGCAAAGCTTGGAAAAGTATTCCTTTACCCATCTTTACATTTGTTCTTTTTCCTTCCCCACATACCCTCCAGGGAAGCTTATGCTAGAGGACAGAGGGAAAGGCCTCCATTTTTACCAGAGGGGCTATCCTCCTCCTCTTCTGATGGTCCTATTCCGGATGAGCTGTTATGTCTCATTTGTAAAGATATAATGACTGATGCAGCTATCCTTCCATGCTGTGGGAGTAGTTATTGTGACGAATGTAAGTGTTATTCCCATGTTGTTAATTCAAAACATCACGTCTGATCTTCTGAAAGCAAAAATAGCAGATAACAAAATTACTTTGTTACCTGTTCTAATTAAAACCTAAATATACCCTGACTAGGAAAGGACTCGTCTCATATAAAGTAAAAAAAAAAAAAAGGCAGAAAACTTGTTTTTCTTTCTACAGATCTGGTTACATCCTCTTTACATGCAGAGGAGTGCCTAACTGTGCAGGTGATTACAGTATTAGATATCAAATGTTTGTCCACAGCCCTTTCTCTCGTACAAAATTGTACGGCCATCTCTGGTGACTGACTGTGGCCTGCAACAAACGGATAGTTAGACATTTAATCCACATTCTTCTCCACGGGAGAGCTGGTTCAAACCTTCAGAACTCAGACCTACTAATGTTTCTTTTGAGATGTGCTTTGTTCATTACCTTTGGGATCAATGACTTCTTGCTGTAGTGGATAGTGGAAAAAGGATGAGTTGAATCATGAAGACACAGCCTACACTCCATCTTCAAATATTACAACAGTGAAATGTCAAAACTATAACTATTTACTGCATACTAGAAATTTTTTACAGTCTTGAACATTTATAGCTTTATGCTGTACACTCAAGACCTTATTCACCCAGTAATGATATACATGTTTTGATTAGAACCCAACAACTTTCCTTAGTTTGGCTAAAAACTATTGTATTGTGATTACACTAATTATGCACGGGTATTAGAACGGCATTACTGGAGTCTGAGGAATATACCTGTCCAGGGTGTCATCAGACAGATGTTTCTCTTGATGCTTTAGTTGCCAACCAGAGCCTACGCCAGGTAGTGTGATGACTTTTACATAAATTGTACAAAGAGCTTGTAAGGAGCTGAGAGAGAAGACAATATTACTGTAATATTAATTTAGCCTTAAGGCTAAATTTACTTTTCAAACACATTATCTCTGACTGCTCTTTAGAGACAATCTGTCAAATTCAGGTCACACTTCTGTTTAACACAATCACCTCACTTTCAAATTTGGTGTTAACACTGAAGTATTTTAAATACAGATACCCTGAGTTAACAATCATTAACATCAGTGTTTAATGTGGTGTGTTTATGTAGCTGTGGTTGAATGCTGTTAGGATTGATAGCACTTACAGGAATACACGAGCAATTTTACTCTGTGGAGGCTTTTGTTGGTGTATCTGCTGAAGTTTCAGATTACCTTTATAAAATGTTCCTCTGCCTCTAGGCTGTGAACAACTTCAAAAATGGAGCTGGCTACACAAAATGGCTCCATAAGCAGATTCAGCAGCAGCAGCCACCACCACCTCCACCACCACTCATGACTGTTATCCCTCCTGCTGCTTTGGTGACTGCCACTGAACTGCCTCAATCTTCCTCTCTGTCAATCAGCAGCTTGTTGGAAGAGAAGGTAAGTTTTATTTCCAGTTATGCAGTGACTCCAGTATTTCAGTAGAGCTTATTTTCCAGCTGTTTGCATTTATTCACAAGGGCTGTCAAGTTCCTGTACAAAGACAACTAGCACTACCAAGTCTTCTGGGCTCCAGAGGACAATCAGTACCCACAACTGGTAAGTAATGATAACTTTAGAATTTCTGTTAAAAAATTACCTTCAGATAAGCTGAATGCGCTTTTTTTCTTTTTCTTCTCCCCTCTCCAAAAGGTCCTTTGAGGAGAGACAGTACCATCCACTTACCAGGTGCCAGAACAAGCTGTGAACTGTAAGTATGCTCTAGAAATCCAATATATAAGTACTTGTAACCTAGGCTGTAACATATGACTTACACAGCAGCTGACTGATAATCAAATAAGTGTGCACAGAGACTTGTGGGGAATACAATTGGTAACTGATTTTTCAAATGGCTTAATTTGAATTGACTATAACAAAGGGGATGCATGCTTGCAGTAAGATTATTTCAATTAAAACTCTGGTACGTGATTAAAAAGAAGACTGAAAAAAGGATGCTTTTTGAGAAAACCATAAGTACATATAAAAATTAAATACAATTAAAGAATCAGATGGAAAGCTTTGGATTACTGGCTGAGTAGGGCTGAAGAAATGGGGTTTTCAGTAGATATCAGCGTCCAACATTCTTGTTTTAACAACGTAGTTGATACTGATTGAGGCAGTTATTGGAAAAATCAGTGCTGTTATTTTATGACAATTCTGAATTTCTTCCACTTAGTCATCTCAAACAGCCAAGCTGCTTTCTCTCAATTGGAGAGAGAAGAGACTGTTTCTGTGTCATGTTAGTCCTTTGTTTTGGCATAGATTTGTTATAGATAGCTTCTATATATAGAATAGGTAACTTGCACTTTACAAGAATTTATAACAGAATAAGTAGCTTCTGTTTCTACAAGAAATTTTACCTTCTCATTCCCCAACCTAACTGTAACCAGGGGCTCTGCTGGGGAGGGTTTTGAATCTTCCCCCACTCCTCCTCAATCTTCATCTAAAGTATGTCAGGGCAGCCCCTGACATTCCACTAAATCTCTGGTGTTTATTTTGACTCTGAGGGCATTCACTCTTCCAGTGCTCCCTCTGTTTACAGATTGCTCTCTGATCATTCTCTAAGTGCAACCCTTGCAGTCTGTTCACAAACCTTTCCATGTAATCCTTCTTTCTGACCATTTCCTCCCAGGCCACTCCCCCCTTTCCTGGGTGAGAGCAACAGCCAATAATATTTTTTTTCTTCCTATTATTTCCTTCTCCCTTTCAACTTCTCTGTTACTGTATACTCTCCAGGCTGTTTGCAGTGATTTATTGAGTGACCGAGGGTCTGTCCCTCCCAGTTTTTGCAGCTTGCATTTAATAGCTGGGTCTGATTGACCAATAAAAATATAAGATAACTGTGCTGCACCTTTTTCAGGGTCCTTACCTGTATACTTATGTCGTGGTTTAAGCCTCTCTAACTCATGCAGCTCGTTCTCTCACTCACTTCCCCCTCTTTCTTCCCCCCACTCCCGGAGGGATGGGAAGGAGAATCAAAAAGAATGCAACTCCCACAGGTTGAGATAAGAACAGTTTAGTAACTAAAGTATAACACAAATCACTACTGCTACCACCAATAATAATAATGACAAGGCAAATACAAGGAAAGAATACAATTCTCACCACCTAATACCAAGCCCGACCACGCAGCGCACCCCCACCCTTCCGGGTCTCTGCTCTCTGCTCTCCATCCTGGGCATGACGTGCTGTGGGATGTAATAACCTCTTTGGTCAGTTTGGGTCAGGTGTCCTGTCTCTGCTTCCTCCTGGCTTCCCCTCCTCCCTGCCAGAGCATGAAACTCAGAAAGTCCTTGGCCAGACCAAAACATCACTAAGCAGTAACTGAAACACTGGTGTTATCAGTGCTGTTCCCAGGCCCAAAATCAAAAACATAGTGCTGCACCAGCTACCAAGAAGCAGAAAAATGACTGCTGCTGCTGAACCCATGACAACTTAAGTTTCATTCCAAACCAACCGCTGATATTTGGTTAATGGATCCTGCTCAGGCACAACATTTGGATCCGAGGTAGGGTCTGTGGAGGTAAGGTGGACATCCACTGACACTGCCCTGTGCCCCCTGTGTATGAATCTTTTCTGCCTCCTCCCTTGCTTTTGCCAGCAGTATACTTTATCATTGTATGTTACCAAAGTATCCAATACTACTTGTAAATCATTCCAAGCTGAATCTTGTGTTCTAATAATCATCTCCATCACTTTGGTTACTTTTTCAGGATCTTCCCTATAGGGCCTGGCTGTCTGTCCAGGCTCATAAATCTGACACATAAAACGACACCTTGATAGTCACTAGTCCCTCTACCCCTGCTCCCTGTCGTAAGAGAGCTTGTATACCTCGGAGAGCACCTTGCGTTGTTCACCTCATGATGGGTGTAGAGCTCTCTTCCCATCTGCATCCAAACCTGCAGCCCCCACCCCGCTTGTTCCTTGTTTTAATTTGTGGTCCAACTAATAATTCTACAGCCTCTTTTTCCTACCTACATCTCATACACCACTTACCGATACTACATGGAAAGCATCAACTCTTGAGTGGTTTATTATCCTTTTCCAGTGCTAATACCATGGGATCTTTAAATATATGCATACACCCCTTTCACAAGTCCAAATTATTCTGCAAATCAAAGAATAAATCAATATACCAGAACTCATTCCACTTCACCTCCCTTTGGCAAACCAGCTTCAATCAATCAATTATAATTAACTGTACTGTTCACAGGCCACTTTGCTCCAGACTCCAGCTTATACAATGGCCACCATTGATTATAATACTTTATCAAAGTCTCCTGAGTGACTGAGCCACCTGGGGGTCCACCAATTTGTTTTCACTGTTGCAAAATGCAACCCAATAGGGATTTCTTCAAAATCCTCCCTTTGGAGGCAGTGGTCCTGACCTCCAAATACAATGTCAAGACAGCCAAACAAATCCTTACCCACTGCACAGGGTGTCCCCTGTGACTAATGTGGATAAGTTACCAAAGAATGCCTTTTTAAAGAAATAAAATCAGGGTCTTACAAGGTCCCGAGTTGATCCAGGGATCTGTGGTTCCTTTCAGGGAAATCTCCAACACTGGTGTGAAGGTCCCAGAGACTCAGCAAGAAACACGGCAGAGGGTCCATGTTTGGGCACCAAATTATGACCGCAAAAGTCTGTTGGAGAAACTCGAAGGCTCAATTTGGAGTTTCAGAAAGCAGCATTCTTTATTTCAGCACTGGGCTCACATGCGAACAGTTTCGCAAAGGTGAGCATGCCTGTTACCTGCTGGCAGCAGCTCTGTATTTAGCATACTCATGCACATTTGCAGTTTTTCCAGGAATCCATTTACATATTCATGAGATTCCCAGAAACTAATTATAATATCTGCATTTGCCTTACGCATGTGCTTTCTTGCTGAGTGGGGGTCTCTGGTGGTCGCCGATGGTCTTCCTTGCTATGTTTACTGAGTGACATTTTTGCTTGTGCATGCTCACAAGGTCCTAGTGCTGAGTTAGCAGTGGTATGTCCCTGCTTTTATTCTGTTCCAGTCTCTGTTACCCTGAAGGTCTGCATCCTTGGTCTTACTTACTGCCTACTTAGTTGTTATCATTCCCTTGATGTTCCTCCCTCCATCAGCTGGACATTCCTTATTCCCTACGTGTCAGTAAGAACTGTTTGCTGTATTTTACTGTTAGTTTAAATTCATACAGGTTATTAGTTTAAACCTATAATTTAAACTTACATAATGGCTTGAGTAATACTACTGGAGGTTGTGTTTAGTTCTTCAATTTAAAGTAGCATTATGTTAGCAGCTAAAAGAGAAAAAAAAACAAACCAAGTTTAGGAGGAAAAGGATTAGGGAGAATGACTGTTTTGAATTAACTTCCATTTATGTGTGTGTGTGTGTGTGTGTGTGTGTGTGTTGTGGGTTTTTTTAAGATTCAAGCTTCACTGTAGTACTTCATTTTACTTTAGGAGTTTGCATACCTACTCCAAGTCAAGATCAGGTTCTTCGTGCACTGGCTCCTGCTCTGGATCATGCAATTGTTCCCGTTCACATTCCAGCTTACCATCACCACAGTATCCAAGAAGAAGCAGAAGGAAGAGTTGTGACTGTTTTTCCAGGACAAGGTCACATGGTCATCACTGTTCAAGGTCAAGGTCACTCCCACAAAGAAGACACCATTGATGGTCAAGGACCTGCCCCAACCCTCTCCCACATCCCTGTTTCTTGTTTCATTCATTCATTAAAAGGTCTGGGAGTTGGCTTCACAGTACCTCTCCCTGCCTGCAGTCATTTGCACAGTGGGGAGTGGGTAGGAGGTTAATGCAGCTCCTGCCCACCTTGCAGGTGACTGAGCTGGGATGGGGATGGCCACCGAGAGTGTTATAAATATAGACCATTAATTTGCTGAAAGTTGTAATAATGAAGAGAGGAGAAGCACTAAGGGTTTGTACTCATTATAGTTGAGCACTCACATACGGTGTGTATATGATAACTATGTAACTATTAGGTTAGATAAACCCAAATGTCCCTGAACGTAGTGTCTAGAAATGCTGATACAGCTACAAAATTGTGCTAAATTGCAGAAAGGCCCCAATTATGCTGGGCTGCATCCTGCCCCTTATCTATAGGGCTGTAAATTCTCAAAGACAGTCAAGAGGGGGGTGGAAGAACCAGCAAAGGACATGCGCGAGGAAAGAAGGTAAAAAGTTCAACCTCAAGAAGTCTCTATAAAGGTCACTGAAGAAGACTCTTACTTCATCCCGAGACCCTCGCCCAAGACCACCAGGAAGCAGTGCGCATGCGGGAAGGACTTGTAAAATTAATTAGCATACGAAGTGGGAGCAAATTTATATATTAAGATATCCTAATGAATATGCATGTATAGGCTCTATAAAAGAAGTAACTGTATAATCCTCGGTGTGCGTGTTGGTGGAGCAGTGACTCCCCGCGCACCCAGCGCTGCTTTGTTTATTGCCTTTTTGTACAATAAATTACCTTTGATTTTATATTTGGACTACGGTCATTTATAACAAGAGGATGGGTAGTTGGGGCATTGCTCCAGGTGGTGTGAAGCCATGGGAGAAGCCACATTGATTAGCATCAATGCCAGGAGGATAGACACCTCCATCACTGCCCCAGTACCAGCATCACTGCAGCAAGCTCGATTGAGCCCTGGGAAAGAACCATGGCTGCCCCAGGTGCCAGGCAGAGACTGGCTGAGCATGGGAAACTCAGCTCACACCTGGCTGGTGAGTGGGAATTGCTGGCTGGGGCTCACACACTGATTTTCTAGAGCTGACGCTGCAGTGGCTGCCCAGCTTGCTCCATCCTTCTATGGCCTCATCCAACGCTGCCTTGGCATCACCCAGCAAAAGCCCCAGCCCACAGGTGAGCCTCAAGCCTGTGTCATAAAAAAAACCAAACTGACCCATGAAGACCAAGCCAAGAGGCTAGGATGCAAAGTATAGAATTACAAGAACAAATATTTTTTCACGCGCATGTCATGTCCCAGCCCAATTGGAGCATACAAATGTGCCTTTACAGAGGGCCCTTATGCCCTTCAATCATTCAGGTACAAGATGACTTGCCTAATCACCAGCACCCACACTACAAATTCCTAATCACTGTAAACTTTGCAAAGCAACTCTAGGTTTTCAGCATTCTCACTGCTTGTCTACTGATCCCTGGAGTCAGTCTTTCTTGCGTTATTGATCTGTGATGCCAAAAAATGCTGGGAGGGGTTCCCCGATGTGTCTCAGAGGCTAGGATCAGACTTGTTTGTAAGGAAATCTTAAATTGGTGAAGATCTTTGAGAAGAAGAAAGATGCTAATGAGCATATGCGGAATAATGTGAAATAGGAAGTAGCTCTATTCCAGCTGATACCAGGACAGATTCTTTAAAACTTAATAAGCTTGTGAAGAAAACTCTCAGGATAGCTGATGATTTCTATGCTGAAAAATTACTTGGGCAGGAATCTGAATGCTGCTAGTATCTTTCCTACAGTAATGACTTTGAGCTGTATTAGTAGAGGCTGAGTTTAGAAATTTTAAATACGATTTTTCTTGAACTACAGTCACTGTCGTTGATCAGAGCTAGAGGTACATGCAAAATTTTGCTGGGACATCTGCTAGAAGTGTTGATTAAACAGTCCTGTATGTAGGATTGCAGTACAAGTATTTTGCATCTTGTACCAATTACCAAATATGCAGTAGTCTAAGCTGGCATTTTAAAACTGAGCTTTACTGCTCATGGTCTTTTCTTGGTGTTTGATACTGCACTGTAGTAAGACTTGCTCTTTTTGCACCTTGCTGCAACAAAAATGATTTGCACTGCAAGTATTTGCTGAGTAGTGAAAAATACGTGCATTCACTGCTGTGCTTTAAGCCACACATGTACACACAGTCTGCATTCAGACAAATTCAATTGTGTTGTCCACTATCTCTACATATACTACGATTTACAAAACTGCAGGATTCAAAGAATGCTTCTGTGGCTCTAATGACTAGAAATTCAAAACCAGCCATGCCACTGTCCATGTTCCAGAAATCATAGAATCATAGAACAGTTAGGGTTGGAAAGGACCTTAAGATCATCCAGTTCCAACCCCCCTGCCGTGGGCAGGGACACCTCCCACTAAACCATGCCACCCAAGGCTCTGTCCAACCTGGCCTTAAACACCGCCAGCAATGGAGCATTCACAACTTCCCTGGGCAACCCAGTCCAGTGCCTCACCACCCTCGCAGTAAAGAATTTCTTCCTCATATCCAATCTAAACTTCCCCTGTTTAAGTTTGAACCCATTACCTCTTGTCCTCTCACTACAGTCCCTCATGAAGAGTCCCTCTCCAGCATTCCTATGCTTCTATTTCACCTGTTGCAACCCCGCTGGAAATTACATAAATTACAACCAGTTAAATTCTTCTGTAAAATTAGTTTTAGCTTCCAGTGCACAATTAATGAAACTCATGAAAAACAGTAAACATCTAATGAAATAATGCTTCTTTGTGTTTTGAAGTTAAGTAATATTGCCACATTACATTGAGGCTGCAAAGGTATTCCTGTCTTCCCATACTGACAACTATTTACATGACAGTATCAAAATATTCTCATCCTTTTAACTGGAAGATGTTTTAATATTGTCTGTCTTTGCAACACCTCCTTTTCTTTTGTCCTGGTTTCAGCTGTAACAGTTATTTTTCTCCTTCCTAGTAGCTGGAGCAGTGCTGTGTTTTGGCTTTAGCCTGACAATAATGCTGGTAACAAACTGATGTTTTAGTTGTTGCTCAGTACCCTGTTCAAGGACTTTTCAGTCCCTCATGCTCTGCCAGGGAGGAGGGGAAGTTGGGAGAAAGCAGAGACGGGACACCTGACCCAAACTAACCAAAGGGGTATTCCATACCATAGCACATCGTGCCCAGTATAGAAACTGGGGGGAGTCACCTGGAAGGCCCAGATCGCTGCTTGGGTCTGGCTGGGTATCAGTTGGTGGATGCTGAGCAATTGTATTGGGCATCACTGCTGCTTAGTCGTATTTTTTTTTTTGTTTTCAGTTTTATATTCTCTCCTGTTGTTATTTCCCTTATTGTTATTATTATTAGTAGCAGTAGTATATTGTACTTTAGTTACTGGACTGTTCGTAACTCAAAGGGTTTATATTCTTTCAGTTGTCTTCCCCATCCTGCCTGGAGAGGGAAAGGGGAGGGTGATGAGAGAAAGGCTGAGTGGTGCTGAGTTACCAGCTGGACTTCAACCATGACACCTTTTTAAGCTTTAGCTGGTTTTAGTATACTGTCTTTCTACTTTCCTCTTTGTCTTGTCAATTTTTGCTTTCATCTTATCCTTCTCTTCTTTCTCCATTTCAGACACTGTTTTGAAAGCAACAGAATCTGCTTCCATAGGTTCTTCTCTCACAGGGGTGGGTGGCATCATTTCTGCTTGGGATCATGAGCCCAGAGTCCATTTCAATGTCTGCTGCTGTAACTGGCTCTCTTGGTTTTCTCGAGCCTTCTAACAACTCAGAATTGGGAAATCCTTCCTTTTTGTCCCCTTCTCTTTTGATGTTTTTTACATTTATTTCCTTACAAGGAAGAGCAGCTTCCTTATATCCATGATAGCAACAAAAAAAAAAAAAAAAAAAAAAAAAAAAAAAAAAAAAAAGAAGGAGGAGAGAAAATGCAGCAGCTGGGGGACCAAAGAATCTAGACTTAGTGTTGAATGGTGGAGGCCATGACAGGACTATTCCAAGGGCTGCAGAACCGGACAGCCTTTCCAGGAACCCCTGAGGCAGTGGTCAGTTGAAAGAAGGAAGGAAGGGTCAGGGTACTCCAAATTTATGGAAATTTTGGGTTAATCAACAAATGGACAGCCTGCCTGCTGGGAAGGTGATAAACCAATGTAATGGATGGGAACCTAACTGAGAGCTGATTCCCTCTCATGACTGAGAGACATAACACAGTATGGTTTTGTCACAGTGTATAGGGCAGAGTCCATATGTGTATGTTCATGGTGACTGTTTGTTGGAAAGAGGCAGGAAACCATGAGGGTGCAGCTGTTCTATGAGCTTCCCACTTGGGCATGCTGGGGTGCCTGGCCAACGCTCTCAGTGCTGCCAGCACTGAGATGACGAGAAACTGCACAGCCCCATGGGTAAACAGTGACAGAGCTGGCATAAAGCCCGTTGTGTTTCTAAGGGTATTAAAGCAGAAGCCTCTTGTAGCCAAATCCGGGGCCTCACCTATGGATGGATGCACCTTGTAGGAACTTTCCCAGTTACCTGAGACTCCCAGCATCTGCTGCAACAGGGCTTCCCAGCTGAAGTGTGGGCCTGGAGGATGGTTCAGTGGTGACTGGTAATGTGTTTCTTCTTAATCTCTGTTCTCTCTATGCAGTAATGATTTGATGCACTGCTAATCTTCCTCTGTACTTTACTTATATATATATGATTTGCTTTATTGCTTCTTTACCATATATATAGATATATCCAATTTGCGTTAGTGTGCTTTTTTTGCTTTAATGTGCTTGTTTAATAAACTGTGCATGTTATACAGCTAGTGTGTAGTTGTTTTGTTGCGTACCCTGACTGTTAGCCGAAAAATTTGGTACAGTCAGCAGGATACAAAAAAAAAAAAAAAAAATTTTTTTTTTTTAAGTAAAGAAAACTGTTGGTAAGAGAGATGTAGATCTGGGTATTCCTGGCTGGGAATAATTACCTTATTGCCTGGATTAGACATAGCCTTGGGTGACATGGTTTAGTGGGAGGTGTCCCTGCCCCTGGCAGGGGGGTTGGAACTAGATGATCTTAAGGTCCTTTCCAACCCTAACTATTCTATGATTCTATTCTATGATTCTATGATTTTGGCAGCTGAGGGGTCGTGACATGGCATCTGTGAGAACTGGGACTCTTGTTTTAAGAAGTCAGAATCCCTTGATGTAGTTGAATGTTTACCAAAAGTTTCAGTAGAAAAAGGGGAAGAATTGATTGCTCTGGGGAGATGAGGATGGATTCTGCTGGCTGCATACTGAAAGCAGCATCAGCAGAGAGAGCAAATGCAGAAGGAGAAAATTGACTTACAGAATAAGTTTGCAAATTGCAGTGAAAAATAGTTACATTATAGTTATTAACTGATAAATTGGACACTTATCAAACAGTAGCAGAAAAAGCAGATGTTTGGGCAGCCCAATATAAATATTGAAAGTGAAAGGGTTGAGTACACTGGAAAAAAGTACATACAGTGATCACGGAGGCAAGAAGGAATTGGGACCCTGAGAAATGGGACGGAGATGTGTGAGATTAAACCAATTTGGATAGTAGTTGAGAGGGTGAGGTGTTCACTGAAGAAAAGCCAATAGTATGAAGGAAACTGGAATGCGACCTCTGGGTGGTCCAGTTAGGTGGGACGTAGTAGAAGATTTCACTGAGCACAAAATTAATGACATTGTGGAGAGGTTCAAACAAAAGCGTAGGGAATCTCTGCTTTCTTGGGTTGTCAGGTTGCATGATTTAGGGGCTTCTGGAGTTAAATTGGATCCAGACAATGTTAAGAAATTTGTAATGGTAAGCTCTAACTTCTTTGTTCAGGATGCCTTTCAAGGCACTAGGGATGAGACTACTTTATTTGTTAGTAACTGCAACAGAAAATACTTCACAGAAGGGGAACAGCCTAGTGTACGTCAACCTTGGTATACTTTACAGGGTTGTGGTCAGTGTGTTAAGGAGGAAGGAATGAAAACTGCTGGTTTTGTCAGAGATGCAGACACTGTGCTGCAGGCTCCACTATCAGTTTCTATTTGGAACTGATCAGTAAGACTGCACCCATGTGTATAAAAGTATTATGATAACTTTATTGATAAATGAAACAGAACACCCCATAGAAGAAGTCATAGAAAAGACCCAGCAGTTACGAGATATAGGGAATGGGGCATCAAACAAAATACAAGAAGCGATAACAGAAGTGGTGAGGGGAAAGAGAATTGACTTTCTCAGAAAGAAATGTTAGCTGCCTTGCTGGAAGATGGGATGGCTTGAGATAAGATTGATGGGATTCCCACCAATGAAATGCGGAGACTGTACAAGCAATGTAGGTTGCATAAATCTGTGAAAAGGGTAAACAGTTCAAGCTCAAACAAAGGTGATGACATAACAGATGAAGCAATTTGACCTTCAGCTCCTCACTTCAAGCCTCAATGGGACAGTACACTTATCAGTGGAGGGCCCCCATTGGCGAGTTGATCATTCCAGGGGATGAAAAGGGATGGGATCAGTACACTGATCTTTATCCATGGCCAGATGTTCAAAAGCTAAAACAACTGAGAGAATGAAAAACAGATTGAGATGAGGGTCAAGCTCCAGCATAAGGATGTGTGAGAACAGATTACTGTCCTCACATAGAGCTTAAAATTTATTGGAAAAATAGATCTTGTCAAATGGTTGAGGCCCTCATTGATACTGAGGCAGAGACTTCTCTAATTTATGGCAGTCCTAAAAAATTTAAGGGGCAAAAGGTCTTGATTACAGGATTAGGTGGCAAACAAATTGGAGCAGTACAGACAAGAAATGAGATGAAATTGGTACTCTGCCAAAACAAACTCACTCAGTGATGATTGTTCCTGAATACATAATTGGAATTGATATTTTTAAAGGACTGACTTTATGCTTACCTGATGGTAAGTATCAATTTGGAAGCAGGACATATGTATCACCTTGGCCAGTTTTAGTTGGGAAAGTTAAAATGCCTCCAATACAAATCCCATTGCCACCAAGGTAATCACAATGAGACAATATTGTGTACCAGGAGGACATGAAGAGATTTCACAGACTCTTAAAGATTTATTAGATATGGGAGTGTTGAAACCAACAACCACTGCCTTTAATAATCCTATATGGCCTGTTGAGAAGAGTGATAGAACATGGCAAATGACAACGAACTATAGGGAACTTAACAAGTACACCCCACCACTAACAGCCTTGGGCTCGCTGCTCAAGGAAGTTGTGAATGCTCCATTCCTGGCAGTGTTCAAAGCCAGATTGGATGGAGTCTTGGGTGACATGGTTTAGTGTGCGTTTGCATGGTTTAGTGTCCCTGCAAATGGCAGGGGGGTTGGAACTGGGTGATCTAAGGTCCTTTCCAACCCAAACCATTCTATGATTCTATGATTCTGTGGTACCAGACACAGTTACTTTAATTTTAAAAAAACAACAGCACCCTGGAACCTGGTATGCAGTGATTGATATAGCTAATGCTTTCTTTACAATACCCATTGCTGAGGCACACGGGAATCAATTTGCTTTTACTTGGTGAGGTAGGCAGTATATGTTTACCTGCTTACCTCAAGGGTGGCTCCATAGTTCCACCCTCTGTCACCGAATTGTGGAAGAACACTTGGATGCGCAGTCATTGACAAAGACAATACAAATGATACATTATATCAATGACATAATGATCCAGGGAGAAACTGAGCAAAATGTAGAATTAGAATTAATATTGCAGAATATGAAAAATAAATTAAGGGAAATTAATCCAGACAAAATTCAAGAATCTCTGGTTCACTTTATTGTGCTTATTTACTATATATATAAAAATAGATACCTGATTCACATTAGTGTGCTTGTTTGCTTTACTGTGCTTATTTGCTTTAGTGTGTTTGTTTAATAAACTGTGCATGCTATACAGCTAATGTGTGGTCTTTTTGTTGTGTACCCTGCCTGGCAGCCTGTCCTGGGTTCAGCAGTAGCAGTCATTTTTCTCCTACTTAGTAGCTGGTGCAGTGCTGTGTTTTTGACTTTCAGTCTGGGAACAGTGCTGATAACACCGATGGGTTTTGTTGCTGCTCAGTAATGTTTACTCTGACCAAGGACTTTCTGAGTCTCATGCTCTGCCAGGGAGAAGGGGAAGCTGGAAGAAAGCAGAGACAGGACACCTGATCCAAACTGACCAAAGAGGTATTCCATACCACAGCACGTCATGCCCACTGTATAAACTGGGGACAGTTACTTGGAAGGGTTATATTGCTGCTCGGGTTGGGCTGGGTATTGGTTGGTGGGTGGTGAGTGGTTGTATTCTCTTCCCCTGTTATTTTCATTATCATTATTGTTACTGGTGGTAGCAGCAGTGGTTTGTGTTATACCTTAGTTACCAGGCTGTTCTTATCACAACCCGTATGAGTTACATTCTTTCCATTCTCCTTCCCATCTCTCTGGGAGCAGGGGAAGGAAGGGGGGGAGTGAGGGAGCGGCTGCGTGGTTCTGGGCTGCCAGCTGGGCTTAAACCATGACACAGCAGAACAGCTGCAGACACGCAACACACTTCTCTACCTTCTTCTAACCCCAGTATGTCCCTTCCTGGACTTGTTACTGCATCCTCACCAGCTGTTCCTTGAAACACAAAGCCATGGGCTGACCCAGACTCCCTCAGAGGGTTATTTCTTTACTTTCAGGTCCACTCTGGACCTCCAAGCCTGCAATTTGTTGTGGGTTTCCTTTCTCATGCTGTTGCCTACAACAAAAATATTGCAGTCATCATGGAAAGAAGTTTTCCATCTGTCTTGAGCTCCTAAGCCCAGGTCTCTCATCCTCTCTATGCACCCCCCCAAACCCTATCTGGGCAGACTTTCTCTCGCCATATGACAATTCCTCCCCATTCTTTCAGAATGGGGAACCCCACACTGACGGACACTACCCCAGATGTGGCCATACCAGTGTTGAGTTCAGATGGACAATCCCTGCCGTTGTCTGTGTGGCCACGTTTCTCCTATTGAAGCCCAATGTGCTCATGGCCCTAGTCCTGCTTAGCACCAATGGCTGCTGGGGTATTCTTCGTAATGCCAAACCCTTTTCCTTGTGGCTGCATCTCAACCAGTAACATTCAACCCTTCCTTGAAACAGTTTTGAGGCTTAACCCTGGTAGACAGCTCAGTCCCACACAGCCACTCGCTCACTCATGATGACACATGATGTGGAACAAGCCCTTTGGTCAGTTGGGGTCAGCTGTCTCAGCAGTGTCCCCTTCCAGCCTCTTGTGCACCCCCAGCTTATGTGCTGCTGGAGCAGCATGAGCAGCAGAAAAGGCCTTGGTGCTGTGCAAACACTGTTCAGCAGTAACTAACTCATCAGTGTGTTATCAGCACTGGTTTGGTCACAAATTCAAAGATAAGATGAGAAAGTTGGGGCTGTTCAGCTTGGAGAAGAGAAGGCTGCGTGGAGACCTCATAGCAGCCTTCCAGTATCTGAAGGGGGCCTATAGGGATGCTGGGGAGGGACTCTTCATTAGGGACTGTAGTGAGAGGACAAGGGGTAATGGGTTCAAACTTAAACAGGGGAAGTTTAGATTGGATATGAAGAAGAAGTTCTTTACGGTAAGGGTGGTGAGGCACTGGAATGGGTTGCCGAGGGAAGTTGTGAACGCTCCATCGCTGGCGGTGTTTAAGGCCAGGTTAGACAGAGCCTTGGGTGACATGGTTTAGTGTGAGGTGTCCCTGCCCCTGGCAGGTGGGTTGAAACTGGATGATCTTAAGGTCCTTTTCAACCCTAACTATTCTATGATTCTATGGTTCGAGACCATCTTAAGAACCTGAACGTACACAAGTCATAGAATCATGTGTGTGCAGATGGCTCACCTGGCTTGTGATGCCTCTAACAAGGTCACAGCAGTAGGAATTAAAGGAGTTGACAGATAATACATAAAGAAAAAATAAATGTGATACTGGCAGCAGATCAGCTGCAGACACCCAACATACATCCCTCTCTTCTAACCCCAGTTAAATTCAGTTAAATGAATTGTAGTGGGAAAGACTGGAGTTCTGCCTTGGGATAGATGATGAGCCTGTTGAGAACTTGTGGGTCAGGATTAGCCAGGTCAACATGGGTGACCCTGTCTCCCAGGCCTTTTTGCTTTGAGGCAGGACTCTGGATGGGGAAGTCAGCAATGGATGGGGATTAAGCCAGGGTTTACTTTGCAAACTATGCCCTTACTCAGGAACCTTCCAATGTGGAAATCTAATTACCCCAGCATTCACTGGCCAGGAACAACAACAAGGTGCAACAGTCTGGAGGGTCTTGGGACAACCTGTTAACACAGATGCAGGGTGGGCCAACAAGGGTGATGCTCCTCTGGAGCTGATCCTGGCCAAAAAGGAAAAGCTGGTGAGGATGTGACCATCAGTGCCAGCCTTGGCTGTCAAGAGCATGCAACAGTGGGGACTCAGATGCCAGAGGGCATGAGGAGGGCCAGCAGCAGACAACAGACTCTGGATTCCAGAGGAGAGGACTTGGACTTGCTTGGGGACTGATCCAGGTTGTTCCATGGGAAGCAGCTCTGATGGTGAAGGAGCACGATCAAGTCTGACAGGCCTTACAGAACAGCCTCCTCGCAGCACAGGAATGGTCTCTCTGAGTACCCATGGAAAGAAGCATTCCTCTCAGAAGAGAGCTGTAGCCATTCCTTGGCTTCACATTACATTTACTAGCTCCCTTACTCCCCCTCACAAGTTCTTGGAACCACTGATGTCCTGTTTTCAGATGCCATGACAAAGGCTCTTTCCATTATTTTGTAATATTCTCTTTCCATTACTATTTGTTTATTTAGATTCATTTTGTTATGTAGTAATTCAGTTTCTGTAGGAAGCATGTAGGAAATCCAATGAGGTCTCATTTTCCCTAAAACTAAAGATAATATGGCTATTTTTTGAGGTGTTTTGTTTTTCAAGAGAAGAAATAAACTGAACCAGAGAATCCTATTTTTTATCCAACTTATTTCTTCAGTAAATTGTTATTAACACAATTTCAGTGAGGCTCTGCAGTGATCACCTTTTTCTGTAGTTGTGTTTAAAGAAGAGTGCACCTACAAATGTCACAAAAAGAGAAAGATAAAGTTTTCAGGTTCTGGATACCAGCTGCTGGAGGCTGCTACTTGCCTACTATCAGCCTTGAGTAAAAAAAATCCTTAGAAATTTAGATTGTTCATTAGAAATTTAGATTGGATATAAGGAGGAAGTTCTTTACTTTAAGGGTGGTGAGGCACTGGAATGGGTTGCCCAGGGAAGCTGTGAATGATCCATCCCTGGCGGTGTTCAAGGCTGGGTTGGACAGAGCCTTGGGTGACATGATTTAGTTGGAGGTGTCCCTGCCCATGGCAGGGGGGTTGGAACTGGATGATCTTAAGGTCCTTTCCAACCCTCACTGTTCTATGATTCTATGATCTCACTTTTCCACTTACTCTTTTTGAGTTCCAGGGAGTAAAAGCTTGCCTCTCTTTCAGTAGTCTAATTGTCTATTTAGGTAGCTCTAATTATGTTTATATCCATCTTTTTGTCTCTACCAATCTAAAACATTTCTCATAAGATTATCCCTCGTAGAAAGCCAACCTCATTAGAGGCAGCTTGTACTGAGCACATGATTCTAGAGTGTGTTTCATTATGAAAATTTGACACTCCAATTTCCTTTTTTTACAAATAGGAGCAATCCTTCTGAGCCTGTGTGCAGGCACTTCTCTAAGGAGAGCAGGTGGGAGATGGTGCAATGGAGCTTTATCATCCAGCTGCAGATGGATGGAAAGTAATGATGTAAGGAAAAGTAACACAAGTCCCAGGGGAGCAATGAGAAAAATGGCAGGGTTTGGGAAGTGAGGAGCGAGATTGTGCCTACAGTGTCAGACCTTAAGGGACTGCTTCTCCTAGTTGTCCAGACCTCCTGAGGACACACTCTGGATCATTATCACTTGCAGAATGCTGCTATCACCCTTCCTCACCCTTCTTGTCTCCATGCTACACCTCCTGGGGTTCCAGCCATCAAAGGGACATGAGATTGGCTGTACAATTCTCCCCTTACAGCACTGGATCTAAGGAACAGCATTTTAAATAATGCCTCACAGAATCCAGCGCCTTTCTTCCTGGAACAGGAACAGACTAACACACCCTGGTGAAAAACCTCCTCTCTACAACTTGGATGCAAACCCTTTGGTCCCATGGACTGGTAAGGGTGTAGTTCGCAAGGTAACCCCTGGCTTGATCCCCATCCAGTGCTGGTTGTTCCCCTTTTCCATCCAGAGTCCTGCCTTAAAGCACAAAGTCCTGGGAGACCTTGCTAGTGGTAACTAAGGCAAAGAGGAGAGAGGCTGTCTGGGATCTACCTGCACGTGCTCTTTGTTTCCTTGGTAGTAGTCCTGTGTTATCTTGTTTCTTCTTTAACTGTTCCTGAAATACCAGCAGCTCATCCTGGTGCCCTTGAATTCCTGTTTGAGTTTTGCTATGACCCATCACTGTGCATGGAGGATGCTGTCTCTGAAGGCCGCATGTACCCAAGCACACAGTTCAAATGCTTGGGCTGTTTCTTAGTTGAATCATCAAGGGAGTGAGTAAAGACAGTGCAGTGATGTACTTTGTGTTCACTCAATGCCTGCAGCTGATGGGTGGCAGAAAGGACAGACCTTGCTTCACAGATAGAAACTAAGGGCTGATGCCTCCGAGAGCTACAAGAGTATTCCCAGCGATATTGTCTTGTCTGTGTATCAGCCTGCACGTATCTTTGACCTGTCTCTATTACCTGCATGTAACATTGACCAACCCTGTACCGCCAAATGTCACCAGATATTTGCACCCAGACACCTCACTCCTGGCCTGCATCAATGCTAATGCTGAGACAAAGAGCTCTGGTGTAGGTGCCTTTTCATTAAAGACCTGAGCAGAGGCAGGAGGAATCCCACCTCCTGTGGGTTTGTGGTGTGCATGGGAGGAAGCTGATTCCCCTTCCAGCCCCAGGCCTACAGTCTTAGGAGGAGACGCCTCAACTAACCAGCGTGAATCCATTCCAGCAGCAGGGGTAAAGGAGATCCCAGCCTGTCTTGGCCTTGTTGTCCTAATGATGGGACAAGAAATAGGCTGCCCACAGAATTTGTTGTGTCACCATCTCTGGAGGCCTTTAAAAGACATGGAGATGTGGCACTTGTTTATATGGGTCAGTGGTGGACTTGACAGTGTTTAGTTAATGATTGGGGTTGTTCTTAAGGATCTTTTTGAATCTAAATGATTCTGTAACTCTGAGAAACTTTGTTTACACCAAACTCCGTCTCTCAGTAGAGAAATGACCCTGCAGGAAGGCAGTGTGTCTGCCAGCTGAGGGAGGGAACATCAGTCCTTGCTTCAGGCTGTTTCCCATGTGGTTCCTCTGAAGCCCCAGGGAGCCCTGGAGGGAGCCCAGAGGGGCAGGGGCAGAGCCACCTTGGGCTGGGCCTCAGCTGCTGAGCTGGGCCGGGCTCCTGGGATGCAGGTAGGTGCTGGCGAGGAGGCAGCGCTGCAGAGAGACAGCTGTGCCCAGGAGCAGGGCTGGGGCACTGCCTGCAGGCACCTGGGGAGACCTGTGAGCCTGAGAGAGCTGAAAGGCCCCTGGCAGTGGAGGATGCTGAGAGCTCCCTGCAGGAGAAACCTTCCCAGCCCTGTGCATGCTAAGGCTCTGGGTGCAGGGCAATGCAGCTGCTGTTGCTGGAGGGATCTCCTGAAGCTGCTGCCTCGGACAGTCCATGGGATCTGTCAGGAGGACTCTCTTGGTTTCCCTGTATAGATAAGGAGGAGGATGTGCTGCAGAGCAGGGCTTCCCTCTGCACCATGCGAGGGACACGACAAAGCAGGTCCCTTGTCCCAGGGCTGGCTGCAGGGTGTGAATGTGGGTGTGCAGCCAGGGGTGCCCAGCGCTGTCCTTGCGAGCAGGGTCCCTGGAGCCCAGGGGCTGTGTGCTGCGGCAGGGACTCTGCTGCCTGCCAGGGTCAGCACTCAGCCTGCCCGGGAGCTCCCCATGGCGCCAGGGGAGAAGCTGGGCAGGAAGGAAAAAACCCTGGTAGGGAAGGAAAAGTGTTCTTGTGCACTGGAGAGGGTGCTGTGTGGGTCAGGGCTGCTCTGAGCTCCACATCACTCTGAGCACGTTTGCAGAGGATCATTCTGAAAGACACCGAGGCAGCATTTACCTGATAGGGAAGGATCCTGAGCTGGGATATTTTTCACTCTTGGTGGGCAGATTGGGCACTGGGAGCTTGGAATTTACTTCTTTGCTTTGGAGAAGGCAGCGAGAGTCTCGTCAGGACTTGTGCGTGCTGCTCCTGAGCCTCTGCACAAGCAGAGATGCCCCTGGGCAGAGCCCTGCTGCCAGGAGGGGTGTGCAGGGCAGAGCTGAGCACACAGTCCACGGGATGAGCTCTGGGAGCACTGAGAAGGAGCAGAGCTGGGTACAGAGCAGCAGCTTCTGGCAGCGACAGCTCCAGGCAGCAGAGACATGGGCAGGAAGTGCGGGGGAAAGTGCAGCCCAGCCCTGGGGAGGGTGCGTTCAGGCAGCTCTCTTGGTGTCTGGCACTGGAGGTGGCTGCTGGCCATGCTCTGCTGGCCAAGGAGCCAACTGTCTCTCTAGAAAGTGCAGGGCCACTGAGAACCAGAGTGATGGACTCTGCAGCAATCTTGAGTAGACACGAACCCACAGATAGTTGAGCCCTTTTGTCTATCCCATGCTGAGATTCTTCACAGTTGCCTTCAAAAACTTACTTAGGAAATTTATCCCTAAAAAAGTCACTGTTCAGATGTGACACTGGAAAGCAAACAAACCAACCAACCTCAGAGGCAATCATGACCAAGTCATGCTGAGCTGTCCTCTGCAACTGGAAAGTGTTCAGTCATGAGTGTGTAAATTGAACTTCTGTATCTCACATCCCTCCTGCCCTAACCTGTCACTGTCTGTTTCTCCTCTGACAGTGCCCCATGCCCAGAGGCAGCAGATGTCCAATGGCAGCTCCATCACCCAGTGCCTCCTCCTGCCGTTCGCAGACACACGGGAGCTGCAGCTCTGGCACCTCTGGGTCTTCCTGGGCATCTGCCTGCCTGCGCTCCTGGACAACGGCCTCATCATCACCAGCACAGCCTGCTACCAGCACCTCCACACCCCCAGGTACTTCTTCTTCCTCAACCTCTCCCTCCTGGACCTGGGCTGCATCTCCACCACTGTCCCCAAAACCATGGCTAATTCCCTCTGGGACACCAGGGCTATCTCCTACACAGGTTGTGCTGCACAGCTTTTTCTTTCTCTTTTTCATCTTAGCTGAGTTTTATTTTCTCACCATCATGTCCTACGATTGCTACGTGGCCATCTGCAAGCCCCTGCACTACAGGAGCCTCCTGGGCAGCAGAGCTTGTGTCCACATGGCAGCAGCTGCCTGGGGCACTGGGTTTCTCACTGCTCTGCTACACACAGCCAGTACATTTTTCACTACCCCTCTGCCTAGGCAATGCTGTGGAGAAGTTCTTCTGTGAAATCCCCCAGATCCTCAAGATCTCCTGCTCACATTCTTATAATTGGGAAGTTGGAATTATTGTTTTTTCTGTCTTTTTATTTTTTGGGTGCTTTGTTTTCATTGTGGGGTCTTATGCGCAGATCTTCAGGGCTGTGCTGAGAATCCCCTCTGAGCACGGACGCCACAAAGCCTTTTCCATGTACCTCCCTCACCTGGCCGTGCTCTCCCTGTTTGTCAGCACTAGCATGTTTGCCTACCTGAAGTCCCCCTCCATCTCCTCCCCATCTCTGGATCTGGTGGTGTCAGTGCTGTACTCGGTGGTGCCTCCAGCAGTGAACCCCCTCATCTACAGCCTGAGGAACCAGGAGCTCAAGGATGCTGTGAAGAAGCTGGTGATTGGATGTGTTTCAGCAGCCATACACTGCCTGCTTTCCTCTGCAAAAGGCTCCCAGTGTACATCATGACAGCCCATGTCTGTCTTTCTTGTTTTACATTTGTTTTTCTGTTTCAATTTGTGATAATAAAGTCTTCATAGAAAGGCCAGTTTTCACCCTCCTGCTTAAGTAGCCCCTCGTCTTGTGTGACCCACAGACTTTGTGACACTGGGGTCTCTCATTGTATTTAAGGGAAATGATCCTGCAGCAACATCTTCTCTGTGAGATGTCGTCACACGGCAGGCATGAAGGGGAATGAAATCAGCTTTCTGGCTGCTCCAGCTCTGGGATGGCTGCTCGGTGCCTGGAGCAGGAAGAGCTCTTGAAGAGCCCTTGAAGTCCCCAAGGACGGGGCTGTTTTGCTGGTGTGGGGAGATGGGAAGGCATGGGGGGGCTTCAGACCCTGCAGAGTGTGCTGGGCAAGAGAGCAGAGGACACAGCAATCCCTGCAGGGGATTCCCGTGCAATGTCAGAGGCTGGGGCTGCCGGGCTGGGAGCAGCCCATGGGAAAGGTCTGGGTGGGCAGGAGCTGGACAGGAGGCAGCATGTGCCATGGCAGCAAGGGAGGACAGCAGTGTTGCGGGCTGTATGACCAGGAGCATGGCAGGAGAACAAGGGAAGGGATGCTCTGGAATGCTCCATCCAGGTTTCAGATCCCCAATTCAGGACCGCTGTTGGCAAGCAGGAGTGGGTTTAGCAATGGGCCCTCAGGACAGGCAGGAACTGGAGCACGTTTCCTGTGGGGAGAGGCTGGGGGAGCTGGGCTTGTCCAGCCTGGAGAAGGGAAGGCTGTTGGGGACTGGCTGCCTGTACCGGCAAGGAGGACATGGAAAACACAGAGCCAGGCTCCTCACCATGGTGCCTGATGGGAGGACTAAAGGCAATGGGGGATAGTGACAGAAGAGAGGCTCAGCCAGGGCATAAGGAAACCTTGTTCCCATAGGCTCAGGCAAGTGCTGCATCAGGTCACCCAGGGAGGCTGTGGAGTCTCTGGGCTTGGGGATTTCCAACTCAGACTGAATCAAGCCTTGAACCACTTGCTCTGACCCTGTTACTGATGGGATGGACTTGAGACCTCCTGGGGTCCATTCCAACCTCTGTTCTCTTATGATCCTGCAATGACAGATTTATGAAGGGCCACAAAGATGCTCCAAGGGCTGGATTACGTCTATGATGAAGACAGGCTGAGAGAGCTGGGGGTGTTCAGCCTGGAGAAGAGAAGGCTCCAGGGAGCCTGTCTTAGCAGTTGCTCAAATCTGAACAGGGCCTCAAAGAAATCCGGAAAGGGGCTTTCGGCAAGGGTGTGCAGTGACAGGACAAGGGGGAATGGCTTTAAGCTGAAAGAGGGGAGATTTAGCTTGGACTTCAGGAAGAAGTTTTTCCCTTTGATGCTGGTGGGACACTGGCACAGGGTGCCCAGAGAAGCTGTGTCTGCCTCATCGCTGGCAGTGTTCAAGGCCAGGTTGGATGGGAGACAGCTTTGCTCTGAAGCAGTGGTTTGCCCAGCTCTGATGTTCACAGGGGATGTCAGAGGAAATCCAACTTTATTGTAAAGCTCTCTACTTGTACTCATGACTCAGATGAGCCTTGGCTGCACAAGAGAAGCTCAGCATGGCCTTGGAGTCATTTTGACTGTGTTATTTATTTACTGGCATAACACTGATGATGTTTATTTTAGGGGTATAAAATATTCTCTGTATGACTAAAAATCAGAAGAGTACTGAAACAGGGAGAATGTCTCAGCTCTTTGTAGCTTAGCGCAGAGCCAGGAGAGCTGCAGTGTCTGTCAGTCCTTTCCCATTTTCCCTGTGCTTACACTTGCACAGCCTGTAAGATGCCTTCACATACAAATTGATTTTAAGAACCCCCACAAATACCTGTCCTGCACTGAGAGCAAGTGAGCACAGTTTCAAAGGGAAGATGACATAGTTCTCATGGGGAGAAGGAAAGGACTGCGCACAGCAGAGCATGGCCAGCAGCCACCTCCAGTGCCAGACACCAAGAGAGCTCCCCAGGGCTGGGCTGCACTTTCCCCCCCACTTCCTGCCCATGTCTGCTGCCTGGAGCTGTCGCTGCCAGGAGCTGCTGCTCTGTGCCCAGCTCTGCTCCCTCTCAGTGCTCCCAGAGCTCATCCCATGAGCTGTGTGCTCAGCTCTGCCCAGGCGCATCTCTGCCTGTGCAGGAACCTCACACCTAGCACTCAATGGATCCATCAATGGTGAATGGAGAAACATGGTCACCCCTTAAGGAAAGCCTTGAGAGCTTCTTAACTTTTCAGTTGGTTACTGGTGGCAATGAGTGGTGTGTAGGGAGGTGAAAGAGGGTGGAGGGAAGTCAGCAAGAAGCAAAGTGATGGTTCAGGGCTTTAACAAATCCTTACAAACAGGATGGAGCCCAGCAATGGAGAGCAGTTGATGCCTGTTGGTGGAGGAGGAGTAGGTGTTCCTGGAGTGTGGCTGCAGATCCTGGACGAACAGAGGTTACCTGAGAAGTTTCCCTCATGGGAACATGCCTTAGCGTGGCACATGGGGAATGGCCACTGCTGGGGGTACCCGAACACTATTCATCATGCCCCATGAGCCCACCTCCCTGTCTCCCTTCCCTGCACTACCCAAACTTGCCTGGAATGCAGGAAACCATCCCTGAGCCTGGAGAATGCAGAAACCTCCTGGAGTGAGGTGTCGCTGCTGCAGGGGACATGCAAAGCTTCTGTGAGACACTTGTGAGTGTGGGCAGAGAGCGGGGTGTGCACGGCACAGAGGGTGCTACAGGCAGGAAGCTGTCTGAAATGAGGTGCCCTGTTCCCAGAGAATGGAGTACCTTGCACCCAAGGACACCACCTTTCCTTTTGACTCTTGCCAAGAAGTTCTCAATCCAGACCATTGGCTTTTCCCACTGCTCTCCCACGGTGCTTAGTTCTCTATGCTGGTGGCATCACCCATTCCTCTAGGAACCTCCTTTAGATGGCCTTGCTGAGGGATATTCACTCCACCTGCTGAATTGACTGTATAGTAGCAGCCTACAACTACTTGAAAGGTGGCTTCAGAGATGATGGAGTTTTTCTTGCTAGCGGGAAGAGAAGGAAACCTCTACAAGGTGCAGCTTGGAAGGCTCAGACTCCAAGTTAGGAAAGAGAAATGTCTCTCAATAGAATCACAGAATAGTTAGGGTTGGAAAGGACCTTAAGATCATCTAGTTCCAACCCCCATGCCAGGAGCAGGGACACCTCCCACTAAACCATGCCACCCAAGGCTATGTCCAATCCAGCCTTTGTGGTGCACGAGGTCACCCAGAGGGAGTCTGGCTCAGCCCATGACTTTTTGTTTCAAGGAACAGACAACAATGGGTGAAGAGATGTGATTGAAGGTATAGAAATGCCAGGTGAGAACTAGGTGGGAAAGCAAGATGGGTGTCAACAGCCTGAAGGGAAAGAGGTGCAGGCATGGGCCAGTGAAGGACAGCCTGCAGCAGAGATGACTGAGGATTCTGGCAAGGCTGAAAGGCCCAAAAGAGAGAAAGTCCTCTGTCCCCTGGGCTATGGCACTTGTCCGTTTCATCAAGGCCTAGGAGGAGAACTTTCATTCCCAGGATTTCAGGCTCTACTTCTCCAAGGGCTGTGGTCAGGGCTTGGCCTTTCTGCTTCATCAAATCAGCCAAGGGTTTTCTCACCATCAGACACCTGCATTTGGCCTTTGTCTACCTGTAATCACAGCCTCCAGTTACTTGCTTTAATGAGTCCCTGGGGAGGCTTTGTCAGTAACAGCCCCTAGTGGGGCCCATTAATGCTGAAGGGACTTGGGGATTTGTTTCTGACTTGCACTTCTTGAGAGGTTTCTTCAGCCTCCTCTCATCACCTGAGGTTCATGGACTCAGCCCAAATACACCATGGGGCTCATTAAACCCTGACGAGCCATGTCACACCCTGTGGTTTTTGTCAAGTCTTCCAGATTATCTTCCAGGGAACTGGGGAGGTTTCTTAGTGCAGGAAGATTACAAAGAGAATCTGATAAAAGTTATTTGAAAGGGTTTATTTTATCACTTCTTAGTTTAGAAATTTCTATTCCATTCCCACTGACCCCAAGTGTCTCTTCCAGAGGCCTGGACAGGCAGGAAAAGCAGGCCTTAAGGTCCAGTGCTGCACTGAGCACCTCGCTCCTCACCTCCCCACCCAACATTGCTCTTACTGTCCATCCAGGACTTGCATGACTTCTACTCACATCCCACTTCTCCACTGCAGCTGGCGGCTGGATGGTGCAGCTCCTGTGCACCAACTCCCAGCCTGGCTGCCTTAGAGACCTGCCTGCACATGGTCACAGCAGGATTGTTCCTCTGGGCAAGCAAAGCAAAGGAAAGCATGACAAAGTGTCATACACAGTAAAATACACCCAGACACCATGTGCCTGGTACAATCAGTCCCTCACATGATCCTGTTCCTACACAGGAATCATCTCATGAGAAATGTTGTAGAGACACAGGTAGATACAAAGAGATTGCTGTGAACATGATTAAAGAGCTGTCCAAGGAGATAATTAAGCTGTAGAAAGACTTGTAAGTCTTTGCTACCTGAAGCTCAAAGCAGCAGCTTAGGGGAGAGGACTCTGAATGAACAAAGAGTGAGGGGAGGAGACAAGTGGAGAATAATGGGAAGGCCCTTTGTCTAGACAGCCTGCTGAAAAGAGGGCTTCAGAGCTGGTCATTGTGTCCTGGACAGGGAAAAATCTATGAAAGATGAGAGGAATGAAGGACGTGCTGTAACAGGCAGGACAGTGGCAGTGCAGTTACAGGGGAGGCTCAGCATTCCTTTGGGATCCACCTTGTGAAAGGTTGTTGGATTGGCAGAGGTCTCTTGGGAGAGAGGACAAGGACGTGTTGCACTTACCTTTGATAAAGGCCTCAAGTGCAGCTCAGGGGAGCACAGGCTGTACAAGCTGCCCTTGGTGAGGTATGTGCAAGCATCAGAGTCCTCTTGGGTGATGTGAGATATGTACATCTGATTCGTGGAAATAAGGAGCAATATTGAGACAAGATGATGAGATATGACCTCTCCTTGTATAACCACAGACTAATGATTAAAAATGTACTGTACATAGTTCCTATATTTTGCAAGAGACTTCCTAATAAACTGGCTCAGGCCAGTTTTGTTATAGAGGAAGGTATCTTGGGCGCATGAGCAGAGGACGGAGGTCGTTTTGGAGATGAGCCAAGAACAGAGAAGACTCTAGAAAATGAAGAGAGTATGCGTGGAAACGAGCCAAGAACAGAGAAGATTCTAGAAGATGAACAGAGCATGCGCGGGAGTTATTTGCATAGACCCACCTTTTCTTAGAATGTTTGGGAATATGTATAAGTAAAGGGAATATAAGCGGGAAGCGAGAACTGTGCACGTGCGTGTTGGTGGAGCGCCGACTCCCCGCGCACCCAGCGCTGTTTGCTTACCTTTATTCGCTTAATAAATTGCTATTTAAAATTTATCTGTGATCTTTTATTACAATTGGGGGTTCATCCGGGATGGACTTAGTTCCCGACTTTTGACTTGAATTAGGGGGGGTGCCTCACCGTTTCGGTGGCTCCTGTTCGGGTTGGGTCTGGACTAACGCCATTCTGAACCTGAATCCAGGTAAGCAAAGAATTTTATTGAGCTCCCTTGCCGGCTGCAGCAGTATAGTCTGCTCGTAATTCTGCGCACGAAGATCCAAATGAAGGCGACGGAGTCGTAAGTATTTAAAGGCATATACCATTCCGTTGGGTGGGATTCTGTTGCCTGTGTATGTGTAAGCATTCAGAGTCAAGGGGATGAATTACAGATTAAATTATGTACTTTAACGCAAGCAGACGAAGAAATTATTAACCCCTCAGTATGGTATCAGGAGGGGGAAACTGGGAAAATAGACATGGATCCTATAGTTGTTCAGATAACAGACCCACATCGCCCAATTAGAATCAAACAATACCCCATATCGATGGAGGGTCAAAAGGGATTGAAATCTACAGTAGATAGACTTCTAGAAAAAGGGACTTTAGAACCGTGTATGTCACCTCATAATACACCCATCTTACCTGTAAAGAAACCAGATGGGTCATATAGAATGGTACAGGATTTAAGGGCTGTAAATCAGCGAACAATCACCAAATTCCCTATGGTAGCTAATCCTTATAGTTTATTGAGCCATCTATCTCCCAAGCATACTTGGTATAGTGTAATAGATTTAAAAGATGCCTTTTGGGCCTGCCCTCTAGATGAAGGATCTAGAGATTATTTTGCCTTTAAATGGGAGGACCCTGAGACAGGGCGAAAACAACAGTTGAGATGGACTGTACTACCACAGGGATTCACAGAGTTGCCTAATCTGTTTGGACAAACATTGGAAAAAAATCTTACAAGATTTCACTTTACCCAGGGAGGTAAAATTATTACAATATGTAGATGACTTACTAATAGCAGGAGAAACTGAGGGGGAGACCCGAAAGGCTACTATTAAATTGCTAAATTTTCTGGGGGAAAAGGGATTAAAGGTGTCCCAGTCAAAATTGCAGTTTACAGAACAAGAAGTAAAATATTTAGGACCTTGGTTAAGTAAAGGGAAAAAGAAATTGGATCCTGACAGGGTATCTGGGATTCTAGCTCTGAGACCCCCACAAACTAAAAAGGAAATTAGGCGAGTATTGGGACTATTGGGGTATTGTAGACCATGGCTTGAAGGCTATAGTGAAAAGGTAAAACTCCTATATGAAAAATTAACTAATAACCAGGTTAAGTGGCTTGTGGAAGATGACTTGAGATTTGAAGAAATTAAGAGGACACTTGTGGAAGCGCCTGTGTTAAGCCTTCCAGATTTGGAAAAACCCTTTTATCTGTTTGTGAATACATCTAATCAAACAGTTTATGGGGTCCTCACTCAAGATTGGGCAGGGATTAAAAAGCCCGTGGGGTATTTGTCTAAATCACTTGATCCAGTGAGTAGAGGATGGCCTGTCTGTCTCCAAGCCTTGCCTGCTACAGCACTATTAATAGAAGAAGCCAGGAAAATTACCTTTAGTGCTCCTCTGAAGGTATATACTCCACATAATGTTAGAAGTGTTCTCCAACAGAAAGCTGAAAAATGGTTAACGGATAGCAGAATTTTGAAATATGAAACCATATTGATTGATTCTTGTAACTTAGAATTAAAAATTACCTCCGCTCAAAGCCCAGCACAGTTTTTGTTTGGAGAACCGTCAGAAGAGTTACAACATAATTGCTTAGAAGTAATCGGAGTCCAAACTAAGGTGAGACCAGATTTAAGGGACACTGAATTAGAAAAAGGAGAAAAATTGTTCGTAGATGGATCCTCCTGAATAATAGATGGAAGCTGAAAATCAGGATATGCAATAATAAATAAGGACCTGGAGCTTGTGGAATCAGGACCTTTGAGTCCATCATGGTCAGCCCAAGCTTGTGAGTTATATGCTCTAGATAGAGCTTTAGAATTATTAAAGGGAAAAAGCGGAACAATACGTACGGACTCTAAGTATGCAACTGGAGTAGTCCATACTTTTGGAAAAATATGGGAAGAAAGAGGCCTAATTAATATCCAGGGGAAGAATCTAATACATCAGGAATTAATTATAAAGATTTTAAGAGTGTTAAGAGAGCCAAAAGAGATAGCGGTAGTACACGTTAGAGGACATCAAAAGGGGTTAGATTATCAGACTAGGGGAAACAATCTAGTAGACAAAGAAGCCCAGGAGGCAGCTCTGAGGGCTCAGGTTGTTCGGGTTAATATAATATAAACAGAGGGGGTTCAAGTGAGGAGAAACGAGAAAGGGAGAAGAGGTATACCCCTGAGGAAATAACAAAACTTGAGAAAATAGGGGCAAAATTTGAACAAGGAAAATGGACACTGCCTGATGGCAGAGAAATGTTGCCAAAGGCTTACGCAAGACAAATTTTGGAACATTTACATGTACAAACACATTGGGGTACAAGAGCATTAAGTGATCATTTTCTTAAACAATTTGACTGTATTGGAATCTTTGAAATAGCTAAACAGATTACACAAGGCTGCTTGACTTGTCAGAAGGTAAACAAGAAAGTGTTCTGACAAGTGGCAACAGGAGGAAGAAAAACAGCTTATAGACCTTTTGAGAGAATACAAGTTGATTTTACAGAACTCCCTAAAGTCGGAAGGTTGAAATATTTATTGGTAATAATAGATCATTTAACACAATGGGTAGAAGCCCACCCTGTGGCACGAGCCACGGCACAAATGGCAATGAACATTTTATTAGAACACTTAATACCTAGATATGGGATAATCCAGTACATTGATTCTGACCAAGGTACACATTTTACTTCCAAAATAATAAAGCTGCTATGTCAATCTTTAGGTATCAGGTGGGAATACCACACTCCATGGCATCCACAAAGCTCGGGAAAAGTAGAAAGAATGAATCAAACAATAAAGCAACAACTGGCCAAATTAATGATTGAAACACAGATGCCTTGGACAAAATGTCTATCATTAGCACTTGTAAATATAAGAACAAAACCCCATAGTGAGACTGGATTATCACCCTATGAAATGTTGTATGGCATGCCCTACTCTCAGGGGATGCCACTCGGGAATAATATAGTAGAAGATCATGATATTCAGAAATATATGTGTATTTGGGGAAAAAGGTTGAGAGAATTAAGGGAAATAGGAATGTTAGCTCAAACACAACCCCTGGGATTTGCAATCCATCAGTTGAAGCCTGGGGACAGGGTGTTGATAAAAACATGGAAAGAGGAAACTTTATCCCCTCTTTGGGAGGGACCTTTTCTTGTTTTGTTAACCACAGATACTGCCGTCCGAATTGCAGAAAAAGGGTGGACCCATGTATCGTGAGTCAAGGGTCCAATAAAGGAGTGGAAAGTAACATCGGAACCAGGGGAGACTAAGCTAATTATTAGACGAACTTGAAGATCTGGACAGCGAAAAGAAGACCGGACCCATGGACAGTTTCCTTTAAACCAGGCAAACTCTGTCTGAATTAACTTATGTCAATTAGGGCGAGAGAAAGTCTTTATACATGGTTCCAAATACCACAGGAATGTAATGTGAAACAGGTATACTTTATTCCTTGGAGGGAAGAAAGAATACCTCAACTAACGGGGGGAGCAGGCTGTTATAATATTATGGGAATCTCTAGAGTTTTTCCCTTGGCCCGTGACTTAGAAAAAGAAATACCGGGATTTCATAGGTCAATAATCCCACTTGAAATCCCATGTATTAAACACCCTGAGTCGGGTCATCTATGCTGGGTGGTTTGTAAATGCTGGAATTGCAACCAAAAATGGTCTTGTGTATCGTTTGACAGACAACTATACTGCAAGAAGTGCAGAAACCCTAATCCACTCCCTACTAGGGAGCAAATAGGACAAGAAGACATACTTAAATTATTTTGTGGCTGGGAACTACTTTTACCTGAAACGTGGGAAGTATTTGAGAACGATTGGTATCAGGTTTTGGCCAAATGTGCTAAAAAGTTTGCATGGAAAAGGGCCCAGCGAAAATATTAAATAACAAGAATAAAGAGTAAAATCAATCACTAAATTATAAATCAAGAATTAAACTAAAATCTCAGAACATAGCGTACAAATAGGAAGAACAACTAAAGGGTTTGAGAAGCCTCAACTTCGGCCCCAAATTGATCTAAGGAGTCACCCAATACTTAAAGGAAAGAGGGCAAGACCGGAGTGGGAACCAGTATTGAGGCTATAGAAGTCTGCCGAGGGCTGCAACCCCTTTGGGCTGTGACTGCCGAATACTATGGCCCTGTCCGGACCTCTTTTGATTATACTTGGGGGGAATCTCCTAACTTTAATAATGGCAAACAATTGCAGTCAGTGTGTGGTAACCTCCAGGAAGGGAAAAGTCAGTTCCCAGACCTTGGTCTATCACACCATTTATGACTGTAAAGGTCAAAGGCTGGGAAGCTGCATTTTTAACCAAACCCAGTATGCCTTATGCAAAGAAAAAGACAAAGTTGTATGCTATGATCCAAAAGAACTTCCTTGTCAATATTGGATAGAAATAAGAACAAATTCAGAAGAAGGCAGATTGAATGGAAAAAGTGAAGCAATAGCCAATTTAAGCGCCTCGGTGTCAATAATTTTTGATGCATGTGATGTTACAGATGATGATCTGGATACTAGTTGTGGAAGCTTAGAATGGAGAAGATACTCTAGTGACCAATCAAAATATATCTGTCCTGGTGGAAATCAATGTCAGATAAACACTGATTATGTACCAAGCCAGGCAGCCAGATACCAATCATCACACTTGTGTGGGAGAAGAGATTGGACCTGCATATGTTGGGATACGGCAGGCTGGGGATATGATTATCAACGTAAAGATTTAGAGGCCTCAATAACAAAAATAAGAGCAGAAAGTAATTGTACAACCCGTACCTGTAACCCAGTAAATCTGACCCTTATAAATTTAGAAAAATGGAAACAAAAACAAGTGACCAAGATTGGAATCAAAATTTATGGACTGGGAGAAGATCCAGGTGCAGTCATTAATGTGAAAATTATAGAAAAAACAAAAGAGTCAGTACAGCATCAACTATTGTTCAACTCATTTTATCATGAAATGGAAACAGGAGTGAAATATGAAATTCCAACAGTTGCAAAGAACCTATTTGTAGATCTAGCGGAAAATATTGCCAAATCATTAAAAGTAACTAACTGCTATGTTTGCGGGGGAACCAACCAGGGTGAACGATGGCCATGGGAAGCCATGGAAAGCAATGTAATGGATCCTGAAATATAGAAAGGGAGAAGGTAACAGGAAACAGCAATGGGTACTTCAAACAAGTATAATTGGAAGGAGTTGCTGGCAAAATCTGGGAAATTGAAAACAGGAAGGTAACCTGGAATGTGAAGGAGGTTACCTATGGAATGAAACTAGGAGAAAATGGGACAAATGGGGAAAACCACTGGAAATGGCTGCCCAATTCGAAAATGGGACTAATGGGACAACCGTACCAGATGGGTGGCCAACTCCGGAAGGCCATTATTGGATTTGTGGTAGATTGGCTTATGCCTATTTGCCAAAGAATTGGACAGGATCCTGTGTATTAGGAGCTATAAGACCCAGTTTTTTCCTGTTACCCATAAATCGGGGAGAACGATTGGGAGTCCAAGCGTATGCTGAAGCTGATGAGCTAAGGCAAAGACGACATAAAAGGAGTCTACAAATAGGGCATTGGAAAGATAATGAGTGGCCACCTGAGAGAATAATCGCCTACTATGATCCTGCTACGTGGGCAGAAGATGGGTCCTGGGGTTATAGGACTCCAATATACATGCTTAATAGAATTATTAGATTGCAAGCTGTAGTAGAAATAGTTGTAAACAAGACAGGAGATGCGTTAGGACTGATTGCAAAACAGAATACAAAGATGAGAACAGCTTTATACCAAAATCGCTTAGCTCTAGATTACTTGTTAGCGCAGGAAGGAGGTGTGTGTGGAAAATTTAACCTTAGTAATTGCTGTTTAGAAATCGATGATGAAGGAAAAGCTGTAAATGAACTTGTTAAAGAAATGAAAAAAATTGCACATGTCCCAGTTTAAACTTGGAATGGGATAAACTTAGGAGGGATGTGGGGCAATTTCTTTAATAATGATTGTTTTAATAGGATAGGAGTAATTGTATTAGGGATATTTACAGGTTTATTAATTATCCCATGCTTAATACCTTGCTTTATTAGATTAATACATTCGGTTATACAAGGAATGCAAATATCTGCTGTACCTATTGATCTTGAGGAAGGAAAAGAAAAGACTCATTCCCGAATGATAATAAAAACCGAAAATGATCCAAAATTGATTCCAATACAGCAAGTATTGACTCGATTGGAAACTAAAACACAAATCAATACTATAAAGGAAAAGATGGGGGATTGTGAGATATATACATCTGATTTGTGGAAATTAGGAGCAATATTGAGACAAGATGATGAGATATGACCTCTCCTTGTATAACCACAGACTAACGGTTAAAAATGTACTGTACATAGTTCCTATATTTTGCAAGAGACTTCCTAATAAACTGGCTCAGGCCAGTTTTGTTATAGAGGAAGGTATCTTGGGCGCATGAGCAGAGGACGGAGGTCGTTTTGGAGATGAGCCAAGAACAGAGAAGACTCTAGAAGATGAAGAGAGTATGCGTGGAAACGAGCCAAGAACAGAGAAGATTCTAGAAGATGAACAGAGCATGCGTGGGAGTTATTTGCATAGACCCACCTTTTCTTAGAATGTTTGGGAATATGTATAAGTAAAGGGAATATAAGCGGGAAGCGAGAACTGTGCGCGTGCGTGTTGGTGGAGCGCCGACTCCCCGCGCACCCAGCGCTGTTTGCTTACCTTTATTCGCTTAATAAATTGCTATTTAAAATTTATCCGTGATCTTTTATTACAGGTGACACCTCTGGGCACCTAAAGGCTGTATGAAGGGTAACTCCTGCCTGGCCAAGCTGAGAGCCTGCAGTTGTGCTTGAGGAGGCAAAGAGTGGATGTGGTTTTCCTCAGGTTCAGCCCAGCTCTTGGCATGGTCTCCCTCAGCACTGCTTTACCCAAGGGAAGCCACTGCAGTCTGGGTGGGTGAACAAACAGGAGAGTGAAGCACTTGTGTCAGCAGAAGCAGCTCCAACAGTTCAGGAGCTACCAGGGACATCCCAAGCACCAGGAGATGCAGGTGCCTGCTGCCACATGTGCAGCCACCACGACACCAGAAGGAGCAGCATAAGCCAGGGCCCTTCTCCTGCCCCAGTATTCGCAGAGCCAGCAGTGCCACCATCAGTCGGGAATGTTGGGCGGCTCCTGAGAGCGTTAGTGGAAGCTCCAAGGGCAGCTCAGCATTGTGGAAAATCTGGTGCATTTCCACTGGCATTGCCAGAGCCTGCCAGGACCTTTGCTGCGTTCACCTGTGGCTTCCAGATTGCCCAGGGTCCTTCCTGCTCACCATGGGCCCTGGTGCCCCTGGAATACCTGCAGGGCTTCTGAGCTCCACCAGGCCACCAGGGCTCCTGCCTCTGTCTAGAATGCACATCTAGGTTCTGTGAGCACACCAGGGTCCATGCTGTCTTGCGGAACACTGGTGAGACTGCACAGGTTGTGCCAGATCCTGCCAGGCCCAGCCACCTTCTGCAATGCCTAGGGGGCTCCTGAAGGTCTTGCAGGGACCCAGAGGTCTGATAAAGCCAGTGGGAGCCGAGCGGGCATCCCAGAAGGTGGCAAATCCCGGGAGGGCTCTGGCAACGCCTGCAGAAGCTTGCCAGGGATTGCGGCAGGGGCAATGGCACTGGCGGGTTCTGTTAACCCTGCAGCAGCCCTGCAGGGGCAGAGCGCAAGGAACGTGACCACACCAGGGAGTGTCACAGACCGGATCACAAAGTGCCCTGCTGTGACTCCGCCACCAAGGGCAGGAGGCGCAGGGTGTCCAGGGCAGGCTGGAGCTGGAGCTGGGATAGCCCCTGTGCCAGGAGCTTTCCTGCTCTCAGGAACCTTCTCTGCAGCTCTCTTTGGACCCAGCCAGGATGTGGTGGGCTACCTTCATCTGCCGTGGCCTTCAGTGGGGAATGGGGGCACTTGCTGGGCCCGCTGCTGCACGTCTGAAGGGAAATGGACTTGGAGCTGTGCCTCCTTGTGCTTCACAGGGGAATGGTTCAGAGAAGTCATCCTGGATTTCCTGGGGCTCCTGCCAGTGCGTGCTCTCCTCCTCCTGGAGCCCCTTCATTGAGAGGCCTTGGAGAATGTTTCAGTAAAGACTCAACTGAAGAAGGCATCACATTCCTCACTACCAACATCAGTGTCTTCTGCTTCACAGTTGCCACATCTTTGCTAGGAAGACAACATAGATGCTTAGAAAGTCAAAGGCCAGCACTACAGCTCTTTGTCATGGATGAGGATGGAAGCCTCACAGCCTGGCTGTTAGGGTCAGCTGTGTGACCTCTGCTCGCACATTAGCACCCTTCCTGCTCTGTCCCATCTCCCTTCAGCTGTCTCAGTGCAGAGCTGTCAGTCTTTCTTGCCACCAGGCTCCACAGCACACTGGTACCTTTTTGTCACACCAGCATTCACAACAAGGCAAAACCAATTTCTTCCTATGGCTGCTCTCACTAGAGCAACATGTCACAAATGGTTTGTGGGTTTAATCCTTTATTGTGGGCAAACTCAATCCCCCCGTCTCACAACAACCAGCATTCCAACTACTCTGTAGGCATTAGAAGGGCTACTGGCCCGGTCATTAAGGGCTATTGGCACCACAGCATCCTAGAAAGGATTTTAACATCCATCCCCAAGGTCACACAGGTTAACATTTGCTCAGACAGCTTTGCATTCTGCCACACACACATTATCCAGGATCTAGAAAGCAATAGCATCACACAGAGATGGAGGAACCGCATGAGCCCTGCTCCCTGTTGGGATTTTCTGGCACGCACCTGCCCTTCCAAGCAAAAAGGGAGGTGCAAGGTCTGAACTGACCCATTTTATCACAGTTCATCAGAGCACTTCCCTAGTTCGTCCAGCAGCGACTCAGAAACCTGCCTCAGGGCTTCCTTCCAGCAGCAGCTCACAAACACAGAGAAGGGCCCAGGGCTCACTAGAGGCTGCCCAACCGAAGCAGAAACCATTGGGATGAGCAAGTCTGTCTCAAACCAGCAAGGTCTTCTGCAGCCTGGCCTACATCCACAGTCCATTTCACTGGGCTACTCGAGAACATGCTCAGCTTTACACAAGAAACTTTGTGCTGAACAGGGACCAGCCCGCTCACCCCTTTGCAGTATACCCTGAAGATCACCTAGCTAACAATGAATCCTAGAGATGGGAATTCTGAGAACAAATGCAGATCCACCTGCACCTGAGGGCTAAATAGTCATCAAGGGGGGAAGTTAAATACATGGAAGATTTATCTGCCCATGTTCTGAAGCAAAAGGGTTACAGCACATAAGATGCTTGTTCACCACATTTTTGTAGGAGGATTTTCAAATCCCTTACTTTGTGGGCAATCTTCATCCATCCCTTGGTGCCTTGCTACACTCGTGATGCAGGTCTGGACCATCCTCTTTCAGTACCCCATTGCTGAATGGCACTTGGCTCTCTTCAGGTAGCTTCAGAGCATGAGGAGTTTCACTTGGCACGCAGCTCTGCTCAGCACATCTGTCAGGGCTTGCAGATATGCTCAGTGACTCTGAACACTGGCCTAATGCAACAGACAGCCTTGTGTTCTGCAGCGGCCTCTCCGCACGTGTCCCACCTTCAGACGCACCTGTGCTTTCCTCTTGAGATCCTATTCTAGTTTGTTACTGTTGTCCTCAAGAGTGCTGGCCTGAATTGTTACTGGCAGGCATGGAAGGTCTTGTGAGAGACCCAGCCTCTCATCTGTCTGAGAGAGAAGAGAGGGCAGCTGCAACCCTGCTGGCAGCAGGGAGGTTGAGGTTTCATTCTCTGTGCATTCCTCTTCCAGCAAGGGAAGCAGTCTTTGAGGAACACATGGTTCTGTTTTGGGTGCTGAATCCTCCTCAGGTGCTTCTTCCTGCTGTTTTTCAGTGGCTATCGTTTATTCGTCTTGACAAGCTGTCTGCCTTTTTAGACAAGATGAGATACATCAGCAGCCAAGAAGTGCTAGCGCTCCAGGTGTGGCAGAGGGGATGAAATTCCACAAGTGTAAAGACACTTTAGAGAGCCTCAGCAATTCTATCTAGAAGGAAAAAGAGAAAACATGTTACAATAGTCATAGGGAAGGGAACAGGAGCACTAATGTTTCCTAAATGCCTTGAGGTATTTCTAGTAGCATCAACAGGTTTGTTTTCCAGCTGCTCTTTCAATTCACATCTCTGCTCTACCAGCAGACCACAGAACAAGATCCTTACCTATGACCAGGGATCTCTGGACATTTCTCACCATTATAGTCACCACTTTCACCTTTCTTCCCCTTTACACTCAGAACAATTTCACCTTCTTTCTCCTGCCTCCCCTTTGCAGGCCAGTACTACACACAGGGACAGCATCTAGCACTGCAGTTTCTCCAGCAGCAGGCTGGGTTCACAGCACAGCTGGACCACAGGCATCCCAAGACACAGCAGGTCTCCTCATCTCTTTACCTGAAAGGCAGCATCCCATTCCCGAGGGCTCCATAGGCTGACAATACATGCTTCTCTAGAACATAACTCCTCACTGAAGGGGAAGGGCTTGGCACATGTTCTCCCCCAAAGTGTTGCAAGAGGCTGGTGTGCAGGCACATGACACAAGCCTGCAGTTCAGGAGGAGCCCAACAGCAACATGCAGCTCCTCCGGTTACTTTTACACGCATGGTGGAGAAATTCCTCAACAAAGAGCAACTCCAACCTGAGGAAGCAAGTGTCTCCCCATGACCACTCGTCCCTCTAAAAAGATTTCACAGTAGTGAAGGTGGGAAATATGCTGCAACACTCTTAGAACAGTGGTATGGATCTCGCAAAAGCAGCCAGAATAGAGAATCCACTACCTAGGAAACCAGCTCCAAAGCCTGTTCTACATGAAATTTATTATGTTGGCAGCTGCTCCACTGGACTTTCTAGTGTTGAAAGCTGTCTCTTCTACTTCAGAAAGTGTGTGAACCCTTTCCCGCCTGGACTCATATCCCAGTCACGCTCCCCATCCACACGCCTCCCCTGGGTTATATGAGGCAGGGCGGAGCAGCCTTTCCTTTTTCTTCAGGAAAGCCTACAGCTGGCACAAAGATTTGAACAGAGCCCCGCATCCCCAGAACAGCCCCTTGCTGCAAAGCCCTCTCAGTTGCTATTTTCACTGAGCAGGAATTCAAGGAAAACACCACGTGTCTGACAGTGCTTGCATGCACCAGGCTTTTCTCCAAATTGGCCACAAGACTTCTGCCAATGAGTAACAAAGAGAAAGATTGTTCGCAGGAGATAGCAAAGGCCTAGGAATGGGACCCACCCATTGGAAAAGAGTATGAGCTGGTTCTTCTTGGCAAGTAGACATTTCTTAGACAAGAGAACTCCTTAGACAGGACATCGACTTAGGCAGGACATCGACATCGACTTAGACAGGACATCGACTTAGACTTAGAAAGGCAGCCATCAACTGTGCTTAGTCTGTCGCCAGTGGAAAAACACTTCTGTTATCAGAGCAAGCTCATCTGAGTATGACTTCCAGATACCACGCTCCTTTGGAGCCTCCATTTTCACCAGCAGCTGATTCCATTCCAGCTAAGGGACAAAAAAACGTGCCTCCCTCAGACTCAAACTGAGCATCCAAGACTCAGAGAATTACATATTCCTTCCAGATTCCTCACCTCCTCCAGCCACTCCCTCCTATCCCACAGCAGCAAACACAACCTCATCCAAGCTAGCTTGGACACCAGCCTGGCTTCCCCACTGCTTGTTGCAGAGTCGCAGAGTCATAAAGTCATAGAATGGTTTGGGTCAGGAGGGACCCTAAAGCTCATCCAGCTCCTACCCCTGCCATGGGCAGGGACACCTTCTACTGGAGCAGGGTGCTCCAAGCCCCTGTGTCCAACCTGTCCTTGAACACTGCCAGGAATGAGGCAGTCACAGCTTCTCTGGGCAAGAGTCTGCCAGTGTCTCACTACCCTCAAAGGGAGGAATATTTTCCCAATATGGAATGAAATTAAATGAAATAAATGAAATAAAACACTGTTTCCACTTGGAACCATTGTGTGTCCATAAAAATGATGCTGGGGATGAAAAAATATCTGACATTTCAGGCAAATAACAGGCTCATCATTATTTAACTAATAGTCAGTGCATGGACTAAAATGGAACAGCATAGTATAGCACAGCACAGAACAGCATAGCATAGAATAGTTCACTGGGGAGGGACCTACAACAACCACCTAGTCTAACTGCCTCACTAATTCAGGGCTGACCAAAAGTTAAAGCATTGTCCAAATGCCTCTTCAACACTGATAGGCTTGGGGCATCAATCACCTCTCTAGGAAGCCTGTGCCACCCTCTGAACACCCTCTCTGTGAAGAAATGCTTCCTTCTATGAAGCGCGAGCCTCCCCTGACTCCCAGGTGTCTTGTCCCTGGATCCCAGGGAGAAGAGATCAGCACCTCCCTGGGGTTTTAGCTCCTGACAGCAGTTCTTCTTCTCTTTGTTTACCAGCATGTGTATAAACTCAAAGCAGTGTTCATAAATAAAGTGAGCATTCATTTAGCCTTGTGGATTCCCTGGCATACCTGGATTACATTTCTAAGTAGCATCTTGCCAGAAGGTGACAAAGATATCTCCAAAAAAAAAAAAAAAAAACCTGAGAAAAAGAAAAAACTCTGGGGTCGGAGGGGAGACACAGTTAGAACTGATTAAAGTAAATGAAAGACAAAGCAAAAGCATCCCCTTCCCACCTGCTCTGACTGTACCTGCTTTGGCTTATGGGTTAGCCACAGGGAGGGTGGAAGCCTCGCATCTCTCTTTACAAGTGTTCTCTCTCTTGTTGTAAAAGCACTGCAGCCTCAGGTGCTTCTGGTGTCGGAGCCCCACTTATCGTGATTCTTAAAGCCAACTCACATCTGGTCTGAAGTGCGGGGGTTGGTTTTTGGTTTTATTTCTAATACACGTATTTCTGGACGTGTGTCAGAACAGAACCTGAATCTTAGGGTGGTGGTAAAAAATCCCTGGAAAGCTTGCCAAGTATTGCTGCACAGTTGTCCTGAGTTCAGCCCTAACAGTTCTTTTTCTCCTTCTTAGCAGCCAACCTCAAATGAGTTCAGATTTTTTTATAAAAGATGAACAGAAGCATTGATTATTTCTTCATTGTCTTACATTTTGGTGTTTGGTTTTTGGTGTTTTGTTTTGTTGGGGGGCTTTGTTTTGACAAAAAACAGACATGTGGACAGGCTGGGATTCTGCCATTATTTCTGTTGTGCTGCAATACCCCTTCTCCTTCACAGATAGCTCTAAGATACTCTAAAGAAAAGTCCTAGTTCCAGGGCTGGTCTGACGCTTCCAGTAAAAATCCACTACTTTGTCACATTACAGTGTACATATAAATATATATATACAGATATACATATATACATGCACAAATAAAAGATACGTGGCACTGCGGGCACTCCAACCCCCACAACAGTCATGGCAACTATTCCTACCCCAGCAAGAGGCAGCACAGCTACTCCAGCCCCTGCAACAGGCACTGTGAAAAGGTGACCGATGAGCTTCTGGTAGAGCTGTCATGGAGACAGAGGAAATGCAGCAGCTCTCCAACTTGCCTGGTCTCTCACAGGATCTTTCTGTGGTGGGGTTGCTGAAGGCAGAAGAACAACAGTTGCCATCATTACTACAGCACCGGCAATATGGCGCCAACCAAGACTCCCTGATTGCCATCCATGAGCTGATCCATTGATTGGAGAGCCCAGGAGTGCCCAGCAGGAGCCATTCACCCTTCAATAGCCCCACAGGGCCTGTGCACAGCCCAAATTGCAGTTTAATTGTAAGCTCTATCAAGTGACCCAAGGAAGAACAATTTCAAATGGGACCCTGAGCAACAACAAGCCTCTGAACAAATTAAACAGGAGATAGTTCATGCCCTTGGGCCAGTCTGGACTGGGCAAGATGTGACAAATGTGCTCTGCAGCACAGCTGGGGAGAACGGTCCTACCTGGAGCCTCTGGCAGAAAGCTCCAGAGGAGACTCGAGATTGACCCCTTGGCTTTTGGAGTCAGTGATACAGAGGATCTGGGGCTGGTTATGCCCCAACTGAAAAAGAGATACTGGCAGCCTATGAAGGGGTTTGAGCTGCTTCAGAAGTGATTGGCACTGAAGCACAGCTTCTCCTAGCACACTGGTTGCCCGTGCTGGGCTGGAGGTTCAAAGGGAACATCTACACATCATACAACTGATGCTATATGGAGTAAGGGGGTTGCACTGATGACACCAATGAGCTCAAATAGAAATCCCGGTTGTCCAGCAATCTTGGAAGTGATTATGGACTGGCCAGAAGGCAACGATTTTGGAATGTCACCAGAGAACAGATGCTGAAGAAGCCCTACCATATAACGGACGAGAAAAATCTCCAGTACTTTATATCTGCTTCCTCACGGATGGCAGCAAATGCCCTGTGGAGGTGGTTGCAGCAACGGAAGCAGAGCAACTGGCAGCGCAGAGGGAAACCCATCCGGGCTGCTGCATTGCGGCAAGGTATCGCTGCCCAGATGCAGAATCTGGTGGTGAAGGTATGCCATGGAGATGTTCATGTACCCAAGAGTTAGGCCACTGAGGAACATCAGATGATGGCTGAAGTACAAATACGGCGGGGCCTGGCACATTGACTATATCACACTCCCACCAAACTGCCAGGGCAAGCGCCGTGTGCGTACCATGGTGGAAGAAATCATCGGATGGCTGGAAACATACGCTGAGCCCCACACCGCTGCCCGGAACACTATCCTGGGTCTTGAGAAACAAATCTTGTGGCGACGTGGCACCCCAGAAAGAACAGAGTCACACAATGGGACTCATTTCTGAAACAACCTTGTAGACACTTGGACCAAAGAGCATGTCATTGAGTGGGCATATAACATACCCCACCATGCACCAGCCTCTGGGAAAACCCAACGGTACAATGGGCTGTTAAAAACTACACTGAGAGAAATGGGTGGTGGGACTGTCAAATACTGGGATACACTTAGCAAAGGCAACCTAGTTGGTGGAGTGGAGTGAAGTGGAGTGGAGTGGAGTGGAGGGGAGGGGAGGGGAGGGGAGGGGAGGGGAGGGGGGAGAGGAAATGGGAAAGGAAAGGAGAATGGAAAGGGAAATGGAAATAGAAAAGGCAATGGGAAAGGAAGGAAAGCAAATGGGACAGGAAAGGAAAGAAGGAAAGAAAATGGGAAAGGAAAGGCGAAAGGAAATGAGAAAGGAAAGGAAATGGGAAGGGAAAGGAAAGGAGAACAGAAAAGAGAAAGGAAAGGGGAAAGGGGGAAGGAAATGGGAAAGGGAAATGGAAATAGAAAAGGAAATGGGAAAGAAAGGAAATGGGACAGGAAAGGAAAGAAGGAAGGAAATGGAAAAGGAATGGAAAAGGAATGGGAAAGGAAATGGGAAAGGAAAGGAAGTGGGAAGGGAAAGGAAAGGGGAATTGAAAGGAGAAAGGAAGAGAGAAACGGGGAAGGAAATGGGAAAGGAAAATGGAAATAGAAAAGGAAATGGGAAAGGAAAGGAAAGAAGTAAAGGAAATGGGACAGGAAAGGAAAGAAGGAAAGGAAATAGGAAAGGAAAGGGAAAGGAAAGGGAAAGGAAAGGGAAAGGAAGAGAATGAAAAACAAAAGGGGATAAAATAAGCAGGAAAATGAAGCCTCCTGTTGTCTTTCCGAAGTCTCAGGTTTCACTTCTAAAGCCTCGTTTGCAGGGTCCAAACGCTCAGGTTCAGTTTACAAAGGCTCAGGGCACGCGTGGACACAGCCGCTGAGAGCGAGGCTGCGGCGGCAGCGGCTTTTGAGCAGCTTTTACAGCGGCAGTGGCTTTTACAGCAGCAGCAACACGCGCGGCGGCAGCGGCAGCTCTCGGCGGCTCAGAGCCCTTCCTCCGCCGCTCCCCACAATGGTGCCCCCCACCCCCCTCCAGCCACCCGCTGGGGCTCGCGGCTGCGCTCGACCCTCCCGGAAGTGGCAGCGCCGGCGCTGGGCGAGCCGCAGCCGCTCGGTCTGGCGAGGCAGCACCGCCCCCTGGCGCTCCCCGGCCCGCCCCCAGGCCGCGCTTCGCCACTCCATCGAGTTCCAGGAGTGACTGACACAGCAGTCAGTCAAGAGAAGTTGCTCCAGGCCCCTCCCCATGACTTCCCTTTCCGATTTCTGGGACCTTTTGTCAATGCATTCTGTCTCTGCGTTCACAGCCGCAGCATGAGCAGGCAGAGGAGAGCAGTTAGGGGAAAGAGAGACGGTTTATTGGCCCGAGAAAGCGTTCACAGTGAGCGCAGGCTGCAGCACGATGTCCTCAGTGCAGCTCCCTCGGGTCTGGAGCTAGCAGCTGGGCGCTACTCCTCCACTTGTGAGCTGATGCAGGACAAGCAGGAAGCCCTGCGCAGAGCCTTCAGCGCCCTCCTGAAGCGGGATGGTCGTCGCTGTTGGGCTGCTTCTGCATCCGGGAGGGTGGTGATGCGTGTGGGGAAAGGAGAGCTGTAGGTGCGGGGCTGGGCGGGCACCAGGCAAGCTCCTGCTGCCACCCGCCACTGAGGACTTCCCCCAGGAGCTTTCCACTGAACACTTTCAGCCCTCACCCAGGGAGCAGAGGCTGAGGCACGGCTGAACTCATGCACATGCTGCTGCTGACCTGATCTTTGTGCCAGTTGACTCAGGGACGTACCTGGTTCCTCCTCAGTGTCCTGAACACTGGCAGGTGACACTGCCAGTTCATCCTTGTGTAATGGTGAGGAGGCAACGTCTGTGCTGGCCTCTCTGAGGTGCTTTTTCGGTGCTCTCTTCAGCTTGCGTCCAAATAAGACCTGCAGAGCTCTGTTGATTACTGTGACTTTCTGTGAGGCAGGTTCCTCTCTCTGGGCCTGTGCTGTTGTCTGCTGCTCATCCACGCTGGGATCTTCCTGGGGCTCTGCAGCCACAGGATGCTCCGTGTCCTGAACTGCTGCAGATGCCATTGGTGCCATTGACACATCCACATGGCTTTGGGCCACGTGCTCATGCTCCTGACACTTCTCGTCTCTTTTCTGGATTACAGCCGAGGCCTTGTGCAGGATATCACTCACTAGGCGCTCGGCTATTTCCTGAAGAAGCAGCTCCGTTGCTGTGGGGCTGAACAGGTCAAATGCATTTCTCTGTCCCTCTGCCACAGCCTCCTGCATTTGAAAGCCAGAGGAAACTGGTGCTGGTGCTTTCTCCTCCACTTCTGCAACGGCAGCGAGAGATGTGCAGTGCTGCTCTTCCTCAGCAGCTCCAGCCAGGGTAGCAGCTGATGGCTCGGTGTCCGTGGGACCGGCCGGGACAGGAGACATGCTCTGCAGGTCTCCGACTGCCTCTCCTGCTTCACCCGTGGCTGCTCTGCTTTGGCTGCTGGGTCTAGCCTGGATATCCACTCGCAGGTCTTGGTAGAGCTCTGGGACCAGGGGGTTGACCCAGATGTTCTGTAAATGTAAGACTTTTACTCGGGACATCATGTTCTCAATGTCCTCAACACGCTGTCTCTCCTCCTTCGTGGGCAAGGCTGCTGGCTCCTCCTGTAAACACATAGCAGAACATCAGGAGCTGACAGCTCTCCCCAGCCGTGTCTCTCTCAGGGCTGCAGGTAGCTGTGTGGGTGCTGTGCCATGGGCTGCCTTCTCCCCTGCTGCCCTGTGACCAGCACCAGGGCTGGGTGGTGCACTGGCCCCCAGTTGGTCTCTGGGGGTGCTGCTGGTGGCTGCTCACTGGGGAAGTTCCTCACGGGCTGCTCTCCTTCAGGGCCTTTGCTCCAGAGGAGGGGTGTGGGACGCAGAAGCAAGAGCACAGGCAGGGGAGGGAGGGAATGTCAGCAGGATGGCACAGGGAGCACCAGCAATGTCCCTGCCACATGCACCTTATGGTCAGGGGCTGCCTGCAGGACGTTAGGATCACTGATGCCTACCACACACGTGAAACTCACCTGGTGCTGAGGGTCCTGTATCAGGAGAGAAGCTGCTGCTTCTCCTTCATCGTCTGCTCCAGGAGCAAGATGGGGTATTGCAGCCTCTGCCCCAGGGATCTCATGCCATGACATTGCCACTTCTTCCTCGTGTTCTGCCAGGGAGACTTCTGAACTGCTGTCCTGTTTTTCAGCTTCTAGAGACATGGGAGACACGATGTCTTCTCCAGCCTCACCTGCCACTGGGACAAGAGGAGCTGAGCAAGACTCTGCCTGAGACTTTACAGCCACAGGAGACTCTGCGTCCTCATCTGCTGCAGGCCTCATTGCTCCCTTCCGCACATCCACATGGTTTTCATCAATGTCCTGCTCTTCCTGACGCTGCTTGTCTGTTTCCTGGCTCACAGCCGAGGCCTTGTGCAGGATATCACTCACTAGGCGCTCGGCTATTTCCTGAAGAAGCAGCTCCGTTGCTGTGGGGCTGAGCAGGTCAAATGCATTTCTCTGTCCCTCTGCCACAGCCTCCTGCATTTGAAAGCCAGAGGAAACTGGTGCTGGTGCTTTCTCCTCCACTTCTGCAACGGCAGCGAGAGATGCGCAGTACTGCTGTTCCTCAGCAGCTCCAGCCAGGTTAACATCTGCTGGCTTGGTGTCCGTGGGACCGGCTGGGACAGGAGACATGCTCTGCAGGTCTCCGACTGCCTCTCCTGCTTCACCCGTGGCTGCTCTGCTTTGGCTGCTGGGTCTAGCCTGGATATCCACTTGCGGGTCTTGGTAGAGCTCTGGGACCAGGGGCTTGACCCAGATGTTTTGTAAATTTACGACTTTTACTTGGGACAGCATGTTGTCGATGTCCTCCACATGCTGTCTCTCCTGTTCCGCTGACACAGATGCTGGCTTCCTCCCTTTGCTTATGGCTGTGGCCTGCAGAGGTTCATCTGTTGCTTTGGTGGTCTGTGGGGCAGGTGCCTGTCTCTGTTTCTGTGCTGCTGCCTCCTGCTTGCCAGAGTGATGGGATCCTTGTGACAGTGCCACAGGAGGGAGAGGTGCCCACTGCTTCTCAGGAGCTCCGGCCAGGCAGCTCCTCTTTGGCTGCTCTGAAGTTTTGATGTTGGGCAGCAGGGGCAGACGCTGGGGAAACAATTTCTGGTGCAGCCCCAGCGACTTGCTGTTGAGGCTGCTCTTGCTGCCTGCTGCGGGCATTGCTGGCAGGTGCTCTGGTGCCTCCCAAGTGCTCCTCAATGTGTGCTGAGTGGCTGGGGCCGTGCTGCTGTTGGCTGCCAGATAAGTGACTCTTCTCATTTGTGTCCCTGCAGTTGTTGACTGCTGGCAGGGTCCCTGGCTGCCAGTGCTGTGCCTGCACAGCCCTGTGCTCATGTTCCCTGAGCTCTTCATTGTGGGAGCAGAGACTGTGGACCTGAGTAGAGCAGGCTGACAGGTCTCCAGCCATTTATCTCTGCTGCCATAACTGGGGACACGGCGCAGCTGGGCAGCAGCTGTTAGAAGCTGCTGTGGGTTGGTGCTTGAAGTGATGATGGCTGAGTCGCTCACACTGACAGAAGCTGCAGAGGCTGCTGGTGTTACAGATGGCAGCCTGCAGCAGCTGCTGACTGCTCTTGCTGAGCAAGGTGATGGCCGCGGTGCCATTGTCAGCTGTGGTGGCAGATGGAATGTCTGCTCCTGTCTCGACTGGCTGGTGCTGAGAAGCACCCCTTGGTCCCTCAGGCTGCCCATCTGCAAAAGAAGCCGAGGAGAGAGGTTGTGTGATGGTGTCCCTTGCGCCCAAGGCCCAGCTGGCTGAGCTCAGGCAGTTGGGCTCCCCTGCCAGCCCCAGGGCAGGCCTCAGGCCCGCAGGTGGCTGCCTCCTGCTCCCAGAGCCATCTGGGGAGAGGGCTGGCCACCCGCAGTCCATGGCCACTTCCCAGAGCACCCGGCATGTGCGGGCAGCCTGCAGGGCATGGCACGGGGTCTCAGCTTGCTCCCTTCTGCACCTCCCGCATGCCTGTCAGCATCTCCCTGAGTCGGGAAGACGTTTGGCCCTGTCTCCCTGGGGCTACCTACTTGTGCCTGCTGGATGGCGACAGGCTGAAACCTCTCTGGATAGGACAGCCGTGGCAGTGTGATTCCATGGTGGGATGACGCCTGGCTCGAGCTGCCCTGCGGTGCTTCCTCGGGCTGCCTGTGGGCCACCTGCAGGCAGGAGGAGGAAAAGGTGCGTGATGGAGGCGGCTGCCTTGGCACCGTAGCCCCCTCAGTGCCGGCACTCCTGGTGCAGGCAGCGAGGCAGCTCTGAGCGGCCCCGTCCCACCATTGGCCTCTCCCTCCTGCTCCGGCCCTCACCTGGCGCCTTCTCTGCTCACTTGGCCTGCCCTCAGTGGGCTCGGAAAGGGCATTCGCCTCTTTACCCGCAGGCATCTTCCACGTCCTGGGACGCTGAACTGCCTTGGGCTTCCAGGGGAATTGCTGCCTCCTGAGGGAGGCTGCTCCTCTGGACTGAGGTACTCCAGGCCTCTCGCTCCTTATGTACCCCCTGGTCAACATGGTGTCACCCCACGTCACAATAGCCTCTGGGCACGAGGAGCACCCCCTACATCACAAAGCCCTGGCGGCTGCCATGGAGATGACCACGCCCGTGACTGCTCCCAACCAGTCCCAACCGGTGATGGGCATCTCCGCAGTGACCACCGAGGCTTTGTGATGTTGGTGCCATTGTGCCCATGGCTACTGGGCACACCCGACCTGCTCCTGGCAGTCATAGAGTCAACTAGGTTGGAAAAGACCTTTTAGATCATCAGATCCAACTGCTCCCCAGCACTGCCAAGGCCACCACTAATCAGTGTCACTGAGGGCCTTGTCTGCATGGTGTGTGAACTCTTCCAGGGACAGTGACTCCAGCACTACCCTGGACAGCCTCTTCCAATGCCTGACTACAGCTGAAGTGAAGAAATGCTTCCTAATCTCCGACTTCTGGGACCTTCTATCCATGCATTCTGTCTCTGCCTTCACAGCCACAGAGCCCGAGTGAGGAAATAGCTGGGCACGTGAGGTCAGGGAGGAAAGCGAAGGCCATATGTGTTTCCATGCAACACTACAGCTTCCCAGACACGGTGTTTAGAGCTGGGTTTCCAGCAAGATCAAGTTGTTCTCCGCTTGCTCCAGTTGCACTGTGGAGCTTTGCGTGCCAGCCGCACACAGGGTGGCCAGGAGTACGAGGTAGTTTCCCAACCCCAAACACAAACCAAGAGCTGTGTGCGCCTTCCTGCACAAGTACCTCTGCAGCCTCAGGCCCACCTCCATGTCCTTCCTCTGCTGCAGCCCAGGGGACACAAGGTCATAGATTGGGGTTAGCTGCAAGACCCCCCACGCTCAGTTGGTTGGAAGCTATCGGATGGGGAAGTGGGGGATTGAGCTGCGTCACCCATCTGCTGCCCATTTTCAGTTTTCCTCCTGGAAACACTGCTAGCTTGTTGCAGCAATGCAGCTCTGGGTGGGGACGTCAAATTTAGGAGGAAGCCCCTTGCTTTTAATTGTCTTCTTCTGAAACATGGAATCAGACTCTACAACTCAAGGAGAGTTATAAAGCAGGTATGTTTATTACGGCGCCGGGTGCAAGGGGGATCACTCCTCCTAACTTGCACACCTAGGGGTTAAGCGAGCAGATATTTATTACACACAAACATACATATTCATTAGGTTCGTGAGAGAGCGGTGGGGATATTACAATTAGTTTAGGTACTCATTAGCATAAGTCTCCTCCCTTTTGGCGCTTGCACACTGCCCTCCGATGGTCGTGCGCAGGGGTCTTCAAGATGAAGTAAGCAGTCTTCCTCAGGGTGCACTTTTCATCTTTGGCACAGTTGGATGCCCCAGTAATCACAGTTCGCTGAAACCAGCTGTACCTGCAAGTTTCTGTGAGCTGGTAAAGATTTAGGGCTGTGTGACCTTTGTACAAAATGGACTGCAAGCAGGACAGGATGGGGAGACAAGGAGTATCCCAAGCTAGCAGATGTTTGGGAGTCAGTGTCTCCAAACTAACTGATAAATTAGAAGGATAGTAAGAAAGAATTCACTCATTAGAAGGATGGAAAGAAATAATTCACTCTTGTTAGTAAGACTACTAAATTTTGTTATCACACCACAGACTTACAACACAAACCTTATTCTCTATCTTAGACCTAAGTTAAAAGCCCCCTATGTTTTCCAAGCACTTGCTTTCCTTCTATCACTTTCTCCATTTTTTGTTGGGTTTTTTTGTTACTATTTCCCAGCTTCCTGGGTTAATAGCCTCCTTCTTTCCTCCATGCGCTGCAGTAGATGCTTGAGGCCCCTGCACAGCTCGGGCCTGGAGCAAACAGTCCTGCTTCCTCTCAGCTTCCCGGACATCTTTCAGCCTACTGACAGGGTCCCACAGCTCAGTCACCTGCTGCAGGAGGACCTGCACCAGGGAGCACCGAGTGCAGCCCTGCCCATTGCGCACCCTCGCCTCAAGAGACCAGCAGAGGCACTTTCAACACCCTGAGCTCTGCGCTGCAGCCTCCCCTCTCATCGGCTCTGTCTGGGTGCCTACGCTGGCCACCGCCGGGGCAGTCAGAGCAGAGCTTTCAGACCGGGCCCTGGTCATAAGGCGAGTGCTCACCATCCTGCTTGCCTGCCAGTGCCAACTGCCACGCCAGCTGCCTCCACCCGCCCTGTTTGCCCGCCCTGTTTGCCTCTCTCCTGGTCGCTTGCAATCCCTGGGGCAGGTGTTTAGCCAGTCAGGGTGGTGCCGTCCTTCCTGGTGCTGCCCCCTGTGAGTCCATGCTCACGTCAGCTTAGCTGCCGGATCCTGGGGAAGTCCTCTCCAGGACTTGAGGCTCACTCGGTGGCTCTCGACACTGTGAGTTGAGGCTGCCGGAGGCTGAGCTTCCCTCCGCTCTGGTGTTGAAGGTGGCGTCTCTCGAGCTACTCGCCTCAGCAATTCAGCTACTCACTTCAGCAATTGTCAGGGTTGTTAGGATTCAGGTTAGGATTGCTTCATTCTCCTGTTATTGAAACCTAACTTTTGCTGGATGCGCCTCAAAGGAGAATGCCTCAGGCTGTTACAGAACCTCACTCTTTAGTCTGCTTTCGCAATCACAACAAAAAAAGCTGCTGCTTTTTTCCACACTGGATGTTTGCTATCTCATATCTTTGCATTAGGGACGGGTATTCGATCAGAGAGTGAGACAGAAGCAGAAGCCTCAGAAGTTCACGTTTCTCCGGGCTCTTCACCAGCGCCTCAAGTTCCAAAGCAAGGAGAAGTCCACGGCAAAGGTGTTATTTTCTACCTCAGGAATAAAGTTGTGGTTGGAATGGTATTGTGGAACATCTTCAGCAGGATGCCTATTGCTTGAAAGGTCGGTACAGGGCTAGTGTGCTGGACAGGGAGGCTTGCTTAGGTCAGGGATTTTCATGTGGAAAAATCAATCTACCAATTGAAAATGAGGATGAATAAATGCAGATGCTGTGTCTGGAACGGAGCTGTGCAACATCCAATGGTAGCCCTGCCTCAGGTGGATTCTAGGAGATGTTCTTGGGCTTTTCTGCATGTGTGTTCAAAAGTCTTACAAAAAAGAACTTGCGTCAGGTTTATGTTTCAAGCTTTGCCTTTGCAGGGCTGAAATTTCAGGCCTGTAGCAAGCACAGGCAAGAATCACAATGGGCTGAGCATCAGCATGAAATGTCCTATATTTGTGCTACTTTTTCTGATGAACAATGTCTAAAACAGTCTTAAACTGTCATCCTAGATACCCCGCCACAAAAAGTCAGGTTAGGAGCAGCCCTGAGTAGGTGCTTAGCCTGTCTCCATCCCCCATATTCTGTCTCCATACTCCTAGGTAAGATCAGCTATATTGGGTCACTTGTTAACATTTGGAGGATTTCAGTAGTTTGAGAGAGATTCCATACCATCTCCAGGTGATCTGTCCCAAAATGAACTATTCCTAGTGGTGGAAGTTTCCATTGGTACCTAATCAGAAGCTTTTAGGATGCACTTTAAACCTATTACTACTTCCACCCCACAAAAGAGATGATTTCCTTCCTTCTTGTAGCAGCCATTCCTCTAAATCAGAGGGTCAAGTGTGTGCCTTGCCCTCTTCATCTCATCATCTAAAAGGTAGGTTTGCAGGTTTAAGCTGCTTACGTGGGCTCCTGTAAGTCAATGGAAAAGAACCTAGCTGGCTCGTCCTCTCAGAGCTGAGATGAATCACTTGTTGAAGGTACTTGTTCTTCAGATCTGTAAAGGGAAACCTAGGCATCAGAAAGAAATCCTGCCGGGGCTGTGAGATTGTGTTGGAGAATGGCTTATTGAGCAAGGTAACGGATCACTGAAATCACTTTGTGAGCAGAAGCCCGTTTAAGATATATTACAGTACTGCTGCCTTGGAGTCCAGCACTGTAAACAAACTATCAATAGACAATGAAATCATAAATTGCGCACCTGGAGAGGACTCATTATCAGAAGGAACAATCTAGTTTTGAACAAGATGGAAAGTACCTTAGGAACTGAAATTGAAGAACAATTGCAAAATGTAACTTGCTAGATAATTATATTTAACAATGATTGTTAGCTAGTTTTGACCAATGAGAATGTAACACGGATAGCTTGCAACCAATCATGTAACAATAAGTATGATATAATCGGTCGTTTGATTCATATAAATCAGAGTATTTTCTGAAATAAATTTAAGCTTGCTTGATCAACCATATTGGTTCTGCTGCTTGCTTCCCCCGCGGTCGCAAGTGGCGCCCGAACAGGGACCCCCAATCCCTGTTTCCACCGGACCATGGGGTAGGATCGGAACGGCACCGACAAGCAGCGGTCAGGGGGCAAAAAGACACAGTCGAAAAGATGAGGAACATGAAGATAAAAAGATAATAATAAGAGATGTCCGTGCCTGGGCTAAGAAGAACAAAAAGAAAGAAAAAAGAAAATATTGAGGAAGCTCGCCACGCCGATATTGTTGCTACCCAGGGTGAAGGCTGCATCGAAGTCGCGCGCAATGGAAAAAGAGGTAGCAATGTCTTTATTACAGTGCTTTCTAGAAAAGCGGGGAGTAAGTCCTAAGGACATTAATTCAAAGGAGCTGTCAGGCTTGGTAGAGTTGGGAATGAAAAAAGGGTTTTTTAAACAGTCAGACCTGTTGTTTGAAGTTGCGGAATGGAGGGCATATGGTGATTGTTTATGGGACATGGTGATAGATGACGATAAAAATGCCAAAAAGTTAATGAAAGTCTGGCGGGAAGTTATTAATTGTTTAAAGAAATATAAGGAAGAAAAGCGAATAGCCGCCGTAGCACAGGAGCGGCTAGATGACACAGGTGTGCCTGATGATCGGGGAAAAATAGCCGTGGGGGCTCCATATATACCCCCCACACCTACTAGACAAAATATTCCAGTTAAACCATTGTCTTCCCCTTCTAATAATAATAACAATTTGGCAAACAATTCAGATTCAAATCCACCTACTGCACCGTCCATGGCTGATATGCCAGAGATTCAAGAAGCGTACAACCCCACAAATAATCCCACAAATATTAACACCCCTGAAACTGTAAATTCTAAACCAACCAAGGTACGCTCACTTAAACGAATTGATTGGGGTGCAATTTCTAAAGACTTGATAGCAACACAAGATTATGATGTCTTGGAAATAATAAATGAACATCAGGCTTTTCCTGTCCAATTTGAAGATCGTGGCGATGGCACGCTTCAGGGAAATTATTATCCCCTAAGTTGGAAGTTGTTATCTCAGTTAAGAAGCACGGTGAATGAGTCAGGTTTGCATAGTGAGCCTGCTAAACAGATGCTAAGCTATATTTGGGGAGGAACTTTGCTATGTCCGGAAGATATTAAGTGTATTATGAAAATAATTATGACACAATCTCAACAATTACTGTGGCAAGCACATTGGCGGCGATTGTGTGAGATTTCTGCCCACACTCCTAGACCCCCTGGAGACCCACTTCATGGCGTCACGGTTGAACAATTAATGGGGAGAGGCCCCTTTTCCATAGTGGATCTCCAGGTGCAGGCAGGACCTCATATTATCGTGGAAGCCATGCGTACTGCCAGAGAAGCTATAAGTCTAGTCAAAACTTCTCCTCCGTCCCCATCTTATATGTCAATAAGACAGGGGCGGTCACAATCATTTGCCGATTTTGTAGACAAAGTAACTGAAGCTATAAATTATTCAGATGCTCAAGAGTGGATGAAAGGTGCCCTTTTGCGACAATGTGTGTTAGAGAACTGCAATGCCATGACAAAAAGCATCCTGGCTACTCTGCCAGCAGATGCCACTATAGAACTGATGTTAGATTGCATGAGCAGGGTCCCCGTTGGACCACAAACTATGATAGTGGAGGCTATGAAAGATTTAGGGAAGAATATTTTAGAAGCCCAGCAGCAGGTTTTTGCAGCTCTTTCTCCATTGCGCACTGAAAGCACAGCCTTCACTCAGAGCAACAGTTTAAAACGGCCCATAAAATGCTATCGCTGTGGGCAAAACGGACATTTTCATCGCCTATGCCGTGTAACTCATGTGTGGTGCCAAAACTGTAACACAAATAACCATAGCGCCGAAGCATGTCGGAGCAAGGGAAAACCGGGAAACTCAAAAAAGAGCGTGAGGGGTCGCAACGCGCAGACACCAATCGCGGCTCCAGTCTCTGCAACAACAGCAGCAGCACCTTGCAGCCAGCCAGTGATCTGCGCCCAGCAACCAGAGGGAGCCTCGGCTTGGACCTGGCAACCGCAGTAGAGATCATCTTGACTGACAACCGTCCTCAGAAAATCCCCACTGGTGTCAAGGGACCAATTGTTATCAACAGCCAGCCTCAAGGAGCTTTGTTATTGGGACGCTCTTCTGCCAGTTTAAAAGGACTGTTTATATTACCAGGTTTAATTGATAGTGACTTTACTGGGGAGATACAAATAATGGTTCAAACACACTTTCCACCGATGATTGTAAAAAAGGGAAGCAAAATTGCTCAATTAATACCTATTCCACAGTTGATTGCAGATACGACCAAAGAGGTTATCCCAGTAAGAGGAAATTCTGGCTTTGGATCTACAGGAGAATTAGCTTTGCTTACCATGTCATTAAATCACCGGCCAGTTGTTGCTGTGAAAATTGTGCATGAAGGTGAACAGCTACAACTATTAGCTCTGTTAGACACTGGAGCAGACATCACCATTCTCTCCAGCACACAGTGGCCACCTCACTGGCCATTGCGGGCTATGATGAGGGGTGTAGAAGGCGTTGGTGGTACCGTACCAATCCAACGCAGTGTAAACAGAGTTCAAGTTGTCTTGGATCAACGAGTTGTGTTCACGCACATCACAGTAATGCCTTTACCCTCAGGGGTAAATATGTTAATTGGCCGTGATGTTTTAAATCATCTGGGACTAGTTCTCACAGACAAGCCTTTTTAATTACGGTCACTGCAGAATGGACTTTCCCGATCCAACTCACGTGGATTATTCAAGATCCTGTGTGGATCGAGCAGTGGCCGTTGAAAAAGGAAAGTCTGGAGCAAGCTCATTTGTTAGTCATGGAGCAGCTGCAGCAAAGACATCTTCAACCGTCGACAAGTCCATGGAATACTCCCATTTTTGTTATTAAAAAGAAATCAGGAAAACCTCGCTTGTTACATGACCTGCGAGCAGTGAACAGCCAAATGCAGACAATGGGAGCACTTCAGCCAGGTTTGCCTAACCCAGCAATGCTGCCGCAGGACTGGCATTTGCTAATAATCGACTTAAAGGACTTTATAAGCAGTTTAAAATTTCTTTGGAGGAAGCGCAAGGAATTGTCAGAACATGTCCAAGCTGTAGTCATCATGGTCCTGGCCTGGGATTGGGAGTTAACCCTAGGGGTCTAGGTCCATGTCAACTATGGCAAATGGATGTAACTGATGTTTCAACTTTTGGTCGATTGAAATATGTGCATGTAACAGTTGACACATATAGCAAATATATTTGGGCCACGGCCCAAACGGGAAAAAGGATTGCATGTAATTAGACATTTGACTCAATGTTTTGCAGTCATGGGGGTGCCAGAAAAAATTAAAACAGATAACGGCCCTGCCTATGCAGGCGAGAAAGTAAGAAAATTTTTGCAGTTATGGGGAGTGCAGCATGTCACAGGAATCCCGCACTCTCCAACAGGTCAAGCTATCATAGAAAGAATGAATCAAACTTTAAAAATGTATCTACAGAAATACACAGGTATCACAGATGTTCATGAAAAATTGGCAAAAGTGCTTTTTGTTCTTAATCATCTGTGTATTTTTGGAGAGAACGATGAACCTTCTGTAAATGTACATTCAAAACTAACCAAACAACCACAAGAAACACCCTTCTTTGTGCATTATAAAGATCCAGCTACAGGTATCTGGAAGGGTCCAGCAGAAGTTAAATATTTAGGGCGAGGCTATATGTGTGTGCTTACACCTACAGGTCCTCAGTGGATACCGTCGAAATGGACCAAGCCTGCTCCTGCTCCTGCTCCTGCTCCTGCTCCTGCTCCTGCTCCTGATGCCACTCCTCCCGCAGACACTTCTGAGCCAGCACCTTCCTCAGGAACTGACTGCCAGTCGTAATGCAGAGAATATATGGATGAAGTGGGCTCATGAGGCGGGAGTAAATGATTTCTGTTTATCTTTGCATCAAGTAGGAAATCCATTTAAAACCTGTTTAATAGGCAGTCCTATCGTTAATCTTTCTGAATTTACTGAAGAATGGGTAAAGTTGTCAACCCCTCTGAATGACACGATCATAAAAGAAACTGCTAATTTTGGCTCTTGGAGCTTTATGTCTACCCTAAATGCCCTATTAATAAGGAACCTTTCAAAAGTAATTTTGCCCCCACAAGAATTAAGTTTATTAGGTTCATAACAAGCAGATGGATGTGTGAAATTTAGTCCTATATCTAATGGAAAAGGCCCAGTTGAAACTGTTGTGTCACCCTTAGATGTTAAATATAACAATCAGTCCTTTTGTTCCACACAGGACATAAGGTATGCAGAAACCAGGGCCAAGGCATTACCTCCAGGTTATTTTCTAATATGTGGAGATAGAGCCTGGCCAGGTATCCCGTGTAAACCATTTGGTGGACCTTGTTACCTTGGAAAGTTAACCTTGGTAACTCCAATGAAACATCAATTGTTACAATTTTCCCAAATTAATCAAGAACAGCACCGCTTTAAAAGAGACATACACATTTTATATGAAAATTGTTCTGACAAGGTAATTCTGTGGGGCACAGCAGCAACAATTGCATCTGCTATATTTTTGCCACAACTTAGCTCAGCATATAATGCTTTAGCGCTTAAAGCCCTGACTTGTTGGGCAGGGAAACAAATCAATATAACCTCAAAAATTTTGTATGATCTTGCTACAGAAGCTGATAGTTTAAGGAAAGCTACTTTACAGAATCACGCTGCTATTGATTTTTTGTTGTTAGCTCATGGTCATGGTTGTGAGGAATTTGAAGGAATGTGTTGCTTTAACCTTACTGACAAATCCCAATCCATACATGATAGGATAAGACAACTGAATGATAATATGAAAAAACTGCAAGAATGGCAAAGTCCTTTGGATGCATTGTTAAATGGATGGGGTCTTTCAGGATGGTTAAAAGAATTGGTTAAACAAGGATTTATTATCTTGATTGTGCTTATAATAGGAATGTTGATTATTGCATGTCTTATATCTTGTGTTAAATCAATGGCTATAAAAACTATGAACAATGTATTATTAGCGCAAAAAGAAAAAGGGGGAATTGTTGGAGAATGGCTTATTGAGCAAGGTAACGGATCACTGAAATCACTTTGTGAGCAGAAGCCCGTTTAAGATATATTACAGTACTGCTGCCTTGGAGTCCGGCACTGTAAACAAACTATCAATAGACAATGAAATCATAAATTGCGCACCTGGAGAGGACTCATTATCAGAAGGAACAATCTAGTTTTGAAGAAGATGGAAAGTACCTTAGGAACCGAAATTTCAGAAGAATTGCAAAATGTAACTGCTAGATAATTATATTTAACAATGATTGTTAGCTAGTTTTGACCAATGAGAATGTAACACGGATAGCTTGCAACCAATCATGTAACAATAAGTATGACATAATCAGTCGTTTGATTCATATAAATCAGAGTATTTTCTGAAATAAATTTAAGCTTGCTTGATCAACCATATTGGTTTTGCTGCTTGCTTCCCCCGCGGTCGCACCTGAGCAATGTCAGAAACCAAGCAGAAACCAGTCAAATTGGGGGTACTTGGTGGATATAGCAGCAGCGCAGTGATTCCTGCAGACACCTTCAGAAGGAGAGAACAAGGGCAGATACCTCAGTCTAGGAAGGAATTGCAACAGCTTATGGGTCCTCCAGGATACTGGAGGAAATATGGACCTGGATTCTCTATCATTGCTCACCCACTGTAGTCACTGTTATGAAAGGGAAAACATGGGAATGGAATCCAGAGCATGAGGAAGCAGGAAATATCCTAATACAGGTATTGTAGCCATACCAGCCACTGGGGCCTGTACACCCCCACCACCCTCTCATAATAGAATGGGGGTTTGCTGAGCATGGCTCTTACTGTGACCTAATCAAACTGGCCCTGATGGACCAAAAAGAGCTTTAATGTTCAAGTCACCTCTTTCAAAGACACTGAACTGAGATATTCAGAGTGGGAAAAGGAAGTCTTGTCTTTAGAACCAGCAGTAAAACAAACTGAGAACATTGATCAAGAACAAGCAGTACAAAGCATCCATTCAATCCATTCAATTGACTTGACAGCATCCCAAAGGGAACTGCTCCTCAGGATGGAGCTGCACAAACCCACTGTCAGAAAATGGCATGCCTACCTATAGGGGGTTGCAGAGGAAGTGAAGTTACCTGAAGGACAGACTGAAGTTTCCAAACTACTGCAGATGCCTGTAAATGCAGAGCCATCAGCGTTACAACAGCCTTTCAAACCCTCACCAGGTTTAGAAGCCCCTCCCTTCACCGAGGGAACACCAACAGAAAATACCTGGTTCCCCGGTGCCTCAGCAGAAAGGAACACAGAATCATAGTATCAGTCCTGCTGGAAAAGCCCTTTAAGCTCATCCAGTCCAACCCTTACCCCAGCACTGCCAAGGCCACCACTAACCCATGGCACCGAGGCCTCATCTCCACGGTGTGTGAGCACTTGCAGGGATGGTGACTGCAGCACTGCCCTGGGCAGCCTGTTCCAATGCTGAGCACCCTTTGGGGAAGGAATTGTTCCTCAGCTCCATCTAAACCTGCCCTGGTGCAGCCTGAGGCCTTTTCCTCTTGTCTCATCCCTTGTCCTTGGGAGCAGGGCGCAGCCCCCTCCTATCTTCATCCTCCTCTCAGGCAGCTGTAGGGAGCGATAAGGTCCCCCCTGAGCCTTCTCTTCTCCATCAGAACCCCCCAGCTCCCTCAGCCCTTCCCCATCACACTGTGCTCCAGGCCCTGCGCCAGCTCCATTGCCCTTCTCTGGCCCTGCTCCAGCACCTCAATGTCTCTCTTGCAGTGAGGGGCCCAGACCTGAACACAGGATTCCAGCTGCAGCCTCACCAGTGCCCAGTGCAAGGGCACAATCCCTGCCCTGGCCCTGCTGCCGCACTGGTGCTGAGCCAGGCCAGGATGCTGGGGGCTTCCTGGCTGCCTGGGCACAAGCTGCTCATGCTCAGCTCCATCAATCAGCACCCCCATCTCCTTTCCCAGGAGCACTTTCCAGACGCTCTTCCCCAAGCCGGGAGCGTCGCTTGGCCTGTTGTGGCCCAAGTGCAGGAGCCAGCACATTGCCTTCTTGAACCTCACCCCATTGGCCACAGCCCATGAATCCAGCCTGTCCACATCCCTCTGCAGAGCTTCCTACCCTCCAGCAGATCAGCGTTCCCACCTCACTTGGTATCATCTGCAAATTTACGCATCCCTGTATGGAGCAGCACAGAACAGTTTGCACCCGTATAGAGCAATACATTATGGCCCCAGATACTGCTGGCGTTTCAATATCCCAGTGCTCCCAGTCCCTGCTGCAAGGCTCTTACTCATCCCCTACCAGTCCTCCTTGCTTATTGTCTTATAGGGGGAACACCCCAAAATTGAACATCCTACTCAAGGGCTGCCCCCAGCTTCCTTATACTGGGGGGAAGGGGTGTTGTAGTGCCCCATAGCATGTAGTTTGGGTGAACAAGAAGCGGTTTGGGGCTGGTGGCTTTGGGCTGGGGGGTGGGGAGTTGCTTTTTTGGGGCATCCCCATTTGGGGTGGGGGTGTTTGGTGAGGCCCTTCCAAGATCTTGGTCCCTGGATTCATTTGGGAGGGCCTGGGGATATGGTGGAATGTGGTTCACTTTTGGGCTGCCCCAGGCCGCCCATTTGTGGTCTTGCCTGCTCTTGTGGTGCTTCAGAGAGATTTAAGGTACTCCAGGATTTTGGGGGGCACCACAATTGCTTTGGGTGCCTCCAGAGGCCGCTGGGGAGCAGCATGGTTTTGGGGTGCCCCTTTATAGGAGTTCCCTTTTTGGTGGATCCACCCCCTCTGACCCCCTGAATTCACTACTGAATCCAAAGCAATGTTGGGGTCTCCCCAGCGGATTCGGGGTCCCAGAGCATCTTGGAAGAGCCCCAGGGCGGGTGCTGGGGGGACCTCACTTTTCAGGACACCCCTTTTTTAGTGGGTCTGTGCCACTACGCTGAGCTGAGGTGGCTTTGGAGCTGCAGGGTTTGGTTTTGCGGAGACTTTTTGGGATCCCGGGAGGATTTTGGGGATGCAGCCTGGTCCCCAGAATGCCGTAGGGAGGCTCAGTTATTTCGGGGAACCCCCATCTCCCGAAAATGGAGGGTCCATCAATCCCAGGACAGCTGCATCTCATTGGATGACCTAGGCAGCCCCGTAGGAATTAATGGGAGGAATCTGGGGGTTCGGGTGGATTTGGGGGTTCTAGGAACATATGGAGGTTCCGGGAGGTTCCCCAAAACTCACTGTAGGAGGCACATTATATTGGGTGATCTCCCATGTGCTGAAAAAGGAGGATACCTGTGTCGCAGGGCACCCTGAGTCACTCTGGGGTGAGCAACATTCCTCCAGGGTGGAGATGAATTGAGGGGAAAAGTTTGGGGGTTCAGAGGGGATTTGGAAGTTGGGGGGGATTCCCCAAAGCTCCCCGGTGTGGTGCAGGGACTGGGGGAACAGCCAGGGCCACAAAATGAGGGGTTACATTTGTCCCAGGGTACCCTGACTCTTCAGTGTCCCTTTAGCCCCATGGCAGTAAATGGAGGGGATTTGGGGTTCAGAAGGGAAGTAGAGGTTTGGGGGGATTTGGAGGTTCATGGGAATGTCCCCAAGGTCTACAGGGGGCAGAGTCATCTGAGGGACCACCGGAGCCCTCAAACAGGGACTAGAGCCACCAGAGACCACCCCACAAGTCATTGGGGAGGGGGGAACTGGAGATTTGGGTGGACCCTGCCAGGTTTTGGGGCTGCAGGTTTGGTCATGCTTAAATCATACATGTTAAGATCCTGGCGATGAGCTTATCCCTCAACTCAGGGGGGGATGAAACTAAGGGGGGGTTCCTGGGAGCTGGGGTGACCCCCTTGCACTGCCCCAGGCTCTGACAGGGAGCTAGAAGTTCTCCTGCCCTGACACCTTCTCAGCACCTCTGACACCAACAGCTCCTGCACACAGAAGGCTCCTGCTTCACCCCCAGCACCTCTGCAGGCAGAGCTCAGCTCCAAGCACATCAACAAGCCCAGTGCCTCCTCCTCACCCATGCCCTGCTCCCACAGCTGGGATGGCACCAGCACATCTCCTGACACCTTCTCCTCCCTTTGCAGCACGCACCCACAATGTCTTTCAAGCCAACACTAAACCAGCATTGCAAAGTCAAAGACCACGTACCTGGATGCGCAGGGCAGCCAGGGCAGATGCAGCCTCCCGACGGAGGGGTCTCCTCTGCAGTGGTTCCTGCAGGGCTCTCGCTCCTTAAATACCCCACGCTCATTGTGGGGGCCCCGTCACAGTGGGCGTCTGCAGAGCGACCACCACAGCTTTGTGATGGCGGCAGCATCATGCCCATGATCACTGGGCACCCAGGGGTGCTCCGGGAGGTGCCGCAGGGTGACCAGCGTCTGCCCAGGCAGCTCGGGGAGGTCCCTCATTTGCTGTTCTTCCACAGTACCTTTGGTCCAGAGGTGGACCATGCGAGGGGCCGCAGCTCAATCTGGGCAATGGAAGAGTGTCACGGTCACCTACGAGAAGTGGAGAGTGACCGACATTGGCACAGCAGAGAATCTTAAAGCACCCCAAGATCGCTATCGCCACCAGCCTCGTTCCAAGCTCCTGTGTCCACAGGCGTCACCAGCACCCAGACACTGAGATGGGAACCACCAGAGGAGCTGCTCTGGTGGGGCTCTAAGGGTTGAGATAACGATAGGATTAATAGCCACTCGTCACAATGCTGATTTATTGGCTCTTAAAGTTGTTGCTTTTGGTTCTCTTGCGTTCATGGTTTCAGCCTGTTGTACCTTACTTGCAGCCGGTATTTGTTATCTTAGCATGTTTCAGATATGGGTTTTGGTTTAAGGTTCTTGTTTCATTGTACTTTATTGGAATGGCTTGTGATACGGGCGGGCTCCAGAAGCCGTGGGGGGCGAATGTGTACCTAGCAGTTCGGCTGCTCTTCACCGCCCTGGCGAGGCTGTGGAGAGCCGAGGGGGGGCTGCCTCGGGAGCCGCCGGCTCCCGAAACGGCCCGGGGGAGCGGACCCGGGGAGCAGGAGCCGAGCCCCCCCACCGAGCCCAGCCCGACGGCTGCCGAGCAGAGGAAGGAGGTAGCAGAAGGGGTGAGCCCCCCCGCTGAGCCCAGCCCGGCAGCTGCCGAGCAGCGGGAGGAGACAACGGTGGAGAAGCCGAGCCCCGTAGCCGAGCCCAGCCCCGCGGCGGCCGAGAGCATTCCCCAGCAGCCGCCCGCAGAGCCCCAGTGGGATGCAGGAGACCACGCAGCACTTCCCAGCAAGGCAGAGGCGGAAGACCTGCACTCAGACAAAGAGCAGCTGGTGGTGAGAGAGCCGGCAAGCACAGCAGCTACACCAGCCCCAGTGACAAGTACAGCAGCCTCAGTTGAGAGTTCTGAAGGGTTTGAGTGGCCTTTGGGTACCCTTGAGACCTGCCTGCTGATTGTGATGGGGATCAGCATGGTGGCATGCATACACAGTGTGTTTTACCCACAACCATTTTGTGTGGTCCCAAGAGTTAAGCAGAGTGGGGTGTGGGCCTTGCCTGGGGTTAGACTACGATGTATGATGACCAAGAGAGTTTCCCCAAGCCTGGACAGCCATGAGTGGCAGTGTGTGTGGGACAGTATGGGCGAGTATCTAGTCCACTGGGCCCCTCCAGTGCTTTGGAAGCATCGCAGATGGAAGGCAGCTGTATGGAGTCCCCACCGACAAGCTGCAGAAACTGCTGGAGGGGTGGATGAATTACTTGGAGCCTGATGGGCCCATGACACCTCAGGTCATCAGGGCAGAGATGCAGCACACAGATGGACTTATGATCGAGGGGTGGACTTAGCAATGGACACTATTGCCCAGGTTTTTCACGAGTGTGAACTCTGCACACAGCCTCTCCTGCTCTGAAAGGCTGTTACAGAAAATGGAGCTTGACATCACGGACCGAATGGACTCAGCAACTTTGTAGGGATTGGTCTATGCACTAAGGGATGCTCTCGCTCCCTTTCTTTGTGTATGTGGATGTACACATATACATGTGATGGTATATTGAAAATGTGGGATCTGAGCATGATGTGAATGGTATGGAATAAGGGGTGGATAATGTCATGGGTTCAGCAGCAGCAGTCATTTTTCTCCTTCTTGGTAGCTGGTGTAGCGCTGTGTTTTTGATTTTGGGCCTGGGAACAGCGCTGATAACACCAGTGTTTTGGTTACTGCTTAGTGATGTTTTGGTCTGGTCAAGGACTTTCTGAGTTTCATGCTCTGCCAGGGAGGAGGGGAAGCCGGGAGGAAGCAGAGACAGGACACCTGACCCAAACTGGCCAAAGAGGTTATTCCATACCACAGCACGTCATGCCCAAGATGGAGGACGGAGAGGAGAGACCCAGAAGGGTGGGGGGTGCACTGTGTGGTCGGGTTTGGTTTTAGGTGGTGAGAAATTGTATTCTTTCCTTGTATTTGCCTTGTTATCATTATTATTGGTGGTAGCAGTAGTGGTCTGTGTTATACTTTAGTTACTAAACTGTTCTTATCTCAACCTGTGAGAGCTGCATTCTTTTCGATTCTCCTTCCCATCCCTCCGGGAGTGGGGGGCAAGAAAGAGGGGGGAGTGAGTGAGCAAAACTGCGTGAGTTATAGAGGCTTAAACCACGACACTGTGTCAGGGAGGAAGGTGGTGAAGTTAGAAGACAACTAAAACGATCACAGGAGGGAATAAGTTGCCTCATGAGAAGACAGATGAGGCTGGGGCACTTTGGGCTAGAGAGGAGAAAAATGAAGGGGCATGAAATCTAGTTTTATATAGCCAAGAAGGCGGTGGAATCCCGCAAGACAAGAACAAAGGAGAACTTGGTGAAACTGCTAGGAAATTGATTTAAAATGGGTGGAAGAATACATGGTTTAGTGGGAGGTGTCACTGCCCATGGCAGGGGGGTTGGAACAGGATGATCTTAAGGTCCTTTCCAACCCTAACTCTTCCATGGTTCTATGAATATTGTTGATACGCTGTGATTGGGAGAAAACTCCAGGAGCAAACTCACCAATAAAGGTTTCAAGCTGACAAGCAGGTATCCTTTCTTGCAGTGCCTGGAGACACGGGGATAGCTCCTCCTAACATGCATCCCCGTATTGCCACACAGGCCATCCTTACATAGTCCCTTGGGCATGCATACATACATATTCTTGAGGCTACACATGAACTCCATCATTGTCCAGAAGGTTTCCCTCATACATACAAAATGTGGTGGTTTTCTTTGAGAGTCGTTTACTACTTCCAGCAATCTTCATCACTGCTGGCAGTCTTTGAAGCACCAGCTTAATTAACATTATAGACATAGCAATCATCCTGTCCTCCTACTTATCAGGTAGTTTAAATGCTCCCACCCTGGACACCTGCTAGTCTGGGATACTTGCCAGTAGATGTCTACACCAGCCTAAAGGGTTCATTAACACCACAGACATAGCAATCATCCTGTCTTCCTACTTATCAGTTAACTTAACTGCTCCCATCCTGGACACCAGCTAGTCCAGATGCTTCCCAGTAGATGTTTACACCAGCTCAATGGGTTCGTTAACGTAGCAATCATCCTGCCCCTCCACCCATCAGCCAGTTTAACTGTGCCCATCCTGGACATCTGCAGGGCCCAGGCGCTCCCTATCCCAGGTCCTGTTTTTCTATTTCATTTTTCCCACATTTTTTGTACTAAGGTCCTAAGGACCCAAAACTCCGTCAACTGCCTTCAAGCACAAGTTCTTCTCCATTACAAAGCCACCAAACCCAGCCTTACCCAGAACTGATTCCATTGGGTGCCTCCTTGTCTCAGCTGTCAGGAGGAGCGCAAGGATGTCTGCTTATCCTGAGCCAAAATCCTTCAGGTTCGATGAAAGAATCCACTGCCTTGAAAACGAAAGAGATTGGGAAAAACCAAACCCTGCTGCTGTTGTTTTCAAAGGCAAGAAGAAAGAGATGAGCACCAGACAAAGATCAGGCAGCCCATGCCTTGGGGAAGGTCAGCAGGAAAACACGGCCTGACTGGATTGCAGGAGCAGAACACGGCCTTACAGAAAAGAAGGAAACGCGGGCACTGTTTCAAACCCTTTTTGCTCCTGAATGCTCTCTTCCTGTTTACAGCGTGCTCAAGCTCGGACAAGCTGTGTAAACCCTGTGTTCAGCTGAGCGCAGAGCCAGAGCACCACTGCTGCTGCTGCAGAAGCAGCGAGAGCAGATGGCACTGCCCTTGTGCACTGCCTGTCCGCAGGGGGCAACAGAGGAAGCTCAGCGCTGCCCTGCCATGGCTCTGCCAGCACCGCAGAGCAGGGCTCAGGACAAGAAGGAGGAAAAGGCTTTTTACTGTTCCTGCTTGCGCTGATTAGGCTGAAATGGAACCAACCAGGAGAGTTTTCTCCCCCCAGCCCATCCGTGCCTCTGGGGTGCCAGGGTTCTCTGACCCCCAACCTGGGGGGCAGGTGTGGGTCTGGGGAATCACTTGGGGGGAGCAGCTGTGGGTCTGGGGGGTCACTTGGGGGTTACTTGGGGGGAGATGAGCGTCTGGGAAGTCACTTGGGCATCACTTAGGGGGTAGTTGTGGGTCTGGGAGGCCACTTGTTGGGCAGTTGTGGGTGTGGGGGGTCACTTGAGGGGGCAGTTGTGCATCTGGGGGGTCACTTGGGGGTTACTCTAGGGGGAGATGTGGGTCTGGAAAGTCACTTGGGTGTCACTTGGGGGGAAGTTGTGGGTCAGGGAGGTCACTTGGGGGGCATTTGTGAGTGTGTGGGTCAATTTAAGTTCACTTGGGGGGCACTTGTGGGTTCCAGGGGGGCACTTGGGGAGCAATTATGGGCCTGGGAGTCACTGGGGGCTCACTTGGGGGCAGTTCTGTGTCTGGGGTGTCACTTGGGGGGCAGTTGTTAGTCTGGGGTTCACTTTGGTGTCACTTGGAGGGCACTTGTGGGTCTGGGGGCTTACTTGTGGTGGCAGTTGCTGGTCTGTGAGTCACTTGTGGGCAGTTGTGGGTCTTGGGGGACACTTGGGAGGCGGTTGTGGGTCTGGAGAATCACTTGGATAACTTGGGGGGCAGTTTTGGCTCTATAGGGGTCACACTGGGGGGCAGTTGTGGGTTTCGGTGGTCAAGGGGGGTTCACTTGGGGGGCAGTTGTGGGTCTGGGGTGTCACATGGAAGGCAGTTATTGGCCTGGGGGATCACTTCATGGACACTTGGAGCGCAGTTCTGGGACTAGGGAGTAAATTTGGGGTCACAGGGGGGGCAGTTTTGGGTCTGCGGAGTGTCATAGTTTAGCCCAGACCATAACTCAGAACCACGCAGCCGCTCACTCTCTCTCCTTCCTCTTCCCACACACCCCCCCGCACCGCAGTTCCCAGAGGGAACAGGAGGAGAATGGAGAGGATGTAACTGCCATGGGCTAAGATAAGAGCAGTCCATAACCAAGGTATAGCACAAACCACTGCTGCTACCACCAATAACAATAATGATGAGGGCAATAACAAGGGGAGAGAATACAATTGCTCCCCACGCACCGACCGACTCCCAGCCTGCCCCGAACAGTGAGCTAGCCCTTCGGGGTAACTGCTCCCAGCTTCCTCCTGGGGTGGCTGCGGGGTCTCTCTGCCCCCATGCAGGATGGAGGGATGTGGGCAGGGGAGGGAAGGGCAGCGCATGGGATGTGACCACGCCTGGGACTGTCACAGACCGGGTCACAAAGGGCTCTGCTGTGACCCTGCCACCAAGAGCAGGAGGCGTAGGGCGCCCAGTGCAGGCTGGAGCTGGAGCTGGGATAGTCCCTGTGCCAGGAGCTCTCCTGCTCTCGGGAACCTTCTCTGCAGCTCTCTTTGCACCCAACTGGGATGTGCTGGGCTTCCTTCATCTGCCATGGCTCTCAGTGGGGAATGGGGGCCCTGCTGGATCTGCTGCTGCACACCTGAAGGGAAATGGACTTGGAGCTGTGCCTCATTGTGCTTCACAGGGGAATGGTTCAGAGAAGTCATCCTTGTGGGGATAACTGAAAGGGCTTTATTAATGACCAATGGTAATTACTCAGTGACTGTATTAAAATCAAGTGGGAATCCAATGGTCATTTAGCAATGATAGAATTTCAATTCAACTGCAAATTCACAATGATTTGAAGATGATGTAAATGACAATTTAGATGATGACTTAGACAATGAGTTTGCCTTCCAATATCTGTTTGATGCTCCAAGAAAGCTGGAGGGGGATTTTTTACAAGGGGATGTAGTGAGCATACATGCGGGAATGGCTTTAAGTTGACGGGGGGGGGGGGGGGAGGGAAAAGATGAGACCTTAGGAGGAAGTTCTTCTGTGTGAGCGTGGTGGGACACTGTCACAGGTTGCCCAGAACGATAACCCTCCGGCAGCGGGTCTTTGCTGGTTCAAGGCATGTAGAGTGGCAGCTCTGCCCGTATTTACCACTGATTTAATGCTGATTTGATGAGAAGGATAGAAATTCTATTGAATAAGGGTCAGGATTGGGAAAATGCTCCCTGCCCGTGGCAAGATTGGAGTAATGAACCCCAATAAACACCCAGTTTGCCAGATTTGGGTGGGATTTGGGCTGTGGTGATCCCAAAAGCCCCAAAAGAGCATCCTCAGAACCCACAGAGCATCCCAGGGATGCTCCTAGAGAATCCCAGAAAATCCTGCAGCACCTCCAGAGCACCCCATGAAACCAACCAGTACTCATGCATCGCAATGACCATGGGGACCTCAGGGGTGCCTGATTCTGGAACTCCCCATGTTCAGCTGTGTGAGGCCACAGAACCCCTCAGAACGCTTCACCGGAGGCACCGGGAGATGACAGCTGCCCCACGGAACACAAGATACCAGTGGAGGAGGCAAGAGCAGCTCCTCTCGTGGTTCCCATCTTGGTGTCTCAGAGCTGGTGATGCCTGTGGACACAAGAGTGTGGAACAAGATGGGTGGCGATGGCGATCTTTGGGTGCTTTAGGAGTTGCCAAGAACACCTCAAGTGACCTCCCCAGAGTGGCTGCTTTGGACTTGGTGTGCGAGTTGTGCTGGCTGAGCCAGCAGGCAAGCGCTCCACCTGCCTTAAATCCTGGGATCTGCCTCATTTCTTATGGGGAGAGCAAGGGGCTGTGGGGATGGGACAAGGGGAAATGGCTTTACCCTGACAGGGAAGGAGGTTGAGAAGAGATCTCAGGAAGAAACTCTTCCCTGTGAGGGTGCTGAGGCTCTGGCACAGAGGGCCCAGAGAAGCTGTGGCTGCCTCACAGCTGGCAGTGTTCAAGGCCAGGCTGGACACAGGGGCTTGGAGCAAACTGCTCTAGTGGAAGGTGTTCCAATCTGCGGCCAGGGTTGGAGCTGGATGAGCTTTAAGGTCACTTCCACCCCAACCCACTCTGGGATTCCATCATTCTCTGCCGTGCCAATGTTGGTCACTCTCCACTTCTCGCAGGTGGACGTGATGCCCTGTTCCAATGCCCAAGTTGAGCTGTGACCTCTTGCATGCTCTACCTTTGTACCAAAGGCACTGAGTAAGAGCAGCCCATGAGGGACCTCCCTGAGCCGCCTGGGCAGAGGCTGGTCCCCCAGTGGCACCTCTCGGAGCATCCCTGGGTGCCCAGAGGCCATGGGCACGATGCTGCCACCATCACAAAGCAGTGGCGGTCACTGTGGAGATGCCCATTGTGACGGGGCCCCCATGGTGAGCAGGGGCTATTTAAGGAGCGAGAGCCCTGCAGGAACCACTGCAGAGGAGACCCCTCCGTCGGGAGGCTGCATCTGCCCTGGCTGCCCTGCGCATCCACGTACGTGTTCTTTGACTATGCAATGCTGGTTTAGTGTTGGCTTGAAAGACATTGTGGGCGCGTGCTGCAAAGGGAGGAGAAGGTGTCAGGAGATGTGCTGGTGCCATCCCAGCTGTGGGAGCAGGGCATGGGTGAGGAGGAGGGACTGGGCTTGTTGATGTGCTTGGAGCTCCCCTCTGCCTGCAGAGATGCTGGGGGTGAGGCAGGAGCCTTCTGTGTGCAGGAGCTGTTGGCGTCACAGATGCTGAGAAGGTGTCAGGGCAGGAGCAGCCCCTGGGCAGTGCAGCTGCTGCTGTTGTCACTGGAAGCTCAGCACAAGGGGACCTGCCTGGCTCCGGCAGCGCCCACAGAAGCTCTTGGGGCACTGCGGAAGGCAGGAGGGGTGCTGGTGGGCTCTGGTTAAGGCCAGGCCAACACCGGGCATTGTGCAAGGCTCCAGTGCTCTGCTGGCCTCTGGCAATGCATGCTGGAAGGTGACAATGGCTCTGGCAGGCACAGGCACAGCCCAGAAGCCCACCGGGCATTTCTCAAGGCGGGAAGGATCTGTTGGGTTCTGGGCACACCGGCGCAATCCTGACTGCTGCAATGCCTGCGGGAGCCCCTGTGCTCCCCCAGCAACAGTGCCAGGACAGGCGGTGTTGCTGGGCCTCCCCTGCCCTTGGCAAGTGCTGCCCCAGCCCCAGCACCACTCGGGAGCTGTGCTTCCTGAGCCAGGGAATGCTGCTTGCAGCTGCGTGCCCATAGAAAGGGCCCAGCTCCAAGAGTGCAAAGGTCCAGCCTCTGCTGCCACAGCAAGGGGCGAGGACAGGGTCAGTGTTGAACCCCAGCTGGGAACTCAGCAGCAGCAGCAGCTGCTCACTCAGAGCCCAGGTGGGATGGGGAGGAGAATGGGAACAATGTGAAACCCATGGGTGGAGATAAGAACAGGTCAGGAACTAAAATGGAGCACAATATTTTAATATTAATAATAATACCAACCACATGAATAATAATAATAATGGGTCCCCCCATATCTCCAGTTCCCCTCTCCCCAGTGATCTCTGGGGTGGTCTCTGGTGGCTTTAGCCCCTGATTGAGGGCTCTGGAGCTTCTCTAAATTACTCTCCCCCCCCTCCCCCCCCGAGTCTGGGGACCTCCCCATGAGCCCCCACATTCCCACCATTTACCTCCATGACCCAACATGCGCACTCAAGAGAGACTCAGGGTGCCCTGGAAGAGATGTCTCCTTAATTTGGGATATGAAGCCCAGAATCCCCCCTGAGCCTCCAAATCCCTTCTGAACCCCCACGTTCTCTTCCTCCAACACATCTGCACCATTGAGGAACATGGGGCACCAAGGAGAGTCTTGGGGACCTCCGCGAACCCCAGAACTTCCCAGAACCCCCAAATTTTCCTCTGAACCCTCAAATTCACCCCACTGACTTCCATGGGGAAACACAGGGCACCCAGTGAGACTCAGGGTGCCCAGGGACAAAGCTGCCTCCACTGAGGGACATGGGGGTCCCCCAGATTCCTGCCCCCGGGGAGCTTTGGCCCCTGCCACCCCCAGCCCCCCCTCAGGGGTGTCCCCCCATCACTGCAGGAGCTGCGGCAGCAGCAGGACCTGAAGGAGCTGCGCAAGAAGCACCTCAAGAGGCTCTTGGCTCTGCACAAGCACCTGGCAGCCGGGTGGAACCCCCGAACAAAGCCCCTCCTGCACCCCAAAATCCCAGCGGGGAGCCCCAAATACCCCCGACCCAAACCCTACAGCTCTGAAGCCTCCCGGGCTCAGTGCAGCCACCAGGACCCCCCTGAAATGGGGAGGTCTGAAAAGTGGGGTCCCCCAGAACCTGCCCTTGGGTTCCCCAAAATTCTTTGGGACCTCAAATCCACTGTGGGCACCACAGCATTGCTTTGGGTTCAGTAGTGAATTCAGGGGGTCAGAGGGGGTGGACCTTCCAAAAGTGGCACCCCAATAAAGGGGCACCCCAAAACCATGCTGCCTCTGCAAAGGGCCCTGGAGGTACCCAAAGCAATCATGGTGACCCCCAAACTCCTGGGGTAACCCCAAATCTCCTTGAAGCAGCAGAAGAGAAGACAGGACCCTCAAATAGGGTCCCTGTAACACCCCCAAAGTGAACTGCACCCCGCCATCACCCTGGGCCCCCCCAGATGAACCCGGAACCAAAAATCCTGGAGGGACCCCACCAAACACCCCCACCCCCAACTGTGGGTGCACCAAAAAGCTGTGACACACCCCCCCATGCTGCCTGCCCCAAATTGCTCCTTGTTGCCCCCAAACCGCACCCTATGGAGCATTCCCACTCCCCCCGGCTCTGGTATCAGGGAGAAGGGGGGGCGTACGTACAGTGGGGGGTTGCCTACTTTGGGGTGTCACCCCCAAAGAGATCACCAGCAAGGAGGTCTTGTGGGGAATGAGCAGGAGCACCTCCACTAAGGACTGGGAGGACTGGGAGGGACTGGGAAGGACTGAGAAGGGCTGGGAGCAGCTGCAGCAGGTAGTGGGAGCAGAGGGAGGGACTGGGAGTTGTTCATGGCTGCAAGCAGGAAGACCTGCAGCAGGGACTGGGAACACTGGGATATTGAAAGCCCAGCAGTATCCTGTGCCATAGTGGCCTATATTTGTCTGTATTGCTGCAAACTGGTCCATACTATCCATGGGCTGGGAAAAGAAACATCACAGGCAGGAATTTTTAGCTATTGTTGTTCTTCCTGGGAAAACCTGTTGGGCTTTAGCATCTTGTTCCATAGTTTCAGCGGTATTTAGAATGTAGTTTTGTTATTAAAGGCAAAATTTCTTTCCTTCCTCCCCTGTGTTCAAGGAGAAACAGCAACAAGGGTCCCCCTCAATCATCTCTCGTCTCTGCCTGCAACCAGAGCAGTGCTGAATTCCAGTTATAAACTGAGGGAAAAGTTTGGTTGGTTTCCTCAGTTGTTAAGAGTTTGTTAAATGTGTTTAAGTCCCATGATCTATGCAAGCAGGTTTCTGAAATTATGGTAGGGTGTAAAATTCGACTTAAAGTCCCAGGCGCTGTTGGTGACCATCCAAACAGGGAACACCCCATGGTCAGTGTGTGTTCTTTTCAAACTAACAGATTCTATGATTCTAAGAAAAGTTGATGTTTAGCCTTACCTCTGTCTCTCATCAGAGAACTGACCCTGCAGGAAGGCAGTGTGTCTGCCAGCTGAGGGAGGGAACATCAGTGCTGGCTTCAGGCTCTTTCCCGTGGGGTTCCCCTGCAGCCCCAGGGAGCCCTGGAGGGACCACAGAGGGGCAGAGGCAGAGCCACCTTGGGCTGGGCCTCTGCTGCTGAGCTGGGCCGGGCTCCTGGGACACAGAGAAATGGTGGCAATAGGGCAGCTCTGCAGAGAGACAGCTGTGCCCAGGAGCAGGGCTGGGGCACTGCCTGCAGGCACCTGGGGAGACCTGTGAGCCTGAGAGAGCTGAAAGGCCCCTGGCAGTGGAGGATGCTGAGAGCTCCCTGCAGGAGAAACCTTCCCAGCCCTGTGCATGCTAAGGCTCTGGGTGCAGGGCAATGCAGCTGCAATTGCTGGAGGGATCTCCTGAAGCTGCTGCCTCGGACAGTCCATGAGATCTGTCAGGAGGACTCTTGGTTTGTCTATGTAGATAAGGAGGAGGATGTGGTGCAGAGCAGGGCTTCCCTCTGCACCATGCGAGGGACAGGACAAGGCAGGTCCCTTGTCCCGGGCTGGCTGCAGGGTGTGAATGTGGGTGTGCAGCCAGGGGTGCCCAGCGCTGTCCTTGCGAGCAGGGTCCCTGCAGCCCAGGGGCTGTGTGCCAGGGCAGGGACTCTGCTGCCTGCCAGGGTCAGCACTCAGCCTGCCCGGGAGCTCCCCACTGCACTGGGGGAGAAACTGTGAGGGAAGGAAGAGCCCCTGGCAGGGAAGGGAAAGTGTTGTTGTGCACTGGAGAGGGTGCTGTGTAGGTGAAGCTGCTCAGAGCTCCACATCAGTCTGAGCACATTTGCAGAGGGTCCTCCCTGCCATGAAATGGGAATGAAATAAATTTATATGATTCATGATGATATAACATGATAAAACATAAGTTGTATGATATAAAGGATATGCTATGAGATGAGGAGGATGAAATGAAATTAAATGAAGACAATAAATGGACATGAAATCATAGAATCATAAAATAGTTAGGGTAGGAAAGGACTTTAAGATCATCCAGTTCCAATCCCCCTGCCATGGGCAGGGAGACCTCCCACTAAACCATGCCACCCAAGGCTCTGTCCAACCTGGCCTTGAGCACCGCCAGGGATGGAGCATTCACAGTGTCACTTGGAGGTCTCCTGGAGGGCAGCTGTGGGTCTGGAGAGTCACTTGGGATCACTTGTGGGGCAGTTTTGGCTCTATAGGAGTCAGATTATGGGGCAATTTTGGGTTTCTGTGGTCAATGGGGGTTCACTTGGGGGGCAGTTATTGGCCTGGGGGGTCACATCAGGGTCACTTGGAGCGCAGTTCTGGGTCCTGGGTGTAAATTTGGGGTCACACTGGCGGGCATTTGTGGGTCTGGGGAGTGTCATGCTTTAGTCGAGCCGTTAACTCAGACCACGCGGCCGCTCATTCATTCTCCTGCTTCCTTCCGCTGGCACCCACAGGGAACAGGAGGAGAATGGAAAGAATGTAACTCCCATGGGTTGAGATAAGAACAGTCCAGTAACTGAGGTATAACACAAACTACTGCTGCTGCAACCAATAATAATAATGATCAGGGGAATAACAAGGAGAGAGAATACAACTGCTCAACACCCACCAACCGACTCCCAGTCTGCCCCGAGCAGGGATCTGGGCCTCCCAGTTGACTCCCCCCAGTTTCCCCCAGGGGCAGCTGCAGAATCTCTCTGCCCCCCTGTGGGATAGAGGGATGTGGGCAGGGGGAGGGAAGGGCAGCGCATGGGACTTGACCACACGCCGGGGACTGTCACAGACGGGGTCACAAAGGGCCCCACTGTGACTCCATCACCAAGGGCAGGAGGCGCAGAGCATCCAGTGTAGGCTGGAGCTGGAGCTGGGATAGTCCCTGTGCCAGGAGCTCTCCTGCTCTCGAGAACCTTCTCTGCAGCTCTCTTTGCACCCAGCCGGGATGTGCTGGGCTTCCTTCATCTGCCATGGCGCTCAGTGGGGAACGGGGGCACTGCTGGATCTGCTGCTGCACACCTGAAGAGAAGTGGACTTGGAGCTGTGCCTCATTGTGCTTCACAGGGAATGGTTCAGAGAAGTCATCCTTGTGGGGATAACTGAAAGGGCCTTATTAATGACCAGTAGTAATTAATCAGGAACTGAATTAAAATCACATGGGAATCCAGTGGTGATTTAGAAATAGTTGAATTTTAATCAACTGTGAATTCCCAATGATTTGAAGATGATGTAAGTGATAATTTAGATGATGCCTTAGACAATGAGTTTGCCTTCCAATATCTGTTTGAAGCCTCCAAGAAAGCTGGAGGGGGATTCCTTACAAGGGCATGTAGTGATCAGACAAGTGGGAGAGGCTTTAAGTTGACAGAGGGGGGTGAAGAAGATGAGACCTCAGAAGGAAGCTCTTCCCTGTGAGTGTGGTGGAACACTGTCACAGGTTGAAAGGTATCTGTCTGGCAGTAGGAAGCTCTTCCCTGTGAGTGTGGTGGAACACTGTCACAGGTTGAAAGGTATCTGTCTGGCAGTAGGTCTATCCTGCCTCAAGGCATGCAGAGAGGCAGCTCTGTCTTTGTTTACCACGGATTTAATATAGATTTGAGGAGATGGAGAGTACTTCTATTGAATGAGGGCCAGGACTGAGAAAATGCTCCCTGCCCGTAGAAAGATTGAAGTAAAAAATATCCAACAAACCCCCAGTTTGCCAGATTTGGACTGTGGTGAGCCCTGAAGCACACACAGAGCATCCTGAGAAGCCACAGAGTGTTGCAGGGAAGCCCCTAGAGAATCCCAGAGAATGCCTGCAGCACCTCCAGAGCACCCCCTGGACCCAGTCAGTGCTCATGCATCACAATGACCATGGGGACATGGGGACCTCAGGGCTGGCTGATTCTGGAACTCCCTGTGTTGAGGTGTGTGAGGCCACAGAACCCCACAGAACCCACCATCAGAGACAGTGGGAGATAACATCTGCCCCACAGAACACAAGCTGCTGGTGGAGGAGGCAAGAACAGCTCCTCTGGTGGTTCCCATCTCAGTGTCTGGGTGCTGGCGACGCCTGTGGACACAGGAGCTTGGAAAGAGGAGAATGGCAATGATGATCTTGGGGTGCTTTAGGAGATTCCAAGAACATGCCAAGTGACTTCCCCAGAGTGGCTGCTTTGGAGTCGGTGTGGGAGTTGCACTGGCTGAGCCGGCAGCCGAGAGCTCCGGCTTCCTTGAATCCTGGGGTTTTCGCTCATCTCTTGTGGGGAGAACAAGGGCCTGAGGGGATGGGAGAAGGGGGAGAGGCTTTAACCTAACAGAGAGGGGAGACTGAGAAGAGATCTTAGAAGTTGTTCCCTCTGAGGGTGGTGGGACACTGGCACAGAGGGCCCAGAGAAGCTGTGGCTGCCTCACAGCTGGCAGCGTTCAGGGCCAGCTTGGATGGGGCTTGGAGCAAGCTGCTCTAGTGGAAGATGTCCCTGCTAATGGCAGGCATTGGAACTGGATGAGATTTAAGGTCCCTTCCACCCCAACCCTGTCTGGGATTCCATGATTCTCTGCTGTGCAAATGTCGGTCACTCTCCACTTCTCATAGTGGGCCGTGACTCCCTGATCCATTGCCCAGGTGGAGCTGTGACCCCTCGCATGATCCACCTCTGGACCAAAGGTACTGTGGAAGAACAGCCCATGAGGGACCTCCCTGAGCCGGCTGGGCAGAGGCTAGTCCCCCAGTGGCACCTCCCAGAGCACCCCTGGGTGCCCAGTGGCCATGGGCATGATGCTGCCGCCATCACAAAGCCGTGGTGGTCGCTGTGGAGACGCCCATTGTGATGGTGCCCCAACGGTGAGCATGGGCTATTTAAGGAGTGAGAGCCCTGCAGGAACCATTGCAGAGGAGACCCCTCTGTCGGGATGCTGCATCTGCCCTGGCTGCCCTGCGCATCCAGGTACGTGGTCTTTGACTTTGCAATGCTGGTTTAGCGTTGGCTTGAAAGACATTGTGGGTGCGTGCTGCAAAGGGAGGAGAAGGTGTCAGGAGATGTGCTGGTGCCATCCCAGCTGTGGGAGCAGGGCATGGGTGAGGAGGAGGCACTGGGCTTGTTGATGTGCTTGGAGCTGAGCTCTGCCTGCAGAGGTGCTGGGGGTGAAGCAGGAGCCTTCTGTGTGCAGGAGCTGCTGGAGTCAGAGGTGCTGAGAAGGTATCAGGGCAGGAGAACTTCTAGCTCCCTGTCAGAGCCTGCGAGTGTGCAAGGGGGTCATCCCAGCTCCCAGGAACTCCCCTTAGTTTCATCCCCCTCTGGGTTGAGGGATGACCTCATCGCCAGCATCCTCACAGGTATGATTTAGGGGTGACCAAACCTGCAGCCCCAAAACCTGGCAGAGTCCATCCAAATCTCCAGCTCCCCCCTCCCCAGTGATCTGTGGAGTGGTCTCTGTTGGCTGTAACCCCTGTTTGAGGGCTCCGGTGGTCCCTCAGATGACTCTGCCCCCTGTAGACTTTGGGGACATTCCCATGAACCTCCAAATCCCCCCAAACCTCCACTTCCCTTCTGAACCCCAAATCGCCCCTCCCCCCCCCATTTACTGCCATGGTCCAACAGCAGCACTGAAGAGTCAGGGTACCCTGAGAAAAATGTAACCCTCGTTGTGGGACATTGGGGGTTCCCCAAATCCCTGCACCACCCCATGGAACTTTGGGGATCCCCCCAATGCCTAAATCCCCTCTGAACCCCAAAACTCTTCCCCTCAACACATCTCCACCCTGGGGGAACGTTGCTCACCCAAGAGCGACTCAGGGTGCCCTGGGACCCAGATACCCCCCATTTTTGGCACATGGGAGATCCTCCAATATAATGTGCCTCCTACAGTGAGTTTTGGGGATCTTCCCTCGAATCTCCAAATATTTCTTCAACCCCCAAATCCCTCCAACCCCCAAATTCCTCCCTGTTATGGCAATGTGGCTATCTAGGTCATCCAATGAGATTCAGCTGCCCTGAGATTGATGAACCCCCCATTTCCAGGTGATGGGGATTCCCCAAGTAACTGATCTACTCTGAGGCATTTTGGAGAGCAGCCAAAAACTCCAAAATCCTCCCAGGATCCTCTAAGATCCCCCCAAACACAAACCCTGCATCTCCAAAGCAGAACCAGCTCAGCGTAGTGGCACAGACCCGCTAAAAATAGGGTGCCCTGAAAAGTAGAGTCACCCCAGCACCCACCCTGGGGGTCCCCCAAGATGCTCAGGGACTCCAAATCCACTGGGGAGACCCCAGCATTGCTTGGAGATCAGTAGTGAATTCAGGGGTCCAGAGGGGGTGGATTCACCAAAAGGGGCACCCCAATAAAATGGCGCTCCAAAACCATGCTGCCCCACAAAAGGGACCTCAGGGCACACAAAGGAATCGTGGTGCCACCCAAAATCCTGAGGTACCCCAAATCTCCCTGAAGCACCACAAGAGCAGGCAGGACCCCTTAAAGAAGTGCCTGGGGCAGACCCAGTGACCCGCACCTCTCATCATCCTGGGCCCTCCCAGATGAATCTGGGGACACAAAATCCCGGAGGGGACCCACCAAACACCCCCACCCCAATGGGGATGCACCCGAAACGCAGATCTCTACCCAAAGCCACAAGCTCCGAATTGTTCCTTTTTGTCCCCAAAACACACTCCATGGGGGACTACAACTCCCCCCATCCCAGTATCAGGGAGCTGGGGGACAAAACTAGAGTGGCAGGGGGGCCTAATTTGGGCTTTCCCAACCAAAAGAACTCCAGAAAAGAGGTCTGGTGGAAGATAAGGGGAATGGGAGGACTGGGATATTGAAACCCCAGCAGTATCTGGGGACATAGTGACCTGTATTGGTCTGTACTGGTGCAAACTGGTCTGTATTGCTCCATACTGGGATGTGTACATTTGCAGATGACACCAAGTCGAGTGGAAGCATTGGTCTGCTGGAGGGTAAGAAGCTCTGGAGAGGGATGTGGACAGGCTGGATCCGTGGGCTGTGGCGAATGAGATGAGGTTGAAGAAGGCAAAGTGCCGGGTCCTGCACTTGGGCCACAACAAGCCCAGCAACACTCCAGGCTTGGGGAAGAGCGGCTGGAAACTGCTCCTGGGAAAGGAGCTGAGGGTGCTGATTGATGGAGCTGAGCATGAGCAGCTTGTGCCCAGGCAGCCAGGAAGCCCCCAGCATCCTGGCCTGGCTCAGCACCAGTGTGGCAGCAGGGCTAGGGCAGGGTTAGGGTTAGGGTTAGGAGGAGGATGTGCTGCAGAGCAGGGCTTGCCTCTGCACCATGCGAGGGACAGGGCAAGGCGGATCCCTTGTCCCGGGCTGGCTGCCGGGTGTGAATGTGGGTGTGCAGCCAGGGGTGCCAAGCGCTGTCCTTGCGAGCAGGGTCCCTGCAGCCCAGGGGCTGTGTGCCGGGGCAGGGACTCTGCTGCCTGCCAGGGTCAGCACTCAACCTGCCTGGGAGCTCCCCACAGCATTGGGGGAGAAGCTGTGGGGGAATAGAGCAACTCCTGGCTGGGAGGGGAAGTGCTGAGTGGGTGATGGTGCTCCAATCCCAAATAACTCTGAGCACGTTTGCAGAGGGTCCTTTTGAAAGACACTGAAGCAGTGTTTGCCTGATAGGGAAGGATCCTGAGCTCTGATTTTTCTCACTCTTGGTGGGCAGGTTGGGCAGTGGGAGCTGGGAATTTACTTCTCTGCTTTGGAGAAGGCACCGAAAGTCTCATCAGGACTTATCTGAGCTGCTCCTGAGCCCCTGCACAGGCAGAGATGACCCTGGGCAGAGCCCGGCTGCCAGGAGGGCTGTGCAGGGCAGAGCTGAGCACACAGCCCATGGGATGGGTGCTGGGAGCACTGAGAGGGAGCAGAGGTGGGCCCAGAGCAGCAGCTCCTGGCAGGGACAGCTCCAGGCAGGAGAGACGTGGGCAGGGAGTGGGGGGAAAGTGCAGCCCAGGCCTGGGGAGGGTGCGTTCAGGCAGCTCTCCTGGTGTCTGGCACTGGAGGTGGCTGCTGGCCATGCTCTGCTGGGCACAGTCCTTTGCTTCTCTCCATGGGAGCTCCGTGATCTGCCCTTTGAAACCGTGCTGCCCTGCTCTCAGTACAGGACCAATGTTTGTTCTTAGGACCAATTTGAGTGTGAAGGCATCTTACAGGCAGTGCAAGTTTAAGGGGAGGGGCAATGGGAAAGGACTGACGGACACTGCATCTCTCCTGCCTCTGCACTAAGCTACAAAGAGCTGAGAACTTCTCTCTCTTTCAACAATCTTCAGGTTTTCAGTCATGCAGGGAAGGAATTTTCCCCTAGAAAAAAGCCTCAGCATTGTTATGACAGTAAAGAAATAACACAGTCAAAATGATTCTGAGGCCATGAAGAGCCTCTCTTGTGCAGCCCAGACTCAGTCGAGTCATGAGAGCAAGTACTGAACTTTACAATCAAGTTGGATTTCATTTGACATCCCTTGTGAACATCAGACCTGGCAATCCACTGCATTATACAAACATAGAATCATAGAATAGTTAGGGTTGGAAAGGACCTTAAGATCATCACATTCCAACCCCCCTGCCATGTGCAGGGGCACCTCCCACTAAACCATGTCACCCAAGGCTCTGTCCAACCTGGCCTTGAGCACCACCAGCGATGGAGCATTCACAACTTCCCTGGGCAGCCTACTCCAGTGCCTCACCACCCTTACAGTAAAGAATTTCTTCCTCATATCCAATCTAAACTTTCCCTGTTTAAGTTTGAACCCGTTATTCCTTGTCCTATCACTACAGTCCCTCATGAAGTGTCCCTCCCCAGCATCCTTATAGGCCCCCTTCAGATACTGGAAGGCTGCTCTGAGGTCTCCACGCAGCCTTCTCTTCTCCAGGCTGAACAGCCCCAACTTTCTCAGCCCATCTTCATACGGGAGGTGCTCCAGTCCCCTGATCATCCTCGTGGCCTCCTCTGGACTTGTTCCAACAGTTCCTTGTCCTTTTTATGTTGAGGACACCAGAACTGCACACAATACTCCAAGTGAGGTCTCACAAGAGCAGAGTAGATGGGCAGGATCACCTCCCTGGACCTGCTGGTCGCACTCCTTTTGATGCAGCCCAGGATAGGGTTGGCTTTCTGGGCTGCAAGCATGGTCCACCTATCAAATTGATGTCTCTCCAACTTAGAGACTAGGATGTTGTGCGGGACAGTGTCGAACGCTTTGCGCAAGTCCAGGTAGATGACATCAACTGCTCTACCCCCTCAGAACCCTTCACCGGAGGCACCGGGAGACGACAGCTGCCCCACGGAACACAAGATACCAGTGGAGGAGGCAAGAGCAGCTCCTCTCGTGGTTCCGGTCTTGGTGTCTCAGAGCCAGTGACACCTGTGGACACAGGAGCTTGGAACGAGGTGGTTGGCGATGGTGATCTTTGGCTGCTTTAGGAATTGCCAAGAACACGCCAAGTGACTTCCCCTGAGTGGCTGCTTTGGACTCAGTGTGCGAATTGTGCTGGCTGAGCTGGAAGCCGAGCACTGTGGCTGCCTTAAATCCTGGGATCTGCCTCATTTCTTGTTGGGAGAGCAAGGGGCTGTGTGGATGGGACAAGGGGAAGGGCTTTAACCTGACAGGGAGGGGAGGTTGAGAAGAGATCTCAGGAAGAAATTCTTCCTTGTGAGGGTGCTGAGTCACTGGCACAGGGTGCCTAGAGAAGCTGTGGCTGCCCCATCCCTGGCAGTGTTCAAGGCCAGGCTGGAAACAGGGGCTTGGAGCAAGCTGCTCTAGAGGAAGGTGTTCCAACCTGTGGCTGTGGTTGGAGCTGGATGAGCTGTAAGGTCCCTTCCACCCCAACCCAGTCTGGGATTCCATGATCTCTGCTGTGTCAATGTTGGTCACTCTCCACTTCTCGCAGGCGGATGTGCTGCCCTGTTCCAATGCCCAGGTGGAGCTGTGACCCCTCGCATGCTCAACCTTTGTACCGAAGGCACTGAGGAAGAGCAGCCCATGAGGGACCTGAGTCGGCTGGGCAGAGGCTGGTCCCCCAGGGGCACCTCCCGGAGCACCCCTGGGTGCGGTCGCTGTGGAAACGCCCATTGTGACAGAGCCCCCATGGTGAGCGTGGGCTATTTAAGGAGCGAGAGCCCTGCAGAAACCAGTGCAGAGGAGACCCCTCCGTCGGGAGGCTGCATCTGCCCTGGCTGCCCTGCGCATCCAGGTACGTGGTCTTTGACTTTGCAATGCTGGTTTAGCGTTGGCTTGAAAGACATTGTGGGTGCGTGCTGCAAAGGGAGGAGAAGGTGTCAGGAGATGTGCTGGTGCCATGCCAGCTGTGGGAGCAGGGCATGGGTGAGGAGGAGGCACTGGGCTTGTTGATGTGCTTGGAGCTGAGCTCTGCCTGCAGAGGTGCTGGGGGTGAAGCAGGAGCCTTCTGTGTGCAGGAGCTGCTGGTGCCAGAGGTGCTGAGGAGGTGTCAGGGCAGGAGCAGCCCCAGGGCAGTGCAGCTGCTGCTGCAGTCCCTGGGAGCTCAGCACAATGGGACCTGCCTAGCTCCAGCAGGGCATGTAGAAGCTCTTGGGGCATTGCAGAAGGCAGGAGGGGTGCTGGTGGGCTCTGGTTAAGGCCAGGCCAGCACCGGGCATTGCGAAAGGCTCCAGTTCTCTGCTGGCCTCTGGCAATGCATTCTGGAAGGTGACAAAGGCCCTGGCAGGCGCAGGCACAGCCCAGAAGCCCACCGGGCATTTCTCAAGGCGGGAAGGATCTGTTGGGCTCTGGGCACACCGGTGCAATCCTGACTGCGGCAATGCCCGCAGGAGCCCCTGTGCTCCCGCAGCAACAGTGCAGGAGCAGTTGCTGGGCCTCCTCTGCCCTTGGCAAGCACTGCCCCAGCCCCAGCACCACTTGGGAGCTGTACTTCCTGATCCAGGGAATGCTGCTTGCAGCTGTGTGCCCATAGAAAGAGCCCAGCTCCAAGAGTGCAAAGATCCAGCCCCTGCTGCCACAGCAAAGGGGCCAGGACAGGGTCAGTGTTGAACCCCAGCTGGGAACTCAGCACCAGCATCTGCTCGCTCAGCACCCGGGTGGGATAGGGAGGAGAATGGGAACAATGTGAAACCCATGGGTGGAGATAAGAACCGGTCAGGAACTGAAATGGAGCACAAGATTGTAATATTAATAATAATACCAACCACACGAATAATAATAATAATAATAATAATAATAATAATAATAATAATAATAATAATAATAATAATGGGTCCCCCCATATCTCCAGTTCCCCTCTCCCCAGTGATCTCTGGGGTGGTCTCTGGTGGCTTTAGCCCCTGATTGAGGGTTCTGGTGCTTCTCTAATTACTCTCCCTCCCCCCCCCCCTTGAGTTTGGGGACCTCCCCATGAGCCCCTACATTCCAGCCATTTACCTCCATGGCCCAACATGCGCACCCAAGAGAGACTCAGGGTGCCCTGGAAGAGATGTATCCATAATTTGGGATATGAAGCCCAGAATCCCCCCTGAGCCTCCAAATCCCTTCTGAACCCCCACGTTCTCTTCCTCCAACACATCTCCACCATTGAGGAACATGGGCCACCAAGGAGAGTCTTGGGGACCTCGCCGAACCCCAGAACACGTTATAACATGATAAAACATAAGTTGTATGATATAAAGGATATGCTATGAGATGAGGAGGATGAAATGAAATTAAATGAAATAACAATAAATGGACATGAAATCATAGAATCATAGAATCATTGAATCATAGAATAGTTAGGGTAGGAAAGGACCTTAAGATCATCCAGTTCCAACCCCCCCCTGCCATGGGCAGGAACACTTCCCACTAAACCATGCCACCCAAGGCTCTGTCCAACCTCGCCTTGAGCACAGCCAGGGATGGAGCATTCAGAATGTCACTTGGGGGTCTCTTGGGGGGCAGTTGTGAGTCTGCAGAGTCACTTAGGATCACTTGTGGGGCAGTTGTGGCTCTATAGGGGTCAGATTGGGGGGCAGGTTTGGGTTTCTGTGACCAATGGGGGTTCACCTGGAGGGCAGTTATTGGCCTGGAGGGTCACAGCAGGGTCACTTGGAGCGCAGTTCTGGGTCCTGGGTGTAAATGTGGGGTCACATTGTGGGTCAGCTGTGGGTCTGAGGAGTGTCATGGTTTAGCCGAGCCGGTAACTCAGACCATGCAGCTGCTCGTTCATTCTCCTTCTGCTTCCTTCCTCTGGCACCCACAGGGAACAGGAGGAGAATGGAAAGAATGTAACTCCCATGGGTTGGAATAAGAGCAGTCCAGTAACTGAGTTATAACACAAACCACTGCTGCTGCCACCGATAATAATACTGATCAGGGCAATAACAAGGAGAGAGAATACAACTGCTCAACACCCACTGACCGACTCCCAGTCTGCCCTGAGCAGGGATCTGGGCCTCCCAGTTGACTCCCCCCAGTCTCCCCCAGGGGCGGCTGCAGGGTCTCTCTGCCCCCTGTGGGAAAGAGGGATGTGGGAAGGGGGAGGGAAGGGCAGCGCAAGGGATGTGACCATACTGGGGACTGTCACAGACCGGGTCACAAAGAGCCCCGCTGTGACCACGCCGACAAGGGCAGGAGGCTCACGGCGTCCAGTGCAGGCTGGAGCTGGAGCTGGGATAGTCCCTGTGCCAGGAGCTCTCCTGCTCTCGGGAACCTTCTCTGCAGCTCTCTTTGGACCCAGCCGGGATGTGCTGGGCTTCCTCCATCTGCCATGGCGCTCAGTGGGGAACGGGGGCACTGCTGGATCTGCTGCTGCACACCTGAAGAGAAGTGGACTTGGAGCTGTGCCTCATTGTGCTTCCCAGGGGAATGGTTCAGGGAAGTCATCCTTGTGGGAATAACTGAAAGGGCGTTATAAATGACCAATGGCAATTAATCAGCGACTGTATTAAAATCACATGGGAATCCAAAGGTGATTTAGAAATAGTTGAATTTTAATCAACTGTGAATTCCCAATGATTTGAAGATGATGTAAGTGATAATTTAGATGATGCCTTAGACAATGAGTTTGCCTTCCAACATCTGTTTTTTGCCTCCAAGAAAGCTGGAGGGGGATTCTTTACAAGGGCATGTAGTGATCAGACGCTTGGGAATGGCTTTAAGTTGACAGAGGGGGGTGAAGAAGATGAGACCTTCGGAGGAGGTTCATCCGTGTGAGCGTGGTAGGACACTGTCACAGGTTGCCCAACGATATCCGTCTGGCAGCGGGTCTTTGTTGGTTCAAGGCATGTAGGGAGGCAGCTCTGCCAGTATTTACCACTGATTTAATATAGATTTGATGAGATGGAGAGAACTTCTATTGAATAAGGGTCAGGACTGAGAAAATGCTCCCTGCTCGTGGGAGGACTGAAGTAAAAAATATCCAATAAACCCCAGTTTGCCAGATTTGGGTGGGATTTGGACTGTGGTGACCCCTAAAGCACACACAGAGCATCCTGAGAAACCACAGAGCATGGCAGGGATGCCCCTGGAGAATCCCAGAGAATGCCTGCAGCACCTCCAGAGCACCCCCTGGACCCAGTCAGAGCTCATGCATCACAATGACCATGGGGACATGGGGACCTCAGGGCTGGCTGATTCTGGAACTCCCTGTGTTGAGGTGTGTGAGGCCACAGAACTCCACAGAACCCATCATCAGAGGCCCCGGGAGATAACAGCTGCCCCACAGAACACAAGCTGCTGGTGGAGGAGGCAAGAGCAGCTCCTCTGGTGGTTCCCATCTCAGTGTCTGGGTGCTGGTGACACCTGTGGACACAGGAGCTTGGAACAAGATGGGTGGCGATGGCTATCTTGGGATGCTTTAGGATTCTCTGTAGTGCCAATGTCGGTGACTCTCCACTTCTCGTAGGTGGCCGTGACGCCCTGTTCCATTGCCCAGGTTGAGCTGTGGCCCCTCGCATGCTTCACCTCTGGACCAAAGGTACTGTGGAAGAACAGCCCATGTGGGACCTCCCCGAGTCGGATGGGCAGATGCTGGTCCCCCAGTGGCACCTCCCGGAGCACCCCTGGGTGCTCAGTGGCCATGGGCATGATGCTGCCTCCATCACAAAGCTGTGGCGGTCGCTGTAGAGATGCCCATTGTGACGGGGCCCCCATGGTGAGCGTGGGCTATTTAAGGAGCAAGAGCCCTGCAGGAACCAGTGCAGAGGAGACCCCTCCGTCGGGAGGCTGCATCTGCCCTGGCTGCCCTGCGCATCCAGGTACGTGGTCTTTGACTTTGCAATGCTGGTTTAGTGTTGGCTTGAAAGACATTGAGGGTGCGTGCTGCAAAGGGAGGAGAAGGTGTCAGGAGATGTGCTGGTGCCATCCCAGCTGTGGGAGCAGGGCATGGGTGAGGAGGAGGCACTGGGCTTGTTGATGTGCTTGGAGCTGAGCTCTGCCTGCAGAGGTGCTGGGGGTGAAGCAGGAGCCTTCTGTGTGCAGGAGCTGCTGGTGTCAGAGGTGCTGAGAAGGTGTCAGGGCAGGAGAACTTCTAGCTCCCTGTCAGAGCCTGGGGCAGTGCAAGGGGGTCACCCCAGCTCCCAGGAACCCCCCTTAGTTTCATCCCCCCCTGGGTTGAGGGATAAGCTCATCGCCAGGATTCTCACAGCTATGATGAGGGTGGCCAACCCAGTAGCCTCAAAACGTGGCATGGTCCACCCAAATCTCCAGTTCCACCCTCCCCAGTGATCTGTGGGGTGGTTTTTGGTGGCTGTAGCCCCTGTTTGAGGGCTCTGGTGGTCCCTCAAATGACTCTGCCCCCTGCAGAGATTGGAGCCATTCCCATGAACCTCCAAATCCCCCCAAACCTCCACTTCCCTTCTGAACCCCAAATCTCCCCCCTTTACTACCATGGGCCAACAGGGGCACTGAAGAGTCAGGGTACCCTGAGACAAATGTAACCCCTAGTTTTGGGATACTGGGTGTTCCACAAGTCCCTGCAGCACCCTGGGGAGCTTTGGGGATCCCCCCAATGCCTTAATCCCCTCTGAACCACCAAACTCTTCCCCTCAACACATCTCCATCCCGGAGGAACATTGCTCACCCCAGAGTGATTCAGGGTGCCCTGGGACCCAAGAACCCCTCTTTTATGTCACATGGGAGATCCCCCAATATAATGTGCCTCCTACAGTGAGTTTTAAGGAACCTCCCTGAACCTCCAAATGTTCCTAGAGCCCCCACATCCACCCGAACCCCCAAATTCCTCCCATTTATTGCTACGGGACTGCCTAGGTCATCCAATGAGATGCGGCTGTCCTGGGATTGATGGACCCTCCACTTTCGGGAGACGGGGTTCCCCGAAATAACTGAGCCACACTGAGGCATTCTGTGGACCAGCCTGAATCCCCAAAATCCTCCTGGAATCCCAAAAAGTCTCCCCAAACCCAAACCCTGCAGCTCCAAAGCCGCCTCAGCTCAGCGTAGTGGTACAGACCCACTAAAAAAGGGGTGTCCTGAAAAGTGAGGTCCCCCCAGCACCTGCCCTGGGGCTCTTCCAAGATGCTCTGGGACCCCGAATCCACTGGGGGGACCCCAACATTGCTTTGGGTTCAGTAGTGAATTCAGGGGGTCAGAAGGGGTGGATCCACCAAAAAGGGAACTCCTATAAAGGGGCACCCGAAAACCACGCTGCTCCCCAGCGGCCTCTGGAGGCACCCAAAGCAATTGTGGTGCCCCCCAAAATCCTGGAGTACCTTAAATCTCTCTGAAGCACCCCAACAGCAGGCAGGACCCCAAATGGGGGGCCTGGGGCAGCCCAAAAGTGAACCACATTCCACCATATCCCCAGGCCCTCCCAATTGAATCCAGGGACCAAGATCTTGGAAGGGCCCCACTAAACACCCCCACCCCAAATGGGGATGCCCCGGAAAAGCTACTCCCCCCCCCCAACCCAAAGCCACCAGCCCCAAATCACTTCTTGCTCACCCAAACCACATCCTATGGGGCACTACAACAGCCCCCCGGGTATAAGGGAGCTGGGGGCAGCCCTTGAGTGGGGGGTTCAATTTTGGGGTGTTCCCCCCATAAGACAACAAGCAAGGAGGTCTGGTAGGGGATGAGCAGGAGCCTTGCAGCAGGGACTGGGAGCACTGCGATATTGAAACCCCAGCAGTACCTGGGGCCATAATGTATTGGTCTACACAGGTGCAAACTGTTCTGTGCTGCTCCATACAGGGATGCGTCAATTTGCAGATGATACCAAGTGAGGTGGGAACGTTGATCTGCTGGAGGGTAGGAAGCTCTGCAGAGGGATGTGGACAGGCTGGATCCATGGGCTGTGGCCAATGGCACAAGGTTCAAGAAGGCAAAGTGCTGGCTCCTGCACTTGGGCCACAACAGGCCAAGCAACGCTCCCGGCTTGGGGAAGAGCGTCTGGAAAGTGCTCCTGGGAAAGGAGCTGGGGGTGCTGATTGATGGAGCTGAGCATGAGCAGCTTGTGCCCAGGCAGCCAGGAAGCCCCCAGCATCCTGGCCTGGCTCAGCACCAGTGCGGCAGCAGGGCCAGGGCAGGGATTGTGCCCTTGCACTGGGCACTGGTGAGGCTGCAGCTGGAATCCTGTGTTCAGGTCTGGGCCCCTCACTGCAAGAGAGACATTGAGGTTCTGGAGCGGGGCCAGAGAAAGGCAACGGAGCTGGCGCAGGGCCTGGAACACAGTGTGATGGGGAAGGGCTGAGGGAGCTGGGGGGTTTAGTCTGGAGAAGAGAAGGCTCGGGGGGACCTGATCGCTCCCTACAACTGCCTGAGAGGAGGATGGAGCCAGGAGGCGGCTGGGATCTGCTCCCAAGGAACAAGGGATGGGACAAGAGGAAACAGCCTCAGGCTGCACCAGGGCAGGTTCAGATGGAGCTGAGGAACAATTCCTTCCCCAAAGGGTGCTCAGCATTGGAACAGGCTGCCCAGGGAAGGGCTGCAGTCACCGTCCCTACAAGTGCTCACACACTACGGCGACGAGGCCTCAGTGCCATGGGTTAGTGGTGGCCTTGGCAGTGCTGGGGTTAGGGTTGGACTGGATGAGCTTAAAGGGCTTTTCCAACCTGGTGGGTTCTGTGATTCTGTGATCCTTTCTGCTGAGGCACCGGGGAACCAGGTATTTTCTGTTGGTGCTCCCTCGATGAAGGGAGGTGCTTCTAAACCTGGTGGGGGTTTGAAAGGCTGTTGTAACGCTGATGGCTCTGCACTTACAGGCATCTGCAGTAGTTTGGAAACTTCCGTCTGTTCTTCAGGTAACTTCACTTCCTCTGCAACCCCCGGTAGGTAGGCATGCCATTTTCTGATCAGGAGGACTCTCTTGGTTTCTCAGTGTAGATAAGGAGGAGGATGTGCTGCAGAGCAGGGCTTCCCTCTGCACCATGCGAGGGACAAGACAAGGAAGGTCCCTTGTCTCAGGCTGGCTGCAGGGTGTGAATGTGGGTGTGCAGCCAGAGGTGCCCAGCGGTGTCCTTGTGAGCAGGGTTCCTGCAGCCCATGGAATGCATGCACTTGGCTGTTTTGTGTTCATTGTGGGGTCCTATGTGCAGATCTTCAGGGCTGTGCTGAGGATCCCCTCTGAGCAGAGACGCCACAAAGCCTTTTCCACGTGCCTTTCTCACCTGGCTGTGGTCTCCATCTTTGTCACCACTGGCACATTCGCCTACCTGATGCCCCATTCCATCTCTTCCCCATTTCTTGGTCTGGTGGTATCAGTGCTGTACTCAGTGATGCCTCCAGTAGTGAACCCCCTCATCTATAGCCTGAGGAACCAGGAGCTCAAGGATGCTGTGAGGAAGCTGATGATTGCATGTGTTTCAGCAGCCATACGCTGCCTGTTTTCCTCTGCAAAGGGCTCCCAGTGTAGGTAATGACAGGCCATGTCTGTCTTTCCTGCTTTACATCTGTTTTCCTGTTTCAATTTTTTATGATGTTGTCTTCATAGAAGTGTCAGTTTTCATCTCCTCCTGCTTAAGTAGCCACTCATGTTGTGTGATGTCGTTGTCGAGACGGCCAAAAATCACACACAAATGTATTTTTGGTGACTTTGTAGGAAGAAAAAATAGGCAGGTACTTTATTACTACAAACCACTGCTTATATTCCTTTTCTAACACACACGTGTCTTTTAGCCAGTGGTTAATATTAGTTGGCAATGGTATATCATTGGATAACCCTTTACCACATTACATAAGTCCATTGTTTTGCCAAGTTCTTCCTTTGTTGCTAGTTGCTCCCCTTATCTGACTCGCTCCTCCAGACTCCTTTTACTTTCCCATTCGGATGCCTTCTACTTTCCCACTTGGATATCTTCTGTTTTCCCACTCGTATGCCTTCGGTACCTCATTTCTCAAGGATACACTTTAACATCTTCGAGACTGAGTTCTAACTTTATGCCTTCAGTCAGGGAATCCATGGGCCTGCCATAGCCCCCCACCACAACTCCCCCTTTTTGTTTTTAACAAAAAAGGCCGTGTTTATCATCCGCTGCAGGGCTCTTTGCAGACAGGATAATAAGCACGGTACCACAAGCACAATACAAAGAAGAACAAATAACATCGCAATCCCATCTTTTATCACAGATATAATCCAACCTTCCAGTCCCTAAAAGTTCAACCATTTTCCCAGTCCAAACAATCCATCATCTTCCTGCAATTTCTGAGTTTGGTCCACAATTTCTGGATGCTAGCATGAATAGATTGAGAATGATCTGATAAGTTCATACAACACATTCCATCAAATTCTTGACAACCATGCCCATGTGCTAACAATAGAAAATCAATGGCTGCTCTATTTTGAAGAGTGACATATCTTTCAGAGTTAGTATCTAATGCTAAGACACTTAAGTTTTTTGCCGTTTCAGTAGTCTGTTTTCCCAACCAGCAAGCAAGTTTATTTAATTGCGCTAATGCTCTAGCAGCAGCAACTCCCAGCATAAAGAAGATAGTTACAATAATTTCCCCTCTATTCCAGAGATCAACATTATCATTACAATTGGAGTCAAGTGTTGCTTGTTTTTGGCGACCTCCATGTAACTATATGTGATTTAAGATCATACTTGGGTTGGGTGTAAGGCATGATAGCCGTCCCAACATACATGGACCTCCCCTTGGCTTCCACGGAATACCTGGATAAGCTTTGTTGCCACATAATAAAAATATGCCTTGAGGCAATGCTTTTGGTAAATTATTAATACTAATTTCAGGAACAACTGAACACCATGGACTCGTATTCTTTGTCAGATTGCAAAACAGAAGACTATTTGGTTGGACATCAGTAAAATCATGGCGACACTTCAGGGCTGACCACCGAGAATCTGGCCCACCTGGGCTGGGCCATGTCATGGTCGTAATACATGGCAATACCTTCCAGCCAAAACACCAAGATTGAGGGGCATTCACTGTGCCCACAATATCTCTCTCTCATGGATCTTTCATGATATCGGGCAATGCTTGAACCCAATCAGATATGGTTGTATTGTTTACCACCCCTTGCATCGGTAGGCCAACTAGACATGTATGAAATGGCTGGTCTGCTGTATGTATTGAAGCACAGAAGGTCGTCTGATTCAATGTCCTGGACAAGGTCACCCAGATGTTAGAGCTGTTCCATGGTGTCAGTGAGGGTAGATGCAGTTTCACGTTTGTTGGAGTCGGAGTTCAAAACAGGACTCACACACTGAGCAGGAACCCAACAGGGACCTCCATCTGTGGAGACACAAGTATACCCTCTTCCCCAAGTTATTAACCTAAAAGGTCCTTCCCAGTTATGATTTTCCAAAGACTTTACCATTACCATAACGGGTTCTTTCCTTGGTATCAGATCTGGGCGTACAGGGGTTAAGGCAGAAAAATGTCTAACCACTGGGGGGACATTCATGCCCGTGTGTAAATCAGAACTGGATAATGTTAAAACATTTAAGACAAACAATGCTTTGTTGATTTGTGCATTTGGGGTCTCCCCCATCATTCCCCCTTTTTGTTTTACTAGCATGTTTTTTACAATTTGCTGTGTCCGCTCTATCACTGCTTGACCTGTGTAATTAACATAGCCAGCCACAACTCCAGGCAGTGTTATTTCAGTAAGATTAGTCTGATTTGAAGTCACTTGAACCTTTATAACATGCGGCATACCAGTGAATCCTACACACCATGTAACAGGCCGGAACAATGGGGGATTTAACAAATGTGCCCAGTATACTTGTCCATTACCCATGGTCACACGTATTAGAAAAGATATTACAAAGAATTCTGTCATTGTCGTTTCTTTCTGTTGTTGAGTTCTGGGGCTCTATACATTTCGCTGGCAGCCAGTATGGTCCTGTTGCTAGCTGTACACAGCCATATCCTCAACCTTGTGTCAGCAATGGCTCTGGTCTTTTCCAATCATTATCGTGTAGGTCTTTGTATAGACCCAGTGGATTGGGCAAGGAATCATCTGTCAGATGTCACAAGCGCTGTATTGCGGAAAGGGAATCAAAGCTAGACAAATTTAAAGAATTTAGCACAAATTGTGCTTTTGCTAACTATTTGTGTGGAGAAAATACTGGCATTCCCCTTTTTGTTTTTAAAGAAAAAGTTTGAGCGTATCACAGGTTCGTTCTGCAGTGCTTTGACCTGTTGGAAAATGTGGAATACTAGTAACATGAGAAACTCCCCAAGCTTGCAAAAAAGATGCAACCCTCACTGATGCATAAGCAGGGCCATTTTATCTTCTGTGGAACCCCAAAGGTTGCAAAACCACGCTGTCAATGGCGAATAACAGAGGTGCTGAGAAGGTGTCAGGGCAGGACAACTTCTACCTCCCTGTCAGAGCCTGGGGAAAAAGCCTTAAGCTGCAGCAGGGCAGGTTTAGATGGAGCTGAAAAACAATTCCTTCCCCAAAGGGTGCTCAGCATTGGAACAGGCTGCCCAGGGAAGGGCTGCAGTCACCATCCCTGCAAGTGTTCACACACCGTGGAGACGAGGCCTCAGTGCCGTGGGTTAGTGGTGGCCTTGGCAATGTTGCGGTAAGGGTTGGACTGGATGAGCTTAAAGGGCTTTTCCAGCAGGACTGATTCTATGATTCTGTGATCCTTTCTGCTGAGGCACCGGGGAACCAGGTATTTTCTGTTGGTGTTCCCTCGGTGAAGGGAGGGGCTTCTAAACCTGGTGAGGGTTTGAAAGGCTGTTGTAACGCTGATGGCTCTGCATTTACAGGCATCTGCAGTAGTTTGGAAACTTCAGTCTGTCTTTCAGGTAACTTCACTTCCTCTGCCACCCCCGATAGGTAGGCATGCCATTTTCTGACAGTGGGTTTGTGCAGCTCCATCCTGAGGAGCAGTTCCCTTTGGGATACTGTCAAGTCAATTGAATGGATTGAATGGATGCTTTGAACTGGTTGTTCTTGATCAGTGTTCTCAGTTTTACTACTGGGACTAGACTTCCTTTTCCCACTCTGAATATCTCAGTTCAGTGTCTTTGAAAGAGGCTTCTTGAACATTGACGTTCTTTTTGGTCCATCAGGGCCAGTTTGAACAAGTCACAGTAAGAGCCATGCTCAGCAAACCCCCATTCTATTATGAGAGGGTGGTGGGGATGTACAGGCCACAGTGGCTGGTATGGTTTTAACTCCTATATTAAGATATTTCCTGCTTCCTCATGCTTTGGATTCCATTTCCATAGCTTTTGCTTTCGTAACAGTGGTTGAGCAATGATAAAGAATCCAGGTCTGTGTTTCCTCCAGTATCCTGGAGGAGCCGTAAGCTGTTGTAATTCCTTCCTAGTATGGGGCATCTGCCCTAGTTCTGTCTTTCTGAAGGTGTCTGCAGGAATCACTGCACTGCTGCTATCCACCAAGGACCCCCAATTTGTCTGGTTTCTGCTTGGTTTCTGACATTGCTCAGGTGGAACTTCAACTTCTGCACCATGGAGTGCTTGCCACCGTGCTGTTGCTGCAGCTCTTTGGGGCAATCTCCTCTCATTAAAGCATCATCTACATAATAGTATATTTTCACCTTCTGAGGAAGTGAGGCCTCCTGAGGGTTTGTGGTGTTCATGGGAGGGAGCTGAGTCCCCTCCCAGCCCCAGGGCTACAATCCCAGGATGAGATGCCTCACCTAACCAGGCTGAATCCCTTTCTTCAGCAGGGCTAAAGGAGATCCCAGCCTGTTCTGTCCTGGCTCTCCTGTCTGATGATGGGACAAGAAAGAGGCTGCCCACAGAAGTGGTTGTGTCACCATCCCTGGAGGCATTTCAAAGACATGTTCTAAGGGACATGGTTCATGTGTTGACTCGCCAATGTTAGGTTAATGGCGGACTCAATGTTCATAAGGGTCTTCTCCACCCTAAATGGTTTCATAATTCTACAAAATCTTGTAGTTCAGACCAAACTGTGCCTCTCATCAGAGAAATGACCCTGCAGGAAGGCAGTGTGTCTGCCAGCTGAGGGAGGGAACACCAGTGCTTGCTTCAGGCTGTTTCCCATGGTGCTCCCTGGTGCCCCACAGAGCCCAAGGATGCTCTGAATTAACTGCTGCCTGGATGTGTTTCAGCAGCCATACACTGCCTGCTTTCCTCTGCAGAGGGCTCCCAGTGTAGGTCATGACAGCCATGTCTGTCTTTGCTGCTTTACTGTTGGTCTTGTTTTCCACTTGTGATGTTGCTGTCTTCAAAGCCATGTCAGTTTGCATCCCCTGCTGCTTCCGTATCCATGCACCTTGTCTGACACACAGACTTTGTGTCAATGGAGGTCTGTCATTGTATTTGAGGTGGGGGTGTCCAGCCTGGAGAAGAGGAGGCTGCAGGGAGACCTTACTAAGCCCATACCTAAACAGAGCCTACGGGAAATCTGGAGAGAGGCTTTTTGCAAGGGCTTGTAGGGACAGAACAAGGGGAATGGCTTTAACCTGACAGAGGGGAGAGTGAGATGAGATCTCAGGAGGAAGCTCTTCCCTGTGAGGGTGCTGAGGCGCTGACACAGGGTGCCCAGACAAGCTGTGGCTGCAGTGTTCAAGGCCAGGTTGGACACCGGGGCTTGCAGCAAGCTGCTCCAGTGGAAGGTGTCCATGCCCGTGGCAGGGGTTGGAGCTGGATGAGCTTTAAGGTCCCTCCCACCCCTGTACATCAATCTTTAGTGCCTCTACAACAGAAGTGCTCCAGGGAGGTCAGATTTTGATAAAAGCTACTGGTGTGTTGACTGCCCAGTGGGTTGGTGTGATCCTGAACAGGGATTAGAGCTCAGCTGTAGCAGTGGCCCCTGGTGTCACAGAGAAGAGTGTGTGTTTCCTTCCTGGCACTGGTGGATATCTTGTCAGAAAAAATCCCAGGTATTTTGGAGTCCCCAGCTGTGCAGTTCCTAGCATCTCGTTCCATATCTTCAATGGTAATTAGAATGTATTTTAGTTCATAAAGGTTATATTTCATTCCCTCCTCCCCTATGTTCTAGGAGAAGCAGCAAGAAGGGTCTCCGTCGGTCCATCCTTCTCACAGCGTGATGTGGTCACCTCTTGTCTCTGTGCCTCCAAACAGAGTAGTGCCGAATTCCAGTTCTAAATTGAGGGAAATGTTTGGTTGGTTTCCTCAGTTGTTAAGAGTTTGTGAAATGTGTTTAAGTCTCATGATCTGTACGAGGAGGTTTCTGCAATTATGGTAGGATGTAAAATTCAAGTTAAAGTCCCCGTTGCTGTTGGTGACCATCCAAACAAGGTATCCCACACGGATGTTCTCGTGGTCAGCGTGAGGTCTTGTTAGGGACAGGTTAATAGTTGGACTTAATGCTCTCAAGAGTCTTTTCGTATGAAATGGTGTGGAATAATTAGGAAATGTGGGATAATTGGGGATTAAATCTATATTCAAAATGCAGCATTGTCCACACGTAAGAGAGAAATGGACTTTCAGGGCCTCTCGGGGCGAGATGCAGCCATACCTGGTATGTCAGGAATGTGCACTTCACAGTGATTCCCGTAACAGACGGAGAGTGGAGCGAGGTGGAGATCTCGCGGTTACGCTTTGTCCTAAGTTCAGCAAAATGACAGGGACTAGACGGTGCAACAAACTCATAAGCTGTATACTTGCTACCCTGAGCCAGCGGCCTGTCATCTTTTGACAAAATACCATCCTCAGTGTGAACTTTGCTTCATTATAATGTCATTATAATGCATTTACATGCTAAAATACACACCCATCTCCAGTGCGACCCCCCCCCCCCCCCAGAATAAGACCACCCCTCTCTGAACATGCGCTCTGGATTTTTGGTCTCATATACCTTTAAATCGAGGTGAGAGAAATTTGCACCAATGGTTATAAAGGTATGTATGACTAGAGTCACTCAAGCTCCACCTTGAAGGTAAAAATAAAATAAAATGACCCAAGAGAAAGGGGGATATTAGGGAAGATACCATTGTGGACAAGTCAAGGGAGATAACATCAACAGACTCCTGGGACCGGTCGACGGGCTAGACCTCTCTTCCCCCCCCGTAGGGACGCCTGTGGATAAGACTTGCACTGCATCCTGTGTTTCCCTGGGAAAACTTAAAATCTCTATAGAGTTACTTTTACTGTCACCTGTATACTTCAGAGCTATGCTGTGTTAACTTTATCAAGTGCGTGTATCCATGTAACTATTATTCGCACGTGCTTTTGCAGACAGTATTTATCACCGGCAATCCATAAGAACCTGTATCTGTTGCCTCAATAAATTCAATCAATAAACCACACTGTTTCGATATCCAATCGCCACTATCAGTAAATCCGGACCAGTAGAGGTTCGATATAAGCGAACGCAGTCGGATTGGTATCTGGACCAGTAGAGGTTCGATATAAGCGAACGCGGTCGGATTGGTATCCGGACCAGTAGAGGTTCGATATAAGCGAACGTGGTCGGATTGAAATCCGGACCAGTAGAGGTTCAATATAAGCGAACGCAGTCAGACCGGTAGTTGCATATCAGAAAATAAAGCAAAGGGTTTGTTGTTCCCCCCCCCCCCCCCCGCCCCGCCCCACTTCAACGCAACAAATGGTTCTGTGATTCTAAGAAAAGTTGATTTTTAGCCTCAACTCTGTCTCTCATCAGAGAAATGACACCTCAGGAAGGCAGTGTGTCTCCCAGTTGAGGGAGGAAACATCAGTGCTTGCTTCAGGCTGTTTTACTTGATGTTCTCCTGAGTCTCCTACCAGCCCAAAAAGAAACCCAGGATGAGATGCTTGGATTGACTCATCTGCATCACTTCCACCAGCAGTGGTGCAAAGAAGATCCTTCCCTTGTACTCCTGGAGTGTCCTCTGTAATGACGGGACAAGAAAAGGAGATCCCAAGTTCTAACTGCGTTCCTGATAGTTGAAATGACAGCACAGGAAGGCAGCGTGTCTCCCAGCTGCGGGAGGGAACATCAGTGCTTGCTTCAGGCTGTTTCCCATGGTGTTCTCCTGGAGCCCCAGGAACCCGTTTTGTTGCTAATGGATGGGGGCAATAGAAAGGACTCAGACACCAATGTAAAGAATGATTGTATTTTACCATTAATATTAAGGTAATGATATATTGGATAAAACAATTAAGTTTTTAAGCTCTAGGTTTAAGCAACAAACAAAATAAGCAACGTAATGCACTTAATCATCGCTATAAGAGGAAGAGAAGAGTGAGTAAGGAAAAGATACATCACCTATTGCCTAAATACGTTGCCATCATCCAGATCCGCAGTCTCTGAGGAGCCCTGTTGCAGCGAGGCTTTGCAGAAGCTCTCCCAGCAATTGGGAAGTTCTACGCGGTGCGTCCACCCGTAGATGAGGTCTCCAAAGTCTCTGCAAGAACCTCCAGCTTTTGTAGACCCAAATCAGCAAGTCAGAGTGACTTGCATGTTCCGTTGTGCAGAAACATCTGGTGGTGCACCCCCAACCAACCGAGAGCAGGGCTTGGCCAGAGCCCAGGGCGCGGTTGGTGGGTTTCCTAAAATACCTTGCAGACAATTGCACCAGATCCTTGCAGACGGTTGCACAGAATCCTCGCAAGAGTCATCAGCCTTACAGGATCCATTTTGCTATTAAACTAGGAAGCATAAGCGGTTTATTGAGTCTAGAGATAAGGTTTATCTCGTTCAGAACATCAGCATCAGCACTTCATCATTCTGTCTTAACATGATGGGAACTAGCACAAAGGGCATTGACCATTGTACAGGATTCATCTCTAAGTCGTCTCTGGCGTGGGCATGTTGTTCAGGCCCTAGCACTTCAAGAGGCCATTCCGATGTGGGCATGGCTGGGAACCAGTTTTGTCCTGCCATGGGACGAGGCACAACTCACCCAAAAGTGGCAACACAGGAGCTGGTGGGCCAGGCAAGGATGATGAAGGTGCTGTCCTCATTGCTGCCATCCTCTTCTCGCTCTTCTCACACCAGTCTCTCCAGGCATGAAGGATGGATGGTGTGTGGTGTAGGATTGTTAGATGCTGAAGCCTGTTCCGATTCCGTCACTGTGGCACTTGTCCAGTTTGATCCAAGTCCATTCTTCATTAACGTGGTGATCAAAGGAGTCAGGTTCAGATCCTCAAATCCAGGGCAGTGGGGAAGGGTGCCACAAGGCATCCTACACAGTGATGGGTGTTCAGCCACCATGGAAGCGATCACATTCAGTGTGCACTGAGCAAGGCACTCGTGTCACTAGATGTTGGTGGTGATGTCCTCATTGTCTGCCTTCCCTGCCACTGCTGTTGGCTCCTTGTGGCAGCTGCCCTCCACGATGTTCTCAGGTCAGGGAGAGCACTGAGCAAGGCACTCACATCATGGGTGCTGGGGATGCTGTTCTGATTGTTCTCCAGCCCTGCCACTGCTGCTGGCTCCTTGGGGAGCTCCTGGATCTGGTCAGGCTCAGTGGAGACCGGCAGCCCGGGACAGAGGGCAGCCCACAGGCACGCTGGGCATCTCTGATGCCATGGGCAGCTGGAGAGGGAGCCTCTCTGCTGGGAGAAGCAGAGAGGTGCTGGGGTGAGAGCTTGGCAGGCAGAGGCGCCTGGGGGTTACCTGGAGGGCAGGAGCAGCCGGAGGAGCGGGAGCTGCTGCAGTACCTGCCATGGCAGTTGGTCAGTGTCGGTTGGGCAGGAGCCAACTGCCCCCTCCCTCGGGCTTTGCCCCAGTTCCACCAGTCCTGGCTGCTTCAGCAGCCTCGTGGGGCTTTGGTTTGTCAGGCACAGCAGCTGCCCCTTGCAATGCTTTCCTGCCCTGCTGGTGATCTCCTGTCCTGAACAATGCTTTCCCCTGCCGACGACGGTTTCCCATCCCAGCTGTGTTTTTTGGGGAGGTGAATTTCATGTGCAAGGGTAAGGGATGGGGCCAGCACCGCTGGTCTTGCGATGCTGACGTGCGTGCTTCCCAGTCTTCCCCAGTGGTAGAAAGGGGAAGGGGGCTTGTGGCACTTTTGGGTTGTTTTTTCCTCCCTCCTCCCAGCAGACTGATCCCCCTGGGATGGCATCTTTGCTGCCTCTCGTCACCCTGTCACTGGCCTTTGGGCCCCTGGTTGGTGGGACCCTCAAGGCGTGTTATGAAAATTTTCTTCCCCCTAACTACTAGATCAACCAGTCTTAATTAAGTATTACTAGGCCTTTTCATTATGTATGTGCATATATATATTTATATATACACTGTAATGCTATGAGGTAGTGGATTTTTACTGGAAGCTTCATCCCAGCCCTGGAACTAGGACTTTTCTTTAGGGTATCTTAGAGCTGTCTGTGAAGGAGAAGGGGTATTGCAGTGCAGCAGAAATAATGGCAGAATCCCATCCCGTCCAGCATGTCTTTGAAACCTTCCCACTGTCCCGCACACCATTAATCAGTATCTCTTGCAGGACTGGCTCCAGGGACATCTGCATCACTAGACAAGAGCAGGGCTGCAGCAGCAGTAGCATGGGCGCCTGACAGAGTTTGACTAGGACTAGTGATTGGTAGTGAGGGTGCTTGTGCTTAGTCCAAGTGTGTGGTACGTGACCGTTTGAAGGGTGTGAGAACCCTGTGTAAACCCACAATTGGGGTTCCCCAGTGTGGCTGGGACACCCTTGTAATTCTCTCTTTTGCATCCCAGCCTCAAGGCGCAGTGGGCACGGGCCACTTGCGGATTGTGGTGGCAGTTTGTTAAGGCGGATGGGACACAGCCGACTGCATGAGCCAGGGTTTGCCCAGAACCTGGGGCTCTGCTGATCCGCACTGCCGGCTGGGGGTGAGTTCACCTCTGGATACTGCACTATCAGGGCATCTGTGCAGTTCCGAGCAGGGCAATGCTGTACTGTAGTATTCTATGCTGTGCTCTTCTATGCTGTGCGGTGCTGTGCTATGCAGTTCAATGCTATTCCATTTTAATCCCTGCACTGACCATTAGTCAAATAATGATGAGCTTGATATTTGCCTGAAATGTCAGATGCTTTTTCAGCTCCAGTATCATATTTAAGGACACACAATGGTTCCAAGTGGAATGAGGATTTAATTTCATTAATTTTATTTAATTTCATTTCATATTAGGAAAATATTCCTCACATTGAGGGTAGTGAGACAGTGGCAGACTATTGTCCAGAGAAGCTGTGGCTGCCCCATCCCTGGCAGTGTTCAAGGACAGGTTGCACACAGGGGCTTGGAGCACCCTGCTCTAGTGGAAGGTGTCCCTGCTCATGGCAGGGGTTGGAGCTGGATGAGCTTTAAGGTCCCTTCCAACCCAATCCAGTCTGGGATTCTGGGATTCTGTGGTTTTGTTCAATACCTTTAGCACTGGCGGCAATTCTTAAATGGTGGGCAAAATGAACCGTAGATTCCTACAAGTGCCATATATGTTAGTAAGGGTAAGACCGCAAATCTGAGTTGTGTTGTCTTCACCAGTGTCAGGAAACATGACCAAATTCAGGTTCCTCTTCATGCTGCAACAACAGCCACCGCACCTTCAGGACCTGCATATGCATCTTGTTGCAGTGCTAACTAGTGCAGTTAATTTGTAACTACTGCTGGTGTCATAGCTGTAGAAGATCCATCATGTCTCAAACCTGGAACAGTGGCAGGTGGGGGCATATATGAAAAAGCACCAAGTTTTTACAGTGATGCCTGTAACTGCCTTCTCTCTGGCTTTTTAATTTTACTGAAAGCTAACTTAGTGCCATTCTGTCCTAGTTCTAGCTGTCAGTAAAGTCACTCTTTCCAGTTGTCTTCATATTTTCTCAATAGCCCTTGGTCTGTAAGGATCAGTACCAGCAGCTGCAGCTATCAGCTGCTATGGTTCTGGTGACTTTGCTGCTGCAGGCTTTAACCAGGAAAATCCTGAAAACCTCTTGATAACCTTAATGACATGGTGTGATGTGGCTTCTTCTTCAGGTGGCACCATGTCTCGAATGCAGACATCTGCTGCCAGTGAATACACCCACTTGCATTGGATGTGAGTCACCAACAGCTCCACAGCTGCAGTCCCATACCAACATCTGCATAAAGGTAATTGAGAATCAATGTAACAAAAGAGCAATTTACCTCCTGGCATGCATGTTTCTAACAGACAACTTCATTAAAAATAGTTCGATCCAGCTTGGGTTTCTCTAATTACATTATGGCAGCTTTAAGGATTAGTAGGATTCAAACCACCTTGACTAGAAATAAGCATTGAAGAGCTCAGGAGGTAGCAGTTTGAAAGACAGGACACGTGCACTTGTGTTCAGTAGGGAGATATTCTGTGATTCTTTCATTTATGGCCTTAGTATTACTGAGCATTTGAAGTTTATGAAAGAGGTCCTCATTACTCTGCTTCCTTCAGCAGATTGTAAGTGCTTGGCACAGACGGACTGGCAGGACTGGGGCAGTGGGGAGATGCCCAGAATGCTCAAGCGCAGCATAGGTCAGTGATCCAAAAGTACTGGAGGGCTTAACTAGACAAATCTCCCCTCCAGAATACTCCCTACACAAGTGTATGGGGACCCAGGTAGGGGCCATCCTCAACTCTTCCGGTCAGGGGAAAGGGTGTGAGAAGGAACAAACCAACACTGCATGGCCACAGTTGGTAGATTATAGACACTTCCCCAAATTGTGTGTTTTCTGGCTGTCCTGATGCAGGTGCAAAGGCACACCTGAACTATTTGGTGGCAGCCATCAAAATAGCAGACTCATTATTCTCAGCTCTGGTGGAATCTTGTTCGTGAGATAGAGTGACTGTGCTTGGGCACCCTCGATGGGGCTAAGAATCATTTTCCTTGCAGACACTAGACTTACTGTTTTGTGTGAGTGGGTGTTTCTGGGTGTTATGGGGGTGTTTTAGAGTGGCCCAAAGAGCAAGTTACTCCGAGCACCTTCCAACCTGGCCTTGAACACGGCCAGCGATGGGGCAGCCACAGCTTCTCTGGGCACCCTGTGCCAGCACCTCAGCACCCTCACAAAGAAGAATTCCTTAGTAATGTCTGATCTTATCCCCCTTTCTCAGCTTAAAGCCAGTCTACTTCTTCCTGTCACTGCACAGCTTTGCAAATAGCCCCTCTCCAGGTTTCCTGTAGGCCCTGCTTAGGTATGGGCAGATTGCTAAGATGTTCCCCTGGAGCCTTCTCTTCTTCAAGGCTGAGCACCCCCTGCTATCTCAGCTTGTCTTCATCTGAAGAAGATGTGTGGAGACATGCTTCAGACCTCAGAGCATCTTTGTGACCCTTCATAAGCCCATCATTGTAGGATCGTAAGTGAACAGAGGTTGGAAGGGACCCCAGGAGATCTCAAGTCCAACCCATCAGGAATAGGATTAGAGCAAGTGGTTCAAGGCTTGATTCAGTCTGAGTTGGAAGTCCCCAAGGCCAGAGACTGCACAGCCTCTCTGCGGGACCTGGTGCAGCACTTGCCTGAGCCTATGGGAACAAGGTTTGCTTCTGTCCTGGCTGAACCTCTCCTTTGTCACTATCCCCCATTACTTTTTGTCCTCCCATCAGGCACCATGCTGGAGCCTGGCTCTGTATTCTCCATGTCCTCATTGCAGGTACAGGCAGCCAGTTCACAACAGAGTTCCCTTCCCAAGAACTCAGGTCCCCATCAGCCTTCCCTTCCCCAGGGTGGACAAGCCCAGCTCCCCCAGCCTCTCCCAACAGGCACCGTGCTCCAGTCCCTGCCTGTCCTGTGGGCCTGTTGCTAAACCCACTCCTGCTTGCCAACAGCATTCTTGAATGGGGGATCTGAACCCTGGATGGAGCATTCCAGAGCATCCCTTCCCTTGTTCTGCTCCCATGCTCCTGCTCATACAGCCTGCGATGCTGCTGTCCTCCCTTGCTGCCAGGGCAAACGCTGCCTCCTGTCCAGCTCCTGCCCACCCAGACCTTTCCCATGGGTGCTCTCACCCAGGCAGCCCCAGCCTGTGCCATTGCAGGGGAGTCCCCTGCTCTCCTGCCCAGGACACCCTGAGAGGTCTGCAGCCCCCCCATGCTATCCCATCTACCCACACCAGCACAGCAGCCCCGTCCTTGGGGACTTCAAGGGCTCCCCAAGACCTCTCCCTCCTCCAGGCACAGAGCAGCCATCCCAGAGCTGGAGCAGCCAGAAAGCTGATTCCATTCCCCTTCATTCCGGCCATGTGAGGACATATCACAGAGAAGAAGTTGCTGCGGAATGGTTTATTATGCTTAAATACAATGAGAGACCCCCATTAACACAAAGTCTGTGGGTCAGACAAGGTGGGCAGATCCTGAAATAGCAGGGGATGAAAACTGACATGTCGTTGAAGATAGGAACATCACAAGTGGAAAATGAAACCAAATGTAAAGCAGCAAAAACAGATATGGGCTGTCATGACCTGCACTGAGAGCCCTTTGCAGAGGACAGCAGGCAGTGTACGGCTGCTGAAACACATCCAGTCAGCAGCATCCTCACAGCATCCTTGAGCTCCTGGTTCCTCAGGCTGCAGATGAGGAGATTCACTGCTGAAGGCACCACTGAGTACAGCACTGACACCACCAGATCCAGGGATGGGGAGGAGATGGAGGAGGACTTCAGGTAGGCAAACGAGCCAGTGATGACAAACAGGGAGAGCAAGGGCAGGTGGGGGAGGTACGTGGAAAAGGCTTTGTGGCGTCCCTGCTCAGAGGGGATGCTCAGCACAGCCCTGAAGATCTGCACATAGGAACCCACAATGAAAACAAAACACCCCAAAAATAAAAAAGCAGAGAAAACAATCGTTCCAACTTACCTACTATAAGAATGTGAGCAGGAGAACTTGAGGATCCAGGGGATTTCACAGTAGAACAGCATTGCCTTGGTTGAGGGGTAGTGAAAATGTATTGGCTGTGTGCAGCAGAGCATGGAGAAACCCCGTGCCCCAGGCAGCTGCTGCCATGTAGACACAAGCTCTGCTGCCCAGGAGGCTCCCGTAGTGCAGGGGCATGCAGATGGCCATGTAGCGGTCATAGAACACGATGGTGAGAAGATAAAACTCAGGTATGAGAAAAAAGTGAAAGAAAAAGATCTGTGCAGCACAAGCTGTGTAGGAGATGGGCCTGGTGTCCCAGAGGGAATTGGCCATGGATTTGGGGACAGTGGTGGAGATGCAGCCCAGGTGCAGCAGGGAGAGGTTGAGGAGGAAGAAGAACCTGGGGGTGTGGGGGTGCTGGTCGCAGGCTGTGCTGGTGTTGATGAGGCTGTTGCCCAGGAGCGCAGCCAGGAGGATGGCCAGGATGAGCCAGAAGTGCCAGAGCGGCAGCTCCTGTGTGTCTGTGAATGGCAGGAGGAGGCACTGGGGGATGGAGCTGCCGTTGGACATCTGCTGCCTCTGGGCATGGGGCACTGTCAGAGGAGAAACAGACAGTGACAGGTTAGGGCAGGAGGGATGTCAGATACAGAAGTTCAATTTACACAGTCACAACTCAACACTTTGGGGCTGCAGAGGAGAGCTCAGCATGACTTGGTCATGTTTGTCTCTGAGGGTGGTTGCTTTGTTTGCTTTCCCAGTGCCACATCTGAACAATGACTTTTTTAGGGATAAATTTCCCAAGTAAGTTTTTGAAGGCAAAGGGACAGTCAAAAGACCTCAACTGTCTGTGGGTTAGTGCCTACTGAAGGTTGCTGCAGAGTCCATCACTCTGGTTTTCAGTGGCCCTGCACCTTCTAGAGAGACAGGCAGCTCCTTGCCCAGCAGAGCATGGCCAGCAGCCACCTCCAGTGCCAGACACCAAGAGAGCTGCCTGAACGCACCCTCCCCAGGCCTGGGCTGCACTTTCCCCCGCACTTCCTGCCCATGTCTCTGCTGCCTGGAGCTGTCCCTGCCAGGAGCTGCTGCTCTGGGCCCACCTCTGCTCCCTCTCAGTGCTCCCAGAGCCCATCCCCTGGGCTGTGTGCTCAGCTCTGCCCTGCACACCCCTCCCGGCAGCAGGGCTCTGCCCAGGGCCATCTCTGCCTGTACAGGGGCTCAGGAGCAGCTCACACAAGTCCTGATGAGACTCTCGCTGCCTTCTCCAAAGCAGAGAAGTAAATTCCCAGCTCCCACTTACCAACCTGCCCACCAAAAGGGAAAAACATCAGAGCTCAGCATCCTTAACTATCAGGTAAACGCTGCCTCAGTGTCTCTCAGAAGGACCCTCTGCAAACGTGCTCAGAGTGATGTGGAGCTCAGAGCAGCCCTGACCCACACAGCACCCTCTCCAGTGCACAAGAACATTTTTTCTTCCCTGCCACGGGTTGTTCCTTCCCCCACAGCTTCTCCTCCAGCGCACTGGGGAGCTCCCGGGCAGGCTGAGTGCTGACCCTGGCAGGCAGCAGGGTCCCTGCCCTGGCACACAGCCCCTGGGCTGTAGGGACCCTGCTCACAAGGACAGTGCTGGGCACCCCTGGCTGCACACCCACATTCACACCCTGCAGCCAGCCCGGGACAAGGGACCTGCCTTGTCCTGTCCCTCGCATGGTGCAGAGGGAAGCCCTGCTCTGCACCACATCCTCCTCCTTATCTACGCAGGGAAACCAAGAGAGTCCTCCTGACAGATCCCATGGACTGTCCGAGGCAGTAGCTTCAGGAGATCCCTCCAGCAATTGCAGCTGCATTGCCCTGCACCCTTAGCCTTACCATGCACAGGACTAGGAGGGTTTCACCCTGTTTGGATGGTCACCAACAGCAACAGGGACTTTATGGCGAATTTTACACCCTACCATAATTTCAGAAACCTCCTCGTACAGATCATGGGACATAAACACATTTAACAAACTCTTAACAACTGAGGAAACCAAGCAAACATTTCCCTCAATTTAGAACTGGAATTCAGCACTACTCTGTTTGGAGGCACAGAGACAAATGGTGACCACACCACGCTGTGAGAAGAGTGGACTGACAGAGACCCTTCTTGCTGTTTCTCCCAGAACACAGTGGAGGAGGGAATGAAATTTGACGTTTCATAACAGAAATACATTCCAATTACCATGGAAAATATGGAACGAGATGCTAAAGCCCAACAGGTTTCACCAGGAAGAACAATGAACTAAAAATTCCCTCCTGTGCTGTTTCCTTTCCCAGGCCATGGATAGTTTTCTCAGTAACTGACAAGTGCACATGACACAGCAAGAGATCTGTGCGTCTACTGCACATGCAGGTGAACAGTTCCTTTTGGTGTCAGATTTATCTCCAAAGCAACTCAACCAAGTACCAAGGAAACAGGCAGGGAATTTTCAGCTGTACCTGCATTGCCCTGCTCGGAACTGCACAGATGCCCTGATAGTGCAGTATCCAGAGGTGAACTCACCCCCAGCCGGCAGTGCAGATCAGCAGAGCCCCAGGTTCTGGGCAAACCCTGGCTCATGCAGTCGGCTGTGTCCCATCCGCCTTAACAAACTGCCACCACAATCCGCAAGTGGCCCGTGCCCACTGCGCCTTGAGGCTGGGATGCAAAGGAGAGAATTACAAGGGTGTCCCAGCCACACTGGGGAACCCCAATTGTGGGTTTACACAGGGTTCTCACACCCTTCAAACGGTCACGTACCACACACTTGGACTAAGCACAAGCACCCTCACTACCAATCACTAGTCCTAGTCAAACTCTGTCAGGCGCCCATGCTACTGCTGCTGCAGCCCTGCTCTTGTCTAGTGATGCAGATGTCCCTGGAGCCAGTCCTGCAAGAGATACTGATTAATGGTGTGCGGGACAGTGGGAAGGTTTCAAAGACATGCTGGACGGGATGGGATTCTGCCATTATTTCTGCTGCACTGCAATACCCCTTCTCCTTCACAGACAGCTCTAAGATACCCTAAAGAAAAGTCCTAGTTCCAGGGCTGGGATGAAGCTTCCAGTAAAAATCCACTACCTCATAGCATTACAGTGTATATATAAATATATATATGCACATACATAATGAAAAGGCCTAGTAATACTTAATTAAGACTGGTTGATCTAGTAGTTAGGGGGAAGAAAATTTTCATAACACGCCTTGAGGGTCCCACCAACCAGGGGCCCAAAGGCCAGTGACAGGGTGACGAGAGGCAGCAAAGATGCCATCCCAGGGGGATCAGTCTGCTGGGAGGAGGGAGGAAAAAACAACCCAAAAGTGCCACAAGCCCCCTTCCCCTTTCTACCACTGGGGAAGACTGGGAAGCACGCACGTCAGCATCGCAAGACCAGCGGTGCTGGCCCCATCCCTTACCCTTGCACATGAAATTCACCTCCCCAAAAAACACAGCTGGGATGGGAAACCGTCGTCGGCAGGGGAAAGCATTGTTCAGGACAGGAGATCACCAGCAGGGCAGGAAAGCATTGCAAGGGGCAGCTGCTGTGCCTGACAAACCAAAGCCCCACGAGGCTGCTGAAGCAGCCAGGACTGGTGGAACTGGGGCAAAGCCCGAGGGAGGGGGCAGTTGGCTCCTGCCCAACCGACACTGACCAACTGCCATGGCAGGTACTGCAGCAGCTCCCGCTCCTCCGGCTGCTCCTGCCCTCCAGGTAACCCCCAGGCGCCTCTGCCTGCCAAGCTCTCACCCCAGCACCTCTCTGCTTCTCCCAGCAGAGAGGCTCCCTCTCCAGCTGCCCATGGCATCAGAGATGCCCAGCGTGCCTGTGGGCTGCCCTCTGTCCCGGGCTGCCGGTCTCCACTGAGCCTGACCAGATCCAGGAGCTCCCCAAGGAGCCAGCAGCAGTGGCAGGGCTGGAGAACAATCAGAACAGCATCCCCAGCACCCATGATGTGAGTGCCTTGCTCAGTGCTCTCCCTGACCTGAGAACATCGTGGAGGGCAGCTGCCACAAGGAGCCAACAGCAGTGGCAGGGAAGGCAGACAATGAGGACATCACCACCAACATCTAGTGACACGAGTGCCTTGCTCAGTGCACACTGAATGTGATCGCTTCCATGGTGGCTGAACACCCATCACTGTGTAGGATGCCTTGTGGCACCCTTCCCCACTGCCCTGGATTTGAGGATCTGAACCTGACTCCTTTGATCACCACGTTAATGAAGAATGGACTTGGATCAAACTGGACAAGTGCCACAGTGACGGAATCGGAACAGGCTTCAGCATCTAACAATCCTACACCACACACCATCCATCCTTCATGCCTGGAGAGACTGGTGTGAGAAGAGCGAGAAGAGGATGGCAGCAATGAGGACAGCACCTTCATCATCCTTGCCTGGCCCACCAGCTCCTGTGTTGCCACTTTTGGGTGAGTTGTGCCTCGTCCCATGGCAGGACAAAACTGGTTCCCAGCCATGCCCACATCGGAATGGCCTCTTGAAGTGCTAGGGCCTGAACAACATGCCCACGCCAGAGACGACTTAGAGATGAATCCTGTACAATGGTCAATGCCCTTTGTGCTAGTTCCCATCATGTTAAGACAGAATGATGAAGTGCTGATGCTGATGTTCTGAACGAGATAAACCTTATCTCTAGACTCAATAAACCGCTTATGCTTCCTAGTTTAATAGCAAAATGGATCCTGTAAGGCTGATGACTCTTGCGAGGATTCTGTGCAACCGTCTGCAAGGATCTGGTGCAATTGTCTGCAAGGTATTTTAGGAAACCCACCAACCGCGCCCTGGGCTCTGGCCAAGCCCTGCTCTCGGTTGGTTGGGGGTGCACCACCAGATGTTTCTGCACAACGGAACATGCAAGTCACTCTGACTTGCTGATTTGGGTCTACAAAAGCTGGAGGTTCTTGCAGAGACTTTGGAGACCTCATCTACGGGTGGACGCACCGCGTAGAACTTCCCAATTGCTGGGAGAGCTTCTGCAAAGCCTCGCTGCAACAGGGCTCCTCAGAGACTGCGGATCTGGATGATGGCAACGTATTTAGGCAATAGGTGATGTATCTTTTCCTTACTCACTCTTCTCTTCCTCTTATAGCGATGATTAAGTGCATTACGTTGCTTATTTTGTTTGTTGCTTAAACCTAGAGCTTAAAAACTTAATTGTTTTATCCAATATATCATTACCTTAATATTAATGGTAAAATACAATCATTCTTTACATTGGTGTCTGAGTCCTTTCTATTGCCCCCATCCATTAGCAACAAAACGGGTTCCTGGGGCTCCAGGAGAACACCATGGGAAACAGCCTGAAGCAAGCACTGATGTTCCCTCCCGCAGCTGGGAGACACGCTGCCTTCCTGTGCTGTCATTTCAACTATCAGGAACGCAGTTAGAACTTGGGATCTCCTTTTCTTGTCCCGTCATTACAGAGGACACTCCAGGAGTACAAGGGAGGGATCTTCTTTGCACCACTGCTGGTGGAAGTGATGCAGATGAGTCAATCCAAGCATCTCATCCTGGGTTTCTTTTTGGGCTGGTAGGAGACTCAGGAGAACATCAAGTAAAACAGCCTGAAGCAAGCACTGATGTTTCCTCCCTCAACTGGGAGACACACTGCCTTCCTGAGGTGTCATTTCTCTGATGAGAGACAGAGTTGAGGCTAAAAATCAACTTTTCTTAGAATCACAGAACCATTTGTTGCGTTGAAGTGGGGCGGGGCGGGGGGGGGGGGGGAACAACAAACCCTTTGCTTTATTTTCTGATATGCAACTACCGGTCTGACTGCGTTCGCTTATATTGAACCTCTACTGGTCCGGATTTCAATCCGACCACGTTCGCTTATATCGAACCTCTACTGGTCCAGATACCAATCCGACCGCGTTCGCTTATATCGAACCTCTACTGGTCCAGATACCAATCCGACTGCGTTCGCTTATATCGAACCTCTACTGGTCCGGATTTACTGATAGTGGCGATTGGATATCGAAACAGTGTGGTTTATTGATTGAATTTATTGAGGCAACAGATACAGGTTCTTATGGATTGCCGGTGATAAATACTGTCTGCAAAAGCACGTGCGAGTAATAGTTACATGGATACACGCACTTGATAAAGTTAACACAGCATAGCTCTGAAGTATACAGGTGACAGTAAAAGTAACTCTATAGAGATTTTAAGTTTTCCCAGGGAAACACAGGATGCAGTGCAAGTCTTATCCACAGGCGTCCCTACGGGGGGGGAAGAGAGGTCTAGCCCGTCGACCGGTCCCAGGAGTCTGTTGATGTTATCTCCCTTGACTCGTCCACAATGGTATCTTCCCTAATATCCCCCTTTCTCTTGGGTCATTTTATTTTATTTTTACCTTCAAGGTGGAGCTTGAGTGACTCTAGTCATACATACCTTTATAACCATTGGTGCAAATTTCTCTCACCTCGATTTAAAGGTATATGAGACCAAAAATCCAGAGCGCATGTTCAGAGAGGGGTGGTCTTATTCTGGGGGGGGGGGGGGTCGCACTGGAGATGGGTGTGTATTTTAGCATGTAAATGCATTATAATGACATTATAATGAAGCAAAGTTCACACTGAGGATGGTATTTTGTCAAAAGATGACAGGCCGCTGGCTCAGGGTAGCAAGTATACAGCTTATGAGTTTGTTGCACCGTCTAGTCCCTGTCATTTTGCTGAACTTAGGACAAAGCGTAACCGCGAGATCTCCACCTCGCTCCACTCTCCGTCTGTTACGGGAATCACTGTGAAGTGCACATTCCTGACATACCAGGTATGGCTGCATCTCGCCCCGAGAGGCCCTGAAAGTCCATTTCTCTCTTACGTGTGGACAATGCTGCATTTTGAATATAGATTTAATCCCCAATTATCCCACATTTCCTAATTATTCCACACCATTTCATACGAAAAGACTCTTGAGAGCATTAAGTCCAACTATTAACCTGTCCCTAACAAGACCTCACGCTGACCACGAGAACATCCGTGTGGGATACCTTGTTTGGATGGTCACCAACAGCAACGGGGACTTTAACTTGAATTTTACATCCTACCATAATTGCAGAAACCTCCTCGTACAGATCATGAGACTTAAACACATTTCACAAACTCTTAACAACTGAGGAAACCAACCAAACATTTCCCTCAATTTAGAACTGGAATTCGGCACTACTCTGTTTGGAGGCACAGAGACAAGAGGTGACCACATCACGCTGTGAGAAGGATGGACCGACGGAGACCCTTCTTGCTGCTTCTCCTAGAACATAGGGGAGGAGGGAATGAAATATAACCTTTATGAACTAAAATACATTCTAATTACCATTGAAGATATGGAACGAGATGCTAGGAACTGCACAGCTGGGGACTCCAAAATACCTGGGATTTTTTCTGACAAGATATCCACCAGTGCCAGGAAGGAAACACACACTCTTCTCTGTGACACCAGGGGCCACTGCTACAGCTGAGCTCTAATCCCTGTTCAGGATCACACCAACCCACTGGGCAGTCAACACACCAGTAGCTTTTATCAAAATCTGACCTCCCTGGAGCACTTCTGTTGTAGAGGCACTAAAGATTGATGTACAGGGGTGGGAGGGACCTTAAAGCTCATCCAGCTCCAACCCCTGCCACGGGCATGGACACCTTCCACTGGAGCAGCTTGCTGCAAGCCCCGGTGTCCAACCTGGCCTTGAACACTGCAGCCACAGCTTGTCTGGGCACCCTGTGTCAGCGCCTCAGCACCCTCACAGGGAAGAGCTTCCTCCTGAGATCTCATCTCACTCTCCCCTCTGTCAGGTTAAAGCCATTCCCCTTGTTCTGTCCCTACAAGCCCTTGCAAAAAGCCTCTCTCCAGATTTCCCGTAGGCTCTGTTTAGGTATGGGCTTAGTAAGGTCTCCCTGCAGCCTCCTCTTCTCCAGGCTGGACACCCCCACCTCAAATACAATGACAGACCTCCATTGACACAAAGTCTGTGTGTCAGACAAGGTGCATGGATACGGAAGCAGCAGGGGATGCAAACTGACATGGCTTTGAAGACAGCAACATCACAAGTGGAAAACAAGACCAACAGTAAAGCAGCAAAGACAGACATGGCTGTCATGACCTACACTGGGAGCCCTCTGCAGAGGAAAGCAGGCAGTGTATGGCTGCTGAAACACATCCAGGCAGCAGTTAATTCAGAGCATCCTTGGGCTCTGTGGGGCACCAGGGAGCACCATGGGAAACAGCCTGAAGCAAGCACTGGTGTTCCCTCCCTCAGCTGGCAGACACACTGCCTTCCTGCAGGGTCATTTCTCTGATGAGAGGCACAGTTTGGTCTGAACTACAAGATTTTGTAGAATTATGAAACCATTTAGGGTGGAGAAGACCCTTATGAACATTGAGTCCGCCATTAACCTAACATTGGCGAGTCAACACATGAACCATGTCCCTTAGAACATGTCTTTGAAATGCCTCCAGGGATGGTGACACAACCACTTCTGTGGGCAGCCTCTTTCTTGTCCCATCATCAGACAGGAGAGCCAGGACAGAACAGGCTGGGATCTCCTTTAGCCCTGCTGAAGAAAGGGATTCAGCCTGGTTAGGTGAGGCATCTCATCCTGGGATTGTAGCCCTGGGGCTGGGAGGGGACTCAGCTCCCTCCCATGAACACCACAAACCCTCAGGAGGCCTCACTTCCTCAGAAGGTGAAAATATACTATTATGTAGATGATGCTTTAATGAGAGGAGATTGCCCCAAAGAGCTGCAGCAACAGCACGGTGGCAAGCACTCCATGGTGCAGAAGTTGAAGTTCCACCTGAGCAATGTCAGAAACCAAGCAGAAACCAGACAAATTGGGGGTCCTTGGTGGATAGCAGCAGTGCAGTGATTCCTGCAGACACCTTCAGAAAGACAGAACTAGGGCAGATGCCCCATACTAGGAAGGAATTACAACAGCTTACGGCTCCTCCAGGATACTGGAGGAAACACAGACCTGGATTCTTTATCATTGCTCAACCACTGTTACGAAAGCAAAAGCTATGGAAATGGAATCCAAAGCATGAGGAAGCAGGAAATATCTTAATATAGGAGTTAAAACCATACCAGCCACTGTGGCCTGTACATCCCCACCACCCTCTCATAATAGAATGGGGGTTTGCTGAGCATGGCTCTTACTGTGACTTGTTCAAACTGGCCCTGATGGACCAAAAAGAACGTCAATGTTCAAGAAGCCTCTTTCAAAGACACTGAACTGAGATATTCAGAGTGGGAAAAGGAAGTCTAGTCCCAGTAGTAAAACTGAGAACACTGATCAAGAACAACCAGTTCAAAGCATCCATTCAATCCATTCAATTGACTTGACAGTATCCCAAAGGGAACTGCTCCTCAGGATGGAGCTGCACAAACCCACTGTCAGAAAATGGCATGCCTACCTATCGGGGGTGGCAGAGGAAGTGAAGTTACCTGAAAGACAGACTGAAGTTTCCAAACTACTGCAGATGCCTGTAAATGCAGAGCCATCAGCGTTACAACAGCCTTTCAAACCCTCACCAGGTTTAGAAGCCCCTCCCTTCACCGAGGGAACACCAACAGAAAATACCTGGTTCCCCGGTGCCTCAGCAGAAAGGATCACAGAATCATAGAATCAGTCCTGCTGGAAAAGCCCTTTAAGCTCATCCAGTCCAACCCTTACCGCAACATTGCCAAGGCCACCACTAACCCACGGCACTGAGGCCTCGTCTCCACGGTGTGTGAACACTTGCAGGGATGGTGACTGCAGCCCTTCCCTGGGCAGCCTGTTCCAATGCTGAGCACCCTTTGGGGAAGGAATTGTTTTTCAGCTCCATCTAAACCTGCCCTGCTGCAGCTTAAGGCTTTTTCCCCAGGCTCTGACAGGGAGGTAGAAGTTGTCCTGCCCTGACACCTTCTCAGCACCTCTGTTATTCGCCATTGACAGCGTGGTTTTGCAACCTTTGGGGTTCCACAGAAGATAAAATGGCCCTGCTTATGCATCAGTGAGGGTTGCATCTTTTTTGCAAGCTTGGGGAGTTTCTCATGTTACTAGTATTCCACATTTTCCAACAGGTCAAAGCACTGCAGAACGAACCTGTGATACGCTCAAACTTTTTCTTTAAAAACAAAAAGGGGAATGCCAGTATTTTCTCCACACAAATAGTTAGCAAAAGCACAATTTGTGCTAAATTCTTTAAATTTGTCTAGCTTTGATTCCCTTTCCGCAATACAGCGCTTGTGACATCTGACAGATGATTCCTTGCCCAATCCACTGGGTCTATACAAAGACCTACACGATAATGATTGGAAAAGACCAGAGCCATTGCTGACACAAGGTTGAGGATATGGCTGTGTACAGCTAGCAACAGGACCATACTGGCTGCCAGCGAAATGTATAGAGCCCCAGAACTCAACAACAGAAAGAAACGACAATGACAGAATTCTTTGTAATATCTTTTCTAATACGTGTGACCATGGGTAATGGACAAGTATACTGGGCACATTTGTTAAATCCCCCATTGTTCCGGCCTGTTACATGGTGTGTAGGATTCACTGGTATGCCGCATGTTATAAAGGTTCAAGTGACTTCAAATCAGACTAATCTTACTGAAATAACACTGCCTGGAGTTGTGGCTGGCTATGTTAATTACACAGGTCAAGCAGTGATAGAGCGGACACAGCAAATTGTAAAAAACATGCTAGTAAAACAAAAAGGGGGAATGATGGGGGAGACCCCAAATGCACAAATCAACAAAGCATTGTTTGTCTTAAATGTTTTAACATTATCCAGTTCTGATTTACACACGGGCATGAATGTCCCCCCAGTGGTTAGACATTTTTCTGCCTTAACCCCTGTACGCCCAGATCTGATACCAAGGAAAGAACCCGTTATGGTAATGGTAAAGTCTTTGGAAAATCATAACTGGGAAGGACCTTTTAGGTTAATAACTTGGGGAAGAGGGTATACTTGTGTCTCCACAGATGGAGGTCCCTGTTGGGTTCCTGCTCAGTGTGTGAGTCCTGTTTTGAACTCCGACTCCAACAAACGTGAAACTGCATCTACCCTCACTGACACCATGGAACAGCTCTAACATCTGGGTGACCTTGTCCAGGACATTGAATCAGACGACCTTCTGTGCTTCAATACATACAGCAGACCAGCCATTTCATACATGTCTAGTTGGCCTACCGATGCAAGGGGTGGTAAACAATACAACCATATCTGATTGGGTTCAAGCATTGCCCGATATCATGAAAGATCCATGAGAGAGAGATATTGTGGGCACAGTGAATGCCCCTCAATCTTGGTGTTTTGGCTGGAAGGTATTGCCATGTATTACGACCATGACATGGCCCAGCCCAGGTGGGCCAGATTCTCGGTGGTCAGCCCTGAAGTGTCGCCATGATTTTACTGATGTCCAACCAAATAGTCTTCTGTTTTGCAATCTGACAAAGAATACGAGTCCATGGTGTTCAGTTGTTCCTGAAATTAGTATTAATAATTTACCAAAAGCATTGCCTCAAGGCATATTTTTATTATGTGGCAACAAAGCTTATCCAGGTATTCCGTGGAAGCCAAGGGGAGGTCCATGTATGTTGGGACGGCTATCATGCCTTACACCCAACCCAAGTATGATCTTAAATCACATATAGTTACATGGAGGTCGCCAAAAACAAGCAACACTTGACTCCAATTGTAATGATAATGTTGATCTCTGGAATAGAGGGGAAATTATTGTAACTATCTTCTTTATGCTGGGAGTTGCTGCTGCTAGAGCATTAGCGCAATTAAATAAACTTGCTTGCTGGTTGGGAAAACAGACTACTGAAACGGCAAAAAACTTAAGTGTCTTAGCATTAGATACTAACTCTGAAAGATATGTCACTCTTCAAAATAGAGCAGCCATTGATTTTCTATTGTTAGCACGTGGGCATGGTTGTCAAGAATTTGATGGAATGTGTTGTATGAACTTATCAGATCATTCTCAATCTATTCATGCTAGCATCCAGAAATTGTGGACCAAACTCAGAAATTGCAGGAAGATGATGGATTGTTTGGACTGGGAAAATGGTTGAACTTTTAGGGACTGGAAGGTTGGATTATATCTGTGATAAAAGATGGGATTGCGATGTTATTTGTTCTTCTTTGTATTGTGCTTGTGGTACCGTGCTTATTATCCTGTCTGCAAAGAGCCCTGCAGCGGATGATAAACACGGCCTTTTTTGTTAAAAACAAAAAGGGGGAGTTGTGGTGGGGGGCTACGGCAGGCCCATGGATTCCCTGACTGAAGGCATAAAGTTAGAACTCAGTCTCGAAGATGTTAAAGTGTATCCTTGAGAAATGAGGTACCGAAGGCATACGAGTGGGAAAACAGAAGATATCCAAGTGGGAAAGTAGAAGGCATCCGAATGGGAAAGTAAAAGGAGTCTGGAGGAGCGAGTCAGATAAGGGGAGCAACTAGCAACAAAGGAAGAACTTGGCAAAACAATGGACTTATGTAATGTGGTAAAGGGTTATCCAATGATATACCATTGCCAACTAATATTAACCACTGGCTAAAAGACACGTGTGTGTTAGAAAAGGAATATAAGCAGTGGTTTGTAGTAATAAAGTACCTGCCTATTTTTTCTTCCTACAAAGTCACCAAAAATACGTTTGTGTGTGATTTTTGGCCGTCTCGACAACGACATCACACAACATGAGTGGCTACTTAAGCAGGAGGAGATGAAAACTGACACTTCTATGAAGACAACATCATAAAAAATTGAAACAGGAAAACAGATGTAAAGCAGGAAAGACAGACATGGCCTGTCATTACCTACACTGGGAGCCCTTTGCAGAGGAAAACAGGCAGCGTATGGCTGCTGAAACACATGCAGTCATCAGCTTCCTCACAGCATCCTTGAGCTCCTGGTTCCTCAGGCTATAGATGAGGGGGTTCACTACTGGAGGCATCACTGAGTACAGCACTGATACCACCAGACCAAGAAATGGGGAAGAGATGGAATGGGGCATCAGGTAGGCGAATGTGCCAGTGGTGACAAAGATGGAGACCACAGCCAGGTGAGAAAGGCACGTGGAAAAGGCTTTGTGGCGTCTCTGCTCAGAGGGGATCCTCAGCACAGCCCTGAAGATCTGCACATAGGACCCCACAATGAACACAAAACAGCCAAGTGCATGCATTCCATGGGCTGCAGGAACCCTGCTCACAAGGACACCGCTGGGCACCTCTGGCTGCACACCCACATTCACACCCTGCAGCCAGCCTGAGACAAGGGACCTTCCTTGTCTTGTCCCTCGCATGGTGCAGAGGGAAGCCCTGCTCTGCAGCACATCCTCCTCCTTATCTACACTGAGAAACCAAGAGAGTCCTCCTGATCAGAAAATGGCATGCCTACCTACCGGGGGTTGCAGAGGAAGTGAAGTTACCTGAAGAACAGACGGAAGTTTCCAAACTACTGCAGATGCCTGTAAGTGCAGAGCCATCAGCGTTACAACAGCCTTTCAAACCCTCACCAGGTTTAGAAGCACCTCCCTTCATCGAGGGAGCACCAACAGAAAATACCTGGTTCACCGGTGCCTCAGCAGAAAGGATCACAGAATCACAGAACCCACCAGGTTGGAAAAGCCCTTTAAGCTCATCCAGTCCAACCCTAACCCCAGCACTGCCAAGGCCACCACTAACCCATGGCACTGAGGCCTCGTCGCCGTAGTGTGTGAGCACTTGTAGGGACGGTGACTGCAGCCCTTCCCTGGGCAGCCTGTTCCAATGCTGAGCACCCTTTGGGGAAGGAATTGTTCCTCAGCTCCATCTGAACCTGCCCTGGTGCAGCCTGAGGCTGTTTCCTCTTGTCCCATCCCTTGTTCCTTGGGAGCAGATCCCAGCCGCCTCCTGGCTCCATCCTCCTCTCAGGCAGTTGTAGGGAGCGATCAGGTCCCCCCGAGCCTTCTCTTCTCCAGACTGAACCCCCCAGCTCCCTCAGCCCTTCCCCATCACACTGTGTTCCAGGCCCTGCGCCAGCTCCGTTGCCTTTCTCTGGCCCCGCTCCAGAACCTCAATGTCTCTCTTGCAGTGAGGGGCCCAGACCTGAACACAGGATTCCAGCTGCAGCCTCACCAGTGCCCAGTGCAAGGGCACAATCCCTGCCCTGGCCCTGCTGCCACACTGGTGCTGAGCCAGGCCAGGATGCTGGGGGCTTCCTGGCTGCCTGGGCACAAGCTGCTCATGCTCAGCTCCATCAATCAGCACCCCCAGCTCCTTTCCCAGGAGCACTTTCCAGACGCTCTTCCCCAAGCCGGGAGCGTTGCTTGGCCTGTTGTGGCCCAAGTGCAGGAGCCAGCACTTTGCCTTCTTGAACCTTGTGCCATTGGCCACAGCCCATGGATCCAGCCTGTCCACATCCCTCTGCAGAGCTTCCTACCCTCCAGCAGATCAACGTTCCCACCTCACTTGGTATCATCTGCAAATTGACGCATCCCTGTATGGAGCAGCACAGAACAGTTTGCACCTGTGTAGACCAATACATTATGGCCCCAGGTACTGCTGGGGTTTCAATATCGCAGTGCTCCCAGTCCCTGCTGCAAGGCTCCTGCTCATCCCCTACCAGACCTCCTTGCTTGTTGTCTTATGGGGGGAACACCCCAAAATTGAACCCCCCACTCAAGGGCTGCCCCCAGCTCCCTGATACCCGGGGGGCTGTTGTAGTGCCCCATAGGATGTGGTTTGGGTGAGCAAGAAGTGATTTGGGGCTGGTGGCTTTGGGTTGGGGGGGGGGAGTAGCTTTTCCGGGGCATCCCCATTTGGGGTGGGGGTGTTTAGTGGGGCCCTTCCAAGATCTTGGTCCCTGGATTCAATTGGGAGGGCCTGGGGATATGGTGGAATGTGGTTCACTTTTGGGCTGCCCCAGGCCCCCCATTTGGGGTCCTGCCTGCTGTTGGGGTGCTTCAGAGAGATTTAAGGTACTCCAGGATTTTGGGGGGCACCACAATTGCTTTGGGTGCCTCCAGAGGCCGCTGGGGAGCAGCGTGGTTTTCGGGTGCCCCTTTATAGGAGTTCCCTTTTTGGTGGATCCACCCCTTCTGACCCCCTGAATTCACTACTGAACCCAAAGCAATGTTGGGGTCCCCCCAGTGGATTCGGGGTCCCAGAGCATCTTGGAAGAGCCCCAGGGCAGGTGCTGGGGGGACCTCACTTTTCAGGACACCCCTTTTTTAGTGGGTCTGTACCACTACGCTGAGCTGAGGCGGCTTTGGAGCTGCAGGGTTTGGGTTTGGGGAGACTTTTTGGGATTCCAGGAGGATTTTGGGGATTCAGGCTGGTCCACAGAATGCCTCAGTGTGGCTCAGTTATTTCGGGGAACCCCGTCTCCCGAAAGTGGAGGGTCCATCAATCCCAGGACAGCCGCATCTCATTGGATGACCTAGGCAGTCCCGTAGCAATAAATGGGAGGAATTTGGGGGTTCGGGTGGATGTGGGGGCTCTAGGAACATTTGGAGGTTCAGGGAGGTTCCTTAAAACTCACTGTAGGAGGCACATTATATTGGGGGATCTCCCATGTGACATAAAAGAGGGGTTCTTGGGTCCCAGGGCACCCTGAATCACTCTGGGGTGAGCAATGTTCCTCCGGGATGGAGATGTGTTGAGGGGAAGAGTTTGGTGGTTCAGAGGGGATTAAGGCATTGGGGGGATCCCCAAAGCTCCCCAGGGTGCTGCAGGGACTTGTGGAACACCCAGTATCCCAAAACTAGGGGTTACATTTGTCTCAGGGTACCCTGACTCTTCAGTGCCCCTGTTGGCCCATGGTAGTAAAGGGGGGGGATTTGGGGTTCAGAAGGGAAGTGGAGGTTTGGGGGGATTTGGAGGTTCATGGGAATGGTTCCAATCTCTGCAGGGGGCAGAGTCATTTGAGGGACCACCAGAGCCCTCAAACAGGGGCTACAGCCACCAAAGACCACCCCACAGATCACTGGGGAGGGTGGAACTGGAGATTTGGGTGGACCATGCCACGTTTTGAGGCTACTGGGTTGGCCACCCTCATCATAGCTGTGAGAATCCTGGCGATGAGCTTATCCCTCAACCCAGGGGGGGATGAAACTAAGGGGGGTTCCTGGGAGCTGGGGTGACCCCCTTGCACTGCCCCAGGCTCTGACAGGGAGCTAGAAGTTCTCCTGCCCTGACACCTTCTCAGCACCTCTGACACCAGCAGCTCCTGCACACAGAAGGCTCCTGCTTCACCCCCAGCACCTCTGCAAGCAGAGCTCAGCTCCAAGCACATGAACAAGCCCAGTGCCTCCTCCTCACCCATGCCCTGCTCCCACAGCTGGGATGGCACCAGCACATCTCCTGACACCTTCTCCTCCCTTTGCAGCACGCACCCACAATGTCTTTCAAGCCAACACTAAACCAGCATTGCAAAGTCAAAGACCACGTACCTGGATGCGCAGGGCAGCCAGGGCAGATGCAGCCTCCCGACGGAGGGGTCTCCTCTGCACTGGTTCCTGCAGGGCTCTTGCTCCTTAAATAGCCCACGCTCACCATGGGGGCCCCGTCACAATGGGCATCTCTACAGCGACCGCCACAGCTTTGTGATGGAGGCAGCATCATGCCCATGGCCACTGAGCACCCAGGGGTGCTCCGGGAGGTGCCACTGGGGGACCAGCATCTGCCCATCCGACTCGGGGAGGTCCCACATGGGCTGTTCTTCCACAGTACCTTTGGTCCAGAGGTGAAGCATGCGAGGGGCCACAGCTCAACCTGGGCAATGGAACAGGGCGTCACGGCCACCTACGAGAAGTGGAGAGTCACCGACATTGGCACTACAGAGAATCCTAAAGCATCCCAAGATAGCCATCGCCACCCATCTTGTTCCAAGCTCCTGTGTCCACAGGCGTCACCAGCACCCAGACACTGAGATGGGAACCACCAGAGGAGCTGCTCTTGCCTCCTCCACCAGCAGCTTGTGTTCTGTGGGGCAGCTGTTATCTCCCGGGGCCTCTGATGATGGGTTCTGTGGAGTTCTGTGGCCTCACACACCTCAACACAGGGAGTTCCAGAATCAGCCAGCCCTGAGGTCCCCATGTCCCCATGGTCATTGTGATGCATGAGCTCTGACTGGGTCCAGGGGGTGCTCTGGAGGTGCTGCAGGCATTCTCTGGGATTCTCCAGGGGCATCCCTGCCATGCTCTGTGGTTTCTCAGGATGCTCTGTGTGTGCTTTAGGGGTCACCACAGTCCAAATCCCACCCAAATCTGGCAAACTGGGGTTTATTGGATATTTTTTACTTCAGTCCTCCCACGAGCAGGGAGCATTTTCTCAGTCCTGACCCTTATTCAATAGAAGTTCTCTCCATCTCATCAAATCTATATTAAATCAGTGGTAAATACTGGCAGAGCTGCCTCCCTACATGCCTTGAACCAACAAAGACCCGCTGCCAGACGGATATCGTTGGGCAACCTGTGACAGTGTCCTACCACGCTCACACGGATGAACCTCCTCCGAAGGTCTCATCTTCTTCACCCCCCTCTGTCAACTTAAAGCCATTCCCAAGCATCTGATCACTACATGCCCTTGTAAAGAATCCCCCTCCAGCTTTCTTGGAGGCAAAAAACAGATGTTGGAAGGCAAACTCATTGTCTAAGGCATCATCTAAATTATCACTTACATCATCTTCAAATCATTGGGAATTCACAGTTGATTAAAATTCAACTATTTCTAAATCACCTTTGGATTCCCATGTGATTTTAATACAGTCGCTGATTAATTGCCATTGGTCATTTATAACGCCCTTTCAGTTATTCCCACAAGGATGACTTCCCTGAACCATTCCCCTGGGAAGCACAATGAGGCACAGCTCCAAGTCCACTTCTCTTCAGGTGTGCAGCAGCAGATCCAGCAGTGCCCCCGTTCCCCACTGAGCGCCATGGCAGATGGAGGAAGCCCAGCACATCCCGGCTGGGTCCAAAGAGAGCTGCAGAGAAGGTTCCCGAGAGCAGGAGAGCTCCTGGCACAGGGACTATCCCAGCTCCAGCTCCAGCCTGCACTGGACGCCGTGAGCCTCCTGCCCTTGTCGGCGTGGTCACAGCGGGGCTCTTTGTGACCCGGTCTGTGACAGTCCCCAGTATGGTCACATCCCTTGCGCTGCCCTTCCCTCCCCCTTCCCACATCCCTCTTTCCCACAGGGGGCAGAGAGACCCTGCAGCCGCCCCTGGGGGAGACTGGGGGGAGTCAACTGGGAGGCCCAGATCCCTGCTCAGGGCAGACTGGGAGTCGGTCAGTGGGTGTTGAGCAGTTGTATTCTCTCTCCTTGTTATTGCCCTGATCAGTATTATTATCGGTGGCAGCAGCAGTGGTTTGTGTTATAACTCAGTTACTGGACTGCTCTTATTCCAACCCATGGGAGTTACATTCTTTCCATTCTCCTCCTGTTCCCTGTGGGTGCCAGAGGAAGGAAGCAGAAGGAGAATGAACGAGCAGCTGCATGGTCTGAGTTACCGGCTCGGCTAAACCATGACACTCCTCAGACCCACAGCTGACCCACAATGTGACCCCACATTTACACCCAGGACCCAGAACTGCGCTCCAAGTGACCCTGCTGTGACCCTCCAGGCCAATAACTGCCCTCCAGGTGAACCCCCATTGGTCACAGAAACCCAAACCTGCCCCCCAATCTGACCCCTATAGAGCCACAACTGCCCCACAAGTGATCCTAAGTGACTCTGCAGACTCACAACTGCCCCCCAAGAGACCCCCAAGTGACATTCTGAATGCTCCATCCCTGGCTGTGCTCAAGGCGAGGTTGGACAGAGCCTTGGGTGGCATGGTTTAGTGGGAAGTGTTCCTGCCCATGGCAGGGGGGGGTTGGAACTGGATGATCTTAAGGTCCTTTCCTACCCTAACTATTCTATGATTCAATGATTCTATGATTCTATGATTTCATGTCCATTTATTGTTATTTCATTTAATTTCATTTCATCCTCCTCATCTCATAGCATATCCTTTATATCATACAACTTATGTTTTATCATGTTATAACGTGTTCTGGGGTTCGGGGAGGTCCCCAAGACTCTCCTTGGTGGCCCATGTTCCTCAATGGTGGAGATGTGTTGGAGGAAGAGAACGTGGGGGTTCAGAAGGGATTTGGAGGCTGAGCGGGATTCTGGGCTTCATATCCCAAATTATGGATACATCTCTTCCAGGCCACCCTGAGTCTCTCTTGGGTGCGCATGTTGGGCCATGGAGGTAAATGGCTGGAATGTAGGGGCTCATGGGGAGGTCCCCAAACTCAAGGGGGGGGGGGAGGGAGAGTAATTAGAGAAGCACCAGAACCCTCAATCAGGGGCTAAAGCCACCAGAGACCACCCCAGAGATCACTGGGGAGAGGGGAACTGGAGATATGGGGGGACCCATTATTATTATTATTATTATTATTATTATTATTATTATTATTATTATTCGTGTGGTTGGTATTATTATTAATATTACAATCTTGTGCTCCATTTCAGTTCCTGACCGGTTCTTATCTCCACCCATGGGTTTCACATTGTTCCCATTCTCCTCCCTATCCCACCCGGGTGCTGAGCGAGCAGATGCTGGTGCTGAGTTCCCAGCTGGGGTTCAACACTGACCCTGTCCTGGCCCCTTTGCTGTGGCAGCAGGGGCTGGATCTTTGCACTCTTGGAGCTGGGCTCTTTCTATGGGCACACAGCTGCAAGCAGCATTCCCTGGATCAGGAAGTACAGCTCCCAAGTGGTGCTGGGGCTGGGGCAGTGCTTGCCAAGGGCAGAGGAGGCCCAGCAACTGCTCCTGCACTGTTGCTGCGGGAGCACAGGGGCTCCTGCGGGCATTGCCGCAGTCAGGATTGCACCGGTGTGCCCAGAGCCCAACAGATCCTTCCCGCCTTGAGAAATGCCCGGTGGGCTTCTGGGCTGTGCCTGCGCCTGCCAGGGCCTTTGTCACCTTCCAGAATGCATTGCCAGAGGCCAGCAGAGAACTGGAGCCTTTCGCAATGCCCGGTGCTGGCCTGGCCTTAACCAGAGCCCACCAGCACCCCTCCTGCCTTCTGCAATGCCCCAAGAGCTTCTACATGCCCTGCTGGAGCTAGGCAGGTCCCATTGTGCTGAGCTCCCAGGGACTGCAGCAGCAGCTGCACTGCCCTGGGGCTGCTCCTGCCCTGACACCTCCTCAGCACCTCTGGCACCAGCAGCTCCTGCACACAGAAGGCTCCTGCTTCACCCCCAGCACCTCTGCAGGCAGAGCTCAGCTCCAAGCACATCAACAAGCCCAGTGCCTCCTCCTCACCCATGCCCTGCTCCCACAGCTGGCATGGCACCAGCACATCTCCTGACACCTTCTCCTCCCTTTGCAGCACGCACCCACAATGTCTTTCAAGCCAACGCTAAACCAGCATTGCAAAGTCAAAGACCACGTACCTGGATGCGCAGGGCAGCCAGGGCAGATGCAGCCTCCCGACGGAGGGGTCTCCTCTGCACTGGTTTCTGCAGGGCTCTCGCTCCTTAAATAGCCCACGCTCACCATGGGGGCTCTGTCACAATGGGCGTTTCCACAGCGACCGCACCCAGGGGTGCTCCGGGAGGTGCCCCTGGGGGACCAGCCTCTGCCCAGCCGACTCAGGTCCCTCATGGGCTGCTCTTCCTCAGTGCCTTCGGTACAAAGGTTGAGCATGCGAGGGGTCACAGCTCCACCTGGGCATTGGAACAGGGCAGCACATCCGCCTGCGAGAAGTGGAGAGTGACCAACATTGACACAGCAGAGATCATGGAATCCCAGACTGGGTTGGGGTGGAAGGGACCTTACAGCTCATCCAGCTCCAACCACAGCCACAGGTTGGAACACCTTCCTCTAGAGCAGCTTGCTCCAAGCCCCTGTTTCCAGCCTGGCCTTGAACACTGCCAGGGATGGGGCAGCCACAGCTTCTCTAGGCACCCTGTGCCAGTGACTCAGCACCCTCACAAGGAAGAATTTCTTCCTGAGATCTCTTCTCAACCTCCCCTCCCTGTCAGGTTAAAGCCCTTCCCCTTGTCCCATCCACACAGCCCCTTGCTCTCCCAACAAGAAATGAGGCAGATCCCAGGATTTAAGGCAGCCACAGTGCTCGGCTTCCAGCTCAGCCAGCACAATTCGCACACTGAGTCCAAAGCAGCCACTCAGGGGAAGTCACTTGGCGTGTTCTTGGCAATTCCTAAAGCAGCCAAAGATCACCATCGCCAACCACCTCGTTCCAAGCTCCTGTGTCCACAGGTGTCACCGGCTCTGAGACACCAAGACCGGAACCACGAGAGGAGCTGCTCTTGCCTCCTCCACTGGTATCTTGTGTTCCGTGGGGCAGCTGTCGTCTCCCGGTGCCTCCGGTGAAGGGTTCTGAGGGGGTAGAGCAGTTGATGTCATCTACCTGGACTTGCGCAAAGCGTTCGACACTGTCCCGCACAACATCCTAGTCTCTAAGTTGGAGAGACATCAATTTGATAGGTGGACCATGCTTGCAGCCCAGAAAGCCAACCCTATCCTGGGCTGCATCAAAAGGAGTGCGACCAGCAGGTCCAGGGAGGTGATCCTGCCCATCTACTCTGCTCTTGTGAGACCTCACTTGGAGTATTGTGTGCAGTTCTGGTGTCCTCAACATAAAAAGGACAAGGAACTGTTGGAACAAGTCCAGAGGAGGCCACGAGGATGATCAGGGGACTGGAGCACCTCCCGTATGAAGATAGGCTGAGAAAGTTGGGGCTGTTCAGCCTGGAGAAGAGAAGGCTGCGTGGAGACCTCAGAGCAGCCTTCCAGTATCTGAAGGGGGCCTATAAGGATGCTGGGGAGGGACACTTCATGAGGGACTGTAGTGATAGGACAAGGAATAATGGGTTCAAACTTAAACAGGGAAAGTTTAGATTGGATATGAGGAAGAAATTCTTTACTGTAAGGGTGGTGAGGCACTGGAGCAGGCTGCCCAGGGAAGTTGTGAATGCTCCATCACTGGTGGTGCTCAAGGCCAGGTTGGACAGAGCCTTGGGTGACATGGTTTAGTGGGAGGTGCCCCTGCACATGGCAGGGGGGTTGGAATGTGATGATCTTAAGGTCCTTTCCAACCCTAACTATTCTATGATTCTATGTTTGTATAATGCAGTGGATTGCCAGGTCTGATGTTCACAAGGGATGTCAAATGAAATCCAACTTGATTGTAAAGTTCAGTACTTGCTCTCATGACTCGACTGAGTCTGGGCTGCACAAGAGAGGCTCTTCATGGCCTCAGAATCATTTTGACTGTGTTATTTCTTTACTGTCATAACAATGCTGAGGCTTTTTTCTAGGGGAAAATTCCTTCCCTGCATGACTGAAAACCTGAAGATTGTTGAAAGAGAGAGAAGTTCTCAGCTCTTTGTAGCTTAGTGCAGAGGCAGGAGAGATGCAGTGTCCGTCAGTCCTTTCCCATTGCCCCTCCCCTTAAACTTGCACTGCCTGTAAGATGCCTTCACACTCAAATTGGTCCTAAGAACAAACATTGGTCCTGTACTGAGAGCAGGGCAGCACGGTTTCAAAGGGCAGATCACGGAGCTCCCATGGAGAGAAGCAAAGGACTGTGCCCAGCAGAGCATGGCCAGCAGCCACCTCCAGTGCCAGACACCAGGAGAGCTGCCTGAACGCACCCTCCCCAGGCCTGGGCTGCACTTTCCCCCCACTCCCTGCCCACGTCTCTCCTGCCTGGAGCTGTCCCTGCCAGGAGCTGCTGCTCTGGGCCCACCTCTGCTCCCTCTCAGTGCTCCCAGCACCCATCCCATGGGCTGTGTGCTCAGCTCTGCCCTGCACAGCCCTCCTGGCAGCCGGGCTCTGCCCAGGGTCATCTCTGCCTGTGCAGGGGCTCAGGAGCAGCTCAGATAAGTCCTGATGAGACTTTCGGTGCCTTCTCCAAAGCAGAGAAGTAAATTCCCAGCTCCCACTGCCCAACCTGCCCACCAAGAGTGAGAAAAATCAGAGCTCAGGATCCTTCCCTATCAGGCAAACACTGCTTCAGTGTCTTTCAAAAGGACCCTCTGCAAACGTGCTCAGAGTTATTTGGGATTGGAGCACCATCACCCACTCAGCACTTCCCCTCCCTGCCAGGAGTTGCTCTATTCCCCCACAGCTTCTCCCCCAATGCTGTGGGGAGCTCCCAGGCAGTTTGAGTGCTGACCCTGGCAGGCAGCAGAGTCCCTGCCCTGGCACACAGCCCCTGGGCTGCAGGGACCCTGCTCGCAAGGACAGTGCTTGGCACCCCTGGCTGCACACCCACATTCACACCCGGCAGCCAGCCCGGGACAAGGGATCCGCCTTGCCCTGTCCCTCGCATGGTGCAGAGGAAAGCCCTGCTCTGCAGCACATCCTCCTCCTAACCCTAACCCTAACCCTGCCCTAGCCCTGCTGCCACACTGGTGCTGAGCCAGGCCAGGATGCTGGGGGCTTCCTGGCTGCCTGGGCACAAGCTGCTCATGCTCAGCTCCATCAATCAGCACCCTCAGCTCCTTTCCCAGGAGCACTTTCCAGCCGCTCTTCCCCAAGCCTGGAGTGTTGCTGGGCTTGTTGTGGCCCAAGTGCAGGACCCGGCACTTTGCCTTCTTCAACCTCATCTCATTCGCCACAGCCCACGGATCCAGCCTGTCCACATCCCTCTCCAGAGCTTCTTACCCTCCAGCAGACCAATGCTTCCACTCGACTTGGTGTCATCTGCAAATGTACACATCCCAGTATGGAGCAATACAGACCAGTTTGCACCAGTACAGACCAATACAGGTCACTATGTCCCCAGATACTGCTGGGGTTTCAATATCCCAGTCCTCCCATTCCCCTTATCTTCCACCAGACCTCTTTTCTGGAGTTCTTTTGGTTGGGAAAGCCCAAATTAGGCCCCCCTGCCACTCTAGTTTTGTCCCCCAGCTCCCTGATACTGGGATGGGGGGAGTTGTAGTCCCCCATGGAGTGTGTTTTGGGGACAAAAAGGAACAATTCGGAGCTTGTGGCTTTGGGTAGAGATCTGCGTTTCGGGTGCATCCCCATTGGGGTGGGGGTGTTTGGTGGGTCCCCTCCGGGATTTTGGGTCCCCAGATTCATCTGGGAGGGCCCAGGATGATGAGAGGTGCGGGTCACTGGGTCTGCCCCAGGCACTTCTTTAAGGGGTCCTGCCTGCTCTTGTGGTGCTTCAGGGAGATTTGGGGTACCTCAGGATTTTGGGTGGCACCACGATTCCTTTGTGTGCCCTGAGGTCCCTTTTGTGGGGCAGCATGGTTTTGGAGCGCCATTTTATTGGGGTGCCCCTTTTGGTGAATCCACCCCCTCTGGACCCCTGAATTCACTACTGATCTCCAAGCAATGCTAGGGTCTCCCCAGTGGATTTGGAGTCCCTGAGCATCTTGGGGGACCCCCAGGGTGGGTGCTGGGGTGACTCTACTTTTCAGGGCACCCTATTTTTAGCGGGTCTGTGCCACTACGCTGAGCTGGTTCTGCTTTGGAGATGCAGGGTTTGTGTTTGGGGGGATCTTAGAGGATCCTGGGAGGATTTTGGAGTTTTTGGCTGCTCTCCAAAATGCCTCAGAGTAGATCAGTTACTTGGGGAATCCCCATCACCTGGAAATGGGGGGTTCATCAATCTCAGGGCAGCTGAATCTCATTGGATGACCTAGATAGCCACATTGCCATAACAGGGAGGAATTTGGGGGTTGGAGGGATTTGGGGGTTGAAGAAATATTTGGAGATTCGAGGGAAGATCCCCAAAACTCACTGTAGGAGGCACATTATATTGGAGGATCTCCCATGTGCCAAAAATGGGGGGTATCTGGGTCCCAGGGCACCCTGAGTCGCTCTTGGGTGAGCAACGTTCCCCCAGGGTGGAGATGTGTTGAGGGGAAGAGTTTTGGGGTTCAGAGGGGATTTAGGCATTGGGGGGATCCCCAAAGTTCTATGGGGTGGTGCAGGGATTTGGGGAACCCCCAATGTCCCACAACGAGGGTTACATTTTTCTCAGGGTACCCTGACTCTTAAGTGCTGCTGTTGGACCATGGCAGTAAATGGGGGGGGGGGAGGGGCGATTTGGGGTTCAGAAGGGAAGTGGAGGTTTGGGGGGATTTGGAGGTTCATGGGAATGTCCCCAAAGTCTACAGGGGGCAGAGTCATCTGAGGGACCACCGGAGCCCTCAAACAGGGGTTACAGCCAACAGAGACCACTCCACAGATCACTGGGGAGGGGGGAGCTGGAGATTTGGATGGACTCTGCCAGGTTTTGGGGCTGCAGGTTTGGTCACCCCTAAATCATACCTGTGAGGATGCTGGCGATGAGGTCATCCCTCAACCCAGAGGGGGATGAAACTAAGGGGAGTTCCTGGGAGCTGGGATGACCCCCTTGCACACTCGCAGGCTCTGACAGGGAGCTAGAAGTTCTCCTGCCCTGATACCTTCTCAGCACCTCTGACTCCAGCAGCTCCTGCACACAGAAGGCTCCTGCTTCACCCCCAGCACCTCTGCAGGCAGAGCTCAGCTCCAAGCACATCAACAAGCCCAGTGCCTCCTCCTCACCCATGCCCTGCTCCCACAGCTGGGATGGCACCAGCACATCTCCTGACACCTTCTCCTCCCTTTGCAGCACGCACCCACAATGTCTTTCAAGCCAACGCTAAACCAGCATTGCAAAGTCAAAGACCACGTACCTGGATGCGCAGGGCAGCCAGGGCAGATGCAGCATCCCGACAGAGGGGTCTCCTCTGCAATGGTTCCTGCAGGGCTCTCACTCCTTAAATAGCCCATGCTCACCGTTGGGGCACCATCACAATGGGCGTCTCCACAGCGACCACCACGGCTTTGTGATGGCGGCAGCATCATGCCCATGGCCACTGGGCACCCAGGGGTGCTCTGGGAGGTGCCACTGGGGGACTAGCCTCTGCCCAGCCGGCTCAGGGAGGTCCCTCATGGGCTGTTCTTCCACAGTACCTTTGGTCCAGAGGTGGATCATGCGAGGGGTCACAGCTCCACCTGGGCAATGGATCAGGGAGTCACGGCCCACTATGAGAAGTGGAGAGTGACTGACATTTGCACAGCAGAGAATCATGGAATCCCAGACAGGGTTGGGGTGGAAGGGACCTTAAATCTCATCCAGTTCCAATGCCTGCCATTAGCAGGGACATCTTCCACTAGAGCAGCTTGCTCCAAGCCCCATCCAAGCTGGCCCTGAACGCTGCCAGCTGTGAGGCAGCCACAGCTTCTCTGGGCCCTCTGTGCCAGTGTCCCACCACCCTCAGAGGGAACAACTTCTAAGATCTCTTCTCAGTCTCCCCTCTCTGTTAGGTTAAAGCCTCTCCCCCTTCTCCCATCCCCTCAGGCCCTTGTTCTCCCCACAAGAGATGAGCGAAAACCCCAGGATTCAAGGAAGCCGGAGCTCTCGGCTGCCGGCTCAGCCAGTGCAACTCCCACACCGACTCCAAAGCAGCCACTCTGGGGAAGTCACTTGGCATGTTCTTGGAATCTCCTAAAGCACCCCAAGATCATCATTGCCATTCTCCTCTTTCCAAGCTCCTGTGTCCACAGGCGTCGCCAGCACCCAGACACTGAGATGGGAACCACCAGAGGAGCTGCTCTTGCCTCCTCCACCAGCAGCTTGTGTTCTGTGGGGCAGATGTTATCTCCCACTGTCTCTGATGGTGGGTTCTGTGGGGTTCTGTGGCCTCACACACCTCAACACAGGGAGTTCCAGAATCAGCCAGCCCTGAGGTCCCCATGTCCCCATGGTCATTGTGATGCATGAGCACTGACTGGGTCCAGGGGGTGCTCTGGAGGTGCTGCAGGCATTCTCTGGGATTCTCTAGGGGCTTCCCTGCAACACTCTGTGGCTTCTCAGGATGCTCTGTGTGTGCTTCAGGGCTCACCACAGTCCAAATCTGGCAAACTGGGGGTTTGTTGGATATTTTTTACTTCAATCTTTCTACGGGCAGGGAGCATTTTCTCAGTCCTGGCCCTCATTCAATAGAAGTACTCTCCATCTCCTCAAATCTATATTAAATCCGTGGTAAACAAAGACAGAGCTGCCTCTCTGCATGCCTTGAGGCAGGATAGACCTACTGCCAGACAGATACCTTTCAACCTGTGACAGTGTTCCACCACACTCACAGGGAAGAGCTTCCTACTGCCAGACAGATACCTTTCAACCTGTGACAGTGTTCCACCACACTCACAGGGAAGAGCTTCCTTCTGAGGTCTCATCTTCTTCACCCCCCTCTGTCAACTTAAAGCCTCTCCCACTTGTCTGATCACTACATGCCCTTGTAAGGAATCCCCCTCCAGCTTTCTTGGAGGCTTCAAACAGATATTGGAAGGCAAACTCGTTGTCTAAGGCATCATCTAAATTATCACTTACATCATCTTCAAATCATTGGGAATTCACAGTTGATTAAAATTCAACTATTTCTAAATCACCACTGGATTCCCATGTGATTTTAATTCAGTTCCTGATTAATTACTACTGGTCATTAATAAGGCCCTTTCAGTTATCCCCACAAGGATGACTTCTCTGAACCATTCCCTGTGAAGCACAATGAGGCACAGCTCCAAGTCCACTTCTCTTCAGGTGTGCAGCAGCAGATCCAGCAGTGCCCCCGTTCCCCACTGAGCGCCATGGCAGATGAAGGAAGCCCAGCACATCCCGGCTGGGTGCAAAGAGAGCTGCAGAGAAGGTTCTCGAGAGCAGGAGAGCTCCTGGCACAGGGACTATCCCAGCTCCAGCTCCAGCCTACACTGGATGCTCTGCGCCTCCTGCCCTTGGTGATGGAGTCACAGTGGGGCCCTTTGTGACCCCGTCTGTGACAGTCCCCGGCGTGTGGTCAAGTCCCATGCGCTGCCCTTCCCTCCCCCTGCCCACATCCCTCTATCCCACAGGGGGGCAGAGAGATTCTGCAGCTGCCCCTGGGGGAAACTGGGGGGAGTCAACTGGGAGGCCCAGATCCCTGCTCGGGGCAGACTGGGAGTCGGTTGGTGGGTGTTGAGCAGTTGTATTCTCTCTCCTTGTTATTCCCCTGATCATTATTATTATTGGTTGCAGCAGCAGTAGTTTGTGTTATACCTCAGTTACTGGACTGTTCTTATCTCAACCCATGGGAGTTACATTCTTTCCATTCTCCTCCTGTTCCCTGTGGGTGCCAGCGGAAGGAAGCAGGAGAATGAATGAGCGGCCGCGTGGTCTGAGTTAACGGCTCGACTAAAGCATGACACTCCCCAGACCCACAAATGCCCGCCAGTGTGACCCCAAATTTACACCCAGGACCCAGAACTGCGCTCCAAGTGACCCTGATGTGACCCCCCAGGCCAATAACTGCCCCCCAAGTGAACCCCCATTGACCACAGAAACCCAAAATTGCCCCATAATCTGACTCCTATAGAGCCAAAACTGCCCCACAAGTGATCCCAAGTGACTCTCCAGACCCACAGCTGCCCTCCAGGAGACCTCCAAGTGACACTGTGAATGCTCCATCCCTGGCGGTGCTCAAGGCCAGGTTGGACAGAGCCTTGGGTGGCATGGTTTAGTGGGAGGTCTCCCTGCCCATGGCAGGGGGATTGGAACTGGATGATCTTAAAGTCCTTTCCTACCCTAACTATTTTATGATTCTATGATTTCATGTCCATTTATTGTCTTCATTTAATTTCATTTCATCCTCCTCATCTCATAGCATATCCTTTATATCATACAACTTATGTTTTATCATGTTATATCATCATGAATCATATAAATTTATTTCATTCCCATTTCATGGCAGGGAGGACCCTCTGCAAATGTGCTCAGACTGATGTGGAGCTCTGAGCAGCTTCACCTACACAGCACCCTCTCCAGTGCACAACAACACTTTCCCTTCCCTGCCAGGGGCTCTTCCTTCCCTCACAGTTTCTCCCCCAGTGCAGTGGGGAGCTCCCGGGCAGGCTGAGTGCTGACCCTGGCAGGCAGCAGAGTCCCTGCCGCAGCACACAGCCCCTGGGCTCCAGGGACCCTGCTCGCAAGGACAGCGCTGGGCACCCCTGGCTGCACACCCACATTCACACCCTGCAGCCAGCCCTGGGACAAGGGACCTGCCTTGTCCTGTCCCTCGCATGGTGCAGAGGGAAGCCCTGCTCTGCACCACATCCTCCTCCTTATCTACATAGACAAACCAAGAGTCCTCCTGACAGATCTCATGGACTGTCCGAGGCAGCAGCTTCAGGAGATCCCTCCAGCAATTGCAGCTGCATTGCCCTGCACCCAGAGCCTTAGCATGCACAGGGCTGGGAAGGTTTCTCCTGCAGGGAGCTCTCAGCATCCTCCACTGCCAGGGGCCTTTCAGCTCTCTCAGGCTCACAGGTCTCCCCAGGTGCCTGCAGGCAGTGCCCCAGCCCTGCTCCTGGGCACAGCTGTCTCTCTGCAGAGCTGCCCTATTGCCACCATCTCTCTGTGTCCCAGGAGCCCGGCCCAGCTCAGCAGCAGAGGCCCAGCCCAAGGTGGCTCTGCCTCTGCCCCTCTGTGGTCCCTCCAGGGCTCCCTGGGGCTGCAGGGGAACCCCACGGGAAAGAGCCTGAAGCCAGCACTGATGTTCCCTCCCTCAGCTGGCAGACACACTGCCTTCCTGCAGGGTCAGTTCTCTGATGAGAGACAGAGGTAAGGCTAAACATCAACTTTTCTTAGAATCATAGAATCTGTTAGTTTGAAAAGAACACACACTGACCATGGGGTGTTCCCTGTTTGGATGGTCACCAACAGCGCCTGGGACTTTAAGTCGAATTTTACACCCTACCATAATTTCAGAAACCTGCTTGCATAGATCATGGGACTTAAACACATTTAACAAACTCTTAACAACTGAGGAAACCAACCAAACTTTTCCCTCAGTTTATAACTGGAATTCAGCACTGCTCTGGTTGCAGGCAGAGACGAGAGATGATTGAGGGGGACCCTTGTTGCTGTTTCTCCTTGAACACAGGGGAGGAAGGAAAGAAATTTTGCCTTTAATAACAAAACTACATTCTAAATACCGCTGAAACTATGGAACAAGATGCTAAAGCCCAACAGGTTTTCCCAGGAAGAACAACAATAGCTAAAAATTCCTGCCTGTGATGTTTCTTTTCCCAGCCCATGGATAGTATGGACCAGTTTGCAGCAATACAGACAAATATAGGCCACTATGGCACAGGATACTGCTGGGCTTTCAATATCCCAGTGTTCCCAGTCCCTGCTGCAGGTCTTCCTGCTTGCAGCCATGAACAACTCCCAGTCCCTCCCTCTGCTCCCACTACCTGCTGCAGCTGCTCCCAGCCCTTCTCAGTCCTTCCCAGTCCCTCCCAGTCCTCCCAGTCCTTAGTGGAGGTGCTCCTGCTCATTCCCCACAAGACCTCCTTGTTGGTGATCTCTTTGGGGGTGACACCCCAAAGTAGGCAACCCCCCACTGTACGTACGCCCCCCCTTCTCCCTGATACCAGAGCCGGGGGGAGTGGGAATGCTCCATAGGGTGCGGTTTGGGGGCAACAAGGAGCAATTTGGGGCAGGCAGCATGGGGGGGTGTGTCACAGCTTTTTGGTGCACCCACAGTTGGGGGTGGGGGTGTTTGGTGGGGTCCCTCCAGGATTTTTGGTTCCGGGTTCATCTGGGGGGGCCCAGGGTGATGGCGGGGTGCAGTTCACTTTGGGGGTGTTACAGGGACCCTATTTGAGGGTCCTGTCTTCTCTTCTGCTGCTTCAAGGAGATTTGGGGTTACCCCAGGAGTTTGGGGGTCACCATGATTGCTTTGGGTACCTCCAGGGCCCTTTGCAGAGGCAGCATGGTTTTGGGGTGCCCCTTTATTGGGGTGCCACTTTTGGAAGGTCCACCCCCTCTGACCCCCTGAATTCACTACTGAACCCAAAGCAATGCTGTGGTGCCCACAGTGGATTTGAGGTCCCAAAGAATTTTGGGGAACCCAAGGGCAGGTTCTGGGGGACCCCACTTTTCAGACCTCCCCATTTCAGGGGGGTCCTGGTGGCTGCACTGAGCCCGGGAGGCTTCAGAGCTGTAGGGTTTGGGTCGGGGGTATTTGGGGCTCCCCGCTGGGATTTTGGGGTGCAGGAGGGGCTTTGTTCGGGGGTTCCACCCGGCTGCCAGGTGCTTGTGCAGAGCCAAGAGCCTCTTGAGGTGCTTCTTGCGCAGCTCCTTCAGGTCCTGCTGCTGCCGCAGCTCCTGCAGTGATGGGGGGACACCCCTGAGGGGGGGCTGGGGGTGGCAGGGGCCAAAGCTCCCCGGGGGCAGGAATCTGGGGGACCCCTATGTCCCTCAGTGGAGGCAGCTTTGTCCCTGGGCACCCTGAGTCTCACTGGGTGCCCTGTGTTTCCCCATGGAAGTCAGTGGGGTGAATTTGAGGGTTCAGAGGAAAATTTGGGGGTTCTGGGAAGTTCTGGGGTTCGCGGAGGTCCCCAAGACTCTCCTTGGTGCCCCATGTTCCTCAATGGTGCAGATGTGTTGGAGGAAGAGAACGTGGGGGTTCAGAAGGGATTTGGAGGCTCAGGGGGGATTCTGGGCTTCATATCCCAAATTAAGGAGACATCTCTTCCAGGGCACCCTGAGTCTCTCTTGAGTGCGCATGTTGGGTCATGGAGGTAAATGGTGGGAATGTGGGGGCTCATGGGGAGGTCCCCAGACTCGGGGGGGGAGGGGGGGGAGAGTAATTTAGAGAAGCTCCAGAGCCCTCAATCAGGGGCTAAAGCCACCAGAGACCACCCCAGAGATCACTGGGGAGAGGGGAACTGGAGATATGGGGGGACCCATTATTATTATTATTCATGTGGTTGGTATTATTATTAATATTAAAATATTGTGCTCCATTTTAGTTCCTGACCTGCTCTTATCTCCACCCATGGGTTTCACATTGTTCCCATTCTCCTCCCCATCCCACCTGGGCTCTGAGTGAGCAGCTGCTGCTGCTGAGTTCCCAGCTGGGGTTCAACACTGACCCTGTCCTCGCCCCTTGCTGTGGCAGCAGAGGCTGGACCTTTGCACTCTTGGAGCTGGGCCCTTTCTATGGGCACGCAGCTGCAAGCAGCATTCCCTGGCTCAGGAAGCACAGCTCCCGAGTGGTGCTGGGGCTGGGGCAGCACTTGCCAAGGGCAGGGGAGGCCCAGCAACACCGCCTGTCCTGGCACTGTTGCTGGGGGAGCACAGGGGCTCCCGCAGGCATTGCAGCAGTCAGGATTGCGCCGGTGTGCCCAGAACCCAACAGATCCTTCCCGCCTTGAGAAATGCCTGGTGGGCTTCTGGGCTGTGCCTGTGCCTGCCAGAGCCATTGTCACCTTCCAGAATGCATTGCCAGAGGCCAGCAGAGCACTGGAGCCTTGCACAATGCCCGGTGCTGGCCTGGCCTTAACCAGAGCCCACCAGCACCCCTCCTGCCTTCCGCAGTGCCCCAAGAGCTTCTGTGGGCGCTGCCGGAGCCAGGCAGGTCCCCTTGTGCTGAGCTTCCAGTGACAACAGCAGCAGCTGCACTGCCCAGGGGCTGCTCCTGCCCTGACACCTTCTCAGCATCTGTGACGCCAACAGCTCCTGCACACAGAAGGCTCCTGCCTCACCCCCAGCATCTCTGCAGGCAGAGGGGAGCTCCAAGCACATCAACAAGCCCAGTCCCTCCTCCTCACCCATGCCCTGCTCCCACAGCTGGGATGGCACCAGCACATCTCCTGACACCTTCTCCTCCCTTTGCAGCACGCGCCCACAATGTCTTTCAAGCCAACACTAAACCAGCATTGCATAGTCAAAGAACACGTACGTGGATGCGCAGGGCAGCCAGGGCAGATGCAGCCTCCCGACGGAGGGGTCTCCTCTGCAGTGGTTCCTGCAGGGCTCTCGCTCCTTAAATAGCCCCTGCTCACCATGGGGGCCCCGTCACAATGGGCATCTCCACAGTGACCGCCACTGCTTTGTGATGGTGGCAGCATCGTGCCCATGGCCTCTGGGCACCCAGGGATGCTCCGAGAGGTGCCACTGGGGGACCAGCCTCTGCCCAGGCGGCTCAGGGAGGTCCCTCATGGGCTGCTCTTACTCAGTGCCTTTGGTACAAAGGTAGAGCATGCAAGAGGTCACAGCTCAACTTGGGCATTGGAACAGGGCATCACGTCCACCTGCGAGAAGTGGAGAGTGACCAACATTGGCACGGCAGAGAATGATGGAATCCCAGAGTGGGTTGGGGTGGAAGTGACCTTAAAGCTCATCCAGCTCCAACCCTGGCCACAGATTGGAACACCTTCCACTAGAGCAGTTTGCTCCAAGCCCCTGTGTCCAGCCTGGCCTTGAACACTGCCAGCTGTGAGGCAGCCACAGCTTCTCTGGGCCCTCTGTGCCAGAGCCTCAGCACCCTCACAGGGAAGAGTTTCTTCCTGAGATCTCTTCTCAACCTCCCTCCCTGTCAGGGTAAAGCCATTTCCCCTTGTCCCATCCCCACAGCCCCTTGCTCTCCTCATAAGAAATGAGGCAGATCCCAGGATTTAAGGCAGGTGGAGCGCTTGCCTGCTGGCTCAGCCAGCACAACTCGCACACCAAGTCCAAAGCAGCCACTCTGGGGAGGTCACTTGAGGTGTTCTTGGCAACTCCTAAAGCACCCAAAGATCGCCATCGCCACCCATCTTGTTCCACACTCTTGTGTCCACAGGCATCACCAGCTCTGATACCAAGATGGGAACCACGAGAGGAGCTGCTCTTGCCTCCTCCACTGGTATCTTGTGTTCCGTGGGGCAGCTGTCATCTCCCGGTGCCTCCGGTGAAGCGTTCTGAGGGGTTCTGTGGCCTCACACAGCTGAACATGGGGAGTTCCAGAATCAGCCACCCCTGAGGTCCCCATGGTCATTGTGATGCATGAGTACTGGTTGGTTCCATGGGGTGCTCTGGAGGTGCTGCAGGATTTTCTGGGATTCTCTAGGAGCATCCCTGGGATGCTCTATGGGTTCTGAGGATGCTCTTTTGGGGCTTTTGGGATCACCACAGCCCAAATCCCACCCAAATCTGGCAAACTGGGTGTTTATTGGGGTTCATTACTCCAATCTTGCCACGGGCAGGGAGCATTTTCCCAATCCTGACCCTTATTCAATAGAATTTCTATCCTTCTCATCAAATCAGCATTAAATCAGTGGTAAATACGGGCAGAGCTGCCACTCTACATGCCTTGAACCAGCAAAGACCCGCTGCCGGAGGGTTATCGTTCTGGGCAACCTGTGACAGTGTCCCACCACGCTCACACGGAAGAACTTCCTCCTAAGGTCTCATCTTTCCCCCCCCCCCCCCCCCCCACCGTCAACTTAAAGCCATTCCCGCATGTATGCTCACTACATCCCCTTGTAAAAAATCCCCCTCCAGCTTTCTTGGAGCATCAAACAGATATTGGAAGGCAAACTCATTGTCTAAGTCATCATCTAAATTGTCATTTACATCATCTTCAAATCATTGTGAATTTGCAGTTGAATTGAAATTCTATCATTGCTAAATGACCATTGGATTCCCACTTGATTTTAATACAGTCACTGAGTAATTACCATTGGTCATTAATAAAGCCCTTTCAGTTATCCCCACAAGGATGACTTCTCTGAACCATTCCCCTGTGAAGCACAATGAGGCACAGCTCCAAGTCCATTTCCCTTCAGGTGTGCAGCAGCAGATCCAGCAGGGCCCCCATTCCCCACTGAGAGCCATGGCAGATGAAGGAAGCCCAGCACATCCCAGTTGGGTGCAAAGAGAGCTGCAGAGAAGGTTCCCGAGAGCAGGAGAGCTCCTGGCACAGGGACTATCCCAGCTCCAGCTCCAGCCTGCACTGGGCGCCCTACGCCTCCTGCTCTTGGTGGCAGGGTCACAGCAGAGCCCTTTGTGACCCGGTCTGTGACAGTCCCAGGCGTGGTCACATCCCATGCGCTGCCCTTCCCTCCCCTGCCCACATCCCTCCATCCTGCATGGGGGCAGAGAGACCCCGCAGCCACCCCAGGAGGAAGCTGGGAGCAGTTACCCCGAAGGGCTAGCTCACTGCTCGGGGCAGGCTGGGAGTCGGTCGGTGCGTGGGGAGCAATTGTATTCTCTCCCCTTGTTATTGCCCTCATCATTATTGTTATTGGTGGTAGCAGCAGTGGTTTGTGCTATACCTTGGTTATGGACTGCTCTTATCTTAGCCCATGGCAGTTACATCCTCTCCATTCTCCTCCTGTTCCCTCTGGGAACTGCGGTGCGGGGGGGTGTGTGGGAAGAGGAAGGAGAGAGAGTGAGCGGCTGCGTGGTTCTGAGTTATGGTCTGGGCTAAACTATGACACTCCGCAGACCCAAAACTGCCCCCCCTGTGACCCCAAATTTACTCCCTAGTCCCAGAACTGCGCTCCAAGTGTCCATGAAGTGATCCCCCAGGCCAATAACTGCCTTCCATGTGACACCCCAGACCCACAACTGTCCCCCAAGTGAACCCCCCTTGACCACCGAAACCCACAACTGCCCCCCAGTGTGACCCCTATAGAGCCAAAACTGCCCCCCAAGTTATCCAAGTGACTCTCCAGACCCACAACCGCCTCCCAAGTGTCCCCCAAGACCCACAACTGCCCACAAGTGACTCACAGACCAGCAACTGCCACCACAAGTAAGCCCCCAGACCCACAAGTGCCCTCCAAGTGACACCAAAGTGAACCCCAGACTAACAACTGCCCCCCAAGTGACACCCCAGACACAGAACTGCCCCCAAGTGAGCCCCCAGTGACTCCCAGGCCCATAATTGCTCCCCAAGTGCCCCCCTGGAACCCACAAGTGCCCCCCAAGTGAACTTAAATTGACCCACACACTCACAAATGCCCCCCAAGTGACCTCCCTGACCCACAACTTCCCCCCAAGTGACACCCAAGTGACTTTCCAGACCCACATCTCCCCCTAGAGTAACCCCCAAGTGACCCCCCAGATGCACAACTGCCCCCTCAAGTGACCCCCCACACCCACAACTGCCCAACAAGTGGCCTCCCAGACCCACAACTACCCCCTAAGTGATGCCCAAGTGACTTCCCAGACGCTCGTCTCCCCCCAAGTAACCCCCAAGTGACCCCCCAGACCCACAGCTGCTCCCCCCAAGTGATTCCCCAGACCCACACCTGCCCCCCAGGTTGGGGGTCAGAGAACCCTGGCACCCCAGAGGCACGGATGGGCTGGGGGGAGAAAACTCTCCCGGTTGGTTCCATTTCAGCCTGATCAGCGCAAGCAGGAACAGTAAAAAGCCTTTTCCTCCTTCTTGTCCTGAGCCCTGCTCTGCGGTGCTGGCAGAGCCATGGCAGGGCAGCGCTGAGCTTCCTCTGTTGCCCCCTGCGGACAGGCAGTGCACAAGGGCAGTGCCATCTGCTCTCGCTGCTTCTGCAGCAGCAGCAGTGGTGCTCTGGCTCTGCGCTCAGCTGAACACAGGGTTTACACAGCTTGTCCGAGCTTGAGCACGCTGTAAACAGGAAGAGAGCATTCAGGAGCAAAAAGGGTTTGAAACAGTGCCCGCGTTTCCTTCTTTTCTGTAAGGCCGTGTTCTGCTCCTGCAATCCAGTCAGGCCGTGTTTTCCTGCTGACCTTCCCCAAGGCATGGGCTGCCTGATCTTTGTCTGGTGCTCATCTCTTTCTTCTTGCCTTTGAAAACAACAGCAGCAGGGTTTGGTTTTTCCCAATCTCTTTCGTTTTCAAGGCAGTGGATTCTTTCATCGAACCTGAAGGATTTTGGCTCAGGATAAGCAGACATCCTTGCGCTCCTCCTGACAGCTGAGACAAGGAGGCACCCAATGGAATCAGTTCTGGGTAAGGCTGGGTTTGGTGGCTTTGTAATGGAGAAGAACTTGTGCTTGAAGGCAGTTGACGGAGTTTTGGGTCCTTAGGACCTTAGTACAAAAAATGTGGGAAAAATGAAATAGAAAAACAGGACCTGGGATAGGGAGCGCCTGGGCCCTGCAGATGTCCAGGATGGGCACAGTTAAACTGGCTGATGGGTGGAGGGGCAGGATGATTGCTACGTTAACGAACCCATTGAGCTGGTGTAAACATCTACTGGGAAGCATCTGGACTAGCTGGTGTCCAGGATGGGAGCAGTTAAGTTAACTGATAAGTAGGAAGACAGGATGATTGCTATGTCTGTGGTGTTAATGAACCCTTTAGGCTGGTGTAGACATCTACTGGCAAGTATCCCAGACTAGCAGGTGTCCAGGGTGGGAGCATTTAAACTACCTGATAAGTAGGAGGACAGGATGATTGCTATGTCTATAATGTTAATTAAGCTGGTGCTTCAAAGACTGCCAGCAGTGATGAAGATTGCTGGAAGTAGTAAACGACTCTCAAAGAAAACCACCACATTTTGTATGTATGAGGGAAACCTTCTGGACAATGATGGAGTTCATGTGTAGCCTCAAGAATATGTATGTATGCATGCCCAAGGGACTATGTAAGGATGGCCTGTGTGGCAATACGGGGATGCATGTTAGGAGGAGCTATCCCCGTGTCTCCAGGCACTGCAAGAAAGGATACCTGCTTGTCAGCTTGAAACCTTTATTGGTGAGTTTGCTCCTGGAGTTTTCTCCCAATCACAGCGTATCAACAATATTCATAGAACCATGGAAGAGTTAGGGTTGGAAAGGACCTTAAGATCATCCTGTTCCAACCCCCCTGCCATGGGCAGTGACACCTCCCACTAAACCATGTATTCTTCCACCCATTTTAAATCAATTTCCTAGCAGTTTCACCAAGTTCTCCTTTGTTCTTGTCTTGCGGGATTCCACTGCCTTCTTGGCTATATAAAACTAGATTTCATGCCCCTTCATTTTTCTCCTCTCTAGCCCAAAGTGCCCCAGCCTCATCTGTCTTCTCATGAGGCAACTTATTCCCTCCTGTGATCGTTTTAGTTGTCTTCTAACTTCACCACCTTCCTCCCTGACACAGTGTCGTGGTTTAAGCCTCTATAACTCACGCAGTTTTGCTCACTCACTCCCCCCTCTTTCTTGCCCCCCACTCCCGGAGGGATGGGAAGGAGAATCGAAAAGAATGCAGCTCTCACAGGTTGAGATAAGAACAGTTTAGTAACTAAAGTATAACACAGACCACTACTGCTACCACCAATAATAATGATAACAAGGCAAATACAAGGAAAGAATACAATTTCTCACCACCTAAAACCAAACCCGACCACGCAGTGCACCCCCCACCCTTCTGGGTCTCTCCTCTCCGTCCTCCATCTTGGGCATGACGTGCTGTGGTATGGAATAACCTCTTTGGCCAGTTTGGGTCAGGTGTCCTGTCTCTGCTTCCTCCCGGCTTCCCCTCCTCCCTGGCAGAGCATGAAACTCAGAAAGTCCTTGACCAGACCAAAACATCACTAAGCAGTAACCAAAACACTGGTGTTATCAGCGCTGTTCCCAGGCCCAAAATCAAAAACACAGCGCTACACCAGCTACCAAGAAGGAGAAAAATGACTGCTGCTGCTGAACCCATGACATTATCCACCCCTTATTCCATACCATTCACATCATGCTCAGATCCCACATTTTCAATATACCATCACATGTATATGTGTACATCCACATACACAGAGAAAGGGAGCGAGAGCATTCCTTAGTGCATAGACCAATCCCTACAAAGCTGCTGAGTCCATTCGGTCCGTGATGTCAAGCTCCATTTTCTGTAACAGCCTTTCAGAGCAGGAGAGGCTGTGTGCAGAGTTCACACTCGTGAAAAACCTGGGCAATAGTGTCCATTGCTAAGTCCACCCCTCGATCATAAGTCCATCTGTGTGCTGCATCTCTGCCCTGATGACCTGAGGTGTCATGGGCCCATCAGGCTCCAAGTAATTCATCCACCCCTCCAGCAGTTTCTGCAGCTTGTCGGTGGGGACTCCATACAGCTGCCTTCCATCTGCGATGCTTCCAAAGCACTGGAGGGGCCCAGTGGACTAGATACTCGCCCATACTGTCCCACACACACTGCCACTCATGGCTGTCCAGGCTTGGGGAAACTCTCTTGGTCATCATACATCGTAGTCTAACCCCAGGCAAGGCCCACACCCCACTCTGCTTAACTCTTGGGACCACACAAAATGGTTGTGGGTAAAACACACTGTGTATGCATGCCACCATGCTGATCCCCATCACAATCAGCAGGCAGGTCTCAAGGGTACCCAAAGGCCACTCAAACCCTTCAGAACTCTCAACTGAGGCTGCTGTACTTGTCACTGGGGCTGGTGTAGCTGCTGTGCTTGCCGGCTCTCTCACCACCAGCTGCTCTTTGTCTGAGTGCAGGTCTTCCGCCTCTGCCTTGCTGGGAAGTGCTGCGTGGTCTCCTGCATCCCACTGGGGCTCTGCGGGCGGCTGCTGGGGAATGCTCTCGGCCGCCGCGGGGCTGGGCTCGGCTACGGGGCTCGGCTTCTCCACCGTTGTCTCCTCCCGCTGCTCGGCAGCTGCCGGGCTGGGCTCAGCGGGGGGGCTCACCCCTTCTGCTACCTCCTTCCTCTGCTCGGCAGCCGTCGGGCTGGGCTCGGTGGGGGGGCTCGGCTCCTGCTCCCCGGGTCCGCTCCCCCGGGCCGTTTCGGGAGCCGGCGGCTCCCGAGGCAGCCCCCCCTCGGCTCTCCACAGCCTCGCCAGGGCGGTGAAGAGCAGCCGAACTGCTAGGTACACATTCGCCCCCCACGGCTTCTGGAGCCCGCCCGTATCACAAGCCATTCCAATAAAGTACAATGAAACAAGAACCTTAAACCAAAACCCATATCTGAAACATGCTAAGATAACAAATACCGGCTGCAAGTAAGGTACAACAGGCTGAAACCATGAACGCAAGAGAACCAAAAGCAACAACTTTAAGAGCCAATAAATCAGCATTGTGACGAGTGGCTATTAATCCTATCGTTATCTCAACCCTTAGAGCCCCACCAGAGCAGCTCCTCTGGTGGTTCCCATCTCAGTGTCTGGGTGCTGGTGACGCCTGTGGACACAGGAGCTTGGAACGAGGCTGGTGGCGATAGCGATCTTGGGGTGCTTTAAGATTCTCTGCTGTGCCAATGTCGGTCACTCTCCACTTCTCGTAGGTGACCGTGACACTCTTCCATTGCCCAGATTGAGCTGCGGCCCCTCGCATGGTCCACCTCTGGACCAAAGGTACTGTGGAAGAACAGCAAATGAGGGACCTCCCCGAGCTGCCTGGGCAGACGCTGGTCACCCTGCGGCACCTCCCGGAGCACCCCTGGGTGCCCAGTGATCATGGGCATGATGCTGCCGCCATCACAAAGCTGTGGTGGTCGCTCTGCAGACGCCCACTGTGACGGGGCCCCCACAATGAGCGTGGGGTATTTAAGGAGCGAGAGCCCTGCAGGAACCACTGCAGAGGAGACCCCTCCGTCGGGAGGCTGCATCTGCCCTGGCTGCCCTGCGCATCCAGGTACGTGGTCTTTGACTTTGCAATGCTGGTTTAGTGTTGGCTTGAAAGACATTGTGGGTGCGTGCTGCAAAGGGAGGAGAAGGTGTCAGGAGATGTGCTGGTGCCATCCCAGCTGTGGGAGCAGGGCATGGGTGAGGAGGAGGCACTGGGCTTGTTGATGTGCTTGGAGCTGAGCTCTGCCTGCAGAGGTGCTGGGGGTGAAGCAGGAGCCTTCTGTGTGCAGGAGCTGTTGGTGTCAGAGGTGCTGAGAAGGTGTCAGGGCAGGAGAACTTCTAGCTCCCTGTCAGAGCCTGGGGCAGTGCAAGGGGGTCACCCCAGCTCCCAGGAACCCCCCCTTAGTTTCATCCCCCCCTGAGTTGAGGGATAAGCTCATCGCCAGGATCTTAACATGTATGATTTAAGCATGACCAAACCTGCAGCCCCAAAACCTGGCAGGGTCCACCCAAATCTCCAGTTCCCCCCTCCCCAATGACTTGTGGGGTGGTCTCTGGTGGCTCTAGTCCCTGTTTGAGGGCTCCGGTGGTCCCTCAGATGACTCTGCCCCCTGTAGACCTTGGGGACATTCCCATGAACCTCCAAATCCCCCCAAACCTCTACTTCCCTTCTGAACCCCAAATCCCCTCCATTTACTGCCATGGGGCTAAAGGGACACTGAAGAGTCAGGGTACCCTGGGAGAAATGTAACCCCTCATTTTGTGGCCCTGGCTGTTCCCCCAGTCCCTGCACCACACCGGGGAGCTTTGGGGAATCCCCCCCAACTTCCAAATCCCCTCTGAACCCCCAAACTTTTCCCCTCAATTCATCTCCACCCTGGAGGAATGTTGCTCACCCCAGAGTGACTCAGGGTGCCCTGCGACACAGGTATCCTCCTTTTTCAGCACATGGGAGATCACCCAATATAATGTGCCTCCTACAGTGAGTTTTGGGGAACCTCCCGGAACCTCCATATGTTCCTAGAACCCCCAAATCCACTCGAACCCCCAGATTCCTCCCATTTATTCCTACGGGGCTGCCTAGGTCATCCAATGAGATGCAGCTGTCCTGGGATTGATGGACCCTCCACTTTCGGGAGATGGGGGTTCCCCGAAATAACTGAGCCTCCCTACGGCATTCTGGGGACCAGGCTGCATCCCCAAAATCCTCCCGGGATCCCAAAAAGTCTCCGCAAAACCAAACCCTGCAGCTCCAAAGCCACCTCAGCTCAGCGTAGTGGCACAGACCCACTAAAAAAGGGGTGTCCTGAAAAGTGAGGTCCCCCCAGCACCCGCCCTGGGGCTCTTCCAAGATGCTCTGGGACCCCGAATCCGCTGGGGAGACCCCAACATTGCTTTGGGTTCAGTAGTGAATTCAGGGGGTCAGAGGGGGTGGATCCACCAAAAAGGGAACTCCTATAAAGGGGCACCCCAAAACCATGCTGCTCCCCAGCGGCCTCTGGAGGCACCCAAAGCAATTGTGGTGCCCCCCAAAATCCTGGAGTACCTTAAATCTCTCTGAAGCACCACAAGAGCAGGCAAGACCACAAATGGGCGGCCTGGGGCAGCCCAAAAGTGAACCACATTCCACCATATCCCCAGGCCCTCCCAAATGAATCCAGGGACCAAGATCTTGGAAGGGCCCCACCAAACACCCCCACCCCAAATGGGGATGCCCCAAAAAAGCAACTCCCCACCCCCCAACCCAAAGCCACCAGCCCCAAACCGCTTCTTGTTCACCCAAACTACATGCTATGGGGCACTACAACACCCCTTCCCCCCAGTATAAGGGAGCTGGGGGCAGCCCTTGAGTAGGATGTTCAATTTTGGGGTGTTCCCCCCATAAGACAATAAGCAAGGAGGACTGGTAGGGGATGAGTAAGAGCCTTGCAGCAGGGACTGGGAGCACTGGGATATTGAAACGCCAGCAGTATCTGGGGCCATAATGTATTGCTCTATACGGGTGCAAACTGTTCTGTGCTGCTCCATACAGGGATGCGTAAATTTGCAGATGATACCAAGTGAGGTGGGAACGCTGATCTGCTGGAGGGTAGGAAGCTCTGCAGAGGGATGTGGACAGGCTGGATTCATGGGCTGTGGCCAATGGGGTGAGGTTCAAGAAGGCAATGTGCTGGCTCCTGCACTTGGGCCACAACAGGCCAAGCGACGCTCCCGGCTTGGGGAAGAGCGTCTGGAAAGTGCTCCTGGGAAAGGAGCTGGGGGTGCTGATTGATGGAGCTGAGCATGAGCAGCTTGTGCCCAGGCAGCCAGGAAGCCCCCAGCATCCTGGCCTGGCTCAGCACCACTGCGGCAGCAGGGCCAGGGCAGGGATTGTGCCCTTGCACTGGGCACTGGTGAGGCTGCAGCTGGAATCCTGTGTTCAGGTCTGGGCCCCTCACTGCAAGAGAGACATTGAGGTGCTGGAGCAGGGCCAGAGAAGGGCAATGGAGCTGGCGCAGGGCCTGGAGCACAGTGTGATGGGGAAGGGCTGAGGGAGCTGGGGGGTTCTGATGGAGAAGAGAAGGCTCAGGGGGGACCTTATCGCTCCCTACAGCTGCCTGAGAGGAGGATGAAGATAGGAGGGGGCTGCGCCCTGCTCCCAAGGACAAGGGATGAGACAAGAGGAAAAGGCCTCAGGCTGCACCAGGGCAGGTTTAGATGGAGCTGAGGAACAATTCCTTCCCCAAAGGGTGCTCAGCATTGGAACAGGCTGCCCAGGGCAGTGCTGCAGTCACCATCCCTGCAAGTGCTCACACACCGTGGAGATGAGGCCTCGGTGCCATGGGTTAGTGGTGGCCTTGGCAGTGCTGGGGTAAGGGTTGGACTGGATGAGCTTAAAGGGCTTTTCCAGCAGGACTGATACTATGATTCTGTGTTCCTTTCTGCTGAGGCACCGGGGAACCAGGTATTTTCTGTTGGTGTTCCCTCGGTGAAGGGAGGGGCTTCTAAACCTGGTGAGGGTTTGAAAGGCTGTTGTAACGCTGATGGCTCTGCATTTACAGGCATCTGCAGTAGTTTGGAAACTTCAGTCTGTCCTTCAGGTAACTTCACTTCCTCTGCAACCCCCTATAGGTAGGCATGCCATTTTCTGACAGTGGGTTTGTGCAGCTCCATCCTGAGGAGCAGTTCCCTTTGGGATGCTGTCAAGTCAATTGAATGGATTGAATGGATGCTTTGTACTGCTTGTTCTTGATCAATGTTCTCAGTTTGTTTTACTGCTGGTTCTAAAGACAAGACTTCCTTTTCCCACTCTGAATATCTCAGTTCAGTGTCTTTGAAAGAGGTGACTTGAACATTAAAGCTCTTTTTGGTCCATCAGGGCCAGTTTGATTAGGTCACAGTAAGAGCCATGCTCAGCAAACCCCCATTCTATTATGAGAGGGTGGTGGGGGTGTACAGGCCCCAGTGGCTGGTATGGCTACAATACCTGTATTAGGATATTTCCTGCTTCCTCATGCTCTGGATTCCATTCCCATGTTTTCCCTTTCATAACAGTGACTACAGTGGGTGAGCAATGATAGAGAATCCAGGTCCATATTTCCTCCAGTATCCTGGAGGACCCATAAGCTGTTGCAATTCCTTCCTAGACTGAGGTATCTGCCCTTGTTCTCTCCTTCTGAAGGTGTCTGCAGGAATCACTGCGCTGCTGCTATATCCACCAAGTACCCCCAATTTGACTGGTTTCTGCTTGGTTTCTGACATTGCTCAGGTGCGACCGCGGGGGAAGCAAGCAGCAAAACCAATATGGTTGATAAAGCAAGCTTAAATTTATTTCAGAAAATACTCTGATTTATATGAATCAAACGACTGATTATGTCATACTTATTGTTACATGATTGGTTGCAAGCTATCCGTGTTACATTCTCATTGGTCAAAACTAGCTAACAATCATTGTTAAATATAATTATCTAGCAGTTACATTTTGCAATTCTTCTGAAATTTCGGTTCCTAAGGTACTTTCCATCTTCTTCAAAACTAGATTGTTCCTTCTGATAATGAGTCCTCTCCAGGTGCGCAATTTATGATTTCATTGTCTATTGATAGTTTGTTTACAGTGCCGGACTCCAAGGCAGCAGTACTGTAATATATCTTAAACGGGCTTCTGCTCACAAAGTGATTTCAGTGATCCGTTACCTTGCTCAATAAGCCATTCTCCAACAATTCCCCCTTTTTCTTTTTGCGCTAATAATACATTGTTCATAGTTTTTATAGCCATTGATTTAACACAAGATATAAGACATGCAATAATCAACATTCCTATTATAAGCACAATCAAGATAATAAATCCTTTTTTAACCAATTCTTTTAACCATCCTGAAAGACCCCATCCATTTAACAATGCATCCAAAGGACTTTGCCATTCTTGCAGTTTTTTCATATTATCATTCAGTTGTCTTATCCTATCATGTATGGATTGGGATTTGTCAGTAAGGTTAAAGCAACACATTCCTTCAAATTCCTCACAACCATGACCATGAGCTAACAACAAAAAATCAATAGCAGCGTGATTCTGTAAAGTAGCTTTCCTTAAACTATCAGCTTCTGTAGCAAGATCATACAAAATTTTTGAGGTTATATTGATTTGTTTCCCTGCCCAACAAGTCAGGGCTTTAAGCGCTAAAGCATTATATGCTGAGCTAAGTTGTGGCAAAAATATAGCAGATGCAATTGTTGCTGCTGTGCCCCACAGAATTACCTTGTCAGAACAATTTTCATATAAAATGTGTATGTCTCTTTTAAAGCGGTGCTGTTCTTGATTAATTTGGGAAAATTGTAACAATTGATGTTTCATTGGAGTTACCAAGGTTAACTTTCCAAGGTAACAAGGTCCACCAAATGGTTTACACGGGATACCTGGCCAGGCTCTATCTCCACATATTAGAAAATAACCTGGAGGTAATGCCTTGGCCCTGGTTTCTGCATACCTTATGTCCTGTGTGGAACAAAAGGACTGATTGTTATATTTAACATCTAAGGGTGACACAACAGTTTCAACTGGGCCTTTTCCATTAGATATAGGACTAAATTTCACACATCCATCTGCTTGTTATGAACCTAATAAACTTAATTCTTGTGGGGGCAAAATTACTTTTGAAAGTTTCCTTATTAATAGGGCATTTAGGGTAGACATAAAGCTCCAAGAGCCAAAATTAGCAGTTTCTTTTATGATCGTGTCATTCAGAGGGGTTGACAACTTTACCCATTCTTCAGTAAATTCAGAAAGATTAACGATAGGACTGCCTATTAAACAGGTTTTAAATGGATTTCCTACTTGATGCAAAGATAAACAGAAATCATTTACTCCCGCCTCATGAGCCCACTTCATCCATATATTCTCTGCATTACGACTGGCAGTCAGTTCCTGAGGAAGGTGCTGGCTCAGAAGTGTCTGCGGGAGGAGTGGCATCAGGAGCAGGAGCAGGAGCAGGAGCAGGAGCAGGAGCAGGCTTGGTCCATTTCGACGGTATCCACTGAGGACCTGTAGGTGTAAGCACACACATATAGCCTCGCCCTAAATATTTAACTTCTGCTGGACCCTTCCAGATACCTGTAGCTGGATCTTTATAATGCACAAAGAAGGGTGTTTCTTGTGGTTGTTTGGTTAGTTTTGAATGTACATTTACAGAAGGTTCATCGTTCTCTCCAAAAATACACAGATGATTAAGAACAAAAAGCACTTTTGCCAATTTTTCATGAACATCTGTGATACCTGTGTATTTCTGTAGATACATTTTTAAAGTTTGATTCATTCTTTCTATGATAGCTTGACCTGTTGGAGAGTGCGGGATTCCTGTGACATGCTGCACTCCCCATAACTGCAAAAATTTTCTTACTTTCTCGCCTGCATAGGCAGGGCCGTTATCTGTTTTAATTTTTTCTGGCACCCCCATGACTGCAAAACATTGAGTCAAATGTCTAATTACATGCAATCCTTTTTCCCGTTTGGGCCGTGGCCCAAATATATTTGCTATATGTGTCAACTGTTACATGCACATATTTCAATCGACCAAAAGTTGAAACATCAGTTACATCCATTTGCCATAGTTGACATGGACCTAGACCCCTAGGGTTAACTCCCAATCCCAGGCCAGGACCATGATGACTACAGCTTGGACATGTTCTGACAATTCCTTGCGCTTCCTCCAAAGAAATTTTAAACTGCTTATAAAGTCCTTTAAGTCGATTATTAGCAAATGCCAGTCCTGCGGCAGCATTGCTGGGTTAGGCAAACCTGGCTGAAGTGCTCCCATTGTCTGCATTTGGCTGTTCACTGCTCGCAGGTCATGTAACAAGCGAGGTTTTCCTGATTTCTTTTTAATAACAAAAATGGGAGTATTCCATGGACTTGTCGACGGTTGAAGATGTCTTTGCTGCAGCTGCTCCATGACTAACAAATGAGCTTGCTCCAGACTTTCCTTTTTCAACGGCCACTGCTCGATCCACACAGGATCTTGAATAATCCACGTGAGTTGGATCGGGAAAGTCCATTCTGCAGTGACCGTAATTAAAAAGGCTTGTCTGTGAGAACTAGTCCCAGATGATTTAAAACATCACGGCCAATTAACATATTTACCCCTGAGGGTAAAGGCATTACTGTGATGTGCGGGAACACAACTCGTTGATCCAAGACAACTTGAACTCTGTTTACACTGCGTTGGATTGGTACGGTACCACCAACGCCTTCTACACCCCTCATCATAGCCCGCAATGGCCAGTGAGGTGGCCACTGTGTGCTGGAGAGAATGGTGATGTCTGCTCCAGTGTCTAACAGAGCTAATAGTTGTAGCTGTTCACCTTCATGCACAATTTTCACAGCAACAACTGGCCGGTGATTTAATGACATGGTAAGCAAAGCTAATTCTCCTGTAGATCCAAAGCCAGAATTTCCTCTTACTGGGATAACCTCTTTGGTCGTATCTGCAATCAACTGTGGAATAGGTATTAATTGAGCAATTTTGCTTCCCTTTTTTACAATCATCGGTGGAAAGTGTGTTTGAACCATTATTTGTATCTCCCCAGTAAAGTCACTATCAATTAAACCTGGTAATATAAACAGTCCTTTTAAACTGGCAGAAGAGCGTCCCAATAACAAAGCTCCTTGAGGCTGGCTGTTGATAACAATTGGTCCCTTGACACCAGTGGGGATTTTCTGAGGACGGTTGTCAGTCAAGATGATCTCTACTGCGGTTGCCAGGTCCAAGCCGAGGCTCCCTCTGGTTGCTGGGCGCAGATCACTGGCTGGCTGCAAGGTGCTGCTGCTGTTGTTGCAGAGACTGGAGCCGCGATTGGTGTCTGCGCGTTGCGACCCCTCACGCTCTTTTTTGAGTTTCCCGGTTTTCCCTTGCTCTGACATGCTTCGGCGCTATGGTTATTTGTGTTACAGTTTTGGCACCACACATGAGTTACACGGCATAGGCGATGAAAATGTCCGTTTTGCCCACAGCGATAGCATTTTATGGGCCGTTTTAAACTGTTGCTCTGAGTGAAGGCTGTGCTTTCAGTGCGCAATGGAGAAAGAGCTGCAAAAACCTGCTGCTGGGCTTCTAAAATATTCTTCCCTAAATCTTTCATAGCCTCCACTATCATAGTTTGTGGTCCAACGGGGACCCTGCTCATGCAATCTAACATCAGTTCTATAGTGGCATCTGCTGGCAGAGTAGCCAGGATGCTTTTTGTCATGGCATTGCAGTTCTCTAACACACATTGTCGCAAAAGGGCACCTTTCATCCACTCTTGAGCATCTGAATAATTTATAGCTTCAGTTACTTTGTCTACAAAATCGGCAAATGATTGTGACCGCCCCTGTCTTATTGACATATAAGATGGGGACGGAGGAGAAGTTTTGACTAGACTTATAGCTTCTCTGGCAGTACGCATGGCTTCCACGATAATATGAGGTCCTGCCTGCACCTGGAGATCCACTATGGAAAAGGGGCCTCTCCCCATTAATTGTTCAACCGTGACGCCATGAAGTGGGTCTCCAGGGGGTCTAGGAGTGTGGGCAGAAATCTCACACAATCGCTGCCAATGTGCTTGCCACAGTAATTGTTGAGATTGTGTCATAATTATTTTCATAATACACTTAATATCTTCCGGACATAGCAAAGTTCCTCCCCAAATATAGCTTAGCATCTGTTTAGCAGGCTCACTATGCAAACCTGACTCATTCACCGTGCTTCTTAACTGAGATAACAACTTCCAACTTAGGGGATAATAATTTCCCTGAAGCGTGCCATCGCCACGATCTTCAAATTGGACAGGAAAAGCCTGATGTTCATTTATTATTTCCAAGACATCATAATCTTGTGTTGCTATCAAGTCTTTAGAAATTGCACCCCAATCAATTCGTTTAAGTGAGCGTACCTTGGTTGGTTTAGAATTTACAGTTTCAGGGGTGTTAATATTTGTGGGATTATTTGTGGGGTTGTACGCTTCTTGAATCTCTGGCATATCAGCCATGGACGGTGCAGTAGGTGGATTTGAATCTGAATTGTTTGCCAAATTGTTATTATTATTAGAAGGGGAAGACAATGGTTTAACTGGAATATTTTGTCTAGTAGGTGTGGGGGGTATATATGGAGCCCCCACGGCTATTTTTCCCCGATCATCAGGCACACCTGTGTCATCTAGCCGCTCCTGCGCTACGGCGGCTATTCGCTTTTCTTCCTTATATTTCTTTAAACAATTAATAACTTCCCGCCAGACTTTCATTAACTTTTTGGCATTTTTATCGTCATCTATCACCATGTCCCATAAACAATCACCATATGCCCTCCATTCCGCAACTTCAAACAACAGGTCTGACTGTTTAAAAAACCCTTTTTTCATTCCCAACTCTACCAAGCCTGACAGCTCCTTTGAATTAATGTCCTTAGGACTTACTCCCCGCTTTTCTAGAAAGCACTGTAATAAAGACATTGCTACCTCTTTTTCCATTGCGCGCGACTTCGATGCAGCCTTCACCCTGGGTAGCAACAATATCGGCGTGGCGAGCTTCCTCAATATTTTCTTTTTTCTTTCTTTTTGTTCTTCTTAGCCCAGGCACGGACATCTCTTATCATTATCTTTTTATCTTCATGTTCCTCATCTTTTCGACTGTGTCTTTTTGCCCCCTGACCGCTGCTTGTCGGTGCCGTTCCGATCCTACCCCACGGTCCGGTGGAAACAGGGATTGGGGGTCCCTGTTCGGGCGCCACTTGCGACCGCGGGGGAAGCAAGCAGCCGAACCAATATGGTTGATCAAGCAAGCTTAAATTTATTTCAGAAAATACTCTGATTTATATGAATCAAACGACTGATTATATCATACTTATTGTTACATGATTGGTTGCAAGCTATCCGTGTTACATTCTCATTGGTCAAAACTAGCTAACAATCATTGTTAAATATAATTATCTAGCAAGTTACATTTTGCAATTCTTCTTCAATTTCAGTTCCTAAGGTACTTTCCATCTTGTTCAAAACTAGATTGTTCCTTCTGATAATGAGTCCTCTCCAGGTGCGCAATTTATGATTTCATTGTCTATTGATAGTTTGTTTACAGTGCCGGACTCCAAGGCAGCAGTACTGTAATATATCTTAAACGGGCTTCTGCTCACAAAGTGATTTCAGTGATCCGTTACCTTGCTCAATAAGCCATTCTCCAACACAATCTCACAGCCCCGGCAGGATTTCTTTCTGATGCCTAGGTTTCCCTTTACAGATCTGAAGAACAAGTACCTTCAACAAGTGATTCATCTCAGCTCTGAGAGGACGAGCCAGCTAGGTTCTTTTCCATTGACTTACAGGAGCCTACGTAAGCGGCTTAAACCTGCAAACCTACCTTTTAGATGATGAGATGAAGAGGGCAAGGCACACACTTGGCCCTCTGATTTAGAGGAATGGCTGCTACAAGAAGGAAGGAAATCATCTCTTTTGTGGGGTGGAAGTAGTAATAGGTTTAAAGTGCATCCTAAAAGCTTCTGATTAGGTACCAATGGAAACTTCCACCACTAGGAATAGTTCATTTTGGGACAGATCACCTGGAGATGGTATGGAATCTCTCTCAAACTACTGAAATCCTCCAAATGTTAACAAGTGACCCAATATAGCTGATCTTACCTAGGAGTATGGAGACAGAATATGGGGGATGGAGACAGGCTAAGCACCTACTCAGGGCTGCTCCTAACCTGACTTTTTGTGGCGGGGTATCTAGGATGACAGTTTAAGACTGTTTTAGACATTGTTCATCAGAAAAAGTAGCACAAATATAGGACATTTCATGCTGATGCTCAGCCCATTGTGATTCTTGCCTGTGCTTGCTACAGGCCTGAAATTTCAGCCCTGCAAAGGCAAAGCTTGAAACATAAACCTGACGCAAGTTCTTTTTTGTAAGACTTTTGAACACACATGCAGAAAAGCACAAGAACATCTCCTAGAATCCACCTGAGGCAGGGCTACCATTGGATGCTGCACAGCTCCGTTCCAGACACAGCATCTGCATTTATTCATCCTCATTTTCAATTGGTAGATTGATTTTTCCACATGAAAATCCCTGACCTAAGCAAGCCTCCCTGTCCAGCACACTAGCCCTGTACCGACCTTTCAAGCAATAGGCATCCTGCTGAAGATGTTCCACAATACCATTCCAACCACAACTTTATTCCTGAGGTAGAAAATAACACCTTTGCCGTGGACTTCTCCTTGCTTTGGAACTTGAGGCGCTGGTGAAGAGCCCGGAGAAACGTGAACTTCTGAGGCTTCTGCTTCTGTCTCACTCTCTGATCGAATACCCGTCCCTAATGCAAAGATATGAGATAGCAAACATCCAGTGTGGAAAAAAGCAGCAGCTTTTTTTGTTGTGATTGCGAAAGCAGACTAAAGAGTGAGGTTCTGTAACAGCCTGAGGCATTCTCCTTTGAGGCGCATCCAGCAAAAGTTAGGTTTCAATAACAGGAGAATGAAGCAATCCTAACCTGAATCCTAACAACCCTGACAATTGCTGAAGTGAGTAGCTGAATTGCTGAGGCGAGTAGCTCGAGAGACGCCACCTTCAACACCAGAGCGGAGGGAAGCTCAGCCTCCGGCAGCCTCAACTCACAGTGTCGAGAGCCACCGAGTGAGCCTCAAGTCCTGGAGAGGACTTCCCCAGGATCCGGCAGCTAAGCTGACGTGAGCATGGACTCACAGGGGGCAGCACCAGGAAGGACGGCACCACCCTGACTGGCTAAACACCTGCCCCAGGGATTGCAAGCGACCAGGAGAGAGGCAAACAGGGCGGGCAAACAGGGCGGGTGGAGGCAGCTGGCGTGGCAGTTGGCACTGGCAGGCAAGCAGGATGGTGAGCACTCGCCTTATGACCAGGGCCCGGTCTGAAAGCTCTGCTCTGACTGCCCCGGCGGTGGCCAGCGTAGGCACCCAGACAGAGCCGATGAGAGGGGAGGCTGCAGCGCAGAGCTCAGGGTGTTGAAAGTGCCTCTGCTGGTCTCTTGAGGCGAGGGTGCGCAATGGGCAGGGCTGCACTCGGTGCTCCCTGGTGCAGGTCCTCCTGCAGCAGGTGACTGAGCTGTGGGACCCTGTCAGTAGGCTGAAAGATGTCCGGGAAGCTGAGAGGAAGCAGGACTGTTTGCTCCAGGCCCGAGCTGTGCAGGGGCCTCAAGCATCTACTGCAGCGCATGGAGGAAAGAAGGAGGCTATTAACCCAGGAAGCTGGGAAATAGTAACAAAAAAACCCAACAAAAAATGGAGAAAGTGATAGAAGGAAAGCAAGTGCTTGGAAAACATAGGGGGCTTTTAACTTAGGTCTAAGATAGAGAATAAGGTTTGTGTTGTAAGTCTGTGGTGTGATAACAAAATTTAGTAGTCTTACTAACAAGAGTGAATTATTTCTTTCCATCCTTCTAATGAGTGAATTCTTTCTTACTATCCTTCTAATTTATCAGTTAGTTTGGAGACACTGACTCCCAAACATCTGCTAGCTTGGGATACTCCTTGTCTCCCCATCCTGTCCTGCTTGCAGTCCATTTTGTACAAAGGTCACACAGCCCTAAATCTTTACCAGCTCACAGAAACTTGCAGGTACAGCTGGTTTCAGCGAACTGTGATTACTGGGGCATCCAACTGTGCCAAAGATGAAAAGTGCACCCTGAGGAAGACTGCTTACTTCATCTTGAAGACCCCTGCGCACGACCATCGGAGGGCAGTGTGCAAGCGCCAAAAGGGAGGAGACTTATGCTAATGAGTACCTAAACTAATTGTAATATCCCCACCGCTCTCTCACGAACCTAATGAATATGTATGTTTGTGTGTAATAAATATCTGCTCGCTTAACCCCTAGGTGTGCAAGTTAGGAGGAGTGATCCCCCTTGCACCCGGCGCCGTAATAAACATACCTGCTTTATAACTCTCCTTGAGTTGTAGAGTCTGATTCCATGTTTCAGAAGAAGACAATTAAAAGCAAGGGGCTTCCTCCTAAATTTGACGTCCCCACCCAGAGCTGCATTGCTGCAACAAGCTAGCAGTGTTTCCAGGAGGAAAACTGAAAATGGGCAGCAGATGGGTGACGCAGCTCAATCCCCCACTTCCCCATCCGATAGCTTCCAACCAACTGAGCGTGGGGGGTCTTGCAGCTAACCCCAATCTATGACCTTGTGTCCCCTGGGCTGCAGCAGAGGAAGGACATGGAGGTGGGCCTGAGGCTGCAGAGGTACTTGTGCAGGAAGGCGCACACAGCTCTTGGTTTGTGTTTGGGGTTGGGAAACTACCTCGTACTCCTGGCCACCCTGTGTGCGGCTGGCACGCAAAGCTCCACAGTGCAACTGGAGCAAGCGGAGAACAACTTGATCTTGCTGGAAACCCAGCTCTAAACACCGTGTCTGGGAAGCTGTAGTGTTGCATGGAAACACATATGGCCTTCGCTTTCCTCCCTGACCTCACGTGCCCAGCTATTTCCTCACTCGGGCTCTGTGGCTGTGAAGGCAGAGACAGAATGCATGGATAGAAGGTCCCAGAAGTCGGAGATTAGGAAGCATTTCTTCACTTCAGCTGTAGTCAGGCATTGGAAGAGGCTGTCCAGGGTAGTGCTGGAGTCACTGTCCCTGGAAGAGTTCACACACCATGCAGACAAGGCCCTCAGTGACACTGATTAGTGGTGGCCTTGGCAGTGCTGGGGAGCAGTTGGATCTGATGATCTAAAAGGTCTTTTCCAACCTAGTTGACTCTATGACTGCCAGGAGCAGGTCGGGTGTGCCCAGTAGCCATGGGCACAATGGCACCAACATCACAAAGCCTCGGTGGTCACTGCGGAGATGCCCATCACCGGTTGGGACTGGTTGGGAGCAGTCACGGGCGTGGTCATCTCCATGGCAGCCGCCAGGGCTTTGTGATGTAGGGGGTGCTCCTCGTGCCCAGAGGCTATTGTGACGTGGGGTGACACCATGTTGACCAGGGGGTACATAAGGAGCGAGAGGCCTGGAGTACCTCAGTCCAGAGGAGCAGCCTCCCTCAGGAGGCAGCAATTCCCCTGGAAGCCCAAGGCAGTTCAGCGTCCCAGGACGTGGAAGATGCCTGCGGGTAAAGAGGCGAATGCCCTTTCCGAGCCCACTGAGGGCAGGCCAAGTGAGCAGAGAAGGCGCCAGGTGAGGGCCGGAGCAGGAGGGAGAGGCCAATGGTGGGACGGGGCCGCTCAGAGCTGCCTCGCTGCCTGCACCAGGAGTGCCGGCACTGAGGGGGCTACGGTGCCAAGGCAGCCGCCTCCATCACGCACCTTTTCCTCCTCCTGCCTGCAGGTGGCCCACAGGCAGCCCGAGGAAGCACCGCAGGGCAGCTCGAGCCAGGCGTCATCCCACCATGGAATCACACTGCCACGGCTGTCCTATCCAGAGAGGTTTCAGCCTGTCGCCATCCAGCAGGCACAAGTAGGTAGCCCCAGGGAGACAGGGCCAAACGTCTTCCCGACTCAGGGAGATGCTGACAGGCATGCGGGAGGTGCAGAAGGGAGCAAGCTGAGACCCCGTGCCATGCCCTGCAGGCTGCCCGCACATGCCGGGTGCTCTGGGAAGTGGCCATGGACTGCGGGTGGCCAGCCCTCTCCCCAGATGGCTCTGGGAGCAGGAGGCAGCCACCTGCGGGCCTGAGGCCTGCCCTGGGGCTGGCAGGGGAGCCCAACTGCCTGAGCTCAGCCAGCTGGGCCTTGGGCGCAAGGGACACCATCACACAACCTCTCTCCTCGGCTTCTTTTGCAGATGGGCAGCCTGAGGGACCAAGGGGTGCTTCTCAGCACCAGCCAGTCGAGACAGGAGCAGACATTCCATCTGCCACCACAGCTGACAATGGCACCGCGGCCATCACCTTGCTCAGCAAGAGCAGTCAGCAGCTGCTGCAGGCTGCCATCTGTAACACCAGCAGCCTCTGCAGCTTCTGTCAGTGTGAGCGACTCAGCCATCATCACTTCAAGCACCAACCCACAGCAGCTTCTAACAGCTGCTGCCCAGCTGCGCCGTGTCCCCAGTTATGGCAGCAGAGATAAATGGCTGGAGACCTGTCAGCCTGCTCTACTCAGGTCCACAGTCTCTGCTCCCACAATGAAGAGCTCAGGGAACATGAGCACAGGGCTGTGCAGGCACAGCACTGGCAGCCAGGGACCCTGCCAGCAGTCAACAACTGCAGGGACACAAATGAGAAGAGTCACTTATCTGGCAGCCAACAGCAGCACGGCCCCAGCCACTCAGCACACATTGAGGAGCACTTGGGAGGCACCAGAGCACCTGCCAGCAATGCCCGCAGCAGGCAGCAAGAGCAGCCTCAACAGCAAGTCGCTGGGGCTGCACCAGAAATTGTTTCCCCAGCGTCTGCCCCTGCTGCCCAACATCAAAACTTCAGAGCAGCCAAAGAGGAGCTGCCTGGCCGGAGCTCCTGAGAAGCAGTGGGCACCTCTCCCTCCTGTGGCACTGTCACAAGGATCCCATCACTCTGGCAAGCAGGAGGCAGCAGCACAGAAACAGAGACAGGCACCTGCCCCACAGACCACCAAAGCAACAGATGAACCTCTGCAGGCCACAGCCATAAGCAAAGGGAGGAAGCCAGCATCTGTGTCAGCGGAACAGGAGAGACAGCATGTGGAGGACATCGACAACATGCTGTCCCAAGTAAAAGTCGTAAATTTACAAAACATCTGGGTCAAGCCCCTGGTCCCAGAGCTCTACCAAGACCCGCAAGTGGATATCCAGGCTAGACCCAGCAGCCAAAGCAGAGCAGCCACGGGTGAAGCAGGAGAGGCAGTCGGAGACCTGCAGAGCATGTCTCCTGTCCCAGCCGGTCCCACGGACACCAAGCCAGCAGATGTTAACCTGGCTGGAGCTGCTGAGGAACAGCAGTACTGCGCATCTCTCGCTGCCGTTGCAGAAGTGGAGGAGAAAGCACCAGCACCAGTTTCCTCTGGCTTTCAAATGCAGGAGGCTGTGGCAGAGGGACAGAGAAATGCATTTGACCTGCTCAGCCCCACAGCAACGGAGCTGCTTCTTCAGGAAATAGCCGAGCGCCTAGTGAGTGATATCCTGCACAAGGCCTCGGCTGTGAGCCAGGAAACAGACAAGCAGCGTCAGGAAGAGCAGGACATTGATGAAAACCATGTGGATGTGCGGAAGGGAGCAATGAGGCCTGCAGCAGATGAGGACGCAGAGTCTCCTGTGGCTGTAAAGTCTCAGGCAGAGTCTTGCTCAGCTCCTCTTGTCCCAGTGGCAGGTGAGGCTGGAGAAGACATCGTGTCTCCCATGTCTCTAGAAGCTGAAAAACAGGACAGCAGTTCAGAAGTCTCCCTGGCAGAACACGAGGAAGAAGTGGCAATGTCATGGCATGAGATCCCTGGGGCAGAGGCTGCAATACCCCATCTTGCTCCTGGAGCAGACGATGAAGGAGAAGCAGCAGCTTCTCTCCTGATACAGGACCCTCAGCACCAGGTGAGTTTCACGTGTGTGGTAGGCATCAGTGATCCTAACGTCCTGCAGGCAGCCCCTGACCATAAGGTGCATGTGGCAGGGACATTGCTGGTGCTCCCTGTGCCATCCTGCTGACATTCCCTCCCTCCCCTGCCTGTGCTCTTGCTTCTGCGTCCCACACCCCTCCTCTGGAGCAAAGGCCCTGAAGGAGAGCAGCCCGTGAGGAACTTCCCCAGTGAGCAGCCACCAGCAGCACCCCCAGAGACCAACTGGGGGCCAGTGCACCACCCAGCCCTGGTGCTGGTCACAGGGCAGCAGGGGAGAAGGCAGCCCATGGCACAGCACCCACACAGCTACCTGCAGCCCTGAGAGAGACACGGCTGGGGAGAGCTGTCAGCTCCTGATGTTCTGCTATGTGTTTACAGGAGGAGCCAGCAGCCTTGCCCACGAAGGAGGAGAGACAGCGTGTTGAGGACATTGAGAACATGATGTCCCGAGTAAAAGTCTTACATTTACAGAACATCTGGGTCAACCCCCTGGTCCCAGAGCTCTACCAAGACCTGCGAGTGGATATCCAGGCTAGACCCAGCAGCCAAAGCAGAGCAGCCACGGGTGAAGCAGGAGAGGCAGTCGGAGACCTGCAGAGCATGTCTCCTGTCCCGGCCGGTCCCACGGACACCGAGCCATCAGCTGCTACCCTGGCTGGAGCTGCTGAGGAAGAGCAGCACTGCACATCTCTCGCTGCCGTTGCAGAAGTGGAGGAGAAAGCACCAGCACCAGTTTCCTCTGGCTTTCAAATGCAGGAGGCTGTGGCAGAGGGACAGAGAAATGCATTTGACCTGTTCAGCCCCACAGCAACGGAGCTGCTTCTTCAGGAAATAGCCGAGCGCCTAGTGAGTGATATCCTGCACAAGGCCTCGGCTGTAATCCAGAAAAGAGACGAGAAGTGTCAGGAGCATGAGCACGTGGCCCAAAGCCATGTGGATGTGTCAATGGCACCAATGGCATCTGCAGCAGTTCAGGACACGGAGCATCCTGTGGCTGCAGAGCCCCAGGAAGATCCCAGCGTGGATGAGCAGCAGACAACAGCACAGGCCCAGAGAGAGGAACCTGCCTCACAGAAAGTCACAGTAATCAACAGAGCTCTGCAGGTCTTATTCGGACGCAAGCTGAAGAGAGCACCGAAAAAGCACCTCAGAGAGGCCAGCACAGACGTTGCCTCCTCACCATTACACAAGGATGAACTGGCAGTGTCACCTGCCAGTGTTCAGGACACTGAGGAGGAACCAGGTACGTCCCTGAGTCAACTGGCACAAAGATCAGGTCAGCAGCAGCATGTGCATGAGTTCAGCCGTGCCTCAGCCTCTGCTCCCTGGGTGAGGGCTGAAAGTGTTCAGTGGAAAGCTCCTGGGGGAAGTCCTCAGTGGCGGGTGGCAGCAGGAGCTTGCCTGGTGCCCGCCCAGCCCCGCACCTACAGCTCTCCTTTCCCCACACGCATCACCACCCTCCCGGATGCAGAAGCAGCCCAACAGCGACGACCATCCCGCTTCAGGAGGGCGCTGAAGGCTCTGCGCAGGGCTTCCTGCTTGTCCTGCATCAGCTCACAAGTGGAGGAGTAGCGCCCAGCTGCTAGCTCCAGACCCGAGGGAGCTGCACTGAGGACATCGTGCTGCAGCCTGCGCTCACTGTGAACGCTTTCTCGGGCCAATAAACCGTCTCTCTTTCCCCTAACTGCTCTCCTCTGCCTGCTCATGCTGCGGCTGTGAACGCAGAGACAGAATGCATTGACAAAAGGTCCCAGAAATCGGAAAGGGAAGTCATGGGGAGGGGCCTGGAGCAACTTCTCTTGACTGACTGCTGTGTCAGTCACTCCTGGAACTCGATGGAGTGGCGGAGCGCGGCCTGGGGGCGGGCCGGGGAGCGCCAGGGGGCGGTGCTGCCTCGCCAGACCGAGCGGCTGCGGCTCGCCCAGCGCCGGCGCTGCCACTTCCGGGAGGGTCGAGCGCAGCCGCGAGCCCCAGCGGGTGGCTGGAGGGGGGTGGGGGGCACCATTGTGGGGAGCGGCGGAGGAAGGGCTCTGAGCCGCCGAGAGCTGCCGCTACCGCCGCGCGTGTTGCTGCTGCTGTAAAAGCCACTGCCGCTGTAAAAGCTGCTCAAAAGCCGCTGCCGCCGCAGCCTCGCTCTCAGCGGCTGTGTCCACGCGTGCCCTGAGCCTTTGTAAACTGAACCTGAGCGTTTGGACCCTGCAAACGAGGCTTTAGAAGTGAAACCTGAGACTTCGGAAAGACAACAGGAGGCTTCATTTTCCTGCTTATTTTATCCCCTTTTGTTTTTCATTCTCTTCCTTTCCCTTTCCTTTCCCTTTCCTTTCCCTTTCCTTTCCTATTTCCTTTCCTTCTTTCCTTTCCTGTCCCATTTCCTTTACTTCTTTCCTTTCCTTTCCCATTTCCTTTTCTATTTCCATTTTCCTTTCCCATTTCCTTCCCCGTTTCTCTCTTCCTTTCTCCTTTCAATTCCCCTTTCCTTTCCCTTCCCACTTCCTTTCCTTTCCCATTTCCTTTCCCATTCCTTTTCCATTCCTTTTCCATTTCCTTCCTTCTTTCCTTTCCTGTCCCATTTCCTTTCTTTCCCATTTCCTTTTCTATTTCCATTTCCCTTTCCCATTTCCTTCCCCCTTTCCCCTTTCCTTTCTCTTTTCTGTTCTCCTTTCCTTTCCCTTCCCATTTCCTTTCCTTTCTCATTTCCTTTCGCCTTTCCTTTCCCATTTTCTTTCCTTCTTTCCTTTCCTGTCCCATTTGCTTTCCTTCCTTTCCCATTGCCTTTTCTATTTCCATTTCCCTTTCCATTCTCCTTTCCTTTCCCATTTCCTCTCCCCCCTCCCCTCCCCTCCCCTCCCCTCCACTCCACTCCACTCCACTTCACTCCACTCCACCAACTAGGTTGCCTTTGCTAAGTGTATCCCAGTATTTGACAGTCCCACCACCCATTTCTCTCAGTGTAGTTTTTAACAGCCCATTGTACCGTTGGGTTTTCCCAGAGGCTGGTGCATGGTGGGGTATGTTATATGCCCACTCAATGACATGCTCTTTGGTCCAAGTGTCTACAAGGTTGTTTCAGAAATGAGTCCCATTGTGTGACTCTGTTCTTTCTGGGGTGCCACGTCGCCACAAGATTTGTTTCTCAAGACCCAGGATAGTGTTCCGGGCAGCGGTGTGGGGCTCAGCGTATGTTTCCAGCCATCCGATGATTTCTTCCACCATGGTACGCACACGGCGCTTGCCCTGGCAGTTTGGTGGGAGTGTGATATAGTCAATGTGCCAGGCCCCGCCGTATTTGTACTTCAGCCATCATCTGATGTTCCTCAGTGGCCTAACTCTTGGGTACATGAACATCTCCATGGCATACCTTCACCACCAGATTCTGCATCTGGGCAGCGATACCTTGCCGCAATGCAGCAGCCCGGATGGGTTTCCCTCTGCGCTGCCAGTTGCTCTGCTTCCGTTGCTGCAACCACCTCCACAGGGCATTTGCTGCCATCCGTGAGGAAGCAGATATAAAGTACTGGAGATTTTTCTCGTCCGTTATATGGTAGGGCTTCTTCAGCATCTGTTCTCTGGTGACATTCCAAAATCGTTGCCTTCTGGCCAGTCCATAATCACTTCCAAGATTGCTGGACAACCGGGATTTCTATTTGAGCTCATTGGTGTCATCAGTGCAACCCCCTTACTCCATATAGCATCAGTTGTATGATGTGTAGATGTTCCCTTTGAACCTCCAGCCCAGCACGGGCAACCAGTGTGCTAGGAGAAGCTGTGCTTCAGTGCCAATCACTTCTGAAGCAGCTCAAACCCCTTCATAGGCTGCCAGTATCTCTTTTTCAGTTGGGGCATAACCAGCCCCAGATCCTCTGTATCACTGACTCCAAAAGCCAAGGGGTCAATCTCGAGTCTCCTCTGGAGCTTTCTGCCAGAGGCTCCAGGTAGGACCGTTCTCCCCAGCTGTGCTGCAGAGCACATTTGTCACATCTTGCCCAGTCCAGACTGGCCCAAGGGCATGAACTATCTCCTGTTTAATTTGTTCAGAGGCTTGTTGTTGCTCAGGGTCCCATTTGAAATTGTTCTTCCTTGGGTCACTTGATAGAGCTTACAATTAAACTGCAATTTGGGCTGTGCACAGGCCCTGTGGGGCTATTGAAGGGTGAATGGCTCCTGCTGGGCACTCCTGGGCTCTCCAATCAATGGATCAGCTCATGGATGGCAATCAGGGAGTCTTGGTTGGCGCCATATTGCCGGTGCTGTAGTAATGATGGCAACTGTTGTTCTTCTGCCTTCAGCAACCCCACCACAGAAAGATCCTGTGAGAGACCAGGCAAGTTGGAGAGCTGCTGCATTTCCTCTGTCTCCATGACAGCTCTACCAGAAGCTCATCGGTCACCTTTTCACAGTGCCTGTTGCAGGGGCTGGAGTAGCTGTGCCGCCTCTTGCTGGGGTAGGAATAGTTGCCATGACTGTTGTGGGGGTTGGAGTGCCCGCAGTGCCACGTATCTTTTATTTGTGCATGTATATATGTATATCTGTATATATATATTTATATGTACACTGTAATGTGACAAAGTAGTGGATTTTTACTGGAAGCGTCAGACCAGCCCTGGAACTAGGACTTTTCTTTAGAGTATCTTAGAGCTATCTGTGAAGGAGAAGGGGTATTGCAGCACAACAGAAATAATGGCAGAATCCCAGCCTGTCCACATGTCTGTTTTTTGTCAAAACAAAGCCCCCCAACAAAACAAAACACCAAAAACCAAACACCAAAATGTAAGACAATGAAGAAATAATCAATGCTTCTGTTCATCTTTTATAAAAAAATCTGAACTCATTTGAGGTTGGCTGCTAAGAAGGAGAAAAAGAACTGTTAGGGCTGAACTCAGGACAACTGTGCAGCAATACTTGGCAAGCTTTCCAGGGATTTTTTACCACCACCCTAAGATTCAGGTTCTGTTCTGACACACGTCCAGAAATACGTGTATTAGAAATAAAACCAAAAACCAACCCCCGCACTTCAGACCAGATACGAGTTGGCTTTAAGAATCACGATAAGTGGGGCTCCGACACCAGAAGCACCTGAGGCTGCAGTGCTTTTACAACAAGAGAGAGAACACTTGTAAAGAGAGATGCGAGGCTTCCACCCTCCCTGTGGCTAACCCATAAGCCAAAGCAGGTACAGTCAGAGCAGGTGGGAAGGGGATGCTTTTGCTTTGTCTTTCATTTACTTTAATCAGTTCTAACTGTGTCTCCCCTCCGACCCCAGAGTTTTTTCTTTTTCTCAGGTTTTTTTTTTTTTTTTTGGAGATATCTTTGTCACCTTCTGGCAAGATGCTACTTAGAAATGTAATCCAGGTATGCCAGGGAATCCACAAGGCTAAATGAATGCTCACTTTATTTATGAACACTGCTTTGAGTTTATACACATGCTGGTAAACAAAGAGAAGAAGAACTGCTGTCAGGAGCTAAAACCCCAGGGAGGTGCTGATCTCTTCTCCCTGGGATCCAGGGACAAGACACCTGGGAGTCAGGGGAGGCTCGCGCTTCATAGAAGGAAGCATTTCTTCACAGAGAGGGTGTTCAGAGGGTGGCACAGGCTTCCTAGAGAGGTGATTGATGCCCCAAGCCTATCAGTGTTGAAGAGGCATTTGGACAATGCTTTAACTTTTGGTCAGCCCTGAATTAGTGAGGCAGTTAGACTAGGTGGTTGTTGTAGGTCCCTCCCCAGTGAACTATTCTATGCTATGCTGTTCTGTGCTGTGCTATACTATGCTATTCCATTTTAGTCCATGCACTGACTATTAGTTAAATAATGATGAGCCTGTTATTTGCCTGAAATGTCAGATATTTTTTCATCCCCAACATCATTTTTATGGACACACAATGGTTCCAAGTGGAAACAGTGTTTTATTTCATTTATTTCATTTAATTTCATTCCATATTGGGAAAATATTCCTCCCTTTGAGGGTAGTGAGACACTGGCAGACTCTTGCCCAGAGAAGCTGTGACTGCCTCATTCCTGGCAGTGTTCAAGGACAGGTTGGACACAGGGGCTTGGAGCACCCTGCTCCAGTAGAAGGTGTCCCTGCCCATGGCAGGGGTAGGAGCTGGATGAGCTTTAGGGTCCCTCCTGACCCAAACCATTCTATGACTTTATGACTCTGCGACTCTGCAACAAGCAGTGGGGAAGCCAGGCTGGTGTCCAAGCTAGCTTGGATGAGGTTGTGTTTGCTGCTGTGGGATAGGAGGGAGTGGCTGGAGGAGGTGAGGAATCTGGAAGGAATATGTAATTCTCCGAGTCTTGGATGCTCAGTTTGAGTCTGAGGGAGGCACGTTTTTTTGTCCCTTAGCTGGAATGGAATCAGCTGCTGGTGAAAATGGAGGCTCCAAAGGAGCGTGGTATCTGGAAGTCATACTCAGATGAGCTTGCTCTGATAACAGAAGTGTTTTTCCACTGGCGACAGACTAAGCACAGTTGATGGCTGCCTTTCTAAGTCTAAGTCGATGTCCTGTCTAAGTCGATGTCGATGTCCTGCCTAAGTCGATGTCCTGTCTAAGGAGTTCTCTTGTCTAAGAAATGTCTACTTGCCAAGAAGAACCAGCTCATACTCTTTTCCAATGGGTGGGTCCCATTCCTAGGCCTTTGCTATCTCCTGCGAACAATCTTTCTCTTTGTTACTCATTGGCAGAAGTCTTGTGGCCAATTTGGAGAAAAGCCTGGTGCATGCAAGCACTGTCAGACACGTGGTGTTTTCCTTGAATTCCTGCTCAGTGAAAATAGCAACTGAGAGGGCTTTGCAGCAAGGGGCTGTTCTGGGGATGCGGGGCTCTGTTCAAATCTTTGTGCCAGCTGTAGGCTTTCCTGAAGAAAAAGGAAAGGCTGCTCCGCCCTGCCTCATATAACCCAGGGGAGGCATGTGGATGGGGAGCGTGACTGGGATATGAGTCCAGGCGGGAAAGGGTTCACACACTTTCTGAAGTAGAAGAGACAGCTTTCAACACTAGAAAGTCCAGTGGAGCAGCTGCCAACATAATAAATTTCATGTAGAACAGGCTTTGGAGCTGGTTTCCTAGGTAGTGGATTCTCTATTCTGGCTGCTTTTGCGAGATCCATACCACTGTTCTAAGAGTGTTGCAGCATATTTCCCACCTTCACTACTGTGAAATCTTTTTAGAGGGACGAGTGGTCATGGGGAGACACTTGCTTCCTCAGGTTGGAGTTGCTCTTTGTTGAGGAATTTCTCCACCATGCGTGTAAAAGTAACCGGAGGAGCTGCATGTTGCTGTTGGGCTCCTCCTGAACTGCAGGCTTGTGTCATGTGCCTGCACACCAGCCTCTTGCAACACTTTGGGGGAGAACATGTGCCAAGCCCTTCCCCTTCAGTGAGGAGTTATGTTCTAGAGAAGCATGTATTGTCAGCCTATGGAGCCCTCGGGAATGGGATGCTGCCTTTCAGGTAAAGAGATGGGGAGACCTGCTGTGTCTTGGGATGCCTGTGGTCCAGCTGTGCTGTGAACCCAGCCTGCTGCTGGAGAAACTGCAGTGCTGGATGCTGTCCCTGTGTGTAGTACTGGCCTGCAAAGGGGAGGCAGGAGAAAGAAGGTGAAATTGTTCTGAGTGTAAAGGGGAAGAAAGGTGAAAGTGGTGACTATAATGGTGAGAAATGTCCAGAGATCCCTGGTCATAGGTAAGGATCTTGTTCTGTGGTCTGCTGGTAGAGCAGAGATGTGAATTGAAAGAGCAGCTGGAAAACAAACCTGTTGATGCTACTAGAAATACCTCAAGGCATTTAGGAAACATTAGTGCTCCTGTTCCCTTCCCTATGACTATTGTAACATGTTTTCTCTTTTTCCTTCTAGATAGAATTGCTGAGGCTCTCTAAAGTGTCTTTCCACTTGTGGAATTTCATCCCCTCTGCCACACCTGGAGCGCTAGCACTTCTTGGCTGCTGATGTATCTCATCTTGTCTAAAAAGGCAGACAGCTTGTCAAGACGAATAAACGATAGCCACTGAAAAACAGCAGGAAGAAGCACCTGAGGAGGATTCAGCACCCAAAACAGAACCATGTGTTCCTCAAAGACTGCTTCCCTTGCTGGAAGAGGAATGCACAGAGAATGAAACCTCAACCTCCCTGCTGCCAGCAGGGTTGCAGCTGCCCTCTCTTCTCTCTCAGACAGATGAGAGGCTGGGTCTCTCACAAGACCTTCCATGCCTGCCAGTAACAATTCAGGCCAGCACTCTTGAGGACAACAGTAACAAACTAGAATAGGATCTCAAGAGGAAAGCACAGGTGCGTCTGAAGGTGGGACACGTGCGGAGAGGCCGCTGCAGAACACAAGGCTGTCTGTTGCATTAGGCCAGTGTTCAGAGTCACTGAGCATATCTGCAAGCCCTGACAGATGTGCTGAGCAGAGCTGCGTGCCAAGTGAAACTCCTCATGCTCTGAAGCTACCTGAAGAGAGCCAAGTGCCATTCAGCAATGGGGTACTGAAAGAGGATGGTCCAGACCTGCATCACGAGTGTAGCAAGGCACCAAGGGATGGATGAAGATTGCCCACAAAGTAAGGGATTTGAAAATCCTCCTACAAAAATGTGGTGAACAAGCATCTTATGTGCTGTAACCCTTTTGCTTCAGAACATGGGCAGATAAATCTTCCATGTATTTAACTTCCCCCCTTGATGACTATTTAGCCCTCAGGTGCAGGTGGATCTGCATTTGTTCTCAGAATTCCCATCTCTAGGATTCATTGTTAGCTAGGTGATCTTCAGGGTATACTGCAAAGGGGTGAGCGGGCTGGTCCCTGTTCAGCACAAAGTTTCTTGTGTAAAGCTGAGCATGTTCTCGAGTAGCCCAGTGAAATGGACTGTGGATGTAGGCCAGGCTGCAGAAGACCTTGCTGGTTTGAGACAGACTTGCTCATCCCAATGGTTTCTGCTTCGGTTGGGCAGCCTCTAGTGAGCCCTGGGCCCTTCTCTGTGTTTGTGAGCTGCTGCTGGAAGGAAGCCCTGAGGCAGGTTTCTGAGTCGCTGCTGGACGAACTAGGGAAGTGCTCTGATGAACTGTGATAAAATGGGTCAGTTCAGACCTTGCACCTCCCTTTTTGCTTGGAAGGGCAGGTGCGTGCCAGAAAATCCCAACAGGGAGCAGGGCTCATGCGGTTCCTCCATCTCTGTGTGATGCTATTGCTTTCTAGATCCTGGATAATGTGTGTGTGGCAGAATGCAAAGCTGTCTGAGCAAATGTTAACCTGTGTGACCTTGGGGATGGATGTTAAAATCCTTTCTAGGATGCTGTGGTGCCAATAGCCCTTAATGACCGGGCCAGTAGCCCTTCTAATGCCTACAGAGTAGTTGGAATGCTGGTTGTTGTGAGACGGGGGGATTGAGTTTGCCCACAATAAAGGATTAAACCCACAAACCATTTGTGACATGTTGCTCTAGTGAGAGCAGCCATAGGAAGAAATTGGTTTTGCCTTGTTGTGAATGCTGGTGTGACAAAAAGGTACCAGTGTGCTGTGGAGCCTGGTGGCAAGAAAGACTGACAGCTCTGCACTGAGACAGCTGAAGGGAGATGGGACAGAGCAGGAAGGGTGCTAATGTGCGAGCAGAGGTCACACAGCTGACCCTAACAGCCAGGCTGTGAGGCTTCCATCCTCATCCATGACAAAGAGCTGTAGTGCTGGCCTTTGACTTTCTAAGCATCTATGTTGTCTTCCTAGCAAAGATGTGGCAACTGTGAAGCAGAAGACACTGATGTTGGTAGTGAGGAATGTGATGCCTTCTTCAGTTGAGTCTTTACTGAAACATTCTCCAAGGCCTCTCAATGAAGGGGCTCCAGGAGGAGGAGAGCACGCACTGGCAGGAGCCCCAGGAAATCCAGGATGACTTCTCTGAACCATTCCCCTGTGAAGCACAAGGAGGCACAGCTCCAAGTCCATTTCCCTTCAGACGTGCAGCAGCGGGCCCAGCAAGTGCCCCCATTCCCCACTGAAGGCCACGGCAGATGAAGGTAGCCCACCACATCCTGGCTGGGTCCAAAGAGAGCTGCAGAGAAGGTTCCTGAGAGCAGGAAAGCTCCTGGCACAGGGGCTATCCCAGCTCCAGCTCCAGCCTGCCCTGGACACCCTGCGCCTCCTGCCCTTGGTGGCGGAGTCACAGCAGGGCACTTTGTGATCCGGTCTGTGACACTCCCTGGTGTGGTCACGTTCCTTGCGCTCTGCCCCTGCAGGGCTGCTGCAGGGTTAACAGAACCCGCCAGTGCCATTGCCCCTGCCGCAATCCCTGGCAAGCTTCTGCAGGCGTTGCCAGAGCCCTCCCGGGATTTGCCACCTTCTGGGATGCCCGCTCGGCTCCCACTGGCTTTATCAGACCTCTGGGTCCCTGCAAGACCTTCAGGAGCCCCCTAGGCATTGCAGAAGGTGGCTGGGCCTGGCAGGATCTGGCACAACCTGTGCAGTCTCACCAGTGTTCCGCAAGACAGCATGGACCCTGGTGTGCTCACAGAACCTAGATGTGCATTCTAGACAGAGGCAGGAGCCCTGGTGGCCTGGTGGAGCTCAGAAGCCCTGCAGGTATTCCAGGGGCACGAGGGCCCATGGTGAGCAGGAAGGACCCTGGGCAATCTGGAAGCCACAGGTGAACGCAGCAAAGGTCCTGGCAGGCTCTGGCAATGCCAGTGGAAATGCACCAGATTTTCCACAATGCTGAGCTGCCCTTGGAGCTTCCACTAACGCTCTCAGGAGCCGCCCAACATTCCCGACTGATGGTGGCACTGCTGGCTCTGCGAATACTGGGGCAGGAGAAGGGCCCTGGCTTATGCTGCTCCTTCTGGTGTCGTGGTGGCTGCACATGTGGCAGCAGGCACCTGCATCTCCTGGTGCTTGGGATGTCCCTGGTAGCTCCTGAACTGTTGGAGCTGCTTCTGCTGACACAAGTGCTTCACTCTCCTGTTTGTTCACCCACCCAGACTGCAGTGGCTTCCCTTGGGTAAAGCAGTGCTGAGGGAGACCATGCCAAGAGCTGGGCTGAACCTGAGGAAAACCACATCCACTCTTTGCCTCCTCAAGCACAACTGCAGGCTCTCAGCTTGGCCAGGCAGGAGTTACCCTTCATACAGCCTTTAGGTGCCCAGAGGTGTCACCTGTAATAAAAGATCACGGATAAATTTTAAATAGCAATTTATTAAGCGAATAAAGGTAAGCAAACAGCGCTGGGTGCGCGGGGAGTCGGCTCTCCACCAACACGCACGCGCACAGTTCTCGCTTCCCGCTTATATTCCCTTTACTTATACATATTCCCAAACATTCTAAGAAAAGGTGGGTCTATGCAAATAACTCCCACGCATGCTCTGTTCATCTTCTAGAATCTTCTCTGTTCTTGGCTCGTTTCCACGCATACTCTCTTCATCTTCTAGAGTCTTCTCTGTTCTTGGCTCATCTCCAAAACGACCTCCGTCCTCTGCTCATGCGCCCAAGATACCTTCCTCTATAACAAAACTGGCCTGAGCCAGTTTATTAGGAAGTCTCTTGCAAAATATAGGAACTATGTACAGTACATTTTTAACCGTTAGTCTGTGGTTATACAAGGAGAGGTCATATCTCATCATCTTGTCTCAATATTGCTCCTTATTTCCACAAATCAGATGTATATATCTCACAATCCCCCATCTTTTCCTTTATAGTATTGATTTGTGTTTTAGTTTCCAATCGAGTCAATACTTGCTGTATTGGAATCAATTTTGGATCATTTTCGGTTTTTATTATCATTCGGGAATGAGTCTTTTCTTTTCCTTCCTCAAGATCAATAGGTACAGCAGGTATTTGCATTCCTTGTATAACCGAATGTATTAATCTAATAAAGCAAGGTATTAAGCATGGGATAATTAATAAACCTGTAAATATCCCTAATACAATTACTCCTATCCTATTAAAACAATCATTATTAAAGAAATTGCCCCACATCCCTCCTAAGTTTATCCCATTCCAAGTTTAAACTGGGACATGTGCAATTTTTTTCATTTCTTTAACAAGTTCATTTACAGCTTTTCCTTCATCATCGATTTCTAAACAGCAATTACTAAGGTTAAATTTTCCACACACACCTCCTTCCTGCGCTAACAAGTAATCTAGAGCTAAGCGATTTTGGTATAAAGCTGTTCTCATCTTTGTATTCTGTTTTGCAATCAGTCCTAACGCATCTCCTGTCTTGTTTACAACTATTTCTACTACAGCTTGCAATCTAATAATTCTATTAAGCATGTATATTGGAGTCCTATAACCCCAGGACCCATCTTCTGCCCACGTAGCAGGATCATAGTAGGCGATTATTCTCTCAGGTGGCCACTCATTATCTTTCCAATGCCCTATTTGTAGACTCCTTTTATGTCGTCTTTGCCTTAGCTCATCAGCTTCAGCATACGCTTGGACTCCCAATCGTTCTCCCCGATTTATGGGTAACAGGAAAAAACTGGGTCTTATAGCTCCTAATACACAGGATCCTGTCCAATTCTTTGGCAAATAGGCATAAGCCAATCTACCACAAATCCAATAATGGCCTTCCGGAGTTGGCCACCCATCTGGTACGGTTGTCCCATTAGTCCCATTTTCGAATTGGGCAGCCATTTCCAGTGGTTTTCCCCATTTGTCCCATTTTCTCCTAGTTTCATTCCATAGGTAACCTCCTTCACATTCCAGGTTACCTTCCTGTTTTCAATTTCCCAGATTTTGCCAGCAACTCCTTCCAATTATACTTGTTTGAAGTACCCATTGCTGTTTCCTGTTACCTTCTCCCTTTCTATATTTCAGGATCCATTACATTGCTTTCCATGGCTTCCCATGGCCATCGTTCACCCTGGTTGGTTCCCCCGCAAACATAGCAGTTAGTTACTTTTAATGATTTGGCAATATTTTCCGCTAGATCTACAAATAGGTTCTTTGCAACTGTTGGAATTTCATATTTCACTCCTGTTTCCATTTCATGATAAAATGAGTTGAACAATAGTTGATGCTGTACTGACTCTTTTGTTTTTTCTATAATTTTCACATTAATGACTGCACCTGGATCTTCTCCCAGTCCATAAATTTTGATTCCAATCTTGGTCACTTGTTTTTGTTTCCATTTTTCTAAATTTATAAGGGTCAGATTTACTGGGTTACAGGTACGGGTTGTACAATTACTTTCTGCTCTTATTTTTGTTATTGAGGCCTCTAAATCTTTACGTTGATAATCATATCCCCAGCCTGCCGTATCCCAACATATGCAGGTCCAATCTCTTCTCCCACACAAGTGTGATGATTGGTATCTGGCTGCCTGGCTTGGTACATAATCAGTGTTTATCTGACATTGATTTCCACCAGGACAGATATATTTTGATTGGTCACTAGAGTATCTTCTCCATTCTAAGCTTCCACAACTAGTATCCAGATCATCATCTGTAACATCACATGCATCAAAAATTATTGACACCGAGGCGCTTAAATTGGCTATTGCTTCACTTTTTCCATTCAATCTGCCTTCTTCTGAATTTGTTCTTATTTCTATCCAATATTGACAAGGAAGTTCTTTTGGATCATAGCATACAACTTTGTCTTTTTCTTTGCATAAGGCATACTGGGTTTGGTTAAAAATGCAGCTTCCCAGCCTTTGACCTTTACAGTCATAAATGGTGTGATAGACCAAGGTCTGGGAACTGACTTTTCCCTTCCTGGAGGTTACCACACACTGACTGCAATTGTTTGCCATTATTAAAGTTAGGAGATTCCCCCCAAGTATAATCAAAAGAGGTCCGGACAGGGCCATAGTATTCGGCAGTCACAGCCCAAAGGGGTTGCAGCCCTCGGCAGACTTCTATAGCCTCAATACTGGTTCCCACTCCGGTCTTGCCCTCTTTCCTTTAAGTATTGGGTGACTCCTTAGATCAATTTGGGGCCGAAGTTGAGGCTTCTCAAACCCTTTAGTTGTTCTTCCTATTTGTACGCTATGTTCTGAGATTTTAGTTTAATTCTTGATTTATAATTTAGTGATTGATTTTACTCTTTATTCTTGTTATTTAATATTTTCGCTGGGCCCTTTTCCATGCAAACTTTTTAGCACATTTGGCCAAAACCTGATACCAATCGTTCTCAAATACTTCCCACGTTTCAGGTAAAAGTAGTTCCCAGCCACAAAATAATTTAAGTATGTCTTCTTGTCCTATTTGCTCCCTAGTAGGGAGTGGATTAGGGTTTCTGCACTTCTTGCAGTATAGTTGTCTGTCAAACGATACACAAGACCATTTTTGGTTGCAATTCCAGCATTTACAAACCACCCAGCATAGATGACCCGACTCAGGGTGTTTAATACATGGGATTTCAAGTGGGATTATTGACCTATGAAATCCCGGTATTTCTTTTTCTAAGTCACGGGCCAAGGGAAAAACTCTAGAGATTCCCATAATATTATAACAGCCTGCTCCCCCCGTTAGTTGAGGTATTCTTTCTTCCCTCCAAGGAATAAAGTATACCTGTTTCACATTACATTCCTGTGGTATTTGGAACCATGTATAAAGACTTTCTCTCGCCCTAATTGACATAAGTTAATTCAGACAGAGTTTGCCTGGTTTAAAGGAAACTGTCCATGGGTCCGGTCTTCTTTTCGCTGTCCAGATCTTCAAGTTCGTCTAATAATTAGCTTAGTCTCCCCTGGTTCCGATGTTACTTTCCACTCCTTTATTGGACCCTTGACTCACGATACATGGGTCCACCCTTTTTCTGCAATTCGGACGGCAGTATCTGTGGTTAACAAAACAAGAAAAGGTCCCTCCCAAAGAGGGGATAAAGTTTCCTCTTTCCATGTTTTTATCAACACCCTGTCCCCAGGCTTCAACTGATGGATTGCAAATCCCAGGGGTTGTGTTTGAGCTAACATTCCTATTTCCCTTAATTCTCTCAACCTTTTTCCCCAAATACACATATATTTCTGAATATCATGATCTTCTACTATATTATTCCCGAGTGGCATCCCCTGAGAGTAGGGCATGCCATACAACATTTCATAGGGTGATAATCCAGTCTCACTATGGGGTTTTGTTCTTATATTTACAAGTGCTAATGATAGACATTTTGTCCAAGGCATCTGTGTTTCAATCATTAATTTGGCCAGTTGTTGCTTTATTGTTTGATTCATTCTTTCTACTTTTCCCGAGCTTTGTGGATGCCATGGAGTGTGGTATTCCCACCTGATACCTAAAGATTGACATAGCAGCTTTATTATTTTGGAAGTAAAATGTGTACCTTGGTCAGAATCAATGTACTGGATTATCCCATATCTAGGTATTAAGTGTTCTAATAAAATGTTCATTGCCATTTGTGCCGTGGCTCGTGCCACAGGGTGGGCTTCTACCCATTGTGTTAAATGATCTATTATTACCAATAAATATTTCAACCTTCCGACTTTAGGGAGTTCTGTAAAATCAACTTGTATTCTCTCAAAAGGTCTATAAGCTGTTTTTCTTCCTCCTGTTGCCACTTGTCAGAACACTTTCTTGTTTACCTTCTGACAAGTCAAGCAGCCTTGTGTAATCTGTTTAGCTATTTCAAAGATTCCAATACAGTCAAATTGTTTAAGAAAATGATCACTTAATGCTCTTGTACCCCAATGTGTTTGTACATGTAAATGTTCCAAAATTTGTCTAGCGTAAGCCTTTGGCAACATTTCTCTGCCATCAGGCAGTGTCCATTTTCCTTGTTCAAATTTTGCCCCTATTTTCTCAAGTTTTGTTATTTCCTCAGGGGTATACCTCTTCTCCCTTTCTCGTTTCTCCTCACTTGAACCCCCTCTGTTTATATTATATTAACCCGAACAATCTGAGCCCTCAGAGCTGCCTCCTGGGCTTCTTTGTCTACTAGATTGTTTCCCCTAGTCTGATAATCTAACCCCTTTTGATGTCCTCTAACGTGTACTACCGCTATCTCTTTTGGCTCTCTTAACACTCTTAAAATCTTTATAATTAATTCCTGATGTATTAGATTCTTCCCCTGGATATTAATTAGGCCTCTTTCTTCCCATATTTTTCCAAAAGTATGGACTACTCCAGTTGCATACTTAGAGTCCGTACGTATTGTTCCGCTTTTTCCCTTTAATAATTCTAAAGCTCTATCTAGAGCATATAACTCACAAGCTTGGGCTGACCATGATGGACTCAAAGGTCCTGATTCCACAAGCTCCAGGTCCTTATTTATTATTGCATATCCTGATTTTCAGCTTCCATCTATTATTCAGGAGGATCCATCTACGAACAATTTTTCTCCTTTTTCTAATTCAGTGTCCCTTAAATCTGGTCTCACCTTAGTTTGGACTCCGATTACTTCTAAGCAATTATGTTGTAACTCTTCTGACGGTTCTCCAAACAAAAACTGTGCTGGGCTTTGAGCAGAGGTAATTTTTAATTCTAAGTTACAAGAATCAATCAATATGGTTTCATATTTCAAAATTCTGCTATCCGTTAACCATTTTTCAGCTTTCTGTTGGAGAACACTTCTAACATTATGTGGAGTATATACCTTCAGAGGAGCACTAAAGGTAATTTTCCTGGCTTCTTCTATTAATAGTGCTGTAGCAGGCAAGGCTTGGAGACAGACAGGCCATCCTCTACTCACTGGATCAAGTGATTTAGACAAATACCCCACGGGCTTTTTAATCCCTGCCCAATCTTGAGTGAGGACCCCATAAACTGTTTGATTAGATGTATTCACAAACACATAAAAGGGTTTTTCCAAATCTGGAAGGCTTAACACAGGCGCTTCCACAAGTGTCCTCTTAATTTCTTCAAATCTCAAGTCATCTTCCACAAGCCACTTAACCTGGTTATTAGTTAATTTTTCATATAGGAGTTTTACCTTTTCACTATAGCCTTCAAGCCATGGTCTACAATACCCCAATAGTCCCAATACTCGCCTAATTTCCTTTTTAGTTTGTGGGGGTCTCAGAGCTAGAATCCCAGATACCCTGTCAGGATCCAATTTCTTTTTCCCTTTACTTAACCAAGGTCCTAAATATTTTACTTCTTGTTCTGTAAACTGCAATTTTGACTGGGACACCTTTAATCCCTTTTCCCCCAGAAAATTTAGCAATTTAATAGTAGCCTTTCGGGTCTCCCCCTCAGTTTCTCCTGCTATTAGTAAGTCATCTACATATTGTAATAATTTTACCTCCCTGGGTAAAGTGAAATCTTGTAAGATTTTTTTCCAATGTTTGTCCAAACAGATTAGGCAACTCTGTGAATCCCTGTGGTAGTACAGTCCATCTCAACTGTTGTTTTCGCCCTGTCTCAGGGTCCTCCCATTTAAAGGCAAAATAATCTCTAGATCCTTCATCTAGAGGGCAGGCCCAAAAGGCATCTTTTAAATCTATTACACTATACCAAGTATGCTTGGGAGATAGATGGCTCAATAAACTATAAGGATTAGCTACCATAGGGAATTTGGTGATTGTTCGCTGATTTACAGCCCTTAAATCCTGTACCATTCTATATGACCCATCTGGTTTCTTTACAGGTAAGATGGGTGTATTATGAGGTGACATACACGGTTCTAAAGTCCCTTTTTCTAGAAGTCTATCTACTGTAGATTTCAATCCCTTTTGACCCTCCATCGATATGGGGTATTGTTTGATTCTAATTGGGCGATGTGGGTCTGTTATCTGAACAACTATAGGATCCATGTCTATTTTCCCAGTTTCCCTCTCCTGATACCATACTGAGGGGTTAATAATTTCTTCGTCTGCTTGCGTTAAAGTACATAATTTAATCTGTAATTCATCCCCTTGACTCTGAATGCTTACACATACACAGGCAACAGAATCCCACCCAACGGAATGGTATATGCCTTTAAATACTTACGACTCCGTCGCCTTCATTTGGATCTTCGTGCGCAGAATTACGAGCAGACTATACTGCTGCAGCCGGCAAGGGAGCTCAATAAAATTCTTTGCTTACCTGGATTCAGGTTCAGAATGGCGTTAGTCCAGACCCAACCCGAACAGGAGCCACCGAAACGGTGAGGCACCCCCCCCTAATTCAAGTCAAAAGTCGGGAACTAAGTCCATCCCGGATGAACCCCCAATTGTAATAAAAGATCACAGATAAATTTTAAATAGCAATTTATTAAGCGAATAAAGGTAAGCAAACAGCGCTGGGTGCGCGGGGAGTCGGCGCTCCACCAACACGCACGTGCACAGTTCTCGCTTCCCGCTTATATTCCCTTTACTTATACATATTCCCAAACATTCTAAGAAAAGGTGGGTCTATGCAAATAACTCCCGCGCATGCTCTGTTCATCTTCTAGAATCTTCTCTGTTCTTGGCTCGTTTCCACGCATACTCTCTTCATTTTCTAGAGTCTTCTCTGTTCTTGGCTCATCTCCAAAACGACCTCCGTCCTCTGCTCATGCGCCCAAGATACCTTCCTCTATAACAAAACTGGCCTGAGCCAGTTTATTAGGAAGTCTCTTGCAAAATATAGGAACTATGTACAGTACATTTTTAATCATTAGTCTGTGGTTATACAAGGAGAGGTCATATCTCATCATCTTGTCTCAATATTGCTCCTTATTTCCACGAATCAGATGTACATATCTCACATCACCCAAGAGGACTCTGATGCTTGCACATACCTCACCAAGGGCAGCTTGTACAGCCTGTGCTCCCCTGAGCTGCACTTGAGGCCTTTATCAAAGGTAAGTGCAACACGTCCTTGTCCTCTCTCCCAAGAGACCTCTGCCAATCCAACAACCTTTCACAAGGTGGATCCCAAAGGAATGCTGAGCCTCCCCTGTAACTGCACTGCCACTGTCCTGCCTGTTACAGCACGTCCTTCATTCCTCTCATCTTTCATAGATTTTTCCCTGTCCAGGACACAATGACCAGCTCTGAAGCCCTCTTTTCAGCAGGCTGTCTAGACAAAGGGCCTTCCCATTATTCTCCACTTGTCTCCTCCCCTCACTCTTTGTTCATTCAGAGTCCTCTCCCCTAAGCTGCTGCTTTGAGCTTCAGGTAGCAAAGACTTACAAGTCTTTCTACAGCTTAATTATCTCCTTGGACAGCTCTTTAATCATGTTCACAGCAATCTCTTTGTATCTACCTGTGTCTCTACAACATTTCTCATGAGATGATTCCTGTGTAGGAACAGGATCATGTGAGGGACTGATTGTACCAGGCACATGGTGTCTGGGTGTATTTTACTGTGTATGACACTTTGTCATGCTTTCCTTTGCTTTGCTTGCCCAGAGGAACAATCCTGCTGTGACCATGTGCAGGCAGGTCTCTAAGGCAGCCAGGCTGGGAGTTGGTGCACAGGAGCTGCACCATCCAGCCGCCAGCTGCAGTGGAGAAGTGGGATGTGAGTAGAAGTCATGCAAGTCCTGGATGGACAGTAAGAGCAATGTTGGGTGGGGAGGTGAGGAGCGAGGTGCTCAGTGCAGCACTGGACCTTAAGGCCTGCTTTTCCTGCCTGTCCAGGCCTCTGGAAGAGACACTTGGGGTCAGTGGGAATGGAATAGAAATTTCTAAACTAAGAAGTGATAAAATAAACCCTTTCAAATAACTTTTATCAGATTCTCTTTGTAATCTTCCTGCACTAAGAAACCTCCCCAGTTCCCTGGAAGATAATCTGGAAGACTTGACAAAAACCACAGGGTGTGACATGGCTCGTCAGGGTTTAATGAGCCCCATGGTGTATTTGGGCTGAGTCCATGAACCTCAGGTGATGAGAGGAGGCTGAAGAAACCTCTCAAGAAGTGCAAGTCAGAAACAAATCCCCAAGTCCCTTCAGCATTAATGGGCCCCACTAGGGGCTGTTACTGACAAAGCCTCCCCAGGGACTCATTAAAGCAAGTAACTGGAGGCTGTGATTACAGGTAGACAAAGGCCAAATGCAGGTGTCTGATGGTGAGAAAACCCTTGGCTGATTTGATGAAGCAGAAAGGCCAAGCCCTGACCACAGCCCTTGGAGAAGTAGAGCCTGAAATCCTGGGAATGAAAGTTCTCCTCCTAGGCCTTGATGAAACGGACAAGTGCCATAGCCCAGGGGACAGAGGACTTTCTCTCTTTTGGGCCTTTCAGCCTTGCCAGAATCCTCAGTCATCTCTGCTGCAGGCTGTCCTTCACTGGCCCATGCCTGCACCTCTTTCCCTTCAGGCTGTTGACACCCATCTTGCTTTCCCACCTAGTTCTCACCTGGCATTTCTATACCTTCAATCACATCTCTTCACCCATTGTTGTCTGTTCCTTGAAACAAAAAGTCATGGGCTGAGCCAGACTCCCTCTGGGTGACCTCGTGCACCACAAAGGCTGGATTGGACATAGCCTTGGGTGGCATGGTTTAGTGGGAGGTGTCCCTGCTCCTGGCATGGGGGTTGGAACTAGATGATCTTAAGGTCCTTTCCAACCCTAACTATTCTGTGATTCTATTGAGAGACATTTCTCTTTCCTAACTTGGAGTCTGAGCCTTCCAAGCTGCACCTTGTAGAGGTTTCCTTCTCTTCCCGCTAGCAAGAAAAACTCCATCATCTCTGAAGCCACCTTTCAAGTAGTTGTAGGCTGCTACTATACAGTCAATTCAGCAGGTGGAGTGAATATCCCTCAGCAAGGCCATCTAAAGGAGGTTCCTAGAGGAATGGGTGATGCCACCAGCATAGAGAACTAAGCACCGTGGGAGAGCAGTGGGAAAAGCCAATGGTCTGGATTGAGAACTTCTTGGCAAGAGTCAAAAGGAAAGGTGGTGTCCTTGGGTGCAAGGTACTCCATTCTCTGGGAACAGGGCACCTCATTTCAGACAGCTTCCTGCCTGTAGCACCCTCTGTGCCGTGCACACCCCGCTCTCTGCCCACACTCACAAGTTTCTCACAGAAGCTTTGCATGTCCCCTGCAGCAGCGACACCTCACTCCAGGAGGTTTCTGCATTCTCCAGGCTCAGGGATGGTTTCCTGCATTCCAGGCAAGTTTGGGTAGTGCAGGGAAGGGAGACAGGAAGGTGGGCTCATGGGGCATGATGAATAGTGTTCAGGTACCCCCAGCAGTGGCCATTCCCCATGTGCCACGCTAAGGCATGTTCCCATGAGGGAAACTTCTCAGGTAACCTCTGTTCGTCCAGGATCTACAGCCACACTCCAGGAACACCTACTCCTCCTCCACCAACAGGCATCAACTGCTCTCCATTGCTGGGCTCCATCCTGTTTGTAAGGATTTGTTAAAGCCCTGAACCATCACTTTGCTTCTTGCTGACTTCCCTCCACCCTCTTTCACCTCCCTACACACCACTCATTGCCACCAGTAACCAACTGAAAAGTTAAGAAGCTCTCAAGGCTTTCCTTAAGGGGTGACCATGTTTCTCCATTCACCATTGATGGATCCATTGAGTGCTAGGTGTGAGGTTCCTGCACAGGCAGAGATGCGCCTGGGCAGAGCTGAGCACACAGCCCATGGGATGAGCTCTGGGAGCACTGAGAGGGAGCAGAGCTGGGCACAGAGCAGCAGCTCCTGGCAGCGACAGCTCCAGGCAGCAGACATGGGCAGGAAGTGGGGGGGAAAGTGCAGCCCAGCCCTGGGGAGCTCTCTTGGTGTCTGGCACTGGAGGTGGCTGCTGGCCATGCTCTGCTGTGCGCAGTCCTTTCCTTCTCCCCATGAGAACTATGTCATCTTCCCTTTGAAACTGTGCTCACTTGCTCTCAGCGCAGGACAGGTATTTGTGGGGGTTCTTAAAATCAATTTGTACGTGAAGGCATCTTACAGGCTGTGCAAGTGTAAGCACAGGGAAAATGGGAAAGGACTGACAGACACTGCAGCTCTCCTGGCTCTGCGCTAAGCTACAAAGAGCTGAGACATTCTCCCTGTTTCAGTACTCTTCTGATTTTTAGTCATACAGAGAATATTTTATACCCCTAAAATAAACATCATCAGTGTTATGCCAGTAAATAAATAACACAGTCAAAATGACTCCAAGGCCATGCTGAGCTTCTCTTGTGCAGCCAAGGCTCATCTGAGTCATGAGTACAAGTAGAGAGCTTTACAATAAAGTTGGATTTCCTCTGACATCCCCTGTGAACATCAGAGCTGGGCAAACCACTGCTTCAGAGCAAAGCTGTCTCCCATCCAACCTGGCCTTGAACACTGCCAGCGATGAGGCAGACACAGCTTCTCTGGGCACCCTGTGCCAGTGTCCCACCAGCATCAAAGGGAAAAACTTCTTCCTGAAGTCCAAGCTAAATCTCCCCTCTTTCAGCTTAAAGCCATTCCCCCTTGTCCTGTCACTGCACACCCTTGCCGAAAGCCCCTTTCCGGATTTCTTTGAGGCCCTGTTCAGATTTGAGCAACTGCTAAGACAGGCTCCCTGGAGCCTTCTCTTCTCCAGGCTGAACACCCCCAGCTCTCTCAGCCTGTCTTCATCATAGACGTAATCCAGCCCTTGGAGCATCTTTGTGGCCCTTCATAAATCTGTCATTGCAGGATCATAAGAGAACAGAGGTTGGAATGGACCCCAGGAGGTCTCAAGTCCATCCCATCAGTAACAGGGTCAGAGCAAGTGGTTCAAGGCTTGATTCAGTCTGAGTTGGAAATCCCCAAGCCCAGAGACTCCACAGCCTCCCTGGGTGACCTGATGCAGCACTTGCCTGAGCCTATGGGAACAAGGTTTCCTTATGCCCTGGCTGAGCCTCTCTTCTGTCACTATCCCCCATTGCCTTTAGTCCTCCCATCAGGCACCATGGTGAGGAGCCTGGCTCTGTGTTTTCCATGTCCTCCTTGCCGGTACAGGCAGCCAGTCCCCAACAGCCTTCCCTTCTCCAGGCTGGACAAGCCCAGCTCCCCCAGCCTCTCCCCACAGGAAACGTGCTCCAGTTCCTGCCTGTCCTGAGGGCCCATGGCTAAACGCACTCCTGCTTGCCAACAGCGGTCCTGAATTGGGGATCTGAAACCTGGATGGAGCATTCCAGAGCATCCCTTCCCTTGTTCTCCTGCCATGCTCCTGGTCATACAGCCCGCAACACTGCTGTCCTCCCTTGCTGCCATGGCACATGCTGCCTCCTGTCCAGCTCCTGCCCACCCAGACCTTTCCCATGGGCTGCTCCCAGCCAGGCAGCCCCAGCCTCTGACATTGCACGGGAATCCCCTGCAGGGATTGCTGTGTCCTCTGCTCTCTTGCCCAGCACACTCTGCAGGGTCTGAAGCCCCCCCATGCCTTCCCATCTCCCCACACCAGCAAAACAGCCCCGTCCTTGGGGACTTCAAGGGCTCTTCAAGAGCTCTTCCTGCTCCAGGCACCGAGCAGCCATCCCAGAGCTGGAGCAGCCAGAAAGCTGATTTCATTCCCCTTCATGCCTGCCGTGTGACGACATCTCACAGAGAAGATGTTGCTGCAGGATCATTTCCCTTAAATACAATGAGAGACCCCAGTGTCACAAAGTCTGTGGGTCACACAAGACGAGGGGCTACTTAAGCAGGAGGGTGAAAACTGGCCTTTCTATGAAGACTTTATTATCACAAATTGAAACAGAAAAACAAATGTAAAACAAGAAAGACAGACATGGGCTGTCATGATGTACACTGGGAGCCTTTTGCAGAGGAAAGCAGGCAGTGTATGGCTGCAGAAACACATCCAATCACCAGCTTCTTCACAGCATCCTTGAGCTCCTGGTTCCTCAGGCTGTAGATGAGGGGGTTCACTGCTGGAGGCACCACCGAGTACAGCACTGACACCACCAGATCCAGAGATGGGGAGGAGATGGAGGGGGACTTCAGGTAGGCAAACATGCTAGTGCTGACAAACAGGGAGAGCACGGCCAGGTGAGGGAGGTAAATGGAAAAGGCTTTGTGGCGTCCGTGCTCAGAGGGGATTCTCAGCACAGCCCTGAAGATCTGCGCATAAGACCCCACAATGAAAACAAAGCACCCAAAAAATAAAAAGACAGAAAAAACAATAATTCCAACTTCCCAATTATAAGAATGTGAGCAGGAGATCTTGAGGATCTGGGGGATTTCACAGAAGAACTTCTCCACAGCATTGCCTAGGCAGAGGGGTAGTGAAAAATGTACTGGCTGTGTGTAGCAGAGCAGTGAGAAACCCAGTGCCCCAGGCAGCTGCTGCCATGTGGACACAAGCTCTGCTGCCCAGGAGGCTCCTGTAGTGCAGGGGCTTGCAGATGGCCACGTAGCAATCGTAGGACATGATGGTGAGAAAATAAAACTCAGCTAAGATGAAAAAGAGAAAGAAAAAGCTGTGCAGCACAACCTGTGTAGGAGACAGCCCTGGTGTCCCAGAGGGAATTAGCCATGGTTTTGGGGACAGTGGTGGAGATGCAGCCCAGGTCCAGGAGGGAGAGGTTGAGGAAGAAGAAGTACCTAGGGGTGTGGAGGTGCTGGTAGCAGGCTGTGCTGGTGATGATGAGGCCGTTGTCCAGGAGCGCAGGCAGGCAGATGCCCAGGAAGACCCAGAGGTGCCAGAGCTGCAGCTCCCGTGTGTCTGCGAACGGCAGGAGGAGGCACTGGGTGATGGAGCTGCCATTGGACATCTGCTGCCTCTGGGCATGGGGCACTGTCAGAGGAGAAACAGACAGTGACAGGTTAGGGCAGGAGGGATGTGAGATACAGAAGTTCAATTTACACACTCATGACTGAACACTTTCCAGTTGCAGAGGACAGCTCAGCATGACTTGGTCATGATTGCCTCTGAGGTTGGTTGGTTTGTTTGCTTTCCAGTGTCACATCTGAACAGTGACTTTTTTAGGGATAAATTTCCTAAGTAAGTTTTTGAAGGCAACTGTGAAGAATCTCAGCATGGGATAGACAAAAGGGCTCAACTATCTGTGGGTTCGTGCCTACTCAAGATTGCTGCAGAGTCCATCACTCTGGTTCTCAGTGGCCCTGCACTTTCTAGAGAGACAGTTGGCTCCTTGGCCAGCAGAGCATGGCCAGCAGCCACCTCCAGTGCCAGACACCAAGAGAGCTGCCTGAACGCACCCTCCCCAGGGCTGGGCTGCACTTTCCCCCGCACTTCCTGCCCATGTCTCTGCTGCCTGGAGCTGTCGCTGCCAGAAGCTGCTGCTCTGTACCCAGCTCTGCTCCTTCTCAGTGCTCCCAGAGCTCATCCCGTGGACTGTGTGCTCAGCTCTGCCCTGCACACCCCTCCTGGCAGCAGGGCTCTGCCCAGGGGCATCTCTGCTTGTGCAGAGGCTCAGGAGCAGCACGCACAAGTCCTGACGAGACTCTCGCTGCCTTCTCCAAAGCAAAGAAGTAAATTCCAAGCTCCCAGTGCCCAATCTGCCCACCAAGAGTGAAAAATATCCCAGCTCAGGTTCCTTCCCTATCAGGTAAATGCTGCCTCGGTGTCTTTCAGAATGATCCTCTGCAAACGTGCTCAGAGTGATGTGGAGCTCAGAGCAGCCCTGACCCACACAGCACCCTCTCCAGTGCACAAGAACACTTTTCCTTCCCTACCAGGGTTTTTTCCTTCCTGCCCAGCTTCTCCCCTGGCGCCATGGGGAGCTCCCGGGCAGGCTGAGTGCTGACCCTGGCAGTCAGCAGAGTCCCTGCCGCAGCACACAGCCCCTGGGCTCCAGGGACCCTGCTCGCAAGGACAGCGCTGGGCACCCCTGGCTGCACACCCACATTCACACCCTGCAGCCAGCCCTGGGACAAGGGACCTGCTTTGTCGTGTCCCTCGCATGGTGCAGAGGGAAGCCCTGCTCTGCAGCACATCCTCCTCCTTATCTACACAGGGAAACCAAGAGAGTCCTCCTGACAGATCCCATGGACTGTCCGAGGCAGCAGCTTCAGGAGATCCCTCCAGCAACAGCAGCTGCATTGCCCTGCACCCAGAGCCTTAGCATGCACAGGGCTGGGAAGGTTTCTCCTGCAGGGAGCTCTCAGCGTCCTCCACTGCCAGGGGCCTTTCAGCTCTCTCAGGCTCACAGGTCTCCCCAGGTGCCTGCAGGCAGTGCCCCAGCCCTGCTCCTGGGCACAGCTGTCTCTCTGCAGCGCTGCCTCCTCGCCAGCACCTACCTGCATCCCAGGAGCCCGGCCCAGCTCAGCAGCTGAGGCCCAGCCCAAGGTGGCTCTGCCCCTGCCCCTCTGGGCTCCCTCCAGGGCTCCCTGGGGCTTCAGAGGAACCACATGGGAAACAGCCTGAAGCAAGGACTGATGTTCCCTCCCTCAGCTGGCAGACACACTGCCTTCCTGCAGGGTCATTTCTCTACTGAGAGACGGAGTTTGGTGTAAACAAAGTTTCTCAGAGTTACAGAATCATTTAGATTCAAAAAGATCCTTAAGAACAACCCCAATCATTAACTAAACACTGTCAAGTCCACCACTGACCCATATAAACAAGTGCCACATTTCCATGTCTTTTAAAGGCCTCCAGAGATGGTGACACAACAAATTCTGTGGGCAGCCTATTTCTTGTCCCATCATTAGGACAACAAGGCCAAGACAGGCTGGGATCTCCTTTACCCCTGCTGCTGGAATGGATTCACGCTGGTTAGTTGAGGCGTCTCCTCCTAAGACTGTAGGCCTGGGGCTGGAAGGGGAATCAGCTTCCTCCCATGCACACCACAAACCCACAGGAGGTGGGATTCCTCCTGCCTCTGCTCAGGTCTTTAATGAAAAGGCACCTACACCAGAGCTCTTTGTCTCAGCATTAGCATTGATGCAGGCCAGGAGTGAGGTGTCTGGGTGCAAATATCTGGTGACATTTGGCGGTACAGGGTTGGTCAATGTTACATGCAGGTAATAGAGACAGGTCAAAGATACGTGCAGGCTGATACACAGACAAGACAATATCGCTGGGAATACTCTTGTAGCTCTCGGAGGCATCAGCCCTTAGTTTCTATCTGTGAAGCAAGGTCTGTCCTTTCTGCCACCCATCAGCTGCAGGCATTGAGTGAACACAAAGTACATCACTGCACTGTCTTTACTCACTCCCTTGATGATTCAACTAAGAAACAGCCCAAGCATTTGAACTGTGTGCTTGGGTACATGCGGCCTTCAGAGACAGCATCCTCCATGCACAGTGATGGGTCATAGCAAAACTCAAACAGGAATTCAAGGGCACCAGGATGAGCTGCTGGTATTTCAGGAACAGTTAAAGAAGAAACAAGATAACACAGGACTACTACCAAGGAAACAAAGAGCACGTGCAGGTAGATCCCAGACAGCCTCTCTCCTCTTTGCCTTAGTTACCACTAGCAAGGTCTCCCAGGACTTTGTGCTTTAAGGCAGGACTCTGGATGGAAAAGGGGAACAACCAGCACTGGATGGGGATCAAGCCAGGGGTTACCTTGCGAACTACACCCTTACCAGTCCATGGGACCAAAGGGTTTGCATCCAAGTTGTAGAGAGGAGGTTTTTCACCAGGGTGTGTTAGTCTGTTCCTGTTCCAGGAAGAAAGGCGCTGGATTCTGTGAGGCATTATTTAAAATGCTGTTCCTTAGATCCAGTGCTGTAAGGGGAGAATTGTACAGCCAATCTCATGTCCCTTTGATGGCTGGAACCCCAGGAGGTGTAGCATGGAGACAAGAAGGGTGAGGAAGGGTGATAGCAGCATTCTGCAAGTGATAATGATCCAGAGTGTGTCCTCAGGAGGTCTGGACAACTAGGAGAAGCAGTCCCTTAAGGTCTGACACTGTAGGCACAATCTCGCTCCTCACTTCCCAAACCCTGCCATTTTTCTCATTGCTCCCCTGGGACTTGTGTTACTTTTCCTTACATCATTACTTTCCATCCGTCTGCAGCTGGATGATAAAGCTCCATTGCACCATCTCCCACCTGCTCTCCTTAGAGAAGTGCCTGCACACAGGCTCAGAAGGATTGCTCCTATTTGTAAAAAAAGGAAATTGGAGTGTCAAATTTTCATAATGAAACACACTCTAGAATCATGTGCTCAGTACAAGCTGCCTCTAATGAGGTTGGCTTTCTACGAGGGATAATCTTATGAGAAATGTTTTAGATTGGTAGAGACAAAAAGATGGATATAAACATAATTAGAGCTACCTAAATAGACAATTAGACTACTGAAAGAGAGGCAAGCTTTTACTCCCTGGAACTCAAAAAGAGTAAGTGGAAAAGTGAGATCATAGAATCATAGAACAGTGAGGGTTGGAAAGGACCTTAAGATCATCCAGTTCCAACCCCCCTGCCATGGGCAGGGACACCTCCAACTAAATCATGTCACCCAAGGCTCTGTCCAACCCAGCCTTGAACACCGCCAGGGATGGATCATTCACAGCTTCCCTGGGCAACCCATTCCAGTGCCTCACCACCCTTAAAGTAAAGAACTTCCTCCTTATATCCAATCTAAATTTCTAATGAACAATCTAAATTTCTAAGGATTTTTTTTACTCAAGGCTGATAGTAGGCAAGTAGCAGCCTCCAGCAGCTGGTATCCAGAACCTGAAAACTTTATCTTTCTCTTTTTGTGACATTTGTAGGTGCACTCTTCTTTAAACACAACTACAGAAAAAGGTAATCACTGCAGAGCCTTACTGAAATTGTGTTAATAACAATTTACTGAAGAAATAAGTTGGATAAAAAATAGGATTCTCTGGTTCAGTTTATTTCTTCTCTTGAAAAACAAAACACCTCAAAAAATAGCCATATTATCTTTAGTTTTAGGGAAAATGAGACCTCATTGGATTTCCTACATGCTTCCTACAGAAACTGAATTACTACATAACAAAATTAATCTAAATAAACAAATAGTAATGGAAAGAGAATATTACAAAATAATGGAAAGAGCCTTTGTCATGGCATCTGAAAACAGGACATCAGTGGTTCCAAGAACTTGTGAGGGGGAGTAAGGGAGCTAGTAAATGTAATGTGAAGCCAAGGAATGGCTACAGCTCTCTTCTGAGAGGAATGCTTCTTTCCATGGGTACTCAGAGAGACCATTCCTGTGCTGCGAGGAGGCTGTTCTGTAAGGCCTGTCAGACTTGATCGTGCTCCTTCACCATCAGAGCTGCTTCCCATGGAACAACCTGGATCAGTCCCCAAGCAAGTCCAAGTCCTCTCCTCTGGAATCCAGAGTCTGTTGTCTGCTGCTGGCCCTCCTCATGCCCTCTGGCATCTGAGTCCCCACTGTTGCATGCTCTTGACAGCCAAGGCTGGCACTGATGGTCACATCCTCACCAGCTTTTCCTTTTTGGCCAGGATCAGCTCCAGAGGAGCATCACCCTTGTTGGCCCACCCTGCATCTGTGTTAACAGGTTGTCCCAAGACCCTCCAGACTGTTGCACCTTGTTGTTGTTCCTGGCCAGTGAATGCTGGGGTAATTAGATTTCCACATTGGAAGGTTCCTGAGTAAGGGCATAGTTTGCAAAGTAAACCCTGGCTTAATCCCCATCCATTGCTGACTTCCCCATCCAGAGTCCTGCCTCAAAGCAAAAAGGCCTGGGAGACAGGGTCACCCATGTTGACCTGGCTAATCCTGACCCACAAGTTCTCAACAGGCTCATCATCTATCCCAAGGCAGAACTCCAGTCTTTCCCACTACAATTCATTTAACTGAATTTAACTGGGGTTAGAAGAGAGGGATGTATGTTGGGTGTCTGCAGCTGATCTGCTGCCAGTATCACATTTATTTTTTCTTTATGTATTATCTGTCAACTCCTTTAATTCCTACTGCTGTGACCTTGTTAGAGGCATCACAAGCCAGGTGAGCCATCTGCACACACATGATTCTATGACTTGTGTACGTTCAGGTTCTTAAGATGGTCTCGAACCATAGAATCATAGAATAGTTAGGGTTGAAAAGGACCTTAAGATCATCCAGTTTCAACCCGCCTGCCAGGGGCAGGGACACCTCACACTAAACCATGTCACCCAAGGCTCTGTCTAACCTGGCCTTAAACACCGCCAGCGATGGAGCGTTCACAACTTCCCTCGGCAACCCATTCCAGTGCCTCACCACCCTTACCGTAAAGAACTTCTTCTTCATATCCAATCTAAACTTCCCCTGTTTAAGTTTGAACCCATTACCCCTTGTCCTCTCACTACAGTCCCTAATGAAGAGTCCCTCCCCAGCATCCCTATAGGCCCCCTTCAGATACTGGAAGGCTGCTATGAGGTCTCCACGCAGCCTTCTCTTCTCCAAGCTGAACAGCCCCAACTTTCTCATCTTATCTTTGAATTTGTGACCAAACCAGTGCTGATAACACACTGATGAGTTAGTTACTGCTGAACAGTGTTTGCACAGCACCAAGGCCTTTTCTGCTGCTCATGCTGCTCCAGCAGCACATAAGCTGGGGGTGCACAAGAGGCTGGAAGGGGACACTGCTGAGACAGCTGACCCCAACTGACCAAAGGGCTTGTTCCACATCATGTGTCATCATGAGTGAGCGAGTGGCTGTGTGGGACTGAGCTGTCTACCAGGGTTAAGCCTCAAAACTGTTTCAAGGAAGGGTTGAATGTTACTGGTTGAGATGCAGCCACAAGGAAAAGGGTTTGGCATTACGAAGAATACCCCAGCAGCCATTGGTGCTAAGCAGGACTAGGGCCATGAGCACATTGGGCTTCAATAGGAGAAACGTGGCCACACAGACAACGGCAGGGATTGTCCATCTGAACTCAACACTGGTATGGCCACATCTGGGGTAGTGTCCGTCAGTGTGGGGTTCCCCATTCTGAAAGAATGGGGAGGAATTGTCATATGGCGAGAGAAAGTCTGCCCAGATAGGGTTTGGGGGGGTGCATAGAGAGGATGAGAGACCTGGGCTTAGGAGCTCAAGACAGATGGAAAACTTCTTTCCATGATGACTGCAATATTTTTGTTGTAGGCAACAGCATGAGAAAGGAAACCCACAACAAATTGCAGGCTTGGAGGTCCAGAGTGGACCTGAAAGTAAAGAAATAACCCTCTGAGGGAGTCTGGGTCAGCCCATGGCTTTGTGTTTCAAGGAACAGCTGGTGAGGATGCAGTAACAAGTCCAGGAAGGGACATACTGGGGTTAGAAGAAGGTAGAGAAGTGTGTTGCGTGTCTGCAGCTGTTCTGCTGTGTCATGGTTTAAGCCCAGCTGGCAGCCCAGAACCACGCAGCCGCTCCCTCACTCCCCCCCTTCCTTCCCCTGCTCCCAGAGAGATGGGAAGGAGAATGGAAAGAATGTAACTCATACGGGTTGTGATAAGAACAGCCTGGTAACTAAGGTATAACACAAACCACTGCTGCTACCACCAGTAACAATAATGATAATGAAAATAACAGGGGAAGAGAATACAACCACTCACCACCCACCAACCAATACCCAGCCCAACCCGAGCAGCAATATAACCCTTCCAAGTAACTGTCCCCAGTTTATACAGTGGGCATGACGTGCTGTGGTATGGAATACCTCTTTGGTCAGTTTGGATCAGGTGTCCTGTCTCTGCTTTCTTCCAGCTTCCCCTTCTCCCTGGCAGAGCATGAGACTCAGAAAGTCCTTGGTCAGAGTAAACATTACTGAGCAGCAACAAAACCCATCGGTGTTATCAGCACTGTTCCCAGACTGAAAGTCAAAAACACAGCACTGCACCAGCTACTAAGTAGGAGAAAAATGACTGCTACTGCTGAACCCAGGACAGGCTGCCAGGCAGGGTACACAACAAAAAGACCACACATTAGCTGTATAGCATGCACAGTTTATTAAACAAACACACTAAAGCAAATAAGCACAGTAAAGCAAACAAGCACACTAATGTGAATCAGGTATCTATTTTTATATATATAGTAAATAAGCACAATAAAGTGAACCAGAGATTCTTGAATTTTGTCTGGATTAATTTCCCTTAATTTATTTTTCATATTCTGCAATATTAATTCTAATTCTACATTTTGCTCAGTTTCTCCCTGGATCATTATGTCATTGATATAATGTATCATTTGTATTGTCTTTGTCAATGACTGCGCATCCAAGTGTTCTTCCACAATTCGGTGACAGAGGGTGGAACTATGGAGCCACCCTTGAGGTAAGCAGGTAAACATATACTGCCTACCTCACCAAGTAAAAGCAAATTGATTCCCGTGTGCCTCAGCAATGGGTATTGTAAAGAAAGCATTAGCTATATCAATCACTGCATACCAGGTTCCAGGGTGCTGTTGTTTTTTTAAAATTAAAGTAACTGTGTCTGGTACCACAGAATCATAGAATCATAGAATGGTTTGGGTTGGAAAGGACCTTAGATCACCCAGTTCCAAACCCCCTGCCATTTGCAGGGACACTAAACCATGCAAACGCACACTAAACCATGTCACCCAAGACTCCATCCAATCTGGCTTTGAACACTGCCAGGAATGGAGCATTCACAACTTCCTTGAGCAGCGAGCCCAAGGCTGTTAGTGGTGGGGTGTACTTGTTAAGTTCCCTATAGTTCGTTGTCATTTGCCATGTTCTATCACTCTTCTCAACAGGCCATATAGGATTATTAAAGGCAGTGGTTGTTGGTTTCAACACTCCCATATCTAATAAATCTTTAAGAGTCTGTGAAATCTCTTCATGTCCTCCTGGTACACAATATTGTCTCATTGTGATTACCTTGGTGGCAATGGGATTTGTATTGGAGGCATTTTAACTTTCCCAACTAAAACTGGCCAAGGTGATACATATGTCCTGCTTCCAAATTGATACTTACCATCAGGTAAGCATAAAGTCAGTCCTTTAAAAATATCAATTCCAATTATGTATTCAGGAACAATCATCACTGAGTGAGTTTGTTTTGGCAGAGTACCAATTTCATCTCATTTCTTGTCTGTACTGCTTCAATTTGTTTGCCACCTAATCCTGTAATCAAGACCTTTTGCCCCTTAAATTTTTTAGGACTGCCATAAATTAGAGAAGTCTCTGCCTCAGTATCAATGAGGGCCTCAACCATTTGACAAGATCTATTTTTCCAATAAATTTTAAGCTCTATGTGAGGACAGTAATCTGTTCTCACACATCCTTATGCTGGAGCTTGACCCTCATCTCAATCTGTTTTTCATTCTCTCAGTTGTTTTAGCTTTTGAACATCTGGCCATGGATAAAGATCAGTGTACTGATCCCATCCCTTTTCATCCCCTGGAATGATCAACTCGCCAATGGGGGCCCTCCACTGATAAGTGTACTGTCCCATTGAGGCTTGAAGTGAGGAGCTGAAGGTCAAATTGCTTCATCTGTTATGTCATCACCTTTGTTTGAGCTTGAACTGTTTACCCTTTTCACAGATTTATGCAACCTACATTGCTTGTACAGTCTCCGCATTTCATTGGTGGGAATCCCATCAATCTTATCTCAAGCCATCCCATCTTCCAGCAAGGCAGCTAACATTTCTTTCTGAGAAAGTCAATTCTCTTTCCCCTCACCACTTCTGTTATCGCTTCTTGTATTTTGTTTGATGCCCCATTCCCTATATCTCGTAACTGCTGGGTCTTTTCTATGACTTCTTCTATGGGGTGTTCTGTTTCATTTATCAATAAAGTTATCATAATACTTTTATACACATGGGTGCAGTCTTACTGATCAGTTCCAAATAGAAACTGATAGTGGAGCCTGCAGCACAGTGTCTGCATCTCTGACAAAACCAGCAGTTTTCATTCCTTCCTCCTTAACACACTGACCACAACCCTGTAAAGTATACCAAGGTTGACGTACACTAGGCTGTTCCCCTTCTGTGAAGTATTTTCTGTTGCAGTTACTAACAAATAAAGTAGTCTCATCCCTAGTGCCTTGAAAGGCATCCTGAACAAAGAAGTTAGAGCTTACCATTACAAATTTCTTAACATTGTCTGGATCCAATTTAACTCCAGAAGCCCCTAAATCATGCAACCTGACAACCCAAGAAAGCAGAGATTCCCTACGCTTTTGTTTGAACCTCTCCACAATGTCATTAATTTTGTGCTCAGTGAAATCTTCTACTACGTCCCACCTAACTGGACCACCCAGAGGTCGCATTCCAGTTTCCTTCATACTATTGGCTTTTCTTCAGTGAACACCTCACCCTCTCAACTACTATCCAAATTGGTTTAATCTCACACATCTCCGTCCCATTTCTCAGGGTCCCAATTCCTTCTTGCCTCCGTGATCACTGTATGTACTTTTTTCCAGTGTACTCAACCCTTTCACTTTCAATATTTATATTGGGCTGCCCAAACATCTGCTTTTTCTGCTACTGTTTGATAAGTGTCCAATTTATCAGTTAATAACTATAATGTAACTATTTTTCACTGCAATTTGCAAACTTATTCTGTAAGTCAATTTTCTCCTTCTGCATTTGCTCTCTCTGCTGATGCTGCTTTCAGTATGCAGCCAGCAGAATCCATCCTCATCTCCCCAGAGCAATCAATTCTTCCCCTTTTTCTACTGAAACTTTTGGTAAACATTCAACTACATCAAGGGATTCTGACTTCTTAAAACAAGAGTCCCAGTTCTCACAGATGCCATGTCACGACCCCTCAGCTGCCAAAATCATAGAATCATAGAATAGAATCATAGAATAGTTAGGGTTGGAAAGGACCTTAAGATCATCTAGTTCCAACCCCCCTGCCAGGGGCAGGGACACCTCCCACTAAACCATGTCACCCAAGGCTATGTCTAATCCAGGCAATAAGGTAATTATTCCCAGCCAGGAATACCCAGATCTACATCTCTCTTACCAACAGTTTTCTTTACTTAAAAAAAAAAAATTTTTTTTTTTTTTTTTGTATCCTGCTGACTGTACCAAATTTTTCGGCTAACAGTCAGGGTACGCAACAAAACAACTACACACTAGCTGTATAACATGCACAGTTTATTAAACAAGCACATTAAAGCAAAAAAAGCACACTAACGCAAATTGGATATATCTATATATATGGTAAAGAAGCAATAAAGCAAATCATATATATATAAGTAAAGTACAGAGGAAGATTAGCAGTGCATCAAATCATTACTGCATAGAGATAACAGAGATTAAGAAGAAACACATTACCAGTCACCACTGAACCATCCTCCAGGCCCACACTTCAGCTGGGAAGCCCTGTTGCAGCAGATGCTGGGAGTCTCAGGTAACTGGGAAAGTTCCTACAAGGTGCATCCATCCATAGGTGAGGCCCCGGATTTGGCTACAAGAGGCTTCTGCTTTAATACCCTTAGAAACACAACGGGCTTTATGCCAGCTCTGTCACTGTTTACCCATGGGGCTGTGCAGTTTCTCATCATCTCAGTGCTGGCAGCACTGAGAGCGTTGGCCAGGCACCCCAGCATGCCCAAGTGGGAAGCTCATAGAACAGCTGCACCCTCATGGTTTCCTGCCTCTTTCCAACAAACAGTCACCATGAACATACACATATGGACTCTGCCCTATACACTGTGACAAAACCATACTGTGTTATGTCTCTCAGTCATGAGAGGGAATCAGCTCTCAGTTAGGTTCCCATCCATTACATTGGTTTATCACCTTCCCAGCAGGCAGGCTGTCCATTTGTTGATTAACCCAAAATTTCCATAAATTTGGAGTACCCTGACCCTTCCTTCCTTCTTTCAACTGACCACTGCCTCAGGGGTTCCTGGAAAGGCTGTCCGGTTCTGCAGCCCTTGGAATAGTCCTGTCATGGCCTCCACCATTCAACACTAAGTCTAGATTCTTTGGTCCCCCAGCTGCTGCATTTTCTCTCCTCCTTTTTTTTTTTTTTTTTTTTTTTTTTTTTGTTGCTATCATGGATATAAGGAAGCTGCTCTTCCTTGTAAGGAAATAAATGTAAAAAACATCAAAAGAGAAGGGGACAAAAAGGAAGGATTTCCCAATTCTGAGTTGTTAGAAGGCTCGAGAAAACCAAGAGAGCCAGTTACAGCAGCAGACATTGAAATGGACTCTGGGCTCATGATCCCAAGCAGAAATGATGCCACCCACCCCTGTGAGAGAAGAACCTATGGAAGCAGATTCTGTTGCTTTCAAAACAGTGTCTGAAATGGAGAAAGAAGAGAAGGATAAGATGAAAGCAAAAATTGACAAGACAAAGAGGAAAGTAGAAAGACAGTATACTAAAACCAGCTAAAGCTTAAAAAGGTGTCATGGTTGAAGTCCAGCTGGTAACTCAGCACCACTCAGCCTTTCTCTCATCACCCTCCCCTTTCCCTCTCCAGGCAGGATGGGGAAGACAACTGAAAGAATATAAACCCTTTGAGTTACGAACAGTCCAGTAACTAAAGTACAATATACTACTGCTACTAATAATAATAACAATAAGGGAAATAACAACAGGAGAGAATATAAAACTGAAAACAAAAAAAAAATACGACTAAGCAGCAGTGATACCCAATACAATTGCTCAGCATCCACCAACTGATACCCAGCCAGACCCAAGCAGCGATCTGGGCCTTCCAGGTGACTCCCCCCAGTTTCTATACTGGGCACGATGTGCTATGGTATGGAATACCCCTTTGGTTAGTTTGGGTCAGGTGTCCCGTCTCTGCTTTCTCCCAACTTCCCCTCCTCCCTGGCAGAGCATGAGGGACTGAAAAGTCCTTGAACAGGGTACTGAGCAACAACTAAAACATCAGTTTGTTACCAGCATTATTGTCAGGCTAAAGCCAAAACACAGCACTGCTCCAGCTACTAGGAAGGAGAAAAATAACTGTTACAGCTGAAACCAGGACAAAAGAAAAGGAGGTGTTGCAAAGACAGACAATATTAAAACATCTTCCAGTTAAAAGGATGAGAATATTTTGATACTGTCATGTAAATAGTTGTCAGTATGGGAAGACAGGAATACCTTCGCAGCCTCAATGTAATGTGGCAATATTACTTAACTTCAAGACACAAAGAAGCATTATTTCATTAGATGTTTACTGTTTTTCATGAGTTTCATTAATTGTGCACTGGAAGCTAAAACTAATTTTACAGAAGAATTTAACTGGTTGTAATTTATGTAATTTCCAGCGGGGTTGCAACAGGTGAAATAGAAGCATAGGAATGCTGGAGAGGGACTCTTCATGAGGGACTGTAGTGAGAGGACAAGAGGTAATGGGTTCAAACTTAAACAGGGGAAGTTTAGATTGGATATGAGGAAGAAATTCTTTACTGCGAGGGTGGTGAGGCACTGGACTGGGTTGCCCAGGGAAGTTGTGAATGCTCCATTGCTGGCGGTGTTTAAGGCCAGGTTGGACAGAGCCTTGGGTGGCATGGTTTAGTGGGAGGTGTCCCTGCCCACGGCAGGGGGGTTGGAACTGGATGATCTTAAGGTCCTTTCCAACCCTAACTATTCTATGATTCTATGATTTCTGGAACATGGACAGTGGCATGGCTGGTTTTGAATTTCTAGTCATTAGAGCCACAGAAGCATTCTTTGAATCCTGCAGTTTTGTAAATCGTAGTATATGTAGAGATAGTGGACAACACAATTGAATTTGTCTGAATGCAGACTGTGTGTACATGTGTGGCTTAAAGCACAGCAGTGAATGCACGTATTTTTCACTACTCAGCAAATACTTGCAGTGCAAATCATTTTTGTTGCAGCAAGGTGCAAAAAGAGCAAGTCTTACTACAGTGCAGTATCAAACACCAAGAAAAGACCATGAGCAGTAAAGCTCAGTTTTAAAATGCCAGCTTAGACTACTGCATATTTGGTAATTGGTACAAGATGCAAAATACTTGTACTGCAATCCTACATACAGGACTGTTTAATCAACACTTCTAGCAGATGTCCCAGCAAAATTTTGCATGTACCTCTAGCTCTGATCAACGACAGTGACTGTAGTTCAAGAAAAATCGTATTTAAAATTTCTAAACTCAGCCTCTACTAATACAGCTCAAAGTCATTACTGTAGGAAAGATACTAGCAGCATTCAGATTCCTGCCCAAGTAATTTTTCAGCATAGAAATCATCAGCTATCCTGAGAGTTTTCTTCACAAGCTTATTAAGTTTTAAAGAACCTGTCCTGGTATCAGCTGGAATAGAGCTACTTCCTATTTCACATTATTCCGCATATGCTCATTAGCATCTTTCTTCTTCTCAAAGATCTTCACCAATTTAAGATTTCCTTACAAACAAGTCTGATCCTAGCCTCTGAGACACATCTGGGAACCCCTCCCAGCATTTTTTGGCATCACAGATCAATAACGCAAGAAAGACTGACTCCAGGGATCAGTAGACAAGCAGTGAGAATGCTGAAAACCTAGAGTTGCTTTGCAAAGTTTACAGTGATTAGGAATTTGTAGTGTGGGTGCTGGTGATTAGGCAAGTCATCTTGTACCTGAATGATTGAAGGGCATAAGGGCCCTCTGTAAAGGCACATTTGTATGCTCCAATTGGGCTGGGACATGACATGCGCGTGAAAAAATATTTGTTCTTGTAATTCTATACTTTGCATCCTAGCCTCTTGGCTTGGTCTTCATGGGTCAGTTTGGTTTTTTTTATGACACAGGCTTGGGGCTCACCTGTGGGCTGGGGCTTTTGCTGGGTGATGCCAAGGCAGCGTTGGATGAGGCCATAGAAGGATGGAGCAAGCTGGGCAGCCACTGCAGCACCAGCTCTAGAAAATCAGTGTGTGAGCCCCAGCCAGCAATTCCCACTCACCAGCCAGGTGTGAGCTGAGTTTCCCATGCTCAGCCAGTCTCTGCCTGGCACCTGGGGCAGCCATGGTTCTTTCCCAGGGCTCAATCGAGCTTGCTGCAGTGATGCTGGTACTGGGGCAGTGATGGAGGTGTCTATCCTCCTGGCATTGATGCTAATCAATGTGGCTTCTCCCATGGCTTCACACCACCTGGAGCAATGCCCCAACTACCCATCCTCTTGTTATAAATGACCGTAGTCCAAATAGAAAATCAAAGGTAATTTATTGTACAAAAAGGCAATAAACAAAGCAGCGCTGGGTGCGCGGGGAGTCACTGCTCCACCAACACGCACACCGAGGATTATACAGTTACTTCTTTTATAGAGCCTATACATGCATATTCATTAGGATATCTTAATATATAAATTTGCTCCCACTTCGTATGCTAATTAATTTTACAAGTCCTTCCCGCATGCGCACTGCTTCCTGGTGGTCTTGGGCGAGGGTCTCGGGATGAAGTAAGAGTCTTCTTCAGTGACCTTTATAGAGACTTCTTGAGGTTGAACTTTTTACCTTCTTTCCTCGCGCATGTCCTTTGCTGGTTCTTCCACCCCCCTCTTGACTGTCTTTGAGAATTTACAGCCCTATAGATAAGGGGCAGGATGCAGCCCAGCATAATTGGGGCCTTTCTGCAATTTAACACAATTTTGTAGCTGTATCAGCATTTCTAGACACTACGTTCAGGGACATTTGGGTTTATCTAACCTAATAGTTACATAGTTATCATATACACACCGTATGTGAGTGCTCAACTATAATGAGTACAAACCCTTAGTGCTTCTCCTCTCTTCATTATTACAACTTTCAGCAAATTAATGGTCTATATTTATAACACTCTCGGTGGCCATCCCCATCCCAGCTCAGTCACCTGCAAGGTGGGCAGGAGCTGCATTAACCTCCTACCCACTCCCCACTGTGCAAATGACTGCAGGCAGGGAGAGGTACTGTGAAGCCAACTCCCAGACCTTTTAATGAATGAATGAAACAAGAAACAGGGATGTGGGAGAGGGTTGGGGCAGGTCCTTGACCATCAATGGTGTCTTCTTTGTGGGAGTGACCTTGACCTTGAACAGTGATGACCATGTGACCTTGTCCTGGAAAAACAGTCACAACTCTTCCTTCTGCTTCTTCTTGGATACTGTGGTGATGGTAAGCTGGAATGTGAACGGGAACAATTGCATGATCCAGAGCAGGAGCCAGTGCACGAAGAACCTGATCTTGACTTGGAGTAGGTATGCAAACTCCTAAAGTAAAATGAAGTACTACAGTGAAGCTTGAATCTTAAAAAAACCCACAACACACACACACACACACACACACACACACACACACACACACACATAAATGGAAGTTAATTCAAAACAGTCATTCTCCCTAATCCTTTTCCTCCTAAACTTGGTTTGTTTTTTTTTCTCTTTTAGCTGCTAACATAATGCTACTTTAAATTGAAGAACTAAACACAACCTCCAGTAGTACTACTCAAGCCATTATGTAAGTTTAAATTATAGGTTTAAACTAATAACGTGTATGAATTTAAACTAACAGTAAAATACAGCAAACAGTTCTTACTGACACGTAGGGAATAAGGAATGTCCAGCTGATGGAGGGAGGAACATCAAGGGAATGATAACAACTAAGTAGGCAGTAAGTAAGACCAAGGATGCAGACCTTCAGGGTAACAGAGACTGGAACAGAATAAAAGCAGGGACATACCACTGCTAACTCAGCACTAGGACCTTGTGAGCATGCACAAGCAAAAATGTCACTCAGTAAACATAGCAAGGAAGACTATCGGCGACCACCAGAGACCCCCACTCAGCAAGAAAGCACATGCGTAAGGCAAATGCAGATATTATAATTAGTTTCTGGGAATCTCATGAATATGTAAATGGATTCCTGGAAAAACTGCAAATGTGCATGAGTATGCTAAATTCAGAGCTGCTGCCAGCAGGTAACAGGCATGCTCACCTTTGCGAAACTGTTCGCATGTGAGCCCAGTGCTGAAATAAAGAATGCTGCTTTCTGAAACTCCAAATTGAGCCTTCGAGTTTCTCCAACAGACTTTTGCGGTCATAATTTGGTGCCCAAACATGGACCCTCTGCCGTGTTTCTTGCTGAGTCTCTGGGACCTTCACACCAGTGTTGGAGATTTCCCTGAAAGGAACCACAGATCCCTGGATCAACTCGGGACCTTGTAAGACCCTGATTTTATTTCTTTAAAAAGGCATTCTTTGGTAACTTATCCACATTAGTCACAGGGGACACCCTGTGCAGTGGGTAAGGATTTGTTTGGCTGTCTTGACATTGTATTTGGAGGTCAGGACCACTGCCTCCAAAGGGAGGATTTTGAAGAAATCCCTATTGGGTTGCATTTTGCAACAGTGAAAACAAATTGGTGGACCCCCAGGTGGCTCAGTCACTCAGGAGACTTTGATAAAGTATTATAATCAATGGTGGCCATTGTATAAGCTGGAGTCTGGGGCAAAGTGGCCTGTGAACAGTACAGTTAATTATAATTGATTGATTGAAGCTGGTTTGCCAAAGGGAGGTGAAGTGGAATGAGTTCTGGTATATTGATTTATTCTTTGATTTGCAGAATAATTTGGACTTGTGAAAGGGGTGTATGCATATATTTAAAGATCCCATGGTATTAGCACTGGAAAAGGATAATAAACCACTCAAGAGTTGATGCTTTCCATGTAGTATCGGTAAGTGGTGTATGAGATGTAGGTAGGAAAAAGAGGCTGTAGAATTATTAGTTGGACCACAAATTAAAACAAGGAACAAGCGGGGTGGGGGCTGCAGGTTTGGATGCAGATGGGAAGAGAGCTCTACACCCATCATGAGGTGAACAACGCAAGGTGCTCTCCGAGGTATACAAGCTCTCTTACGACAGGGAGCAGGGGTAGAGGGACTAGTGACTATCAAGGTGTCGTTTTATGTGTCAGATTTATGAGCCTGGACAGACAGCCAGGCCCTATAGGGAAGATCCTGAAAAAGTAACCAAAGTGATGGAGATGATTATTAGAACACAAGATTCAGCTTGGAATGATTTACAAGTAGTACTGGATACTTTGGTAACATATGATGATAAAGTATACTGCTGGCAAAAGCAAGGGAGGAGGCAGAAAAGATTCATACACAGGGGGCACAGGGCAGTGTCAGTGGATGTCCACCTTACCTCCACAGACCCTACCTCGGATCCAAATGTTGTGCCTGAGCAGGATCCATTAACCAAATATCAGCGGTTGGTTTGGAATGAAACTTAAGTTGTCATGGGTTCAGCAGCAGCAGTCATTTTTCTGCTTCTTGGTAGCTGGTGCAGCACTATGTTTTTGATTTTAGGCCTGGGAACAGCACTGATAACACCAGTGTTTCAGTTACTGCTTAGTGATGTTTTGGTCTGGCCAAGGACTTTCTGAGTTTCATGCTCTGGCAGGGAGGAGGGGAAGCCAGGAGGAAGCAGAGACAGGACACCTGACCCAAACTGACCAAAGAGGTTATTACATCCCACAGCACGTCATGCCCAGGATGGAGAGCAGAGAGCAGAGACCCGGAAGGGTGGGGGTGCGCTGCGTGGTTGGGCTTGGTATTAGGTGGTGAGAATTGTATTCTTTCCTTGTATTTGCCTTGTCATTATTATTATTGGTGGTAGCAGTAGTGATTTGTGTTATACTTTAGTTACTAAACTGTTCTTATCTCAACCTGTGGGAGTTGCATTCTTTTTGATTCTCCTTCCCATCCCTCCGGGAGTGGGGGGAAGAAAGAGGGGGAAGTGAGTGAGAGAACGAGCTGCATGAGTTAGAGAGGCTTAAACCACGACATAAGTATACAGGTAAGGACCCTGAAAAAGGTGCAGCACAGTTATCTTATATTTTTATTGGTCAATCAGACCCAGCTATTAAATGCAAGCTGCAAAAACTGGGAGGGACAGACCCTCGGTCACTCAATAAATCACTGCAAACAGCCTGGAGAGTATACAGTAACAGAGAAGTTGAAAGGGAGAAGGAAATAATAGGAAGAAAAAAAATATTATTGGCTGTTGCTCTCACCCAGGAAAGGGGGGAGTGGCCTGGGAGGAAATGGTCAGAAAGAAGGATTACATGGAAAGGTTTGTGAACAGACTGCAAGGGTTGCACTTAGAGAATGATCAGAGAGCAATCTGTAAACAGAGGGAGCACTGGAAGAGTGAATGCCCTCAGAGTCAAAATAAACACCAGAGATTTAGTGGAATGTCAGGGGCTGCCCTGACATACTTTAGATGAAGATTGAGGAGGAGTGGGGGAAGATTCAAAACCCTCCCCAGCAGAGCCCCTGGTTACAGTTAGGTTGGGGAATGAGAAGGTAAAATTTCTTGTAGAAACAGAAGCTACTTATTCTGTTATAAATTCTTGTAAAGTGCAAGTTACCTATTCTATATATAGAAGCTATCTATAACAAATCTATGCCAAAACAAAGGACTAACATGACACAGAAACAGTCTCTTCTCTCTCCAATTGAGAGAAAGCAGCTTGGCTGTTTGAGATGACTAAGTGGAAGAAATTCAGAATTGTCATAAAATAACAGCACTGATTTTTCCAATAACTGCCTCAATCAGTATCAGCTACGTTGTTAAAACAAGAATGTTGGACGCTGATATCTACTGAAAACCCCATTTCTTCAGCCCTACTCAGCCAGTAATCCAAAGCTTTCCATCTGATTCTTTAATTGTATTTAATTTTTATATGTACTTATGGTTTTCTCAAAAAGCATCCTTTTTTCAGTCTTCTTTTTAATCACGTACCAGAGTTTTAATTGAAATAATCTTACTGCAAGCATGCATCCCCTTTGTTATAGTCAATTCAAATTAAGCCATTTGAAAAATCAGTTACCAATTGTATTCCCCACAAGTCTCTGTGCACACTTATTTGATTATCAGTCAGCTGCTGTGTAAGTCATATGTTACAGCCTAGGTTACAAGTACTTATATATTGAATTTCTATAGCATACTTACAGTTCACAGCTTGTTCTGGCACCTGGTAAGTGGATGGTACTGTCTCTCCTCAGAGGACCTTTTGGAGAGGGGAGAAGAAAAAGAAAAAAAGCGCATTCAGCTTATCTGAAGGTAATTTTTTAACAGAAATTCTAAAGTTATCATTACTTACCAGTTGTGGGTACTGATTGTCCTCTGGAGCCCAGAAGACTTGGTAGTGCTAGTTGTCTTTGTACAGGAACTTGACAGCCCTTGTGAATAAATGCAAACAGCTGGAAAATAAGCTCTACTGAAATACTGGAGTCACTGCATATCTGGAAATAAAACTTACCTTCTCTTCCAACAAGCTGCTGATTGACAGAGAGGAAGATTGAGGCAGTTCAGTGGCAGTCACCAAAGCAGCAGGAGGGATAACAGTCATGAGTGGTGGTGGAGGTGGTGGTGGCTGCTGCTGCTGAATCTGCTTATGGAGCCATTTTGTGTAGCCAGCTCCATTTTTGAAGTTGTTCACAGCCTAGAGGCAGAGGAACATTTTATAAAGGTAATCTGAAACTTCAGCAGATACACCAACAAAAGCCTCCACAGAGTAAAATTGCTCGTGTATTCCTGTAAGTGCTATCAATCCTAACAGCATTCAACCACAGCTACATAAACACACCACATTAAACACTGATGTTAATGATTGTTAACTCAGGGTATCTGTATTTAAAATACTTCAGTGTTAACACCAAATTTGAAAGTGAGGTGATTGTGTTAAACAGAAGTGTGACCTGAATTTGACAGATTGTCTCTAAAGAGCAGTCAGAGATAATGTGTTTGAAAAGTAAATTTAGCCTTAAGGCTAAATTAATATTACAGTAATATTGTCTTCTCTCTCAGCTCCTTACAAGCTCTTTGTACAATTTATGTAAAAGTCATCACACTACCTGGCGTAGGCTCTGGTTGGCAACTAAAGCATCAAGAGAAACATCTGTCTGATGACACCCTGGACAGGTATATTCCTCAGACTCCAGTAATGCCGTTCTAATACCCGTGCATAATTAGTGTAATCACAATACAATAGTTTTTAGCCAAACTAAGGAAAGTTGTTGGGTTCTAATCAAAACATGTATATCATTAATGGGTGAATAAGGTCTTGAGTGTACAGCATAAAGCTATAAATGTTCAAGACTGTAAAAAATTTCTAGTATGCAGTAAATAGTTATAGTTTTGACATTTCACTGTTGTAATATTTGAAGATGGAGTGTAGGCTGTGTCTTCATGATTCAACTCATCCTTTTTCCACTATCCACTACAGCAAGAAGTCATTGATCCCAAAGGTAATGAACAAAGCACATCTCAAAAGAAACATTAGTAGGTCTGAGTTCTGAAGGTTTGAACCAGCTCTCCCGTGGAGAAGAATGTGGATTAAATGTCTAACTATCCGTTTGTTGCAGGCCACAGTCAGTCACCAGAGATGGCCGTACAATTTTGTACGAGAGAAAGGGCTGTGGACAAACATTTGATATCTAATACTGTAATCACCTGCACAGTTAGGCACTCCTCTGCATGTAAAGAGGATGTAACCAGATCTGTAGAAAGAAAAACAAGTTTTCTGCCTTTTTTTTTTTTTTACTTTATATGAGACGAGTCCTTTCCTAGTCAGGGTATATTTAGGTTTTAATTAGAACAGGTAACAAAGTAATTTTGTTATCTGCTATTTTTGCTTTCAGAAGATCAGACGTGATGTTTTGAATTAACAACATGGGAATAACACTTACATTCGTCACAATAACTACTCCCACAGCATGGAAGGATAGCTGCATCAGTCATTATATCTTTACAAATGAGACATAACAGCTCATCCGGAATAGGACCATCAGAAGAGGAGGAGGATAGCCCCTCTGGTAAAAATGGAGGCCTTTCCCTCTGTCCTCTAGCATAAGCTTCCCTGGAGGGTATGTGGGGAAGGAAAAAGAACAAATGTAAAGATGGGTAAAGGAATACTTTTCCAAGCTTTGCATTTTATCAAAAGAAGATAATAGATAGAATTCTTCCCACTCCATGTTAGCCTTCTGAACTGCGGGCATTGAGTTGAAACTACTTTTCTATAGCCATGACACTGAAAAATATAAACTCGGAGGGGGAGGAAATCTCAATCCAACAGCTATTGGTTAAATTTTTGTAAGAAGCATTTGAAACATAAACCAGACACAAAATGAGCTCTCAAGGAGAATGACTTCCCTGTAAAAACTACTGAAATGTTTTGCAGAAATACAGAGTGCACCACAATTTGAACCAGCTTCCAGGGGCATGACAAGTATGAATCATAGAATCATAGAATAGTTAGGGTTAGAAAGGACCTTAAGATCATCTAGTTCCAACCCCCCTGCCAGGGGCAGGGACACCTCCCACTAACCCATGCCACCCAAGGTTCTGTACAACCCAGCCATGAATGACCACACTCTTTTCATATGAGCAAGTATCACAGATTTTAAGGTTAAAATTCAATGGCTGCGCTTCCTCTCCTGTAATTACAGATGCAGTCCAACTTGGTTGCATGTCCCCTCAGATGTTTATGCATGCTTCTTCTCATTTGCTTTTTGGTCAGTCCAATTAATTCCATACTTACGCATTAATAATTGGTATTGCATATTTTCCAGTGTTTGTCAGCATTGCACCCTTTGTGTTGGGATCTTTCACCTCTATCATGAAACTCCTTGGAACTCCTGCGCTCCTTTTCAGTCTGGGAACAGACTCAACATTTTTGTCCTGTTAAGAAAAGAAATGCAGACATACCTCATCTTAAGACCTACACTTGAAATGACAGTTCAGTGATGACTGTAAGAAGCAAAAGCCTTTAAATCCTCTTCTTTTACCCAGCGTGAAGGTTGTTAAACTGAAATACTTATTTTCCTAAATGAACATGGCCAGGATGTTCCGAAGTCAGCTGTTGTTCCTAAGTCAGCTTCTCAGGGAAGTGGTGGAATCACTGTCCCTGAAGTGTTCAAAAAAAACACGTAGATGAGGCCCGTAGTGACACAGTTAGTGATGGATTTGACATTCCTGAAGTATCAGCTGGACTTGATGCTGATAGAACCTAGTTGGTTCTATGATTCTGTGAAAGGCTCAAGCAGAGTTTTGATCTGAGTCGACATTTTTTGGCTTAACAACAGGTTTCTTAAGGGTGAAATATCCCTTACCTCACGATCCACTGGGAGAAGAGATACAAACCTGCTCCTCCAAAGCACAATTCAGAAGGAAAGCTTAAGTCAGGGCTCTGGATCAGCCACTGGAGAAACATCTATTCACCAGCTACAGATGAAGGTTGAATTCATACCTCATGCGCATATGCTCAGTGACTAATGCTCAACCAGAGACTTGTGTCAGTAAAACACACAAATATTCAATAGATGGGGTCAACAGATACATCATGGTTTCATACAAAATACTAAAAACATGAACTGTCATTAAAAAGAGATAAAGCAGAAACACTTCCAGTAATATCGATATACATAAAAATATGCATGTAAATTCACAGATGAAAAGATCTATGGACTTATTTAATGTCTGTGGCTTAGAAAAAAGCAAAAATTACATTTATAATCCTGGCTTTCCCTGAACTTTGAAGGGCTTTTCAACATTGCCATGTAACATCTGTATTTCACCTCAAGAGAAACAGTTCTTAATACGATTATTCCTGTATTTGTTACTTGACTGCCAAGGTCAGAAATTAAACAAGGTCAGAAAGTAACACCAGAAGTCCCCAAAATCTTATCCCATTTATTGGGCAGTCCTTTCTATAGTGGCCAGGTTTTCCGCAGCGAAAGCAAATACATGATGGTGGCAGTGTACCCAAGGGCTTCTTCATGTAACTAAAAAGGTTTCAGGAAGAAAAAGGTACACATGTGTCTCTCTTGTTAAAACAAACAGCTACACAATTTTTCCATAACCATCAAAGAACTGATCTGATATTATCAACACTTAATTGACTGAATCATATTCACGGCAAGAGTGTATCATCGTGGCTTTTATTTTATCTTCTTCAGAAGCATTGGCTTCAGCCAGGTTGGCAGTCTGTTTAACACGGAATTATTTGACACGCACATTAGAAACACATGCAAGCTCACCCAGCCAAAGACAACACCACTTGCTCAATCCTGTAAAGAGTACCACAATACTAGCTGATGTTGCCTGAAAACAGATGCTTCTATAAAACACAGTTGTCGTGAGAGTGCTCTGGGAAGACTTTGCGCTTGTACAAGATTGTCATGGGTTCAGCAGCAGCAGTCATTTTTCTCCTTTGTAGTAGCTGGTGCAGTGCTGTGTTTTCAATTTTTGGCATGGGAACAGCACTGATAACACCAGTGTTTTCAGTTACTGTTTGGTAATGTTTTGGTCTGACCAACGACTTTCTGAGTCTCATGCTCTGCCAGGGATGAGGGGGAGCCAGGAGGAAGCAGAAACAGGATACCTGACCCAAACTGACCAAAGAGGTATTCCATACCACAGCACGTCATGCCCAGGATGTGAAAACAGAGAGCAGAGACCCAGAAAGGTGGGGGTGCACTGCGTGGTCAGGCTGGGTATAGGTGGTGAGCAGTTGCATTTTTTCCCTTGTATTTCTCTTGTCATTATTATTATTGGTTTTAGCAGCAGTGGTTTGTGTTATACCTTAGTTACTGGACTGTTCTTATCTCAACCTGTGGGAGCTGCATTCTTTCGATTCTTCTTCCCATCTCCCTGGGACTGGGGGAAGGAAGAGGGGGGAGTGAGTGAGCAAAACTGCGTGAGTTATAGAGGCTTAAACCACGACAGTGATGCTTATGTGCCCGCTAGCCTACTTGAAAAGAGCATTTTTGGGCACTCAAAACCTTAGGCTTGACATAGACTTCCAGGTGGACTGAAGTGATGAGTAAAAGAAACGACACTGGCAGCATTTTTCAACTGGTTTTGAAGTTCCAGCCCATTTGAAGGAAAAGATAGCTACTGTTCATTTAATTGAGAAAGATTTCTGCAAGTTAAATTATTTACATTTTGCAGCATTAAAAAGAACACACAATGTTAGGGTCAGGGATGTAGTTTTTGCTTGCTGATATTCAGCATCAGACACAGAAGCACTGAAAAGGAATCTTTCTGATCCCTCAGCAAGACGCAAAGTTCTTTTCAGTAGAAATGTGACCATCGTGTCTTGTAGGCAATCCAAACTGCATTTCCCCCCCATTAAGTTCTTCCTACTAAGCAATTTAACTACAGTGAGCACAACCTGCAAGCTTTTCCAGGTGACTGTGTCCTTTTAATGTACATATTGTAATATCAGCCATGTGCAGAACTAGATCTTGAAGCCAGCTGATTTTTCTTGTTTTTATTACACACTAGTTCATATACCAGAAAGGGAGTGACTGTAAATGATTTGGACCTTCAACCACCCATCTTTCAGATCAATCACGTATGTCTTCACTTCTACATGCATTCATTCACAAGAGCAATCAACCAGTTTCTGCATTTTATTGTTTTTTTCATATACACAGCTTTTTCTTAGCAGTTATATGATCCAGACAGACATCTATGAAATCATTTCCATTAATGTTTACAGGAAACTTTGCAGACATTTGACTAATTTGTTTGAACCCTAACAGTTTACAAAATATATCCAAACCCCACAAAACATTACTATGAATAGACCAAAATTCAAATATGGCATTTAATGCACTGCAATAATAAAACAAAAAATATTTTACAACACACTGCCCCTGCGCTAAGCCAGTCTGAATAATGTGTTTAGAGTAATTAACAGTTTTGAGCTGCTTTATATTTTGTTCATGCATTTCTCAAAAGATTAAATGCGCACACCACTTGGACAGTTTTTCACATTTGAGAGTAAAACTTCCCATGGGTTTACAGAACCAAGGACACATGCAGGGACAGCCAAAGGTACAAAATTTAATTTCTTCAGTGAGAGACGGAAGACCCCTCATTCTTAGAAATGAACTCCTGCCTCTGTTCTTAGAAGAAAGAACTAGCTCCCGTCTTTTTAATTTAATTGGCTAGCACTATGCTTTTTCACAAAGTGAAGTCATTAGTGTTTTGCCAAAGTTACACAGTGTTGAGCCAAAAAAGCAAGTAGTTCCGTCCCAAACCAGGCCATTACAACATTTTCAGGTGGTCACATCTGCTAATACACTGTAGATATACATTGGTATATTCCTCTAAACAATCACGTATACAATTTACACACTTGACAGTCTGCATTCAAACAAATTTGATTGTGCTCTCCACTGTCTATAGGCTGGAATTTATGAAACTGTGCAGTATTCAAAGAATGCTTCTATGGCTCTAATGACTAGAAATTCAAAACCAGCCATGCCATTGTCTAAGTTCCAGAAACACTTCTACTTCAGCTGTTGCAAACTGCCCTGAAATGTCCATAACATACAGACAATTAAATTCTTTTGTAAAAATGGTGTTAGATTCCAACACAAAATTAATGAGACATAGGAAAAACAGTAAACAGATTCTGAAGTACTGCTGCTTTATGTCCTGAAGATGAGTAATGCTGCAACATTATGTTGAGGCTGAGAAGGTACTCCCCTTCTGTCTTCCCAAACTGGCAAGTACTCTTTACAGGACAGTATCAAATTTTACATACTTCTTAAAGTTAAAATAAATATTTTATTAAAAATTAAAGTTTTGTTCACATTACAACAGTTATCCATCTATAGACTGCAAGTAAGGCTTAAAAATATGAAGGAAACACTTTTTTTAACTATTTTACAACAATATATATATACACATCTTTGAAAGCTGGGCCAGAGAAATAGATGCAGAAGACTCATCATTCATTTGTTCAGCAAAAAATAAACACATATTGAAGTTCTATAATCAAAACATAGCAACAGTTAACCTCTACTGCAGTCTGAAAATCTGCACTATATCCTCTGTGTGTCACTGAAAGAGGCATTTCCAACCTACTGTAATTTGTATTTGTTCAGAACAAAGTCCAAACCTATGACAGCTGCAAAGTGCCTATGTGGTTAATGAGACAAAACTAAACCAACTCGCCTGAGATGGACTTACTGCTCCAGAATATCTCAGAGAGGGACACTCGTGAAAAATGTTGAAGTTTATTTGAGAAGGAAGCATCACTACAGGAAACTTACTTGCAGTGTAGTTTGCAAATTAATCAGTTAATGTTTCGTCATTTAAACATGCATTTATACAGTTATGCTTTGATGAACATAGTAGCTGCCTATCAAGATAAAAAGCAGCCCTGAAACATGAACTCTGCCCCTCTTCTCAATAACTGCGAAGATGGCAAACTCACCATACCCCACCAAACCCAAACACCAATCTGAAACACCAGCCATAAAAGCAACCTGCCAATTTGTCTAGAAAAAAAGAAACTGCTCAAATTATTGAAAAAAAAAAGGTGTTTACTATGACAGAGTAGCCCATAAAAATGGAGAAAAAATATTTCTTGTATTTTAAAAGATCACAGGCCATACTATCCAAATTAGTTTGGGAAGTGTGAGAATTTTTATTATTCTTCTTTCTATCAGACCAAACCCAATCTTTCATGATGATAAAAGCATGGATTCAAAGCAGTGATGGCATTTTTTCCTCCACTGCAAACATATTCCTCCCTCCCAGCTGCCTACGGGAGTAGCTTGCCACAATGAAGTCCTCAGGCCACTAGTTAGGAATCGGCCACAGTGTTTGCAGAGAACTACTACTGAAGTGCAATTTTTACAAAAAGCACAGAAAAGGCTGTACAAACTCACAATATTACTATATTACTATAGGCAGACAGATCTCGAACATGGCACCAAGTTCAATTGTGCACACCTGGAACCCACATGAACTAAAGATCATCAGACAGTATCTGCACAACACAAAGTCACACAGGAAATATTCTAGCATATACAGTATGAAATACCATGCATTACTATGCACAAATCCCAACATTCACATCAGAACTGTGCAAATGATGGCATGACTCAGTTTTCACTATGATGAATCGGTACCTCTGAATTACAATCTGTGCTATGTTTTACTGGAAGATAGATGAAGTTAATGTTTGGAAAATAATACAAGGCTACATTGTTTAGAATTCAGTGCAGTGTGTAGAAAAAAGGGTGAGACTGGGTTTTTACATACTGCTTCTGATGTTCTGCTCACTGGCTCAGTTCGACTTCTAGAAGGAGACATAAAGGTGATCAGAACTTAAAATAAAGCACTTGTAGCCAACAGAAAGCAGCAAAAATCAATTATAAAACCCAAACATCAAAACATGTTCTGATAGTCTAGTGAATATGGAAATTTATTTGTATACACAAATTGTTACCTCCTGGTCATTCAGTGCAACTAAAAAAAACTCTAAAATCCCGTTTCTACTTTGTCATGAAGTCAGACTTACAGATACAGAACACAACAGTGCAAGAGAAAGTCCTCAGGTATTTTCTCTGCCACACAAGTATCAAATATATCAAGTCTGTATTACAGTTTTGTGTTCTTAAGTAATCAACCCTCAAACTATGAACGTAACTTCAGGCAATCTGTACATCCCTAGTATTACAAACAGGTGTCAGATACATTACTTTAGTTTCTATGGCAGAACAATGATAGTCCCAACACTTCAAAGTGCAAGTTTACTTCAGTGAAAAAAAATCAGTCATCTGACAAAGAAATAACAGAACTCTCAGCAGCTTAGTGTTTAGAACAGTGTTTCTTTGCGGAAGCCCAAGCATTGTGTTCCGGTATCTATTATACTTAGCCATGAAAGTGCCAAAGTACTAAACATGTTACATACACTTTATTGAATAAAAATAGTAGTAGAAATGTCACCTGAAAGAAGCTGTTCCTGGGATTTTGCATGACTGAGGAGCCCTGTGACAAAAAAAAAAAAAAAAAAAAAAAAAAGTCTTAATTGCCAGAATTTGCTTTACGATAATGCTGCAGTATACTTATTCCATCTGAAAACTTGCTGAGATTCCACATACTCACTGACCTGCATCTATCTATCGTATCATGAGTCAGAGATGCAACCTTGGTACAGTTAACGAGCAATTCACACATCATCCAAAGTGTCCCAGGAGCAGAGGCAATTCAAAGGCTGCTCTGGAATTCATGTACAAACAGCAAGGCTCCTGCTTACATCCCACATACTTCCTGAAGATAAGTAAGTACTTTAGATTATGACAGAATGGTTGTTTCATCCATTTACCTTGAAGAACAGACTACAAGGCAAGTAACACATTTTTTAAAGCCTCTCCACCATTCCATCACACATTCAACCTGCCCAAACATTAAGCACTCTACCAGCTGTCTCTGCACTGTTTCCAGCTGAAGGAATAGAAAGCTGAACTGCCTTGTAAATTTTCAATGATAGAAGAGCAGTGCCATTCTTTCCTTATCCCCACACACAGGTATGTATTTGATCTTTGATGCTAGCAGCATCTATCCTCTCATTTTATGGCAGCATTACAATACAAGGAGAGGGTGCCATTCACACGCGTATCAGGTTAGGATAAAAACAGCTTTAGGAAGATAGCTACCAACTTTTGGTAACGTGCTAAATTGCTTACTGAGTTTCAGGTTTGGAAACAATTAACTATTCCTTCACTGTACTTGCACAAGGGGCAATACACTTTATGATACTGTTCTTTTCCTCTTGCCTGAAACAGATACTGGCTTTGGGAAACTAATAGGAATCACTTTTGAATGGAAATTCTTGTTTGCATGGTTTGCCAGCTGGCAAGCATTGGTCTTTCCTGCATAGCTAGTATGCAAACCCCCCACATTTGGGGCGTAAGAATACCTGACATATCCTGTCCCTCTCCCCCAAAATGCAAGAAAAAGCCAAACACTAAGAATCAGACTCTTCTGAGACAGGAATAAATTTTAAGTTTACACTACACTGCACAACTGTCTTCGCTATAAAAGCCATAAAAACAAACACATATAACAAGGAATCTCTCCATGCAGACAAAACAGGATCTACAACTTGGCTCTCAGAAAAAATTACCCCAAGAACAAACCCTATAGAATCATTTTAAAAGTTTCCATTGTTGGAGTTTGAACCCCGTATCCCAGCAGGCCTAATAACATAAGTCTGCTTTAGGACCGATACATGAAAATCTACCCAGTGACAACAAAAATTAACAGAAGCTTTAACAGGAAAGATACAATCTGAATGCCTCATATGCATTGAAGCAGTTCACACACTGAAACCAACAGTGAAGAATGCAATGCTGTATGGACACTTACGTAACATCTGTTTTGCTGGTAGCTTTAACTCCTCCAGCAGGGATTCTTTTAACAACTACCAATGAGTTTTTAGGAATCAGGGCATCTTCTGTGTATTCTGAAACCAACAGAAATACAGAAAAAGACATTCAAAAGGACATGTATTAATACATAATTAATTATATAGCACTTCAGAGAAGGCCTTTACAGATATAGAAGACAAATTTTATACATAACATCATGCTTTCATTGTCTGAACACACTAACAGTACCTTTCAAGACATTGTCAGGATTGATAACCAAACATCAGCAGCTAAATCTTTTTCCTTTCTTAAAAACAGTTTGAATGCCAACAGCAAAATAGTCTCAGAGGTCACGACAGGACAGCCTGCTAATACAGGGGGTGCTCTCCTGAACTAACTGAAGTTACTTTTGCTTCTATTAGGCTACAAAACCAATAATCTCTGGAGAAAAACAAACCACCACAAAGTCTCACCTGCATAAACCAGGTTCTAAAGTCTTACCAGCTCGCTCTGAAACAAGCCAGGCATTAGTGAAAAGCATGAAAACTCAGATCCACTGCTTTTGCCACTGTTAACTAAAATGAGTCACTTCTACTGCTGGTGCTCCAGAGTGACAGAATGCAGAAGAGAGCCTGCCACCTTTGTCTATTTCTTGGAGCTTAATCCATCAACAGCCACACTTCTCATCTGCTCAGTGCTTTACATTTGCTTGATCAAGTCTGACACTAAGACTAGATCCAGCCACACCTAGGCTCCATCAGGAGTTTAGAAAGCCAGGGGGTCCACTCTGAATTTTGTGTCTCAGTGGGAAGGTCTCCTTTTTTTCATCTTTGGTTACTATGCAAATCATTTTAGCTTGATTCTACCTTGATTTTCTTTTTCTACATTCCATTAGACATAAACCATTGACCAAGCCTGAGACTAAGGCTAGATCTAGCTTCACCTAGGCTCCCTCAGGGGTTTAGTAAGCTTGGGGCTCTATTCCGGACATCATGACTCAGCGTGCGCATTTGACAAACTGGTGTAGCCAGCAGGATGCTATATCAGATTTCATGACACCACCCCACTTAATCCCTGGCACTGCTTATCGTCTTGGTGCTCCTGCCAGCTGGCGGGATAGGCCCCAGGCTCACTCATGCTACGTGGGTATGAGCCACAAAATGCAGAATGTGGCTTCCGCTGGCTGCAGCCATCATGGGGTGGTTTGCAACGTCGCCAGCCAGGACATCCCCAAAGCCCTGCACATGCTACGCACACGTACCTTCTTTGGTCTGGGCATCGCTGATCTGCAGATCACTGTTGGCTGCCTTCAGCTTCTCCTGGCGCATGATCTTGCACTTGAGGTGGCAAAGGGAGATGTCAAGGCCACTGAAGGTGACTGTACCATAGTTCAGCTTGGAGAAGAACTTGTAGTGGATGCAAGACATTGTCAGGGCCAGCAGCGCCTGCCCCACTACCGTGTCTAGCCTGGCAAATGATAGAGGCCTTGCAGCCCCTACAAAGGTGAGGGCATGTCGTAAAGCCTGAGGGGGCCGGGGTGAGCAGCACGGGCTGAGCTTGCTGTGGCCAATGGCGTTCAGAGGCTGCAGCACCCTGCCACAGCCAGACCCTAAGATATCAGGCAGTCTCAGCTGACAGAGCCTCAGGCCTCCATTGTGGCGTAGTGAGGCCCTGGCTTTGCCACCTTAACAACTCCAGGCTGTGGCCCTCAGCAAGTGAGCTGTGCCAGTCCTCCTCAAAGCCCTGGGGAGGAGAGGTCCCTGAAGCCCTGGCTTGGCCTCAGTGTCCTCTCCTGCATGCAGCGCTCTGAGGCCTGACCAACCTCTATGGCGACTCAAGCACCTCTGTCCCAGCCTTCACCAGCAGAGATCCTGGTGCGACATCACAGGGCAGCCATGTCACCCAGCACACTGTGACAAAAGGCCCGTGTCAAGTGCAGTTCCAAGCACCCTCAAGATGAGGGGAACCCGTCAGACCTGGGCCTGTCACCGCTCTGAGCTGCTTGTGTCCCTGCTGTCACCCCAGCCTGACCTCACACAGTGACCATCCTATCATCCCAGGCTGTCACTACAGTGACTCTCCTGTCAACATCCAGCCAGGGTGAAACATCCTGGGGCAGATGCAGCAGCTGTGTGGTGCTCAGCTGCCCATGCCACAGAGCTGGCAAAGGGAGGGGACATAACAAGGTGTTTGAGTGTATCTTAAAGAATCGCAGACTTCAGCCAAAGCAGCCAATGACCATTTATGTTTATTGCCATAAACCAGTGGAATTCCCCAGTGTCGCACATCTATAGTTGCTTGAACTCTGGAGAAAAGGACTAAAAAGTAATAAATGAACCACCAGCACTGGGAGAGGCTCCAGGTTAGAATCAGTATCTCTTCCAATCCCGGCCCTCCTAACTATTGATAGCTACAGGAAAAAGTGTTGCAGCCCTCTGGCAGAATGTGGTTCTAAATTCCCCCTCTCTGTAACAACTTTTATATCACAGTTAGGGGTTGCAAAACTAGAATAAGCTATTGCAAATATGTCAAGGCAATTAGAAAAAGCCATTCCTGAAAGCGCAAATAGCATTATAGCCCTACAGGAAGAAATCAAATCATTATCACAAACGGTAATACGGAATCAGTTAGCTCTAGACCATCTTTTAGAACTATAGGACAAAGTATGTGCATTACAGAGTATGTGTATTATTGACAAATAGCCGCTGGGGTTTTTATGTAAATCAGTACCAGAAAAACAAAACTGACAAAAACAAGATAAAGACTCATTTAAAAATATTACATGAAGTAAGGCAGGGATTTCCACTAAATCTATTTGGGTGGCTAACTTCCTGACTCCCAGACGAAGGTAGAGGACTGTGAACTAAAAGGAGTTGAACTGTTGTAGTCCCTCTCTTGCTTTGCTCTGTAATTATGTATGTCTGTTCTCAGTGTTGTGTGACCTTATGAAGTCAACTTACGCCTTGAAGACTGAATAGTACAATGTGACTCTGATGGTCAAAAGAAAAGGAAGCACTGTCAGGAAAATCTCTTTCCCTAACTATTGCAGCAATTGGTCTTCAGAGTACAAAGTTGTACGAACTTTCTTCAGATATATATAGATGACATTGTAAACTGCATAGCTGTGGTTCAGTCAGCACAACTAAAGAACCCCAGCTCACTGCAAGGGGGAGAAGAACAGCCCCAGCTCTGAAGAAGAAAGGATACCTCTGCACTAACCAGAACAGACCAGCATCCCAGCCCCTCTGACATCTCAGTGAAACTCTCCTCTCACCTCATAGCAGAGATAAGGTACGGCAGCAAGACCAGTTGCAGGGATGTCTTGGTCAAGAAAGAAGTAGATGGATGACGATGCCACACAATTAGAGCTGCTTTGCAAAACAGCAGTATCAGTGTGTGTTGAGCAGGCATTGGTCAAACCACTGAATACTTGACAGGTGTAAGAACCATGTGTAAGAACCACAGCCTGTTTAGTCTACAGAAGAGGAGGCTGAGAATGGATTGTCATTAATGCATATAAATATCTGAAAGGCAGGTGCCAAGAGGATGGTGCCAGACTCTTTTCAATGCTACATAGCAACAGGATGAGGAGCAATGGCCATAAACTAAAGCACAACAAGTTTCATCTCAACATGAGGAAGAACTTCTTTACACTGAGGGTGTCAGAGCACTGGAACAGGCTGCCCAGGGGGGCTGTGGAGTCCCCCTCTCTGGAGACATTCCAAAACCACCCAGACACATTCCTGTGTAACTTGCTCTGAGTGGCCCTGCCTTGGCAAGGGGTTGGACTGGAAGATCTCCAGAGTTCACTTCCAACCCTAACAATTCTATGATTCTGTAAAACCACATTCAGGATGCCCCAATTTGACTGGTACACCTCATGGGCACGAACAGAGAATTACTCTCGAAATTCTATATTTTGTGTCCTAGCATCTCTCCTTGGATAGCACATGCCAGTTGAAGAATTTTTAGACACTATTTCTCTCCCCATTCCGAAAGGTGTCCTCCAAGGCATTGCCCCTGTGGAGGCCCAGAAGCCTTCTGTTCATGGGGGGACACTTTACCTCCATCATCGCACTGTCCTCCCAGGAAATGATCACTCAGGAAGGACTCTCACTGAAAACATAATTTGAATAGGACTGCTGTGTGATGTGGGTCAGGTTGGCTATGGGGACTGGGCAAGCCATTCTGTGGTGCACTGGAGACAGTGGGGGGAAGTCCAGAGTAGCCAGCTGCCAGTGGTGGGGCTCAGCAGGCTGCAGAACACACAGAAATTCCCAGCTGCTCACCAGTGCCGACAGACATCAGGGTTTCTTGAGTTGCAGCTGCTGGTTAGAAGGCTACATGCAGCAAAACATCTGGCTGCATGATGAGGCCTATAGCAGAAAAACACAGTCAACAAAAGGATCTATGTGCACAAGGGAACCCTCCAGCTTCTCCCAGAAAAAATCAACTGCACCCTTAGATGCATGATTTAAGGAGACAGAGGCTTCAGCAACAAGCCCAAGAACTTCTGACTTGTGCACCTGGCCACCTATTTTCAGTGCATGTTGCAAATGCTCTAAGGCAGCTCACTACCCTGATCCAGGTTTTAGAAAGCTGCACAACTATAAACCTCCTCCACTTACACCCTGAGCCACAGAAAAGCATATACAGGACAAGGGGGATGTGCTAACACCCTAAGTAAGACATTCATTACTCACTGTGCTGCTCCAGATAGTTGCACTGGCATGAAAGGGCATATTGTACCGTGGCACAGGAAGGCAAGGGGCAAAAGATAACACCGAACACCAAAGCAATGCCACCACAGTCTCTGCATCATGCAGCGTCTTTTCTGAGATCTCAAAGAAGCAACTGTGGCTAATATGCCTCCTGGGACAGTGTGCACAAAAAGCCTCTACTGGAGCAGAAAACAAGATCCTTACTGGGCTCTCAGTGAAAGTCCCCACATCGCCAGGCTGGTAGGATATCAGCAGCACACCCGCACCTTTGATGTTTGGTGTCCACTACAAAGATGGTTTCCATCCTGTCGCATCCTCTGAGCTTTAACAGCCGGCAGAGCTGGTTCATCCAGGGTTTCAGTACCACCCAGGCACAGCACCTACAGTTCAGCAGCACCCCTGAAAAGACCCTGATGGCCTGCATTAACACACTGGCACAAAGCTGAGATGTAAATACTGCCAAATCACCTCTCAGTTGCAACAGAGGACCAAATTTAGCCTTACTTCTAATGAAGCTTTCCTTACAGACAGGTCATCTTCTTTGTTTATAAACTCTAGTAAAGACCTGTTCTAGTATGAAGACTCGAACCCTGCCTGCAGTGAAACAAGGGTTCAGACAAGCTGCACTTCTTTTTCCCTCATTCCTCCTTCCTTCACAGAAATCAATCCCTACCAAAAGTGGCAAAAGCTCTGCACAAAGACTGCACAGAAAAGCCAACTGCAAGTGCCTTTACCTGCTACTATTTTATCAGGCGGCATTCCAGGAAGAAACTAGCTTTTCCTGCCAGTTTTCCTACAGTTTCACTACCTTTGAAGACAACACTTGTCAGATTTACCAAGCCAAGGCAACCTCATAGCTCAGCAAAATCATACCTCCTGTAAGAAACCTTCATCATTAGGTGAAGATAGGCACACTACAGGAATACGTTACTGTCGTGGTTGAAACCCAGTCGGCAAATCAGCCACGCAGTTGCTCAGTCACTGACTCCTCTTACACCTTCCCGCTCCTGAAAGGATGGGGAGGAGAATCAAAAGAATGTAACTCCCATGGGTTGAGATAAGAACAGTCCAGTAACTAAGGTATAACACAAACCACGGCTGCTACCACCAGTAATAATAATGATAAGGGAAGTAGCAAGGGAAGAGAATACAACCGCTCACGACCCACCGACTGATACCCAGCCTGACTAACAGTGATCTAACTCTTCTGGGTAACTGCCCCCACTTTATATACTGGGCATGACGTGCTGTGGTATGGAATACCTCTTTGGTTAGTTTGGATCAGGTGTCCTGTCTCTGCTTCCTCCTGGCTTCGCCTCCTCCCTGGCAGAACATTGAGACTCAGAAAGTCCTTGGTCAGAGTAAACATTACTGAGCAGCTATTGAAAACATTGGTATTATCAGCGCTGTTCCCAGGCTGAAAGTCAAAAACACAGCACTGCACCAGCTACTAAGAAGGAGAAAAATTACTGCTACTGCTGAACCTAGGACAGTTACTCTCAGGAGACTCTTTCAACCACTCTTTCCTTTGCTTACCAAAGTTCAGAGAACATTAGACAACATCAACAAAAAAGCAGGGCTCTCTCTCCTATGTGACACAGCCCATTATATCACGCATTCAGTCCAACTCCAGTGTAAACCCCAGAATAAGAAATGCAGTCTTCAAATTTCTGGAAAGAAAGGAAGAGCTTTGAAGTGGCAAGACCAGAGAATGTTCGTGAAAGCACCAGCACACAAGTACACATCCCTGATCACAGACCACCTGTCCCATTACCAAAGTGAGTGATGTTGTCAGTATACTTGCAGCTCAGGGTCTCATGTTTATTAGTGCCAGCAAAGTCAGTTGCAATTGGAGATAGGAAGAAAACCAGATGCAATCAGTCTGATTACATTCAGGCTCAGGTAAGCTCAATTTCACATTGACTGGGATTCACAGCAGGTCCCAGGCAACCCTCCAGACTCCAACGCCACCCCTGGGCAGGGGACAGAGAGGGAAAGATGAGGGAAGGGAGCAGGACACAGATTCTCCAAGAAAAGGACAGGGAGCAGGACAGGTGAGAGAGAAGGAAAATGGGACAGGAAGGCAGGACAAAGGGAAAGACAGGCAAAAATAAGAGATGGGGAGCAGGACAGAGTTGGAGGTAAGAAAGCCAGGGTTGGGCAGCAGGACAGAGAGATGGAAGGAAAAACACACACTGTGCTGCTGAGTGAGAAATAACAGTGACAGAGAGCGGGACAGGGCAGTGATGGTGGGGAGCCCTAAGAGGAAGCATGACAGAAAAATGGGGGGGACAGGGCAAAGACACAGAGCAGGACAGAAACAGAGAGAAAATGAGAAGGACGGAGCAGGGTAGAGGTGGAGAAAGAAGGGAAAGAAGAGAAAGGCAGCAGAACTAAGAGAAAGAGAGAAAAGAGCAGGGACAGAATGCAAGACAAAGTGATGGAAAAGAAAGTCCTGATGGGCTTCAGGCTCAAGACGAAGGAATAAAAAAATGGGAACAGAGAGCAGGCCAGAATGACAGAGAGAGAAGGAAGAGAGAGCAGGGCAGCACTGGAGGACAAAACCAACTGCTGGGCATCAGGACAAGAGAGGGAGAAAGAAAAATTACAGAGCAAGAGTGAAATAAGGCACAGCCAGCTGGACAGAGAGGCTTAGCAAGAAAGGATGGGACAGGGAATGGGACAGAGAAAGAAAGAAAAAAGGGAAAGAAGGACGTAAGAGGAAAAAAAGGGTAGGGATCTGCACAGAGATGAAGAAAGAAGCAGCAGGGAAAGACAAAGAGAGGCAAAAAGAGGGAGAGGCAGCAGGGCAGAGAAGTAAGGACTAGGAGATTGATAGAGATCACCAAGGACATGGTGGGTAGAGGAAAGGCGAGTGGGTAAAAAAAAAAAAAATAGGTGCAGGGAGAGCGTGCCAGCAACACCAGGCTGTGTGGTTTGGGTGATACCGCTGGAGGGAAGGAATGCCATCCAGAGGGACCTTGACACGCTTAAGAGGTGGCCTGATGCCAACCTCATGAAGTTCAACCAAGCAAGTGCAAGGTCCTATACCTGGGTCAGAGCAATCCCAGGCACAGCTACAGGTTGGGCAGAGAAGAGATTCAGAGCAGCCCTGCAGAGAAGGACTTGGGGGTGTTAGTTGATGAGAAAATGAACATGAGCTGGCTGCAGTGTGCGCTCGCAGCCCAGAAAGCCAACCGTATCCTGGGCTGCATCAAAAGGAGCGTGACCAGCAGGTCGAGGGAGGTGATCCTGCCCCTCTACTCTGCTCTTGTGAGACCCCACCTGGAGTATTGTGTGCAGTTCTGGTGTCCTCAACATAAAAAGGACATGGAACTGTTGGAACAAGTCCAGAGGAGGCCACGAGGATGATCAGGGGACTGGAGCACCTCCTGTATGAAGACAGACTGAGAAAGCTGGGGCTGTTCAGCCTGGAGAAGAGAAGGCTGCATGGAGACCTCAGAGCATCCTTCCAGTATCTGAAGGGGGCCTATAGGGATGCTGGGGAGGGACTCTTCATGAGGGACTGTAGTGAGAGGACAAGGGGTAATGGACTCAAACTGAAACAGGGGAAGTTTAGGTTAGATATAAGTAAGAAGTTCTTCACTGTGAGGGTGGTGAGGCACTGGCACAGGGTACCAAAGGAACTTGTGAATGCTCCATCCCTGGTCGTGTTCAAGGCTGGGTTGGACAGAGCCTTGGGTGACATGGTTTAATGTGAGTGTCCCTGTCCATGGCAGGGGGGTTGGAACTGGATGATCTTAAGGTCCTTTCCAACCCTAACTATTCTATGATTCTAAAAACAGAGCAACAAACAAGAATAACAACTACGAGAAAGAGAAGTGCAGGAGCAACAAACAGCTCAGAGGGATGGAGAAAGAAAGAGAAGTATCAGAAGCCCTGCAGAGTGATGGAGGAAGGGTCTGGGAGCAGCAGACACCGCCAGAGAGAGGCAGGCAGGGAGAAAGACAGGGACAGTGGGATACAGAATGAGCTGCAACAAGGAGAAGGGGCTGGTAGAGTGACAGAGAAAGAAGGACTCGAAGAACAGAGGGACGTGGAAGACAGCACAGTAATAGAAGAGAGGTATGGGGAAGTGAAATGACAGCAAGGGAGAAGGAAGCGTGGAGCTTGGAGAGATGAGAGGCAGACACGGCTCCAAGGGCCGGGCACTCACCACAGCTCCCGCTCTCCGTCCCGCCAGAGGCCCTTCCTTCTCTGCCTGCTTGCGCCCTCCCCTTCCCTCCTGTGCAGGCCCAGGGCCAGCTGCAGGGCGCAGGCCGGGCTGGGGCAGCTCGGGGGGCTCCGGCTCTCGGGGTGCTCCGTGCCCGTGCCCACAGCGGCGCTCTCCCCCCCTCCCCAGGGGCTCGCTCGCCTCAGCGTTGGCCCCGACCCTCCCCGGGGCTGTGCCGCAGCCCCACCAGCACCCACATGGCCGCCGGCAGCCCCTGCCCCGGCACCGCAGCTCCGAGCGTGCCCCGGGGCGCTCCTCCTGCTTCAGGCCCTGCTGGGACACCGTCCCCTGGGCTGGGGCAGAGGGGGCGGGAAGAGGGGATGGGGAAGGGCGGGAGAGGGGAGCGCGGGAGCGATCCGGAGAGGCTGAGGAGAGCAGTGCGGGTTGGGGGAGGAGGTGCAGAGGGAGAGAGCAGCGATGGCAGGGGAGAAGAGCCAAAAGGGCGGCGTGCAGGATGGAGCCCAGAGGGAAGCATGGCCTGGCGAGGAGGGAATCCCGGGGGAATGGGGGAGGCAGGCTGCGAGACAGAAAGGGAAAGCAAGGCTTAAAAGAAGAGAAGGGAGCGGGAGAGCGAGATTTGGAGAAGGGGGAAATAGCAACAGGCTGCACAACATACAGGGGGGAATTAGACAGTTAGGACAGGGAGGCAGGCAGAGAAAGAGGAAGAGCGCGGGGCACTGCCGCGTGTGGGAGGACTCTGGCCGAGAGGTGGTGACCGCGGGAGCGCTGCGTCCTGAATTTGTGCATTCCCAAGCCCATGGTTGTTGCTGCCTTGTGGGAGAGCCATGGTAAGACGCCAGCCACACGGAAGGACAAGTGTTTCCTCAAGGGTATGTAGCTTTTTGGTTTTCCTTTTGAGTGAGAAACTCTCAAAGAGGCTTCTATTCTACTTTAGGGATGTTTTGTAAAGACCTTGACTGACTATTGTGTGACTTGAAACATTGCTGAAACATGGTAGAGGTTTGTCTGCCTGTTCTGGATGCTTTGGATTTGAACCTCTGCTCGTGGCAGTGACTTCAGACAGTCAGCTACTGTCTCAAGGCACAACGTGTGCTTAGTGCGAGATTCATCATACACGCCAGTGGGTGTGAATTCGTATTTCAGACAGGCTTCTTGATCTTGTCGCATTTTGGGGGCCAGATTCTTCCCAGATCTGATTTGTTCGTCCTTGATTTTGCCTCTTTGGCTGGTAAAGACCTCGTGGGAGGAGGAGGGTCCACAGTGCCGTTTCTACGCTGGTTGCTTGTGCTGGACTTACCAGGTTATCTGGTAAGATATCCCTGGCTTCTTTGCAGGAATCGCTGTTTAAGACGTGTCTGGTTTGTGAGGGGTAGGGGACCCAGCGGGAGCCCTTGTGCTGCTCATTAGTGCCTCGGGTTTACACGTCACTTTTTGTTTTCTGTGCTGACGTTAAAAAGCTTATTGTAGTTCTTTGGATTAATGTCATTAAATGAAGTCTCTAGGATTTCTGCCCAGAAGTGAGGTGTCCAGAAAGGACTGTCCTTGTACACTGCTGTCAGCCTTCAGTTTAGAGAAGTGTCTGGTGGTGGTGTATTTTAATGATAATGTAACTCAAATGCAACTTTAATCTACCACCTTTGTCCTTGTTCCAGACATGCCTGGGGGATGATTCTCATCAGGTTGTAAACAGCGTGTTCTGCTGTGCTTTACCTATTCGAAATAATCTATCACCACAAATGTCTTCCTTGGTACCTCCATAGAACAAGAACTTTACGCCCTGACCCTTGGGCAGCTTCAAGGCGACAGCTAAATGTCAGTGGTAGCAGTGTGTGTGTCAAAGATCACCTGAGCCTCCACATTTATTCAGCATGTCACAGCTTTGTGTGGGTAGGGGTGCATGAAGTCATGTTGTAGGTGTTGTAACTGGGCAGGCAGTATCTCTAAAGCAACAAGAAATGACCTCTTACAGTGGCATGCCTACATATGTCAAGGTGGGGGGATGCCGCCTTTTCCTTCCTTGGACTGAGCACAGAAAACTAAGAGGTGTTTTCATCTGGGGGAGGGAAGCCCATCCAGCAGCCATTATCAGCCTCCAGGCTTGTGGTCCTTGATGTGCTTAGGACAGTTTTACTGGGGTGGGTTAGTCCTTTGGCTCCCAGGTTTTCCCTTTAAGGTTTGCTCTCTGCTTTATTTGTCTTTATAGTGTTTTGTAAATGTTCTCCATTCAAAGCCCTCAGACTCTGTACTACCTGTTCCTTTCTCTGAAACCCCATCAATAGCTTTGGGAACAGAGGAAATGGGGACCCTTTAGGGTAGAGAAGAACATTTAATATGAGAAACACTTCCTTGGTAAGCATCTTGTAAGGATAAAAGGACCTGCTTTAACTTCTTTTTGTTGTTTCTGAATTAACAATAGCTCCTTAAAAGATTGCTTACTTCTAGCATAGAAGAAGAGATGACTTTGATTTTTATGTCTGACTAAAAGAACTAACGTGAACATGCATAAAACTGATGTGAAGAGCCACGTTTTGTCATTATGGGGTACCGTGTCTGACTTATGGAGCTTCGCCTGTATGTGATCTAGTAGAAGGTGTCCCTACCCATGGCAGGGGGTTGGAACTGGATGATCTTTAAAGTCCTTTCCAACTCAAGTCATTCATAATTCCATCATTTAATTTCATTCCATTCCTGCATTTAAATTAAATTTAATTTCATTTTGCTTTCTCCCTTGCTTTCTCGCCTTCCTTTCCCCCTTATCATTTCATATAGTTTCTTTATTCAATATTGTTTCATTCATTTTTTTTCTGGAGCTGCTGTAGAGCCTCCTTGCCTCACCCTGGCGGTCCCATAGGTCTTCTTGCCAGACAGTCTCGGGTCTGGGTGTCATTCTTGTTGCCGAGTTTTCTCTCATTTTTGAGTTGCATCATCTGCACTGTTCTGTCTAGTGCCAGTGTGTGTGGCTTAGAACTGCTTTGTCTGGAGGCTTAGAGTCAGAGTAGGTGAGAGAGTGAAAGGAGGCTGCAGTGAATGTGTTGATATGTCTACACTGTTTAGGCAATGGTCGTACAGTCATCTCTGATCAAGTAGTCATGGGAATGCTGTGGGGATGACAGGAGAAGGGGAACTATGGGTGGAAGGGATGAGGTGGTGAGTTGCAGGGGAGGGGTTTCAACTGGAGCATGGGGGAGAGGGCTGTCCAAGACAGTCCCCTTGGGCAGGCAAAGCAAGGGGGTTTTTTTTAGAGCAAGACTAGTGTGAGCAGGGCAGGGTCCTGCCTGTGTTGTTGTATACTTTATGCAGCCTGTCTTCTGTGTCTTCTACTGTACCTTCCTCTGGTCTTGGCGTCTCCATAGGCCTTTCTGATCCACAGGCATCTCAGTAGCCTTCATGAGTCTCAAATGCATCATCTCATTGGCATAGCGCCTGTTGAGCCCTTCTCACCTCGCGATTATACCTTAAAGAGTAGATCTGTCTGTGTGTCGCTTCAGTGATGTTTCCAAGCAGCCTCTTTTTCCTGGGGCCACTATAGAGCATCTGTGCCATCATGGTGCCATAGAGCTTTTCTGCCAGCAGCATCTCACCTATGGAGTCGTTCCTGTGCAGTGTTCTCATGTCTCGCAGTCATGTTGCTTGTGGTGTCTGTACATAGCATTGGTGTGCATTTAGGGAATCAGAGCTGCCTTGCCCAGGGTGTACAGACACTGAAGACAGGGATAGCGTAACTTTATGGTGGTGTGGCAACATGTTGATTTGCCCAGATTCTTTTGTCCAAAAGGGTGCATGAAGTCAGTCTGGCCCAAGTCTCTGGTAGACAGCTGGCACTACTGTTATTTTGCTGCAGGGCTGTCCTCTTACACGCTCTTCTCCATGCTAGCAAGCTTGACGAGCACTGTATGGGTTCATGAAAAGATAACTGCTGTTATGCGAGAAAACATGCTTTGAGAGGCCTAGGCGCATGTGGTCCTTGAAACCTGGTCCGAGTTATTCCCTTTTGTTGGATGGGGGATGGAATGTTGAGAAGATAGGTTGCAACTGTTGGGTCTGTGCTTGTTCTCAAGGTGTGAACAGCTGGCTGCTGCATCCAAGAGGCTTACGATTCTTCCAGTGTCCTGACACTGTGCTTAGGAGAGATTTGATCCTTTCTCTGGCAGAAGGATTAGCAAGGTACGTATACAAGAGCACTGCCACTTTGGCTGCTTGGAAGGAGACATTCCCCAAAGGGGAATGAATCCTTGTTTGGAAGTTGTTAGTGGCTGCAGATGATGCTATGGAGCACAGACATCTGAGAAACATCATAGAATCATAGAATCGTAGAATAGTTAGGGTTGGAAAGGACCTTAAGATCATCTGTTTCCAACCCACTGCCATGGGCAGGGACACCTCCCACTAAGCCATGCCACCCAAGGCTCTGTCCAACCCAGCTTTGAACACCACCAGCGATGGAGCATTCACAACTTCCCTGGTGATTCGGATAAAACTTCATGAACAAACTCGCCAACAAAGTTTTAAGTTGACAAGCAGGTATTCTGTACTGCAGCACCAGGAGACATAGGGGATAGCTCCTCGAAGCATGTCTATCCGTATTGCCACACAGGCCATCCTTATACAGTCACTGGGCATATATACATATTCATGAGGCTACACATGGATTACATCATTTTCCAGAAAGTTTCCCGTAGGTATAAAAAAGGTGATGGTGGTCTTTGAGAGTGGTTTACAATATTCATACCCACTGTCAGTCTTTGGAGCTCCAGCTTAATTAACATTACAGACATAGCAATCATCCTGTCCTTCTATTGAGCAGGACCTCTACTGGTCCCGGATACTCCCCATTCTCAGATGCTGTTTTTCTACATTTTGTACTAAGGTCCGAAGGACCTCAAACTAAGTCAGTTACCTTCAAGCATCTCAGTTATTTTCCATTACAAAGCCACCAGACTTTACAGTTACTTAGAACTGATTACATTTGATGCCTCCTTGTCTCACTGGGCAACCCATTCCAGTGCTTCACCACCCTTACAGTAAAGAATTTCTTCCTCATATCCAATCTAAACTTCCCCTGTTTAAGTTTGATCCCATTGTCGCTTGTCCTCTCACTGCAGTCCCTCATGAAGAGTCCCTCCCCAGCATCCCTATAGGCCCCCTTCAGATACTGGAAGGATGCTCTGAGGTCTCCACACAGCCTTCTCTTCTGCAGGCTGAACAGCCCCAACTTTCTCAGCCTGTCTTCATACGGGAGGTGCTCCAGTCCCCTGATCATCCTCGTGGCCTCCTCTGGACTTGTTCCAACAGTTCCATGTCCTTCTTATGTTGAGGACACCAGAACTGCACACAATACTCCAGGTGGGGTCTCACAAGAGCAGAGTAGAGGGGCAGGATCACCTCTTTTGACCTGCTGGTCACGCTCCTTTTGATGCAGCCCAGGATACGGTTGGCTTTCTGGGCTGCGAGCGCACACTGCAGCCGGCTCATGTTCATTTTCTCATCAACTAACACCCCCAAGTCCTTCTCTGCAGGGCTGCTCTGAATCTCTTCTCTGCCCAACCTGTAGCTGTGCCTGGGATTGCTCAGACCCAGCTGTAGGACCTTGCACTTGGCATGGTTAAACTTCAATAGCTGGGCCTTGCTCTTTCCCTTGTTGTAAGAGGGAAGCTCCAGCGTGAAGATAAGCACCTGCTGTTTGTGTCAAGAGCTGGTTTGGCCAAGAAGAGTTTTCTGCCACTTCAGTGACAGAGATGTCAGCACCTACTTTTGATGAACCATGAAGTTCTATTTCTCTCTCTCTCCTGCCTCTAGCCTATGTTTGGTGACAAAGTTTTCTCAGGTTGTTTCCTAAAGACTCTCAAGATAATTTTTGTGTCTTCTTGGTGTCTCTTTAGGTTGTACAGTATTCGAAATACTTGGACCTTGGCACATACATATGTCAGGTGATTGGAGAACCACTGCTCTATTCCTTGTATGCTGTCCTGGTACACAAAGGTTTCAGCCCTTAGGTGGGACACTGTTACTGCTTCATAAAGGTAAAAGTCAACTTTGTTTCCAGCAGTATAAATATCAGTGCTGATGAAGAGAAAGTCTGATGCAGGTGCTCCTGGCAAGCACTGTTCTTAGGGAGAATTCTCAGCGGGTACTTGTTTTGATTTGTGTTTGTGCGTTGTGTCCTTCAGCAGTGTCCTGTCTGTGTTTTTTTTTCCTAAACTCTGCAGTTCATCCAAAGATGGTGTTGCCTTTCTTTGCAGGCCAGTGACAGACATTTGTACAAGATGAACGATGACTCTGTGGCTCTTTGTGATATCAAGACAGTTCTCTGCCAACATGCATATTTAGTCTTCTATGTCAGGTAAGAACAAGTGGGAAAGGGTGTTCAGAATACAGTCCTTCTCTTGTTCCTGATCTCGTGGTTGCTGTTCTCCAGCAGTTTTACTTTCTCCCTTGGGAGAGAAGGACTGTTTGTCTACGTGAGTTCTGTCTGGTTTACAGTTCCACAGCTTCTTTCTTCTCCATCCTTGCTTTGCACTAAATTCTTGCACTTGTATAGATTGCTAGTTGTCTGCTCTCTGAGACTGGCTACCTGTGAAAAGAGGTGAAAGAGAGGCCCAAGAGGATATCAAGGTGAGTTATTTCTCTGAAAGGGCCAGACCTGTCTGGAAGACCATGCTGTATTTCCAGCACCTAGTGCTGGTTCAGTCTTCTGTGTCATATCAAGTGCTGGCAGAAAAAGAGAAGATGGGCCTGAAGCCATGAGGAAGCTGCAAGAACAACCCTGAACTAAGATCAGTGTACTTTCTCCAGGTGCCAGGAGCAGGCCAGAGCAGGCGCTGAATGCCAAGAGACAAAGAACGTTTCCATGGCAGAGCTGGATCAAGTACAGAATAGTCTATTTCCTGGAGGCATTGTGGGACTGAAAAATCAAGAAGGTGAAGAAAATATGCAGAGGATCCAAGGAAGAGAAAACCACAGGGCTCTGCAGGGACACCCCCTCCATGTAGTAGCCAGAAGAGAGCTTACTCTGACACTTACTTCCTAGTAGTGCTCTAGATGAGTTTGGCAAATACAAAAATTGGTGGTTCGATCACTCGGGAGACTTTGGAACAAAGTGATGGACCCCCAAGGGGTTCGGTTCAGACTCTGGTAAAATACTGTCATCAATGGTGGATGTTTTTCTTGAGACGAGAAGGAAAATGAGATGAAGTAGCTTATGCAGAAATGTTTTTCACTTTGAGATGTCATCTGGAACAGCAAAAGGATTGTAGTTTTAATTTTGCACCCCAAGACCTGTTAGTATTATCCTTGGAGAAAGACAATAAAATTTGCTTGAACGCTGTTGCTTTTTGTGCAGCACAGGGCGGTTATGCACTAAACATTTGAGGAATGCAGAGGAGGATTTGGATTTGGTGGTAGCCCCTTGGAGAAGGGGTATTGTGAATAATGGGGCTGAAGGTGCTGACAGTGAGAATCAAGCACAAGCACCAGCACAGGCATCAGAGGTACTGGGGGGGGTGTGGGGGGTGTGAAGGATTTAGCCCTACAGCAGGGCAAACTAGGGGAAAATGAGGGGAGACTGTGATTGCACCTTTGAGACAAGCTATGGGCAATCATGCCCTGCTCATGATGAAGATTCCCTTTCCCATTATAGATTGGAATAGTTGGAAACAAGTGGCTGGTAATTATGCATCATGCTTTCTAGAGTGTTGACAGAAACATGATTATTCGTATGGCTTGGACTGCGGTAGAGCAGCAAATAACAGCAGGCACAGTGGCAGGTACTGTGAATCATCATATACCTCCCCCCCATCCTAGCTGGGACCCTAATCGGGACAGGCAAGCTTTGAAACAATATCGGAGGTGGATTTTATTTGGTATTAGGAATGCGGTCCCCAAGGCAGTGAGCTGGTCTAAGCTATATGAAATAAAGCAAAATATAAATGAATCACCTTCTGGATTCATGGGAAGATTAGAAGAGATGATGCATAAATATACTAATAGTGATCCTGAATCAGAGGAAGGAAGGAAGGAATTAGGCCGTTTAACAAAAAGTCAATCCACAGCAGACATATAGAAAAAGGTACAATAGCTTAAGGGGGAGGACCAATATGATTTGGTAAAAATAACGGATGTGGCCTTGGAGACCTGTCACAATCAGACCACTATTGCTCTGGTGCATGTTCCCTGAAATGGTTCAAATGGTTCAGTGGTGGTGGTGGAAAGGAGTTTGAGTTCCTGATTATTAATATGTTTATTTTAATATAATAATGTAATTATTAATAAAATACAATTTAGTGTTTTGTGGGTTATAGTGTATCATGTTTCTTGTAAAAAATTATTAAAGTATTGTTTTTGTAGCTTACCAAAAGATGGCGGTTACGGCATTAAAACTTTGGCAGGAGCTGGGTTAGTGCTTACAATGTACAGAAGCCATACCATAAAAGCAGGTTGGTGAGGTGGGGCAGGGGGTGGGGGGTGAGAGGGTAGTGAGGTCTCAAATAGAGTAACACACTCTATAACCAGGGGTGGACTTCGTGTGGGTAGGCACTTTAGATAGGCTGTAAACCTTGGAGTACCTAGCCAATAGGGAAACAAGGGAGGGACTCTGCGGTTGGGGTAGGTCATAAAAAGGTCATAAAAGCCTTATAACCAGGGTGTGCCTACTTACTACAATACCTGTTTTTGCAAAAAAATGAAATAAATAGATGCTTCACTGTTGTGTCTAACCTGAGCCTTTACAAGAAGAATTTTTAAGTTTCTAACAATTTTACTGCAAGCACAGACCACTTTGTGAAAGCCAAGTCAAATTAAGCTATTTGAAAGTTGTTCTGAAGGGACAGGCAACTTCCATGTTGCCCCAGAGGAGCCCAGAGGGAACCCTGCTCAGCCCCACTGTGACATCAGAGCCACTACTCTGAGTCAGAGCTGGGCACCCATTCAGCATTGTGGGACAGTGAAAGAGCCCACAGCTGCAGGGGACTGTTGCCCTGGGCAGGGACACTCCTGCGGAAGGGCAGCGTGGAGCTGCTGCTGAAGCTGGTTTTGCCTGAGGAGCCCAGATTGCTGAGGCTTAGGAGGAAGAGCTGAGCAGGGAGGCTGCCTTTGCCCAGAGATGGCGAGGAGAAAGGCACCACAGAAAAGAGGCCAAGGGGCCTTAAATGTCTCCTTTGAGAGCAAGAATGACGAACAGTCAGCAGGAGAGGCAACAGGGCGGAGCCACTGCCAGGCGAGGAGGTACGAAGTTGGCTGCCTGTGCATGGGGCATCAGGTTAGGCCGGTAGCTGGGACATGGCCTAATACAGCCAGCAGGTCACGGATCAGCACTGGGAGGCTGACAGACTCTTCTGCACAAGAGCTCCGTGCATTGCCAAGCCCCCTTCTGGTGGATCTTGGCTGAAAGCATGGCTTGCTCTCCCAGCCAAAAAGCCAGTGTGTGGCCGGGGCTGCCTCATGCTGTCAGGGTTGCGGCCCAGCTTTGCCCGGGGGAGGGGTGTCCCAGCCCCTGGCACCTCAGGTTGGTCTCCTGGGACCTGCCTGGCTGACTGAGGGAGGCTGTGTGGGGAGGAGAGGTCAGCACCAGGAAAGAGGTGGGGGATAGTGGTTGGGGGCAGTAGTCTGTGCCCCTTGTGTGTACAGCCACTGAGAGGCATGTTGGGGCAGGGAACACGGAGGGAGGGGATGAGAATCAGGCTGTGCTGCAGTGTCACCGAAGTCAGTAGAATGGGACTCCTTAACACCAATCATAGAATCATAGAACAGTCAGGGTTGGAAAGGACCTGAAGATCATCGAGTTCCAACCCCCCTGCCATGGGCAAGGACATCCTGCACTAAACCATGCCACCCAAGGCTCCATTCAGCCTGGTCTTGGACATTGCCAGGGACGGAGCATTCACAGCCTCCTTGGGCAACCCATTCCAGTGCCTCACCACCCTTACAGGAAAGAATTTCTTCCTTATACCTAAGCTAAACTTCCCCTGTTTAAGTTTGAGCCCATTACCCCTTGTCCTCTCACTACAGTCCCTCATGAAGAGTCCCTCCCCAGCATCCCTATAGGCCCCCTTCAGATACTGGAAGGATGCTCTGAGGTCTCCACGCAGCCTTCTCTTCTCCAGGCTGAACAGCCCCAACTTTCTCAGCCTGTCTTCATACGGGAGGTGCTCCAGTCCCCTGATCATCCTCGTGGCCTCCTCTGGACTTGTTCCAACAGTTCCATGTCCTTTTTATGTTGGGGACACCAGAACTGCACACAATACTCCAAGTGAGGTCTCACAAGAGCAGAGTAGAGGGGCAGGATCACCTCTTTTGACCTGCTGGTCACGCTCCTTTTGATGCAGCCCAGGATACGGTTGGCTTTCTGGGCTGCGAGCGCACACTGCAGCCGGCTCATGTTCATTTTCTCATCAAATGTAGCATTAAGAAGCAGGCATTATTTATTATGGCAACCGATGCATGGGGGAATTCCTACACCAAACATGCATGTCCATTCTTACAGGTTTCTTGCTTTTAAGGATTCGTCTCATACATACACATTATAATTCCTAGGAATCTTATACCTAATTTCTCCCCAGAATTAACTGACATAGGTTACTACCCACTAGAGCATGCGTGGTAACTCTCTCTGGTGGTCCTGGGTGTCATTACTTCATCTCTCTTCTCTTCCTCAGGTTGTTCATCACAGGTCACACGGAGGATGATGATGATGGATGCGATCCTTCATCTTTTTCTCGCTGTAGCAATCCTCCACACCATAGTGTCAGATGTCCTTCTGCATTGCCTGCAAGAGCCCTGTTAGCTATGAACCACATGTATACATTGTACTGTTTCCATGGATGAATGGGCTACTTTTAGCTGAGTTTGCAAGCCTCAAGGCACTTAAACAATTGAGCATTGTAGGAGCTGTTTCAGATGTATCATCCCCCCCTTTTCTTTTGAGAGTTCCTTATTAGGACTCTCAACTCCATATAATCTTTCTGATTCCCTTTTTCACACATCCTACAGTTACCACAATGAATATTATTACTATAACTATTATTATTAAAGTTTGTAAAAGGGGTACTAACCATTCAGTAAGCAAAATGCCACCTAGATTTGATAATAATTTATTTAACCTACTGTCTTCCATTCCTTCATTGAGATCTCATGGTTGTTGGCCACTTCTCTCATTCTATCAATTTATTCATTCAAACTGGCAGTTACATTAGGGATGTGTATGCAACAATGATCATGATCCAATTTTACACATACTCCATATTCTTTCAGTAAGAAATCTAGGGCTAATCTATTCTGTAAAGTTGCCTTGGACTTCTTTCTTTGTCCTTGAGCTGTAGCATTAGCTAGAGTCAGGTTAAATTATCCAGGTTAGATTATCCAGAATTAATTTATTTTCTAATGTCATTAAACCTGGCATTAGGAAATTCTAAAGTTCCCAGCTTATGACTACGGATGTAGCTGGGGGCCTTCAGGTATTAGGAGAAACTTCTCGCTTTCTTCTTGTCCAGTATTTTACCTGGATAGGACTTTCTTTCCATAAAGGACACAAGGTTAAAACTCTAAAGGTGACTTGATATGTTTGAGTAGTCCACGTTAGTCTTGTAGGTCATTTACGTTTGCTCAGAACCCAAACTGTATACCCTGGAGCTGAAATTCCTGCATTTTGCATGCCATTGTTCATGCATGAGCTAAATGTCCTATTACAGATGATACTAGTATTTAATGCCTGTTGAATTATTTGTGGGACTTTCATTTGGTCATGTCTTGTCATATTCTGTTGGTTTAAATGACAAGTTCCACTAGTGTTATGGAATCATAGAATAGTCAGGGTTGGAAAGACCTTAAGGTCATCTAGTTCCAGCCACCCTGCCGTGGGCAGGGACACATCACACTAAACCATGCCACCCAAGGCTCTGTCCAACCCAGCCTTGAACACGACCAGGGATGGAGCATTCACAGCCTCCTTGGGCAACCCATTCCAGTGCCTCACCACCCTTACAGGAAAGAATTTCTTCCTTATATCCAATTTAAACTTCCCCTGTTTAAGTTTGATCCCATTGCCCCTTGTCCTCTCACTACAGTCCCTCTTGAAGAGTCCCTCCCCAGCATCCCTATAGGCCCCCTTCAGATACTGGAAGGATGCTCTGAGGTCTCCACGCAGCCTTCTCTTCTCCAGGCTGAACAGCCCCAGCTTTCTCAGCCTGTCTTCATACAGGAGGTGCTCCAGTCCCCTGATCATCCTCGTGGCCTCCTCTGGACTTGTTCCAACAGTTCCATGTCCTTTTTATGTTGGGGACACCAGAACTGCACACAATACTCCAAGTGAGGTCTCACAAGAGCAGAGTAGAGGGGCAGGATCACCTCCCTCGACCTGCTGGTCACGCTCCTTTTGATGCAGCCCAGGATACGGTTGGCTTTCTGGGCTGCGAGCGCACACTGCAGCCGGCTCATGTTCATTTTCTCATTGACCAACACCCCCAAGTCCTTCTGCACAGGGCTGTTCCGAATCTCTTCTCTGTCCAACCTGTAGCTGTGCCTGGGATTGCTCCAACCCAGCTGTAGGACCTTGCACTTGGCATGGTTAAACTTCATCAGGTTGGCATCAGCCCACCTCACAAGTGTGTCAAGGTCCCTCTGGATGCCATTCCTTCCCTCCAGCGTATCAACCAAACCACACAGCTTGGTGTCATCGGCAAACTTGCTAGGGGTGCACTCAATCCCACTGTCCATGCCAGTGACAAAGATGTTGAACGAGACCGATCCCAGCACCAATCCCTGAGGGTCACCACTCGTTACTGGTCTCCAGCTGGACATTGAGCCATTGAGCACTACTCTTTGTGTGCGGCCGTCCAGCCAGTTCTTTAGCCAGCGAGGGGTCCACCTATCAAATTGATGTCTCTCCAACTTAGAGAGGAGGATGTCATGTGGGACAGTGTTGAATGCTCTGCACAAGTCCAGGTAGATGACATCAACTGCTCTACCCCTGTCCATCAGTTCCATAGCCTCATCATAGAAGGCCACCAGATTGGTCAGGCAGGATTTCCCCTTAGTGAAGCCATGCTGGCTGTCACCAAGCACTTTGTTGTTTTTCATGTGCCTCGGCATGCCTTCCAGGAGAATCTGCTCCAAGATTTTGCCAGGCACAGAGGTGAGGCTGACTGCTCTGTAGTTCCCCGCTTCATCCATTTTCCCCTTCTTGAAAATGGGGTTATATTTCCCTTTTTCCAGTCATCGGGAACTTCACCTGACTGCCATGATTTTTCAAATATGATGGACAGTGGCTTAGCAACTTCATTTGCCAGCTCCTTCAGGACCCGCGGATGGATTTTATCAGGTCCCATGGACTTGTTGTATACGTTCAGGTTCCTAAGATGGTCTCGAACCAGATCCTCTCCTACAGTGAGCCTAGGGTCTTCATTCTCACTGTTCTTGCGTCTGCTTTCCAAGACTTGGGTGGTGCGGTCAGAGCATTTGCCGGTGAAGACTGAGGCAAAGAAGTCATTAAGAACCTCAGCCTTCTCCAAATCCAGGGTAGCCTGTTCTCCCGATAGGTTCTGGAGAGGGCCCATGTTGTCCCTAGCCTGTCTTTTATTTGCAGTGTACCTATAGAATCCCTGAAGAAGTACCTGTCAACACTAGTAGACACTGGTACCCTTGTTGGCGAGGCAATTCTGAAAAATCTATCTGCCAGTAATCTCCTGGTGAATAACCCTTCCTGGTTATAGCCAGAGGTGGTCACTTTATACTCAGGGGGTTGTTCTCTAAGCACACTGGGCATTTTTAAGTGATCGATTTTACTATCTTTGTCATCCTAACACTAATCACCTGAGGTTTTAAACTATTTAATGTAGACTCTATTCCCCAATGCATCTGTAGGTGTTTTTCTTTGACTGTTTGTGTCATTAATGGTACAGGTATTATTACCCGATTTTGTGGAGTTATAAACCAGCCTTGATAATTTGTAAATGCAATGCTCATTTAAGATCAACTTGACTATATTGGCATGACATTTGGTATTGAAATAAACTTTTCTGGAATTAATGCTAGGATGCCTTGTGGTGTAGCCTCTTTTGCCATTTTATCTGCCAGTTTGTTCCTCTGATGAACTGGTACAAATCTTTGCGGGTGTGCTCAACAATGCATAACAGCAACCTCCTTTGGGCTTTTTATCAGCTTTCAGGAGTTTTAAAATCTCTTCTTTGTGTTTTATTGATGATCATTGGGTTGATTACAACCCACTTTTCGTCCATACGTGTTCATGTGCATGTATTACACTGAACGCATATTGTGAATCAGTCCAGGTATCTACTCTTATCTTCTGTCATTTCCAATGCCCTTTGGAGAGCAATCAGTTCTGCTTTTTGGGCAGCTGTATTTACAGATGAGGGTTTAGCTTCAATTACCTCAGTAGCAGTTATGACAGCATACCCTGCTTTTTCTTTTCCTTCTTGAACAAAACCTACTGTCCGTGAAAAGTTCATATTCATGATTCTCCAATGGTTCATCGAGCAGGTCAGGACGACTTGAATATACTGTTCAATAGTCAGTAAACAATCAGGCTCACTGTCGCCGAAAGTCAGAATAAAACTCCTTAATACCAATGTAGCACTAAGAAGCAGGCATTATTTATTATGGCAAAGAGGAAGTTGCTCCACCAAATGTGCATGTCGATTCTCACAGGTTTCTTTTGTGTAAGAATTCATCTCATACATATACATTATAATTCCCAGGAATCTTATACCTAATTTCTTCCCAGAATTAACTGACGTAGTTTACCACCCACTAGAGCACATGCAGTAACTCTCTCTGGTGGTCCTGGGAGTCATTACTTCATCTCTCTTCACTTCCTCAGGTTATTCACAGGTCACACGGGCGATGATGATGTGATCCTTCATCTTTTTCTCGTTGTAGCAATCCTCCAAACCAGTGTCAGATGTCCTTCTCCACTGCCCGCAAGAGCCCTGTTATCTATGAACCACATGTATACATTGTAACGTTTCCATGGATGAATGGGCTACTTTCAGCTGAGTTTGCAAGCCTCAAGGCACTTAAACAATTGAGCATTGTAGGAGCGTTTTTACGTGAATTATCAGGGTGTGCTTCCAGTGGTGGAGACTGCTGCTGCTGCCGCCAGCTTTTTTCTCTTCCTCCACTGCAGGCCTGTAAAGCGAAGGCTGGGGGAAGGAGAGAGGGGGCCTCTGGGAGCAGCCCCACTGCGCTGGCCTCTCTTGCTGCAGCTGGAGCATCTCTTGGGAGGCTTTCACAGGCTTAGATCTGGCAAGGGCCTTGGCCCTCACTGTGAGCAATCGGCAGCTTTTCTTTTTCCTCCCACGGGAGCCTTTTCACAGAGGTGGAGCTGGTGAAACGCTTTTCTCAGCCCAGTCCCAGCTCAGCCGCTCAAGGGCCACCAAAGTGTCGGGACAAGGCCACAGCACTTGCAAGTAAGCTCAGCACTGGTTCTTGCTGCAAAGTCCTTGGGGGTGAACTCAGAGAGCTGCGCTGTGCCAGAAGCCTGGCAAAATGTCACAGGTGGCTGAAGAAATGCAGGCTGCCTTGCTCTTCACCCCAGAGAGGTGGTGCCTAGGACTCAGTGCTCACCCCCTGCAGGGAGCCAAAACACTCTTGGCTGAGCACCCTGGAGAAGAGACCTCAAGAGAGAGGCCTAGCTTTTCTCTGGTTTCTTTGCCCAGGGACGGTCTTCAGCCTTGTTTGCCATCTGGCAGGTACCCTTGCATCCCTGTGGAGACCTGCTGATCATGTGCATCTTCACTGTGTATGTACTACCTGTTTCTGCTGTTGGGCTTTTGGGGAGGTGGTAGCCTCGTGCTGCAGGGGTCAGGGTGCAGGGAGGGAGGGGGTGAGAATTGATCTGTGCTGCCAGCTGTGCTTCAAGCAGTGGGGACTGCTGCTGCTGCCTCCAGTTTCTTCCTCTTCCTCCACTGCAGGCTGCATCTTTGCTGCAAAGCAAAGATGGGGAAATGAATATGTATGTGCTACATGTTTCTGTGTTGGACAGGGGGAGAAAGGAGATGTCTGAGGGCGAGTTCAAGCAAAGGGGAGAGCCAAGCAGTGTTCCTCAGCCAGCTTCCCACTCTCATGAGCACTGCTTGTGTTGTAGCCATTCTTAGGGAGAGCCAAGAGGAAAGCCCCTGGGCAGTCTCACTGCCACACATTCGCCAGAGGCCCGGACTTTGGTCATGGTAGGACAAACTGCTGTGTAGCCAGATGCAGGGGTGCAGAGCCGAAAGTCTTGATTTGCTCAACCTCCTTACTTTCTGGGAGTAGTGAGTCCTGGAGTTCTTCTTTTGGGGAATTGCTGCTGGCAGTTTTGACAGGCGTGGACAGAAAGTGTTCCTCCTGGGAGCTTCTCTGGCAGCTGTCTGTCAGCAGCAGGCTTCCAAAACAGTGTCTTTCCTGCCTGGAAGTGGTAATCCAGGTGGTTTGCTCAAAACCTGGCTCACTGACAGACGTAGGACACCCTCCTTTTTCAGGCAAAAGATGGCCGTGCACAAGAAGAGGTACTTGAAATTTGTTGTCTTCTTGCTTCCGGTGGTTCTTGGTGAGTCTGCATGAGCAAACATTTGAGAGTAACAGCCTGGTTGTGCTGGATGCCAGCTTTTCTTTTTGGCCCATATGTGTGGACACTCACATGATCCAAGTGCTTCTGGAGTACGTCCTTGACGAGGACTTGCTTTTCAACTACCAGTAGGACTGGTAGCCTCCAGCCATGCTGCTGCACTGGCCACAGGAGCAAAGGGCTTGCTTAGTCTGCAAGCCTGAGAGAGAAGGGAGGGTGTATTTCCAAGCCTGAACTGGGGGATTCCCAGAGGGGCCATGCAAGGTGACTGATGCCCCTCCTGATACCTCTCCTGGCTGATGCAGCCTGGTCTCGGGGCTCACAGAAGCAGTAAGGGGAAATGGGGAATAGCTCTGGGTCACCTAGCACACCTGAAGATCATGGCTACACAATGCCCTGAAACCTGTGGTGATGGCTTCTGGTCAGAGGCATGTCCCCTTTCTGCGCCCCATGTTCCCCACCTCCACAGCTTACCTGCTGCCTGATCCACAAGGCAACCAGGAGGAGACCACAGCACTGCAGCGATCACTAGCAACCCAGGTCAAGTAACTGTCTCTTGGTGATGTGAATTGCAGCTGGTGTTTACTCTGGGACCTCACTGCCAGTGTGGACAATGCGGGCAAAGGCACAGAAAGAGGTTGGTGACTCTTTGGGACAGGCAGCTCCTGCAAGGGAGCATTGATGACAGCGGCTGGCTAAATCATGAGCTTTTCTGTATCCACACAGAGTGACCCATAGAAGCAGTAGCTTTTTGCTGGGGCTTCCTAGGGAAGCCTTTCCTGAGAAGCCCCAGCAGCTCTGGTGGTGGATACTCTAATGGAGCGATTTTCCCTTTCAGGATCTGACATGGGCATCTGCAGCAGAAAAAAAGATGCTGAGGTAAGAGATGTTTCCTGAGCTGGAACTGGGTCTGTGCAGAAGCATCAGCCAACCTGTGGTGGTTTAAGCCCAGACGGTAACTCAGAATCATGAAGCCGCTCGCTCACTCCCCCTCTTCTTCCTCCTCCTGCTCCCAGAGGGATGGGGAGGAGAATCGAAAGAATGTAACTCCCACGGGTTGAGATAAGTACAGTCCGGTAACTAAGCAATAACACAAATCACTGCTGCTACCACCAATAATAATGATAAGGGAAATAACAGGGGAAGAGAATACAACCACTCACCACCCGTCGACTGATACCCAGCCCGACCCGAGCAGCGATCTGCCCTTCCAGGTAACTCCCCCCACTTTATATACTGGGCATGATGTGCTGTGTTATGGAATACCTCTTTGGCTAGTTTGGGCCAGGTGTCCTGTCTCTGCTTCCTTCTGGCTTCCCCTCTTCCCTGGCAGAGCATGAGACTCAGAAAGTCCTTGGTCAGAGTAAACATTACTGAGCAGCAACTGAAACCATAGGTGTTATCAGTGCTGTTCCCAGGCTGAAAGTCAAAAACACAGCACTGCACCAGCTACTAAGAAGGAGAAAAATGACTGCTACTGCTGAACCCAGGACTATCTTGTGCTACCTGCACCCATTTTCCTAACAGCCATGGCTCCTGTGCTTCCCTCTGGCCATTGCCTTTCTCTCAGCCTGGGGAGGAGGGGAATCATTCACAAAGCAGAAAGCCCCTGTGTCTCTGCTCCTTGCTGAGCTCAGACGCTCCCAAGAGAATGGGCTGCTCTCTGACAACATCTGCTTTCCTGTTCCTGCAGGAATTTGCACACCTTTTTGACAGAGCACACCCAAAATTTACATCTTCTGCTGGAGGAGGTGGCTCAGCTGGGGGTGGAGATAAGCAGTTTGAAGAAGGTAACCCTGCATTTTGGAGGCTTGGCTGAGCAGAAGCACTAAGGAAGCACTACTTGGGATTAGTGGCGGGCTCAGCCTACTGACCGCAGCAAGCCAGCCTTTGCCAGGGGCTTGCTGCGTGAGCTTTGGCACTGCCCAGGCTCTTCTCTGGGCCCAGGTTAACGGGTGCTTCAGGCAGCGGGGGTTTTCCAACATCCTTCCCTTGGCACAGGCACCTCTGGCTACTCTGGCTGGGCCCTGAGCAACCGTGAGACCCAGGCCCACTCCCATGGCCAGCCATCATGGACATGGCCTGAGCATGGAAGGTGGTAACAAGAGAGTGAGGAACCCATGGTCATGGCCACAGATATTGTGCTCGTGGCTCACGTTAGCTGCAGTCTCTCAGCTTACTGGACAAGACTTGCCTTGTGTTTCTGACACTGACCCTTTGCCTTTCCGGGTGCTGGTAGCCACACTGAACTGCCTGCTGATGTGCTCATTTTCTGTGCTTGTTTGTGTCTTTCCCAGGAGAGGCAGGAGTTGAACCAGGCAGCGCTGGAGCTGGCTTCGGAAATCTATGTCGGAAGATCTGACTGGGCCCTGAAAAGTTCTGGTATGGACACAGAAGCCCATTCTCCTTGCCATGCACTTGTTTGTAGCACTCCCCAAAGGAGGATGTCCTCCAGGCGCTGCTCTCCAAAGCAGGGGAGCTGAAAGTAGGGGAGCTTCATGAGGTCCGAGAGCAAGTCTGTGGCAGGGGCCCTCTTGGTCCCGCCTCCTGGTCCCACCTCTACGCAGGTGCCTCTGGCACTGTCCCACACACATTCCAGGGCTGATGGAGTGGCTCCCTTCCTCATCAAAGCATTTGGAAAGGGAATGGGTGGGTCATCGTTTATTGCCCACACAGCAAGCCCTCAGCTTTGGTCTGCTGTCATTCACTAGCACCCTCAGACCTTCTACTTGCAGCGCTGAGAGGAGCAAACACCAGGCATATGGCTGCTGTCGTCCTGCGCAGCATGGAGATGAGGATGAGGACTGACAGACATGGAGCTGTCCAGCGGCATCAAAAGGAGTGTCTGAGTACAGCGTCCTCCTAGTCTGTGGCCTCTTGCAGTCACCTGCTCTCCCTTCCTTACAGGTGCCACCATTGACATGCAGAGAACTTCGAAGACATATGACTGCAAAGAGAATTGGGTCTGCAGGATTTTATGGTTCTTCCGCACTCCCAACCCTCCTGATACGATTTTGCAGGTGTTGTAGCAGAAATCACCAGTGCATGTTTCCGTCCTGTGAAGCTGGGGACTGACCTTAGGGGCTGGGCTCTCAGTCCAGTGGTAATGCTCAAGCCCACAGTGCTGATCTGTTGCCTGAAACCAAAGCTCAAACTCAGGGCTGGGCTTGATTGAAAGCAGTGGCTTCCCTCAGGTGGGGAACATAGCTCAACTGCTGCATCTTGCCCACAGTTCTCTGTCACAGCTGGGTGAAAGACTTTCTCCCTGGTGACCCCATTTCCTTACTCACCCCTAACAGTACCTTTTTGGGGTGGGAGGCAGGGGGTCCTCTGCATAGCCACCGGGCAGAGAGGTGTATCAGTAAGGCCCTGACTAGAATGGCTTAGTAACAGGTATTCTCCTCTTTCCATAATACTGAGATGCTGATGCTTCTGTCCATTTCCTCACACGTGCCTCATTTTCAAGCTGGAATAGACCCCACAGACACACCAGCACCTGTGCTTCAAGCTACATGAGCAGTTGTGTTGAACTGAACATGGGCTCACATTTCATTGCTCTCACATTCTGATTGCAGCCAGATGTTTCCCCAGAAAACTGCTGGCCTTTACAAGGGCACCAGGGCCAGGTGGTCATCAGGTTGCCAGCACGAGTCCATCTGACTGCTGTCAGTGTGCAGCACATCTACAGAGAAGTCTCTCCATCTGGGACCGTCACCAGTGCCCCCCGAGACATCGCTGTCTTTGTAAGTCTCTGCTGGGTGTGCCTGGCTGGTATGTGGCCCTGGGGGAAAGCTGTGACTGGAACTTGCTTGCTTTGTGCATCCTTGGAGGTTCGTGTCCTGCTTTCTCCTAAGCCCTGCAGTGCCCTTGCAGGATACTTCATGGGGTCTGGAGGTTCCATCCCTCTCAAGACTCATTCTGGTGAGAGCACCTCAGGGTTCTTGAATAAAACACATGGTGGTGACAGTGCTTCACTACTGCTAGAGCCCCAGGAGAGGTTGCGTAGATAATAGCCCATGCTGTATGTGCTGATCCAGCACATACAAACATCCTCTTTGTTGGGACAAGTCTGAGCTTCTCTCCTTCCTCCTTGTGCTTTGCCCTTGAGGGAGTGAATGCAGACAGAGAAGAGGAAACACTCCTTGGGATGTTCGTGTACAACGTGGAAAAAGAGGCCATTCAAACCTTCCCTCTGAAGGTACGGTCCATGCACGAAGGCAAGATGCCCAGGAGAAAGCCAGGAGTGCCTGCAAGTCCATGGCAGGAAGAGCATGAATGCTCTCTCCCCTGGCGCAGGGGCCCGAACCACTGCCAAGGCGGCCAGGTGGAGTTGGGAGGACTGAGTAGCATGCAGTGGTGGTAGCAGCAGCAGGTTTGCAAGGGCAGGGTTGTTCCTGTGGGAACTTAAGTCCTGAGAGACCCCTGGCTGCAGCTGCTGCCTTCAGCAGAGCCAGCTGCACACATGGCCTCTCCACCAAAGCAACATCTTCATGACAAGAGAAATAAGGCATGCCTGGTGGGGGAAGCTGCCGGGCAGCATTGTCACTCCACCCTGTGGCCTGCTGACAGGCTGGACAGTGTCCTTTCTTCCCAGCACAACACATCCCTTTTCTCCTGGTGCCCTCATGCCTGCCTGAAGGAAGGAAGGCCGAGAGGATAGCGGGAGCTTAATGGGGTTTCACACCAACTGTCTCACGCATAGGAGGACCTCCCCGGCCTCTCTGTCAGCACAGAGCAGGCTGCAGAGGGAAAGGGGCAAAGGGAAGGGAGGCACAGTCCCCAGCATGCCAGGTTGCAGAGGGTGCCTTCTCCCTTCCCATGCCTCCAGTCTCTGCAGGAGCCCTGCTACCAGCAGTGAGACTCAAATGCTTAGAGCCACTCCTACCCACTTTTGGAAGCTTGTTCCTGAGCAGGAGCAGGGCTGGCAGGGGGAGAAATGTCAATTGCACTGTCACACTTAACGCCTCAGTTTCCTTGTCGCTGTCTTCACAGGACACACACAGAGCCTTTTCACACATCAAACTCATTGTGGAGAGCAACTGGGGAAACACAGCCTACACCTGCATTTATCGAGTGCAGGTTCATGGGAAGATGGCAAAACCAGAAAACCTCAACTGAAACCAGACAAGAAAAAGAACATAAATAAAAAAGAGGAATGGGGGAGAAGGGATTGTCAGATCAGAGTGGTGTAGAAGATCTGTCTCCAACGTAGGGTGTGCAGAAAGGTTCATTGGGGAATGGGTTGGAGCGTCGCTGACATGGCTACAGGGCAGCCTGCAGGCAGCAGATGTTGGTCACCAACAGTCCTTGGGACAGCTCCTTGGGGCTGCCAGGGGCTTGTGAGCTCTCCCTTTTAATTTCCCAGTAGTGGGGCTGGAGAAGTGTCAGATACCCCACTGCACCATCAAAGGGGTGTGTGTGATGGCTGCCTTCACCCGGGGATGATTTCAGGGGTATGCAGCCAGGTGTGCAGCCAGGGGTACCCAGGGCTGTCCTTCCAAGCAGGATCGCTGCACCACAGGGGACTGTGTTGGAGCAGTCAGGGTGAATTCATTTGCTCCCAAGGGCCAAAAGGGAGTAGAGGGGACAGATTCCCCATGCCATCTGGCACGAAGCCCAATCTCTCTCAGCCACTTGTGGTTAAAAGAACATCTCCGCTTGCTGGAAGATCAGGATCTGCCATTTCCTAGGGATCCACAAAGCAGTTGTGATGAGACCTGAGAGGTGGGGAGGATCAGAGATGTTTCCCCTCACCTCTTCCCAAACTTCCCCCCCTTGCACCCCCAGCCTCATTGCTTTCCAGGTTTATCTGGGATGTCCAACCATGCAAGGACAACCTTGGTGGAGATGGACACATAGGACACTCCAGGGAATTTGGGTACCCAAGGAGAGGAGACTGGGGAGTGTCAAGGGGGGGGGGGGTGTTTGGGAAGTCCAGCTGAGGTGATTGGTAGGCACTGAAGGAAAAGAACTGAAGTAGATCCAAGTTAAGGGGCCTGGGAATTTAGACTATGGACCAGACAAAATAACATGCATAGATCTGGGAAGAACTGAAAGGTCATGGAGAGAGAGCAAGGAGGATTTCTTTATGGACACGTAACCATAGACGTGGTGGAGGCCCCTCCATGAGTTTAGGATGTGCCTTCCCAGGCATGGGACGGATGTGACCATTCACTGTGAACCTGGGCTCCAGGAAGAGAAAGACTTATGGCAGGAAGGAGAAGGACGAGTGGGATTGGGTAGCCCCTTGCTCGGTCAGGGAGAGGCAAAGACAAGAGGTTTGATTCCCAACATTGCAGCTTTCTTCTGCAGGATTGATGATATCAGCTTGCTAAGAAATCCTACCCCAGTCTCCCCAGAGCTCCCTAGATGTCTCTGGAGGGGCATTTCCAGGCTCTCTGGGATCCCATTACCCCCGACTGGCACCTAAGGGGCCATCTGGGCACTTGCCACATGGTCCAAATTCAACAGTCAAAGAGGTATGAGTAACTGGAGAGAGAGAAGAGGGCAATGGGACGAGAGTTAGGGACCCAGGACTCCAGAGACGGATCCGCACCTTATGCTGGGACCCAGATGTCCATGAGAGCAAAGAACAGCCGTAGTCATTGGGACTTCCTGCAGCCTAGACCAACCCCCAGCCTTAATCATTAATAATGTTTAATAGTTTGGGCTCACCTGTACATCTGATTTGGTGTACCAGATGGTGAGGAGCAGAGCCAAGTTGAACACTGTGGTCTTCATCTTCCTTCTTTGATTGACTATGTTTATTAATTGGTTGTGAAGATGTTAGTGATCAGTTGATTCACGCCTTACCTGAACATTTGAAGGTTACATGAACCCTGTGTAAAACCACATTTGGGTGCCCCAGGTTAGCTGAAACACCTTATGTGCATGAATAAATATTTGTTCTTGTAATCCTGTACTTTGTGTGCTGACCTCTCGCCTCGGGCAGTGTGAATTTTTGTGACACCACCACTGTCATTGTCAACCTAAGCCAGTGCTGTCACTGAGCAAGATATGGCCATTCAGAGTGGAAACAATGAATTGTCTGCTTGTCCCCAAGCAGCCACTTGGAGCTAATTGCAGGAACAGAGCTCCCCTGGCTGTAGGAAGGATGTTTGTCCCCACAGCATCTCTGATAAGCCACGTTTGCCCAGGGCCCACAGGACAAGGAGCCTGTTGAGGGAACTTGGAAAGAGCCTGATCCAGGTGGGCTGTGGCAGTTGAAGGATCCGGGATGCCTAGTACTGGGGAGGTTTCCTTCCCTGCCTATCCTGGGCAGCATCCTCTGACCAGTGTGGAGTAGGGGCAGCCATGGGAGCCTGGGAACTGGCCAAGCCTGGAACTGTTCATGCCTGTTTTCAAGCGCTACAACCTCATCGTGCGCAAGAATCAACTGCAATTGCAATAGAGCCTTAAAGCATGGTTGTCAACCTGCCTTCTTTCCATGAGACAAGCAAAATGCTGTCCACATGCCATTGCTAGAAGGAAAGGAGAGCAACGCTGAGAGCACTCTCATAGTCTTGGCCAACCCTGGGCAATTTCCACATCAGGACAAAGATCTGTTTCTCTTGCATGTTTCTGAAAGGTAACCATTGAAGCATGTCAGGTTTCTATCTCCAGCCCCATTCATCTCTCCTCACCAAGACAGCTTGGCTGAGGTGTCCTACCAGGCATGGGGACAAAGGCTGCTGCTCCCAAAGAATCACTCCAACCCCCCATCCCTTTTGGGGTGGCCTATCAACCAGTCTCTTGAGGGAGCAGAACATCAGAAGTGTTCATGTGCAACTATCAGCAAACCCACCAACCGCTCTGAGCAGTGGCAGCACTGAACTGAGTGGCCATACTGAGGCCCTCTGAGGCCAGCATCAGGAGAGCGGAGCCGTGAATGCCAAGCTGTTGTCTTATTCTTTAGACTCTTCCTCTCCTGAAGTGTCACAGTCTTTCCATACACCAAGCAGAAGCCTCAGCACTTGCTCCCTCTAAAATAGCTGAAATTATCCACTGTGAGGATAATTCTACAAGGCTGGTGGGGAAAACCTGACTTGGATCTTGAAGCCCATGGGATATTTCAGGGGGAGCAAGAGGTCACCTGGTTTGTCTCCATTATGATACAAACTCCTGTTGTAGCTTCAAATGAAGCCTGCCTAGTTTGATCCAGATGGAAAGACATGAACAAAGAAGCACTGTGTGTGGCTGAGAGCTGAAAATGGCTGGGATTCTCTAGTGAAACACGAAAGGTAATTTCTGAAGATTACCCATTACATGATGAGTGCTTGTTCTTTACAGAAGACTTGGTATAGACAAGAGGACTGTTGTTGGACAGTTCTGAGAAGACATCAAGCACTTCTGAATATTTGCTTTGGAGATTGTTTAAAGGAGAGGCAGTCAACTGGAAAATTGTTTTGCCTTGTGCATTAGTTGCTGAGCCACAAAGTGCTGAATAATTAGCATTTCAGGGGGCTATGACACAGCTGTGAAGTCGTTGTTTAAGGCATTGCATGCATGTAAGTAGTTAAGCGCAGTGGGCAGTGCAGCCCACCCAGCCACTTGCTCAGTCCTTGCAGTGAGCTCAATTCTTCCTCTATCTCCCCATCCCCTCCATTCCCCCTTTACTCACCTAGCATCTGCAGGTTTCCCTATCCCTTCCCACTTCATTTCTTCCCTCTCCCCATCCCTTCATCCCTCCGTCCCTTACCTTTTCACCCTTCCTGAGTCACTCACTCACCAATATCCATAAATATCAGCGGGAGCACCACAAATGGACCAGCAATGATTTTATCATCAGTAAATTGGCCCGAGTCTTTCTGTACCTCGGACCTGCTATATGGGTGCCTTCTCAGCAGTATCAGAGCATACAGGTGAAGTCTACTATGCAGGAGCTGATGTGCCTCCTTCTACAGCTTCATGCCCAACTGGGACATCACCTGCAAGGACCTGTAATTTAGGGAGCTGGAGGATACTGATTACCACCTCAGTCAACACCTCTAGGGACTGTGAGAGCCATCTGGGGGATAATGGTCCTAAATGTGAGAAGAGTGAGAGGCAGGGAGCCACCAGATAGTGTCTAAATGACTTGGAGGGCGGAGAGATGTGGGGCTCCTGGCCTGGCTGGCGGTTACCTGTGGTCACTTCCGATTTTCAGCTGCCTCTAGAGAACAATAGATAGGCGACAACTTCCAGCAGGGCACAGAGGTCCTCTGTCCCCAGGGTTTCAGTCGCCCCACGCCTGCCAGCAACTCCTATTGCCACAGTGCCGCCCCCACTGTCATCCCATACACCCTGAGTGCGATCTCAGCATCATCTGAACCCCCCTGAACCCCAGTGCTCCCAGTACTCCCTCAGTCCATCCACCTGCCCCTGTGCCCTCCCACACCACTCCCTGGTTCCCTTTATCTGCTTCAGTGGTCCCAGTTCTGCTTCCTTTCTCTCCCCCACCATCCCAGTGCCACTTCTTTGTTCCCTCCTCCTACCCCAGTGCTCCCAGTGCACTCTCTCATTCACCCAGCCCACCCCTGTGCTCCCAGTTCTGCCCGCTCATTCACCCAGTCTGCACCAGTTCTCCTGTTTTCTAATTCCCCGCATCTTCCCTAGTGCTGCACGGGGAAGGCGGAAATGGAGGGGCTCAGCCACCTGGCGGTGGTGAAGGGGGACAGACAGAGAAGGGTTAGATGAGTTGTACCTATTCACATGCCCCTTACAATGCCCTAAAGGGCAACTCCTTTGGCTGCTTTTTTGTGGTTTTGTGGTTTGTTGCTCTTTTGGGGGTGTTCTTCTCAGAAGGTGATGAGCAACTGCAGTTGATCCTGGAGCTTCCTGGAATTTGTACTTTCCTGGTGACCGCCTGAAACGTGTTCAGAAGCATAGCCCATGCCATTTCACAGGGAAAAGAGAGTGATTTCTCAATGCCTGTGCGTTCCATGGCCCAAGTCATAGCTCCATGTGGGATTGCCGGCAATAGGAATGATGAAGGTTAACCTGTTTCTGCCGTTTGGTCTGTGGCTTTCCCTCTGTGAGCCTGAGGGTTAGAGGAATAGGGAGGCTCAAAGCACAGGCTGGATGTGGAATCATCCTAAAGGCCACATCCAGGCTGCATAAAGCAGCTCCACTGCTCTGTGGGATTGTGTGGGGTTTTGTTTCTAAGCAAACAGTAGTGCTCCACCTGCCCTTAGGGTCTTTTCCCAAATTTTTACTATTGTAATATATTATATGTTAGTTAAACATCACCATTCTGTAATTCCATTGTGTGGCAGACTTCTGTATAAAAGCAACAGGAATGGCCAAGTAAAACACTTTTGACACTAAAAGGGAGATGTGCACTAAACCGATTGCCAATTCCCTCTGGAACACCAGGGCCATCTTCGCAGGATGTGCTGCCCACGTCTTTCTCTTTCTCTCCCCAAACACAGCTGAGTTTTATTTTCTCACCATCATGCCCTACAACCACTGTGTGTCCATCTGTCAGCCCCCGCATGACGGGACGCTCCTGGGCAGCAGAGCTTGCGTCCACAATGGCAGCAGCTGCCTGGGCCTTCTCTGCTGCACACTGTGGGACTTTGTCACTTCCCTCTGCCAAGGCAATGCCCAAGGGACCAAGGCTGGGGGAGCAGAGTGGGTTCCTGTCCCCTCTCTGCCTGTTCTGGGAAGGTTCTGCCACTGTCCAGAAGCTCTGGGAGAGCCTGGGATCCCTTCCCTAAGGCCATGTGTGAGGAGATCAGCTACAGCTCAGTGTGGGAGAAGCAGGCAAGGTTCAGTTGCCCATGTTCAGTGGGTCCCCTCCATGGTGCACGTCTGCCAGGCTTTTTCCCCTTACTCCCCCACCCATGGCTGACCCCCCGCGCTGGGGTCTTGCGAGGAGAGCAGCAAGGTCCTGGGCCCAAGAGAGGAGCTTCCTCTCACCAGTTCTTCCTGTCCAAGCCAGGGACAGCCCCTCTCTGTGTGCTCCTGCATGCTGCGTGACACCTGAGGGTTGAGGGAAGGTCCTGTCCCAGGGCAGCTCTGGGAGCTCCTTTGAGACAGGGCTTCTTCCAGGGGAGCAGGGTGATTCCTAAGTCCTCCTCCCACTCAGCCTTTTCTCTGTGGGTCCCCCCAGCAGTGAGCACAAGCTTGGTCAGCAGAGCGCATCCCGTAACATCTCCAGGCTCCTACTCAGAGAGGTCCCTGACTTGTCAGATTCTATGATTCTTTCAGACTGGAATTCGTGATTCTCTCTCCTTAAATGTTGGTGTGTTGAGGGACTTGTCTGTGGTATTTAGCCCGTGACAATGGTCATGCAGAGCATCTGCATTTCTGGCTACACCCTTCAGAGAAGCCACCCGTGTGCACTGCAAAGAGGAGTGTTCAGATGGGCTGTGTCCTTGGGGAAAAGCCTGTTCCTGCAGGACAAACAGCCCTGGGAGAGAGCGTGTAGGGAAGGGCGATGCTGCATTCACAGGCCAGTGTTTAGCTCCAGTCAAGTGACACGATGCTGTCAGAGCTCTGTGCCTTGCTCACGCTGCTCCTCTCCCTTCACCCTCACCTTGCAGGGTTTTGGCTGAGGCACAGACGTGGAATGAAGAGAGCCAATCATCCTCAGGCATGCACAACCCCTCGCACTGCAGCTGAAGGCAAGAGACCAGCTCTTGGGCAGCGTTTTTTATTGGACTCGTATTGAAAGAAGTAGAGGAGCCATGTAGAGTGAATGTCGGAGGCCAAAAGAGAGAGCAGGTGCCTGTGGCTTTATCAGCATCACCTGAAAGGGGAAAAGGGAGGAAAACAAGGTGCCCACAGCGCCTTGTTCGCCAGAAGACCTGTCTGCAGCGCAGGCATCTGGCTTAACGAGTTGCTCTACGTGCATTTGTCCGTTGCTGTGTGCACGCCTGGGCACCTTTAACTGAAGTCTCCCTGTCACAGTGGCAGGCCTGATGGAAAACTCCCATGTTATCAGGACATTGCTAGTGGTCTGCTGCTGTTACCAACTGACATTTCTTCCCTTTTTGGTGAGGAAGGTAAAGGCAAGAGAGACAAAGCTAAGGGGCAGATAAAATGCACCCCTCAAGGGGTTTTAGAAGGCCTCCCAAAGGAAAGATCTAGGCTCTGATGCAAACCAGAGTGACGTGCCCGCTCCATGTGACAGGGTAAGCTCATGGCTGGAGCTGAGCTGGCACTGGAATTGGTTCCAAGTCCAGAGCCCTCCGAGCTGCAACCAGGCACTGCTGGATGTCCCTGCTCTACCCGCTGATCCCCAGTGTGTGAGAAAGGTCTGATCCAGGGTCTGCTTATGCCTTCTGAACAGCTCGTGATGCGTGAGCGCACGTCAGCATTGAATAGCTGAGCTAGTGAAAGGCAAAGATGTGTTCCTTGGCCTCCCTCTGCTCAGCTTTGGGCCAAGGCAGGGGAGCAGGCCTGCTATCCTGTGGCTGGTCACGCCACTAAGGTGGCGGCCGTGTGTTCTCAGAAGCCCCAGCAGAAGGTGGGGATGCTCAAGGGCTGGTAGTTGCAAAGCAGAGGAGGAGGGGCAGGCAGGCTGCCTTACCTTTCCCAGGCAGTAGTCCTGGTTTTGGCTGGGATAGAGTTAATTCTCTTCCCTGTAGCTGGTGCAATGCTCTGGGTTGCTTTAGTCTGAGAACAGTGCTGGTAACACACCAATGGTTTAGTTGTTGCTCAGTAGCACTTACCCTGATCAAGGACTTTTCAGTCTCTCGTGCTCTGCCAGTGAGGAGGGGCACAAGAAGCCAGGAGGAAGCACAGACAGGACACCTGACCTGAACTAGCCACAGAGGTATTCCATACTACAGCATGTCATGACCAGTATAGAAACTGGGGCAGTTGGACAGAAAGGACCATTTGATGCTGGATCAGGCTCGGTATTGGTCAGCGGGTGCTGAGCAATAGTATTGGGCAACGCTTGTGTTTTCTGGATTTTCATTTCTCTTTTTCTGTTGCTTCCCAGTATCATTATCATTTCTGTTATTGTTGGTATTATTTATATTATCACTATATTTTACTCACTTTCAATTATCAAACTGTTCTTATCTCCACCTGCAGGTTTTGCATTCTTCCGATTCCCCTCCCGACCCCACCCAGGCAGTGGGCGAGCGACTGCCTGGTGCTTAGTTACCAGCTGGGTTTAAGCCAGGACAGAGGGACACTCCAGTGTGCCCTCATCTGCCCTTACCTGGGCCACACGGTGTGTGGGAAGGGAATCTTCTTTACACAGACACCACAGGAGCCTACACTCCCTCAGCCACTCTGCTCACTGTGGTGATGCAGCCAGAGAGGATGCAGGCATGCGGCCGCTGGCAGAGCAGAGGGAACACAGACACAGAGTGCAGCTTTGCTGAAGGGGTTTATTGATCATGAGAGGGAAATGGCCCCAGGGGATCAGGTGGGGTCCTCCAGGGATGACCATCTCCTCATGCCACTGGAGGGGGACGCGAAAAGGATGTCACCACCACTTCCGGTCCTGAAAGACAGAGCCCCAAATGAGACAACCCCCTGCACTGTATGCTGGGACATGAGAGGGGCCTTGTCCCCAGCGTCTCTCTCTGCAGAGACCTGGGGAAGCAGAAGGGAATTGGAGAGCCCAATATGCCTGGGATAGGGCTTGGCTCGTGTGAGGTCCATAGGGCACCCAGAGTCCCTTACCCCAGGATGCCTTGAAACCTCCCAGAGCCCTGCCCAGCCCTCACGGTGATCCTGGGGGTCTGTATGGCACCAGAGCCCTTGCCTGGCCTGCACGGTGATCCCCTGGGTCTGCTGAGCCCCGCTGGGCGCAAGGGAAGGCAGCTCTGTCCAGCTTGCCCCAGCACATGGGTCATGGACAGTCCCCTCTGTTTCCCTCTTCCATACCCAAGCTCTGGCCACCCCTGAGGGCTCAGGGTTTTCCTGGATCTCAGAATCCCTTGGGGGGCTGGATATGCCCTGATGCTGCTCACCTAGACATGGAGACCTGCAGCCAGGCGTTTCAGGCGGAGAAGCACCTTGAGAGGAATCTGCGGAGAAAGGGAGGGTTAGGGACACGCTTGGGTGCACTGGGGTGTACTGGCAGGCAGGGAAAAGCAGCGAGCAACGGGGTCCTTGGAGAAGGTGCTTTCAGGAAGAAATGGGGTACATGAATTTGCATGGTGGTACACAGAAAGCAGTGGGGGTCCTGGGGAAGGGGCCCACTTGGGTGCATGGCCGTGTATTGGGGCATCCTGGGGTGCTTTGGGTTGTAATGGGATGGATGGGAGAGCAAGGGTGACCCAGGGGAAGGGGGCCTCCCTGGAAAAACACTGGGGTGTGGGGCTGCTCTCGAGGGTTGTAGTGGGGTGCACTGGGGTGCACGGGGGCACGCTGGGATGTCCTGGAGTGTTGTGACCATGAGAGGGGAGCATATGGGGACAGCAGAACTCATGATACCTACCTCAGGCCTCTCCAGTTCCTCTAGTTCATGTTCCACCTGTAGAGAGACCACAAAACCTCACTGGTCACTGGTATGTCCCCAGTACCAGCAAAGGACAAGCAAGGGAAGGGAGGCGCAAACTGCCGTCTGGTTCCCCAGACTGGTTGCCCTGTAAGTCCACCCAGCACTTACCTCCAGGTCAGGGTCTCCACTTTCTTTTGAGACTGTCTGGGAAAGAGAACAAAGAGCTTGTCTGGATTGGACCTTGGTGGGGCTTTGTGTGGGCCACAGGTGTCCTCAGCCTCCCCAGGCCCATGGCTTCCCTCTGGTCTGAGCAGGAAGATCCCTTCTGCTCCCCACACCCCATTGCTCCAAGTTTCACTTGGGATACCTGTTCATGCAGTGACCAGGGGTGGGGACAGAGGTAAAGACAGCCTGGGGAATTAGGGGTCTCCAAAGGGGATGGGGTGACTGGAACCCAAAGATAGGGCACTGGCGTGAATTAACCAGGCTGCTGGCGTTGAAGGGACAGGACTGTGTGGGATGCTAATGTGGGGTATAGGAATTCAAGTGTAGAGGATATGGGGACTTCAAGCGTGGTGGTGCTAGAGGCAGAAGGACAACTGCAGAGGACCAAAGTGAGGGGATTGCGAGAGTGTTTGGGAGTTGGAGTACAAGGAAGGGGTTTTGGGGACATTACCACAGTGGACAGGATGAAAGGCAAAGGACTGAGGGGGGAGATGACCCAAAGGCATTGGGAACGATCAAAGGGAGGGCATCTGTGGACCCTAGGTAGGACACAGAGGAGATCCCAGGGAGGAGATGTCTGAGGGGACCAAAAGGGTGAAGGGGCCCAAAAGGCAGGGGTGTGGGGGCACCGAGACAAGAAACGGGTCAGGGCCATCCTAGGGAGTAGATAGGCCCAACCATTCAGTGAAGAAGCTGGGCTCCGGGTATCAGGAGCTATACTGCGGGGAAGCTTGGGAACAGACAGAACTGTGGAAGGCAGAAAGCTGCATTGCCTGGGGCTTCTCTCCTTCCCCTTGCTCAGGAAAGGGAGAAGCCAACTCAAGGGGTTTCATGCTCACCACTATGATTTTATCCTGCAGGGGAGCTGATGTCTTGCAGCCAAGACCTCTTCCCAGCCTTGAGCCCCTCCATGGGGCACTGAGGACTCACCTGAGCATCTGCTGGGGTGCACAGCAGGATGGTGAAGAGCAGGGCCATGCTGAGCACTGCGACCTTCATGTTTCTCTGAGGTGTGGTGAGTCCTGCATGAGGCTGGAGAAGGTGAGGGGCAGATTTATCCCTCCCCAGGACTCCTCCTTGCCCTCCCCGAGAGCCCCCAGGGCAAAGCCAGACTTGGCAGAGACGCCAGTCCTGGCAGCAAGCCCAGCCTAGGCACGGAGTCACCCCTGCCTCCAGCACGGCTTCAGCCACCTTCCCCGGCATCCGTCCAGCTCCCTGCACAGGGCAGCTGGACATGCAAATGCCCAGGCATCTGGGAGTGGTGAAGGGGAACAGTCGAAGGACCCCTGACAGCCAGACATCCTATGGTGTCTGCCCACTGCTCCAACACAAAAGCGTCCTCCAGCAGCCCCCCAAAGCCAGATCCCCCTATCTCCCAGTGCCCTTTGCCTCCCAGCACTACCATCTCCCAGTGCCACCCGCCTCCCAAGACTGTCTTTCGCCACAGGACTCCCCCAGGGATGATGCCAGCCTCAGACCAGGGCTCTCTAAGCAGAACTGTCTCTGCCCCCTCTCCACCCCTTGGGTAAACAGGGGCTGGGAATGACCACTCTTCCTGGGGCATGAAGGATCCCGGGATTAGGGAACACTGGGGGGTGGGAGGACAGCTGCGGTGTACTGGCAGGTGGGGATAATGCTGGGTGACTGGGATCTTCAGTCACAGGAGGCAGTGGGGAGGACTGATGAATGCTCTTGCTGACAGGTTCCTGTGCCACAGGGCCTGGGCAAATACAGTTTATCAGCTGCACACATAGAGAGGAGGGATGACAAGAACAAACATCCCTCCTGTTGCCATGGGAGCTCTGTTGTCTCTGCAATTATCTCCAAGTGGCTGCCTGAGGACAAGCGCCCACTTCTGCGTGTCCCTCGGAATGGCCACATCCTGCTTGGGGACAGAGCTGGCCTGGCCAAGGATGAGGGCATTGAAGGGACATCCCTTGGAGACCAGTGTCTGAGTGCCATCCAGGGACATGGCTGGAGCCAGAGCTTTGTTGGGGACAGAGTCATTGGGACCCACCATCTGGAGGCAGCTCTACAGAGTGGGACTCTGGTGATCTGGATGGTGGTCCCAGGCAGTGGCAGGCTGATGGCCAGGGCAGGTGATATTCTGCTCTGTTCTCTGCACTGGGGAGGCCAAGGCTGGGAAATGGAAAAGACTGGGGCCTGCAGTGCATGGAAAATGGGGTGTGCTGGAGCTGGGCACTGTGACCACCCCAGCACTTCCTTCAAGCCGAACCTTCATCTCCCAGTGCCCAGCATTCACCAGTCCTCCCCACTGCCTCCTGTGACTGAAGATCCCAGTCACCCAGCATTTAGGATGATTCCACATCCAGCCTGTGCTTTGAGCCTCCCTATTCCTCTTACCCTCAGGCTCACAGAGGGCAAGCCACAGACCAAACGGCAGAAACAGGTTAACCCTCATCATTCCTATTGCCGGCAATCCCACATGGAGCTATGACTTGGGCCATGGAACGCACAGGCATTGAGAAATTGCTCTCTTTTCCCTGTGAAATGGCATGGGCTATGCTTCTGAACACGTTTCAGGCGGTCACCAGGAAAGTACAAATTCCAGGAAGCTCCAGGATCAACTGCAGTTGCTCATCACCTTCTGAGAAGAACACCCCCAAAAGAGCAACAAACCACAAAACCACAAAAAAGCAGCCAAAGGAGTTGCCCTTTAGGGCATTGTAAGGGGCATGTGAATAGGTACAACTCATCTAACCCTTCTCTGTCTGTCCCCCTTCACCACCGCCAGGTGGCTGAGCCCCTCCATTTCCGCCTTCCCCGTGCAGCACTAGGGAAGATGCGGGGAATTAGAAAACAGGAGAACTGGTGCAGACTGGGTGAATGAGCGGGCAGAACTGGGAGCACAGGGGTGGGCTGGGTGAATGAGAGAGTGCACTGGGAGCACTGGGGTAGGAGGAGGGAACAAAGAAGTGGCACTGGGATGGTGGGGGAGAGAAAGGAAGCAGAACTGGGACCACTGAAGCAGATAAAGGGAACCAGGGAGTGGTGTGGGAGGGCACAGGGGCAGGTGGATGGACTGAGGGAGTACTGGGAGCACTGGGGTTCAGGGGGGTTCAGATGATGCTGAGATCGCACTCAGGGTGTATGGGATGACAGTGGGGGCGGCACTGTGGCAATAGGAGTTGCTGGCAGGCGTGGGGCGACTGAAACCCTGGGGACAGAGGACCTCTGTGCCCTGCTGGAAGTTGTCGCCTATCTATTGTTCTCTAGAGGCAGCTGAAAATCGGAAGTGACCACAGGTAACCGCCAGCCAGGCCAGGAGCCCCACATCTCTCCGCCCTCCAAGTCATTTAGACACTATCTGGTGGCTCCCTGCCTCTCACTCTTCTCACATTTAGGACCATTATCCCCCAGATGGCTCTCACAGTCCCTAGAGGTGTTGACTGAGGTGGTAATCAGTATCCTCCAGCTCCCTAAATTACAGGTCCTTGCAGGTGATGTCCCAGTTGGGCATGAAGCTGTAGAAGGAGGCACATCAGCTCCTGCATAGTAGACTTCACCTGTATGCTCTGATACTGCTGAGAAGGCACCCATATAGCAGGTCCGAGGTACAGAAAGACTCGGGCCAATTTACTGATGATAAAATCATTGCTGGTCCATTTGTGGTGCTCCCGCTGATATTTATGGATATTGGTGAGTGAGTGACTCAGGAAGGGTGAAAAGGTAAGGGACGGAGGGATGAAGGGATGGGGAGAGGGAAGAAATGAAGTGGGAAGGGATAGGGAAACCTGCAGATGCTAGGTGAGTAAAGGGGGAATGGAGGGGATGGGGAGATAGAGGAAGAATTGAGCTCACTGCAAGGACTGAGCAAGTGGCTGGGTGGGCTGCACTGCCCACTGCGCTTAACTACTTACATGCATGCAATGCCTTAAACAACGACTTCACAGCTGTGTCATAGCCCCCTGAAATGCTAATTATTCAGCACTTTGTGGCTCAGCAACTAATGCACAAGGCAAAACAATTTTCCAGTTGACTGCCTCTCCTTTAAACAATCTCCAAAGCAAATATTCAGAAGTGCTTGATGTCTTCTCAGAACTGTCCAACAACAGTCCTCTTGTCTATACCAAGTCTTCTGTAAAGAACAAGCACTCATCATGTAATGGGTAATCTTCAGAAATTACCTTTCGTGTTTCACTAGAGAATCCCAGCCATTTTCAGCTCTCAGCCACACACAGTGCTTCTTTGTTCATGTCTTTCCATCTGGATCAAACTAGGCAGGCTTCATTTGAAGCTACAACAGGAGTTTGTATCATAATGGAGACAAACCAGGTGACCTCTTGCTCCCCCTGAAATATCCCATGGGCTTCAAGATCCAAGTCAGGTTTTCCCCACCAGCCTTGTAGAATTATCCTCACAGTGGATAATTTCAGCTATTTTAGAGGGAGCAAGTGCTGAGGCTTCTGCTTGGTGTATGGAAAGACTGTGACACTTCAGGAGAGGAAGAGTCTAAAGAATAAGACAACAGCTTGGCATTCACGGCTCCGCTCTCCTGATGCTGGCCTCAGAGGGCCTCAGTATGGCCACTCAGTTCAGTGCTGCCACTGCTCAGAGCGGTTGGTGGGTTTGCTGATAGTTGCACATGAACACTTCTGATGTTCTGCTCCCTCAAGAGACTGGTTGATAGGCCACCCCAAAAGGGATGGGGGGTTGGAGTGATTCTTTGGGAGCAGCAGCCTTTGTCCCCATGCCTGGTAGGACACCTCAGCCAAGCTGTCTTGGTGAGGAGAGATGAATGGGGCTGGAGATAGAAACCTGACATGCTTCAATGGTTACCTTTCAGAAACATGCAAGAGAAACAGATCTTTGTCCTGATGTGGAAATTGCCCAGGGTTGGCCAAGACTATGAGAGTGCTCTCAGCGTTGCTCTCCTTTCCTTCTAGCAATGGCATGTGGACAGCATTTTGCTTGTCTCATGGAAAGAAGGCAGGTTGACAACCATGCTTTAAGGCTCTATTGCAATTGCAGTTGATTCTTGCGCACGATGAGGTTGTAGCGCTTGAAAACAGGCATGAACAGTTCCAGGCTTGGCCAGTTCCCAGGCTCCCATGGCTGCCCCTACTCCACACTGGTCAGAGGATGCTGCCCAGGATAGGCAGGGAAGGAAACCTCCCCAGTACTAGGCATCCCGGATCCTTCAACTGCCACAGCCCACCTGGATCAGGCTCTTTCCAAGTTCCCTCAACAGGCTCCTTGTCCTGTGGGCCCTGGGCAAACGTGGCTTATCAGAGATGCTGTGGGGACAAACATCCTTCCTACAGCCAGGGGAGCTCTGTTCCTGCAATTAGCTCCAAGTGGCTGCTTGGGGACAAGCAGACAATTCATTGTTTCCACTCTGAATGGCCATATCTTGCTCAGTGACAGCACTGGCTTAGGTTGACAATGACAGTGGTGGTGTCACAAAAATTCACACTGCCCGAGGCGAGAGGTCAGCACACAAAGTACAGGATTACAAGAACAAATATTTATTCATGCACATAAGGTGTTTCAGCTAACCTGGGGCACCCAAATGTGGTTTTACACAGGGTTCATGTAACCTTCAAATGTTCAGGTAAGGCGTGAATCAACTGATCACTAACATCTTCACAACCAATTAATAAACATAGTCAATCAAAGAAGGAAGATGAAGACCACAGTGTTCAACTTGGCTCTGCTCCTCACCATCTGGTACACCAAATCAGATGTACAGGTGAGCCCAAACTATTAAACATTATTAATGATTAAGGCTGGGGGTTGGTCTAGGCTGCAGGAAGTCCCAATGACTACGGATGTTCTTTGCTCTCATGGACATCTGGGTCCCAGCATAAGGTGCGGATCCGTCTCTGGAGTCCTGGGTCCCTAACTCTCGTCCCATTGCCCTCTTCTCTCTCTCCAGTTACTCATACCTCTTTGACTGTTGAATTTGGACCATGTGGCAAGTGCCCAGATGGCCCCTTAGGTGCCAGTCGGGGGTAATGGGATCCCAGAGAGCCTGGAAATGCCCCTCCAGAGACATCTAGGGAGCTCTGGGGAGACTGGGGTAGGATTTCTTAGCAAGCTGATATCATCAATCCTGCAGAAGAAAGCTGCAATGTTGGGAATCAAACCTCTTGTCTTTGCCTCTCCCTGACCGAGCAAGGGGCTACCCAATCCCACTCGTCCTTCTCCTTCCTGCCATAAGTCTTTCTCTTCCTGGAGCCCAGGTTCACAGTGAATGGTCACATCCGTCCCATGCCTGGGAAGGCACATCCTAAACTCATGGAGGGGCCTCCACCACGTCTATGGTTATGTGTCCATAAAGAAATCCTCCTTGCTCTCTCTCCATGACCTTTCAGTTCTTCCCAGATCTATGCATGTTATTTTGTCTGGTCCATAGCCTAAATTCCCCTAACAGTGGTCCTCCCAGGCCCTTTAACTTGGATCTACTTCAGTTCTTTTCCTTCAGTGCCTACCAATCACCTCAGCTGGACTTCCCAAACCGCCCCCCCCCCCTTGACACTCCCCAGTCTCCTCTCCTTGGGTACCCAAATTCCCTGGAGTGTCCTATGTGTCCATCTCCACCAAGGTTGTCCTTGCATGGTTGAACATCCCAGATAAACCTGGAAAGCAATGAGGCTGGGGGTGCAAGAGGGGGAAGTTTGGGAAGAGGTGAGGGGAAACATCTCTGATCCTCCCCACCTCTCAGGTCTCATCACAACTGCTTTGTGGATCCCTAGGACATGGCAGATCCTGATCTTCCAGCAAGCAGAGATGCTCTTTTAACCACAAGTGGCTGAGAGAGATTGGGCTTCGCGCCAGACGGCATGGGGAATCTGTCCCCTCTGCTCCCTTCTGGCCCTTGGGAACATCCCTGTGACCCTCAAGGTCTCTCACGGTAACCTTCCTGTCGCAGGTGGTTGACATTCAGGAGGAGAAATCTCTGGTCATCACCATGAGTTCTGCAGGGTCCTTCCTCTCTTGGCCAGGGCTCCTCAGTGTACCCAAGTGCATTCCGTTGCCCCACCATGCAAACCCATGAACTACGGTCTTTTCCCTGGAGGTCCTCTTCCCCATGGTTCCCATTGCTTTCACCTCCCAGTACAGATCAGGGCTCCCCAGGGTGGCCGTAAGACTCCCTTTCTCCCAGCCTCTGGTCGATGAGATGATACCCTTTGTGCACCAGAAACGCCTGGGTGGGCTCTTTGGTCTCAGGGAAAGTAGCACTGAGGGACACATCCTCACATGGGATGAGGGATCTTGGTGGATTGCAGAGACCTCAGAGGCCTGGGGGGCAGGGCCTGGATGGGGGTAGACGGGACTGTGCAGGAATAGTTGCAGGGGTGAACTGGGCAGATCCATCCCCTTGTACTCTGTGAGACTATAGAGACCAGAAGGGTCTCTTGTAAAGACCACGAAGTGCTCTGGGTGCCACATAGAAAGTCCAGGGTCATTGTACAGATGGAACAGAGACTCTTGGTGCCCTCCCCGGAGAGCCAAGTCCTGCCATGTGGGTGGTGACTGTTCCAAACCCTTCTCCTTCCCTAGATCTTTTCAGAAAGAGACAGTGGGGATGAGGGCCCTCTCTTATCCCAGTGGATTTGGGGGTCACTTTGGTATCTGTCTTTCAGGACTTGAGGGAGGCTTTATGGACCCATTCTGTTCTCCTCCAGCAGTGAGAAAAGATGATCATCCGTCTTGTAGTAAGGGGTCCAGAACTGAACTCAGGACACACGGTACAGCCTCACCAGTGCCAAGTACAGGGGGATGATCACTGACCTGATCCTGCTGCCACACTGGTGCTGATGCTTATATTCTTCTTTACCTCTTCCCCAGACCCAAGGGAGTTGGGGAGAATCAAAATCATAGACTCATAGAACAGTTAGGGTTGTAAAGGACCTTAAGATCATCCAGTTCCAACCCCCCTGCTATGGGCAGGGACTCCTCACCCTAGACCATACTGCCCAAGTCTTCGTCCAACCTGGCCTTGAATGCAGCCAGGGATAGAACATTTACCCACTTCTTTTTCTAGGCAACCTGTTCCAGTGCCTCACCACCCCCACAGTAAAGAACTTCTTCCTTATATCTAACCTGAACTTCATGTTTTAATTTGAACCCATCACCCCTTGTCCATCGCTATGGTCCCTGATGAAGAGTCCCTCTCCAGCATCCTTGTAGGCCCCTTCAGATACTGGAAGGCTGCTATGAGGACACCACCCTGGGGCATAAAGGCAATAAGAATTGATGGATCAGGCACTATCAGGAATATTTGTACACAGTCATTGATGGCTTTTTGATCCTATACAAATTGGTAGGCAGGTTTTCTATATAGGCATAATTTAGGTAGTTGTTAATGGGTGGTTAAATTTGCCTGCAGTTTGCAGTGTAAACGTCTCCCTAAGACACTGGTTGGGCTTTTTTTAGATAGTACAAAAGAACGTGTAATTGATAGGTGGCCCACCTGGAAGGGTGTCTTTTCTGAAAAAGGGCACGTCTTGGGGATCTTTATTCAATTCCCATGCTATACCGTAGTCCCACTGTGTTCATGTTGTGCGGTCATTTGTTCAAAGATGAATGCATGGTGCCCATATCTATTGGGCACACATAATTCCTCCCCCTCCCCCTTCCTCACCTTAAGGGTGTGTGGGTACTCCTGCTGTGGGTTTATGGTATTTAAAATCACATGGGCTTTACTCATGGGAGCTGTATAACAGATTCCCAGTAATTGCGAATCTTGGGTATATTTATTTTCCTGTGCAGGTGCAGGGGACTGGATTTAGAAGTCATGGTTAAATTTGGCATAGCTTGTGGGGCCAGAGAAAAACACAGCTTAAAGGGGTAATCTTCTAACCAGTGGCCTTATGACTCACAATAGTTGCAGCAATTGTCTTGGGCAATTTCTGGGGGAAAAAGTCCTTGTGGTTTACTGTATCCTTGCCCTTGTCCCCTTCCTCTTGGGAAAAAGGGTCATGGACACATAAGGGCTGTGGGAATTAGCAAGGAAGCTTTCCCCTTGCATTGTTCCTCAGTTTCTCCTTATGATACTTCCTCCCATTAAAGACAAAAGTTGCTATGCTGACAATTTCATCTCTTCCTTGCCCTTGCCATGCTGGAGCATGTTTAGAAAAGTCTTTTTGGATGTCAGGAGTGGGTTGGTTGACAAAAAGGGAAACAATTATTTCCAGGGTGGACCCTCCCATACATACTCCTTTGCTAAGCTCATGGAGCATAAACATCAGATGGGCACTCTGTTGATTCTTACTGACATTCCCTCACCTGGCTGCAACTGGTTGTTTTTCATCCTGCTCACCTCCAGGGATTCTAGAAGTCCATCTCTACATTGTCTCAAGGTATCCCTACCTGCTTCTGTACCATGATCCCACCCTGGTTTGCCACCAGCTGCAGCCTTTTCCCAGAGGCTTCTGTAGCCCAGTGCTCCTGCACCCATGCTCAGCACTGTCTCCGTCCCCACAATCAGAGCCATACCCATCCAACCTTCCCATCCCAGCATCAGTGCAGGCCCCATCCCCACACTCACCACTGGCTCCAGCTCCATGCTTGGCCCTCACCTCCATGCTCTGTGTGAGCCCTGACCCTCAGCTTGGCCCTTTCTCCCCATTTGGTGAGGTCCCCAGCCCCATGCTCAGCACCCATGTCCCACGCTGGCAGGGTTTAACCCTGGTAGGCAGCTAAGCCACGCACAGGTGCTCACTCACTCTCCTCCACACTAGGATGGGGGAGAGAATCAGAAGAGTAAAAATGCAAAACCTCATGGGTTGAGATAAAGACAGTTAAATGAGCAAATGAGCTGAAGCACCCAGGAGCCCCTGCAGTGGAGCCGGGGGCAAGGCCAGGCCTTGGACCAGGGGCTTAGCGTAGGTTTGGCTCCAGCAGGTCTGTGGGCACCACCACCCTGGCCTGGGCCTGGGTGGCTGTACTGACGACCTTTTTACCTCTCCCCTCACAGCCTCCAGTGACAATTCAGAGACTGTCAGCTCCACCTCTGCCAGCCAGGAGGCATCGGGGCTGCCCCATGGCTCCCAAGTCTAGGAGAGCAGCAGGCCTAGCACCATCTCCCAGGGTCCACCAGGGCGATTCCAGAGCTGTCCAGTGTCTGAAAGCAGCAAGCACTACAGCCGCCCTAGGCCAGACCGGGTCCGACACCATCCACGATTACAGCAGCGGAGGCAAAAGCCACACAGCTGGCCTGGAAAATCCTGTGGAACCAGCCATGTGTCTGCCCCAAGAGCTGCTCCCCATCTCCCAGCACATTACAATTCACTGTATGTCTTCTCCTAACACTCATTTGTGGGGCATCCTCCTCTGCCTTTCTTGCAGGGCAGTGTTAGGGGACAGAACTTGTGGGTAATCTTTTCCAGGCTTGGCCTCACCTTTGCCAGGTCTTCCTATTCTCCGGCTCTAGCTGGCTGCCCAACACTTCGGCCATGTGCTTCAGGCCTTGCTGGCCCCGGGAAGCTGCTGTGCTGTGCTTACTCCCATCCCAGTGGGAAGTTCACAAACTCATGAGCCTTGAGCCTGCTGAGCCCTGTCTGCTCCCACAGTCTCTGCCCCTTCCCCACTCCCATGCAGCAGCTCTTCCCCCCTCTGAGCACAGCTCCACCATGGCGCAGGGTGCTCCCAGCCGCTGGGAGAACAGCTGTGCACAGGAAGGCCTGACTGGGCCCCAGCACCCTGGCAGTAGCCTTAGTATCAAAACTGTAGACTCATAGACTGGTTTGGGTTGGAAGGGACCTCAAAGCTCCTCCAGCTCCAGCCCCTGCCACGGGCAGGGACACCTTCCACTAGAGCAGCTTGCTCCAAGCCCTGTGTCCAACCTGGCCTTCAACACTGCCAGGGATGGGGCAGCCACAGCCTCTCTGGGCACCCTGTGCCAGCGCCTCAGCACCCTCACAGGGAGGAACTGCCTAATGTCTAATAAATCTACAGTTGCTACTAATCTACCTTAATCTTGCCACTCACAAAGAAAAAAAACTGCTTTATAATATCTCAGTGGTAGCCTTGGCTGCAGTGATTGTATCAATGTGGAGTTTGAGATCAAGCTGAGAGCCCTGAAAGTTAGTACTAAGACAAGGTTTTAGATTTCAGAAGAGGAAACTTCAGCTCACTTCAGTCCCAGTGAGAGGACTGAAAGGGTCCCTCCCCATTCTGCGCCCTAGGAGAGGAGCTAAAAGGAATAACAGTTTCCCATGGGATCTAAAGGCAGCACAGGTGAACGTGGCTTTCTTTGCTGTGAAGCTCCTTCTAGGAAGCCACATGGCTTTATGCAGGCACACTTGGAAGCTAAATTCCAGCTTCATAAAATGCTACAGACTTGGAAAGGCAAGTACTCTAGCTCATCTGACTGCTGAGATGACTTCTTAATCCACAACAGGACAGTCTTCACCAGCACCGAACAGTGAAATGTGGCCATTGCTTTCCACAGCCTTATGTGTTCCTTTCTCTGGACATCAGCCTGGGCAGCCTCCTCTCTTGCCTTAATGTTTGACTGCAGGCACCTGCAACCAGCTCTCTTTTCCCTTGACTAGGGAAGCTAAATGGGTTGAGATAAGAACAGTCCAGTAACTAAGGTATAACACAAACCACTGCTGCAACTGCCAATAACAACAATGATAGGGGAAATAAAAGGGGAAGAGAATACAACCACTCACCACCCGCCGACCGATACCCAGCCTGACTGAGCAGTGATCTAACCCTTCCCGGTACCTGCCCTCCGGTTATATACTGGGCATGACGTGCTGTGGCATGGAATACCTCTTTGGTCAGTATGGGTCAGGTGTCCTGTCTCTGCTTCCTCCCGGCTTCCACTCCGCCCTGGCAGAGCATGAGACTCAGAAAGTCCTTGGTCAGAGTAAACATTACTGAGCAGTAACTAAACACATCGGTGTTATCAGCGCTGCTCCCAGACTGAAAGTCAAAAACACAGCACTGCACCAGCTACTAAGGAGAAAAAAGAATGCTACTGCTGAACCCAGAACACCCTCTAATGGCATGTAAACTTCCAATTTCTTCTGTTTGCTCCCTATACTGACTGCATTAGCATATTCCTGAAAGATAAGGGACAACCCCCCACACTCCTCACTAATGTCCTCTCAGCAATTCCTTATTTGTGAGTGTGCACTGTTCTTCCCTGTTCTGCAGATTTTGAGGACTGTTAACTACATCACTCTGCACCTTTGCTTGCCAAACCAATCCACCACTTCCTCACTTGAATGTGGGTCATCATCTTCCTCCTATCTTGTTCTAGTATCCTCAGGTTTGCCAGTCTGTTAGCAAAGAGGGGTTTTTACCCTCTTCATCAGGAAAGTTCTACTTGTCCCTACCAATCCTTGACCCCCAAAGAGGGTCCTGTGGTTTTAAAATCAAACCAGTGTCATTGACACAGCTGCACAACAACGTGCTGAACCCCAAGATCCATCCACTTCTCCTTAAGCCTTTCCAATTTAGCAATAGGATTAAAGAGAAAACCATCTGGATTCATCATGACCTTAGCCCTCATCTCCCCTGCCATGTAGTCACTCTCCATATGCTCAGATACTCTCCTGGCATGACTGTCAGTGTCCGTGTGGGCTAACATCAAGGGGTAACAGCCTGTAGCAACCTCTACCGAGGAGCCCAGATCTAAGCCCCCATGAAGCAACGAACTTCCCTAGAGAGCAAGTCTCATTCCCAAATGGGCCCACTGTTCCCTACTGGAGGGAGTATTTGTAATTATGTTTAATAAGGGGCAATATTGTGTATTAATGTATATATATATGGTTAGAAAGATGGTTTGGCTTTACTTTCTCAAAACTTGTCAAATTAGATCACTTTCAAGCTTAGCAGAAGTGCATCACAAGGCAGAAAGAACAGCAGAATTAAAACTTGTCCGAACAATAGCAGGAGTGACTTGAAACAAGTCAGTCATTATTTGTGATGCTCTCTTCTACCAGTCCCAGCCTTACTCTTTCTTCCACCTCTCTTTCTTTCATCTTTTCTTTCTCTTCCATTTTCCCCCTTTTTCCCAGTGACATTCTTTTGGCATCCTGCACTGCTTCCATCCAGAGCTGCTCGAGCTGTACTCTTCTCTGAAAAAAAAAAAACAACAAAACAGACCATGTTTCTTTGTGTGACTTTTGTTTCTCTGAAACAATAAACTGGAAGCATGTACAAGACTCAAGGAAGTTCCTATTTTGGCATAGTTTATTAAGTGTGATGTTAACAGACATAACTCTTGGGTAGCTGTGGCTACGTACTCACCTATAAACTTCCTAGCAAACAATGACTACATATGCAAGTGTAAATGACACTTGCTTCTTCCAGTAAATGTATCTGCATTTAATACTATTAGTTACTTCAGAACTCAGATAAACATTGAGAGTTTTGCTTATAAAGTACAAAATAAATACTAATCACATCATACTACAGTGAAAAGGAATCGGGAAAGGGGGTGGAGGGAATCAGAGGCTCTCAGAGCAACAGCCTGGATTGCTAAAACTCATCTGAGGGAATTTCAGGTCATTTTAAATCAAGAACACAATGGGAGAGAAAATACTGTAACAAAAGAACAAACAAAAACCTTTCTACCTCAAAATTAACTAGATGTGGAGATGCTACTGAGGAAGTCTGTTTATTACTGAGAAAAATTCTGTCTACAGAAAGGCACTCACACTTGTTCTGAAGTGAAGTCACCGAATCTGTATTTAATGAAATTTTGCATTTGCCATACAGGAAAAAGATTACCTCAAAGAAGCAGTAACTTAAATAACTACCAGTTAACATCCTGATGTTTCACCCAGCTGTATCCATAATGCATTAAATTTTTAAACACAAGGAAATAAAATTCTGTTTTCTAAATGAATGTACTTTTTTTTCATGTTTAACTCCTTCAGTGTACAGCTGCCATATACAGCTGCCAAACTTTCAGTCTGATGTCTATTCTGTTCTGTTCTGTAATATTTTGATTCTATACAGAGCCCATACTGGTAAACATGTATGTTTGATATAACTTATCTCCAGTGGGACAGACTCCACTATTCCAAACACACAGGGTTTTATATGTATCCAAGATTTAAAAGTCCCATTCAAAGCAGATGCTAAAAGATACATCAATTGCAGAACTGTGAATACAGCAGCTCTGTATCCACCTCACAATTGTCAGATTTCTCATTCAATCTATGTGAGCATCTGATATAATTAAAATAGTGTAATTTCTACCTTGCTAGTCTTCTACAGCTAGGTAATATGTGGCTTCATTTTTATGAGCACAAGTGTGGTTTCCAATAAGCACAGTGGTGTGGTATTAACAACTCCATGCATAAAAGTCAGAAATCTCACTGATTTCTCTTCTAAAATACAGGTACAGATGATTAATTGGTAGAATTTGTACCGAAAGCTCCACCCTGCCTAACTTGTTTGATCTACAGCAGTCTTTCAGCCTGGAAAGTTGTCTATTGATGTCCACAGTAGCTAACCTTAGTCTTGGAGAGAGTTATTTCCTTTGCTCTGCACTCACCTTAAAGATTCTTTTCTCCTGAAGTTGCAAGTAATGACACAGTAGCAGCCCTCTTAAAACTGGTGGGTTTACAAAGATCACAGCTATTCAAGTGAATGAACTGAACCTTCTTATTTAAATTCTTTTGTAAAACACATTTTACTGGTCTGTTACATGGAAGACATACCCCAGTCAGTATACAAGCACAAACCACCGTACTAAGATCGTAATGACAAGAAGACTTACCCAGCAATCCCAAACACTCCTGCCTGTGCCGTTCATTCCAGGATTTCTTTTTGCAAATATCACTGCAAGTGAAGACTTCATGACAATGCTGGCAAGGTGAGAGCTGAACACCAACTGAACGTCCACACTGATAGCAGTATTTAAAGAAAGGTAATCTAGACCAAAGATAGGTGTAAAATGAAAGCACACTGTTTGGTTAATGCTTTCATCAAGCTGACAGCATGTTTGCAGATCACAGTAAAACTGAATTAAAATGACCACAATACAGAAATAATAATAATGTTCAAAAATAATGCTCAGCAATAAAGGAACAGGAGTCTCTGCAGCTTATCACAAGGGTCTGTGGGGAGCAGACTGCATACCAGCTGCAAAGCCAGCCCCCAGAAAAGCCATGTGTCCTAGTGAGAGAAATGACCAAGCTTTTACCAAACCAACATCCACATCCTGCCACACACTAGCACACTGCATGCTTTAGTGCACACTCGGCCTGGAGATGTCTGTTTTCAAACTGGCATGCAAACAGATATTATATGGCCAGAGATAACAAAGCCAAGCTGGCAAACTTTGAATAACACTCACAGAACCCCCTGGAATACTGCAGAGACAAACAAGGACTTTCACAGGCCTCTGCACCCCAACAGTTATTCCAAAGTTGGAACATAAAACAGATTGCTTGGACTAAGGCTGTCAGTGGGACAGGGAAGCAGAATATTAGATATAAGTGCAAGCTGGACTACAGATTCACATCCTTTTAAAAGTATCTAAGAATCATTTCCAAATAGCAAGTTTCACTAAGATTTCATCTGTTGCTTGAAGTCATCATCAAGATTTATTTGTAAAATCTTTGTGTACTAGATTGACTTTCCAGGCTTTAGTTTGAGTCAGTTTATAGTCATCTAGGTACTTCTGCATCTCATGCTATTATTGATCTATCTCGGTTCAGAAAAAAATGCTACCTCAAAATTTCTGTCTTCAAAAGGGCCCCAGTTTCTGACACCTATCTTACTTCCTCTTGATTCAAATACTGACAAAGTTCAGAAGCCTGTGAATTCCCTGCAGCAGGAGAAACTGCTGGCAGAATTCAACATCCTTGAGGCCAGGATTCCATTATTACTCAAACTTTTGTTAATACACAGTTCCAAGAACAACATTCAAACTGTACAACTTATTCCTGAAATTTCTGGAGAAATGCAAGCTACAAATTTGTATGGGCCTAATTCTTAGTATTTGCATGCTACTCTGATGTACTGATGTCATTAATTGGTTTAAAACACAAGGATACTCTGCTTCCCACAAGAAGACTGAATTATTATAAACAGTAACAGCAAAGTCTGAAGCTGAAAAGGAGTGATGTGATCAGAGCCGAGAAAGAACCTAATGGCAGCTGGTAAGTCTGGATAGACTGGAGAGGAAAATTAGAAAGGAGAAAAATGGCAGGGTGACAACAATTTTGGTGAGGAAAAAAAAAACCCAGGGCATAGGATTTTTCACTTCTAATAGTTGATACTTGAGAGCAGTATCCTGTAGTAGTGTCCTACCTCATTTTTTCCACGTGCTGGCTCCCTCCTTTCTGCTTTGAAACACGTGTCTGAATGGCTGAATCCACTACACCAGCAAAAGAGAACATGGGGGGAAAAAAAAATTGGCATTCTAACATAAGAATTCAAATACAAGTTACAAGATCCACTTTCATTACAAGTCTGCTTGGCTTTGTCTACTGTAGAATATTTGAAGATACGTACTAAAATGCATCTTCCATCCACAAGCTTCAGAAGCCAAGAAAATATGAGCCAAGTTGCTTCTTGTCACAGCCAAGAGGAAGAAACCATACAGATAATTTATTCTTACAACCTACTTGTGACAAGCCACAGAGTCACAGGCGATGCAGAACTGCAAAGGTAACAACCTTACATTCCGAGTTCAATTCCTAAGTGTGCTACATCTTTTGTCCCAGAGACCTATCAGAGATCTAGATTCTAGGCCTGATTTCACCATCCATTTGAGCAGTACTGAGGATGTAACTCAGATCATCCAAATTAAGATTTATGTAATATATTAATATATTAATTGCTGCTACTTTGATAGCAGAAGAGCACTGACACAATGGGAGAGGACCTGATAGTCAGTTGCCATAAGGGATGAAGGTACATGTCGTGGTTTAAGCCTCTCAGCCACACAGTTTTCTCGCTCACTCACTCCCCCCTCTTTCTTCCCCCCACTCCCGGAGGGATGGGAAGGAGAATCAAAAGAATGCAACTCCCACAGGTTGAGATAAGAACAGTTCAGTAACTGAGGTATAACACAAATCACTGCTGCTACCACCAATAATAATGATAAGGGAAATAACAGGGGAAGAGAATACAATTGCTCACCACCTATACCCAGCCCAACCACGCAGTGCACCCCCACCCTTCCAGATCTCTGCTCTCCGTTTTTACATCCTGGGCATGACGTGCTGTGGCGTGGAATACCTCTTTGGTTAGTTTGGATCAGGGGTCCTGTCTCTGCTTCCTCCCGGCTCCCCCTCATCCCTGGCAGAGCATGAGACTCAGAAAGTCCTTGGTCAGACCAAAACATTACCAAGCAGTAACTGAAAACATCGGTGTTATCAGCGCTGTTCCCAGGCCGAAAGTCAAAAACACAGCACTGCACCAGCTACTACAAAGGAGAAAAACGACTGCTGCTGCCAAACCCATGACAGTACACTAGATATCCACAGTGACCATTGCATGTATCCTGATCCCTGCACTAATGAAAAGCAATTCCAAGGTTCTCCCATGAAAGAAGAGCCAACTTCCTCAATCACTCCTTAACACATGGTAGCAGATCTTGTACAGCGATTTACCTGGAAGCAGCTGACAGGTACTAAACTCATATTCAGATTTCTTCATAAAGCCTGTTCACTCTCTTTAACATTTGTAGAACCTCTACCTCTCCTTACCAAACATGGATAAGCAGTTTTTATTAGGAGTTACCTTTTCAGGTAATAATGAGAACTATAATAATCAATTCCCCTTCACACCAGGTGATGCTACATTTAATCTTGAACTAAACTTAGACTCGAACTAACATTTCTTGGATCTTCTCAGTTCTTCTTGATCCCACTCTTTCTCTTTCAGGATGACACGCTCACGGAGCTTCACTGTAATGTGTTCCAGCAGTGATCGGCGGGTTTGAAAAACTTTCTGCTCAGATGCTGACAGTATGTGGTATGGTGTGTGAACAATTCTATCCTGCAACACAATATGAGATAATTCACTAACATATGGGAACACTAGCACACAAGTTAGTGTTTCAGAGTTAAAGCCAACCTATTCCAAAAGCACAGCATCGTCCCTGCTGGATCCTGGCTTGGATCTCAGTCCATGATATGGAGCACAGAACACGTCCGGGTTAGATGTCCTAGTTGTGCCAGTTATCAGTTTGGTGAGTGCTCAAGAAATTAACTAAAACAATTTCCAGATGTTTCTTCAAGAGGAGATCATAGAACAATAGAATAGTTTGGATTGGAACGGGCCTTTAAAGGTCATCTAGTCCAACCCCCCTGCAATAAGCAAGAACATCTTCAACTAGACCAGGTTGCTCAGAGCATCATCAAGCCAGGGATGGTGTTTCCAGGGATGCGGCATCCCTTCCCACTGGAATAGCTTTCACATCTTCTCTGTGAAACCTATTTTAGTGTTTCACCACTCACATTGTAAAAAATTTCTTCCTTACATCTAGTCAAATCTGCTCTCTTTCAAGTTTAGAACTGTTACTCCTTTCTATTGCAACTGGCCCACTAAAAGGTTTGTCTCCATCTTATAAACTCTCTTTAAGTACTGAAAGGATGCAGTAAGTTTTCCCCGGAGCCTTCTCTTCTCCAGGCTGCCTCAGCCCAGCTCTCTCAGCCTGGCTCCAGAGTAGAGCTGCTTCAGCCCTCGCAGCATCTCCATGGCCTCCTCTGGACCCACTCCAAGAGCTCCACATCCTTCTTGTGGTGCTGCCCCAGAGCTGGATCAGGACTGCAGGGGGGGGTCTCCCCAGAGCACAGCAGAGGGCCAGGATCCCCTCCCTGTGCTGCTGCTCATGCTCTGGGAGTGCAGCCCAGCATAGGGTGAGGGGTTCTAGGCTCAAGTGCACACTGCTGGGTCACATCCAGCTTTTCAACCACCAGTACCCCCATGTCCTTCTCTTCAGTGTTGCTCTCAATCGCTGCGGTGAAGCATTGATACCAGGGGTTGCATGGACCCATGTGCAGGATGTTGCACTTGGAAGCTGCCCTCATCTTGCAGAGCTCTACTCTCAGCACTTCTGGAAGCACCATGAAGTTTCTTGAAAATTAAAAGAGAGCTGGAAGGTACTGTTTGCCTACTATTATGTTCCTCAATTTCCTGTGCTACTTCCCTGTAGCAAGTGCCAGGAAGGAAAGTATAATAAAAAAACTCCAGAGCAAGACAGTAAGACACATGGAGTACAGTGATCAAATTTGACCTGTGATTACAGCTATGAATTGCTTAATTTATTTTCCTGTTTGAGAATCAGCTACGATCACAAGGTAATGTCTACACAGAACACTGGTGTGGGATGAAAAAACCCTCAGTAGCTCTAAGCAGGCTGCTCTGTGAACAAGGTGACCATTGTTGGACAGAGCCTTGGGTGGCATGGTTTAGTGGGAGGTGTCCCTGCCCACGGCAGGGAGTTTGGAACTGGATGATCTTAAGGTCCTTTCCAACCCTAACTATTCTATGATTCTATGATTCTATGATTACTATCGTTCTTTTCAGAACAACTGCTGTTCATGTTTCAGACATAAGCAATCTGCTCAACATGTAAGTTTTCTTGTTAATAAGAATGCTATTTAAAAAAAATTAGGTTTAATTGAACTGTCACAGAATCCCAGGCCTTTTAAAAGTATTTTTTAAACAAATATATACAGAAAAAAAACCATCAGGCAGAAGTTTTTCATTATACTTCACAGTGAGTTTCTTTTTATAAGAAATTACTAAATGATTAAATATATATTTAGTCATTTATCTATAACATATAATGCATAATATATATTTTAATGTATTTTTATTTAAATATATGTATTTTATTTAGGAAATCCATTATTTTAAAGTTTACCAATAATGTCCTCTCATAGCTTACAAGACATCAAAAATTACAATGATCTATAACCCATAATAACTTCCCCTGATTTGGTTGTAGCCTCACAGAAACACATACTATTTTTGCTTTTAATGCCCAAGTTTAAAATTACAAGTAACCCTCTTCAATCAGATTATGAATGGAATCTTACAATAACATGTAACAGCAAGGATTGTCTTCACAGGCAAAATCATTAGAGGGTATTGAAACTTCAACTGATTAATGTTTCATTTGGTGCTGAACTGAGTCTCACCAAAGAAAAAAGAGAAAATCAAATTTCCATAAAAGGTTCTGAAGGAGGCCCTAGACAATTCACAAGGACATAACAGGCCTTGTATTTGAATGGATGCAAATGCACAGGACTTTCAGATATGGAAACTGAAGTTATACCTGGTAATACTCGTAATAGGCATAGTCAACAACTGTTCCCACAGCTTTTCTCTGTCCTTCCTGAAGAGTAACTGGTGCAAGGATATCTGCACCAGCTTCAAGCAGCTTATCAACCTGAAGAGAGCAAATCATTACACATTCAAGCAAAAAGAAAACTTTCCCAGAAATTGCATTCATACCACAGCTAAAGAGACAGTACTGAGCATCAGAGCTTAACCTCTATTTGTGAGACCATTTTGCGCACCAAACCATGCATTTCTTCTGCCCCTTTAGAGCTGCTGATGAATTGTCAAATCTAAACATGTTTTGTACGTAAAACCTTCTTGCAGGCAGTAGCTATTTGTTTCTGGATATCCCACAATATTCCAGCAACAAATGAAGCACAGACAACTAGTGAGGGAGGGTTCAGAACAGAACCCATCTGAGGAAATTACCTCCTCTCCCAGACCCATCAGCTGCAGCCTTCCTCACCTCCACTCTGAATGAGATCAGCCCTGTGCGCCCTGGGATGAGGAGAAAAACTCCAGTTTTCACAAGGCCAAACGCTGCCATTGACCTAATCACAAATGAGAAAGCTCACTCATCAACAGCAGTATCAAATACTTTACAATAACAATCAAAGACAACGCATCTCACTTCATGTGGATGCTAGCTGGGTTGACAAAGAAGGTAATAGTCAGATTTGATGGGACTGTGGGCACTACAACTACCTCATTTGACTTTAATGTAGTTTTTCCTTTTCTACACAGAAGTTATCATCCTCTTTACTCAAACACGAAAATGAATTTCCATACAAAACACCTGTTCCTCAGGACAGAAATAAACAGCATTAGGAACAAACACAGAGAGAGTGGGGAGAAATCAGCTTACCCATTACAGAGAAAAGAGACAGAACTCTCTGGTTTTCTGAGGTTTGAAAAAAAACAACAAACAGCCAGAAGTTATCTCACCAAGGCAATCCTCTGTGCTGCTGTCCTCTGCTGCTCATAGGCTGTACTGACAGCAGCACATAGGGAACTTCTTACTGCTCCACTCAATGGCAGATTTGGGTCAGCCCCATGTTTGAGGAGTTCAGTCACTGCCTGCAAATGTGCATATGCAAATGTGACACGTTTGTGACTGAAGAAGCCTTTACTGACAGTTCTACAGCAGGAAACCAAGACCCTGATCACATCAGGCAAGGCCCTAAAGCTTTACAGTATTTACCACAGCACACTTGGAGTATCTGCCTGTATTTGTCATAGTTTCAGTAACACTCAAAAATTTAGTCACCAGACAGTAGTTTTTACTTCTTTTAGCATGAATCATAGCATCACCATCGAATACTTTACCAGTGTGAAAGGGTAGCTTTAAAAATCACTTGGTCTGAGTCATAGTGTATTTGGGAAAAAAAAAATGTTTTACTACAAAGATAAGGATTTGATAGGTTGATCCCTTACAGCCTATTAGATCATTACTTTATCAGACATAAAGAAGCAGTAGAAATTGTTGGATACTGGAAAATTTCATTTAAAATCATGAAATCTAAATTTTTGTGTTGCAAGAAAACACTTTTACCTAGAAGAATACCAAAACTGACTTTAAAATTATGAAGACAGCATACGGAAAAAGGTTCAGAAACAAAGGCTTGATACAGAATCTACTTCATGTTGTATATAATTGTCACCCCTTTCATAGTACACACTCTAGCTCCTCTAGCTGTATATATTGCATCCAGATTTATTTTTATAGATATTTGATACCCTTCCAGGAAAAGGAATACAGTTAAAGAGCAACATACTACAGATATTTTCTACTTTGCTCTACTACTTATTAAATGTAAAGTATAAATTTTGTACTGACAGAACAAATGGTAGAATGTTGATTTCATAAAAAATACTGAAAATGGTTTCCTCTAGCTTTGCCCATGGCTGTGTTTCCAACAGAATGCCGCTCTGGATTATTTGTGTGCTTTTGTATTGGAGAAAGGTAAACAGGGATGCAGAAATCACACTCCAACCCTGCCCCTTTCAGCTTATCTGAACTGCTAGGCTTGCCTCCTTTCCGAGTGTTGTTACCATGGCTTTGTGTGCTAGCTGCACAAAAGCTGAGTTCAGTGGGGAGTCAGGGTGCCACCATCATTCTCCTGCATTGCTTTCCACAAAGAAGATAAACCAGGAACCTGGAAACACTGAGCTCTATCTGAAGAGAGGTAAAGTACTTCAGACACATCTGTTTCATCATCTGCTTTGGTTGAGTATCTTCTCTTGCACCATTCTGGCTCCTGTGGACCAGATCTTATAGGCCTAGTGTGGGGAGAAGACAGTCCACTCCTTGCTCGGGAAATTCACAAACTGAATTCTACTGTGTGAACTGTAAGTCACATCTATGGAGTGTGGAGCTTCATTGCTACCAAATCCTTTCTAAGACTGATTATTAATCTTTTCATAGAACAGCATACTTCTTACCATCAATGGTTACCTACACTTCTATCTTATACCCAGAGGCAAGTGTTTTGGTGTTTGGTTGGATTGGTCTGGGCAGGAAGACAGCCTGTGAGAGAACTGGATGCTCTTGGGATTCATAAAATGAACGCAGTTCTTCAAATGCTAGTCCCTTCTGAGTCCTACCAAAATATTTCTGTCTACCTCATACTAAAGTCCTTTAGGATTCCTCTAGTTCAGCTCATGAAATATCCATAGGTTTGAAAGAAAAGTAAAAACTTCTGGTGAAAATGTATGATTGCAAGCACCGCTCATTATGTAGTTTGACTGTCACCAAAGAAGGCAGACATGAATGGAGAAGTATCTCTGCTCCTGTGAGACCTCACTTGGAGTATTGTGTGCAGTTCTGGTGTCCTCAACATAAAAAGGACATGGAACTGTTGGAACAAGTCCAGAGGAGGCCACATGGATGATAAGGGGCTGGAGCACCTCCCGTATGAAGACAGGCTGAGAAAGTTGGGGCTGTTCAGCCTGGAGAAGAGAAGGCTGCGTGGAGACCTCATAGCAGCCTTCCAGTATCTGAAGGGGGCCTAGAGGGATGCTGGGGAGGGACTCTTCATGAGGGACTGTAGTGAGAGGACAAGGGGTAATGGGTTCAAACTTAAACAGGGGAAGTTTAGACTGTACATAAGGAAGGAGTTCTTTACTGTGAGGGTGGTGAGGCACTGGAATGGGTTGCCCAGGGAAGCTGTGAATGCTCCATCACTGGTAGTGTTCAAGGCCAGGTTGGACAAAGCCTTGGGTGACATGGTTTAGTGTGAGAAGTCCCTGCCCATGGCAGGGGGGTTGGAACTAGATGATCTTAAGGTCCTTTCCAGCTCTAACTATTCTATGATTCTAAGTATACCCCAAAAAAATAAGGAACATAAAGATACTACACCCCCAAAAATGGAGAAGCTTAAAGATACTTACCAAGTCATTTCCACTTGCAATTGCTAAGGAAAGTGGTGAATGGCCACTCCACAAAGTGTTTGGATTTGCCTGATGCATTAAAAGGAGGCGGATAACATCTCTGGCATGCTTTGTAGGCAAGTGTGGTAGAAAAAGATACAATTAGATCATAACAAAGTTTCCTTTTTAATATTAAATCTAATAACAATAGTATAATTAATAAAATGAGTAGTATAAAACACATTTAAACTTTTCACATAAACTATGTTGTTATAACAAAAATTTACATCCACTTTTCATGACTGACAACCCCAAGCATTGCGGTGGTACACATGAAACCTCTTCTCAATCAGGTTATCAAATCTCATTAATCCTACCAATGAAGGAATGCATAAATTTGCTTCTGAAGAATCATAAAATCCCAGCCTGGTTTGGGTTGGAAGGGACCTTGAAGCTCACCCAGTTCCAACCCCTGCCACAAGCAGGGACACCTTCCACTAGAGCAGCTTGCTCCAAGCCCCCATGTCCAACCTGGCCTTGAACACTGTCAGGGATGGGGCAGCCACAGCTTCTCTGGGCACCCTGTGCCAGCGCCTCAGCACCCTCACAGGGAAGAACTTCTGCCTAAGAGATTATCTCAATCTCCCCTTTGGCAGGTTAAAGCCATTCCCCCTCGTCCTGTCCCTACAGACGCTTGTCTAAAAGCTCTCTCCAGCTTTCTTGTCAGCCCCTTTATGGACTGGAAGCTGCTCTAAGGTCTCCCAAGCCTTCTCTTCTCCAGGCTGAACAAGAAGTAGGTCTCCTCTCTCAACTACCTTTCTCCAACTGTATACATCCTAAATCTGCCTGAAGAATGTTACTGCAGTACAAAATTAAATGCACAGAGGTTAGTGCATGCCAAAACTAAGACTGTCGAACTTCGTATTTGCCTTGTGGATGATTAAGTTAATGGTAAACTTGACTAAAGGAGTTTCTCTTGTCAAATAGAACTCCAAAGATTTAAGCAATGTTTTCTCCTCAAGTGCTAACAGATTTTTAATCAGTACAATGCTAATAATTCAATAAAAAAGGAGTTTATTCATGGTATTCAATCAGTTCCTTACAGAGGGATCAATGTCTTCACTGCTAAGTTATGTCATTTAAGATCAGCTTAGAACTACACCCCATGAGCAGAGCCTCAGATGCTATGATCTTACCTCACTGTTATCCTCTCTTTCGCATGCAATATGCAATGCACTCCTTCCACCTTCTTCAGGGACAGGACCTTTATAGGAGGAAAAGTACTCTCGTGGTGGTCCCCCTTCGTTTTTCAATTGCAAAGTAACACCACCTTTCAAGTTAGCTTCTCCATCTTGAGGCTGAGGAATCTTAGTGAAATGATGTGCACATTTGTAACATAGCTTAAAGACAATTTAACAGGAAAAAACATCTGCCTGGTCACCCATTGGTCTGGATCTCCATCATGGACAAGGCTTGCTCAGCCCCACAAAAACAATAGCCACCCTTTTCCTACTTTCTTCTTTATATTCATGTCTCATTGGCTTTCACACCACACACTAGGAAGTTTAGTAAAACTACTGGAGAAGTCTGGGGATAGCAAATTTGAGAGATAGATAGATGTTAATAACTTTCACTGGGCCAAATGACAGAAAGTTGGGAGTGAGAGGGATGCAGCAAGCTTTCAGGCACAAAGGACCTGCCTTGAGTGGGGCTCATTCACATATTCATTTAAGCTCTATGAATAAAGGGTTACCAGATCAATATAAAAGTGATATTTGAAAAAGTAAATTTTGCCTAGACTGTGTCTGGGCATTCTGTAACTAAGTACTGTTGATAAATAGGTATTAAGTTCTCCAGTTTACCAGTTAATGACAAAGTACTAAAATACAAACCGAGAAAGCCATGGAAATCTCCCTGTCCTGCAGACGTTCACCTTAGTCATTGTCATAAAAGATAAAATTGATCAGCCTAGTTACATAAGGCAGCTCATTTTTTTAAAGTCATTGGGACCTGATGGTATGCCAGGAAGCTGGCCAATGTCATTGCAAGGCCAGTCTGGTTACCAACGAATGGCTATGGTGAGGAGGGGGCGTTTCTGAGGGAATACTTTGCATTTCTGGCAAAATGGAAGGAAGAACCAAAGAACTACAAGCTGGGCAGCCTCACCTCGACCTATGGGAAACTGATGGAAAAGTCTTCTGAGAAGCTACCTCAAGACATACTACATATAAGAAGGTGAACAGAAGCAAGTCAGCAAAGGAGAAATCATGCCTGACAAACAGGATAGCCTTCTGCGATAAGATGACCAGCTTATGAAAAATGAAATATGGGAAAGCAGTGAATGTTGTTTATCTTGATGTTATCAAGTCTCTCAACACTGTCTCCCATTACATCCTCGTAGACAGGCTGAATTACGGACTAGACAACTGGTCAATGAGGTAGATCATGGGTTGTGATCCGCAGCACAAAGTCCAGCTGTGCTATACTGCAGGGAGATACTGTGGATAATAATATTTAATGTCCCTCAGTGCTGAGACAGAGTGTACCCTCTGCAAGAACACAGATGATACAAAACTGGGAAGAGTGTTTTAATACACCACACAGTTGTGCTGCTTTTCAGACAGACCTGGGCAGGCTATCCAGAATTTGGCAGAGAGGCATCTTATTAAATTCAATAAAAAGAAAATGTTGCATTCCTCCCCTGAACATGGGGAGGAGTAACTTCAGGCACTAGTACATGCTGGGTCTTGATCATGTGAAAAAAACCTTCTAGAACAGGACCTGGAAGTCTTGGTGGACAAGCTGAACATGAGCCGCTACTGTGCCCCTGCAGCAAAAGTGGTCGCAGCCTCCTTGGCTGCATTAGGAAAAGCACTGCCACTGGAACAGGTTGTCCACACAAATTGTGGAGTCTCCACATCTTCTTGGAGATACACAGAAACCAACTGGACTAGATCCTGAGCAATCTGATGTACCTGACCCTGCTTTGAGCAGGGCTATCATACAACAGAGACTTCAGAGGCCCCGTCCAAACCTTCAACGGTTCTGTGACTACACGATTTTGTTACTACAGCTTAAAGTAATTTCTCAGGTAACAAATGACAGAAAAAGCACATATTGCTGGTATAGCTCCAACAGCAGTAGAGAATTATCATCAAAAATGGCAACTCTAACTAAAAAGTGCTATAGTACCAAAAATGTCTACTGCTAGGCTGACCTGCAACCTGAAGGCACAGCAGATACTGCAGGAATCTAGGAAAGACAGCCTGAGTTCAATGAAAAAGGAATCAAGGAAGAAAAGAAGTATGAGAACAACTCCATGGAGATGAAACAAACAAGTCCCATAACACACATATATATCTTCAAACATTTGAGTATGGACCTCTGTCTGGGGACAGGTGATGAACCAACAAAGAGCTTGTGAGTCAGAGTCAAAGGGAGAACAGCAATGGGGGACATTATTGTGGGGTTCTCTTACAGGCCACCTGATCAGGAGGACTCTCTGGATGAAGCGCACTATAGACAGATAGGAGCAGCCTCATGCTCGCAGGCCCTTGTCATCATGGGGGATATCTGTTGGAGGGAAGGTACAGCCTGGCACAGGCAGTCCAGGAGGTTCCACGATTGTGCGGAAGACAACTTCCTCTAGCAAGTAATAGAGGAGCCAACAAGGAGAGGTGCCATGCTTTACCTCATACTCACCAACAAGGAGGGGCTGGTTGGCAAAGGGATGCTCCAGAGCAGCCTTGGCTGTAGCAATCATGAGATGGTTGAGCTTGAGATCCTCAGGACAGTAAGAAGGGCACACAGCAAGCTCACTGCCCTGGACTTCAAGAAAACAGACTTTGGCCTCTCCTGGAACCTGTTTATTAAAGTTCCATGGGATGGCTGAGGCACATGAAAAACAACAAGGTGGTTGGTGATAGCCAGCATGGCAACACTAAGGGGAAATCCTGCCTGACCAATTTGGTGGCCTTCTATGATGGGGCTACGGAACTGATGGACAGGGGTAGAGCAGTTGACGTCATCTACCTGGACCTGTGCAAAGCGTTTTACACTGTATCACATGACATCCTTCTCTCTAAGTTGGAGAGACATCAATTTGATAGGTGGACCACTCACTGGATAAAGAACTGGCTGGATGGCCACACACAAAGAGTAGTGCTCAATGGCTCAATGTCCAGCTGGAGACCAGCAATGAGTAGTGACCCTCAGGGATTGGTGCTGGGACCGGTCTTGTTCAACATCTTTGTTGGTGAGATGGACAATGGGATTGATGCACCCTCAGCAAGTTTGCCACTAACACTAAGTTATGTGTAGTTCAGTTGATACACTGGAGGGAAAGGATGCCATCCAGAGGGACCTTGACATCCTCGTGAGGTGGGCTGATGCCAACCTGATGAAGTTTAACCATGACAAGTGCAAGGTCCTACAGCTGGGTCAGAGCAATCCCAGGCACAGCTACAGGTCGGGTAGAGAAGAGATTCAGAGCAGTCTTGCAGAGAAGGACTTGGGGGTGTTGGTTGATGAAAAAATGAACATGAGCCGGCAGTGTGCGCTTGCAGCCCAGAAAGCCAACCGTATCCTGGGCTGCATCAAAAGGAGTGTGACCAGCAGGTCGATGGAGGTGATCCTGCCCCTCTGCTCTCCTGAGACCGCACTTGGAGTATTGTGTGCAGTTCTGGTGTCCTCATCGTAAAAAGGACATACATGGAACTGTTGGAACAAGTCCAAAGGAGGGCCACAAGGATGATAAGGGACTGGAGCACCTCCCGTATGAAGATAGGCTGAGAAAGTTGGGGCTGTTCAGCCTGGAGAAGAGAAGGCTGCATGGAGACCTCATAGCAGCCTTCCAGTATCTGAAGGGGGCCTAGAGGGATGCTGGGGAGGGACTCTTCATTAGGGACTGTAGTGAGAGGACAAGGGGTAATGGGTTCAAACTTAAACAGGGGAATTTTAGATTGGATATGAGGAAGAAATTCTTTACTGTAAGGGTGGTGAGGCACTGGAATGGGTTGCCCAGGGAAGTTGTGAATGCTCCATCGCTGGCGGTGTTCAAGGCTGGATTGGACATAGCCTTGGGTGGCATGGTTTAGTGTGAGGTGTCCCTGCCCCTGGCAGCGGGGTTGGAACTAGATGATCTTAAGGCCCTTTCCAACCCTAACTATTCTATGATTCTATAAAGCACTGACGGGTAGGAGGGCCCAAGATTGCTGGCTGGATCAACCAGCTTGAGGGAAGGGATGCTTGTATCCTGAGCTACAAGCTCAGGAGTGTTGCGTCCTGACTAGAAGGAAACGTGTCAGGAAGGCCAGGAGACCTCCATGGATGGATAAGGAGCTGCTGATAAAACTTAGAGGGAAAAAAGAAGCTTATAAAAGGTGGAAGCAAGGACAGGCAGCCTGTGTAGAATACAGGGACATTGTCCAGGAAGCTAGGGACCAGGTTAGGAAAGCTAAGGCCCAGTGAGAATTAAATCTGGCACGGGATGCTAAAGATAACAGGAAGGGCTTCTATAGGTAGGCAGCAAACAAAAGACAGACTAGGGATAATGTGGGCCCTCTCCAGGAGCTATCAGGAGAACTGGCTACTCTGGATTTGGAGAGGGCTGAGGCTCGCAATGACTTCTTTGCCTCAGTCTTCACCAGCAAGTGCTCTGACCACACCGCCCAAGTCTTGGAAGGCAGACACAGGGACTGTGAAAATGAAGACCTTAGGGCCGCTGCAGGAGAGGATCAGGTTCAAGATCATCTTAAGAACCTGAAAGTGCACAAGTCCGTGGGACCTGATGAAATCCATCCACGGGTCCTGAAGGAGCTGGCAAATGAAGTTGCTAAGCCACTGTCCATCATATTTGAAAAATCATGGCAGACAGGTGAAGTTCCCGATGACTGGAAAAAGGGAAATATAACCCCATTTTCAAGAAGGGAAAAATGGATGAACCGGGGAACTACAGACCAGTCAGTCACACCTCTGAGCCTGACAAAATCTTGGAGCAGATTCTCCTGGAAAGCATGCTAAGGCACATGAGAAACGGTTGGTGGTTGGTGACAGCCAGCATGACATCACTAAGGGCACATCATGTCTGACTGATTTTGTGGCCACAGAAATGATGGGGCTACAGAACTGATGGATAGGGCAAAGCAGTTGATGTCATCTACCTGGACTTGTGTAAAGCGTTCAACACTGTCCCGCATGACATCCTTGTCTCTAAACTGGAGAGACATCAATTTGATGGATGGACCCCTCGGTGGATAAAGAACTGGCTGGATGGCAGCACGCAAAGAGTTGTGGTCAATGGCTCAGTGTCCAATTGGAGACCAGTAACAAGCAGCGTCCCTCAGGGGTCAGTGAGTGTTGGGACCAATCTTGTTCAACATCTTTGTTGGTGAGATGGACAATGGGATTGATGCACCCTCAGCAAGTTTGCCAATAACACTAAGTTATGTGTAGTTCAGTTGATACACTGGAGGGAAAGGATGCCATCCAGAGGGACCTTGACATCCTTGTGAGGTGGGCTGATGCCAACCTCATGAAGTGCAACCAAGCCAACTGCAAGGTCCTACAGCTGGGGCGGGGCAATCCCAGGCACAGCTACAGGTTGGGTAGAGAAGAGATTCAGAGCAACCCTGTGCAGAAGGACATGCAGGTGTTAGTCAATGAGAACATGAGCCGGCTTCAGTGTGCACTCGCAGCCCAGAAAGCCAACCATATCCTGGGATACAAGAAAAGAAGCGTGACCAGCAGGTCGAGGGAGGTGATCCTGCCCTGCTACTCTGCTCTCGTGAGACCTCACTTGGAGTATTGTGTACAGTTCTGGTGTCTGGAGCAAGTCCAGAGAAGGGCTACGAGGATGATCAGGGGACTCGATCACCTCCCATATGAAGATAGGCTGAGAAAGTTGGGGCTGTTCAGCCTGGAGAACAGAAGGCTGCATGGAGACCTCATAGCAGCCTTCCAGTATCTGAAGGGGGCCTACAAGGATGCTGGAGAGGTACTCTTCATTAGCGACTGTAGCAACAGGACAAGGGGGAATGGGTTTAAACTTAAATAGGGGAGGTTTAGGTTATATATAAGGAAGAAGTTCTTTACTGGGAGGCTGGTGAGGCACTGGAACAGGTTGCCCAAAGATGTGAATGCTCCATCCCTGGCAGAGTTCAGGGCCAGGTTGGACAGAGACTTGGGCAACATGATCTAGGGTGAGGTGTCCCTGCCCATGGCAGGGGGGTGGGAAGTAGACGATCTTAAGGTCCTTTCCGTAACTATTCTATGATTCAATGATTTTATGATTTGTATTGGACTACACAAAAGAAACTTCTAGACTTTGTCTTGTATAAGATATGATAGCAGAGTGCTCTGGGGCACTAGAAGGATGTGTTTATTACAACCTAACACAATAGACCTCAACTGACTTTAGTTTTTGGGTTTTGGGGGTTTTGTTTTCTTTTTTTTTAAGATTCTTCCAGTGAAATGCAAAGCTTTCACTATGAAATCAGGCAAGCAGTAATCTCAACTCCCTGCTTAGGTCCTCTGCAATCTGAATTTCAATAGCTGAAAGATGAGCTCGAAAAACAACGTACCTTGTCTGGACCATATATCTCATTTCCATCTTCTGCCCTTGCATTAAGATCTGGGGCAGAATGCAGGAGGTACTGTGTTATCTGGACCCCTTCCTCCCCAGGAATCGAGGCAGCTATGTGGAGAGGAGTTAACCCCCGTAACTGAAAACACAAACATAGCATTAAGACTCCTGTTTATAAGAAGCAGCACTTAAATAGTGATAAATATTATTTTAAGAATTATCCAAGCTCATTCTTCCCATATGCTGTGCCTCACCAACAGCCATCAGAAATCCAGAGCTCAGAGTTATAAGACTGTGGAATACTAAAGTCCCCAGACACTTAGCCTGTTAAATATCACAACAGCTATAACCAACTTGAGGAGCAGCTTCGCATATATTCCTCAACCACTCACAAGCTTGGCAATCAGAAAACATAATGAGAAAAAAATACTTAGAGAGTAAGGAGCTTTGAGTTCTTTCCAGTAAAAAAAATATAAATCTTTGAACAGGATAATCACTTTAAACAGCTTTCTGACCATTCTAAAGCTGATTCTGACATGCAAGATATTTTACAGTAGGGCTCTGAAGCTGCAGTACACATCCAGAATCCCATATTATGAATTATCATTCAGTAAAACCTTTGATGGAAGCCGCACATCAGACCTGGCTCCCCTTTTTAAGAGGAGTTCCACTGCTTCTGCGTCTGCAGCTTTAACAGCAAAGAATAGAGGGTGTGGTGAGGCCCAGGATGCGTTGGTATCTGCACCTCGACGAAGCAGTAGCTGGATTGTTTCCCATCTCTTCTGTCGTCTAGAATTGACAGAAAATACCAGAATAACATATTAGCACTGTGGGATAATTAGAAAATGTGGAATAATTAGAAAATGCAGGATAATTAGGAATTAAATTTATATTCGAAATGCAGCATTGTCCACACATGAGGAAAAACGGACTTTCAGGGTCTCTCAGGCGAGATGCAGCCACACCTGGTATGCCAGGAATGTGCACTCCACAGCGGTTCCCGTGACAACACAGAAGGAGGGTAGAGCGAGGTGAAGATCTCGTGGTTACGCTTTGTCCTAACTTCAGCAAAAAGATGGGAACTAGGTGGTGCAAGAAACTGATAAGCTGCATATGTGCTACCCTGAGCCAACAGCCTGTCATCTTTTTGACAGAAAGCCGTCCTCAGTGTGAACTTTGCCTCATTATAATGTCATTATAATGCATTTACATGCTAAAATACACTCCCATCTCCAATGCGACCCCCCCCCCAAAAGGAGACCACCCCTCTCTGAGCATGCGCTCTGAATTTTTGGTGTCATATACCTTTAAAAAGAAGCGAGAGAGATTTGCAGCTATAATAATAAAGGTATGTATGACCAGAGTCACTCAAGCTCCACCTTGAAGGTGAAAATAATATAAAATGATCCAAGAGAGAGGGGGATATTAGGGAAGATACCATCATGGACGAGTCAAGAAAGATAACATCAACAGACTCCCGGGACCGGTGGACGGTGGACCTCTCTTCCCCCCCATAGGGACGCCTGTGGGTAAGACTTGCACTGTATCCAGTGCTTCCCTGGGAAAACTTAGAATCTCTATAGAGTTACTTTTACTGTCACCTGTATACTTCAGAGCTATGCTGTGTTAACTTTATCAAGCGCTTGTACCCATGTAACTATTATTTGCACGTGCTTTTGCAGACAGTATTTATCACCGGCAATCCATAAGAACCTGTATCTGTTGCCTCAATAAACTCAATCAATAAACCACACTGTTTCGACAGCCAATTGCCACTATCGGTAAATCTGGACCAGTAGAAGTTCGATATAAGCAAATGCGGTCGGATTGAAATCCGGACCAGTAGAGGTTCGATATAAGTGAACGCAGTCGGACCGGCAGTTGCATATTAGAAAATAAAGTAAGGGGTTTGTTTTCCCCCCTTTTACGCGACAAGCACCTTCAAAGAAAACTCTAAAAGCTAGTGGACTAAAATGGCTTGCAGGTAATAGACATTACAACTGTCACTTAGCAGAGGGAAGACATGCAGTCTTTAGGGCCACATCACAACTGTCATACACCAACCAGGCAACAACATTATGACCTGAAGAGGAAACAGTACAGTCTGTGTATCTCAGCCCTCTAAACTAAAGCAGTGGCATGCAAAGAGCAGTCTCCGCAGTCATGAAAAGCTGCAGTATGGTGACAGATAAAAACCTAGGCACGGTTCTCTGCATCTTCACCAGTCTCACATGTGACTTGTAAAACACTTAGTCTTAGTATTGTTTAATGAAAGAAACAGAGTCCTCCTTCCTGCCATCAAAGACTGTTCGGAAGTTTCTTTCCTCAGGTAAACCTCATTCACCCATTCATCTCAACAACACAAAGGTACAGTGTTTCCCTTCCACAAAAGCTGGAACAGGAGCTATGCTAGGTTAGGACAGCATATTCCAGGCGCCATCTGCATTTCTATGGAGGCAAACTATCCACAAAAGAATCTGACACCCTAAGAAAATAAAGCAAACAGCACTTGGATACTTGCATATCACCCAGAAATTCCATCACAAAGTGTTCTCATGGGACACTCATCTTTTCAGGCATTGTACTAACTTGGCTTTACCCACAAGCCCTACGTTAAATGGATCTCTATATTCCAATGAACAATATGCAGCATGCACGGTATTTCAGACAACAAGAATCATGGAAGGTGGGAGGATGTGCCACGAAATGAAAATGTGGCACAAGGAAGGGATGAAGGTCAGAAGGCCAACCACGAACTTTCAGTCTGGTGGTTTTAAGATATCAAAATGACGTACACTGCCATAAAACCCACACAAAAATTTTGACATCTTTGGTGAGTGCTCTGTAAGCAAAGCAAAAAGCAAAATGTGTCCCTTTCAAAGATCCACAAATGCAAAACAGTTGGACTACATTTTAGTTGATACTGCCTAACAGACACTTGCAGAAAACAACTAGCAAGTTCATATGTAGTCAAGACTGCAAGTAATAAACAAATATATACTCCTTCCTCAGGTCTGCACTACACTGCAAGTGTCCATGGCATATTTAGAAGCTTTTCACACTCTTCTAACAAGAAATCTTGTCTTGTTCAAGCATGATGTCCTTTGCTTGAACTGCACTTTTCAACTATAATCTTTGTCACTGCTGACATGAGTCACATTAGAGTGTATGAACAATTAGTGGTTTCTACTTGAAAACAAGATTTGCCCAGTTAAACAATCAAAAATTATCTTTCCTTGCAATGGATGTACACTTACGTGAAATATGTGAAATAATGTTACCTTCTTTTTGCAAAACCATTTACAAGAGCTGGTCTCCCATTTCTAGTGCATGAGACTTACTCTGACATTATGCCTTCAGCATCACTGACAGTTTCTGAAGATTCTGATTTTTCAGTGCACTTAAAGATTTAAAAAAAAAAAGAAAGGTTACTAAAATGAAAAATATCTTCTTCCAGTGCATGACTCAGTATATTAATACACCTGTTAATTACACCTTTAGTGCAATACAGCATATAATGATACTGGAATTTTGTTAACCACTGTTAGGGAAATAATTTAGAAGTAAATTGCAACTAAGTTTTTGCTTGTTCGTTTGTTTTAATTTCTTAAAATAACAGAATATTTTTCTTGTTCAATTTCAGGGGAAGTTCAGGTTAAATATAAGGAAGAAGTTCTTCACTGTGAGGGTGGTGAGGTGCTGGAACAGGTTGCCTAGAAAAAGAAGTGGGTAAATGCTCCATCCCTGGCAGTGCCCAACTCCAGGTTGGACAGAGCCTGGGGCAACATGGTCTGGGGTGAGGCATCTCTGCCCATGGCAGGGGGGTTGGAACTGGATGATCTTAAGGTCGTTTCCAACCCTAACTGTTCTATGATTCCATGGCGTCTAAAGCATGTTTAGAACAGTTAAATGTTTCTTCCAGTATGCATCACCTAACTTAAGAGAAAAAGAATTGCTGAAATAAAATGAGACACACACAGATTTTCAACCTGCATTAGCTTGCATAAGAATCTGATTACTAGGATCTACAAGGCTAATTTTTCCAAATTTGGATGCACGTTCAACTCAGAGAAAAAGTGAAAGCAATGTACGTCTACTCTACTTGTCGAATCTCACAGACTGTTACAGACACAGACCAACATAGAAAGATCCCCTCTCTACTCATTACCTCATAGTACCAAAATGAGAGGTAACAGCTCTACATTGATTTTCTGTGCAGTTTTCAGCAGCAGCTCACTCTCACTGCCCTTCTCCATTTCCCATAATTGCCTTGCAATTTCAGCAGTGTTTTGTATGACCACATTAACATACTCTTGGAACTGGAACAGTGACTTTAGAGCAACCAAGGATTATTTGATACTTCATTTCCAACAAGTTTCCTCAAAGCATGGGCCTAATCTCTCTAACCTCATGTGAAAGTCCCAGAGGCACCCTTCCATTTCTAGACTACACTGAAACACTTCTAAGACCACACAGTTCCTGCCCAGACCCCTTTTTTAGCTGTTTTCTCATCCTGGCTGGTGATTCCCGACATCCTTGCTTTCATTGCTTTCCCATTCCCAGGTTTGTACTCTTACAGAATTTATATCTTGTTCCCACACAGGAAGTAAGAGCAGGTGTTTCTCTTTGTGGCAGAAGAAAGGTTAGGGATATGACTCTTCCTTTTTGAGTACTCCCCAAGCATCAGCAGGCTTCCGACAGAACAATTGCTTTTTAATAGCCACCTTCATGATGCCAGCAGGGTTACATAGTACCAGGAGAATCACCTACATCCTACTGTTCTACTTACATTTTTGTAATTCCCATTAACTCTCCTACTGCATCTTCACCGCGTTAAACACCTAGCCAGCACAGCCTTGCATTCTGCTATTGATACAGTGCCTTATTTCAATTGCTGAGTAAGCTTGTAAGTGCACAGGAGCATGCTCCTTCAAGTCAGGAGTTAGCAGTGAGAGCAAAGATTATTCTGCAGTCTCAGAGTGCAAAATGCGTTAAAGTTCTGAGTTTTTCCTAGGGTGTATATACAGTAAATTTTAAAAGCAAGCTTACAGGTTGACAAAATAATACATTATGATTCTGTTATTTTAGATTAGAAGTAAACAAACCTTGTAACTGTGTAAGCTCCTCTCAGCAATATTACCCTTAAAAGATTCTTCTGGATAGATGAGAACAAAACACATGGAGAGAGCAGATAATCCTTCATCACTACACTTATTCACATCAGCTCCACTATCAAGAAGAAGATTGACAACAGCATTATGGGAATGAACCTGTAGAGGGGAAACATCCATATTTGCACATATAAGTACACACTTCTAGCCTGGGACATGGAAAGAACTGACAACACAATTCTGAGGTAATGATGCTCTACACTGTTTATCTAATTCACATTTATATTTTCCTCAAAACAGAAGCTCAATGTCTTACAGGGTTCAGAATATAACAATTTTTGGCTAATTTTAAACTAATGCAGGATTTTGCAGGAATTCATCAAGGATTCATGCACAGAGAGACTAGAAATGACTGAGATGGCTATAGGAGAAATACAGTGTTCTAAATTATCTAGCTTCTGCTTGGCATTTACAATAAATGCTGAGTATTGAGAAAGCTTAAAGAAAAATGAAGAAAAAGCAGGGGGAGAGATTGCATCCCCCTCCTACAGAAATAGGAGTTGTACATGCATGGTTTCAGCCACTTCCACTTTTCAACAAAACCAAAACAACTCTGTGTGCATCTGATTTCAAATAGGAGAAAAAATACAAAGGGCACAGTCACATCCAAGAACATAAATCTAGCCCACTGCATAATTACAACCTGAAATCAAACCTGACATTTGAAATCACTGCTAATATTAACTGAAGGGCTTCTTTTAGGTAATTTATTTCTCATGGGGGTTGACATGATGCCCGTCATTACAGACACTACTCATGCCACACTGCTTTTCTGGTTTTCCTGCTTGTTGAACATTCCTTCATACTATGTAATGAAACAAGAGAAAAATTTAATCCAGCCTACTATGCCAGGAATTTTCTCATCATGTGGTAAAGAGTCATGCTTAGAATCTTACAGCCGCAGCAGCAAGTGCTGTGTATCCATGTTTGTCAGCTATGTCTGGATGAGCAAGCCCATTCCTCAGAATCGCATAGACCCCATCATAGTCTCCTCTTGCTGCCTTCTTAATTAGCTGCTCTGAGGCAAGTTCTCTGGGGCCTGGAGGCCCATAACCATTGCGGTCTCCACTGAGAATGAGGTTGACATCTGAATTGAACTCCACTTGACAGCATCTAGAAAAGGAGAAAAGAACACAGCACATTTTAGGCAGCTAGGTATTCTTAGATCACTACTGCAGTTAAAGAAAAAATACATCAAGAATAAAAAAAATGCTGGTCAGCAAGATGGGAAAATAAGGCTGGCTATCATTTTAAGAGCTATGTTAGATAGTGTGAGCTTGCTTATATTAATTGGGTGCTGGCAGCAGCATATAGATTTTATCTAGACAAGTTAAAAGTATTTTAGTAGATGTTTGACGGATGGATAAGAAAACAAAATCTAACTACCATGTGTTTTTATGAACCAATTTATCATGCACAGTCATGACATTTGTTTATGATTCAGTTTTCATCACCTGCTCTGACTATACCTATGTAGCTTGTGTTCCTATCAAAAAAGCAAATAAGGAAATACTGTGAGCTCAAAAAGCATCTCCACATAGAAGTACCAAGCTACATAAAAACTGATGTGCAGTTGGCAGTTCTACTAGCTGTAGCCTTTTTTGTTACAGCGTATTTTGTATAGCCTTGAAGAAGAACAAGAGTCAAGACAACCACAAAGAGTTATCAATAGCCATATTTTCAGTACTTCTGAAAACCTGGCACTATGCTTCTCCATATTTCTATTTCTACGCAAGACTACACTCCCAGGACAGCGAAGGTCAGAACATGCCTCTACAGCTCTTGACTCCCAATTCTTTTCAAAACTGGACTTCCAGAAACCCTGACTTGTTAATGAGTAACGGGATCATTTTTCTAGGTGTGACCAGGATAAATCCAATGTTTAACTTAAAGGAATAAAATCTATGAATTGAGAGATGAAGATGATATTTGCTTCCTTTTTTAAAAAAAACTCCTTATTGGCAACTTGTAACCTCAAGGCCACAGAACCCAATCTGGAGTGCAGCTTTTATCCTGCAACGTAAATTTGAAAATGATGAACACCCACAGATAGTAACTGATAAAAATCCACACATAATAAATAAATCATCAACAGTTACCTGTGCTTATACACATGCATCTGCATTCTAACCAGCAATGAGGTTACATTTGCAACAGGCCAAGGGTCCTCCTCAGGCAGCTTTGAGGTGTTCTGAAAATACAAAGCATCGCACTCTTCCAGGAAGGAGTGAGTCAAAGTAAGATGATCCATGTTACGAGAATATGCAAAGACTCCTTCAGGTAAAATATCCTTATCATCAAAAGGGAGATGCTTATAGCTACGGAGAAATGGGTCTTCCTCAAGTGAAATATACTCCTTCTGAGATCTGTCATCAATGTATCTGTAGTGTGCTGGATAATCCACAACAGAAAAATAACCAGGTACTTCAGTACATAGCTTAATTAGATGATCTCTGAGCCACAAGCCAACATCCTGACGGCCATCTGGATAGCTCTCAATCCCTGGTCCAAATCGCTCATTAGATTTGTACAGCCCCTTAAGAAACAAGTAAACTCATAAGTATCAGTCAGAGATCAAACAATTTGTACAATTAAAGCCTGGATTGTATTTAAACCAATCTGGCTGCTTTTGGCCTTACTGGTCCACTTCCTATTGACAGACATATAACTGCCAAAGCCAATCTGAACAGCAAAGCCTTCACATTCACTTTGATCTATTAACAGCAAACACAAATCTTCCAGCACAAGAACAGTGGAAGGCCCTAAATTTAACTACAGTAGGGTGTAATGTTTAGATTACAATTCCTGATGCTTTTAAGGCCTAGACAAGATTTCATTTTAATTTTATTCTGTGATCAATTTTAGATTGCAACCTTTTGGTCCAGGACAGATTTTTGGTTAGATTTTACTACCTTATCAAAACAAACATTTCTGAAACACATCTGCACAGAGATTCTGGAAGTGACACATTTCTTTTCTTACAATGTAACTAAATTTAGGATATCTATAGTCTCGCAAGCAAGACAAAACACGCCAACAGAAGAGTCTCAGTAGCAAACAGAGCACTACAGAATAGGAGTTTCAGTCTTCCTATAAAAGGTATCCTAGTTTGACCTTGACACTGTGGTAGGTAAGGCATAAACATCATCAAATTTAAGCAGACTCATGCGTATGTGGACCACACATACGGTTCAAGACAGGTTCATTCTAAGCTATCACAACCTCAAAACAGCTATTTGGAGCAAAAACCAGCAACTTCACACTGAACAGTTTACCTACAAAGATAAATGAGAAGCAGAAAAGCACTATCACTGGCAGAATATACTGGCAAGAATAAAATTCTGAGTATGGATATGATCTGAAGTTTCTCTATTTTTCCCCTAGCTTTAGATTTTACATCATATACTCAAACTAAAGCTCTCCTAAATCTGTAATTAATGCCACATTATCAACACTGAACAAGAATGCTATGTTCTTCTTGATGTCTCCTCAGTGTTGATTGAGCCTCTAATGCATAGACTGTTATGTTGTTTCTATGTTTTAGATTATTTGATGAACTGCAGAGATACCCAGGGATCAGCAGGAATAGGTGGGCACTCTTCCCCTACACTTGGGACTTTTCAGATATACCTTTTAAGAAAATAAAGGAGGACTGCAAGCTCTTAGAAAACAAGATTTCCAACTTCTACTAGCAACATCAGGGCTGAAAATGATGCAAAACAGACAACTAGCTACCTGGATACTTCAGAGTGCTGTCTATCTTCAGAGTTTCCTAAAATGCAGTATTTTTCCAGTTTCTGACTGCTGGCATCCTAATATGCCTTTTGGGAGTACTGTCTAACAAATAAGCTCTTCATCAAAGAAGGAGAATAAATACCAAAATTATATACATTAGATACATGAACAAGAAACTTTTCCAGACAGCACTGCTGAGGCTGCACCTGGAATACTGTGTTCAGTTCCAGGCCTCTCACTACAAAAAACACATTGAAGTGCTGGAGTGGGTCCAGAAAATTGCAATGGAGCTGGTGAAAGGCGTGGAGCACAAGTGTGATGAAGGAACTGGCGGTGTTTGGAGATAAGGAGGCTCAGGGAAGACCTTATCACTCTACAACTACCTGAAGGAACGCTGTAGTGAGGTGGGGTTTGGTCTCTTTTCCCAAGTAACAAGAGAAAATGGCCTCAAGTTGCACCACAGGAGGTTTAGTCTGGATATTAGGAAACATTTCTTCACTGAAAGGGTGGTCCGGTCTTGGAACATGCTGCCTAAGGAAGTGGTGGAGTCACCATCCTGGAGGTATTTAAAAAGACATGTAGATGTGGCACTTACGGATGTGGTTTTCTGGTGGACTTGGCAGTGCTGGGTTAATGGTTGGGCTTGATGATCTTAAGGGTCTTTTACAGCTCACACGATCCTATTATCATCTCCTTCAATACTTCCCCATGGAAAAGTTGAGTACAGCAGAAGCTAAGCTGTTGAAATAGCATCCTAACTCATGGCAGATCAAAGCATGACAATTTTGCTCTAAAGAACTAAAATACTAAGGGAGCTACTCTAAATAAATAAATAAATAAATAAACCAAACCAAAACACTGCTGACCTTGAAAGGCACAGGAACTGCAGTATTAGCACAGCAATTTTCCAATTACCTGAAATTTTCTGCCATCCTTCCATTCCAGGGTCCCATAGCCTTCTACACGGCCAAGATAAAGAGCTCCTGTGAATTTGGAACCATCAGGCCAGTAGTAAATGCCATTTCCGTGGCAGTGGCCTATGTACAACTTTCCCACATATCTCTGTAATCCACAAAAGAGGACAAGACAACAAGAATGATACAACTGATAGGACAAAAATAAGTGAAATTGCATTCTTACTGCAACAGAGCAGGACTAACAAGATGCAGGCAACTGACACATGAAGAGGAGGAATCTGTTACACAGTTAAGAAAGAATGGGCACAGTCTCCACTTCAGTTGTGGGCTTCAAGCTCAGCCAAGATTTTACCAGTTTCTCTAGAAGCTCTTCCATCACACAGCAATCAGTAGTTCATACTAGGTCAGCAGATGTATCTTACTGTTCATATTCTCATTGCTAAATGACAGAGGATAAACCAACATCTATTCAATCATTCAACAGCTGTCATAAAGACCTATATGCCCATATACCTTTAGCATTCTGCATTCAAAACAAAAGGTAAAAGTCTTCAACTGTCAGATGCATGTGAAGTGACTGGACTATTAAAACTTTACACACCACTTGCTTTAAAAGTGCTCCAAAACTGTCACTTTTACCCTTCAGTAGAAAGCACTGATGAAATTTTGTACCATAGGTAAACAAAGTGCTGGATTGTATGAAAGTGGCAGATGCTCAGTAAAAAAGTTGTCCATAACCCCCTCTCCTCAGTGAAGAAAACTTTACCTACCAACCTGCACATCAGAGTGTACCTGACTGAAATTCGATCATCATTGATTTCAGTCACCAACACTTTGAGGTATTCACTACTTTGAAGCCAACCCAAACATATAGAAGATATTTTATATAAATCAATCAAAAACTGTTAATTAAAAGCAAAAAACAGTTAAATAACAACCTCAATTCTTCACGTCTTCTGTTGCATTAAAAATCATAAAGTATGCAGCCCTGCCATAGTCTTGGCACTTTGTGGCATAAAAGGAGTGATTGCCCCTGGCTTTAAACAAAAGAACATTATGGTGCTAATAACAGCACTCACAGTGTCATGGTTTAAGACTAACTCATGCAGCCTCTCTCTCTCACTCACTTCCCCCTCTTTCTTCCCCCCCCCCCCCGTTCCTGGGGAGATGGGAAGGAGAATCGAAAAGAATGCAACTCCCACAGGTTGAGATAAGAACAGTTTAGTAACTAAAGTATAACACAGATCACTACTGCTACTACCAATAATAGTAATGACAAGAGAAATACAAGGAAAGAATACAATTCTCACCACCTAATACCAAGCCCGACCACGCAGTGCTCCCCCACCCTTACGGGTCTCCGCTCTCTGCTCTTCTTCCCTGGGCATGACGTGCTGTGGGATGGAATAACCTCTTTGGTCAGTTTGGGTCAGATATCCTGTCTCTGCTTCCTCCTGGCTCCCCTCCTCCCTGGCACAGCATGAAACTCAGAAAGTCCTTGGCCAGACCAAAACATCACTAAGCAGTAACCGAAACACTGGTGTTATCAGTGCTGTTCCCAGGCCCAAAATCAAAAACACAGCGCTGCACCGGCTACCAAGAAGGAGAAAAATGACTGCTGCTGCTGAACCCATGACACACAGCAACCATTTACCATTTTCTCTGGGACTGAGGACAGACTCAGTGGTCCAAGGGAGAGAACAGAGGGCGTTATCTGAAAACGTGGAGCTCAGTTTTTATTTTCACAGTGAACATGTTACCAACCCAGACACAGACTGACAAGAACACCAAGAAGAGCAGTGGGGGCTGATTCAATAGGTGAACGTGCTCTCACACATCCCACAGACGCTGTGAAAGCTCCGGCCTTACTCAGAATCAGCTAAAGCTGCACAGTTTGGCACCAGTACAGGGCGAGCAGGGAGAGGAAGCCCAGGGGAGCCGGCATCCGAGCCGCGCTCCTCACAAGCAGTAAGCACGGCCTCCAGACCACCCGTCCCCTGCCCCCGGCCGGGCAGGGCTCCCAGCGAACACACGCGGGGGGACACGCGGCCACGGCGCATCACCGACAGCGTCCCGGGCCCACGGGACGATCGTACCCGGGTGGCAGAGCGGAGACGCCTCCGGCGGTCTCTCCCCCCCCGCAGCCCAGCACCAGCACCCCATACCTCGCCGATCCCCGGCCCCAGGGGCAGGCCCTGCCTGGAGTTGTGGGCGCAGCTCGCCGCCCTCTCCTCGTCCGTGCCCTTGGCCACAGGCAGAGCAGAAACTCGCCCCGCGCCGAGAGCCATGGCTGCACCCCCGACCACACTCCCAGCTCCGCCCGGTGGGGTGCGAGGCCCCACATCATGGGCGGTGCGTTGCCGTGGACAACGCGGCGTCCCCGCGCGGAGCTGGGGCTCGGCCGAGGCCCGCTCGCGGCCGCGGCCCGCGGCAGTGCGGTGTGGGGCCGCAGGTCTGGCGCTGAGCCCGACCCTGCTCACTTCAGCCTTTGGCCGGCTCTGTTTGCCTGCGGTCGTCGTCTCTTCTGCAGACTCTCGCGGCTCTCCTGGCCGACTTGCTCAGCCTTGACCACGCTGGCAGCGCACCAGACCCGTTCAGCCGTTCCAGTCGATTGATGAACTCCAGGCCCCGGCGCTGGCGAGGGCAGGACGGATTAGCCTTTGGGCACAAACAGCTGCCGAGCAAATATACAGAGTTTACGCAGCCTCTTCTGAGCCGGCGCTTGGCCTTGGCCCGCTGTTTGTTACCGTGGATTGTCTTTATCTTTGTGAAAAATAAATAAAAATAAACACGCCTATTTAACCAAAATCCTCCAGATTTTCCAGCATTATTAGAGAAGCCAACTAATGGGTCTAAGCCTCCCTTTGCTATAAAAGCACAGTCAATCTGAAGTTAAGGTCATTCATGGTAAAACACATTGGGAATTTTTTTTCATCTCCACTGAGCACTCAACACGACAGTCCTCGTATGTAGCACTCACCTGAAGCGCCTGAAGGAGCAGGTAACCCTGCACTCTTGGGTATGTATGTAGTACAGCAGTTCGGAGTGCAGAGCAAACACAAAGTTTTTGGAGACTAAATCAACACCTTTGCTTATATTTCTAGATATGGAAGATCTCATACAGAACGTGAGCAAGCCAGAAGAGGAGGATGACACTCTCCTTACTTGCAGTGTGCCAGCAGACTCCTGGAGTGCCAACTGAGACCAGTGCTGGTTTTAGACCAGGATCCTATGATACCCTATGAGGTTCTGCAGGCTTCCTTTGCTTCCTTCGCTTCCTTCTGACTGAACAGCCAGACAGTTTGCAGGGCAAAGTGGCTATTTAGGGCATGAGAAATAGCAAATAAACTCTGCCTCTGTCACCTTCTCGGTACATCACCAGCCAGAGAGAGCTGCTTGCACAAATGTGGCAGCTTCAGTGCCACAGGCTCAGAGGAGGCTCTGGCAGAAATGCAGTTGGTTTTCAGCCAAAGATCCCTTGGGAAATAGAGACCTTGGGAAGATGGTCAGAGGGCCTTGGAGAAGACTTCTTCCTGCATATTTGAGCAGGCATAGGGAAGCAAAAGAAGACTGCTCCCCATCTTCCTCATCTGTTATCACCACTGGCAACTCTCAATGTGGGGCTGTTTCTAGCAGAAAATATTTCTGCATGTTCCCTTCTGAAGAAGGAACAAAAGCAAAATGCTCTGTGATATGATGCTTGCCATACTCTCCAGGTTGGAGTCAGTTCATTAGTATTTGACTAGATGCTCTAAAAGAAATTAAATAACTTTTCTGGCAGCGTTGGAAGAGCAGGTCAAGGTGTGATTTTTAAATGATGACCCCTTGCTGGCAGCTCTAATAAACTGAAGCATTTAAAAGCAGCTGAAGGGAATATAATAGCTTTCATAAAATTTGCAGCATGCCGCTCTGCATACTTGGGACAGGTTTGCCTGTATATATACTTTTTTTTTTTTCCTAGATCGGTTTGCCCAGCGAGATCCAAGTCTGGATCCTAGAAGCAGGATCAGCAGGAAGGGCTGCACAAACTGGGACTGAGCCTCTCCATTTGAAATTAATCATATACAGAGGTCTTTTTCTTACTGAGAGTGATTATAAAAAATGGTGTGATTTTCACTAGAGGTGACTGAAAGTACAAATGGCTTGGCAGCAAATTTAATGCATGATTTTGTTTCTTAACCCATTCTGACCCTCAAAAAAAAATGTTCATTTTTTTGACCCTCAAAAAAAAGTCCATTTGTTCAGGGCTAGGAATTGCCAACTGTAATGGATTGTTTTCCCTTGTTAGTTTGGAAATGACACCTGGATTTAGCAATTGGCATGAATTAAGCTTGAAAAGATCCATCAGAAAGGTGAAAGCTTTTTGGAAAAGCAGAAGCAAAAGAGGCTGGATGGAGATTAATAGAGATTTCTTTCAAGTCTATCCATGACAATTTTCTTTTTATTCTGTCAGGCAACCTAATGTTCAGCTCTTTCCACATTTCAGTGCTCAGTTACCTACCCAGATTTACTACACTTATTAGTGGATGCACCTCACCTCACTGTGACCTTTCTGACAGCCTGGGAAGTGATTTGTGGAACTGGTGTGCTCAGAGTTGCATGCTGGCAAAGGCTGCACATAAAACATTCTTACTTGCTGAAACCAAATCAAGTAACTCCAAAAGAGGCTTTCAAAAGTAGTGAGTACCTCTAAGTGGCATAATCTCCCTGAGCCTCAGATTGTAACACAGCCTGCTGATCTCACAGAAGTCTTATGAAAGTTGATTATTTTGTGTGTGTGTGAAACTCACAGATTCTGTAATTAAGTCTTTCATTGAAAAGAAAGTAAAGAAATCAATAATGTTGGATTCAGGGAGTAATTTGCAACACAAACGGTTTAGTATCCCACATTAAGCATAGGAAGTGAGACAAAATACTAAAGTCTGAGCACTCTTCACTTTGTGCCCTGAGAGGGGCAGGAAAAAAACAGCAGATGTTAATGGAATTTAAGGTAACATGTTGTATAACCGCCTGAGGGATAAGTCAAGGCACTCCCGGTATGGTTGCTCACACATAATACACATTTCTATCATATCATAATACACATTATCTATCTTAGATGACCCTGGTTCTAACATCTTCCTTTTCTCTTTTATCTTCACAACACTCTTTTAACCTTCCAGTCATAAAGCAAAGGCACACAGTGTCAGTTTGGATAAATATTTCAGACAGCACTGGTGGAGTCCTAGCTCTGCAGATGCTTGTTATACCAACAGATGATTGGATCTTTTCCCCTTTCCCTCCTACAGCATTATCCCATGGAGAGTCAATTTTATGATCACATCTCTGTGCTGTCCAAGATTTGCTATTTCAGTTTCTTCAAGGAAACAAAGCTAACACTAAATTGCCATCTCTGTGTCTGCTTGACCCCTTGTCAGATTTTCTGTTTACCCATCCCTCAAGAATTAAAGCTGTTTTATGAAAAATAAGAGCCATATGCAAACAACTGCTGCCTACATGGAAACTAGAAAACTGTGCCCTTACATGTTCTGAAAGCCAATGAGTCTATCAGCACATGCTCTAAATAACAAATTAGCATACCAAGAGCTCTAAGCCAAATGAATGGTAACCAGGAAAACAGGTAGAGGGCTTGGGAAGGTTGATGGATGAACTATAGAGGGGTTTGGGTATGAAGAGAGTTAGCAACATAGCAAGGAGGATTGAGAGACATAAGAGTGCTGGTGGAAAATTGTAGGAGCTGTAGGGAGAAGATTTTGGTAGTGCGGAGAGTATCCTGAGGATGGAGTGAGTCCAGTAAAAACTACAAGCTGCTGCTTGGAAGTTTCTAATCAGGAGAAGGTACTGCAAGGAGGTACTAGATGCTCCCTCCATATTTCATAACACTAGGAAACCCTACAAAGCCAAGAAAAGAGCAAAATACTGAATCCTTACTCATGTCCTGTACTTGTACACTGAACTTTAGGATACTTCATATGAGATAAGCTAAGCAAGGATCTTAAATCCTGTAAAATTGAGGGAGCTGGTATCTCAAAAAGCCAGTTTTGCTCAGATAACTGCAGTTACCATTTTTATTAAATATTGCATTACTTCTTTATGCTGAGATTGAGCTAGGATAAAGCAGATAACCTTCCTTTGGACCCTTTTCATGGCTTGCAGGGTTAACTCTTGTAACAGACAATTGCTATTCTGGTTTGACGTGATTTGCAGTCTTTCAGAAAATACCCACACACAAAGCTTTCTCCAGCAAAAGAAATAACTTTTTTTAATTCTAAAGGAGAAATCCAGATGTTCCAAATGGAAGGTGCATGTCCTCTAGCTACGAAGCTGTATGTAGTTTGTGGCACAGGTTCACAGGCTGGACTTTTGAGCCTGAAGAAAAGGCTACATTTTACTGATGCCCCCAAACTGACAAAACGTGCTTTACTGGAATTCCTCTGCTGAGCCACAGCTCGTAGAGAGCATATATCTTCTACAGTGAGAGGTCTTGTACCGTGCTATTAAAGGATGCTGCTATACACTTATTTAGGCTATCTAGAGGGATTAATTTATCAGATTTTTTATTCATTCTTGCTGCTGCAGACCATGTCTTTTGGTTATTTCTGAGCACTGTAGTAGAACCAGAGAGCTGGAGGATCTCCAATTAGGTTTGTGTTTTCACCACCAGTCCCCAGGGTGAGGAATTCAGCAGGGCTGTTGCTAAACAGCAGCAGCTTTCATAACAAAAAGTAGATGAAAAATGAAACCTTATCCCAAAACATACTGCATGCAGCAGGCCTTGTCCTCACTGTACTTCTCTTTAAAATTCAGAGAGGAGGTATGTCTTGCAGTTACCCTGGAAGTGAATAATTTGGGAATTTCCAACATAAATGAAATTATAGTGAGCAGTTCTAGAAATAGCTTGATTTTTTATATCCTGGCAAGTAATTTGTATTCCTGCAAGGGTCAATATGCCTTCCCACAGAGCAACAGTGAGCCAAGTTTTAATATAAAGTAGCCTCTTCTTTTGTAGAAGATGAAGGAGACATTTGAACACTGACATTTTATACAATCGCTTGTATTTAATTTTGGAATTATAATAACATGAATTGCATAGAAAGCTGCAGCAATGAGCTCAGAACATTCTTGTAGTGGCTGAGGCCTGTGTGGGAAGAACAGAAGGTCCTTTTAGAGGCTAGCCTAAGCATACATTATATTAAAGATATTATTTAAACATGTTTTTTCTTCAGAAATGTTCACAGCTATTGAAAATAAATACCCTGAGATAAGCTCTTCCCCGCTGAATGAAACCAAAATTGTATTGGCCACTTCCTCTATGAATATCAGAACAGCCCATACATGAATGAAAATTACTTCTGTCCTTACCTCTGATCCTTGAAAGCAGCCAAAGGGTGTAGGTGGCACCCTTCTGGGAAGCTTCAATCAGGAGCAGCTTGTTCCTGCGTGACAGCTCCTGGCTGGTAACACAGGCATGGGTTTTCTGAGGCTGGAAATCCTGTGTTCAGCAGGATTGTCTCCTTAGGTTTCAGGGGGAGCAAGCTTGGCCCTGATCTGGCTTGGCATGTTGAAATCCCTTAGTTTCAGAAAGGGATTCACCCACTTTAGAGGGTGATTTGACACAGCTCTTTCACTGTTAGGATTGCAAGGCCCTGAAAATGCAACAACATACCTGCTACCTTCTGGGGAAGAAGGCAGTATTTTGCTTGTCAGTAATGACATTTTTCATTCCATTTCCATGTACATAAAAACATGTTTAAAATATTTTTTCCTTACATTATATTTATACTCGTGAGCATAAATATAATGTTTATGTAATAGTTATATATTTATATGATATAATATTTATATAATATATTTATATGAGATAATATTTATAGTCTTGAGGACTCACCTACACTTCCCCGTGCTTTATTTTGCTTATTTTTACCAGCTGGTTTTAAAATACCTTAGTATTGTGATTTGTACATATTGAACTCTCCATTTTAACTTCTTTGTGCTCAAATAATCCTTTTTCTCAAATAATCAGAAATCTAACAGCATGCAAGCAGGTGGTGACAACATGAAGCTCATGGGAGGAGCTCAGGATTGGGAAATGCATTAAAGCTGAAACAGAAACAGTTGGAACTAGATGATCTTAAGGTCCTTTCCAACCCTAACTATTCTATGATTCTGTCATTCTATGGTTATGCTTTTAGGTAACTGCAGCTTTGGTTTTCATTGCAATTGATTGAATAGCCTGTCTCTGCTATTTATGGCAATAAATCAAGGTGGATTTTTAATTGAAAAGACAGGCTGTTAAAACAAGGAAAGTAGGAGATAATGTATTTTTTGCATTGTTTTTGATGAGCTCCCAGAAAATAAGAAATAAGAAGATGTTCTCCTCCTTCTAGAAGGAAGCCAGAAAGTGGCTCTAGAGAGCTGAGGTCCTGGTCTCAGCTGGCAAAGTAGATGTCATTGTCTCTGAGCTGCTGTCTCAGCCTAAAATAAGCAAAACAGACTGAAGTATGCTAGAAGTGGGATAGCAAGCGATCATGCAGGGATCATCAAACAAGGGACTTGCGAGTAGATTAAAACCTTGCACCCTAAGCTCAAAGCAGAAGCAGTTCACTGAAGACCTGGATAGATGCAGTTTGCAAGGCCTTTGGGTGAGCTGGGACTATTTTAAAGTTTGAAGAAAATGCTGCTTTAGAAAAGACATGACTATGTACAGCTGGCTTGCTAGTAAAATCGGGTGTTACCGCTTAGGGTCCTTATGTATGAGAGAGAGAATACCAGCACAGAGAGACTGAGCCTGAGAGGTGAGTGAGTCTGTAGTCATGGAGAGGTGTGTGTGTCTTGGTTTATGGCATGTCACTGTTAGAAAACCATGCTAGCAGGACCCTTCAGACCACGTCTTTGATACCACAGTGCAGCTGCAGTGCACCCATCTTGAGATGGGTGGGTAGATTTGGCAAAGAAGCTGTAAGCTACTGTATTTTGAAATCTCGTTCCTACCTTGAACCATCCCTGGGAAAGAGATTGCTGAATCTCAAAAACCTGTTGTTTGAAACTTACATGTTCTGAAGTGCCCTACAAAATGGCAATTCTGAGGGGACAAAAAAAAAAGGTTTTGTAAATAGAACATCATGTTTCCAAAATCACATTTGTTCTCTGGTGGGATCTGAAGAATTTCACCAGAGCTGTTCAGCCTTGAATGTACTGCAGAGGTGATGGGTGTCTCCACCTCCATGAGAAGCCCATGGCAAGCTCTTCCAGGCTGGCTCTCCCAGAGCTCTCAGACTCCCCAGGCATAATAACTTTCACAGTATTAAGTCACAGGTTCCACGCGCTGTTTGTGTTCAGCAGCTCATGATTAATTCAAGCTATTACTGAGGTTGAAAGGAATCCTGACTGCCATGGATAGTGCACACGGATAGGGCTTCCCAGAGCTGCAACATGAATACTTGCATGTTCCCATTCATCTTTACAGCAGTTCACTGGGGTAAACCATCACAGAACAGTCAAGGACTGAGTGGAAACCCACTTGTTACTTAATGGAAGTTCCTTCATGTCCCAGTACATTTTCTGATTATTGATGAATTTGTATTTTGTAGCACTGAAGAACTATTTATATCCACTGTTTGCACAGAAAGTCTTCAGCCACCAATGTAGGTCTGGAATCAGAACTGAATACTGGCAGTGGCAACTGGATCTCAGTGTTGGGGGTGAGGTGGCATAAAAATACCCCACTGGAGAGGACGGAAGCAAATTTTATTATGCAGCAGTCACTAAAAAATGGACATTTGAGGCCTGAATGGGCATAACAGAAGTATATATAAAACCTTCCCCAAGAACCAAATAATTCACCTCATGCAGGTATAACTTCCAGTTGTGTGACATCTGGCTGATCTACCAACAGGCAAATAGTTGGAAAAATTATTCTGCCATTTAGCCCTTGCTGTCCTTGTCCTTTTGGTGTGCATACCTTCACCAGATGCCTCCTCAGCAAAAGCCTACTTTGCCCCTTCCCTGAGCACACGGCTCATCCAACCAGTTGTGCCAGAGCTACCAGTCCCACCTATGTCTCTGCTGCGCTGCACACAGGAATATTAATATTAGCAAAGAAAAGGGGCTTAAGTACTCCATGGGACTCATTTGAGCAGGGAGGGTGCAGAGCAGCTTCTGCCTACCCTATAAATCATCTCTGCCATTTTTCCCCTTCTCTCATGAGCAGCTGCAAACCTTTCACAGATCAGAAGAGGGGTTACTGGAGATTATAAAATAAGTGAAAAATGGGATGCAGCGGAAATATCTTGTTGAAACAGAGGCTGATAGAGAGGTTGGTAGGAAAGAAACCACTAAATTGAAATCCTTTCTGGGCTGGCTGTCCCAGTGTATCACCATAAGGAGAGTTAAGCAAGCCTCCACACCAGCTCCTAGAGGAAACCAAGCAAATGCCCAACCAAAGGTTCAGCAAGGGCATGCAGCTGGTGTGCAATAACTGGTAGAGACCTGTCCTAATTGAAATCAGGAAACTACTGTGCCCCAAAATCGGTGTGTAGAAATGTGGGGAAGAAGCCCCAAAATGCAAGTTCAAAGTGAGTGCTCTGTGTTCATAAATCACTGCACTGCCTGGCTGCCCAGTACTGAAACATGCTACAGCCAGCACCAACCATGGGAAAGACCAGCTTTCCCCTGCCCAGCAGGAAGGGTCTGTGGGCACCAGTCAAGACCAGTGAAACCAGCAGCCTGACCTCCTTACAGCCAGGAGTTTCCACTGAAGCTGCAGAGAGTGAAACCTTGTTCAGCAACACAGCATGTGAAACACGAGGGTCAGTGTGCTTCCCCACATTTCCCCTGCTTGGTGAAGACAACTATCTTTAGAAAATCTACCAGTTACCTGTGCCTTTTTGAAGCCTCAGGAACTCATTTGAACTGGTTTCGTAGTAAGGACAAGGGAAATGTGCAGCAGGGCTCTTAGCAGTGGGGAGCTCAGGCACTCAGAGCCTTATTCAGAGATATGTTCATAAAACCTAGAATCAGGAAAGGGAAACCAAGAGACATCTTTTGAAAAAACTGCTACCTTAGCTTGGGCAAATGTCCCCACCACAGATACTAAGACTGGTTATGGACTGAAGAAAGTCTGCTTTGGAAATACAAATCTTCATTTAAAAAGTCCCTGAAAACTTAGTTAATCACACATAGTGAAGAGTTATAAATAGCACAGCCCACAAAAAGTAAAGCCAGAACATCTTTTCTTGTTGCTTTGCGTGATAACCCACCCTTGCAGGTTGACATCACTCCTTTCCCAGCAAGGCAAGTCTCCAAACCACATGGAAGCTCCCCTTGAGCACCTGCAATAGTGCCAACTCTCGAGCAAGCTCTTACTTCACAGTGGCTAAAGTCAGATCTGTCCGAGTTTACCTCCCAGCTCCCCCGTGCCAGCTGTCTGCCCTTCTTGTAGCTTTAGGAGTTGTATGGCAACGTCCTTAAGTCAGCACAGAGCAGAGGAATGCAGTGACTGGGCTTGCTTCCTGGTTTAGGTGCCTACAGCTTCTGCAGTTTTCCCCATCCTTCCTGCGCAGCTCTAACCTCCTGGTGGCAGCAAAGCCCCAGGACACCACCAGGAGCTAGGATTTCACAGAGAATTTTGCATTAATAATTTCTAAATCTTATGTAGCACACAGTATGATGCTCCCATGTGAACTTTTTGAAGCTCTTCTGTCATCTTGCCTTCTGCTTTGCTAAGCTTAATTTTTTGAGGATTTGCAGATCAGTTCAATTCTGGGGAATTTGCTCTTGCATTTATGTCTCCAGAGGTGCAGTGACTGGTCAGTGTTCAGAGGTGCTCCCCATTCACCCAGTGTGCTGAAAATCCGTGTTTTCTCATCCCCAAAGTGATCCTGGGCTTTCAAGACTCACGGGGGAAATTTCCCAGGGCTCAAGGGAGAATCTGCAGAGAGAAAAGGATTGCTGATGGTGTTAAGTGATCAGCCCGCTGCAATCTTCACTGGGTCATGGGATGAGGAAAAACAAATAAGGACATATTGATCACTGGGCCAATTTCAAAATCTGCCCTCAGGGACCTGACCTACTTTGGACTAAGCTTGTTTACTGGCAGTTCCCCTGCTCCCTGCATCCACAAGGACACTGCTGCTTTCCTCAGATGGAAGCAGGGGGATATCTCCAGGTATCCCCCAGGCTGTATGGAGCCACAGCTGATAACACCTAACTGGATGCATCAGGGTGAGCAGGTATATGACATCTGCCTACACAACATGCATTCTCAGCCCAACCCAGACCTGGCCACCCAGCTAAGTGAGCAAGCAGAAAGAGCAGGGCAAAGCCATTCTTAGAATGATCTAGCAACTATGACAATGAGGTAATCTGTAAGGCCATTGCTTTTTGGAGTGATAGATCAAGTGAAACAGCTGAGGACAGCAGCTTTTGCCTCCAGAGAGTTAAAACGAGATATTGCAGCCTTTTTCAGGCACAGAGCACAGGATATAAGGCACTGAGCAGAAGGCTTCTCATGCTAGGGGCTGGCTCTTCTTCCTCTCCACCTGCCCCGTAGGGCAGACATGGGTCCGCGTCTCTGAAGTAGCTTGCAACAATAAGGAGGATAAAAATGTTAATTCTGCCCTCTTCTAAAATTCATATACTCTACACGGCTCTGTGTCCAAGGGTAACATGGGGATCAAACTGAGGCAGTTTGGACCTAACACAAGTGAGCAGAGCACAAAGCGTATAGCAAAGCAAAACTGAAATCCTCATCACTATTACGGTGAACAGGGACTGGAGAAAAAAGAAAAACAGGGGGGAAAAGAAAAAAACAAGCAGGTTCTGCCCACCTGACCTTGCCTGGATACACAGTGTTTTAACTCTATCAGTCATGGATCACGTATAAATTGAAACCTCTGTTTGAAGGGCTGCAAAGTGATGCTGGGATGCCAGACAGCATGAGCTAAGGCTGTGAAAATTCTTTCTTCCAGTGGCCTCAGCTGACCTTGTGCTTTTTGGCTCTCAGTGCGTTGGTTTCCCCATCTACACACTAACCTATGCTCTTTGTGAAGAGTCATTTGTGGCAGGCAGGATGAGGGGAACTGCCTGCACTTAGCTAAACCTATGATTTTGCTGGTTCATTTCTTTTAGAAATAAAATATGGGAGGGCAAAGCATCCAAAATTTGCAGAGGACAGAGGCAAGGCAGGCTGGGGCAGCAGGACAAGAACTTCCCCATCAGACTCGTGAGAAGTGGCTTATTTGGGAAACGCCTTGAGATCCAGCTACAGTCCCAGACCTGAGAGCTGGCAGTGGGCAAGCGCAGAGTTGGAGCTTACACTGGGGTTTTTTGTTAGATATAAAAGGCTTAGATGGATCAATGCTAACCACAGTGCCTGGGATGTGGATGAAGGGAGCTGTGCAGAGAGTAGAGCCTGCCATGGGACGGGCAGCCCAAATCCTCCTGGCACTGCTCAGCCTAATAGCAACTATTTGTGATGCCCAGGACACCTGCCCAGGTGAGTGAGGCACAAATCCTACTGCCATCCCACTGAGATAGCCTGCCTCAACTTCCCCCGTAACACAAAGAGATTGGGTGAGGGTGGAGGGATGTGATTATTTTCCTTCCATGCTTTTCTTAATTCAGCTGTAAGTGGGGGGGGAGGGGGGGGGGGAACTGACATCTCAGCAGCCACTTTACGAAACTGCTGGTTCCAACCAAAGATGTGGCATCCTCAATTTACCAGTGGCATGTCCAGGAACAGGCTATCCCAGTTGAGGTTTTTCCATCCTGGTGAAGGGGTTTTTGTTCATGGCACCTTGGCCCAGTTACTAAAGGATGCAGTGCAATACAAAGGATTGGTCAAGTGCTTGCTGGATGCCAGGAGCCCTGGCAGCTTGGGGATGCTGCACAAAGCTTTTTGTCTATATTCCTTGGGAAGGCAATAAGGGCAATTTCCAACTGACCTGCTATCAGGAAATTTAGTAGAACCTTTACTGTCCACAGATCCGTCAGTGTCACTTACTCTGCTGTCAATACTTCCTCAGGGCACCTCTCAGGTTTTGTTTTATTAAGCTACAGTGTATTTGTCATGTATGTAATGTCATATATAACAGCCTCCTCTCCTACTGAACTCCCCTGAAGCCAGAGGTTCATTGTGTAGATCCTCTAATATGTGAGCTCTCAATGCCATCTGTTGATCCACACACTTCCAGACTCCCACCCTCATTTCTTTTGCTTGCACTGTTTCTCACTGTTTCCAGAGGGTTGTTTCTTCTCCAAGATATTTAAGAGCCCTAATAATCTCCACAAAGACTGTCTTCATTTCCTCAGAGGTGAGAATAGTGGGACTTGGTGATGCTGACCAGCTTGCCATTCTCCAAGGGTGCCCAGGGAACCCAGGTGCCTCTGGTCCAAAAGGAGAACCAGGTCTCCCAGGAACAAAAGGTGAGGCTCCAAAAGGCAGCAGTGAACACTGTGAGATGAAATAGCTTTGTTGCTTTGGGTAGGGGAAGCTAATGCTGGAGCAGTGGCTGGCCTGGCACTGGCTTCTGCAAGTGGAGAGTCAAGAGTAGAAAACACTATGTCTAGCAATGTGCTGGGACACATGGAGTCACCTTTTTTTCCCCTCAATCCTGTCACAAGTCTGAACTGGTCCTGGGGTGTGAAGTGCTATAACTCAACTCATTTGTTTCTTCTACAGTAAAAACATCCGCTTATTTTCTGAGTCCTTATTGAACTGTCAGTTGGGAAGCAAGCTGCGATGCTCCTGCATGTTTACCAGGGAACAGCTGGGGAGCTGTGCGGGCACCCCATACCCCAGGAAGCAAGGGATATGGGAGTCCTTAGGGGTTTCATAGCCAACTCATGGAGAAAGTGAATCACATTAGCAGAGGGAATAGATCCACGGCAGTAAAATCCATGGACTGGCTCCAGGATGCACAAGGGTTATAGGAATTCCTACATGAACTACAAATTAGGATTTGCAATGGCAGTATCAGTGTAGTGTAGCTTCAGCAGAAGAAAAGGAGTAAGATATGTTGCAGGATTGAATCTAATTAACAAAACCCAGCTTCTTTGTTCCTGTGAAAGCCAAGGCCCAGCTGCCCGGGCTTCTGTATCCCCTCCCCTCTGGTCAGTTTGCTATGTGCATGTACAAACCGAATCTTTCTTTGCAGGAGAAAGGGGAGCCCAGGGACTCCCTGGGAAAGCAGGACCACCTGGTGTAAAAGGTAATGTGCAACATATTCAGGTCTAATCCATAAATCTACCCAAGTTCAGGACATAGGAGACACAGAGTCTATAGAAATGAACTGTAGTGCTGGTCATAGTCCAAGAAAGAGCCCTGAAATAGTGTTAAGTAAAGCAGGATTTAGGGGTATGGATCTTGCATGGGGTGAGTAGTAGAGTGTCCTTGAGTGGGGCCATATTACAGGGGAAGATATTACTCTTCTTATCAAAGTTCCTCACTGACCCTGACCAGCTCCCTAAAATCAGACCTCTCCTCATTCCCACCCTACCTGCCTCTACACAGCAAACCTGCCCAAAAGCCTCCCCTCTTTGAAGAGCTTTGCCATGCTTCCTCCAGGATGCGTGATGAAGAGACACAATGCCAAGTGTTTCCAGCAGACTCCAGGCCTGGTCTTGGTGTGCAATGCATTTGTCGCTCACTTGACCAGGAGGATGGGATCAAAGCTCTAGGAAACAGCTGGCACAGGGTGAAGCAAGGAGGGAATGGGGGTTCTTCGCAATAGTATGAGCCCCTGAAAAGAGGACAATGTGTACTGAGAAATCAGCTTCCACCCCATCCAGGCTGTACTTGAGGTCTTCAGCAGGATCTGTGTGCTGCAGACATTCGAAAATTGTCTCTTCTAGAGAAACCAGTTCCCAGAACAAGGTGGCACCCAGGAACTGAGCACAGATGCACTGACTAGCTGGGAAAACAGCCCTTTTTGCATGCTGAATATGGAGCTATTTCCTGGCCAAAAGCATTAAAGGCTTCAGCTGAAACTCCAGCAGGAGATGAATGAACCCACTGAAAAAGCAGCTATTGCCCCAGATTTCACAGGTGCCTGACTGAAAATGGGAAGTTCCCACAAAAAGTCACTGAGATGGAGCTGAGAATCCCTGATACACTCCAGGAGATGGAGAAGCATTTCCCTCTCCTCTCTGTCCTGCTCCTTCTGAGCTCTTCTGAGAGATGCTGCTGATCAAGAGAGCAGACAGGCTGGGTGGCAGCACCAGCTGAGACACAGGAGAGCACCATGGCTTTGCACCACTTGAGAGCCCTCACCTGTACATTTGGGACATATGGAGGGGGTGGAGCAGACACTTGGGGAGTCACAGTAATCCACTTGCTTTGAATCATCTGTAATGAGCATTTTCGTCCTGTGTCTTGCAGGTTCAGCTGGAGAGCCTGGCTTCCCAGGTAAATTATGCTGTGCTGAATTTATTATGTGAGCTGGTTTAGTTAAAATACTGCTCTGTGCTGTTCAGGAATAAGATACCAGGTGGAGAAACTATAGAGAAATAAAGCCCCCCCACATGGGGGGTGTGTTGGTGGCAGTTGTACCTCACTGTAGGCTCAGCCCCGGCCCAGATGGTGTAAGCAGCAACTCTCCCAGACCAGCTCTTTAGCAGCCAGGGGCTGCCCCCATTTCCCCATGCTGCTGAACAGCAGCACCACCTGCAGAAACCACTGGGCTTCCCATAGCCCAGCCTGAGGGACCAGCCAGGACCTCTGACCTTCCTGTGCTATGGCAAAAGGCAGAGGCTCAGAAGAAACTCAGTCACTGTCAGTGCCAGGGGAACATGTCTTTCTTCTAGCACTAGCAAAAGGGTAGAGAGGAAACCAAGTTTTTTCCTAATGCCAGCATCCCGCATGTGAGGGCCACTGGCACCCATCACTGAGCACTGGCTGCACTGAGGCTGCCCTACAAATTTGGCTTGTAATAGCTGTGGACCAAGCACTGCTGATCTGGTGGCTCGTTCAGCACAGCTGTCTCAGCTGCTCCCAAGCCATTGCTGTTAGCAAACATTCCTGTCTTGGGGCTTTGACCCTGCCTTCCCACATGTGTGTTTCCTCATTCCCACACTCATCTGCTCCTGTCCCAGCCCAATGGGACTCACTGGCACGACGTGTTGGTACCCAGCTCCATGGGCTAGCCAGCAGCAGGTAGAGCAAGCAGGTCCAACAGAGACACATCTTGTGTCAGTCTTGCCATTTGGACCTCCCAGACCCAAATCAGATGTCAGGGGAAAATATATCATGCTGGATCCAACAGTCTGAGAGGCAAGGCTGCTGCTCCTTGTGCATCTATAATGTGTCCCAGCCTCCTGGTAGCACCCTGTGTGCCTGTTTGTGACCTGGAGAGTTGCTCCCAGTGACTGAGGGTACTGGGTATCACTGCTGTAATAACAGGACTCTGTGACTTGGGTTCCCACCTGCCATTGTCCCTCTGTGCTCTCCTGGGTCTCTGCAAATGGACTGGTGGGTCTCCTCTGGTGGGCACAGAAGCAGCTGGGGCAGAACTTTCATTGAGTTACTCATCCTGCCTGGTTTCTCTGTGCCTCTGTTGTGTGCACAGATGAGCCAAACCCTTCTTGTAACATCACAGCTCTCTACCAGTGCAGCAGGATTTGTTTTGAAAAGCAAATGATGTCGCGTGCTGGAGGGGAGAGCAGGGTGTGGAAGGTGAAGAGCAGCTGATTGGTGTTGTGTGTCCAACAGGAATGAAAGGAGAACCTGGATTTCCAGAAACCTGGGGTAAGTTTCATTCTAAGGTACTTCATGACACTGTTGGCTTTCCAGAGCAGATAGTGGTGGAATCCCTGCACCAGAAGTCAGGATAGTGCAGCAATAGTGACACTGAAGGACAGAGTAAGAAAATATCACTGTTAATCCATTTGCTTCTGGCAGTCATATGCAGCTTCTGTGTGTCTACTCTAACCCAGCCAGGGCAGAAAAGTCCTGTCCTCTGAGCAGTACCTGAGTCACCTGCCTTCTGTGTGTCTTACACATCTGTCAGGGTTTGAGAGCCTCTGTGTCCTGGTTTCCAAGATGAAACCACTAGAAACAGCTCTACAGACATGCTGCCACTTCAAAGGCAGTTATACCACTGTGCTTGGAGTGGCAGGTACAGTAGATGCAGCGTTCACATGTGAGATAATGCTCAGATTAACTTAACCATTGGGAAAAGAAAGAAAGAAAACAAACAAGCTTTAGTTGACCCATCTGTCTCCATGAGCTGAAGCCAAAGCAGAACTACAACACACTCTGGCTACACTTGGATGCCACAGGGCCACAGTCACGTGCAGAGAAACACTCATGCACATCAAAGCTGTTGTAACACCAGATGCCAATGAACTGGCCCCTTGCTGCCCCAGACTCTCCTCTGCCCTTTTATGTTTACTGGGCATGTAAAAATATTTCACTAATAAAGAAGAGGCCAAGTCCAGCACCATCCCTCCCTTAGGAAGGACACCCATGCCCACAAGACAGTCTGGTACAGCTCTGCATTCATTCATCAAACAGCGCACTCAGACACCCACTCCACCAGCACCACTGTCTCAGGTCATCTCCGAAGGCTTTCCCTTGTGAAAGCCACAGAGGCAACTGGAAGCTGGGATGCCTGAAAAGGACCATTCCAGTCAATCCTTTCGCAGCTGTGAATCTGAGTTTCTATCATCAGGTGTGGCTTTTGGGAGGAAGAATAAATTTATACATAATATATATGTATATGTTCAAAAGTGACACCTGTCCAACTTTCAGAAGTGACATCTGTCCAACCTGAACACTGGTTTCTCTGTTTCAGGTAGGTGTTTTTCTGTGTCACCACCCCTTTGCTGCTAACTACCCAAACATTCCCTGTACATCCCACACACACACACATATTCCTGAGCCTGGGCAAATTCCTGGAACACGAGTTTGTCATCCTGCTCAGAGCAGCTCCATCACCCATGCCTCCAAAAGAGTCATGAGAGAAGTCTGAGCACCTTAAGCCATCTCTTAGAATGTGCCCATCTCTGCTATGACATATGGGTTACGGACTCAGAAGCTGCAATGGGGTTTGGCTCCCAGTACATGTGTGCCAGAGTCCTGCAGTGCAGAGAGCCAGCTGGGAGGCTGAAGGGCTCAAAGCCTCAGGCTTAGGGCATGAGGCTGATGTGCCCCCTGGATGCAGTGAGCCCATTGTAATCCTTTCCACTTGATCCCTTTCCCTGATTTGCACAGAAGCCAGGAACTGCCAAGAGCTGTTGGGTAGAGGCAAGATCCTGAGTGGCTGGTACACCATCTATCCCCAAGGCTGCAATGCCACCACAGTCTTCTGCGACATGGACACCGATGGCGGAGGGTGGATTGTGAGTAGGTTGAGGAGAGGGAGGTTTCTAAGTTCCGACAGAGGTTTTTATTATGGCTGCAAAGGATGTCACAGAAATAAAAACAAAAAGGGAGGAAAACACACACTGAGGGGACAGCCAAGGTTCATGTCAGCAGGCCTGGGTGAATCCCTGTGGATGCAGGCGATTCTCCCGGGAGATATCTCTGGGAGCAGGCTGAGTACAACAGACCCACGCCCTGCTTAAATCAGAAAATCATTTCCTCCTCATTTCGAAGGGCAGATGGAGGAGGTCTGTGAATGACAGAGTCCTCTGAAGTTTGGTCCCCAGAGACCTGCAAGAGTGTCCTGACACAGGGGGAGCATTTGCTGGGCCATCTGGGCGCGAAGGATGCTTTTGGGTGTGGGTGGCAGGCTTGTGGTTCTCCTTTCCTGCAGGTTTTCCAGAGGAGGTGGGATGGGTCAGTGAACTTCTTGCGAGATTGGGATTCATACAAACGAGGCTTTGGCAACCAGCTGACTGAGTTCTGGCTGGGGAATGACAACATCCACTTCCTCACCTCGCTGGGTAAGATCTGTCTCTGTCCTGGACTGGGGCTCTCACAGTCCAACCCCTGTAGCACACTCAGTCATTAAAGGACTCTGAACTTCCTGCATGTATCTGAGGTCCCAACAGTTAATCCTAAACAGCATGCAGGCCCTTGCAGCCCATAGCACACAGGAAATTGCATTCTAAGAAAAAACCAAATTAGAAGCCAGGGAAGAGAATGAGCTGGTTACATGACCTATCCCAGAGACAGGCCAAAACATCTTCCCATCTTCCTACTAGGACTGGTTGTGATGGCAGTCATCTTGTTCACACACAGTCTTGGAGTCACAGCCGTGTACAGGAGTTCTGTGTGTGTAGCTCTCATTGCCCATGACCACCCAACATCAGATCAGAAAAGGTGGTTCATAAGAAAGCCCTCAGTGCTTCTGCAGGAATTTCAAATAAATCATGATCTCAAGAGACAGTAGTAGAAGCTCCAATTAAGTTTATAGAATCACAGAATCAGCTGGGTTGGAAAAGACCATTAAGATCATCAAGTCCAGTCATTCCACAGCACTGCCAAGGCCACTAACACACGTCACTGAGGGCCTTGTCTACATGGCGTGTGAACACTTCCAAGGACAGTGGCTCCACCACTGCCCTGGGTAGCCTGTGTCAATGCCTGAGCACCCTTTCAGGGAAGAAATTTTCCCTAATATCCACTCTAAACCTCCCCTGGCACAGCTTGAGGCCATTTCCTCTTGTCCTATCGCTTTTTACTGGGAGTAGAGGCCAGCCACCTCCTGGCTCCATCCTCCTGTCAGGTACTTGTAGAGAGATACAACTTTCTTAAGTTAGCGCAGAGCTTCTTAAACCTTTCACCCTGAAATCCAGGTGTGCGGTCACCAATCAGCCCTGCACCACTGCTGTCCACCTTCTCTTCTAGGACTCTCTGAACTCCGCATTGACCTGAGAGACTTTGAAAACAACTACTATTTTGCCAAATACTCTTCATTCAGAGTTTTAGGAGAGTCTGAGAAATATAAACTGGTTCTAGGAGACTTCCTTGGTGGAAACGCTGGTAAGTCAGCAGCAGCTCACTGGGAAAGGCTGTTTTCTAGATCATTTCAGAAGTGTTCAGCATTTATGGTGAAGAGCTGTATTATATAAACTCCTTGTACCTTCTACATTTTGGGTCAATCTTTAAAATTGGCCATGGTACCTCAGGTGCTGAGTGACCTTTGTGTGAGGGAAGGACAGGGACCTGCTCACCCACAGGAGTGTGACCTACAGGCCCAGCCACATGGTTTAGCAGCAAATGGGGAGCCTGATCCTCAGCAGCACCTCATCCAGCGTAACCTTCCCAACAGCTCTGCAGCAGCTGGGCCAAGTTCTCCTTACAGTTACATTGAAAGGAAATATTTGCACACAAGGTTTGCATTTCCGGGGCTAGGGTGCTGTTAGCATCCCAGTGCATCAGCACTGCATCCTCTTAATGCCTGATGTTCTGTCTTGCTTTAAAAAGCAAATAAACCCTTGCCAAAATTCAATACCCCTCATGCAGAAACGAGTGAAACCAACACATGAGATAGCAATGTTCTGGGTTTGTACGGTTTTGTACACTGCAACTCTGTCTGGTAGTCCAGACCTCAGTATGTCTGCAGAGAATCTGAGCAAGAGAAGTGAGCTGAGCGCAAGAGAAGTGACTCCTGTGTAACTGTGAGGAGAACCTGGTCCATAGATACGTTCTCTGTGCTTTAGCAGTCCTAGAAGAGCTCAGGATGGTCTGTTTCTCTAGGACCACAAAGGAAACCTGGGCAACCAAGAGAACAGCAGGATTTATAAAATCTGCCTTGCATCCAGCAAGGCCCACTGATGCCCTGCAGTGGTGCTCAGACATGTCAGGTTTTGTACTCTCTATTGAAGTAACTGTGAATGTGTGCTCTCTGCAGGAGACTCCTTATCATACCACAAGGACATGCCATTTTCAACAACAGATGAGGACAATGACATGAGCTCCTTTAACTGTGCGACAGAATACAAGGGAGCGTGGTGGTACAACGACTGCCATTATTCTAACCTGAATGGGATGTACTGGTTGGGTGTTCACGGGAGCTATGCTGATGGCATAAACTGGAAGACAGGCAAAGAATACCATTACTCCCATAAGCGAACAGAAATGAAATTCAGGCCGGTTTAACATGGCAAGAGAATGTCTGACTACCACCATCAGGTGCCATTCAACAGCCTAGAGTAGGCACAAAACAATGTTTGAGGGTAAAATCGGACCAGGATGGATATTACAGGTTGTGCCTTCAGGCTAGAGCAGACTTTTAGAGACCACAAGAGATTGGTGCTGGTTTGAGCTCCTGTAAGCACCAGACTCTCACCCTGGGCTATCTCCAGCAGCCCCACAAATGCTGACTGAGCCTGAGCATCTTTTTCTGAAATTGCCTTGATTTAAAGTGATGGTGAGGCTACCACATCTCAGTAAAGCTTTCAGATATTATCACCCTAAATGGTGATTACTGGTAATTTTCAGTCTTTCCACGTATATGAAGCTTCCGATGCTCTTGCAGCATGTTCTTCTGTTGGACCAAAGAGCCATATGAAAGGCACTGAATACCCAACAGCCCCCCTGTCATGTCCTCTTCGTATTTAATCCCTCTCTTGGAGAGGACATGTTGGAGGATATGCAGGACAGCTATCTCTTCCTTGGTTAGCGTAGCCCCCATTCCTCCCCGACCGCCACTTGCCTGTTTCAAGTGGATCTTTTCCGAAGACATCTCTTCGGGGGACGCGTCCCTTTTTCTACCTCAGCGGCCTCTCGCTCGCTGGCTAGATTTCAGCCGGCCTTCCACCCGTCAGGTCTGCGCTGATCTTCACCACCGGAGCAGCTCTCAGGAGGCAGATCTGAGGGTCCCTGTTCGGGCACCATTTGCGGGAGATCATGGAACAACGTGACACCGACCAATGTGATCGAGCGCTGAACAATTTATTGTGTGCAAGCACCTCTTTTATAGAAAAGTTACAGAACCCCAGAACATTCCACAACAGTTGACTGCCTCCCCCTCCGAGTCAGATCCCAGCAACGGCTTGTGATTGGTGGCAGCGCCTGGAGCTTCTCTCCATGTCAGCAAGTGGGCGTCCCCTTCTGCAACTTCTGGCGGGCTTCGGGAAGGTGTCCTATAGTAACCCCTCCAGCAGCCTCTGGCAGCCTCAGCTCACTAGACGCCTGCGGCTAAGTGGAGGGCTGGATTGCTCAAGTGACTGTTCTCGGCAAGAAACGCTGCCACACCTCTGTTCTCTGCTTGCAGGCTGTGACAGAGCCCTGATGTAAACCAGCATGAAAGAGCTGAGCTTCCAGCACAGGGCTGTCAGCACTGCCACCTGCCTCCTTCTCTCCCTATTGCCTCACAAAATCCGTGCTTCAGGACCTCAGCTTCTGGAACCACAGGAGTGTTGCCCAGCACTTCTCACCATGACACAACTGCAGCCACTCCTCCAGGGCACATTTCTAGATCTCATTCTTTGGCCACTGTGGACCAAGAACTGGATATAGAACAGTCTGACCAGCAATATTTTTGATACCAGGACACTACAGTAGTCCCAAGTCAAGCCTTGCACAAGTGAACATCACGTAAATTGCCAAGAGGTACCAATATCTTCCATTTCACCTTGTTTCCAGTGGCAATTGAAAATGGGCTATCTGCTGGCAGATGGAGGCAGTTCATAGTTACTGTGATGTTACATTTGACTATTAGCAGAACTGGTTAAAGGGGCTCTTCTTCCTGGACTCCTCCTCCGTAGGGGAGGAGAGCCTGGTGCTATCTCTTCACTACAGGGACAGCCCAGAGTCAGTGGAAGCAGAATATTTATTTGTGTATGTTCCTAATAGACCCAGGTTTATCACACAGTTATTGCATATATGTGTAGCAATGGCAGCTACAGCCCTACAATACTGAATCCAAACTTTGTGGTGGAGAAAAGCAAAGAGGCCACTCACCCAGCACACCAGAGCCAGTCAACGATGTGCTAAGAAATAAATCTGAGGCCTATTGTGGTTTAAGCCCTGTCCCTGCTCACTTCTCCAGGAGCTGTGTTTTGTTTTTCTCTTACTCCCAGTCAGTTTGACATGTCCTCAGCAGGAGCAGCAGCAAGATCTCAAGCATCCAGCTGTGCTTCACCCAATCAGCCACTGATGTCGTTGTCTCAGAGATGCCCAAGGTGCCAGAGTTCTGCAGAACAGAATCCTCTGCAGAGATCGAAGAGCTGGTGCTGACAGTCAGCTTTAACTTAGCTAAAAGTGCTGAATACCCTTTCTCTGCTCCCCTCTATCTTCTCCTCCTACTACACAGAAACCTTCAACATTTAAATTTCATCTGTGAAGGACACCAATGTTACAGGGATTAAGAGAACACCAAGATCAGTTCACACAAACCCATCTAGTTGATATTCCCAGACCACCCCCCAACTCCATGGAGGAAATGTTCAGGTATGACAAACCATCACCAGTGCTAGGTGCTTGGCTTCAGAGTGAAATTCTCATGCATCCCCTAAGCTGGTGCAGTAAGCCATGGGCTGGCAAACCACTTCAAGGCAGGAAAATGCTTCCTATACTGATACAGGCATGTAGGGGAGAGGGTCCTTGGGCTTGATGCTCCATTTCAGGCACCATGCCTGCAGCAGTCAGAGAGGGTTTGTGACTCCAACCAGGAAGAATTGAACAGCTAAGGTCAGGGAGCAGTTATACACATATCACCAGCCTGGCACTCCCACCTCCCCCCATCAGCTTTCACATCTGATCAGTGGGAGAAGAGACAGGGAAAAGACCTGAGATGTCCCAAAGTAATATGCTCCCCAGACTGTCAGGATACCATCCAGTCCCTCTTGCTTTTCATTCTCTTGCCAAGGGTCCCCAGAAGAAAACCAAGAATAGCCCCAGTCGATCTGTGACTGATCCCAGCCACTGCTCATCTCATGGCTTTTTTTCGCTGTCCTGGAAAGCTATTTCTGTGTTTGAAATTTTGTGTTTGGAAATCCTCTTCTGCTCATTAGCAGACACGGAAAGGGCCAACCCTGAAACCTAGAAATTACAATGTCCCTGGAGCTTCTCCAGACACGTCTCTTGCTGCAAATAACGACAAGTGAGGCTGGCAGAGTCAGCAGCAGCGCAGGTGGGCCAGGCTATGAGGTGTGGGAGGATGACATCGTTTCTGCAATACCAGGGAGCCAGACACATGATGAGAGGTTGGAAGCATCTCTGATGGCTTCTTGATGCACAGCCATGTGAAAGCAAAGGTGGGGCCAAACTAGTCTTCTCAGGTCCCACAAAGTCCAGCCTCTTGGCCAGATCAAGGCTGCCTCTAGCAATGCCCTCCAGCATTGTCTGGGACAAGGGAAGATTCAGGAGTCTGAACCACCCACGTGATTGCTGGCAGCCTCCAAGGGCTGCAGTACAGCTCTTTCCAAGGCCAAGGAGGCATAAAATTAAATACAAACCTTTGTAAATAAGTAGAATCAGTTCTAAGCAACATTAAGTTTGATGGCTTTGTAACAGTAGTAACGAAGAATAAGTGAGGTACATGTTTCACAGAAGGAAAAAAAATATATAGTCAGAGTGCAGTTAGAGAACATAATGAGAATCCTTGTATAAGATAAACTGTTGTAGTTGGCATAGTTTTAGGTCCTTATGACCTTAGTACAAAAATAAGTGTAAGAAAACAGGACATGTAGATAAAGAGTATCTGAAACTAGCAGATGTCCAGGATGGGCTGCAGCTAAACGAACTGATAAGTAGAAGGACAGGATGATTGCTATGTGTTCAGTGTTAATGATCAATTAAGCTGGTGTAAGCATTATCTACTGCATGTGCTTCAAAGGCTGCCAGCACTGATGAAGATTGTTGGAAGAAGTAAACGACCCTCAGAGACCACCACCACATTTTTGTATGCATGAGGGGAAACTTTCTGGAAGAATGATGTAATCCATATGCAGCCTCATGAATATGCATGTATGTACGTAATGAATATGTATGCATAGTGACTATATAAGGATGGCTTGTTTAGCAATTCAGAGAGACACGCTAGGTGGAGATGTCCCCCCTGTCTCCCGGCGCAGCAATAAAAATACCTGCTTGTCAACTGAAACTGTTGGTGAGTTCCTGGAGATTTCTCTGAATCACTTCCTATCTAACACGGATGAGAGGAGCTCAGAGAACTGAGCTTCAGCACTGCTTTATGATTTGGGTTTGGAGGCAGCAGACCTGGTGGTCCTGGCGTTGTGGATAACTTCCTCAGATTTTCTGAGGTGCCCTTGTTGAGAGCATTGCATCTGAAGAGTAACTAATGCTACATGTGAGTCAGCATAAAGCAAGCTGAAGCTGGGGAAGGGAAATCGTTTCACTGTGTTTGGTCGTTTTGGCTTACAGGCTGCTGGGGTGGAAAAGATGAATCCTATATCCTTTGCACTATGTTTGTGCTCCTGCTGTTTCCTTGTGCCCACCCAACTGAAGTGGTGACTTAAGACACCAGCTGACCCTGCCACAAACCAAGATACTCAGAATACCACTCCGTCACGGGTAATACTCTTCTGTAGGTTACTTTAATTAAAGGTTTATTTGAGCTTTATTTGAGTTTATGGAGGTTTTATATGAGCACAAAGCTGTTCATTCAGTTGCGTTTGGTGCCTCTGCTTGGAAACATAGCATTTCGGCAGCACCACTCAGCACACCCAGGATGATTAAAACACAGCAGCCAGAGCTGATGTAGAAAAGACTCACTAGAATTTATTCCCAAATAGCATTTATAAAAGCAAACAAAGAAACAATGGAGGATGTAGGAACCCATGGCCCATGGGGCACAGCATGGCCAGGTCCATGCCATCAGCCACCTGCACAGCAAGTGGACAATGGAAGGAAGAGGCAAAGGCTCCTGGTCTCGTCCAGCAAAGGGGAGCCTGCTGCACTACCCCAGAACCTCTACCCACCATCACAGTTACTTCAGTTCAGTGCCAGGACTCCAAGACATGAAATTCAACCACTGACCTGGTCTTTGCATCAGACTGGCATGGGGAGGTCAGGCCCTGCACTCCCAGCACAGGAGCTTGTAGCTGGAGGGCATCTCAGCAGGTTTCCCATTCTCACCTCTCACCAGTGAAGAGAAGCTCTTGGCCTGTGAGATGCGCTAGTCAAGTTCCCAGACCACTTCTGTTCTCTGCAGGCTTCCCAACTGGTTTTTCTAGTCCACATGGTGCCTGCAGAAAGTCTTAGTGACACCTGCTCCTGCAGCAGGTACCAAAGGTCCTTCTAGTAAGGATGTGATATCCTTCAGTCACCTATGATCCAGAGTATGTCCCCATCATGAGAGTGGATGGGGTACATGGCAAATCCACAAGAAACACAATCCTTACAGCTCAGACTGTGCTGGCTAATGCTGTGTGTGCTCTGTGCAGAAATTATCCACACGTACCCCTGCATCTGTTTAATTCTTGAGCAAGCTTCTTACCCCCAAGCAGATAAACAAAACCAAAACATCTTCCTTCATACCACAGCATCACCGAAGTACACACAACTCCACATACCTCTTCTACTATGTCCCAGTCCCACAGTTATCACTCTGCAGGACCAGAGTCAGACATACGGCTGGAGGAAGGATGAACCCGGTCTCTGGTAGGGCACCACCAGCACGAAGCCTTGCTGGTCCTGGGAATGGGGTGGCCAGCAGAGGAGCAGCCTTGCAGGGAGACAAGACACCTTCACTCCATAAGAGGCCATATGAGGGATCAGTATGTTGAGTACGTATGATCTTCCTTTAGTCTACTCTTTTGTAGGGGAGGGCAGAGGAAGCATAGCTGCAGCTTGGCTGACCAGACAGTGGGGAAGGCTGAGGAAAGACTTTGTGAAAGCAATGCATCTAGTCAGGGATTGAGCCAAGGTGGCCAGCTGTCCCTCATCCATAGTGGCCTTTGGAAAAGCCTTTGTACCCTTAATGCTTTGGTTGTTAGGACATACTGTTAAGATTCCTCAGTCTCAAGCCTATCCCTGTATGAAAGAAGTATCCAGGGCAGCCTGTGAAGCCTTGGAAGGTTGCAGTTAGCTCCTCAGGTCTATGTCCTGGCAGCCAAATATGCATCCTGCAACTTTTGTCCAACACATTGCAGTGATGCTGGTGGTCACTACCTCTCACTGAAGGCACACATACATATCAGTGCAGTTTGCACTGCTGCTGCAGTCCATTTCACTCCACTTGTCTGAAGTCACCAAACTGGTGCAATTCAAAAAGTGGCTCTCTCCTCCAGGTTGAAAAGCTTCCATTAGTTTCAGTCTTCTACTTCTTGAGGCTTTGCTTCCCCACGCTGACAGTATCCAGCTGAGATGAAGGTATCTGCTGGGCAGTTTAGTGTCAAGCAGGAGGTTTCTTGTGCAAGTAAGTCAGTATCCCACAAAAGTACAATGGCACCTTTGGGGAATGAGGAGCTGCAGATGCCCCCAAGAGCCCCCTGGCTGATGTGGTGACCCTGGTGCCATTCAGTGTGTTTCATGACAGCTTACAATTCCTTATGATCCCTGTTAAAAATGTACCATGCTCCTCCACCAAGTCTCTGTCCCAGCACACCATTGACACTCCCTTGCGCCGGCACCATGGCACAGAGATGTTAGATAATATGACACTAAATCGAGCTCCAAGAGCTGGAGATGAGGCCCCTGGGCATGGTAGGCCCCCATGCTGCAAGAAGGCCCAATCAGCTACATACTTTACAAATACTTTTTGGTAGACAGATGAATGATCCTTGCTCCAAGAGCTTACAATCTACAAGAACAGAGCCACAGCTCCACCACTATACAGACATTAGACCTATTTACACCCACAAACATTTTGATCCCAGAAGAACATGTCTTTCAGACCAATGGCCCAGCAATCAGCTGACCTGGAGACAGGAACGCGATTGCTCACCCCTTTCTCTTAATTTGCAACATCAGACCATTTCCAGCTGTTAATTCTTTCCACCTCGGGGTGAGGTTCACAGCCCCAGCGCCATCCTCTGGCCCATAGAAGAAATACGGTACCAAAACGAAGTCCTTCCCTGGCTGCCTGAGCCCTGGTGCCTGTGAGGGTGTCCCACATTGCCAAGGAGGCAGAGAAATTAGTGAGATACTGAATGATGCTGGACCCAGCTCTCCTCGATTTCGCCTCACAAGCTGTTGGCAATTTGCTCTTTGCAGTGGGACAAGAAGGAGGGAGGCAGAAGCCTCCATCCTTGAGCCCCAGTCAAGGGCAGCTGGGAGAAATCTAGACTGCCATGTCTGACAAAGCTTTTCTGAGAGGAATAAGGCACACCCTCCCCATTGCCTTGGCTGCCACAGGTTGGCACCCCACAGGTGGCCTCGTCTTACTCTCCAAAACCTTGCCCAGAGCCTCCATGCCCAGGTGAGCCCTGACCCAGGCAGAGACCTTACAGAGCATACGTGTCCTGCAAGGCTGCTGGATGGGTGCTTTAAGGCTTTGAAATATAAGGTGACTCCGAGACTAACCAAGCACCCCAAAGCCCCTCTACTTCTCATGGCCAGACCCCAGCCCTCCAAGGCCATGGGAATGGAGAATGGGAAGGCCCTGGGTCCAGGGGCCACAGGGAAGCAGGAGAAGATAATGTTTCTATCAGGGATCAGAAAGCATCCTTAAGGGAATTCAGGGTCCTCCAGGATCATTTGCTTTTAACAAGCAAACAGACAAAGGCTGCTTGGTGTCCTATTTACATGTGTTAAAATCTTTACCTAGGAAAAATATACCCTTGGTAAATCCCTTCTCCATTTTTGACCCTGTTTTCCATCCAAAAAATTAGAGACCAAGACTATGATTAAATAAATTTCAGCACATCAGGTAGCTCTTCCCTTCCCCTCCTTCCTTCTTCACTCCTGTGCCCCCCAGGCAGTTAATTTACAGTTTGGGCAATTCTCTGCCAAGCCTCACAGGAGGCATGCAGCTCAGCCCAAAAGCAGATTGTCCCTCCTAGGTTCCAGGCTCTCCACGACATCCTCCAACTCATCCAGTATTTCAGAGAACGATGGTCTCTTAAATGCTTCCACCTGGAATGAGAAGAGAGAACTAAAGAGGACACCCTGGAATGGAGGCAGCTGCTCTGCAGCAGCTCTGTTGGCTCCCCAAGGTTGGGCAATGGCATCCATCCCTCAGCAGCACTGGTCTGGGTCACATGCCTGCTGATGGAGCTTTCTGTCACCACCACTTGGTGATCCAGGCCTGGGCTGCTGCAAAGAAGCAGCTGCAGGAAAGGTTCCATGGCATGATACAGCTCAAGCAGAGGCAGTGAGATGCTGAAAACCAGCCTGATGTAGAATCATAGAATCACAGAACAGTTTGGGTTGGAAGGGACTTTAAAGATCATCTAATTCCAATCCCTTGCCATACCCTGACCAGGACAGGGTGTGGAAAATGCCCACCCAAACAGTGTAGGGGCAGGTGTTGTGCAAGGAAAGGCTGCAGGTATCAGAAGGGAGATGTTAGATGACTCCCGAAGTTTTTTTCACAAAGGTCAGGATTTGTCTTGTCTCCCTGATGCAGTTCATCCTCAGTGGGCTGTGATCCCCCAGTGTATTTTGTGTGTACCCAAAGTGAGGGATGTGGCCAGAGACACCCCCATCCTATGCCCCAATCCATGCCCCCAGGCTGCCCTTTATGCCTGACCCCATGGAGCCAGCCTGGGGAGCTGCATTAGAAACTCCCCAAACCTGCACATCGCACAGGGGCAGAGAAGAACAGCTTCAAAGGCCATTTCTGGCAGAAGCCCATTATTATATCAACTTGCATTAGAAAGATGCCCTACAGCGATACAAGATCTGAACACATATATGTCTAAGCCAGTTCCTGATGTGAATCACTCCTGTGATTCAGGGCAACTTATTCATACATCCTCCAGCCCCATGCAAGTATTTACTTCCATTGGCTGCCTTGAGCTCCAAGCAGTTAGGTGCATTACAATCACCCAGCTCATCCACTCTCTGCCTGATTACTGCCTTTGTTATTCTCTTCCTCTCAGAGATGATCTTGGATCCTCTCTTTCTGCTTTATCTCCTGAGGCTCTGGACAGCATGGGAAGGCACCCCTTGTCTTTCACCATTAACTTCTATGCTAAAGCAAGAGAGGTTGGAGGAATATGCTCTGATGGTATCTGTAATGCCAGGCTACCAATACCAAGGCAGTACGCTCCAGAGAGGATCAGCCAGGTGCCTCTGCCTGCAGCATGGCTTAGGGAGGGACTGAACACCAGCAAAAATGCAGGGGGGTTGGAACTAGATGATCTTAAGGTCCTTTCCAACGCTAACTATTCTAATATGCTTCCCACTTTATATTTGACATGCAAGGGAACAGGCATGACCTTGGGATGTTCTGGGCTCTAATCCACAAACAATACACTTTTCCTACCAGCAAACTTCAGGGTGAATTTAAGCATTAAAGGAAGATCTCATCACGTCACAGCTTACAGCAGAGCCCTGTGTGCTTGCACCTAGAACAGCAGGTTCAAGCTCTCCACGATTCACAACAGTTTTAGTCTCCGTTACACAAGTGTGATACAAAGCCAGTAAAACCAAAACAGGGAAAAAAATAAAAAAGAAAAACAAACTAGCAAGAATCTCACCCAACAGCATCTAGCAGCGAGGTCCATCACCTGCTTGGGACATTCACTGATCATCCCCTGGAAGGCAGCAACATCCAAGCCATAATCCTGTCAGGAAGGGGAAAAAGTACATAGAAAAGACTATAACATCTTTTAAAAGCTCTTCATCCTTCTTAAAGTGTTAAAGCATAAAATGCTCATGGTTTCAAGCTTTTAAAGTCTCCATCACAGCTATTTTACTGATGGCTATGCAAAGGTACCACGACGACATCAGCTCTGGGAGGACTACACAGATAGTTAACTATTAACAGAGCTGAGAGACTGCAGCATCCTTTTGCTTGATCGTCGCTATCCCTGTCCAGGCAGTATGTGTCCTCCTGGAAAAGCTCAGACTAAGGCAACAAGAGCCACAAAAGGCAAAACCAGAAGAGGAATCAGCGCCAGGTGCTGAGCAGTGGCTGCCAAAGACAGGAACTGCAAATAATCTGGTCTTCCAACAACAACCGAGAGTCAAAGAGGTCCAGCCAGCAGTCAGCAGTTTCCATACTACAGCCTTGCCCCTACAGACATCATTACATATCATTACTATGCTATATAATTCTCCTTCATCTTGTGAACACAGATAGAGCATTATTTCCTGTTCAGTCTTGCAGAAACATGGAATAATCTCTGGTCACTGCAGGTTCTTTGCATTTGCTCCTTGGAAAGCAGCAGTTTGCTGTTTTCCTGCTGGGTTTTTCATCCCTGTTCAGGATAAACTTTCCCTTCCCACTTTATGGAAGGGAAATGTTGCAACAAAAAAGACCATATCTTTAGGGAAGCTCACTGTTTCCACATGAACTGTGGATTAACTGCAGCATATTGGAAAATAAGTGCACGGGATAAAAGTTGTGTTTAACCTGCCACTTCAATGTAGGAGCTGAAATGTCAAAGCAAAATGACGTATTTAGAATAAAGGTCTTTAAAAGGAAGTACTTAATCTCAAATTGTTGATCTAACATAAGTTTTGAAACTATAGATACACTGAACTCTCGTACACTGAAAATCTTGAGATCAGATTTTATCATGGTAAAAACTTGAGAGAGAAACCCGAGTGTGACCTCATACACATGTGTACAGGTCTGTCTGGTCCAGAGTGAAACCACAATCTGGTACCATGGAGACAACACGATTGAGATTGGCTGCAGGAATCATTACCTGAGTCCTGGGAAGCACTTCAGGGTCAGCTGGGATCCTGCCCAGGATTTCACAGAGGACAATGCCAAAGGAAAACACATCCACCTGCAGAAGGGGTGAAAGAGTGGGAGGTGGGACAGGAGAGGCACAGAAGCAAAGTGTAAGAAAGAGGAGTACCAACAACAAGGTCCTCAAAAAAAAAACCCACAAACGTTGGAGATAGAGGCAGCAAACTCCTAAACTTCTGGGCTTCTGAACCCACCCAGGAAGACCTCATCTTTGGAAAGCCCACTCCCATGCTCTTTTTCAATATGCCTGCTGTTTCTAGCACAGCTCTGGCTCTCTACCCCAGATCCTGCAACAGGCTCATCGGGCTGTAACTCACCAAGCATATTCCTCAGAGAGGCTTCACTGTGTTTGTCCACAGCAGCAGACCATTTCCCTAAAAGTTTAACTTAACAAGGCCACGTAAGAAACTTGCAAGTTGCTAAGTAAAACATTACTGAGTAAAGGTCCAGGTAGCAGAGGCAGTGTTTCCCAGCGAAGGGGAGAAGGGCTTTTCTGCTGTTGGGACCTGTCACCAGCAAGCAGAAGAGAAATCTCCCACGCTCAAGTGGGGGCACTGGGAATGAACAAAGAGCTGGAAGCAGTGCCATACCTTCCGGTCATAGGGCTCTCCCCGCAGCATCTCAGGAGCCATCCAGAAAGCAGAGCCCACCAGAGACAGCTTCCTCTCCGCATCCTTCACAGGCAGCTCCACCACCTCCCTGGCCAGCCCAAAGTCAGTCACCAGCGCCTCGTGGCCCCGTGGCGTCACTCGAATGAGGCAGTTCTAAAAGGAGCCCGTGGGACATGGCATGAGATGCCTACTGAGGAAGGGCCTGGGCACTTCACTGAGGAGCACCTCACCAGCCCTCAGCCCAACCTTGCCATTGCAGGCTCTCCCCTCACCAGAGACCTGCATCCCAGCAGCAAAAATGGAGTTCATAGAGCAGATATAGGATGAATTAATCACATCTGAAGCCAGGAAAGGTACTTGGAAGAAGCAATTCAGTGAACATGATCCACATCCTTTTTTCTGAAGGAGACCTCGAAATCTTGCATGTTGACCCCCTTCAGCTGTGGCAGGATCACAGCCACAGCACTTCTCACTACCCGTGGCTACACATACCTAACACTGCTTTCTGGAGGAATTCCTATAAGGTTTCCCGAAACCCCATCAGTTTCAGCCTGTTCAGGTCCCCAGGATTTCCTCCTCAGCATCTGCTCCCAGGGAACTAGCTTTCTGCAGCTGGCTCTCACTCAAAAATTAGATTTCAGGCAAGCATGTACACAGATCTCTCCCATATCTTCCACCATCTGCAGGCTTCTTAGGTTTCCCTGGGGAAGGATGAACCTCTTTCAGGGGTTCCACCACAGCAAGACAGAAAGGACAGGCAGGGACCTCTAGCACTTCGTACAAGCAGATCTGGAAAGCTCCTGAGCTCACCAGTCACCACCAAACAGGAAATTACATTTCACCTGACTTCAGAGCACACTGGCCAAGAAACCTATGGTCAGAGTGAACCAGATTCTTGCCTTGGCCTCAGCCTGGTAACTGAGCCAAGTAAACAGCCTGGGAATACATAGGTGAGTTTTATTCCTGTGCTGATGTCCCTCAAGACTGTATCACTTGACTGGCTTCCCCACTGCTGACCTTCATCCATATTTCAAGTTTTCCTTAAAAGTCTCACCAAGCACCAACAAAAACGGCTCTAAGAGATACTACCACTACCTGAGATACCCCACTACCTCCTCAGCATCAACTGCAAGGACTTGCAGGCTCCGTTTCAGTGAACCACTAAGCCAGCCTCAGTGTCAGCTGACACAGACATGGTCCAGGCTCGTGGCCAGCCCATCAGCTCACATTCCTTGTGGTATCATGGACACACTACAGATCTACCTGAGGTTTGGGTAGCTTGTCCAGGACAAGTCAACAAGGCACTGTCCCACCATGTTCCTACTGCCATACCAGTGCCAGAGGAAGAGCCACATTAAAGCCCATCACCATGGACAAACCTTACAATGGCAAATCCCAGTGCTTGTCCTGCCTCCCTCAAGCAGCATGAGCCCCTGCTGAGAAAAGCAGCTACCCAGGCACAGAGCTAGTACATCATGAACACGATGTAGCTTTGTGTTACACCCCAAGACTGTCTCCAGATGCCAGTCTGCAGAGTTAGCGAGACCCATGGAGATGACCATCCTAAAATTGGTGATGTAGACCCTCTGGATCAAGGAAGAACAACTTCTCTTCACTTGAGGAGACACACATCTCCTGGTGCTCTGCACACAGATGGGGACCATCTCACATGGTATTCCTTCCTAGAGCCCATGACCAGCTCCTCTTAGCAACAGCTTCCCCTTTTCTGTGAGTAGGAAAGGAAAACTAAATCTGGAGGAGCTTCTCTTGCAACTATAGGCAAAGAAAACCATGTGCAATCCTGCACACATTTCCATCTGTTTCTTTTCTGAAAGCTACTGCACTAGGAGTAATTATTTTTATCTCTATCTGGGTGTCCTGCTTGCCAAGTGATGAGTGCAATGTAATGATGGGTTTTATCAAGAAAGCTTTCTTGCCTGCAGAGGGATTAGCATAGAGCAGAGGATCAGCGTGAGGCCTGAGGCCTCACGGTTACATCAGTAAAGGGTCCTCTACACAATCAACTTCAGCAGGCCAGGGAAGATGTCCCCTTTCTAGTGTATACCTTGGAGTTGAGATCTCGGTGGTAGATGTTCTTGGAGTGCAGGTAGATCATGCCTCTGGTGATGTCAGAAGCTAAGTCCACTTTTTTCTTCCATGTTAAAGCAATGTCTTTGCAGGCCAGGAGCTCCTCCAGACAACCCCCATTCACATACTGTGGAACAGAGACAAAAAGCGGTGGCTATGTGGCCAGGCACAACCTCTGCTGGGGCTCCCAGGAACTCTTCCTTCAGGTTAAAGGTTGGGAACACCACTGCGTGCAGGGGCCCCTGTGTGTGGTATGGTGCAAATACCCCTCCTGGTACAAGTAGTCACTACCCGTCTCTGGGCTCTGCCCCACTACAGGGATGCTGTACAAGCCAGCAGGCAGCAAACTAGAGGCAAAAAGCCTAGCAGCAGCTCAGTGAATGCCTTCTGCCACCAACAGCATACGAAAAATGTGAGACCTCCCTGGTACCAGCCCAGGCTTTTCCATTAGACCACACCACCATTCCAGAGCCACCCTGGAGGTTCTGCCACTGTCTGCTTGATTTTCTACTCCTGGCTCCTCTTCTCCCTGTCATTTGGCCCATTCTGGCCCTTTGGTGGTACCAATCCAACCTGCACTTTTTTTGGTTATCATGGCCCTACAGTGAGTGTGACCAGCTGTGGGGAAGAAAGGACCAGAAGCTCCTCCAAGGCAATCTCACTGGTCTAGAGCCATTCACAGGCACGCAAGTTGGAGAAGTGTAGATACACATTATAGAATATCTGCCATCCTCCCTGCCGAAGAATTGCAGGGTCATTGCTTGTTCACAGCACACTCACAAGCTAGAAATCTTTACCTCCAGAACTGGGTACAGCTTTTCATCCTTCACGCATATCCCAAGGTACCTAAGCAAAACACACCAAAAAAAAAACAAAAAAGCAAAGAAGCCATCAAGGTTCAGCTCAATCCCTCATTGCAGAACTGCCTTAGAGACACCAACCCAACTCCAGCCCCAAGCAGTGCCCACTGCTCATGGCTGGAGGATGTGCCCACCTGACGATGTTGGGGTGGGACAGCTTCTGTAGCAGGCTGATCTCACGTACAATCACCTCTTGATCCACATCATTCTTGTAGATCTTCACCACCATCACTTTGGAAGCAGCAGCCTGGGTCACCTGGAGCCAAATTTGGAGCAAGACACCTCATAGCTTCCAGAGGTCTGCCAGCCCCTCTGGACAACAGCATCCAGTCCCAACCAAAGGCTTGAACCTCATTTCCCTGATGCCCAGAGCTTTTGCACAGTTATTTGCACAAATGCAAGGTGCTTTCCCTTCCACATAAGCTCCACTCCAGTGATGCCTGCTTGGGTGGCTGGGGACAGCTACATCCCTCCTGTCCCAACACATCACAACACTACTTCCCTGCCAAAATTTGTGGGTTCTTGGGCTCTTGGGAGGAGTCTCTCGGCCCACCCTGGGTTACCACAAAGCTGTTCTTCTCCGTTTTAACGCCTTGATTCAATGTCCTTTCCCAAACACAGCCTGCCCCCATATCTCCATCATTCCTTCCTACCTGGGCCTTATCACTGCACCAGGCTGCAGTGACACTCCCCATCCCCAATTCCTCCTGCACCCTGCCCATGGCCAGCTCCCCTCCACCTGCCAGCTCCCCTCCCACTCTGCCAGACAGACACAACAAAGAAAGCACAGAGTCAGCTCATCTCTCCCCCACATCCCAGGATGGAGGTCCCATGTCTGCTTCCTAGTCACATGCTAGCCTGAACCCTTGCTATAGAATACCACCAGACATCTCATTCCTAGAGCTTCCCCCAGGCAGGAATACTGGAAGCGAAAGAACAGCAATCGAAATGCTTTTCCCCCACGTTACAATACTGAACAGACTGAGCAGGCATTTTAGGAGGAAATTTGTTGTCCCCTGTGGAGGCACCAGGGCTGGGCAGTACTGAATGCAGGGATTTCATGCAGAGGTGCTGTGGCTCTCAGCCCTGAGAGGACCGTCCAGGGATTCTGTATTGCAGCTGATGTTATCTGGGTTGACAATCCAAACAGTTTACAGACTACATCGCAGAGCACTGTGGTAATTCAACATTTTCATCCCCAATTAACATCTCTTTTAAGGAAGACTGATGTGTCAGATGTGGCCCACGCTGATGTCCTGACAGCTTCCCCAGGGCTAGCAGAGAATCCAGCCACATGTCTAGTTTTCTCTCATTTTGATGTTTGTAGGGCTTTGTTTGTTCGTTTTAAGGGAAAAATATTTAGACACAGCATGAGCTGGCTTAGGAGCAGCAACCTCAGTCCCAGGGTGTCACCCATTGCTCTCTGTTATGGATCACTTTACAGATAAGGTTACTAACTCAGTTGAGGGGAACAAAGAGCAGCATGTTAGACTTACCTGGGCTGAAAAGACAGGAAGGGTCATTATAATCAGGGTCACAAAACAAACTGTCTTCAGCAACATGAACTGCTGCTTCCTTTCTGAAAGAACTCAACCTGGTAGTCAATGTTATTGCTGGAATAACTCGAGCAGGTCATAAAGAAGCCAGAGCTCTGAACCCCTCACCTGATGGGACTTCATAACCACAGACTGTAGGTCACTAACCAGATGTAACTGATTGTAATTGCACAGATGTAAATATAAAGGATACTATCAATCTTTTTTGCCCAAAGACTGTGAGTGCCCTTATGCCCAGCACAGAGTACAGGGAGCATCTGAAATCTGGAAGATCTGAAAAACTTTCAGAAAAGCTAATACTGAGTTTCAGTGAGACCTACTAGCTCTGCATGAACTCTGGTAGAGACTCTGAGCTACACTCAGCCTTTAGGTGAGGTTGCATGTCCCAGCTGGACACCAGTGGAGTTCACAATTACACTGCCCAAGCTGGTAGAGTCAGTGAGCGCTGGAGGGGGTCCTGTCCACAGGGCAACGTAAAGTCCAGCCTGGTCTGGAAAAGAAATGACTGAAAAGCAAGGGTAGACCTACACCCCAAAACCAGCAGTGGGAGAAATAGGCAAAGGTAACGGGCTCAGAAGGCCTCTTCCAAGACCACATATATTCATATATAAACAGTTCCTTATTGCACATCAAAAAAATAAGGCAGAGAAAGAGGGAAAGTACCTTGTGCCCAGGTCATGCAATACATAACCCACAGAGCAGAAGGCTGTGCCAAGACCTCTTGAGTCTGAGTCACCAAGTAGAACTAAGTTCTCCTTCCTCAGCCAAACCACATATAACTCCTGAAAATGGGCGTACCCAAAGGAAAAATGACAGCAAAAGCAACAGGCAGCCAGCACAGGCAGCGCCAGCACTTGCATGGAATCTATATTCTTCCTGAGAGAGCACTTTGGAAGACACCATCTGTTGCCAAAGAGCTTCAAAGGACTATGGCCAGGGATGCTTCGCAGCAGGAGTTCCGGTGTTCTGGGCTATGAGTCCAGAGGAGAGTGGCTGACCCAAGAGGACCACAAGTCATCAGAGTACTTGATTAAGGTCATACTTGAGTACCCAGACAAATGTCAAGTCTCCACAAAGGACTATCCTTGTCCCAAATCCTCCTCCACGGTCTTTTGACTATTTGACCCATAGCATTTCACTCAAACTTTATTGTTTTCCACATTTCTTTTTCTGCTTCTGATTCAAGAAGTTATTTCATTTTCATTCAAGATCCATGTCTCCAGCCTACCTACTGCTGGAATTTCATTCACTGCCAGGGCAGGAGGAAAATGTCATGCACAGAGGAAACAGCAACTGTTACTATGAAAATCTGCTAGATAAAGGAGAGAGAAAGTGATAGCAACAGCATGCTGTGTTGGTGGGGAAAGAAAATACTAGAAGGAGGCTGCAGTGGGAAGAGGTATTTGTCATGTATTGCTCTAGTCTGCAAAGAGCTGCCACACACCTTTGGCTGGAGATTTCCCCTGAACAGCTTTAGTGCACTGTCTCAGGACCTGGCAAAGCAATAAGACATCTGCTTTCAGAGATGAAGGCTGAGTCTTACTTCCTAATGTGATGCATCTCCTTTCACTTTGCTGTTCATAAAGCCAAGGGCTGCAGGGAAAAGAGACCCAACTCCCACCCACTCCCTCTAATGAAGCAGCGGCAGTCCCAGGCTGAGGAGCAAAGCTAGCAGCACCCTGGATCCTGTGCTTGCTCAGAGAGGGTTAAACAAACTCCCACACAAAGAGAGCTTGGTGCAGGGAGGAACTTGACAGCCCCAGTGAGAAAAGCAGTTTTGTTTTAGTGACACACCAGCCTGCACTGGCTTGCAGGGAGCCATGAGTCTCCTGACACTAAGGCAGCAGAGGCAGAAGCAGATGGACCAGCAGCCTGTCCCAGCTGACCCTGCCGCAGGCCCCCTGCTCTTCCCCAGCATCACCATATCACAGAGCAGCAGCTGGGGAGGGGTGACAGTGCTGGTGTCTCCACAGCGTGCGGGTGGCAGGTCTTCTGGGAGACACACACAGCCTATTTTTAGGTTCTCTTTCTCTATATATTTTGCTACAGTTTTGGGCAAAAACACAGAGCATAAATATCCCCTAATCTCATCCAGCACCCAGGTTAGCTCCCTGAAAAGAGTGTTGGGTGGCAAGACAACAGCATCAGTGAACACTGACCAGGTGCTCCTATTCCTTTTTCACTATGAAAGGGGAGATGTGCATCAAAGACAATGTGCTCGGTGTGCCGAGGGATTGTCCTTTCCTCCCTTACCTCATCCAACCTGCTAGAGAATGCTGGGATGGATGAAGATGAGGAAATAAATTTGGGAACAGATTCCTCAGGTAAGGCACTATCTACACAGCCTCAGCAGCTGCTCTTACACAAGGTCGTGGGCTGCCTGCATGTCAGTTTACCTTGTAGACCTTGGAGAAGAAGCCACTGCCTATCAGCTCGGCGTTGAAGTTTTCCCAGAACTCCAGCTTCCTGACAGCCGTGCGCAGCTTCTGCCAGCGGTCCACATGGTAGTAGGTGTCAGATGACTCATCATAGCACTGCATGGGGCCAGAGGGCTCCGGTGCGATCAGCCCCGCTTCACACATCGTGGGGGCAGCAGCTAAAACACAGTGTGTTTCACAGTAAGCCATCAGTGGTGTTTGGACATCAAATATCTGCACTAGAGACCAGGACTCAAGGAACCCTGAGGAAAGGAGGGAAAGAAGATGAGGCACTGAGATGATGCACCCTGAAGCACATATTGCACCAGAACCCACTGGAGTTAGGCCTCCCTTACGCAGGTTGTATTCAGATTTCTTTAGATTAGGACTTAAAGATGTTAAGTCAGCATATACCTTTTTATACCTTCTAAAGGTTTACAGCAGGTTGGATGCATCACCTTCCAGACATGACAGTGCAGCCCAGGAAAAGTCTAGGGGTCTTGGTCTTGCTCAGCCAGCTTATGTTGGGTTAAAAGCCACTGTGTCTAAACTGGCCTTTCAGTATAGCTCACACGCCACATACAAATGCCAAATCTGTTCCCTCAGAGCTCCAGACAGGACTTAGCTACTATGGCAAACACAGGGTCATGACTTGAATGTGGTAGCCGGAAGTCATCCTAAAAAGGTCTTCACTTCAGCAGGTGCCTACAGTTCATTATAAGTCCTAAAGAATCACAGAACAAGGAAGTGCCCCAGCAACCCTCCTGCAGTCTGTGCCCTGAATTTGACTCCAAGTGCCTCTGCTGAACTGTCTTCCTCGTACACTGCTGTTTCTCACACTTCCCTCTCCAGTCCCCTCATGCTGTGCCCCTTCCTGCCTTTTATAGCACTAGACTCACACTCCTGCAAAGCCATATGCCATTCTTCTCCTTCTCTCACATCACTGGCCTCTAATTACTTCCAAAATACAGGGGAGGCAAATCCAGTGGAAAATGGGCTTCTGACCATTCTCCACCCTGAGGGAGGCAAATAAGGGGCCACTTCCTGTAACCAATCACTGGTACGCTACAAAGCTGTCTGAGCACCTCCCACGGGTGGCATGTGCCAATCCCTGGGGCTCTGGTGAGCTGCTTTACCATACTGTGACCAGATGAGACAACACTCAACAAAGAGCAGTTTTTCAATGCTTCCAGCTGAAGCAAAGGTAAGCTCTGCTCTCCCTAAGCTTCTGCCCTGGGTCTTGCACCAAACAAGGAGCTCTTAGCATCCTGTGGATTATTTCATGGCTATTTTGCTTCTACAGGGAAAGGCAAAATTTCCTAGAATCATAACCCAACAGTTTGGGTTGGAAGGGACCTTAAAGCTCATCCAGTTCCAACCCCCTGCCACGGGCAGGGACACCTTCCACTAGAGCAGCTTGCTCCAAGCCCAGTTCAACCTGGCCTTATGTACCTTTGACATAGATCTCCTAAAGTTCTGGGCAACACGTATGGGGTTGGGGTTTTTTAGTTATCAATTTTCACTAATAATATTAATTATATTGATGTCAATATCAATAATATTATTAATTTCCATTGAGACATGCATAAAACATTTGCACCAGCTACCTCATCCCCCCACAGTCCAGCCAAGGTCCAGAGAGCTGCCAAACAGGAACAGACAGACATGGTGGCAGGGCTAAGCAGGGCAGGAATTTAGGAAGAGCCAGGGGCTGGGACATGGGGCAGGCAGCTGGCACCAAGGGCTGGGACATGCTAGGCAGCTGGCACCAAGCAGGGCAAGGATCCCTGACACAAACAGGAGGCAAGCTCAGGCTGAGATTGAGGGAGACGCAATGGAGGGGGACAACAGCACAAACTTCTCAAAGCAGCCAGACCCAAGATTGCCACCACAAGACAGCCGCACACAGACTGCAGGAACCCAGTTCGAGCAAAATCAACATGATACACAGGCTCCTACCTGACTGCCTGGCAAACACCTGCAGGACCAAAGCCTTGGAAATGCTCATGAACAGGGGAACCTGTGGCCATGATCGGTGGAGATCACTCAGATCAAAAAGGGCACATGAAGGAGATTACAGTTTTACCCCTGCTATGACTCAAGGACAGGCAAGTAAGGAACATCCCATGACAGGACACAGCTGCAGGGGCCTGCCTGGAGGTTTTTTTGCCTTGGGATGATCACTGCTCCTTACAGCCAGCACCACTGAAACGAGGCCGTGCCCAGCCCCTTCCCATCCAGCCTGCACCCAGGCACCATGTGCTGGCACCAGGGGAGAGGCTCATGCAGAAGCAGGAGACAGTACTCACCAATCACACTCAGCCATGCACCAAAGGCATTACGTTCTGACGGGTATGACTCATCCAGATTCCGCAAGGATCTCTCTCTGGTGTACAAAACGGCCCAGCTCTAGCAGAGCTTGGGGAATGGATGCAGCAGGGCAAGGCACTGGGTGCACGAGCTGGTGGCAGGGTGCAGCAAAGGGCTTTTATTGCCCAATGCCATGCTCAGCATGCAGAGCCATGGCACAGCAGGGCAGACACAGGAGGTGCTGCAGCTCCAGGCCAAGCAAGTGGTGCTTCATGCTCAGTCAGCAAGACAAAAAGAAGCTCCTCCACATCCTGCACAACTGGCCAGGACATAATGCTAACATGGTCTAACTGATCCTTCTGACCCCAAGCCACCAATGAGGATGCAGTCTCAGCATTTACCCATTCCTGCACCCAATCCTGAGACACAGGTTTGCCCTCTCCTGTTGTGTGGATGGCAAAACAGCAACACAGTGACCCACAGCCTCACTCCACAGTGGTGGTCACTCACTGGCAAAGCTGTGGTGAGCACCACCAACTGCTGCTTTAGCTACCAGAGACACATTTACCCAGGAGGCTCCGAAAGCCTCTCTCTCCACTTTAGCACCCTTCAGTAACAAAGGAAAAAGGAGCCATTCCCACCAGAGCAGCAGACCTGACCCCAGCCACCCTGGAGCCCCTCTTGCCTGCAGGGTGACCCACAGGTCCCTTGGGCAAGGCAGGCTGCCCGAGGCTGCCTCTTCCACAGGGAATGGTTTCTTCTCAGAGGCCTCTCTGTTCAGTGCTTTTCACATGTACCATCTCCTTCCCCCAGGACCTAGTTCCTCAATTGCCTTCTTTGTCCAGTAAAAACACCCTACAGCATCCCCAGCACGCCAGGAATGGCCCCTCACATTATGCTCCTGAGTGGGAGCAGAGTCTTTATTTTTTGCTTATAAATGTGGCTGTTTGTCCCCAGATTAGTGCTGACACGTAGGCTGGGGGGGGAAATGGCCTTTCAAAATGCCAAGATTTATTTGAAGGCTTCCTAGAGGCTGTGGAGGACAGTGAGCAGGAAGGGCGGGCTTGGAGGACAGCCCGCAGCCCTAGACAGCAGGCAGGGCACATTCTCGTGTCACCAGCAAGGTTTAGAGCACCCAAAGCCATGCTTTTATCTGAGCAGGCAAAGCACTGGGGCAGCTGCCCGTATCTCCAGTGCTCCCAGATCGAACTAAGCCAGCAGGGAGGACACAGGCTCAGGCACAGGAGGATGCTCATCCCCTTTGAGGCTGCCTTGCCTTAAGGGAGAGGGGAAACAGAGCCACTGGCTTTCACCACCCTCTGGGGAATCTGCTCATGTTCTCCAGCTTTCAGGGGCTGCCTCTGTACACAGCAGCCAGCACGCACCTCCCAGCTCCCCAGGGTGGCAAGAAGCACCAAGGAAGCAGCTCACGGGCAGCCTGGAAATGTTTGGATGCTGCGAGCTGTCACTGTAGGGAACACACTCCTTGACAGACTGAAAACATTACATTAGCAGTCACTTTGAAAAGCAGCCCTGGGACACCTTCTTCCTCTGGCCTTTCCTCACTGCAAACACCAGAGGTACCTGCTGCAGGGAATTTCCTCCCCTGTCTGGCTCCCCAGCAGGGCTCACTGCCCCAGCACGGGCTCAGCAAGGCTCCAGCACTGCCAGGGCTGGCAGAGATTCTCAATAAGCCTGGGCATGTACCCTGAGAGGGCAATCACAGCCAAAAGCGTGGCTCCAGCCTCACCACCACGGCTGGCTACAGTGAGAGAAGGGCCTGGCAGGAGCAGGCAGGCACTAGGGGGTTTGTTCTGTCTCTTCAGCAATGCAGCACCCACAGCTCTCATGTAAACTGCCTCCCAACAGACCAGTAACCCCAGACAGCCCTGAGCAACTGCCCAGGCCCTGCCGCGAGGATACAAAGCCCAGGCTTCAAACCCCTCTTCTAGACAGCCAGTTTTCCTGAAGACAAAAAAAGGAAGAATAGACTCTTCCTCCCATCACCCGCTGGACAGGCAACCTGACTCCCTGGACACTCTGTCCAGGACTTTTCTTCCCATCATCAGGAAAGCAGAAAGCTTCTCACCAGCCTCCTGGTGAGATTTCAAACCTATCCTTCACCAGGTAAGAAAGAATCCTTAGGAAAAATACAGAATCTGGGAAATCTGCTTCCCCTGGAGATTTAAACACAAGGGAGAGATACAAGAGAACTGGTACCTGAAGTATCCTTTCACTGAGGGGAAAATGCCAAGTAATAGGGATAAGGGCATAATAAGATCCAGCAAATGGGAACTCAGATGATCTAAGGACAGGAGGCTCTTGGCACAGGTAAGTATAGGTCTTTACTGTAACTGGTCACCATGTGACATAAATACCCTCTGAAATCTGAAATAGAAGCATAGAATCATAGAATCATATAAGTTGGAATAGACCTTCAAGACCACTGAGTCCAACTGTAACTTAACGCTGCCAAGTCCACAACTAAACCATGGCCTTCAGCGTCACATCTACATGTCTTTTAAATAACTCCCGGGATGGTGATTCAACCACTTCCCTGGGCAGCCCGTTCGAATGCTTGACAAACCCCTTTATCTGAAGGCATTGCTCCTAATATTGAGTATAAATCCCCCAGGGTGCAGCTTGTGGCCGTTTCCTCTTGTCCTAATGCTTATTCCTGGGGAGAAGAGACCAGCTCCCCCCTGGCTCCATCCTCCTTTCAGGTACTTGTAGAGAGAAATAAGGTACCCCCTGAGCCTTCTCTTGTCCAGACTAAACACCCCAGTTCCCTCAGCCATTCCTCATGGGACTTGTTCTCTACACCCTTCACCAGCTTTGTTGTCCTTCTTTGGACTTAGTTGAAAGGCTCCACACGTTATACTCAGGGAGGAGCTAAGTGTTGGAAAAGCTGATCAGGACACAGTTTTGACCTAACGAAAAAAGCGTAAAGCTTCCAGGTGAAGATCTATGGCTGATGCTACCTACAAGGGCGAAACAAGCTTTTAAGATCTTCTGGCCCTAAAAATCAGTATTACCCCAAGGTTTTCAAGGAAGAGATTAACTCCCTGTAACTTTGGCTTTACCAATGAACGTTTTTGAAGGTAAGTGGAGAGAGACTCGCTCCTCCAGGAACTGACTTACCTCCACCCCACAGAACAAGTCTACAGGGGAATGAAGACACAGGTGGCCCCTCCTCCAAGGAGCCCTGACCTCCAGCTCCCTTGTGCCCACGTCCAGAGAACTGAGTCCCACATGAAATGGCTTTCATAAAACTGTTTAAGACTCATCAGGCAAGGATGCACAAAGACATTTAGGCAGCTAAGATGCAGTTTGGCCTCTAGCAGGGTTAAGGACAGTCAGGCACCTGAGTTTTCCACTAACAACCTTGCTGTTCTGATCTGAGTTTGGCACAAGTTTAACCAAACCATCTATGAAGGTCTGTGCAGTGTCCTCCTCTGTAACACTCCCCATGCACAGAAAGTGCCATAGCACTGCCTGCCTGGGGGGAAATTAGGGGGTGTTTTGAAAGAAGAGAAACAAGAACAAGTGAAAACACTCTCCAGGGCAGTCAGCAGAGGCAGCTTTACGCTGGCTCACCCTGCAAAACAGATGATGGACAAGGCACATGGATTCATTTGAGATGGAAAGTTGCAGAAGAGAGTAGAAAAAAAATAGTCATAACAACTCCGCAGTCACAAGCCTGATCCCACACACTGACTGTCTGCCCCTGCTCCCTTTGCTGCACTCTTTATGCATTTCTGTGATTTTTTTTCAGTTCTGAAGACTCATGCTACAAGACTCCTAAATTGATGTCATATGGCACTTATTTCATCAGCATATCTAAACCTCATTTCCCCCTGATATTTAATTGCCTCTATACAAATGAAAAAGCAGAGCAGGGCACGTGGGTGTTTAAAAGGAAGCTAGGTGTGGGGGAACTGTCAAGCATTTCAGCTGGCTCAAACATCCTCAGCCCACCCTCTCCATCAAGAGAAATGCATCAGAATGAGAAAAGATACTGTGACCTTATTGCTGAAATGTCTGAGGCATCATCTAATAGCAATTACTGTAACTTGCTTCTTGTTACAGCCCACAGACAAAGGCTGGGGGCTATGGAGGGATTGAGGAGGGAGGTGGGAGCTGCACTGTCAAACAGTCCATCAAGGGTTGGGCTCTTTGCAAACCCAAACGTGCTCCACAGCAGGTGAAGGCCATGGCCTTTGTCTTTGGGGTTTCCAACCAAAACCCACAAAATACATCTCAAATCTCAACCACTCCGTATTGTTCCCAGAAGCTGATATTACTTTTAGCTCAGGGATTGTTCTTGGTGTAGATGGTCAGAGTCCTAAAGTTGAACAAAGGCTCAGGCTATCTGCCATGCACTGCAGGCAGATCACCCCACTGTGAATGAGCCTCTCCATTTCAGAGAGGACCCAGTGGACCTGAGACCCATGTTCCAGCCATGTTCTCCCTCAGAGACAAGGGGATGAGTTGGGTGAAGACAATAGCTAATGGGGCCCCACCTCCTGTATCACTGTATCAGCAGACTCCAGGAATCATGGAAAGAATAGCCTAGAGGGTCCTTATAGCATCCTCCAACACTGTGGTCCTGGCTGTTGTTGTGGACAGGGATAGCCTGGAAAGACCACAAAACCCTGCTCTGCTGATGCTGTTCCTAGGAAAACACTAATCATGATATAAACTGAATTAAACATTTTGTTTGATAATTCATCAAACATCATTTGATGTTTGATGAATTAAACATCTGGTGTCTGTAGGTGGGCAGACACCAGAGTCACCAGTGTGACCATGCTGCTCCATAAGATTATTCATGTATGGCACAGAAAAATCCTGCAGAAGTGGCACAGCCCAATGACTAAGGAGCAGACTCGGGACACTTGGGCTGCAGCCTCAGTCAGCATCTCCTTGGCATCACCTTTTTTCGTCCTTCCTCTTCTTGGCTTTTCTCAGTCCTCCAGGACAGGGACCACATCTTAACCCACACAGAGTTTGCAAATGGGACAAGGTGGAATGCACCCCATCTGCGGGCGGTGCGAATGACACCACAGAAGCACACCCCAGGAGGTGGTATCCGTCTTCTTTGGGAAGTGTTGGTCTTTCTCCAGCAACTGTTAAAACCAGCAGAGAGACTCACTTGTACGAGGCACCCCACTTGCAGAGAACTAAACCTGGTGAGAGGCAATCCTAGGCCTCAAATACCCTCAAGGCTCCAGACCCTTTCTCTGACAGCAGCCATCTGAGTGGAGAGGAACAGCAGCTGAGAAACACCTGAGGGAAGCAACATGGGGACTAAACCAAAGCAAACACTATTGCTCTCCCTACAACTGCCTGAGAGGAGGATGGAGCCAGGAGGGGGCTGCGCTCTGCTCCCAAGGAACAAGGGATGGGACAAGAGGAACTGGCCTCAAGCTGCACCAGGGCAGGTTTAGATGGAGCTGAGGAACAATTCCTTCCCCAAAGGGTGCTCAGCATTGGAACAGGCTGCCCAGGGCAGGGCTGGAGTCACCGTCCCTGCAAGTGTGCACACACCGTGGAGACGAGGCCTCAGTGCCATGGGTTAGTGATGGCCTTGGCAGTGCTGGGAATGGTTGGACTGGATGAGCTTAAAGGGCTTTTCTAGCCTAGTTGATTCTACAGTCTTTAATTGAAGGGCCATCCCCGTTATAGTAAAGGATGATTCTCCAGCTGAGGGAGCACAGCCTGTACTTGCTGCCCACAGTCTCAGTAGGCACATCAGTCATACGCAGCAAGCATCAGCATGCAGGGAAAGCCAGAGAACAGTGGCAATGATTTTTTAGCTCAGGTTCACATCAGTGAACAACCCACTGGATCTGGTCACAGCAGAGGTATATTAAACAACCTTGCTGTGCCTCCCTCCCTTGCTTCACCATCGCAGCTTCCCACCCTTGCCATGATTCCCTTCCCATACAGCAGTGCTTCAGCTCTGCTTTGTTTTCTCAGCTCTGCGAGACCTAAGGCAAAAACAAAGCATCATCCTCCCATTAAATATAAATCATTCATCCTCTTCCCTTCCTAAAGAGACCACTTTTCCACTCTCCATATTTGCAGGTCACAGAGTAAGGAAAAAGATAAGCCAAAGCGCTGCTGAGAGGATGGAGAAAAGCAGCCCCCAGCCTCCTCCTCACAGCAGGGGCATGAGCAGGCAGCCTCCAACTGCCTCAACTTTGAAGCCTGCATAATTCAGCAGTGAATTTGACTCATGCTTCCTAATTCCGCCTCCAGAGCAAGATGCAAGTGTGTCCTTGAGGGGATGGCCCCAGTGTAACTTTAACTCTTGATCCACCTTGAGAGGAAGGGCAAAGCTTCCCCTGGGCTGAGGCATGCTGAATACCCATCATCTTCAGCCCTTCCAGCTTGACTGCCTCCAGAGTGAAGAGGCGGTCACTCAGCAGACTTCACGTGCCCCAGACTGCCCTGGGGCCATGTTTCTCTGCCTCCATCATTTACAGGAGCCTCTGGGGCACTATCCAAATAATTCACAGAGTAATACTGCATTCCCCATAACATCTCTGTGCCTCAATTCCCAGTCTGCACAAAGAGGAGGAAAAGCCTGAGTCTTCAAACCACTACATTCACTCCAGCACCTTTGCAGATGTACTACCTCAGACCAAGCAGCCCCAGTTCTGGGCAGGGCAGTGCAACGTGGATGAGGTCGTGGTGGGTCCCCAAGCAAGAGGCACCTTGGCAGCAGACCTGAACCCAGTAGAGGACACAGACACAGTGGCAAAACTGGCGTGGAACCTTGCTGGTTTGCAGGGGTCATCCTGGGAGAAATTCTGCCCCTTGTGAGCTTAAGAAGCCCCCAGCACATATTTCTCCTTGCACACTATCCACTCTCCAGCCAAAAATAAAACTGTAGTAAATACCCAGCAGATAAAGCTGAAATCCAGTTAAAGCACCTCAGACATCTTTTTTCCCAGCAGTGGAAAATGAATCACAGTAGTGCCACTGACTTCAGCTGGCTGCCCCCAAAGCTGGAGCTATGGCCTTCAGCAGCCAAAAGACTGATCCTTCTAGGCAGCTTAAAACAAATCAGTAAACCACAAAAGATTTGTAGCAAATTTTCTCAACCTTTTATGGATAAAGGTTCCTCTTCCTAGAAAAAGCTAGGGCAAAATTATTTCAGCAGGTCTGGCAGGGACTGCTGTGCTTTGAAGCTTTTTCAACACTGAAAAAAACCATTTTCAGACCTGCTTTCATTGTGTTCTGCAGCTTGTGCACAGAAACAAACCACCCCCTCTCACGCTGCACAAAGTCAGGAAGTGATGAATCCTCGTAAGATTCACCAGCACTGAAGCAGGTTCATTCCAGCCAGGCCTCTTCTCAGTCTCTGCCACTCAAATCTTCCCAGGAGCTGATGTGACAGCCAGTGCTGGTGTGATGGCCTGCTGTGCACCTCTGCTACCCTGCTGTGCACCTCTGCTACCCTGCTGTGCACCTCTGCTACCCTGCTGCACCCACAGAAACGCAAGGAAAACAGAGTGGCTTCAAGACTTTGTCGTGTAAGAAACGTGACTGAGGCTCTACGCCCCATCTGTGGCAGGGGATCCTGAACTGCAAACACAGGTGTATTCACTGACTTTTGCCCCTCTCCCTGCAACAGGTTCCTGCTCCAAAAAAAAAGGCACTTCAAGAACGAGCTGCTGATGGTGGGACACCAGCAAGGGAGCACTCCACGGGCACTGGGCCCCTCCATCCCATCTGCACACAAGGACTAAACCCACAGTAATCTACCTGCCAGAGGCTGCATAAGAGAAGTAGGTAAGAGATAATTTTAAAGGTCATGCTTTGAGATGGAGGAAACCAGACCCTTCTCGGCACGGCAGGCGAGTGCATTCTCACAAGTTCCACATCCTCACAGCACCTGTGGGCACCATGGCCCTGCTCTTCATACGGCCCTTGCCCTGACCCCCCGCAGCTAGGCTGTGCAGATGCAAGGGAAAATGTTCCCTGCTCCAACAGCCTCCAGGATTCCTCCTGCCAGATGTGAGTCCTTCCCAGGGGAGTGAAGGAATGAGAGCTCAAATCCTGCTATATCAGGGCAGGAATTGTCTGCCTACCTCAAGCTGAGTTTGCCTCAAGCCTCCAGGGCTGCTGTCCCCTAACAGCCTGCTCTCCCCTCTCTCTACACCAAGCCTTCCTCTGGCCATGCGTGCGGTAACCCATCCACCACTGGCTTATGAAAATCCCTATGACTTGTGAGAAGTTGAACTTCAGCTGACTTACAAGCATCATGTTAGCCCTGCTAGGGAAATCAATCACCCCCATTAAATCCATTTCTCCGTGTAATGCTATGCAAACAAGCATAAACAAAGATTCTAAGAAGCTCTTCAAGGCAAGCTTTCCCAAGAGCTCCATGAGCAACCCTGCCAACTAATGCTGGGGACACTGAATGCAGTAAAATCTCTCTCCAGGGTATCACACTCAACAGCTCCCTATCTGCCAAGGAGATCTGCACCTAAGATAGGCATTTTCTTATCAATCTAGCACAGCAGACTGAGCCCCTAAGGCAATCCCAGCTCCCTACACTTGTTATCTCTTACCAATCCACTGTTGCGCAGCAGGAAGACTTGGCTAGCACTGACAAATGGAAAACCTAAAGCTAAAATGTAAGCAACACAAGTTAAGCGAGTTGCCGAAGGCCATGTGAGGAGCCAGTATCAAGGTGTGGTGTCAAGTATGAGGTGTGAGAGGTGACAAGGGCACCCCTCACCCTGGGGCTCAGACCTGTCTCTGCTCATTTGCCTTCTGGGCTCTCACTTGTAGCTCAGCCCAGAAGGTGCTGATACAGGGATTTGTATTGAAAAGCTCTCAGTGGATGATTTCCTTCTATGAATGTGCTCAGTAAAGCTTTTGAAACTACACAGGTTTTTAGCCCGAGAACACACTTTGGCCAGAAGCTGCAGAGCTCAGCAGCGTGGCCTGCTGTATGGGGAGCAAGAATCAGATCTGCTGAGCCTGAACACCCACCCTGGCTGCACCTCTGTCAGCACTGCCCACTGCAGTGGCTCTTCACATCCCCTAATGCTGCTGCAGAGCCTTTAACCCAGCCCTGGAAAAGCAGCAGTGGGCTGATCAGGCTCCCCAGCAGACAGGATCATGCCCACAGCAGGTCTGGATATGGCATTTGCTCAGTGCCTACTTCCACACCAAGGAGGGAGGGCAGCAGAGAGGAATCCTGGCAGCAACTGAGCAATTGAGGAGTAGGAGTGAAGAAGTGGTTCATGCAGCTCATCTCTCCTAGGACATCAAGGCCCATTCCCACACCACTGTGACTTCAGCAGCTTCAATAAGATTGCAGAAAATGGAGCTGACCCACACTACATGCAGGTCGAGGGAGTTAATTCTCTCCCTCTGCAGTCCAGATCCAGCTCTGGGGCAGCAGCACAAGAGGGACATGGAGCTGCTGGAGTGAGTCCAGAGGAGGCCATGGAGATGCTGCGACGGCTGGAGCAGCTCTGCTCTGGAGCCAGGCTGAGAGAGCTGGGCTGGGGCAGCCTGGAGAAGAGAAGGCTCCTGAAGGGGAGACCTTAGAGCAGCTCCAGTGCCTAAAGGGGCTGCAAGAAACCTGGAGAGGGGCTTTGGACAAGGGATGGAGGGACAGCACAAGGGGAATGGCTTTAACCTGCCAGAGGGGAGACTGAGATGAGCTCTTAGGCAGAAGCTGTTCCCTGGGAGGGTGCTGAGGCATTGGCACAGGGTGCCCAGAGAAGCTGTGGCTGCCCCATCCCTGAGTGTGTCCAAGGCCAGGTTGGACACAGGGGCTTGGAGCAAGCTGCTCTAGTGGAAGGTGCCCCTGCCCGTGGCAGGGGTTGGAGCTGAATGAGCTTTAAGCTCCCTTCCAACCCAAACCATTCTGTGTTTCTACGATTCAATGATTTATATAATTACAGCTGTCACCGAGGACACAAGAGGAGCAGAGCATCAGCCAACCACTTGCTAAATAGCAGCAACAGGATATTTCATGTTTGGTGGCTAGAGATGCACACCTCTAGCCTTAAGCACTCATGTTGAAGATCATATGGGATAGGAGCCAAAGCATTTGCCATCAGTGCTCAAAGTTGAAAGTTGCCTCAGAAACTGTGCTTCAAGTCAAAACCCCATGGTCTTGCTTTATGTAAAGCCAGGGTGCTACTTTACACAAAGTTCTCATTGCAAAATCTGCCCTTAGGGAAGATTATGTAAGACTTAATTTGAACAGTAGGAATAACCCTGAAGTGTTTTCTTTAAAGGCCCTGATGTTTTAAGCTCTGACTACAGGAAGCTGCCAGGCTTCCAGTCACCAGCAGAAGAAAACCAGCTCCTGTGCTCCCAAAGCAGACAAGCAGCAGCTTTCTTAATACAGAAAGCAGCAGGGACGTGGCAGAAAAATCACAACTTCTGCATAAATGGGCTTGCCCACTTATGCCCCATGCTCTCAAGAGAACTCCTGTGCCATTCCCCAGGTACAAGTACATTTGGGCGCAGCCAGAGGTGCGGAACTCACTCCCGAAAACTTTGCCAACTGGTGTAGAGAAGAGCTTTAGTAATGACACGACCTTCAGTTCCAGCCCATGAGCTTAGATTGCTTTGAGATCCTCTGAAATGTCCAAGAAAGCACCAAACCTAATGATCACAGGAATAATAACTTATATAGAAAATAACAAGTGTATCTACAGCAATCATCAGCAGTGGGGGCTGCTGAGGATTTACTGTGCAAGGGGGACTTACTTGCCTGGTGGACCAGCACAAGAGAGAAACACAGCTGCATCTCAGCCCACACAACCTCCCCGCTATGTGTGAGTAGCTACAGTCCTGAAAGAGCAAGATTAAATGGGAAAAGGACAAGGAAACATGTGCCAGGTAGCCCGAGCAACTCAGCCCTGACTCCTGCCTGTGGAGGGACCCTGGGCCAGGCGAGGACTCTCCAGCAAGGTCCCTGCAGAAGCCTGAGGGCCTCTAAGTGCTGCCCAGCCTTCCCCATGCTGACATCCCATGATGAGCTGACATCCCAGCTCCACAGCATGGTGCATCCCTCAGCCTCGGGTCCAGCTTGGGTTTATATTCTTTTTTGCTCAGTGACAGGAGCGCTGCAACTCTTGCCTGATGATTTAGAACCATCCGCATGCAGGTAGTTCCGCTTTGAACACTTCAGCTCCAGCTGGCCACCTGTAAGCTTGTGCCATGCTGTGACTGACCCTGCATGGTAACAGCAATCTTTTCACTACGCAGTACTGGCCTTTCACCATTTATTTACCCCACAGCTTTACCTACACTTTGCAGCAGGTTTTACATAGGCTCCAATTCAGTTTTCCCTCTTACCTGAGTGTTTGGGGATTTTTAAAAAGAAAAACATGATACATTTGAGATCCTGCTGCCAGTAGCTTGAGCGTGCTCCCTCCTGGAAGCTGCTGTTTCAGCAGTGGAGATGCTGAACTTGGCAGGGAAATTGAAGGAGACCTGGAGCTGCTGGGCCACAGGTGGGGGAGGCAGATTTAGACAGAGGGGAGACTGAGATGAGCTCTTAGGCAGAAGCTCTTCCCTGTGAGGGTGCTGAGGCACTGGCACAGGGTGCCCAGAGAAGCGGTGGCTGCCCCATCCCTGGCAGTGTTCAAGGCCAAGTTGGATGTGGCTTGGAGCAAGCTGCTCTAGTGGAAGGTGTCCCTGCCCATGGCAGGGGTTAGAACTGGATAAGCTTTAAGGTCCTTTCTAAACCAAACCATTCCATGATTCTATGAACCCTGCCTGATCCACCTGGAGCCATTCCTTCCCTTGGCAGGGCCCCCTCCTAGGGCTGCTCTGAGGCAGATCCATGTCTTCAAGCCAGGTGCACCAAGAAAGGGCAGGGAAAGAGGGACCTTTCCTGCAAAGGAGAGACTGGGCTGAAAAAACATCTTTTCTTCAGCAAACCAACCTGAGCGACTGTGCGCAGAATGCGCAAGCAGCACCAAAACAGCATCAAAGGCAAACTACTTGCTTGGACATGGGGAAAGGTAACAGAGCAGCTGCCAAGGAACCCCAGGCCAAGCCAGTAGTCTATTTCCCCACCCTTAGCATCTACATTTTTCTTGCAGCCCTCCAAACAGCCCAGAGCCCTTCTCTGAATCAAGACGAGGGACAGTGCTACAGACTGTGGACCACCGAGCGGTCCCGAGGACAGCAAATGGGAAACCAGCCACAGCTCCACTGAGAACCAGGCCAGAAGAGCTGCTTCCATGAGCGGCTCCTCCACGCCATCACTCCCGGGGGCAGCTGTGCCCATGAACTGGCCTGCTCAGCTGCTCCCATCGGGACAAAGCACAAAGCGGGCTCCCAGGACTAGACCCAGCTCGGTCTCCATCTCCGGAAGGCAGGAGCGGGTCGGCCAGCTGGGCTTCACCTATCGCAGTGTCGCTGTCGGCGCGTTCAAGCACCCTGCGAACAGCAGGGTCTCGGTACCGGAGGTAGCGGCCCGCCGGGGCATCCCTGCTCCTAGAGAAGAGAAAGCGGAGCACCCACGGGCGCACAGGAGCTCGGAGCTGCAGGGGGGCGATGCCCCCGTCCTGCAGGGTCCTGCCCGCCCGCTCCGGAGATTGCCAGCGGAGGGCGCAGAACGCGCCAGCGCGGACACGGCGGGACACGGCTCGGGCCCCCCGCCCCGCACCAGCGCAGACTCACCTGCGCGGGCTCGACCCCGCTGGGCCCCGGTCCTGCAGGACGCGCTACGCTCGGCTCGGCTCGGCTCGGCTCTGCTCAGCACGGCACGGCTCGGCTCGGCTCGGCTCGGCTCTGCTCAGCACGGCACGGCTCGGCTCGGCCCCGCCCGCCCCACGGCAATGCGCCCCTCCCCGCGCCTTGCACCGCCCTCCCCAAGGCAGGCATCACCCCCCGCACACCCCCTCCCGGCGCCTGCAGCCCCTCCTGGGGCTCTACTTGTGTCCGGTGTGCGGCTCCGCACCAGCGGCTCCATTGTGCTCCCCACGCCCAACCTCCTCCGTGAAGCGCCGCAGAGGCGACACTCAACGATCCCCCCCCCCCCCGCACCATACCCCAAGGTGGGTCACGGTGGGGCGATGGCGGCTGAGCCGCATCCATCCACACCCTGGGCACACTGGCTCCCGGAAATGATGGGGGCTGTGCAGAGCAAAACCAGCTCAAACTCCAGACATGCTGCACAAGGACACGTATGTCTCATGAGGATGCTGCTGTAAGACCCCAGACTATTAAATGGCAACGGATCCTGCTGCTGGGACATCCCAGTATTTGTACGAAGCCAGAAAAGCTGGTGAAGACCCCAGGCTGAGGAAAACCACCTTCTAGTCAAAGAATCATCGAATCATAGAATAGTTAGGGTTGGAAAGGACCTTAAGATCATCCAGTTCCAACCCCCCTGCCATGGCCAGTGACACCTCGCACTAAATCATGTCACCCAAGGCTCTGTCCAACCCGGCCTTGAACAGAACCAGAGATGGAGCATTCACAGGTTCCTTGGGCAACCCATCCCAGTGCCTCACCACCCTTACAGTAAAGAATTTCTTCCTTATGTACAGTCAAAACTTCCCCTGTTTAAGTTTGAACCCGTTACCCCTTGTCCTATCACTACAGTCCCTCATGAAGAGTCCCTCCCCAGCATCCCTATAGGCCCCCTTCAGATACTGGAAGGCTGCTCTGAGGTCTCCATGCAGCCTTCTCTTCTCCAGGCTGAACAGCCCCAACTTTCTCATCCTATCTTCATACGGGAGGTGCTCCAGTCCCCTGATCATCCTCGTGGCCCTTCTTTGGACTTGTTCCAACAGTTCCATGTCCTTTTTATGTTGAGGACACCAGGACTGCACACAGTACTCCAAGTGAGGTCTCACAAGAGCAGAGTAGAGGGGCAGGATCACCTCTTTTGACCTGCTGGTCACGCTCCTTTTGATGCAGCCCAGGATACGGTTGGCTTTCTGGGCTGCGAGCGCACACTGAAGCCAGTTCATGTTCATTTTCTCATCGACCAACACCCCCATGTCCTTCTCTGCAGGGCTGCTCTGAATCTCTTCCCTGTCCAACCTGTAGCTGTGCCTGGGATTGCTCCGACCCAGCTGTAGGACCTTGCACTCGTCATGGTTGAACTTCATCAGGTTGGCATCAGCCCACCTCACAAGCGTGTCAAGGTCCCTCTGGATGGCATTCCTTCTGTACAGCGTATCAACCGAACCACATAGCTTGGTATCGTCGGCAAACTTGCTGAGGGCACACTCAATCCCACTGTCCATGCCAGTGACAAAGATGTTGAACAAGACCGGTCCCAACACCAATCCCTGAGGGTCACCACTCGTTACTGGTCTCCAGCTGGACATTGAGCCATTGAGCACTACTCTTTGTGTGTGGCCATCCAGCCAGTTCTTTATCCACCGAGTGGTCCACCTATCAAATTGATGTCTCTCCACCTTAGAGAGAAGGATGTCATGCGGGACAGTGTCGAATGCTTTGCACAAGTCCAGGTAGACAACGTCAACTGCTCTGCCCCTGTCCATCAGTTGCATTGCCCCATCGTAGAAGGCCACCAAATTGGTCAGGCAGGATTCCCCCTTAGTGAAGCCATTCTGGCTGTCACCAACCACCTCATTGCTTTTTATGTGCCTTAGCATGCCTTCCCAGAGAAGATTTTCCCAGGCACAGAGGTGAGGCTGACTGCTCTGTAATTCCCTGGCTCATCCATTTTCCCCTTCTTGAAAATTTGGCTTATATTTCCCTTTTTCCAGTCATCGGGAATGTCACCTGACTGCCATGATTTTTCAAATATGATGGGCAGTGGCTTAGCAACTTCATTTGCCAGCTCCTTCAGGACCCGTGGATGGATTTCATCAGGTCTCACGGACTTGTGCACTTTCAGGTTCTTAAGATGATCTTGAACCTGATCCTCTCCTGCAGCGGCCCTAAGGTCTTCATTTTCACAGTCCCTGTGTCTGCCTTCCAAGACTTGGGCGGTGTGGTCAGAGCACTTGCTGGTGAAGACTGAGGCAAAGAAGTCATTGCGAGCCTCAGCCCTCTCCAAATCCAGAGTAGCCAGTTCTCCTGATAGCTTCTGGAGAGGACCCACATTATCCCTAGTCTGTCTTTTATTTGCTATGTACCTATAGTAGCCCTTCCTGTTATCTTTCACATCCCTTGCCAGATTTAATTCTAACTGGGCCTTAGCTTTCCTAACCTGGTCCCTAGCTTCCTGGACAATGTCCCTGTATTCTACACAGGCCGCCTGTCCTTGCTTCCACCTTTTATAATCCTCTTTTTTCCCTCTAAGTTTCTGCAGCAGCTCCCTATCTATCCATGGAGGTCTCCTGGCCCTCCTGCCGCACTTCCTACTAGTCAGGATGCAACACTCCTGAGCTTACAGCAGGTGATCATTGAATATCAAGGGGTCTTGGGCCCCTCTGCCCTCTAGGGCTATATCCCATGGAACCTTATTAAGCAGGTTCCTGAAGAGGCCCAATTCTGCCCATCTCTGATGGTGGTCCAAGTCTTCTCAGCTCTTCTCCCATTCCAACTCTTCTCCCAGCAGCTATCCCATCCCTTCACCAGCAAGATAAGGGTGCTCATAGAGGGCTGCCATACAGCACCCACCAGGTCTCCACGGATCCAAAGGACAGGAACAGGGTGACACGCTCAGTGCTCTGACAGGCACTGCAACGTTGCTCCATCAACACAAATGCTGCTGTGACAGTGGGTGAGGGTGTCCTGTGGGTTTCAGCAACCTCGCTAAAAAAGCATCCAAAGTATTTGATGAGGATATGACAAACAAAAGTCTGAGTCATCCACGAGCAGCAGGCAGCTGGAACTTGAGGAATGCAGCTGGTGGCAAGGCAGAAATGTGACTGCATTAGTGACTGTGGTATGCTCCAGAGCAGAACACAGGGCTCCTAAGACAGCAACGTGTGACTGAGGCACATGCTCAGTCCTCCATCCCGTCCACAGCATTCCTGTCACAGAATCCCAGACTGGTTTGGCTTGAAAGAGACCTTAAAGCTCATACAGTTCCAACCCCCTACCACAGGCAGGGACACCTTCCACTAGAGCAGCTTGCTCCAAGTGCCATCCAACCTGGCCTTGAACACTGCCAGAGATGGGACGGCCACAGCTTTTCTGTGTCAGGGCCCCACCACCCTCACAGGGAAGAACTTCTTCCTAACACATAGATTTCATCAGTGACTATGGCAAGCCCATGGATCTGGGTTATGTCTCCCTCTGGAATCATCTTTCACAACATACAGAACAGTTCTTATAACATAGCTGAATGGAAATGCCCAATTCAAAATTAATTGAAGGGGCAAACTTATGTGCGCAGAAAATGAATTTTTGTGAAGTCATATCTGAAGAGCAGGACTCAGGAGAGATGCAGGCAGGAAGGGGCTGTTACCCCCTGCCCTCCCCTCTGGTCCTGCCAGCTCCCCAGGGACACCTTATACTGCCATGTTGGGGGGCACATGATGCCAGGAGCACCATTTAACCCTGACAGCGATGCAGGGTGGAGGGGAGATGCTTGGAGCTGCCACACAGGCTCTTCTGGGTCAGGGTCCTTGAATCCCCTTTTCAGAGGGATTAACCATCCAGGGCAGTTTCTTCCAATAAGAGCAACATCAGGTAGAGCAATGATGGCAGGTTGGATACTGCAGGAAACTGCACTTTAGGGGCGTCACAGACCCTCTTCCGCTGAAGCACCATAGACCTCCTCCACCAGAGCTGGCATAGGCCACTGATGTGTCAAGATCAACCTCTAGCTGCTACAGACCACAGGTTTGCTCATATCTCCCCAAGGCCCCAGACATGATGTCTTGAAGATCCTAGTACTTCTACGTGACAACCACCAACAAGGGAAGCAACAGAAATCCTGCCTCTCCAGGATGTTCAGTGGTCATGTTCACCATGTGAAGGGACACATCACAACACAAGATGCAGTTTCAAAACCACCTTCTAGTACACAAAGAGAGCATTTAGACAACACTAGCTGTTAAGGCTCTTAATAGCTTCTAGATACCTGCCTTTAAGAATATTTACTGCCCATTTACCCCTGTGTTGTAAACACCGTTGCTAAGATGCAGCTGTACAATGAGAAACCATCTTCAGAAGTGTCCTTCGTTGCAGCACAGGGTCTGAGAGCAGCTGCTGGACAGTGACTATGCTGAGATTCTGGGCAGCAGCAACCTGCAATGCTTCCAAGCCTTCATGTACTCATAAGTTTGGCTACAGCTTTGGGTTACAAACTCCTCCCTTGAGCTGGTGATCATTTCAGGCACATTTTCCTTTCGACCAACACCACAAATGCAGTGGGAACAAGTATATCTCCATATGTGGCATATGGAGCTTGTCAGCAGACTGGCACCCCGAGGCTGTCGATCTGGCTGTGCTCCAGGTCCCCATGGCTTTCTATGGCTCCGTTTCATAGAATCACAGAACCAACAATAGTTGACTCTATGATTCTATTCTATGATTCAACCAGGTTGGAAAAGACCTTTAAGCTCACCAAGTCCAACCATTCCCAGCACTGCCAAGGTCACCACTAACCTGAGGCTAAGGTTAGGATTAACTAAGGCTCTGAGGGCCTCGTCTATACAGTGTGTGAGCACCTGCAGGGACGGTGACTCCAGCACTGCCCTGGGCAGCCTGTTCCAATGCCTGAGCATCCTTTGGGGAAGAAATTGTTCCTAATCTCCAGTCTAAACCTCCCCTGGTGCAGCTTGAGGCTGCTTCCTCTTGTCCTATTGCTTGTTCCTTGGGAGCAGAGCCCAGCCGCCTCCTGGCTCCATCCTCCTCCCAGGCACTTGTAGGGAGCAATAAGGTCCCCCCTGAGCTTTCTCTTCACAGAATCACGGAATGGTTGGGGTTGGAAGGGACCTCTGCAACCTCCAGTCCACTCCCCTGCTATTTCATAAATGAACTTGTCTGGCTGATCACAGGGTGAAGCTCTCATGACCTCACATTAGGATGTGGATGCATCCCCAGTTAAACCAGTGGTCAGTCCCAGGCACATCTCTCCCCACTGCAGTGCAGTCTCTGCTTCAGGTATGGCTGGCCTGGCTTGCTGCCCAGTGAGCCATCCTGCTTTTCCTGCCCTCCCTCCTGCCTGTTCCTTCTACAATGTCCATCAAGAGCAATACATGCAGTGCTAAGGTAAGAGGAGAACCCCAGCTCCTTTCTCCTCCCTTGATTTTCTCAGCACATAGACACCTCTTCACAGGCTGCCCACCCATGTGATGAACTGGCCATGCTGGTGCCCAGAGCACCCTGGAATGTCATCCTGCCTCACCTGCAAGCACAGACCATTTTCCCTGCAATGAGCACACAGGGCAGCCCCAGCTGCCACCCTCTGCTCCTACAGCTAGCAGGGAAGCTGTGAGCTATGGAGAGATCATCAGCAGGTGTCAAAGCAAAGAAGTTCTGTCCCTGCACTCAGGCCCAATCAAACACAGAAGCAGCGCCAGCAATACCAACTGGATGGCTCAGGGGCCCCAATGTCCACATCATTAAGACAAACACCAGAAAGGTAATGCCCCTGGAACCTCATTTTCAAGCAAACACAGTGCCAGGAGCAAACTTCAGTGTTGATGGCTGAGAAGCACCTACATCACTCTACAGAAAACCACAAGAAGACCCAGGTGTAAATGCCAATTATGTTTTCCCTTGCAAGAATTTCCTTCTTTTGTTCAGGTGCTTTTCTCCTCTGGCAAGACATTATGTGATGCCACCATCCTTCCCAGCCTCCTTGGTGCCCCCAGCTCCCCGCAGACCACCATGCCCGTGGCCCCCAGACAGGAGCTCCAGCGTGTCTGTGGGAGCACTATCAGGCAGCATCTCTGCTCTGATGGAGGCTTGCAACACCTTCCTCCATCCCTGCTTTCAATAACTTCAGGATTGTCACGTGCCGTGAGAGGTTGTCAAGAATGTTCTCTTCTATTTGCTTGCTGTCACTGAAGTAATTAAACAAAGGCCAAAGGGTGTTCCTGGAGGAGCTCACCAGCCAGCTGAACCTCTCATGTGAAGCCCAGCTGAGGATCCCACAAGGTTCTGGGCATGTCTAAGCAGCCAGCAGCCATATTGCCCCATCTGGAACTTGTGGAGTGACGGCTGTCTGTCCCAAACACTGGACATCTCTGTAGGTAGAAAGATCACCAACAGAACCACAGATATGACAGCCACAGCCAGGATTTGGTCTCAAAGCATCAGCCTGAAGAGGAGCCTCTGGCAGGTGCAGAAGAGCCAAGCAGAAAAGGTGGAGCATATGGAAAATCCTTCTGCTGAGGAGGGACGGGAGCCAAGATGCATTTCAGTGAATACCCTGATCTTGGGAGAGCCACTCTGCCCCTGGGTAAAGGACCCCTGGAATCCCCAGCTTGGCCTGCAGACAAAAGCAACAAAGAGAGGAACAGAATCTGCCTTTTTCAAATGCAAACTCGTGGAAACGCCACGTCCCCCATAGGACAGCCTGAGGTCACTCTATAGGTCATTCAATGCAGTGCAAGATATTTGGTCCCTTTGTGCTCCTTGGGAAGTATTGTCTAGAAAAGACTTGTGCAATCACACTGCCTCCAGTTTGTCCTGCCTTGGACAATTTTAGGACTTATTCATCATTTCTGCTACATTTGACAGAAGGGCCAAGACTTCAGAGGTGCCTGGTTTTGTGAAAACAGGCAACACATGGGGAAGTGAGACCCTCTTTGTAGTCCAAGTGCAGGAGGTGCTGCAGCTTTCAGCAGACATGACAGAATCCATGCCCCAGAGCAACTACCTCAAGATCCAGCAGTGGGAGAGGCTCTGGTAGGAGCTTGCACGTTCTTAGACACCAACAACAGCATAGCAGCATACCCAACTGGAAGGAACCCCTGAAGAGAGCCCTAGTCACACAGGGACTGCCCAAGTCTGCCAAAATGCCATGGCCAACATTCAACAACCAGAATATTGACTGTGCCTTGTTTTGGTCCTCTAAACAAGCCTGAGGTTGCTGCAGAGCCCCATCCCACACCAACATCTCCCCCCCAGCAGACTGCTGCACATATGTGCCGGCCATGCATACCCTGCAGGACCCTGTCCTTGAACATCCTGGAGGTCTGATAACACCCCTGGTGCTAGCTTGAGCAGGGCAGATGTGTAGTCCCTTGGCATGCACCCAGGCTGTGGGATCTGCTGCACGCTGTGCAGAAACAGGAGATACTTGGACTTGGGGAGAAGAGGCATGTACAGGGAGACCCCCAGCCTCATCTCTCCTGCCTGCAGGTAAGTTTCCATTTTCCAGCTTACAAAAATCACTCTTAGCTTTTGGCATCCCTGAACCTCACTTAGAGATGGACTCCTGCAAAACACAACAGCCCAGTGGCACTGAATCTATCATACATGGCCCAACCATGCCCCACTCCAAGTGGATTTGAGGGCATCACTTGCAGAGGACAAGTGGTGCTGTTCTTTCATCTGTCATAGGGACTGCTCAAGTTAAGACAAGCCAATGGTGAAAGTGCAACTTCCAAGGGCAGAGCTCCCTTGCCAGCACTCTCACTGACCTTCCCCAGGCTGCACAGCAGCTGGGTGGTCCCTCTAGTTTGCCCACTCTTGCCTGCAGCAGCCTGCCACCATGTGCCACCAGCAGATTTGGTGTACCACAGAGCACCCATCATGGCATCTCCTGAGGCTCTGGTGACCAGACCGTGGCTGGCTACCCCTGCACAGTGCTGGCCCAGGCAGCAAAGGTGGCCAACACCATTCTGCAGGGCCCAGCCCCTACTCTCCCACAGCAGCTCGTGCCAGTGAAGCAGCACAGCCACATCACTCCTCAGCTAACCGCCTCGTGAAGGTCACAGTGCTACTAAGCCAGACGTGAAGAAGCTTATCAGGAGGCTGGTGCTGTAACACCGCTTTGCACAGTGCATGCATGTTCTGCTTTGGCAAGCCTGCACAGGGATTGACGTTAGCACTTGGTCACCCGGCTGGCACAAAGCACATGATGCCTCCTGCATCCAAGGCTCAGCACTGCACCGCTCCCAGCTCACTGCTCTCCTCAGGGACATGGGTTCTCTGTACCTCCAGTGCCACCATGCTGAGCTCTGGCTCAGAGCAGCAGCCAGCACAGCTCTGGGAACAACCACCCAGTGCTTTCCAGGGAGAAGACACCTTTCCTCTGACAACCACCAGGCCAGAAAGGGTTAGGGCACCCCACCCTCTGCACGGAGGCTTTCTCCCAGGCAGACACTGCAGCCTTCCACACACATCCTATGTGAGCTGGGACCTGCCCCACAACAGTTTTCCTGGGCTAGCCCCTTTCTGCAACCCAGAGGAAATCCAGCTGCCACTCAAAGGCACGGCTGCATCTTCACCTGCTTCAGCTGCCTCTGCCCTCCCCCTGTGCTACCACAGCAAGCAGCCAAGGAGCACAGGCAAGGGAAGCCAACCAGCTCTGCCAGAAACCACAGCAGCAGGCAGAGGAGTCACAGAGGCTGCATCTCGTGTGGCCACCCCTCAGGAGTTACACGGGTGAACACTGGCAGACCATGATCTCAGCCATGGCTCACCAAGGAGCTAAGTTTCCACCCACAGAGCCCCTGAGCTGAGCAGCAATGAAGGCCTGCTGAGGACACCTCTGAGCATATTATAGATATTGCTTGATCTCAAAGGTGTTCTAGAAATGTTTGTAAATGAAGATCATAGAATACCAGGCTGATTTCTGTTGGAAGGGAGCTTAAAGCTCATTCAGTTCCAACCCCTGTCAAGGGCAGGGGCACCTTCCACTAGAGCAGCTTGCTCCAAGCCCCTGTGTCCAACATGGCCTTGGACACTGCCAGGGATGGGGCAGCCACAGCTTCTCTGGGCACCCTGTGCCAGCGCCTCAGCACCCTCCCAGGGAACAGCTTCTGCCTAAGAGCTCATCTCAGTCTCCCCTGTGGCAGGTTAAAGCCATTCCCCTTGTCCTGTTCCTACAGGCCCTTGTCCAAAGACCCTCTCCAGGTTTCTTGTCAGCCCCCTTTGTTGGGGGGAGGGATAGATACATACATCCTACTTCTTCCAAAAAGAGAAACTGAAGTTACACAATTACTATGTGCAAGGCTGTTTATAACTGACTATATGCTTAACCCTTCTTCCTATTTTCAATACATTTGAATGCCCCATTTCCATCCTGACAGCTAGGACCGAGGGACCATTACACCAGATGTACTTTAGCTAACACAGACAACAAAACATTATCTATGGAAAGGCTGCACAGTGCCACAGGTTATTAGAGCAAGACAAGCTGCTCAGTTCAGACAGGACAAGTGTCTGATCTCTCCACTTTCACAGAACAGGAACTTAGAAGCAGTTAACCTGGGGCAGACTTCAGAAGGGTTTACATCATTTTAAATGAATGGACATATCACATATGCCACCATCTAGAAATACAGGACTGCACTGTTTGTATCCAGAGGCCACTTCAAGCACCCCCTGCTCTTTTATCCCATCAAGGCCAAGGATCTTACCAAGGGAGATTGCAAGGAGCTTGTCCAGCTGGAACTGCCCAGGGCTGACAGTCTTAAAGCACCACCAGAGGGGTACTTGCCTTCTCAGTTAGTATCTTTGGAGGAGTTTTAGTATTATTGATAGGGGAGAGACATTTTTTTCTCTTTTCAGATCTTGGAAAGCCTTTGGCTCTTTGTCCCATCCACCAGCAAGTATTTTCATTTCTGAAGACACTAAGAGCCTTTTTAAAGGCATTATATTATTAGGATCGGTTTATACAAAAGGCTTTGGTGAAGAACATTTTCCTCACCCCAGGCTGAATATCTCGGCCCATGTCATCTCAAGGATTTCCCTAACCCCGTCATAAAGCTTGGCAATGAGTACAAATCCTTCCTTCTTCCCTTAAAGCCATGGAATGCACACCTCAGAGGCATTTCTTGTAGCCTAACTCTGCAAAGCTTTTTGGGACAGAATTTAGACAAACAGTAGTCTAAAAATAAGATCTTAATCCTGCTGCATGTAGCAGAGCCTTCGCTCTGAGCCCAAGCAGGACCCACTCGAAGGATCAGTTCCAGACTTTCCTCTCCACTGAAAAAGCAAATACTTGCCTGCTAATGTGTTTAGTTTCTCTGTATCAGTTCTCATTTTAAACTAAAGAGGTCTGAAGACCCAGTTAAGTAGGCAGCACCTCTGTACCTCCTCAGGTGGGAACCTGAGGACAAACAGCCCTAGAGAAGCCCCGGCCAGAGCTCACTCACGGTTGGAGCCTGGTGCTGTTCTTTCACCAGGCCAAGACAGGCCAGATCTCACTTCCACCTGCTTTTATCTTGCGACTGCCTGAAACAGACTGATCTCCCATGCGGCCATTGCCGCTGTGTGGCTGCAGATGGTAATAGTAGATGTGAAAATGCTGCTTCTGCAGCTTCCCAATCATGATGACATCTTTTACATCTTCTTCCAACAACTCCTTTGGCCTTCAGTAAGCTAAAGCCCTTCCTTCATAAATTTCTAGGACATTCAAGGACATCTTGTAAAGTACCTGCAACATTTTGAATAAGCTGACAATATACTGACCATTTGGGGGAAAAAGGCCTTTTTTTTGCATGTTTATACAGCCTTGGCATAACAAGGTCAAGCTAGATCACAGGGAATGCTGAGTTTACTTACAGCCATACCAGCAGGTCCAGCCCCACACAGTTTGTAATGCGACTTTTTCCATTGCCCTTTCCTTCAGGGCCGCCTGCCCTTTGGGGTATCTGCTGGGGCCTCCCTCTGGAAGCAAAAACCTATAGAAATTACCCATTTAATGATTTCGTGCTGCCCCCAACTTGCTCTCAAGAGCAGCGTAAGCTCCCTCTTTCCCTAGTAAGCCCAACCACAGGGCTACTAGGGTATCAGCACCATGGGAACATGCTCTACTTTCGTCACACACTTACATCCTCCTACTAAGAGCGAGGGGCATCTTCCTCAGGCATCTTCCTCTCCTCTGCTGCTACCTTATTCCCCACTCCTCACTGGATATGTGGACACAAGCCAACAAACCTCACCATGGATTCTCACTCTGATTTCATCCTGTGCTATATGCCCACTTCCCTCATCTCCACTGGGTACTGAGCCGAGCTGCCATGGCTTCCGAGTGCTGGCTGGGCTTTCACTCTTTCCAGCTCTTCCTTCTCATGCAAACACATAACAGAGGGGACCAGAGATGCCACCACTTGTCCTTGCAATGAGCAGCACTGATTCAACACCAGGAGGCAAATGCTGCAGACATTCAGAGCAGAAGCTAGCAGTGAGGCCAAGGTGGAGATACCCCATCCTCTGCCCAGCAGCTCCCCCAAGATTTGCAGGGATGGTGCAGTAGCATAGCACCAGCACTAAGCCTGGCTGGCTCCCACCCTCCTCATTGTCCTGAGAACAGGCTCCACTCCCTGGGGTGCAATGGCTGATTCACACACAGGGCCGAAGTGTTTGTTTATTCCAAGTTTGCACAAAAAGTAGTACTAGGTGGTATCGCAGAGCTGGCACCCACATCATACAGAACTGATGCATTTATACGAGTCAGTTCAGGTTAGTAACTCCCCAAAACCTTCCCACTATTAACGACTGGTCAGTTAATTTATGTAAGATCACACTGTCACCAAAAGTCAGCAGAATAAGACTCCTTAACACAATGTAGCATTAATAAGCAGGAATTATTTATTATGGTGCTGGATGCATGGGGGAATTGCTCCACCAAACGTTTATGCTGATTCTCACAGGTTTCTTTCTTATAAGCATTCATCTCATACATATACATTATAATTCCCAGGAATCTTACACATAATTTCTTCCCAGAATTAACTGACATAGTTTACCATGCACTACAGCACGTGCAGTAACTCTCTCTGGTGGTCCTGGGGGTCATTACTTCATCTCTCTTCTCTTCCTCAGGTTATTCATCACAGGTCACACAGACGATGATGATGCGACACTTCATCTTTTTCTCGCTGTAGCAATCCTCTACACCGCAGTGTCAGATGTCCTTCTCCACTGCCCGCAAGAGCCCTGTTATCTATGAACCACATGTATACATTGTAATGTTTCCATGGATGAATGGGCTACTTTTAGCTGAGTTTGCAAGCCTCAAGGCACTTAAACAATTGAGCATTGCAGGAGCCGTTTTAGATGCATCAACATCACTGATTCCTTACTGCGCATGCTCAGGGAAGGGTCTTTTGCCCTGTAGGTGTGATATTTAGCGCATTGAGTATGGTTCATGTAAAGGACACCCTGATCACGTTATGCTGACACGTCGAAGTCCTATCTTAACGACGTCCATGTGTTTTCAGGATGTACCAGTCTCCAAGGATAGCTTTTTCCCAATTAAGACACTCATTAGCCCTGTTTCTTAATTCGGCTATGCAAGGCCAAAACCTTCTCGCAGCCTATCAATTGTCTTAAATCAATCAGCGCTGTCCTCAGGTCATCCCATCAGCACCCTGCAGGAGCCCCTTCCATGCGCTACTCGGGACACGGCCGCTTTTCCACAGTCACGCAAGTCCCCGTTTTGTATCCACGCGCCTACGTAAGCCCCATCGCGGTAACTACAGCTACCGCATGCCCGTCCCCGCCCTGCAGGCGGCGCTCCCGACACCGAGCCCGGGCCCGCGGGCCCGGAGCGCCCCTGCCCGGAGCCGCCTCAGCACCGCAGGGGCCACGCCCGGGGCCGCCCCTCCCCCCGCACGGGACCAACCGGCGCGGCCGCGGGACGGGCCCGCGGGTCGCCACGTGACACCGACAGCGCCGGGATCATGTGACAGGCTGCCGGGGTCCGCGCGGCGCAGCCGTCGGTTGTCATGGAGACGCTGCTCCTGCTCCTCCTGCCGCTGGCCGCCGCCCCCGGTGGGTGACCGCGTCGAGCCCCGTCCTCTGCGGTCCTGCCGCCGCTCGAGACCCTCCGGCCGGGCCCCGAGCGCGGTCTCCAGCCGGGCCCCCCGGGCCCCGAGCGCGGTCCCGAGCCGGGCTCCACGGGCCCCGAGCGCGGTCCCGAGCCGGGCCCCCCGGGCCCCGAGCGCGGTCCCGAGCCGGGCTCCACGGGCCCCGGGCGCCGTCTCGAGCAGGGCTCCCCGGGCGGGAGCCCCCCCGCCGGCCTGGGCAGCGCTGAAGCTTGGCCCGGTTAGCAGGGCTGGGCCGGGCGGTACGGTCTGTACGGTACCACGGGTGGCGCGGTTTCCGGTTTCTCCTGCACTGACAGTTCACCCTCTCCAGCTGCCTGGGGAGCGGGACCCGGCCTGGAGGAGCGGCTCTTCCAGCAGGTGCGGGACCACTTCAGTTTCGAGAGCTGTGGCAACGAGACCTTTCCGCAGCGGTACCTGGTCACAGGTGGGTCCCAGGGGTGTGCTGTGGCTGAGCTGCTCCGGCCCCGGCATGGCCGTGCAGGGCCTTGCGATAGCTTAGGCTGAATTTGTGCTCAAGCTCTAGCCACTCCTGCCCTGAGGCAGAGAGCCCTTGCTTTCGGTGCTAACAGAGCTGCGCTGAGCAGCCAGGAGTCAGTTTGAGCCCTTCCTGAGCCACTCGTTCCTGCAACCCACACCATTATCCCTGTTCTCCTCTCCTTGCCTTCAATTTATCGTTATGGCCGTGGGCTGTGGAGCGCAGGTTTGGCGTTGACCTCTCCGGAGCAAGAGAGACCAGAAGTAGCTTTAGGCTTGTGCCAGGGCTGGCTCTGTGCATGTAAGTCTTCAGCTGGTCACAGCATCTCGTGCAAGTGCAACTAAGTGCTCTGAATGGGGCCTGAAAGAAAGCTGGAGAGGGGCTTTGGACACCGGTAAGGACAGGACAAGGGGGAATGGCTTTAACCTGACATAGAACTAGGTGAGCTTTAAGATCCCTTCTAACTCTATGAGGGTAGTGAGGTGCTGGCACAGGGTGCCCAGAGAAGCTGTGGCTGCCCCATCCCTGGCAGTGTTCAAGGCCAGGTTGGACACAGGGGCTTGGAGCAAGCTGCTCCAGTGGAAGGTGTCCCTGCCCTTGGCAGGGGTTGGAACTGGATGAGCTTTAAAGCTCCCTTCCAACCTAAATCAGTCTGAAATTCCATAAATGCAGCAGGAAAATGAAATAGTGACTGAAATACGGTATTGTTCTTAAGAATGAGGATAACTCTGGGTCAGTGTTTTGCATTATTTAAAACCCTGCAACTTTATATGTAGCTTAAGCCGTGCTGAACAGTAAGGGATTCCAGCAAGGAGCCAGCAGTGTCTTCCTTTCTAGCCAAATGCTGAGTTATCTTCTGTGCCACAGGCAGCAAGAGAGAGGAGGATTTTCTAAACAGTGTGTGACTAAAAAGGCAGCAATTTCAATAACCAATGTCATGGGGTTTTCAATCCTGCCTGCTTGGAGGAATCAAGGAGAGATTTGCAGGGCGCAAAGGTGGAGCTGTGAATAGCACCAGCCCAGAGCGCTGCCCAGCCCAGCACCTGCCTGCTGCTGCTTCACAGATTGCCCATGTCTGGGGCTTTGCATGCAGCACCTCACCTTCGTTACAGGATTTGTTACTCTGCAGCCTGTTCACCACCTGCACCTAATCATGTGTTTCACCAGGTGTGAATTTGTGGATCAGTTCAGTCCAAATACATGGGAATTGCCAGTGACTTTTGATAGCGTACCCAAGGCTCAAATTCTCCTAAGTGGCCCTTTTAGGACAGAAATTCGGGATCACCTGGTTTAAAGCGTCACTTAACCACTAGTTCTTTTGTTTTGAAAGTGTTACATTTGATCTGTGTGTCCTGGGCATAGCTGAATAGCATTTGTGAGAAACAAAACATTAACATTGCAGTTCTGCTGGTTTACAAATAGTTTTTTATGCAAAATGCCTCTCAGGAGTTTCATTCCCTCTACTGCTGCTTCTGCAATAGAAGACTTTGAAGATTATCAGTGAGAACTTGGAGACTGGTGTTTCACAACCAGACATCTGACATTCTTGAGGTTAGCTGGCAAATTCCCAGGATTTTAGTCTAAAACCAGATACCTTTTAAGCAACCCATCTGGTTTGGTTTTGACTCCTGTGACTGGTTGTTTACTCCAGGAGCCAGATATGCAGAAGAAAAACTACAGTAAAGATAGCACTTTGTTTTCCTACCTGATAACCCAAAGCAAATGCAACACAGAGAGACAATCAGCCTCTTCACTGACAAAGAGCAGCAGTTTCCCTAATGAAAGGTTTCACACCCATTTCCAAGCCAAATCTTGCTTTGACAAGTCTGTGTTGAGAATGCCAAGAATTAAATTCAGGGCTCCTGTGACGTGCTATAGTGGCATCTGTAGAACAGCTACTGTTGGAAGATCTCTTTGATGATCACAGACTGAGGAACAGTGTTGAGTGAAGTGAATCTCATTTCATCTGAACATTAGGATGCCTGACTGTGCACCAGAAAATCTTTTCTGTCTCTTGGTTAGTAACCTGTTTTAAAAAAAATATGTTGTAATCATAGAATCATAGAATAGTTAGGGTTGGAAAGGACCTTAAGATCATCAAGTTCCAACCCCTCACACTAAACCATGTCGCCCAAGGCTCTGTCCAGCCTGGCCTTGGACACCTCCAGGGATGGAGCATTCACAGCCTCCTTGGGCAACCCATTCCAGTGCCTCACCACCCTTACAGTAAAGAATTTCCTCCTTATATCCAATCTAAACTTCCCCTGTTTAAGTTTGAACCCGTTACCCCTTGTCCTATCACTACAGTCCCTAATGAAGAGTCCCTCCCCAGCATCTCTATAGGCCCCCTTCAGATACTGGAAGGCTGCTCTGAGGTCTCCACGCAGCCTTCTCTTCTCCAGGCTGAACAGCCCCAGCTTTCTCCGCCTATCTTCATACGGGAGGTGCTCCAGTCCCCTGATCATCCTCGTGGCCTCCTCTGGACTTGTTCCAACAGTTCCATGTCCTTTTTATGTTGAGGACACCAGAACTGCACACAATACTCCAAGTGAGGTCTCACAAGAGCAGAGTAGAGGGGCAGGATCACCTCCTTCGACCTGCTGGTCACGCTCCTTTTGATGCAGCCCAGGATACGGTTGGCTTTCTGGGCTGCAAGTGCACACTGAAGCCGGCTCATGTTCATTTTCTCATCGACTAACACCCCCAAGTCCTTCTCTGCAGGGCTGCTCTGAATCTCTTCCCTGTCCAACCTGTAGCTGTGCCTGGGATTGCTCCGACCCAGGCGTAGGACCTTGCACTTGGCATGGTTAAACTTCATCAGGTTGGCATCAGCCCACCTCACAAGCGTGTCAAGGTCCCTCTGGATGGCATTCCTTCCCTCCAACGTATCAACCGAACCGCACAGCTTGGTGTCATCGGCAAACCTGCTGAGGGCACATTCAATCCCACTGTCCATGCCAGTGACAAAGACGTTGAACAAGACCGGTCCCAACACCAATCCCTGAGGGTCACCACTCGTTACTGGTCTCCAGCTGGACATTGAGCCATTGAGCACAACTCTTTGCGTGCGGCCACGCAGCCAGTTCTTTATCCAGCGAGGGGTCCACCTATCAAATTGATGTCTCTCCAATTTAGAGAGAAGGATGTCATGCGGGACAGTGTTGAATGCTTTGCACAAGTCCAGGTATGAGACTATGTGTTGAAGTCAACACTTAATTGACAACCTGAGGTCTGTTGTTGAAGAAAGCTGTCTATCATTCCTCTTAATGCTTATGCTATGTAAAGACTAAGCTAAAATAAAATGCTTTCAAGCATTAAAGCAACTGTTTGTTAGATAAGCAAGTACTGGCATCATGGATCAGCTTGTCCTCCCAGTCTCAATTTGCCTTCAGTTATAAACAAATTGGAGGATGAAGTACATCATCTTAATATAGCATCATATATATATATGTATATGATATGTCATATGAGAGATATATATGATGCATATATGAAGACAGGCTGAGAGAACTGAAACAAGAAGGCTCTGGGGAGACCTTACAGCAGGTTCCAGTGCCTAAAGGGGCCCACGAGAAACCTGGAGAGGGGCTTTTGACAAGGGCCTGTAGGGACAGGACAATGGGGAATGGCTTTAAACTGACAGAGAAGTAGATGAGCTTTAAGGTCACTTCCAACCCAAACCATTCTAAGTTACATGATTTACAGCTTGGCTCTACATTATATGTCACAGCAGAAAGCTTCCCTAATGTCCGCTTTGTGGGAAAAGTGATCTGTGCAAGTGTTCTGGGACGAGCTGGGCTGAAGAGGGTATATAGATGTGAAATCATTCTTGGGGGTGGGAGGAGGCAACTGTGTCTAAAGGCCTTGCCAAACTGGAGTTTTTAGGGATTTTCAGGGAGAATCATAGAAGTGGCAGTTCCAGCCCACATGATGATCTCATGGCAGCTCTTATTTACCCCTGCTCAAATGAGAGATTTCTTTAGCCTGGGCTGTTAAGCTCCTGACCAAACTCACCCAAAGTAGTGTCATTTCATGCTCATGATGTTTGTTTGGGTTTGTGGGTTTTTTTTTTTGTTTGGTTCATTTTTTGTGGGGTTTTTTTGTTTGCTTATTTGCTTCTGTCAATTTTCTCAGCAAAGTTCTGGAAGAAAGGATTTGGACCCATCTTCTTCTATACTGGCAATGAAGGCGATATCTGGACTTTTGCTCAGAACTCTGGCTTCATATTTGAATTAGCAGAGGAACAGCAAGCACTTGTGATTTTTGCTGAGCATGTGAGTATTTTAGTCATTATGACTACAGCAGTGTCTTGTTCTGTTTAGTATTACCAAACTCTGTTCAGTATTACCAAATTCAGCTTTCTGCTGGTCTGGAGATAAAACCGTCTCTTGCCATGAAGCTGAGGTGTAGCTGCTGTAAGCTTTCTGCTTGTGGTAGCAGCAATTCTTTACTTGACCATAGCTTCAGAATGTTTTTTACTGTGCCTACCAGCAATCCAGGATACAGAATTACTGTTTCAGTAAAGCCTATGCCGCAGGGCATTTGCCTTTGACCGGTGCTTTTGTAAGTAGTTTCCATGGGTCTTGAACTCCATGCTTGTCTAGAAAGTTATTTTGTTTGGATACTATTTAATCTCCACACCATTTCCCACACAATTCTATTAAATCTACTATTCTGGAATTTATGCATGAAGACATTACACTGTTCCCTTTTCTAGCTGGGAATTTCAGGAGAGAGACATGTGCTGAGGGCCCACTTGACACCCAGTGAAGCAGACATGTCCTGAAGGTCTCTGTTTATCAGATGTAGGAGAAAAGGCACTTCCTGAGTTACAAACAAGTTAGAGGACACCACGTGCTCTATTATTGCTTCCTGTTTGTGCACACTTATCCCAGCTCTATAATGAGAACAGGGAAGACCCGGACCTTGACACCGGCATTTCTGCAGCATATCTCTTTCCTTTCAGAGATACTATGGGAAGTCTCTCCCATTTGGGCTCGAATCAACACAGCCAAAGAAGACTGGTCTGCTCACCGTGGAACAAGCGCTTGCTGACTATGCAGTGCTAATTACTGAGATTAAGCAGCAGTATGGTGCTGCAGACTGCCCTGTCATTGCTTTTGGAGGCAGGTAAAGGTTGCGTCCTTCCCTTTTCAGCATCCTTTCTCAGCCACAGTTGTGCTGTTCTCATAGATCTGTTTGGCTCTCAAGCAAGTTCTAAAGGTAGAGCTTGAAGCTGTTTGATATAGAGCAGTTGTGCCTGTGCCTGTGCCTGAGCTCCTAAGATCTCATCACCAGGCCCCACTCAGTTCTTCCATCAAGAATTAGTCTTAGTTTGTGATTGCTTTGGAGAAGCACCACTGACCAGATATTTCTAGGTAGCTTCAGTGTGCAAGACCGCCAGAACTGCAGAAAATGGGAAATCCCTCCTGTAGAATCAGAACATTTTACTTTAGAAATACAGAAAACTAATAATTGGGAAAATACTCTTTTCAGGGGCCACCCAGCTTTTTATTAAACACAGCCTCTTCGACAACATCCAGCCATTTTCACTCTAGGCTCCTTTATAGTTATTCTGCAATCCGCTGCTTGGTTGCTCCTTGCTTCCTAGCAGAAGTTCATTCCCAAAGCTCTGTTGCAGCTGTGTTGAAGCAATGTCTTTGCCTCTTGAATGGCCCCCCATGCTTGTAGTAGAGATGCTTCACTTTAAAACGATTCCACAAAGCACAGGGTTTCTAATTCATTTGCAGTAAGGTAAAAAGCATTTGCCCTGACAGTTACCATTAAGCTTCCAACTCACCATGGTGGTGACTGGGCTGTTGATCTCAGGAGTGTTTGTACTGTGACTATCAGGACAGTAGCTAGTGTGAAAAGGGCCAGGAGCCATTCTGGGGTGAAGATGTGGGAGAGGAATTCAGCAAGGCCTCCTAGCTGGGCTACAATGTTAGACTACAGCTCTGTGTATGTGAATCTGCAGCAGCCTGAAGAGCACTAAACCTGTGTGAAAAAGACCTACAGATGGTGGAAGTAAGGACAGGTAGCCTGGGAAAAATATAGAGAAATAGAGCAGCCAGGGATCAGGTTGGGAATGTTAAAGCCCTGAAAGAACTAAATCTGGCCACGGACATTAAGGGCAACAAGAAAAACTTCTATAGGTAAATTGAGGATAAAAGGAGGACAAAGGAAAGCGTGGGTCCTGTCTGGAAGGAAACTGGAGACCTGATCACCCAGGATATGGAGAAGGCTGAGGTATGTGACGACATTTTTTTGCCACAGTCTTCACCAGCAAGAGCTCCAACCACTCTGTCCAAGTCACAGAAGGCTCAAGGCTCACTTCCAACTCAACCATGCTATGATTCTATGAAAAATACTGAAATACGGCAGTGTTGGAGCAGCACAACATGTCCCATGGGAGAAAATAAAATACCTCTTCTGTTGCTTGTAACTTTTCTGAACTTTAACCTGAAATTACTTGTGGCAGGTTTCAGCTATGCCTGTTTCCAAGAAATACATATTGATTTACATGTGGGTGATCTAGGAATGGTGTTTACTGCAACTACTTCAGGTGGTGGGGAGGAAGACTTGAACACCTGCAAGCTTGTTTCCCCTTCCCTGTGTCTGTGCTGATCATCTCTGCAGCTGTTATTTGGGGTGTCCAGAGGGAACACTCTACTTCCCGGCAGTAGAGAGAGCTGCTTATTCTGTAGGGTCCAGGGACACCTTTGATAAGAGCCTGTCTAGTCTTTATAATCCTGTATGCAGAATATGTCTCCTTCCTCCACTGAACAAGTGACAGCTTCACTTGGCAGCTACTAGTTTAGCAATGGAGCTGTCAGGACACATGCAGTATGGTGCAGATTTCAGTACTGAGGCAGGATTTATGTATGGCTGCAGAAGCACACTGGGCTGCTGCATTTCCACCACGCTGGGGTGAGCAGCTGGGGAAAGCCCAGTAAGAACACAGTGTGTGCTGCTCGTTTTAGATGAGGATGGCAACTGCTAATATAACCACAAGCCTCTTGTTGCCTTGTGTTAGGTGAGCCTGTGAATGCTGGCCTGAACTGTTGAGTTACTATGTTCTTAGCTGCCTGTTAAAGGAAATAACTCTTTTTGTCTCTCCTGTGGCAGCTATGGAGGAATGCTCAGCGCTTACATGAGGATGAAATACCCCAACATTGTGGCCGGAGCGTTAGCTGCTAGTGCTCCTCTGCTGTCTGTGGCTGGGCTTGGAGACCCCACCCAGTTCTTCAGGGATGTAACAGCAGTAAGTAGCGCCACTTTTTAGGAGCATTATTCTCTTCCTTTAAGAAGGCTGGATTTTTTTTCCTTTTCCATGTGTTTGAACAGACATCTGTCCTCACAGCATCAGCGCTGGTCAGGGAATGCAATTAAGTGGGAATTTGCACGAGCAGCAGCAGCTGCAGATGTGATGGCCGAGCACTGCCTTAGCTGTTGGCATCTCAGGCCCCCAAGGTGCTGTTCTGGGCAGCGCAGTTTGGTTTCAGCACTTTTAGTACCTCTAAGGATTCACTTTCCCATTTCTAGTAGCTTGACCATATTGCACCCTGAAAGTTTTCCTTTTTGCCTGGCTTAAATCCTTTTGGATAATTTATTCTTCAGATCCTCTCCCAAAATGTTGTATTTTGCATTGTTGTCAATGATTCACAGCAGTTACTTAATCCAAAGATGTTTGCATTTCAATGAAGTGCTTGGAAATCTCCATTTCACTAACTAAAAATATTCAAGGTGTCCTGGGCATACTTAAAAACAAAATTTAAATATGGCTTTCACATTTTGAGGACATAGGACCTGTAGGAAGGCGGTATTGCTTAGAACTGACTTACATTTAGTTTATAAGGAAAGACGTGTGCTACCTGGCAGTACTGAAGTCTTGTGATGTTGTCTGTTTTGCCTCTTTTCAACATGAATTTCTACAACTGGGTGATACATGGAGTTGCATGAACTACCTGTATGTGAAACTTGTGGTCTTTTTGCTCTTATTTACATATATGAAAACCTTATTTCAATGCAGAGACTTACAGGATAGATAGCGTAACCACTAAGTGTAAAGAAAAGACTCTAACTGTTGAAGACAATAAAAGAATATTGTCTTTAAATTATACATTTTAAAACAAAAAAATGTAATACCACTTACTCATCTAACAGGCCCTGCAGTGGGAATTCTCCTGGTTGAAGTTAATTCCTTCTCAGAAGCCCTGTTCTGCTGATACGTGTCTTACTTCAGTTGTGAATATGCTGAAATATGAATTACACATCCTTGAAATGAGGGCTTTGACCTTTCCATGACCAAAATTCTCCTGTTATGTTTAAAACCTGTTCCCTCTGACTCAGTAAGCTGACCTCTGGGCTGCGATCCTAAGCAAGCGCGTTTTGTTGCTTTCAAAGTAGTTCCTTCCATCATCAGTGTGTTTGCATAAAACCAATTTGTGCATCTGAAATCTGAATTCAGTCACTGCTCTTGGTGAGTGAACACCCCTGAGAGCTGTTAATAGTAATGAAGGCACAAACCTTCCATGAGTCATTGCAGGAGCTCTCTCTTCCTGTGAGTCAGTCTCAAATCTGGCTTCTCTGTGACTTTTACTGAGCTTTCCCAGCTCACTTCATAAGCCTCTAGCTCACAGGGAAAGTGAGCAAAGGGCAGAAAGCTCATTTTGAGTAAGGCATTTGCATAAGTTCTGTATGCCAAATGCCCTGCATACAGCCAGGCAGAACCCCCTGTGTGAATGCTACACATACAGCCATATGCATGCTTCCCATAGGGATACTGCTGCAGGGGCTGTTCAGGCCATTAACTTTAATCAGTTTAGACATCTGAATTAGGTGATTCCAAAGAGTAAATCTGGCAGCCTGCAGCAAGAAACAGCTTTCCTAGGAATGGCTGTACTGTCTCCTGCCCCGGCTTCTTCGGGATCTCAGCGAAACTATTCCTGAGTCCTAAGGATCTGCAGGAGGGAACTGGAATGGGTGGTAGTTCCCAGCATGCTGCTGCACTCCAGCATGGCTAGTGAGGAGCTCAGCGTCATGGCAGCCAGAGCAGACCTGCTCCTCTGTCCCAGGCTGATCCATCCCCACACTCCAATTAGAGCCATTAGTAGATGGAGATCAATGAGCATACCCAGGAGAAGATTTGGAATCCCTAAAGGGTTGCCCAGGTGTCGTGATTTAAGCCCAGCCGTAACTCAAGTAGTCACTCTCTCACTCCCCCCCTTCCTTCTCCCCCACCCCCGCTCCCAGGGGGATGGGGAGGAGAATCGAAAGAATATAACTCCCACGAGTTGAGATAAGAACAGTCCAGTAACTAAGGTATAACACAAACCACTGCTGCTACCGCCAGTAATAGTAATAATAGTAATAAGGGACATAACAAGGGAAGAGAATACAACCGCTAACCACCCACTGATCGATACCCAGCCCAACCCAGCAGTGATCTAACCTTTCCGGGGTATCTGTCCCCAGTTTATATAGCGGGCATGACGTGCTGTGGTATGGAATACCTCTTTGGTCAGTTTGGATCAGGTGTCCTGTCTCTGCTTCCTCCTGGCTTCCCCTCCTCCCTGGCAGAGCATGAGGCTCAGAAAGTCCTTGGTCAGAGTAAACATTACTGAGCAGCAACTGAAACCATCGGTGTTATCAGCACTGTTCCCAGACTGAAAGTCAAAAACACAGCACTGCACCAGCTACTAAGTAGGAGAAAAATGACTGCTACTGCTGAACCCAGGGCACCAGGTAAACTGTGGAAAACCCCATGATGATTTATCTAGGTGTAACTATCAGACCAAGGCAGAGTTAGGAATGAAAGAAAGGTCCTGGATCTATTTTTAGTTGAGGGTGGGTCTTTGTAACGAAAATGCTTAGCTAAGTGATTTGCGGTTACTTAACCATTGCTCTAGCATGGTAAAGGGATCTTAAAAAAGCCCTGATAATTCTTACTATTACAAAGCACTGGTTGCCAGCAGATCTCAAACTGCCTTGCAAGCTGACAGAAGAGAAACAGTTTGAGTTGCTAGAGCCTTCAGTGACAGAAACAACTTGTTACACCAGTGTAAGGAGCCACAGCTTGTCAAACATACTTTAAAGGGCTTTTTCAGGATCAGTGATGTTTTTCCCAAGAAAAAGGGCATGGAGTTCTTGGTCATCTGGCAGGTCACTGGTGGGCATAACAAAAAAAAACAGGTCTTGGTTCCCAAACTTGTGCTCTGCCCTCTATGTGTAACTGCCTTCTCCATCGCTGCTTACGAAGTGCTGGATTGTGTGTTTGAAAACAAAACAAGACCACAAACAAACCCCAAAAAATTTCTGGGCCTAGCAACTTGGCATCTTCTTCCCATGTTCTGGCTAAGGTATGTGTCTCTTCTCGCTGCTTCATGTCCAGTCTAATAGCTCCACTAAGTGCAAAGTGTTTGCCTAAGAGCTTACCCCAGGAAGACCTGGTGAAACAGTTGCTGCTTGATCTGAGCTGTGCAGACTAACAGACTGTTGGCTTCTGCTAGAATGTGCTGATTGTCTGGAGGACAAGGCAGAAGAACTGGTGTCACTACTACTGGAGATGCAGATGAGGTTCTGAGCAGTGGGCCAGTAACCCCTGTTATCTCTTAGTGCTTCTGGCAATTCTTCCCACTGCAATGTCCACAAGTACCTCCTCTGTGCAACCATAATTCCGTGTCTTTTCTGTCCTTTCAGGATTTTCAGAAGTCAAGTCCAGGCTGTGTCCCTGCTGTCCGAAAAGCTTTCCAGCAGCTTGAGGATCTGTTCCTGAGTGGAGGTAAGGAGATGACAGCCCTGCAGATGGCTTCCCAGGGGCTGGCAGCAGACAGTCACAGCCATGTGGAAAAGAGCTGATACAGCTTTACTTCACCTAGGTCTTCAATTCCACTAAATCAATGCAAATGCCCATCTGTCTGCCTCTTCCTGCTTGGTTTTTGATTTAATGAAGTTTCAGTTAGCACTGAAATTCGTAACTGGCACAAAAATAAAAACATCACTGTGGGGGCTTGCACAGTGGTAATGAAACTGTCTTTTCTGCACCAGAGTGCAAAAATACCTGCAGGTGCAAAACACCTGCATTTTATGATGGTAAAGCCTCATGTTTTGTTAGATACTTGTCCTCAGCACTCACACTGTTGAGAACTGTTCAGGTGTATATGACAACTGCGTGGCTCAGCTACTGGACAATCTGAGAAATATTTGGAAGGCAGTTTAGGTCTAGAAGCAGCCATAACAGTCTCTTTCATCTCCAGTTGGATTGTTAGGTGAAGACAAGGACAGAGGCTGGTGAAGATCTCTGCACTGTCTCCCAGGTAGGCCAGATGAGGTGTCACGGGCCATTGCAGCATCATCTGCGGGCCCTGTGTGGTGTTGGAAGAGCTGTGGTGGGTTCTTGGCCTGTTTCAAGGCTTAGCTTGGTCTGTGGTGCTCATGTCAGGGGCTATGCCTCACAGCAGCAGCTGGTCCTGGAATTGGTCAGAGGAGCTGGGGTCCAAAACCCCACTCAGCTTTGGGTCACAGCAGGAAAAGTGTTACTGTTAAATAGCCAAGCTCTTCAAGGTCTCTGTGGGGCCATGCTTTCTGCTGGGTGGATAAGGTGGTCATACTTAAGGCTTAGGCTCTCAAGTAAATGTCCAGAGGCAAGTCCCAGGCTTCCAAGTAAAGGCAGCCAACCTTTGGTGGGTAGCTTCTAGAGTAGGATGGGGACTGCAACTCAAAAATGTGGAGGATGAAAATGAAGGGAGCAGCTTTCCCCAGCAGAAATGCAAAGGTATATGAGTGCATCTTGAAGGAATGTCTTCAAAGACAGATTTCCTGACTCCAGCTGACCTCTCTGCATTACACTGAAGTTTGAAGGCACATCTCAGGAATCTTTTGTGACTTTGTGAGAACCATTCTTGCTTGGCAGTTCTTTCTGCAGACCTGTATGGGAGCTTGCTTGGGGACGCTGCCCTGCAGGACATAGCAGACCCCAGGTAGGGAACCAGCAGGAGCAAAGAGGAGGCAGCCAGGCAGGGCATGGGCAAGGACAGACTTGTACTAAGATGCTATTCTCACTGTGCCAGCTGGGACTGCTGCTGTCTCAGTGGGTGCTGATTCCCTGGGCTCCCCTGGGAAGCTGCCCAGGAAGAATGTGCCTGAACATCCCCATGTTGTAAATTGAGATATAATGTGTCGTTCCCACCAGAAACCTCATCTGTGTGTCACGGCATCCCTTTACTCCTGAGTGAAACAAGATGCCGAAGCCAGGTATTATTTTCCTCTGTTAAAATTTGTGTCTTTCATTTTCCTTTCTTCTGCAGCCTATGATGAAATTAGTAGTAGAATGGCCACATGTAATAAGATCTCTAACAAGGAAGATGTTTACCAGCTTTTTGGATTTGCTAGAAATGCCTTCACCATGATGGCCATGATGAACTACCCTTACAAAACCGATTTCATGGGTCAGCTCCCTGCCAATCCAGTGAAGGTGAGTACCAGGACAGAGGAGAGTGTTGGGGTTTGTGATGTGCATCTTTGTGACTCGAGTGCAGGGGGCTGCACAGCCTGGGACAGTCAGGCACACACCACTGGTGATGGTGACAGGCAGAGGTGGTGGTGGATGTTGCAGCCCTTCTACTCTAACAGTAACTGTTTACTGTTACTGTAAGTAACAGTAGCTGTTTAAACTTCTGTCTGCTGGTGACTGCTGCATTTGAAAGGCACTGCATAAGGCTCGTCAGGGAGCATTTTCTGCAGGCACTCCTACCGTGCTCTGCCTTTATCTTAGATGCAAAGGCCTGTGCAAGCTTGTTGACTTCAGGTTTTAAACACTAAAGTTGCTTTGTTGTAGCCCACATACTTTTGTAGATGTATTTTTCTTGGTGGGTAGAGATGGAGATATCAAAATCAGGCTCCTTTCTAAGTATCACCAGTTGCTGTTGCAGTTGGTTTCATCTGGTGTGCTGTCAGCCTCATGCTGCTGTTCTTTGCTGCACTCAGCACACCACAGTGACGGGACTTTATTTGCCTCTGGCCTTGTGGCACTTATGGCTTGAGCCCTGCCTGGAGCAAAATACACATTGCATGAGACGACATACAGGCTACACTGTACTGGGACTCCGGAGATGCTGTCTTTGGCTCCACTGGGCATCCAGTTCCTTTCTAGGGACTGTTTAACAATCTGTAAAATGGAAGTAATTTTTCGACCTCCCCTTGAGAAGGACATTATTCTGATTGTAGGAGGTGGCATTGCCTATCACTGTGGCCTCTGCACAGCTATTTAACTGGATAAAGGAACTGTTTGTCCTGGCCCTGTTTCCTTGTTTCTACAGAAGTATTTTGTTGCTAGAAGGGAGGAAAAAAACCCAAACCAACCAACCAAAAAAAATAAAACAACCCCAAAACCACCACCACCACCAAAAAAAAAAAAAACCAACCACCCACCAAGGCCCTGCCTGTTGTATTAGACACTTGGAAACCTGCTGAACCATAAAATGTGTAAGAGATAATTTCAGTGAACCTTCCAGCTTAGCTCTTCCCTAAAGCAAAGAGTGTTAACTATTCTGTCTGCAATTTGCCTGTCATGTCTCATCCAGGTCAGCTGTGAACAAATCCTTGCCCACAGAGACCCAATTCAAGGCCTGGCTGCTCTTGTTGGTGAGTTAATATTATCATAGAATCATAGAATAGTTAGGGTTGGAAAGGACCTTAAGATCATCCAGTTCCAACCCCCCTGCCATGGGCAGGGACACCTCCCACTAAACCGTGCCACCCTAACATCCTCTTCTCTAGAAGCACCCTGTTGTCTAGAAGCACCTCTAAGTAGAACTGTTGCATTGTTGTATAGGATATGTGCTGTGGGAGTTTGTGTGATTCCCATCTCCCACTGGGATGTTTTGCTCCGTATTGTCCATTGGGATATCCTGTGCTGAATCATGAGTTCATCATCTCACCTTTCCAAACTTATTCTTGTCAGGTTTTTCAGCATTGTAGCCCCTTAGCCTGTACCTGGCTGTAAGATGTGGACTTCTAAGGTACTTGATTCTTTTCTAAAAGCTTACCCATCTGCTTAAGCAGTCACAGCAGGTTCAGTGCATGTTCACTGAAGGAAGGTTTCTGGTCTGCTTGTTGAGGACAAGGTTGTCCTCATAGTGACCTATAATCCAGTGGCAAGACAATCTTAAATTTACCGTCATATGTCTCTGTGAATACTGAATTTGTCAGCCAGCAGTGTTTATAACGGAATTATTTGAGAGAGAATTCAAAGCTCTTTTGAAGACTTCTTCATAAAATCTCTCAAGCTGCTCATTAAAAATAAGTTCTGCCTCGGTTGTTATTCAGAAAAACAGGTCCTGAATGACAAAAAAAGTTATTTAAGGAATTCTTACGGGTTTAATGCAGCTTAGGAGGATAGGGAACTAATGCTGTCTTATTTTTATTTTTTCTGTAATTTATGCATGTCACAATGATAGCACCGAGTCAGAAACGTACTAATTCCAAATCACTGCTAAAGACACTTGGATGCTTGACTGGCAGCTAGAAGAGTTGTTAAAATACTAATGTCTTGGCAAACACTGTCAGATCTGCTTTACATATTCACATCCTACTTCTTCTGTGAGCCGGAGTGGAACTCTGGTTCCTTTGTGATGAACAAGCTGAAGACAGATTTCTTCCTCCTGCCTGCAGGGAAGCACTTGGTACTTGTCCCTGTCCCACCAGCTGCATTCACTTGGGACAGTTTAATCATGCAAGAGGCATGATCCACCAGAGCCTTAGGCAGGGGACTGGCTTTCTTCCATACACCCCCCTCTGTGTCGTACAGGAAAACACTGTCTTCTTTCTGCATGTGCTGCAGGGCCCCACCTCCTGCAAGGTAGAGTGTAGTGTCATGGGCTGCGATGCTGAACTGGCAACAGTTGAATGGGGGGAGCTTTAGCGTTGTCCACTGGTTGCTTCCAGGACAATAATACTCCATCTCGTTGACATGAGTCCATTCTTCCACCTGCAAAGAGCCATACCAACACTCACACATTGTGTCGAGCCCGTCACATCAGGCTCGCTTGGTTCGTGATAAAGGAAATCAGTGTCTCAACATCGACTTAAATACTGTAGGGCTTAAGAGGCTAGATGTTTTATCCACATTTAGCAATCAAAGCCTCAAAAGAAGCTGAATAAAATTCCGGGATGGCACGGCTTTGAAGGAGCTTTCTTCTTGGAAAATCAGAAGAGTGAGCTGAACAGGGGGCCATAGGGACCTGCGGGAACTGCCATAGCCCAAGTTGTGCCTGCTCTCCAGACTTTTAACACATGACAAAGGAAATCATCTGAAGTGGCTATATTGCACTGAATTGTGGACCATAACTGAATTTGTGTCATCTAGAGGAATTTGATGTCAGCCTTGATGTGCAGTTTCCCCTTTCTATCCCTTCCTCAGTAACTACGTGCTCTAAGACACCCTCATTCCTTCAGAAGAAACCATACCCTTCAGGCTATAGTGGGGCCAGGCCCTGAGTCTTTACACTTTCAAATGGGAATTGCTGAATGATCTTTGAAAACTCAGTTCTCTTGGCTTCAGGGAAGAGGATTCTCCTAAAGTGAGCCCTTCAGTCCCTGTCAGGTCTCTTCCCAGAACACAATGGGCAGTGCTTTCCCTCCCCTTTAAGAGGTGGGAAATCCATGTTTTCAGTACTTGACCTTATCTTCCCTAAAATCTAGACTAGCCTCCTCACTGCAGCCCATTCCTCTTCTAGTCTACCAGTGTTTCACTCCCTCCAAGTTCCAACAAGGAAAATCTGGTGGTCAGTGTGTTTGGGGAGGGATACCTGACAGGTTTTCCTGCGTTAGCAGCCTGCACCTCCACCTTGTTTCCTCTATTTAAAGAAAATGCTTTTAGCAGCCTTTGTACTCCAGCAATTAGCGTGTGACGAGAGGGGAGCTTCTGATGTGCATGACTGTAACGGCAGGCACATTTTCATAAGCTTATGGCCTGACTTGCCACTGTACCAGTCCATTAAGAGGCTGGTACCTGATGGAATAAAAACATCAAGGCCTATCAAGAGGGAGACCCCATTTTGGATCAGATTTGAGACGATAAGAGCAAATAAACTTACTCCTTTCAGTGTCCTTCCTCCAATGCAAAAGATCTTGTCCCTGACTGTAGCCATCCCATGATCACAGCGGGTGAAAGCCATGGCGCTATTGCAAATCCAGCGTTGGAGGTGAGGGAGGTAGCTGTAAGTGTCCCGTAAGGTTTTACCCCCAGAGAAGCCCCCTAGAAAGAGAGCAGAAGTCTTGGAAATCTGTCCATCATCCTGGCTGACATCCAGCAAACCTTCTGCAAACCATAGTAGAGCTGATTTCTTTTCTTTGCTTACAATACCTAGGAAGATCGGGTTTCAGATTTCACACATCCTGCACAGCTGCTGCGGAGTGGAATTCAAAACCTGAGCTGCTCAGGTGTTTTAAAGAGGAAAACAAAGCCAAAACAAAAACCCAACCAAAACACTTCCAGCTCTTTCTGTAAACTGGGGGATTTCCAGCTCTTGGGGTATTTCAAATGTAACCAGGAGCAGCTTTCATTAGGGAATCTGCTTCCAGCAGTCACAAAATGGGGATTCGAAGGAAAAGCATTGAAGGCTCTTCCAACACTGGGTATTCAGCAGAAGGTCATTGCCAATCTGCCAGTGCTGTGGTCAACTTTCTCTCTTAGGCACTCACTTGAGTATTTCAGTGTGCATTGTAAAAACCTCCTTGCAAAAGGAAAGTGCTGCTATGGGGAGGGGAAATGTCTCCAGTTGCCCGTCTGTCCAATTCCAGCCTGCGGAGCCTTTGCAAACAAGGAAGAGATGGTATTTCAGGTTGGCTATAGACTCCAGTTCAGCTGGACAGAGACACTTTGTCTGCTTGGACCTTGGGTTTATATCCTGTATCAAAGTAATGCTCTTCATTTTCCTGTTTGCTTGGGCAGGGCGGTAGGCTGGCCCGATCAAAGTTGCAGTTAACCGCAGTGGTTTAGAAGAAAATGAATGCTATAGGTAGGGAAGATCTTGCGCCTGAGGGGTAGAGTGCCCAGGCTAGATTGCTATGGTGCGTTTGAAGCTCTGTGAGGTGATTTTGTCCTTGCTTTCTGGTGGGAATTGAGACCAACAGAGGTTAAATGAGCTGCCTGTGGCATCATAGGCTGAGTCAAAGCAGGGACTTGAATAACTTGAGTCAGCCATTCCCCGTCTGAACTTTTATCAGGAGCCCTGCTGTCACTGGGGTATGTGTCAGGGCAGGACAACCTGTGTGCTACCTTCACTGTTCTTGGGGCCTCAGGTGTACAGTCCACCACAGAGAAGTGCCCTTCATTGCAACTGTGCAATTGAAGTTAATCTGGACTGGATCAGTGCAGTGATCCTAGCTGGCTGTAACTGGTTTATGGGAGCAGGGAGCCTGCAGCAATGGCAGACTGGCCCAGGACTTTGAACTCAGAGGTAGTAACACAAACAACAGTGCTTTTCCTAGGACAAACTAAAGATTATCTTTTAAATCCAAACTAGTAGCTGCAAAAGCTAAGTATCCTATAACACTTTCCTGAAGTGTTTAAACCCATGCTGCTTTACTGTCAAACACCCTGCACCATCTACCAAAAATCCCTGTAAAGACTGAGGATCCCTCGTACAGTAAGAGCCTGCATTATATTTCTTTTTGTACAGGTTTACAAAGCAGCACAGGAGTGTTAGTCCCACATAGAATCATAGAATAGTTAGGGTTGGAAGGGACCTTAAGATCATTGAGTTCCAACTCCTCTGCCATGGGCAGGGACACCTCCCACTAAACCATGCCACCCAAGGTTACGTCCAATCCAGCTTTGAACACCGCCAGCGATGGAGCATTCACAACTTCCCTGGGCAACCCATTCCAGTGCCTCACCACCCTTATAGTAAAGAATTTCTTCCTCATATCCAATCTAAACTTCTCCTGTTTAAGTTTGAACCCATTACCCCTTGTCCTATCACTACAGTCCCTCATGAAGAGTCCATCTCCAGCATCTCTATAGGCCCCCTTCAGATACTGGAAGGCTGCTCTGAGGTCTCCACGCAGTCTTCTCTTCTCCAGGCTGAACAGCCCCAACTTTCTCATCCTATCTTCATACGGGAGGTGCTCCAGTCCCCTGATCATCCTCATGGCCCTCCTCTGGACTTGTTCCAACAGTTCCATGTCCTTTTTATGTTGAGGACACCAGAACTGCACGCAGTGCTCCAAGTGAGGTCTCACAAGAGCAGAGTAGAGGGGCAGGATCACCTCCCTCGACCTGCTGGTCACGCTCCTTTTGATGCAGCCCAGGATATGGTTGGTTTTCTGGGCTGCGAGCGCACACTGTCGGCTCATGTTCATTTTTTCATCAACGAACACCCCCAAGTCCTTCTTCCCTTGAGATTAATACCAGGGTTTAATCCCATCCCCAGCACTATGGCAGCCTGCTCCTGGTTTACCTTTCTGACAGCGAAGCTTTGGGATTCAGCCAGGATTGCAGGGACAAAGGTGAGCAGGGATGTGGATTGCAAGTAGATGGTATCCCCTTTAATGTCTTGAATGAACACATTAAAGGTGACACTGGAAGAACACAGGAGGGCAGTGAGGCTATGGTAAAACAGCAGGAAACTGACTCTGGAGCTGTGGGTGTTACTAGTGTGGGTGCAGGCTTAGGCTGTGATGTTAAGATGCTAGCAAAAATCAACAAAACTATATGAAAATATGCTGCTTTCTGCCAGCTTTATTACCTGAAATATAGAGGATTCCCTTGTGGGTCGTGCCTGCATGATCAGCAATAGGCATGGGGAAGGGAGCTGTGAACTCCCACTTGTTGTCAATGGGCTGGTACAGTTCCACCGTGCATGTGAGGGTCCCCAGCAGTGTCCCACCACCCACGGCGATGATGCGGTCGGACAGCACATCTGCGTGGAAGCGTGTCCGCCTCTGCAGCATGCTCGCGACCTGGAGCCAGGAGGTGTTGCGGGGATCAAATCGGAAAACCTAGGATCACAGCAGAGGGCTGAGAGTTAGAAGGTGGCACGTGACTGTCTTGTGTGGCTTCAAGAACTGAGAAGCAGTTCCCTAGACTGAGGAAGGGTTTATATTCAGACCTGAATGGGCTCAACTTCAAGTGCCAGCCAGCTGCTACAGCAGCACCTCCCAGCAGAGCTAGAGGCTCAGAGAAAGCCTTTCTGGAGGTCTATGGGGGTCTGGGAATAGGTTGTTCTCCCAGCTTTGCCTGCTGCTCTTGTCCAGGAGAAGGCAGGAATGGCTTCCCCTCCCCTTACCCCTGGTGACAATACAAGAGGGGCACAGTGCCTCTGCTAAGGCTGGGCTTCCACTTCCATCTTGTTCAATGGTGGCTTGTTTTGCCACTCCTGTTAGAAAGCCCAGGTCACTGAGCAAGGGCAGTGTCTGCAGAACCACATGGGGTGGATGCTGAGCTTGGGCTGTAGCCCTTCTGCTGCAGCATCCTCTGCTCTGCTGCTGCTGCGCTGCCTCCTGCCTTCGAGGCAGTGGAAGGGAGTTGCTGTTTGCAGTGGCACTGTTGAGCTGTGCTGAAATAAGCCCCCCTGGGAGCTTGGGAAAGGACAACATGCTGGTTTTGCTAGCAAGCTCACTGGAGCCATCTTGGAAAATATAAAATCCTGCACAAGTCTTTTTACTCCCCAGGCAGAAGGGGAGGGTCCTGGGACCTAAAGCAGATTTGCATTTCCAGGGCAAACCCAAGGAAAGAGCAGTTCTCAAGTGAAGTGGTGAACTTCAGCTATGCCTCCCAAGGGTGCGTCACATGGCAGCAGCAATGGGGATAGGGATAGCATTCATGGGGTTGTTTGTTCAACTGACATGGACCTGGCTGAGCCTGCGCCATGCAAGTTGTGTGCAGATTAGGATAACAATTTACATAGAAGCAAGGTGAGACCACGGCAGGAGCTGGTTCCTTCCCAGGCAATTTGGAAGCTGTGTTCCCAGGGGCTTTCAGTACTGCCCAGAGGGCTAAGAAATGTGTAGAGTTGTGGGAGCTGTGGCGTGCTAGAGGAATGACTCCCTTCCTCACCCAGCCATTTTTCCAAGGCTAAACGTTTCTTATGCCTTACCTCATTTGACGGTTGCTTTCCAGTGGGATCAAATTTGCTCTGTCCCCCGATGACAAAGAGAAAGTCATTGATGATGGCGACACAGTGGTTGTACACAGGCATGCAGAGGTCCCCGACCTTGTGCCAGGAGCTGCAGCTCTGGTCTGCAGCCCATATCTCTCTGCACACGTGGTTGGTGGTGGTTCTGCCACCAGCTACAAGCAGCACTGTGGAACCAGTGCGGAGGCTTGTGCTCTGGGTCTGCAGGACCGGCTGAGCATACAGCTGGGAGTGGTAGTTCAGAGCCTCCTGCACGTACCTGTGGCAGCCTGAATCCAGCCTCGTAAGAGGCATTTCCTGGATACATCGCTGCAGATCCCATAAAGGAATGAGAGGGAATCTTATGTGCCTTAAAATCTCTGCTGCATCTTTCAGCCGTGTGCGATCGTGCTGCAGCCAGCTCATGGCAGCTCTGAACAGCTCCAGCTCGCTGCATCCCTCTGTGTCGGTCCTGGCCAAAATTTCACAAAGGGTTCCTCGGTCTAGGTCTTTCAAGCACTGCGGATCAGCCAGGATCTGTTTGCAGTGCTGCCCTGCGTAGCACAGGGCTTTCTGTCTCAGATCTGCTGGCCCGAGTTTGTTAACAATGTTAAGAACATCCGTGCAGTTCTCACAGTTCAAGCAACCCTCCAGGAAGTGGAAGCACAGCTTGAGCACCTCCCGAACCAGGAGGGTTTCTGCAGCTTTGAAGGTCTCCTCAATATTCTGCAATGAGAGATCTAGCTTGTTGGAGTAAATGAAGTTGAGAACATTCCTCAGCCCAGCAGCACTGACGGCTTTCAGCCGGATGTTACTGTCTGGGCTCCCCGCTCTGGTCAAGTTTCCAACAAACAGGATCTTGCAGTAGTTACTTGCTGAAGCTAAAATGATCTTGTGGGCTGGAAAGCAAACCCCTTCTGCCTCCAGCGTCACATCACACAGCGCACTCTGCGTGCGGAGGCTGCTGAGCCCATCCAGGAGTTTAGCCACGTAGGTGTCGGACGCCAGGCGCGCTGTGCCAGCCTGCGAGCGCAGCAGCATGGCTCTGGAAGCAGCCGTGGGGCTCAGCTGCATGCGGTCAGTGCATCCCCTGGGCACTCTTCTGCAGCTGGAACAGGCGTTTCCTGCTTCAGGGGAGCTGAGGCTGTGCTGCCCAAGCACACAGAGCCATCCAAACAGCAGCAGCCACAGCAGTCCCTTCCTCAGCAGCCTCTGCCTGGCGCTTTGCAGGCGCAGCGTGCCTTGTGCCTTGCAGAGCTGCTTGGGGCTGTTTGCAAGTAGAGCTGTTGGTGCTGGTTATCACACAAACCCCCCAGTGTTTGCGTGTTTTGCCTGTTGGCTGTGACACTGGCAGCAGTGAACAGCCACCGGCATAGCCACATTCTTCCTCCTTGCTATCTGGTAACTACCCATCTGCACAAAGAGCAGCTCATTCTTCGGCAGCTCCCCAGCAATGCTTTGTTGGGCACCTGTTTAGGTGCTCTTTCATCTGGGCAAGTCTGCACATGCCATCTTTCCTCCTTGAACAGCAGTCAAACAAAACCCTGTCTGTGACAGGCCGCCCTTGGCCCTCTGACTGGATTTTATTGATTCAAACAGCTACTTTCAAGGAGGGGGTGGGAAGGTCTCAGCACGTCTCTCCTGTTCAGCTTGAAGCAGTCAACTAACATCCTGTGGCGCAGCCTGCTCTTGCTGGTGTTGGAGATTGGAGCCTAGGGTTTTCCCAATACCTAGTGAACCAGTCCCTTGGCTTTTGGCACAAGCAGAGGGCCCTTTTCTCCCTGTGGACACAGCAGAAGCAAAGGGTATCCACAGCCAGGCTTGAGACCATGTGAAAGCTTTGGCATTAAGTTGGGGTTGTAGCCTAATGCTGGTCAGGCCCTACTCCAGGCTGATGCCCTTGTCCAGCTGGGACAGCCACTCCTTGGCCATGTGGTTTGGGGGTGAGGCGGTGGGTGAGGCAACAGAGAGATGCTGACAGGTTGGCTCTGTGTCTGTTCCCCTGGCAGGGGTGTTCTACAACTCCTCCGGCTCAGCACAGTGCTATGACATATACCAGCTGTACCAGTCCTGCGCTGACCCCACGGGCTGCGGCATCGGCCCGGATGCCAAGGCCTGGGACTACCAGGTAAAGTTTTGGAGACACCAGCAGGCTCCAGCTGCTGGTTATCCTGGTTTCTCCCCCTGCCCTGTGACAGCTCTTCTACCTCTCTTAGGTTTGCACGGAGATCAACTTAACTTTCAGCAGCAACAACGTGACCGATATGTTCCCCGAGATGCCCTTCACAGAGGCCATGCGAGAGCAGTACTGTGGGAGGAAATGGCACGTGAGGCCACGAGCACACTGGCTGCAGACAAACTTTTGGGGAGGAGGTGAGTTGTGCTGGCTGCTGGTCCCTCGGCACTACCCTGCAGTTGTCTGCCTGTCCCCCCTGCCTGTGCCTGTGGGGACAGGCACAACGCACTGACAGGTCCTGGCAGAAATTCACAGCCCTGTGGTGACTTGAGCCAAACAGCCCTTTCTGTATCTCCTCAGGACAAAAATGGCATACCTAAACACTGCAAGAATTTGCTTTATTCTCCTGTGTTTTCTGTCCTTGGCCATGTTTGCTGCAGGAGCCAAATGCCTTTGGGTAAATGGGCAGGAAGACCTCTCACGTGTTTTCTCTCTGAATTTCAGACCTGAAAAGTGCAAGCAACATCATTTTTTCAAATGGAGACTTGGATCCTTGGGCTGGAGGAGGGGTAAGCATATGAAGTCCTGCACCCCTCAGCACAGAGAGAAGCCTTTCCAGGTGATACACAACCCCCCCCCCCCCTTTCAGAGCAGCACTGGCAATTCATCTTTACTACATATGAGTTTCTGCTGGCAGCTGTTTTACACTGATCCACTAAGAAGCCTCAGGACGTTGGTGATCATTGAATCACTCCATTTGAGATGAGGCATTGGGCTTATTGGGACTGTCAGCTCTGCACACAATGTCAGGCATGCCGGGGAGCTCTTCCCATGCCTGTCCTCAGTCCTGACCAGCACACCTTGCTGTTTGCAGAACAGATGCCCAGTTCCGCCTGGTCACTTGGTGAGTTTCTCTCTGCTCCTTCTTCCAGATAAATAGCAGCCTCAGCCCTTCACTAATTGCACTGACTGTTAGAGGAGGTGCTCATCACCTGGACCTCCGGTAAGTAGCGAGCTCTCCTTTGGCTGACAAAACCATCCTGCCTTAGTGTTACATCTTAGCCATAGTCCAGGAGATCCTTCAAAGGGGATTGGATACAGACTGGCACAGCCTAACTGTAGAAGAGCAATCTTTTTCCCCAGTACAGGGCTCTTCCAGCCTCCAGGGAAGCCAGGCAGTGCAGAACTCAGCACTAAGCTCACATACTCTCATTGGAACATGTTCTTGCACAGGGATTGGCACAAGTGTGCAATAGCCTTTAGCTGTCAGTCACATGAAATAGTCCAGTGTCTCTTGGCATTAGCCATCAGCCTTCAGCCCCAGAGCAGAGGGCACCAGCCACCAATGCAAGGGAGAGCTTGGGGCTCTCCAGTCTGCCTCCCAACCTTGTTGTGGATTGGAAGTTGTAAGTTTTTTCCAGGGCATAAATATCAAGTACAAAACAGATAATCTCTGTCCTTCAGTTCCCTGGCTTGGCTTTCCCTGGGCGAGAGGCAGAGCTGCCCCCACTGACCAGCTCACCCTGCTCTGCTTTCTCTAGAGGACACAATCCAGCTGACCCCCCATCGGTCACACAAGTGCGCAAGCTTGAAGCGAGCATCATCAACAGCTGGGTGAAAGCTGCAGGGATGGAAAGAGCACAGGAGAAGCGCCCAGGGGCTTCAGCTGTGAGTATGTCCATCCCCACAGCCTCAGGCCTGCGGGTGAGGCTGCCACTACAATAGAAGACAGAACCCTGCTGAGCTATGCCTGCACCATTTGAGGAAGTGTTATCCATGCTGCTGGAAGTTCACCCTTCTGAAGCGTCTTAGCTGCCCCTCATCAAGCATCACAAGCAAAGCAAAATGCCAAATCTGTGACAGAAGCCCAAAGCATATTGCGCAGCTCTCATGCTGACCTGCTTGCGGTGAGAAGGCCCTGGGAGGCCCAAGAACCACCACTAGCCTGGGAAGTCTGGTTGCATGAGGCACCTTAAGGTTGAAGCTGAATTATTTTAGACAAAAGGTGAAGATGACTACAGTAGAAGCAGAGGTAGGGTCATTACTTACACAGGTTCACAGGACTCCACCAGAAACCAGTTACATACAATAAGATTCCGTTAGCCTCATCCAGTGCTGGGGGTTTGGGTGGGTTTTTGGTTTGTTTTTAACCTGCTCAAGAGATCTTTAGTCCTTGAGCTGGAGGTTTACACCTAGCAGTCATCCTGCGGTACTGCTGTCACTTGAGAGCTGTGCATTAGTGACCAGTAGAGCAGTTTGCTCCAGACATCTTCAGATCTTTATAAAATAAATGACAAGTCTGTTAAAACGTGTGATATGATTTCATGGCTTGGTAGTATACCAGATTGGATAAAACTGCTCAGGTGGAACAAACTCATCTTCGCACATCAACAGGTGGGTTCTTACCTACTGGAATTACTATGACCAATAAATACTAGCTTAAGTGTAGAAGTATTAAATCCTGTAATCAACTGGCTGTCTCAGTTGATCCATTTGCAATGATTTAATGACTTAGTGGAGGAGCCCCCCGGACCCCAAAGGTTTACATTACTTACACTGGCACTCACAGCACTTCCTCAGCTTCTGTTCCACTGCTCAGACACAAGGCTTTGTGTGCAGTATTTGCATTGCTGGGTCCTCTCGGCCATCACAGTGTGACTGTTCTGAGCTACAGTGATAGTCACTGGTGTTTCACAATATTCGGGTGCTGACAAAAAGCCTTTTTGCACACAATCTGTTTATCTCTTCCCTCTTCTTACAAAAGACCAAAGGTTCTGCTCCCATCAGCATTGAGGAGTGCAGGGGGAGGGAAGAGCAGGAATGGATGCAGTCCATTTATCAGTTCTTTCAGACATGTACAAACGAAAGACAATGTTAGGGAAGACCTAGTTAGTCAAACTCGGTCCCCAAAGAAAAACACTTTGTTAGAGAACTACATCCTCACTAATCAGAATCCCAGACTGGTTTGTGTTGAAGACACCTTAAAACTCATCCAGTTCCAACCCTCTGCCATAGGCAGGGACACCTTCCACTAGAGCAGGTTGCTCCAAGCCCCTGTGGCCAACCTGGCATTGGCTCTGCAGGTTATTGTTAACATAAAGCCACACGCAACACAGAAGGGTTCACAACAACCAGTGCCATGGACCTTGCAAAACTGCCGGTTTCCAAAACCCGCAGTGAGACTTCAGTCCTCAGAAAGTGCAGAGATCAGATGCTAACTGTGGCCCCATCCATCTACTGCATTTTCTTTGAGCACGGTCTGTATTGTTTCCTGAGCTGTGGCTTAAAGCCCAGAATGTGAATTCTCCCACAGCTGTGCAGCACAACATAGCTGTGCTTGTACCCATTTCTGTTTCTCAGTGAAAGCATAAGTGAACAGTATAGCTGGGTGGAGCAGGGTTATTTTGTACTGGTTTATTTTAATTAGGAAAGGCACTCAAGCTCTTGGAGAGAAACCATGGCAGCTCTTTGTGCAAAAGGACAGAATGACCAGCTGAAGTGATTCCTGCAACATTCACCTTAAGCACCAGAAGCATATGAGCACACTGAAACACCAACAGGGATTACTGTGCCAAAGCCTGAATTGCAGGGGCTGAGAACCACAGAGTCCTCAAAAGAAAATCTGTCAAAGATGTGCAAAGCTTCTGCAGTGCTGGGGGAGCAGAGATGGAATTGAGATGGGCCATGAAGCTCAGCAACTAATCTGACACAACATATTATGTTAAGGAAGTAAAAGTAAATAAGCAATTCAAATGACCTTTGCAAAAGAACATGGACTTTTATCAGATTATTTAGGTTTCTGCCATTTCACATGTGATACAGGAGCCCTCAACAATCTTAACTTCAGATTTAAAGGACAAGGACAGTAAAGCCACTTTGCAAAGAGGTTCAGTATCCCATTAAGAATAAGGTAGAAAGACAGTAGTTGAACAAACAGGCTCAGCTAAAAGACAAGAAGTGTGGGGAAGTGACAATTTATTCTTCTCTCCGTCAACTCATTCAGAAATGGATTATTACTCTCAAACCAATCAGAAGGCAAAAAAAACATATAACACAAACTCACACAGTCCCATTTGTAGAGTTGATTCCGTTAAGACTAGTGTAAGACTTCAACAGCTGAAGGGTTTTGGTGAGCATTTGTACGTACTCCACTTTCTAAGACATCTGTTTCCTCAGTAGGGCTGCCCTAAAGGTGAAACACCAACTCTGCAAGTTTTAACAATCCACAGCAAAGTCATTGAGTCCGAGTTCAATATTAGCTCCAATGGGAGGCACAGGCCAAGAAGCACCAGTCAGCAGGGCCTGGACAGTCTCACTGAGCAGGGGTTTTAACTTTCTCTTTTTTGAAGTCTTCAGTTTTGAGCCTCCAGCTTTTAGCCAAAGCTCAGCTCCTCAGAGCCACAAACCTGCTCCACAAACAGGAACACTGAAGGTGTTCCATCTTTCAACAGCATTTTCCTTCTTCGCTATTACATCAAAGGAAAACAAAAGTTTTAGGAGCAAATCACTTACATGAACAAAGGCTACCGCTACTGGATTCCAGTGCACATGTGAGAAATTCATTTCCAGGGTTACTGGTGGCATGTGAACTGGAGCAACATTAACATTCTGCACACACTCGTCACGTCTTGCAAATTCCAAGGTCCCTCTGACAACAGAAGAAGGTGCATTTAAATAATTTGTAGCATTTCTTCATTTCCATAAGCCATCATTAGTGCACGGAATGATAAATATTCTTTAACAGACTTAAACAGTGGTCCCAAGGGTAACTTCTGACCCCGGCAACCAGAACTGATAAGCATAAAACAAATAAAAATGCATCTTACTTTACAAATCAAAGGGTACAAATACTACCAAATACACAGAAAAACCAACCGTTACAGTCAGATTTCATTAGCTCCTGTAGCAGCCCTAGATTTAGAGGGAATGTACCTCACCACCACGACCTGCATTCCTCATGCTGCTCCCATTAATGTGAGGGGAAAGGACATTTTGATGAGAGCAACCTCAAAAAGAAATAAGCATATATCTGAGACCTTATCTGTGAATACAGGACTGTCCAAGTAGCTATAAAACCTACAGGAAAAGCACTACAGAAAGCTGATTTCCAAATTCATGGTGTAAAATCTATTTGCACATATAAAAATGACAGATCCCAGGGCTCCCATAAGGTTCTTAAAAAAAATGGATCTGCTTTGTCTTCAAGCAACTGAACAGATTTCACTGATGCTATTGGGAGCAGCAATTGTTGTAAAACACTTGGACTGTCTGCTTTTAGTACTACTTACGAAAAGAACTCCTACCCCAAGTACTCCCAAGGAAAAAAAAAAAAAGCCAAACCAAAAAACCTTGGGAATTTCTCCACAGTCCAAAACTGATGAATAACATGAACTCTGCTGTACACCTGTAAGCTTGTTTTTTTGTCAAACACCTCACAATGCAATATCTGAACTGGAAGGGACAGAAGAAAGCTGATTCCGAATTATACGTAATGTGCTCACAAGCTTTCCCAGTGCCCAACCTCAGAAAGCAGCTTTCAGTCAGAATACCTGAGTCTAACTGATGCAGATAATATATAAAACGCATGTGTTTCACTTGTGTTTCACATTATCTTCTGCATTCCTGCAGATAAGTTAAAAAACTGCAACAGCTCTACAAAATTATATACCACTTTGAACCAAAGCAGCAGCAAATTCTCTTCCATCATTCATTTCAGCCAAAGTGCTCTATAAAACTAAGACACTGTCCAACAGACGCTTTGCTGCTGCTTCCTCCAACGTGACGCAGCATAGCTGGGGAGGTCGGAATGAGATCAGAGTATCAGTAGCAATACTGACAGCTTTGCTTCTACCTGGAACAATGTCACAGTTCTTGGTTTATCCCACTTAGCACCTTAAACGCTGTATGTTCTCATGAAGAAACAGTCCTGTAACCGAGTGTTTCACTGAATCCAGGACAAACCAGGCACCTGCAGGCTTATCCCTTCTCTCCAGGAACAAGCCTGTGCTGTCAGACAACTCGCTGCATTCCCAATATTTAATGAACATTTAGTAAGACTGACATAAGTGAGTTCTGCTTCACCAGAGCCCCGTGACTTCATGGTCCATTATTCTGTGAACCACATCATTAATACCAGGAAAACCAGCTTAGTATGGCACAGCTTGTCCATCCCAGACCCAGAGATTACACTTAAGACTGACATGACTTCTTCAAATCAGAGATGCTTTCCGAAAGGTTTTGTTTGTTTGATTTAAGCCAAAAAAGGTGCAATATAGCATCTCTCCTCAAACCCTGAATAGTAAAGTGACCTGAAGATAAAAATGCCACCACTGGAAGGTCTACTGACACCCAGTCTATGCTGGCACCCAGATAGGGAGCGGATGAGCTTCTGTGTTAAATACATATTTGTCGAGGTTGATTAAGTCTATGTCATCTGAAAACAGCAGAAACATGTATTTGAGCGTTTCTCCAAGGAAGAAGCTCTCCATCTTATCTCGTGGCTCTGGATTACTGGGATTCTGGACGTTATTAATGGAAGTATAACCACCTGTAGGAACCTGTGCGCAGAAGAAAAAAATAAAATCAGAAATGTATATTTTGACAATCTAAATATTTCTCATTTCTTAACATCCAGATGCACTTGGAGAAGACAAGCGCTAAGAAACAGATCCGCACGTTTTTCATTCAACGCTTGTTTTTCATTTGCATGTAAAACTTCAGTTATGGAAAAAAATCTCTGCATTTTAAAAGAAACCACGAGGTTAAAATGAAACAAAATGTCTACTGATGCTTCATTTAAAGAGGTATCAAAAAGAACATCCCCTGGAAGCTTCTGGACAAATGTACAGGAAGTAACTAGAGCAATTTCTGCATCAGAATTGGCCAAAATACCATGCCTATTTCTCTTAAGTACAGACCATGGATATTTAATGACCACTGGCATCTAGGCCACACTTTTACAGCATGTAAGAGTGCTTGTATCTCCACAAGACTGTAGTCAGAATGAATACAAAAAATCCCTCTATTAAGGAATTAATGCCATTTTGTGGCAAGCTTTTTTTTCAGGGGGGTGGGGGGCAGGGCGGGGTGGTGGCAATTTCAACCAAAGGATTTTTTCAATCCAGCCAGGTTCTCCTCAGCTTCTGAATTCTAAAAAAGATCACAGTAGAGGTCCTAACAGCTTCCAAGAGGACACAAAGACACTTTGGAAGTCTGCACGCAGCTTCTGCATTTTGCTTTTTAATCAACGTAATGCAAGTTCTATCCCTGAATGTACGAAGTAGTGTATCTCAAACAGTAAGGCATTTCATGAACTGAGTTCTTCTGAGTGTTGTTACTAATTTCCCTGCAGGTTTTTAGTGACTGTTTAAAGAGAACACGTTGCCAAAGCTCTTGCTAGAGAGCAAGCGCGCAAACACACTGCGGACAGAACAAGGTCATTATAAGCTGACCTTACCCGTGTGTATTTATTGAAGTTCTGCAAGATTTCCCAGCCCCAGTCTTGGTATTTCTTATCACCAGTGAATCTGTACATATAAAAAAGGCTTTCCACAGTTTCTGGTCGCAGTAAGTTGTGCCTGTCTGCAGGCTGCAAGAGGAAAGAAAAAAGGCAAGAATAATTCAGACAGGGAATTTCCTCGAGGGGGCTGAACTGGATGATCTCCAGAGGTCCACTCCAACCCTAACAATTCTGTGATTCTGTGACATATCCAGGAAGAAAAATAGTGATTCGCATATCCATCTACTCCAAAGAGTATATTATGCATACCTCAGCTTCTAAATATACTACAGGGGTAATTAAAGACAAAGGCTAGGGTGCATCCAGAAAGCAAGGCAGCAAAAGAACAAGCTGGTCTACACCAAAGTACATCCCCACTACCCAGGTGGGCGTTTCAACCACGGAATAGAGACACAGAAGAACCACTCAAGTACAGTTCAGGCCAGCTATCTGTTCACCTTGATTTCCACATCTTTGTGGCCCTTTTGTGCATGAAGATTGAAGTGTACAATCTCCGGACTGAGGCCTGTCTCCACTTGAGCATACATCTGGTAACAGGTTTCTATAAGGGCTTCAGCCAACTTCATATGATCTGCAGTCAGTCCATTGTGAGCTCCCAATGCCAAAGTACCAGGCAAAAAGCAAACCAAGTGATCCTGCAAGACAAGACAACCTTTATTGAGGAAAAAAAAAACCCAACACAACAAACAGGTATTTGTGTGTATCTTTTTTTTATCCCTTCACTATCTTCAAAACACAACTTCAGGTACCAAGAACGTGAAGGTAACTTTTTAACACCCTGATGCAATGTAGCGCAAGGCAGGAAGCACTATTCCAAAGACATCAATAATCTGGAAAAAGTACACGACAGTGTTTTTATGTTTCTGGACAAAAGGTCTCAGGTCAGGGCAAGGGGGAAGAGAATGTCTTTTGGTTTAGAAGTACATATCTCGTACCAACTGATGAAGCAGAATCACCTAAAGGTTATTCAGTAGACACCTAAAGGGACATCATGAAGGACAAACTGACCATTTGCATTTAATTTTAAACTTAAAGATGGGAGTCAGAAAACACAGCTTTGGGGAAGGGCGAGAGGTCAGCTGAAGATTTTTCTCATTCTGAAATAGTCACCTTAGCGTTACTGTAAGAGAGACAACACCTGCCACAGATCATCAGTCAGATCCACTGATAAAACCAGGAAACACTGATAAGCTTTCAGCACACCTCCATCTGAAAGCTTGCCCCCTTCTTTCAACTTTGTTATTTGGGATAATGAAAAGCTATTACCTCTCACACCTTTAGAGCACCAGAGGTGCAAGAGCACCACTGTTATAGAGAGCCTGGAATGCTACTAGCTCCCATCCACACAACTAACTCTTGCTTACAGCCAGCTGAATGTCACACATTCCAGGCACCCCGAACAAAACTTCTTTGGCTCTTTGTGTATGTAATGGAAGAGGGGCACCAGTGAATGCCTGTACGAAGGGCATTACTGCTTGCTTTCCCAAGACAAAACAGAAGCAGTGCTACAGCAAACAATTTGTTCAAAGGGCAAGAGAAGCATTACTCCAATAATTGTACATTTGTAAAAAACAGAAGTTAACTTCATTTTTCAAGAAAGCTCAAAACACCAACATCAACTGAAGAACATGTCAGAAACCAGATAGTATAAAATGACTAAAACTTGGCTTCAGCAAAATCCAGTTTGCAGGACAAAACTGACTGTCCTCTTTCAGCAGCTAATCCACCACTGATATTGGGAATGTAAGAACTGCAGATTCCTGTCACATATGGAATTTCAAATGATTTGTACCATTCAGAATAAAAGCTCAGGTCTCATCAATCAAAACCGTAGTAAACCCACTCTGGTGCAAAAGGAGCACCCATATGGACCTTTAAAAGCTTTGTCCAGTTCTCAAGGAAATGTATGAGGGTGGTGAAGGTCAGCATAGACATAGGAGACAAACATCACCAACTTTTCCAGGGTAAAGATACCTGTCAAGCCTTTCACCCAACCATCATTGATTAAATACCAGAACTTTGACTCGGTGGAACAGAAGCAAGTGTACTGACACATACAGGAGTCTAAGCCAACTCAGAATTCAATTCTGTCACATCTTGGGATGGGGTAGCTCCCCTCTACCCAAAACCCAGATTCCAGTCTCGCTCACAGCAGGTTTGGAGAGCCCCTGTGAAACTCGGATGCAAGAAACACCAGCTGAAAACCAGAACTGAACATCTCAAAGCCACTACATTAAGAAACCAAACAGGTCACAGAATTCACTAAAGATCACTTCAGGTACTGAAAAAGGATGTGTAAAGCTACACATACATTGGTAATACACCACTCATCTCAAAAAAAAGTCACAAACGATTTTACATTTGCATGAGACCTTTAACAGAAAGGTCTTAAAATGCACTTTAAAGAGTACAGGATGCACAAATTAAGAGCAAGAAGTTGAGCTCAATCAATTCTTCCTACAGCAAACAGCATACAGTTTACTGAATAATCCTACATGTAGGAAAAGAAACCAGTGTCATGGTCATAACTCTCCACAATTATCAGTAACACAGTATTAAATCACCCTGTTCTTTTTTGAAGGTGAATCGACAAGCCCAGTGTCCAAGTGTCCATGTATACTTTTTAATTATGGGAAATAAATCATACATACAATAGGCACTGCCTTAACAGTTTCAGACACTGGAATGTTATGACCAAGACAGAAAAAAAGACAATCTGACTCCAGCACCAAACTTTTCAGTTTTACAGGAACATAAATTGACTTACTAGAAGAACTCCAAGAACAGGCTCCCAGTTTGCATGGGTGACTAGTATCTACAAACTAGTTACTCAGCACTGCCATCACACTGGCTATATATGTGTCTATCTATGGAGGAGGGAAGGGGAAAAGACAGCACAGAAGCTTTGTGTTTGCCTGTCCCCATGTTGATTTTTTTGGTGGTGATTTTTGTTTTCTTCTATTGTTTTTTAAATGCAGTTGTACTTCTCACCATCTTGGCACTGAAATGGCCATGAGCAAGTTCTCCTACAAAAGTAAGCTTCTTGGGCTGCGATCTCTGAAGAAGATGCTGTTTCACTCCTTCTATGGCTCTCATATAGTCTTCCAACAGCCTGTGAATTAAAATCATTCACAGTCGGCTCACATATATGCAGTCAGAACATATTTAATCACAGATGATATTCAGCACAATCCTTTCAGAGACTCTTATTTCAGTCTAAATAACAATATTTGACCAAATGTGAAAACTGACCTAAAAGACCCTCAAAGTCACCACCAACTGGCTATTAAGTATGACTACCATCTAGCAATATTTGGCTTACTTTTCAAGTAAACCCCAAATTTAAATACCAAAGAAAAGAGACCTCCAACTATGTTTCTAGGCAATAACCAAACCTTATTTCAGGAATGCTTAGAAGTACAGTAATTGAAGTAAGAGAAAAATCTCGGCTGCTAAAGACCTCTTGGAGGCCTCTACTTCAACACTCTGCTCTGAAGCAGATCCAATTAGGTCAGATTGCCTGAGGTTTATCAGAGCAATTTGTTAGTTTCTCCATCCAGAAATGCAGTAGTATCTCCATCCAAAGCTGGACATTCAATGATTTTGAGCAATCTTGTCCAATATTTGACTACTTCCATTGTGAAACACTGTTTCACAGTATTTCATTAGAATCTCCCTTGTTTCAGAGTACTTTTACGTAGAAAAAAACCACCTGCTGAATAATTCCATACTGAGATTCACAAAATGCCATCATTCATGGTCCCATGGTCTGTTTACAGTGAGGTATGGCTTGGGAATAGCAGTGATCAAGCTTTCTTTGTAAAGATGCTCCTGCTCAGATATAAAGAAATGCCTCAGAGAGGCACAGTGTCACTGCATGAAACCCCTCAATGTGAACAAGCCCAACATAATTAGCTTAGAAGCAGACAAAAACTGGATTCTTTTTAGAAGCAGACAAAAAAGGATTTTTTTATCTTGTTTTGGAGGAAACCTCCTTTTCCAATACCTCTACTTCCTCTGCTCCTTGCAAACATTTTATTTCACTTATCCAGTGCAGACAGAAGAAACATAAGAGACCTAAAGCAAAGTTAACACAAACATCAAACTCCTCTTCTTCTGAAGGAAAGTTTTTCCTTATGGATTAAATCTTCCACCTCAACCATCTTGTAGGACTCACCTTTCCCTGACAGACCCAGTGGAAACACATGGCTGGTGAAATGAAGTACCATCAGTATTTCAGAGGTGTCTAATCATTCTCTGCAAAGTCTTAATTCTCTTCTATGTAACACTCCTCACATCTAATGTGAAGAAAAATTTTCTGCGAAGGAGAAGTTTTGAGACTAAGCCTAACTCTCATCAAGCTACCACAGGTCCCTCTTGCTTGCTTAGCTTGCTTTTCAAAACAAGGATATTTTCAGCTGACTGTTGGGCACATATACTGTTTTTCTTTAAGTAGCAAACTATGACAGAAAGCTTTACAGCTCACACAATTCTCACACCAATATGAGAAGCAGAAAGAACTTACTCATTTTCTTTTTTCCCACCCTGAATCCACTGCTTGAGCAAATACTCATAGTAGCTGTCAGCTCTGGCTCCCAGAGTATAGACACCCAAGTGAGTGAACTGCCCACTGTTGGTGTTTATGAACATAGGCACTAGTCCATCATTTTTCCCTGAGAGGGTGTGAACATGCTTCATCACCTCATCTACAGCTTTCTAAAAGAAAGAAAACAGAAAACATGAATTACAGGTATAAATGAGGCACAAAACCGTGGCTTGTAACTTCAGGGCAGTAACAAACCTTTAACTACTCTTCCTCAAATTATCATCAGGGACCTCAAGTTCAGTTTATGCAATATATTATATACAGGATTTAAAACTTTCTGACTTTCAAATCATGAAGTTCTGGGTACATTTAAGTACTCTGAAATAATTAAACTATTTCCTTTCCATCAAGTAAGCCCACTTGAAAGCCAGTACTATGGCAAAGGACTCTGATGTGACTTACTCATATTTGCAAAGTAGAAGTTCAGCTAAAGTAACAACTACATGAACAAACAATAGCTAAAATGTCCTTAAATAACTGCACTCTTCAGAACTTGAGCTGTGGACAGAGTTTAAAACAATAAAACTTGGCCAAACAAAAGAAGAGTGGAAAATATCATTTTCTCTGGGATTATTTTTATTTCAACTAACTTTTCATTATACTGTGACCTGCTGTCAAACCCTTACCTAGTGAAACACATTTGACTTCTTTGGACAGCAACACTGTGGTTTTGTTCTTTGTATTTAGATAATGACATCAAGAAATGGCTCACAGGACTCTACCATCTTAAACAAGGAAGTTTCACAGTCCCCTGCTCAGGGGAACCTATTTTCTCAAAATCTGACAACCTAGTGTCAAACAAAAATGTCAATGAGAAAAAACTGGGGCGTTGGGAGAGGGGAAGGATGGCATCTGCTCTCATTTTGTCATGGCCTGAGTTTGCTGTTTGTTTTGTTGTTGTTATTTTGGGTTTTGTTGGTGGTTGGTTGGTGGTTTGGTTTTTTTTGTAAATCAAAATCTGTTTCTGAGGAAAAAAAATATTCACCTCCACTACTCCTTTTTTTATATTTAAGACAATAATTGGAAATTCACTGATTCTTTTCCTTCCCCCATCCAGCATTTCACAACTCATTTATCACTTAGAGACTACAGAGACCATGTGTATTGACAGAGAGCCAGTGGTGGAGCTTTAGAGAGGTGGAAAGAGAGAAAAACATCGACTGATTGCTCCATACCTGGAATTTCTCATCTCCAGTGAGACGAGAGAGCTCCCTAAACTCCAACTGAATACTGGTCACCTCTGCCACAGTGCTGTCAGATGTCCAGCGAGGCGGATGTGCAGTGCCCCGGCCAATATTGACATCAGAATATGGTATCTTGGAGGGCGTCCTGAATGCTGGCATAAGCCTGTTTCCAATGTCTTTCTAGAGAAAACAAAAAAAACCAGGACAAAACAACAAACAAATGAATACACATGCACCCCCCTTTAGATTTGCTTTCACCAAGCAGAGCAAAAAAGAACAGCAGCTTAGTTTTATATGGTGCAAGAAAGCCAAGAACTAAAAAGAGTCATGGATTTCTTCATAATAATGACTACAGACTTTCCAGCTTGTTTCTACCATGCCTCATTGGAGTCTGCAATCCCTATGCAATGCGATGTAATTTTGAAGTCATTGACTTCACCTAGGCAATCTAAAGAGGTGACTGATGCTCTTAAGACGCGTAGAAAAGGTGACAAATGACAGCTATTACTCTTTGCCATTTATTTCTTTTTATGTTTTATGAACTTTATTATGCTCAGTTCTTCATCAACAGAAGAACAGACATAAGAATACCTAATACAGCACAGATCTGAAGTTATCCAGAGAGCAAAAAGAAGCACAGGCTTAAAAGAATAATGGTAAATCCCTTCCCCACCACTTTAAATACGAAACTGTCAAAAAAAAGCAACATTTAGCTTTCTGATGAATGCTCCCTCAACTTTGTCCAATGTGGAATACATAATCCAGTTCCACTTGTAAAACTAGTGACTCACAGCTTTTTCCAGGAAGAGGCTATCTCCGGAGAGATGGTAGGTGCTCAGCAAGCCCCCCAGGATACGAATGGTGCTCTCAAAAAGGTTCACATCCACATTTTTATCAAATACTAAATTGTTTGCTACCCATTTTCTTGCTTCTTCAAACTCTGCAAAGTATAAAAGTAGTTCAGTTATGAACCTCTGGCATGTTCCAGAAACTAGACTAGAGGTACTAGCACTCCATATATCCATGACCGTTATTTAAATCTATCTAGAGTGATCATAGTTTTAGATGGAACACTAAAATGAAGAGCACATGCTTGGGAGGAGTTTGACTACCATTGGCTTAATTCTTACTCAGTATACCAGACAGATGCAAAGACAGAAATACCCAGGAAAATAAAGAGTTCCTAGTAGTCTAAAAAAAGAAGAAATTGAGGAATTCTTTATTAAAATAGTCCAGAAATTGACATCGTTTAAGTCTGTCCATTTGACTTGTCAAGAGAATTCGTTATACTTCCACAACAGCCTTATGAACTTTTTAATTAAATCTTTTTAAACAAAAGCTGTTACCTACCAAGGTAATAGATAAGATTTTCACTTGGGAGCCCTTACTGCCTTTAGCCTAGCCATGTCCTGGGGAGCCTGCCTCCTGCTTCAGCACTTAACCCCTACAATCCCAACAGTCTGCAAGTTTTTCTGCAGAAACAAAAAGAGTTATTTACCACCCTAGGAATTCAAAAGGGAATGTAAAAAAAAAAAACAAACCATTTTAGACTCAACAGTGAGTTTAGCAGCAGCACCACCCAGTAATTATTGCACTGGGGCTAACTCCATGGTGCAGATGAGTTGGCTCACGCCTTGTAACTGTGAAGACTAAGCTATCTCACACTCTCACACCTTCCAGGAACTCCTACTTGTGAGCAGCTGCAGAAGAATCACCAGCTTCCCAGAAATGGAAAGCATTCCACAGGAGCTTAACTCTAAAGCAAAAAGATGCCTCTGTGTTCCCATGAGAAAAAATGTCTTGGATGTTGGGTAAATACTGGATGTTGGTCCGGTGAAAACCACAGCAGAAACTCCGCTGTCAGATGCCAGCACTATCCAGTAGTACAATAGAAAATATAAGTTTCTCTTTCACACAAGCATCAACATTTACCAGCTTATAAACCAGATTAACTTTCAGGTATATAGCATTTGTTATTCAGAAGAATCCCAGGAGCTCTCAAAGGCAATCAGCAGAATAACTGCTATAAAATATGAAGAAGCCTCCACCAAAAACTCATTTTCAACACAGCTAAATTAGAATCATAGAATCATAGAATAGTTAGGGTTGGAAAGGACCTTAAGATCATCCATTTCCAATCCCCCTGCCAGGGGCAGGGACACCTCCCACTAAACCATGCCATCCAAGGCTCTGTCCAACCCAGCCTTGAACACCGCCAGTGATGGAGCATTCACAACTTCCCTGGGCAACCCATTCCAGTGCCTCACCACCCTTATAGTAAAGAATTTCTTCCTCATATCCAATCTAAACTTCCCCTGTTTAAGTCTGAACCCGCTACCCCTTGTCCTCTCACTACAGTCCCTCATGAAGAGTCCATCCCCAGCATCCCTATAGGCCCCCTTCAGATACTGGAAGGCTGCTCTGAGGTCTCCATGCAGCCTTCTCTTCTCCAGGCTGAACAGCCCCAACTTTCTCATCCTATCTTCATACGGGAGGTGCTCCAGTCCCCTGATCATCCTCGTGGCCCTTCTTTGGACTTGTTCCAACAGTTCCATGTCCTTTTTATGTTGAGGACACCAGAGCTGCACATAGTACTCCAAGTGAGGTCTCACGAGAGCAGAGTAGAGGGGCAGGATCACCTCCCTCGACCTGCTGGTAATGCTCCTTTTGATGCAGCCCAGGATACAGTTGGCTTTCTGGGCTGCAAGTGCACACTGCAGCCGGCTCATGTTCATTTTCTCATCAACCAACACCCCCAAGTCCTTCTCTGCAGGGCTGCTCTGAATCTCTTCTCTGCCCAACCTGTAGCTGTGCCTGGGATAAGCTCTATGCAATTCATCATTAGCTTTTTATGAGGAAAAACCAATAGCAGCCCACTGTCAGCATGGTGAAACTTTAAGACAGGCTGCTCAGGACTACAGCTGCAGACACATAATACAGAGTTTTCATTTGATTTTGTTTTACACAAACTTCAAAGTTAGGAGAGACAGAACCATGAAAATTTTGTCTTATTGCCCCCTTGTGAGCAGCTCTGTTCTTCCTATCCTGACACAAGAAACTGCATGATCGACACAAGCTGACAGAGGTGACCATCTACCAAGCTTAAATAATGCACTTCTAGAAAATTTTAAATTCCCACTAAAAAAAAAACTGCTGCACCACATTAAAACAACCAACCAAAGAAAAAAACCCAACCAACAACAAAAACCCCTCTGAACTACTGATTAAGCACCTTTCTTACAAAAGAATTGCAGCACCTTTTACTAAGTTTTTAAAATAGATTCAAAAGTCTTCTAACATAACCACTTCCAGAATAAGTGTGAAAAAACCAGAGAGCAGAACAGTTCTGGAAGGAGCTACTGAACACTCCCCTTCTCCATCGTTTGATTCCTTACAGAAACAACTTTCTTAAATCCACGCATGAAATACTGATATTAGGTGTGATAAAACACAACCTAGGAGCTTACAGAGCTACCCAGGACTTCAGGGCACAAGGACAGCACTAGGGTTTTAGCAGAGAAGCAAAAAATCAGGAGGCTTATTAATATGCTGCTCAGTTCCTAGCAGATATATCCACTGTTAAAATGCAACATTGAAATATTTTCTTTCCTGGCTCTAAATGCTATTCCAAGAAAAATGGTGTCCTATAATATAGTTGCTGGGGGGAGGGAATTTATTTTTATACTTACTGTTTTCCTATATATGTGTGTGTGTATTTACCCTCACAGGAAAACTAAATTCATTGGCCACACATAATAAATGTTCCCCTCAGAACTCGGAACTGTACTACCTGAACAGAAAATATGGAATTCTTTTGGAGGGGGAAAAAATGGAGGAGGAAAAAAAAATAGTTACCTTCTTTTAAGCCTAAAATCCACATGGTATCCAAGGCGTCTATTAAGGTAAGCCCAAGTCCAAACCACTCGCTGTAGGACTTGGACAAAGGCTTCAGCTCATCATGGCCCCAGGCAAATTCCTTATATCCTTTCCATGCATGGCGGAATGCTTCTATCACAGCCATCTGACGGTCGTTTATGGGCACTGCAAAAGGAAAACAGCACCTTGCTCAATACTTCTGCAGGGGAGTTATGCAGCTATACTGGATACCATTTTGCTGCATTCTACCCAAAATAAACTTTCTTCCAAACTCAATAATCACTGTAATGGAAAAGCTATCTCATGTTATTCTTTCCAGTACAGCCTTTCTTCTGTGGAATAACCAGTCAGTGTTGCTGGTCAGCAATTCAGCCAGGTGGAAACAGAGATCTTTCCCTGGCCAAAAAAAGTCACTTTTACAAATAAAACGTTAAAATAGGCACAAGCAGAGCTGTTAGATGAGTGTCATTAAAACTCATTAGATGAGTGTCATTAAAGACTTGAAAGTCAGGAAATACTGGCATTAAAATTGCTTAAATCACCTGTAATTCAGCTGCTAAATACATACCCTTAACAAAACGATCCTCAGCTAATTTACCACACAGCAGTTTTGCTTCAGCTTCTCTGTCTTACTCATTGCTTTCTGCTAAATTTAAAATCACTTATACAAAATGATTTCTCTTGAATTTTTCATTTAATACAAAAAAAGGAGGAAAATTTACATTTTCCATCTTGGGTAAAGCCATGTCTTTTTTCCATGGTTCCCCTGAAATTTTTGCTTGCAACATGCCGTGAAGTTGAGCCCATCTGACGCATCCACCATGCAAAACTTCAAGCCCACTAGCTGAAATTTTCAAAAACGATAAGAAGTTTGTGTAGAGTGGGAAACACCAAGCAGCATTACGAACCCCTTACATCTGCTGCTAGCAAGAGTCAAATATGTAACAGGCTGCATTTATCATATCAGAACTGCCCTGCCTGAACCCAGAAAGCAGAACAACAGGCTCTTTACTCCACGGGACAGCAACTGCAAAAGCAGCTTCTACAGCCTTCTGTTGAGCACTAAAAATAGTTACAGTTTGATTCAGGGAGGAAGTCACTTTCCCTGTGTTTGCAGAACAAAAGGAAATCACTGCTCTCTCTCTTCAGAATATCTTTCCCTGGGTAAAAGACGGGAATGTCTGCCTCCTCCCAGAGGCTATGTTTCAAAGATTTGTCTAAAATTTATTTTCAAATTCTGAAGGCGAGGGAAGGCTATCATGGTGGAATAAGGACCCTGAAAGGTGTGGCTGCTCGAGGCAAATCACCTCTCCTACACTTTCTGTTTCCTTTAATTACAATAAATAAATACAGCAGATTTGTGGGGGAAGGAATTGCAGAACTTCAACCATAAAAGTGAACAGATATAAAGGTATAATTAACTGTACTGTTTACCTGGTACCTTCTGGTCTTCAGCTTCCACAGATGAAGGTTTCTCTGATGCCTTTTTTTTACTAAAAGGAGGTTCAGTGCTTTGGTCAGGTTCTATCACTGCTCCTCTCCAGCTGCAAATCCAAGAGACTGTAATTAAGACTTAATTTGATCCCACAGAAGTCATGCAAATGAATGGGACTTATTTCTGCATTTCCTTTTTCTCACAATACTTTGATAAAAGAAGAGTTGGATTTTGTATCATGAATCAAAATAACTATGTTGTCCACTAGATAACTTTTCAGTTCAAAGAAAGAAATTTGCACCAGAGAAATTTTACTGGATTAAGAAATTTTACAAGCTCTTGGAATTTCATTAAATATCTCAGCAATAGAACTTAATAAAGTACTTCTAAAAAGAATTAAAACACTTGAGAATGGTGCATTAAAAGCACAAACACTAAATGGTACCACATAAATGATCATCATCAAAAAATCATGAATAAGCACAAAGGACAAGCCGCTTAAAGCACCTGTTTTACTACCAAGGGGTTCACAGCTTTCCCTGCCACCACAGATGCATGTATCAGTTCTTACAGGGTTCTACTAGACTCTCCTGAAGGAAAAGTCTTTCAGAATGGACTTCAAGCCAAGTCAAATACGTATCAAGATGAAACAATCTTGACCATGCTGTTTAATATACAGGTGTGTTTCCTTTGAGTTCACAATATGCCTCCTAAGGGAGCCAGGCTTATAGGACCTCTGAATTTTGTTGCTTACAGTCAGCACACCGTATGACTTACCTAAATCATATCATTTCTCACTGTCATCCTTTAAATTTATAACTAGTCTTCACTGTGCTTTCATTGCTCTCCTAAGTTTTCCTGTTGCCTGCTGTTTAACACTATGAGCTTAGCCCATAAGCTTCTGCTTATGCTATAGGAATAAAACAAAGTCATTCTGGGAGGTTTCAGATACCAGCAGCCAAAATGCTGATGCAGGCATAGTTCTAATGCTATGATCAGCTCAGCTGTGCCGGTGCTGAAAAGGACACAAATATAATAAAAAACCAAGCCTAGTGTTCCAAATCTGAAGAAATTCTGCTGAACATGCAATAATCTTTTCTATATCCAAGATACACCCCTTCAGTTATTCCCAAATCAAAAGATGTAGATCAATAATATTTTAGGGAATAATTTTGTATAAATATAATATAGCATCATAGACCCCCTGTTAAAGATATTACTGCATATGCATAAGGGGTCTTTGAACTTAATCTTTTGTAAGAAAGGAGTAGGCCTACATGTACAGCTACATGCATACAACGTTGGAACTAGATGATCTTCAGGTCCTTTCCAACCCTAACTATTCTATGATTCTACATACACGTATAGCTTCTGCCAGTTGAGCTTGGGCTTAAGCCCAAGTGTTCAGTGGCATCATACCCCTAAGTAGCATTGACACTGGTGTCATTGTCCAAGTCTGGCCCAGGACACAGACACCTGTGAGTATTAATGGATTGATAATGGTATATTAATATTTACAACACAACAAATGGTGGAAACCTACAGTCACTGAGAATTCTCCCAAGCATTAGGAGTGTCCAAGTACATTAGAAATACAGGCTTGTAGAGCTCCAAATCTTCTGCACCTCTGGGGTTCAAACAGTAAAGCCAGAAAAGCTGCATGTTCATCGAAATTACATAAATCAGCTAGCAGTATCAACAGCTGTGAGGCCAGACCTGAGAACGAATATATCATAGAATCATTGACTCACAGACTGGTTTGGGTAGGAAGGGACCTTAAAGCTCATCCAGCTCCAACCCCTGACACGGGCAGGGACACCTTCCACTACAGCAGCTTGCTCCAAGCCCTGGTCTTGAACACTGCCAGGGATGGGGCAGCCACAGCTTCTCTGGGCAGCTTGTGCCAGCACCTCAGCACCCTCACAGGGAAGAACTTCTTACTGAGATCTTATCAGTCCCCCCTCTCTCAGTCTAAAGCTATTCCCACTTGTCCTGTCACTACCTTGTAGAAAGTCCTTCTCCAGGAAAGAAATCAACTCCAGGCAACAAAAAGCTCCTACAGTTTTCACTCCAACAGCCAATGGATCTGTGTGGAGGTGAGGAGGGAGAGCACTGTAGCCTGCTGGAAACATTTCTACCTGATAACAGATTTCTCTGTTTTCTCTTCTTTATCGGCCTGAACCAGCTCTTCTACAACCCTGCTGGTGCCATGTCGGGTCTTCAGCCACACATCCTTCCGTGGTGGCTTGATCTGGAGATTGGAAGGCCCACGCCGAATGTGGGGAGGTTTTGGCGGCTTCTGACAAAATGAAGAAAAAAAAATATTTTCCTTGTTATGTTGCAGAGATGGTGAAATTTCAAACCATAAATCAACAACATTCCAGTGTTAAACATAACTTCAGATAGATCTGATTTTGATACAGTATCAGCACACAAGTTCTGCCCTGAACAGAAGGTACATTAAAGACCCTGGGGTTTTGTTCGTTCTAAACTTGTGGTAAAAGTATCCAGTTAAGTTACACTGATAATTTACTTTTAAACTACCTCTATTGCTATGCTCTACATTAACCCCGAGTCTTCTACTCCACTAATTTACAGTCAGTTCATGTTGACTTCCCATTGCACCCCCCACAAATGCAACCCTTCAAAACCTGTAACATCTGTTATATTTGCAGCTATTTTTCAGGCTACCAGAAAAGCTGTTCTAGTTCAGTGTGACACTGTATCCTATGTCTCATTTTCAGCCACAACTCTATTTAGGCTCCTCACTGACATCCAAGTCCAAACAATTAATCACAGCAGGAAAGAAAGGCCTCAAGTAAGAGGTCACGGTGACCTGAAGTCCTAGCTCTCCTACGTATATCAGTGAGTGAGAAATAGTATACTGGACACTTAAAAAAAGGTAAAGCCAAGAAATACTACACCAAAGGCCTTCCTGAATGGAGAGCATTCCACTCAGAGCAGACTTTTATTGCAAGTTGCAACTCCTTTCTCCTCAACAGCTGTTGGAACCAAGCACTATTTACTGCTTTCACAAACTCTTTGGCAGCTTTATAAAACTCATTTCTTCTCATAGTACCTGTGGTGAAAGCTCTGGGTAGTCTCCAAGGTTGGCATCTGCTTTCTGGGGTGCTGGTAGAACAGCTGGATTTGCCAGCTTTAATCCAGGAATTTCTGGTTCTGAATTCTGATCGTCCGACAACTTGCTTGTTATACCTAAACACGCAAAACTGCTTAGCACAAGGAATCAACAGTTTAGGCTCCAGCCAGAAATTCATAACAGCTTTCTCCATTCACATACTACATGCACATCCAAAAAGTCTTTCCATTCACAAAACATTGACAGCCACACACTAACTGTTAGATACAGAGTGTCCGCTGGTATTAACACTCTCCCTAATACACAAGAGGGATGCCAAAAGGCACATGCTTTTTAGTAATTGCTATCGGGTTAGCTTCTCAATACAGGCAGTCAGAGAATATCAAAGGTAAACGTGCCTTTGTGTTGTAGAAAAGCTTGGAATTTCTAATCTGATGTACAATCAAAGACAAGAGAGGATTATCTTGGGCCTACAAAGATGCTGGGGAGGGACTCTTCATTAGGGACCGTAGTGACAGGACAAGGGGTAACGGGTTCAAACTTAAACAGGGGAAGTTTAGATTGGACATAAGGAAGAAGTTCTTTACTGTGAGGGTGGTGAGGCACTGGAATGGGTTGCCCAGGGAAGTTGTGAATGCTCCATCCCTGGCAGTGTTCTAGGACAGGCTGGACAGAGCCCTGGGTGACACGGTTTAGTGTGAGGTGTCCCTGCCCATGGCAGGGGGGTTGGAACTTGATGATCTTAAGGTCCTGTCCAACCCAAACCATTCTATGATCTTATTCTACTGTTTAGATTTGGGTTACCAATATCTACACACAAACATAAAAAAAACCCACCCTCACTCTCCAAATCTTCACCAGCTAAAACAAGACATTACTCTAGTCAAGACAAACCATGAAAGGGCAGATGAAGAGTATTTCTGATTAAGCAGAAACCAGCCATCCAAACACAAAATCCTCTCGCAACTGCACTTTAATGGATACAGCCAGCCATTGTCAATAAAAATAAAAACTAGTGATAAGAACTACAACAATCTTTTAAATAGAGCACGGCATTCCATAATTCCAAGCTATACAGAACACCTACTTTTCCATGGCTCCCCCATGCTTGTGTATGAAACGACACCACAGACTGCCAAGAAGGCAAACACAAAGAGGATTATGCTCCGCTGCAGTCGTGACAGCTGTTTCCATTTCTTTAGGAGAGAAAATAAGTAAGAGGAAGAATACTTAATATGGCATAAAGATCCTTCTCAGTCAAAAATAAACTCTTATTGGTTCATTCAGAGCAAGAAACACAAAACTATTAGGTTTAATTTTACCCTCTACTTCCAACTGCAGATACCCATTGCTTATTTTCCTTGATGATAAGAGAGAACAAAACTATAACATGCTAGCATACAGCACAGCAGGCTCAGAGAAACATCAGAGCCACTTGCGGCAAGAACCTCAGAGACTGCCAAATGTTGAGATTCCCAGAGAGCACTGCCCAGTGTGCTGAGTTCCACTGCAACCTCTGCTGCCTGACCTGTGCATCTGCCTAGGTGTCATGGGAAACAAGCCAAAAGCCTCTTTCCTCCCTCTGGCTGCAGAACACGTGTGCAAAATAAGAAACAGGAGAAAGTGGTACAAAACCTCAAAACATTACTGCAGCAAAGAAGAAAGATTCACAACCAGCTAAGTACCAGTCACAGGACAAGAAGAGCCAGGCCTCCTGCCTCTGACAGACACAAACGGAACTGTCAAAGTCGCAACATGAAAATGAAATAAACCAAAAGAAAAACTGACAAAACAAACCCACAATGTTTTCCAGTTTAGTCCTGGGCAAAAATGTGCTTTCAAAACTGAAGTATATACAACAAAATCACTAAAAGTCAGACAGCAAACACTGCATTAGCCCAATAGAAAAGTTTCCTCCATTTAGAGAAAAACAGCAGTCAGAATTAATGTTTAACTGCTAAATTACCATTTTGTTAGTTTTCTAACAGTCTTATCAATATTCCCCAGAGAAGCATTTTGCCTGTAATTACTGGTTCTGGCATACAGAGCGTGTTTCAGTCCAACACTACACTTGGGAACAACCTGCAGTTCCCTACAAACCTCTCTACACCCCACAGCACTTCCCATAGTCCTCAGTGAAGAACTGTCCATGTACTCACATTGCCAAGCCCCACAGCTCACATTTCCTGATGTCCTCTCACAGTGCCAGCAGTACAGTAACCCTGTAAACACTGCCCTATGCACCCATCAGCAAGATGCTGATCCCACTCCTGCACCTTCATCTCCACCTGTACGGCAAACCATATCATCATCTCTCAATTGCAGAAGGATGCTTGAAACCCGGCAGCCGTACTTCTTCAGGGCAGGACATGAAAAGAGGCACTGATGGTGGAGTCTTGGGGTGGGTAGGAATGAGGCAAAAATACATGAGGGCATTTACCACCATCTCACTTTTTTTGCCAACAAGGAACAAGGAGAAAAGGAAGGGTTATCTTGCCCTTTTGACTCACACTTTCCCACCCTGCCTCTCCAGCCCAAGGCTCCCACTGCGGTAAAGCTGCCTGCCCAACTCTCACCCCCAAGTGGCAAGAAGGGCACTTCCATACAGCTTTGCTGTCTCCTCACACTCAGGTCTTCCCGCAGAAAGCAGAACCATTCCCTTCATTCTCCCCGGGCAAAGGACAGGGCTTCAAGCCCTAAAACAGGGCGCAAGGGCACCAAGACTACATCTCCCCGCTCCGTCCGTGCCCAGAGGGCAAAGCGTTGCCTCTCAAATGCCCCGTAGCAGACGGCAGGGCTCCCCTCAAACACACACCGTGTCTCCCCGCCCAGCTGTTGCAAAGATTAAACTGTGACTTCGAGCACCCTCACCCAACCCGTGCCCCGCAGACCCCCGCCAGGCAGGGAGCTGCCACCCAGCACTACCGAGAGCAGGGCCGTCGCCGCGGGCCCGCCCCCCCCAAAGCCCAGGGCACCCCCATCGTCAAGCGCCCACAGCCCCGGCCCCACACCCAAGTCGGAACGGGGCGTGCGGGGCCAAGCCAGGGCCCTCCAACACAGCCAAGCGGCAGCGACGCTCCCTCAGCATCCCCCGAGCCGAACACGACCGCCCCGCGCTCCCCCCGCACCCAGCGCCGCAGCACCCACCACCACCACGCGGCCCTCCGCCCGCGCCGGGCCGGGCCCCTCAGGGCGCGGGTCCCGCCCTCACCCGCCAGCAGGAGCGCCGCCTCCAGGCCTTGCTATTGTTGTAGCCACCGGCCCCCACCGCCGCCTCCTCCGGGCTGAGGGTGACGGAGATGAAGTCCCGGCGAGGCGGCGAGGCGGCGGCGGTAGCCGAGTACATGGCGACGCCTCAGGGCCCGCAGCCCGCCCGCCCGCCGCCCCCCGCGCCCGCCGCCATCACCGCGGCTCCTCCCGGCCGCTTCCGGGCGCCGCTCTAGGACGGGAGCACTTCCGGGACTGCCTGGCAGCGCCGCGGGAAGGGCCCGCGGGGCCGCGCCGGTGCGGGCCCCGAGCGCACAAACCCGGGACCATGGCGCTGCCTGCGGTGAGTGCCTCCTGCCCTCCGCTCGCCTGTCCCGCTGCGCCGCGGGACTTCAACTGCCTGGGCAGGAAGTGGGATGTGAGGAGAGGCTGGGAGCCCCTCGCTTTAACTCTGTGGTGTGGAGAGCAGCCACAGGAGCACGGGCGTGAAAGAAACATAAACGGGAATGTGCCTGTGGAAGGTCCTCAGGGAAAACAACGTGCCCAGAGAAGCGCCTCCACGCTCCCATCGGTCACAGAATCCCAGAACCGTTAGGGCTGAAGGGACCTCTGGGATCATCCACTGCAACCCCCTGCCAGGGCAGGGCCACCCAGAGCAGGGTACACAGGAACGTGCCCATGGTGGGTTTGGGATGGCTCCAGAGAGGGAGGCTCCACAACCCCCCTGGGCAGCCTGTCCCCGTGCTCTGACACCCTCAGAGGAAAGTTCTTCCTCATGTTGAGACTTGTTGTGTGTTAATGGCCATTGCTCCTCATCCTGTCACTGGGCACCACTGGAAAGAGCTTGGCACCATCCTGCTGGTACCCATCTTTGAGATACTGATCTGCATTGATGGGATCCCCTCTCAGTCTGCTCTCGTCCAGGCTAAACAGGCCCAGCTCCCACAATCTCTTATCAAGAGAGATGAGAAGACCCTGATCATCCTTGTTGGTCTCTGCTGGACCCTCTCCAGTAGCATCTTAACTGGTCATGCTCAGGAAGGGGCAGCTCACACCCACCTTGGGGAACCATGCTCCAGTAAGGCCACAGCACCAGACACTGTGCCCTGATAAGAGGATCACCTGCGTTCCACAGCATTGCACCTCCTGCCATCCTGCCAGGGAAGTGAGCACAGCAAAGGAAAACCCCAAACAACTGTTGATTCTGAAAAGACAGAGAAGAGCTGTCTAATGTCATTATCACTCACCAGTGAGAACCCCAGAGACATGCTTTACAGCTGGCAGCCCTCACCCCCTGCATCACACACACAGAGTCCTGGGCAGACAACACGGGCCTGAGAGTAGACAGCTGAAATCTGTGAAAGGATGCACGTGAGCGGGTGAAAATCAACTTAAGCAGTTGTGTGAACAACCCTTCCATAAGACACTGCACTAAATTTTGGTGCTCAGCAGGGTCCCCTTGTCCACACAACTCCTTCCCTCACCTGCTCCCCCACAGACCCCCAGCCCTTTGTCAATCCCTGTGCAAATAGTTCTCTGCATCTTCACCAGGGAGGAGGAGGGATGTTATCAGTGGGTGTCGAGGAATAGGGAGGAGCACTCTTTAGCGATGTACACATTGAGAGCCACAACATGACTGATTTTGTTATAATGATTACTTCTAGATCAGGTTTGTAGTCCAACAGGAAAAGTAAAGAACTGAAGCAGTGGCTTTAAGTGCTGCCACTATATTCACCTTCAGCTGTGTCTAACTATTTAGTTAACATGCACCATTTGAGCCTTTAAATTTGGAGTCTACCTCCACAGATTTCCAGAAAAAATGAAAATTTGGGGTTTTTTTCTGAGCACTTCATAATCCAAAAAAACCAAGTAAACAATTCTGACCGATGTGAACACTCTGCATAGACGAGTAGAGGAACAATTTAACAAAAGCCTGAAGCATGCATTTATTTTTAGTATTTGTTTTCCTATCGCAGGAAACTACTGGTTCATGTAGCTTAAAAAAAACATTAAAACCCCTCAGCCTTCACAGGTGTGCCAAGAGAGAAACATGGAGCAAAATAGGTAAGGAAGATAGAATACCTGCTTCTGACCTTTGCTGGGCTCAGCGCTAAGCCCCCAAAAGAGGATGAGCTGTCATTCGTGAAAAAATACCAACTTCCACCAAAGATTGTTCTATAACTAAAGCCCAGTTTTAAAAGTGCTGTCACTGGGAAGCCAAGCAAAAGCTGCATTACAGTGAGTGCTCATAACCCTCAGAGCAGCTGTGAAAGCCTAACTCAGATTCAGATCGCTCAATTCTACTTTAAAGAAAGGAAAAGCACAGACCACCCCCAATGAAACTCTCTCCTCTCGGTATTCTGAGTTTAAAAGGTGGAAAAACACTCCACCAAACAAACAGGAATGCAGGCAAGAAGAATCTTCTCTTTCCTGATGAAAATAATAGATCCACAAGGTCAAACCCGTCAGGAGTTACCCTCTGCTGAGTTCCACATCCCCCTGTACCTCTGCAGCAGGGACACTCCAGCCAGGCCAGTGGTGACACGCAGTGTCCTGCAGCCATGCTGACAACACCCATGACGTAGAGCGACAAAGACAACAAGTGTATTTTCCTCATGGACAAGAAACACAGACAGACACATAGAAATCACAGTAACAACTTTATTATAAAAATGCTTAGGTGTCCAAAAGTTTCTGGAGTACTAAGGGACCTCCCTTTGATTCAGGTACTTTTTTCATTGCATAATGCATACTAGAATTACTTTGCTACATACAGGACAGATACTATTTTTCTTTTTTTTTTAACGTTCTCTCAACATTTTTTCTATATTCCACTTTAAAATGTGAGGAGTTATAGAAAAACACCCCAACAGACAAGGCATTCAGCATTCTAATTCAGCTTCCCCTCAAAAACAACCTCTAAAAGCAGTCAACAGCTCAGTGTACAGATGATTAATGCCCACAGGAACTGAAGTCTCAAAAGAAAGCACTTTAGAAAGAGCAAAAGAAATATGCTTTCTTCACAGCACAGTGCACCTTTAAAAGGAGCATGTGCCTGAATCAACAAGCAATACTCATAACGATGCAACACAATTTGTTGGCAGATTGTCCTGGTTTTGGCTGGCACAGAGTCTACTAGGAAGAAAATTCATTCTATCCCAGCCAAAACCAGGGCACAAATATAAAAGTTGACTGACAGGAATGGAATGACCCATAGAAACACCGTGAATCAAAAAATACAGAATTGGGCATCACAAACAAACAATTTATACTAAAAATGGGAATTACGGATGCATGGCAAACAGAGGTAATCAAAACTGTCATGTGAGGTCTGCACATGCAAAAGGATCACTACTTCGGTGCATATAGATACACCTTATACCTGAAAACTGCCATTGACATTTAAATGCTTTCTTTGGATAACATGAGCCTAATTACAAACTGTATTTACTCTCAAAGCCATTTTTATACTTCTCCAACATTCTGAATACAGCTTCACATCAGGAATCACACATAAGTTTTTTAAAGCCATGTAAGTTATTTAAAAGATTTATGCTTAATAAAACAGCATCGGCAATTCCTCAATAGAAGCAGATGCATGAAATAACAACATTCCAAATGAGGCATCTTCCTCCCCATCTTCCTTTAAACCTGATTCAGGGAAGAAGTATAAAGTGTTCTTCAACCAAAGGCCACCCAACAGTACACCTGAAGCATCCTCATGAGGGTGAAACCACTTTGGTGTGTTCTGTGCTTGCCTGGCACGAGCTTGCCAGGGCAGTGCCCAAAGGCTGAACAGGAACAATCATTTGTGGCTCACAGGCACCCTGGGATCCCTTGGCCAGGGCTGAGTTCACATGCTACATGTGTTCTGACTATTAGTGTCCTTAATTAGATGACACTTATCTCTGCATTATGCTTAGTAATGTATTTAAAAGGAAGACATTTAAAGGATGTCCAGAAACTGTAGAAGGAGAGGCTGGTGTTTTACTGTGTGCAGCAGCCATATAGGGATTGAGTCTTTTTCATTTGTTTGTTTTGGTTGAGCATTAAATTCTGCCATCAGGATTTGTGCCTCTTATTACTTTCAGGTACTTTAAAAGAGTTCCCTTTGAGGGATATGGAACACATTAAACAGAAAAATGAAAAGTAAAATAACTGTTATAGACATGAAGAGCAGAGGATTGCTGGGGAAAAAAATACAATAATCTTTTTTCTTTTCAATAAAAAACCCTACAGCTGTAAAGAGCAATCAGTCAAAGCTTCATATTTCCATATGTTTTCTTGGAATGGCATCAGCAAGGCTGGATATGCATACTACTTTGATCTGCTTTGGAGTCCAAACCTCAACCACACTTTTATGCACAGCAGCATCCCTACCTACCGCAGACTCCGTGCAATCTGGTTAGAGGATGCGATTGCTGTACTGGATCTTCTAACCAGCACAGCATTAGAGGAAAGATAGACCTTTGGAAAGAAAGGCCCCAGTACACAAAGTCATTCCATACTTTTCAGTATGGGGCCTCAAACTGATTCTTCACAAGTGCACACAAATTAAAGAAAAAACCCAGTATCAGAAACCACCAACCTCACCAGCACAAACAAGATCCCTAACAAGGCACTGAAGTGATCTAATCTGCTTGAATGCAAAGCTGATTTATTAGACCCTGACTGTCTCTTCGACATATTTGCATGCTTAGCAAATAAAAAATATAAAATGTGTTTGGTACCCGGAAGGTATTAATCTTCATTCACATCCAAGTCTACAAAACAAACTGAGGTAAAAGGCACAGCCTTCGAAGTTACCAAACAGAACTGGTGAGCACGCATGTGTGTGCAGACACAATTGCTGTAATGATTTGGCATCAATCGATACTGCAAAGCAATGTTTTTTATAATGCACTTCATAGCTGATATTTGAGTAGTGTCAGCTCTTACAATGGATCTGACAGACAGTATCTGATTTGAGAGAAAGGCCTCCCTCCTTTTCAAGAATTTCCTAGCATTTCTGCTTTGTTTTCATCAAGTACAAAGGGAGATTGGAAGTCTCTGTTCTTCATGTACGCCTCCAGACCCTGAGAACGTGTGAAAACAGTACTGTTAGGTTGGTAAATGCATCAGACTGGTTATCTGCACTAGTTTTAAATCTCTGTAATATCCTAAAAGAAAAACTGACTAGCCAAAGTGAAAAGATCACTGGAAGGACAGACAACAGCAACAGTTTCCCCCGTGACAGGCAAAATGTTTCAGCCCCATGCCTGGGTTTCATAAAGGAGAGGCACCAGTAAGGCGTAAAACAATGGATCTCAAAAACAAGTGTCCTGGGGAGGGGCAGGCAGGGGAAGATGTATCCTTAACTCACATTAGAATAATATTAGCAAAGAAAAGTCCACTTAAATTGCCTTGTTTTCATTTTGTTCTTACAATGCATCAATTGCAACGAGTTCACTACCTGCACACAGAAACACAGCAAAGATGTAGTTTTATGAACACCCTCCCTCACAGCGTCCACATATCCTCCTGCAATTCACTATTTCTCAACCTGTCTATCCAACACAGGGAAGCTTCTCCTCTTGCTACTAAATGGAAGCAGCTTTCACAGGCCCAGTTATTTGCAGAGGGATAACTTGCAAAATCCAAGATGTGGTTTCTCCAAATCAAATGCACATATCACACTTCTCACTCAGTGCTCACTCACTGTGAGAGATGGATGCAGACCAGCACACACCAAATACAGTGACCCCACGGATTTTGTAATTTGGATATTCCGTGATTTTCATTCAGAAGATCTCAAAGTACTCATAAGTCTGGATGTAATTTTGCAGTCTTGTTGCAAATCTCATTTTACAGATGGCTAAAACTGAGCATGAACAAACTGCTGAAGAATAAATCACGGTGGAACCAGAATGTAACACTGTCGTGGTTTAAGGACTGAATCCAGGAAAAACACAAAGCCCAAAACCTAGTTCCCTTGATCTTACCATCTCTCAGCAAGCTCAGGCTAAAGAAATCCCCCATGTTTGGAAGGAAATCAGATGCGTACCTGCATGCTTAAAAATACCTCCATAGACAGTTATTCTCACCTCTCCAAAGTAAGACACTAACGGAGATATCTCACACACAGCTGGAGCGTCTTCAGTTCCTGAGAGACTAAAGAACAGAACACAGGATTAACTTCTTGCTATGCTTAGAAGCCAGTGCATCTTCTTAGAAAGCTCATCCAGGATAGGATATCCAGAAGGATAAGACATTTGTTATATTCACATGCACCAAACATTATCCAAACACAAAGTGTGAAAGTAAAAGGGAATTAGCAGGTCCCAAATATTTCTCACCTAAACAAGAACATAGCTTTTACTGGAGTGCTTTTCAAGTAAAACAAACAGCTTGTGGGTTTATTAAACTATGAGCTGATGAAATAATAGCCCCACAGAGTAAAAGCAGCTCCCATTTAGAATGATGCAGGAAGTATCTGAATTGGCAATTGCTATAATAGCTGATCCTTAAGCCCGCCTGAGAATCTTGCTGGGCCATATTCAGAAAAGCTGGTGAGGACTACAGATTACAATTCCTTGGCCTAGCTAAACCAGAATGATGGAAAAGGTTGCCCCTGCCTAAGGAGCTGCTATAGGAGGAGACAACTCATGATCCCAAGGGCAGGAATCTCTGCCAGACACAAAGCCTTGAGCACTGTGCATTACTGTCTGGAGCACTCACAATCAGTAATGGAGCAGAAGCTGTAATAGACATTACTCTGCATGTTCAGAAATGACCAGCTGAACAAGAATCATGCTGAGTCACCCTGGAGTCAAACTTATGCCTGCCTTTGTAGAGCCAAGTACATGCCATTAGCTAGCTGGCATGGCTGAGCAACCACAGGCAGGGAAGCTGCAGGTCACAGAGATTCCTACCTGAGTTTCTCTGGTATCCTGCAACCATTTTCATCCAGAAATCTGGCCCCAGCCTTGAGAGCCCAGAGGTAATGCTGGGCCAGGAGGGCTTGCCGTGCAGTGGTGGGAGTGTCTTTGTCAGCTGTGTCTGCATTTTTTAGCGGCGAGAACTCTTCTTCTCTCAAAACTTCAAATGCCACAAAATTCCTACCAGCAAAGGGGAGAAAACAATGATAATGAAAAAGCAAGCTGGCCGTGAGCCCTGCTGATGCAACAATTTTCATGGCGAAAGGCTCATATATATCTTAGGAAGCAGCAATGTATGCAGCCTGGGACAGTCAAGCTGAGAAAAGCCCACCTCCCATCTGAACAGCAAAGAAGCACCAGGGGTGTATGATGGCAAAACACAAGAAGCAGCTCAGTGTCTGGGGACATAAGAGCAGCCTCACAACAGCTAGGCACAGGTAAGAAGAAAAACAACAGTTCTGCAGAGATCCCACAGAAACCTCCCCAGGCTCTGGAAGCCTCATGGACAAAAATTCTCAGCCAAGAGCACAAGAAGATGGAGAGAGAAAGGATGCCTGATGCACAGACACAGCCCTGAGCACTTCAGAGCACTGCATCCCTGCTGCAAGAAATCGCCACTCCGCTTGTGATTTGTAGGCAAGGATCAACTCAGGACACCAGTTCCCAGGGATGAATGAACAATATGGGAGGATTCACACCGAATGTTAAGTGCAGCCATTTACCAGAAACAGGAATGCAAATTAAAGCAATCCCATGGCAGCATCCATGTGCATTTCACGTGTGAAAAGCAGCTGCCAAGCTGGTTTTGCAGTATTATGAAAACACCACAAGGAATCACTGCTTACAAATAAGTCCTTTCAATGCTCAGGACTTGGCACTGCTTCCATCACACTGGTTTTGGCTTTGGTGTGTGACACTATCGAACACATGTCAGAAAACAGAGACTGATTCAACCCTTGAGCTCTCTATCCTAAAGTAAATCGTCTGAAGAGAAAAATACTGTCCCCAAAGAAAGGTAATTCAGTTTGCATGAGGTCTTTTTTCTGCCATTTGTTTAAAACTACAACAGAATCCTTACTGCTGAATTCCAGACCTCTGAAAACAGTTTTCATAAGAACACTTACGCTAAATTCCTAAATTATTAAAATCCCACATTGTTTAAACACAAAGTACCCCTGACTGCACCAACACCAGGGCACAGCACTCTCACCACTTGATAAGTGAACACTGACAGTTCCACAGCAACAGTAACTTGGCCCCACAGTGCTTAAACGACCTGTTTTCTTTCTGAGCACTAAGGGTGTGAGTACCTAACCCCTAACCAGAGCTGCAGTTGCCATGGAGGCCAGAATCCTAAAAGACCCAGTTTTTGGAGTCTGAACAGTCCAACATGGGCATGTACTAAACGTTGGCTTTGTGCTCAGTTTCCTTTTTATTCTTTCTTTAACAGGGCTGGCAGAAGCTAGACCAGCCTCCACATCCTCGGTGGAATGAACATGGCCTCTCTTGGAGCCAGCAGCATGACTGTGGTGCTGGAGTTTGATGTAGATCCAACAGCCTTTCTAACAAGCCACCCACAAGCATACACTCCCTGGCAAGGCCCATTACAACCTACAGTCATTCAAACAAACATTGAGGAGAGAGAAGGAAAATTAAATCATGTCTGCCACTAACTTAGAGAACTGGAACACATCAAATACAAACTTCTCCAGCTTTATCCCGTTCGGTTTTAGTGGTTTTACCAGATTTCCCTCCTCGTCAATATAGGGCACTTTCTTTATGGCTACATGATGCTTCAGCTGCGGCTCGTATTTCCTGCAAAAGGAGAAGGAACAAGTTCATTTACTTCGTGCCCACTTAGGAAAAAGTAGTACAGTTCTGGGAAGGAGATGCCTTATGAGCTCCGGGTCATCTCTCAGCTGCTGTGGGTGTTGCTCTCTCCAAACTGATCCAAGCTACATCCAGGAAACACTGAGCAGAGCAGCCCAGCCAGCAGGACTCCCTGTGCCAGTGGGAAACGACAGGGTAAAGCACGAGGAGAGGGAGGACCTAATGTGGAGATGAAATTGTTACCTGACCAGGATGACAACAGAGCACAGCAGATCCCATATACAAGGGTGGATCAAGCTCTTCAGGAAGGTCATAGAGCTGCTCACTGAATACCCAGCATCACATCTCCATCTCCCAACGCCAAGAAGCACAGTCCTCCCCCAGCTTCACCCTCTTACCCAACCTCTTGTTATCCCAAGGGAGGGTATGGTCCACATTGTCACTGAAAATCCTCAGTGTGAGGCTTCATCACTGACCATGCTGCAGCCTACATGGATGTTCAACCTTGCAGGCCCAGGAAGGTCATGCACTGGTATATCTCTGTTGATTTAGCTACAGCAAAGCATGCCAGTTCTTCACTGGGTAAGGCCTGAAGAGCACACTGGGGCTGTCAGAAAGGGGATATAGCTGTTTCGAACTGTTTGGAGAAGGGAGGAGGTGAAGAGCAGAGCAGGAGGCACCCATAACGAACGTTAAGAGTGGGAAACGAGAACACCCACTCTCGGAGGCACTTCTGGGCTGCACTGCTGCCTAGCAGTCTGCTGGAACTTACTGGGCCACTGTTTCCAGGAACTCAACTGTGAAGAAGTGGTTACAGATATTGCCAGTGTTGTACATCAGTCCCCCATTGGGACTCTGCCGCTGCGCGGTCTCCAGGCTGATCTCACTGTACTCCACCACTTGGTAGACCCCATCCACACAGCACACCACCCCAACAGGCTCTGTGGGGTAGGCCTTCTCCACCACCTGTAGCCACAAGACAGAGGGCTATGACAAGGAGGAAGAAATTCCCAGCACTATTCCAACTCCAAACAACAAACAATCCTATTGGACTGTTTTCCACTGATCCTCTGGCACCTCAGGAACAGGGGCATGACAGTGCTGGTTTCCAGAGTAGCCTGGAGGCACACTTTGCCCAACAACTGGGCATAAAACGCAGTATGCCCAGAAGACAACCCAGTTAAAAGAAATCGAGATACTGTGGGACACTTTTCTTATCAAAGACTGGGAGCTGGCATTAAATGGAAAATGTTTGCAGCTATTAGCCTTCAGTGTTAATGATTAAAGTAGTATGCATCATTCCTCAGGCACCTGCTGCTTTAGGGTGACAAAACTCAGGTTGGTTTCGCTTTCCCCATCTTCCAGAGCAGGGCATAAGGAATGCCTTCATTAGTCTTAAAGGTGTATTTATAAACCACAACCCAGTACAATACAGCTTCTAGATAGGACAAGTGCCTTTGCAGAAAGAGCAGGGCATAAGCAGGAAGCAATTCCTGTTTGTAATTCCCTGTGCAGTTAGAGACCCTGCTCTACTGGAAGTTTATTTCCCACTGTACTCTGGGAAGAGCAGAGGACACCAACAGGTAGGGATTCTGAATGCAATGCAGGCAGCGCGCAGCTCCTCTACCAGCTTGGAGCAAGCTACTGTTAGACGTGTGAACACCCCAGTTCACCTAAGCACACCCAGCCAGCAGCTTCCAGGCACAGTCAGGCCTTAATTACCCATGGGACAACGTCCCAGTGTTAGCACCGCTTCACCTTTGCACCGCAATCTGCCCCTTTGGAAACACAGAAGCCTATGAAGACTGGATCTGCCATTTTCACGAGGATATTGTCCACACAGTATACATGGACATACTGGATTCCACGCTGCTTCATGTCATCCAAAATCTTATTATCCACCAAAGCACGGTATAAGCCACCATTGCCATCTATAACACAAGAGAAACGAGAAAGACCTGGTTAATTAGTGCCTTTGTAGGGGTTTTGGAGCTGAAAGAGCTATTTAACAGCAGAGCAGGGAATGCTCTCTGGCCAAGGGTCAGTGCTACCAGGTTTTATCACCAGCTTTGCCACACAGTTCAGGCAAATCTCCCCTGCATACCCCAGCTTGCTCACTGCCAGTGGGACGATGGGGACCAGCCTCACAGAGAAGCCTTATGACACTTTATGAAGCCTTTTAAGATCCTCAGAGAGAAAACACTAAAAGGTAAAACATTATATGGAGGGTGGGAAAAGCCTGTTACATTCATTATCTTCCAGTGCATATCATACTAGATTTTTAATCATATTAAAAACTCAGCTTGCAGAAAAAGACCAGAATAAATCTTATTCTCTTTTTATCTTTCCCCCATAACTTTCCAATGCCTTTTTAAAAGGCTTGAACTGCAGCTGCACAAGATACCTGCATATTTGCTCCTCAGAGATCACCCTTTCAAAGCTCTTCCTTTGACACTCCTGTCAGCTCAAGAAAACCACTCTGCAGCCACAAAACTGCATCACTGCAACATGGCCCCAGCCAGGTTGTCCTCACTGAGTCTCTTACCATGTCCAGGTTAGGAGGAGAACTTTACTAAGTGAGACACTGCAATTGTTTTGGCAAGTTAATCGTTTTTACCCATTTCCAGCTATGAGCCTTGAACAGGAGCCTGGCTCCTGGCAGCTTCACCGCTTGGAGGCAGCACCTCAGGGACCTCATGCTGGTTGCAACTTGCTCCCGACTTCTAGCGGCACCACTCCTCATCCTGCCAATGCTGCCAGACTTTCATAAAAACCTGTTGTGGGTGAATCTCTGGGAAGAACAGAACCGAGATTGCTGCACTTTTGATCACCAGCCTGGAACACTGAACTGAACCCTCCCACGCTAATCAGAAGCATTAACACTGACCCAGCTGGAGAGAGATTTGAGCAAGCTGCTCTAGTGGAAGGTGTCCCTGCCCGTGGCAGGGAGTTGGAACTGGACGAGCTTTAAGGTCCCTTCCAACCCAAACCATCCTGTGATTCTGCGATTCTATGACCTCCAAAGATTGCTCCATGTGCCAAGGCTGGTAGCAATTATCAACACGAAGGCTGGTAGCAATTATCAACACATATTACATTACTGTACCATGTAAGAGGAAATAGTGGGGTACCTGGAGCCATGGCAATTTTCCCCTTCTCCTCCAAGATGGCCTTCCCATCAAAGGTGACAGCAGGCAACATTCTCTGTTCAAACATGACCACGTTGGATCTCTCCAGATTGAAGTAGTTGTGTTCTACAAAGAATTCCTCTGTCGGCCCCAGCGTGAACTCACTTGTCATGATGTACCTGGGTAGAAATGGGTGCTCAGTAATGAGCGAGAAAAGCATAAGCAAAAGACAAAACTACAAATGGAACAGAAAAAGGAGGAAACCCAAGAGTGTTAAATGAGAGACGCTACAGTGTCCTGCAGTACACAACTGAGCAGGAGAGTTCTTCTCCGGAACTCATCCCACAGGGATGCTGCACAGGGTCTTGTGCATGATCCTACCCACAGGCTTAGATCCAGCCAGGACAGAATGTTCCCTACACATGAATGACATCTGGATAAGCTGGAAAATAAGGGAAATGACAATACAATAGCCTCACTCACCCCAGATTACAACTGATGTTAAGTGCCCAAAGAAGCATTGAATAGCATGAGGCACTCAGAATGAGCTGCAAGTCATCAGCAGCTCAGCCTGACAGTGCCTCTTCTGTGCCAAGGCCAACAGCAGCATTTTCAAATGCTGGCTGCAGGATTTGTTTTTCTCTTAACTTTCTTTATTTCCTCCTTTCCTTCCAACTCCATGTTGCTGCTGTTTTCCCCTCCACTACCTTCCTTTTTCAACAGTAGCTAAGAGCCATCTTCATCATCTACCTGTCAAGCACTTCAACTATTGGCAGAGGTATACAGCGTCTTCTGCCAGAATGCCAGGGAAATCAGTCCCTTGCACAGGAGAGCCTGGACCTCGTATACACCCCGATGTACATCTTTGCAGCACAGCATAGCCTAGCCTAGCCTCTGGTGTGCTGTTGTAGCCAACTGCCTCCTCAGCCCAGAGAGGGGAACTGTAAACATCAGCAGATGTTGCACCTTGCAAATAATCCATCCTGGGTTCCACCAGCACCAGGGGTGGTGCATTTGCAGCTCAGGTCATAAGGGTATCTCTCCAGAACCTAACCACTGTGCAGAGAACATTCCCAGAAGCCTGCTGCAGCACATTCCTCTCTCTTGCCCACCACATCCTATAGGGAATTCATATTTTGCACCATGCACAGAGCTGGTCTCTTTAGAAGCCTTTTGAAGGTTTTTGAAAGCAGCCAGAAGAGAGAGATGACAGTCAGCTGTAAACAACAACAGGAGGTGGCCTGGAAATGGAGCATGACAAGTATTTGCTACTGTGAGGGGAAGCCTTTTTTGCTGTTGCAGAAATTGCGGGCAAGATCTTAGAAGGTGAACTCCAGGTAATCTCTCCCTCCACGCAGTAACCTGAGAAGGCACAGCACAAATGGATGACAACTCCTGGGAGGCATCCAGAACAGGTACTGAAAAGTGCTCTGCAGAGTGTTGTCAGGGTCTGTGCTTAAAAAGACAACATGGTACAGCAGTGAGGGTAGTGGTCAGTGGTCCAAGGACAGCACTCGGCCCCTCAGATCTGCAGACACAGACCTGCCACTTCTCATCCTTGTGCGCCTTCCTCCAGCTCCTGGCATCACAAATCTTGCCAACTAAAGGCTCTCCCTTGATATGTCTCTCTACAGCCCCCAGCAAAATGCTTCTAGAAAAGCACACAGGCAGGACCGCAGCACAGATGCCTGCAGAGTAGGTCTCTGGTTCCAGGTCACCTACCAGGGTATGGCACACTTGCAGTGGTGTCTCTGGCCAGCGAGCTGTTCCACTTTGTGGATTCTTTCTGCTTGGATCTGATACAAGGTCTTGCCACTGGGCAATCCCACATTGTACATGCCCTTGGGATAGCTCACTCCCAGGCGAGTTCCTTGTCCTCCAGCCAGGAGCAGCACTGCCACCTTGTTCTGCGAGATCTGATGCAAGCCTGAACAGGAGAAAGAAGCCCAAGGGAACATAAGAATCATAAAAGCAATCAACATCCCATGGTCTTCTGAGCCTTTCTGCAGAGATCAGGCAGCAGCCAGAAGCTGCCAGTTCAACGCCCACTGCTGGTGGTTCAGAGAGAAACAGGATGCTGCACGCGATGAAAACATTCATTTCACATCTCTGATGCAGCAATTTCCTCACCTAAAGCAGCAAATTGTGTAACAACTGGAAACAGCCACGAGTTACAGCTCAGGAGGTTCAAACCAGAAATTGGGATAAAACCTCTTTACTAGGAAGGTGATGCTTGATAAAGCCATAGCTGATGTGATTTAAGGCTGGGTATGGTCCTGTTCCAAATAGGGCTGGACTAGCGACCTCCAGAGGCTCCTGATCACCAACATTTCTACATCCCAAAGAAGCAAAGTCTCATCATCTTCAATAAAGCACGGGCATTTCTGGAACCTGCCCTGATCAACTCTCTGTACTTGTGCTCCAGCTCCTGTACAGCTGCAGTCAGGACCAGTAACACAGCCAAGCCTGCAGAAGTCACAACTCCCATGATCTAATGAAGAAACAGTATCACTTCTCCAAACAAACCAGGAAAATCCAGAACTTGGGGAAGAACCAGAGCACACAACAAACCCACAGCTCACCCACAGTCTTTGTTCCCTGCCTTCTCTCAAGCCAGCAGTCAGTAATGACTGGCAACCATGAGAAAGATTTTTCCTTAGGGAACACTTTGTGTTCCTCCAGGAATGCAATAAGCTCTGGGACTGCCTAGATTAAAAGTCCCAAGTTCTGTTGCTGCACAGGATCTATTGGAGCCTTCTGCAACCTAACACAAGCCCAGCACACATCACTGAGCCTGCCACTGCTCCCTGCAGCCCCAGCCAACCAGTACTTCCCCCCATCCTCTGAGAAGAAGACTAACCCAGCTTTAAACATGCCTGTGACTAAAAAGATCCTGACTTGGACTGAAGATACTGAATTTCAGAAAAACAGGACTGGTTTTAAGCTCATCTTTAAATAATTGGCTCTTTAAATGAGCAACAGAGGGAAAATACCAACTGTTGTTCTAACAACCCGGCCGGGTTTTAACTCTGTTCAAAATCTAACTTTCAACAAGAAAACCAGACATAAGTCATCCATGGCACTGCAGGAACACTAATGACCTCTCCATGCTGACAAGTTGCAGTCCCACCACAGCAGCAACACCATGTTTCTGCCTAAACAAACCTCTTCTGAAGACAGCTTGGGCACACTGAGGAGTGTCTTGACAGCTCTTTGCTGCAGAGCCAGCTTTGACTGCCCAGGACCCCATGAGTGTTTGTTCAAAGCCACCGCTGGAGATCTGCATTCCACCCTCCCACTCCAAGTGGGATCAGGAGAGCTCTCTAGAGGGAAACCTGTATGAAGGTGGAAGTCTTGGGGTTTCAGTGTTTCAGGAGGGCCTTGGGTAGGGGGTGAAGCTTGAATAGGTTTAAACTTAAGATTTACAATGCACAGACAATGGCACTGGTGAGCTGTACAGCAATGCCAATAAAATAAGCCTAATTTTATGCAACAAACCACAAGGAATTAACAGCTCCTTTGCATCTTTATTGAACTTCCCATCACAAAAGCTTAAAACACATAGCAGGGGGTCTAAAGTACACCACTACTACCTGCTCCAGTCCCCAGCACTTGGTTTGCCATGGTGTGCCCAGCAGGGTGTTTGCCAGCGCACAGCATGATCCTGGGAGAAGGGAAGGATTCTGGCAAAAGGCCAGAGGATCAAGGATTGTGACTGGGCCCCCAGTACAACCCGGCACAGAGGCAGCCAACTTGCGCAGGACACAAGCCCGGAACGGTGCAGCCCTGGGGCACACAAACCTGGGCAAAACCTTCCTTCCAACCAGCCCATTCTCCCTCCCCTCCTTTCTCCTCCCCATGCAGACAGAGATTCAGCAAAGCAGCAGCCAGCTCAGCACCAGACCATCCAGGGATGCTCAGCTCCCAGCTGGCCCTTGAGTCCACATTCCTGCCAGGACATCACCTTGGCTCGTGCCCATGCCTAGAAGCAACAGCAGTGGGATGGCGCAGGGAGGAATTACAGACCAGTGGAGGGGTCAGCAGTGATAACAAAATTACCAATGGGAGAGGAAAGTCACTGTGGTTAGAAACCACAGCCAAACTCTCAGGTCACTCTGTTGCAGTAGCCACCCCTGTCCTGGGACAGGGCAGGGAGAAGACAGTTGCAGCTATAGCTGAAGCAGTGTTACCATGAGCGAGGATGTGGTTACACAGATCCTGCCCATTCCCTCCCTAGGAAAAGGAGTAACAACGGCCATGGTCCTGCTGAGCTCAAACAGCACGGGGAGCTGGTTCACCACTCCACAAGGCAATGCCTCTCTGTTGACAAATCTATCCCTGAGGAAGCTTAATCTTGGCCTCTTCACAGTGACGATAAGCCTCTCATAAAGCAAGATGAATAGCAGTGTCTGAGCAAAGAAAATCCCCTAGCTATGAGCACTGGCAAGAGCCTACTTGCTGTCATGCCCACAGCCAAGGACAACACTGAGTGAGTCACTCTTCAGTGATTCCCAACCACATTCCAGCTAGGAAGCTCACAATGTCCGTTCTCAGAAGTTTTCTACACAGTGATGAGAGGATGGAATCTGCCCAAGGGTGATTTGGCATCTCACACTCACCTCCCAGAGGAGCTTCTTACTGCAGGGACCAAAATCTCAACCTAAGCAGAATGAACCCAAGTCCAAAGCAATACCACTGATAGCGTGAACCGCGTCATCCTCTTTTTCTCTTCCCAAAATCCAGCAGATTGACAGGGCCATATTCCCAGGAGATGCCAGCCCCAGCAAAGGCACTCTCCTTCCCATAATTTATGACATTCCCAGTATTTATGATGCAACCCTACAACTACTGGCAAGTTTTTCCTGATTTTAGGTCACCATGAAGATGAATATCCCCCCAAACCTGAGTAAGTAGGTCTGCTCTGACTTCCCAACTGTAAAACTACAAATATTCACATCTAAAGTTCATAGCAACTGACACATCTTGCTGCACATCATTCCTGCAGTAAATGGAAATCTTTATCCCTCTTCAAAACCCATCCATCTTATTTTCTGCAGTGCATGAAATACCAACAGCTCAACCAAACAAGAAAGGGAAGATGTTTCAGCTGCTGAGACACCCTCCAATGCTGCAGTAAATCTTACTCTGCATAGAAAGCAAAAAACACAAATAGATTTTGCAGGAAGAACAGACTGAATTCTCCCGCTAAACAAGCGCATCAGCCTGCTTATAGGAGCAGCCAGCAACAGAAAAATAAAGCAAAAAAGCCCAGAACATTAATTCAGATAACCAGAGCAGCTCCTCAAGCCTCTGATGGAATGAGAGCTCCACAGTAGCCCTTGCCTAAGACTTACATTCCATTAATAAAACATTTACAGAACATAAAAGGTCTGTGCTTGATTTATACCATCATCCCTGAGCCTGCCTGGAAAATGTGATTGCCCGATGTTTGTGTTTAAGATATGAGAACAAATCTGACCACGCTGAGTTTTCTTGTCTCAGAGACAAGAACAATGACATCTATTTGTTTTAATGATCAAAAAATATCTCTGGTGTTCCCAAGATCGTCACCACAGAAATGTGGTGGAATGATTCACACGATTGGAGTGCTGCAGTGGATGGCTACAGGCCCTTCAGAAGGGATAGACAAGGAAAAAGAGGTGGTGGGGTTGCATTGTACGTCAGGGAGTGCCTTCAATTCAATGTTGTGAGTGAGAAGGCTGTGTGTTTGGGGGTGAAGATCAGGGGAAAGGCCAACTAAGCTGATATCGTGGTAGAATGTTATAGACCTACTTAACTATATAGGTCGATAATAGTTATAGACCACCTAGGCAGGATGAAGCTACAGATGAAATGTTCTTCAAACAATTGGGACAAGTTTCGCGATTACTGCCTTTGTTCTCATGGGGGACTTCAGCCTACCAGACTTCTGCTGGAAGTACAACACAGCAGAGAAGAAACATTCCTGGAGGTCCATGGAGGGTGTGGAAGATAATTCCCTAACCCAGCTGGTAAGTAAGCCAACTAGGGGAGATGCCTGGCTAGATCTGCTGTTGGCAAACAGAGGACTGGTGGGTGATGTGATGGCTGGAGGCTGTCTTGGGCAAAGCAATCACAAAATGACTGAATTTTCAATCCTTGGAGAAGTCAGGAAGAATGGCAGCAAAACCTGCACCTCAGACTTCCGGAGAGCTGCCTTTGGCCTGTTTAGGACGCTGGTTGGCAGAATTCCTTGGAAAACATTACTGAAGGACAAAGGGGTCCAAGAAGGGTGGACACTCTTCAAGAATTAAATCCTTAAGGTGCAGGATCAGGCAGTCCCTATGTGCCAAATAAAACTGGTGGGGAAGAGGCCAGCCTGGCAGAGCAGGGAGACAGTGCTGGAACTCAAGAAAGAGTTTCTCACCTGTGGAAGGAGGGACAGTTACCCCATGAAAAGTACAGGACGTTGTTAGGTTCTGTAGAAAGGCAGAAAGGCAAAGGCACAGATGGAACTAAAACTGGCCACTGCCATAAAGGATAATAAAATACTTTCACAAATGTATTAGAATAAAAGGAGGGCCAAGGAGAACCTCCATCCTCTGCTGGATACTAGGATAAACCTGGGGACTGAGGACGAGGGAAAGGCTGAGGTACTTTATGCTGCCTTCGCCTCAGTCTTTAACAGTCACACTATCCCCAGGGTACTCAGTTTCCTGAGCTGGATGGCAGAAATGGGGAGCTAACTGAAGTCCTCATAATCCAGGAAGAAACGGCTAGAGACCTCCTCCTCCACTTAGGTATACACAAGTCTATGGGGCTAGATGGGTTCCATGCAAGAGTGCTGACGAAGCTGGAAAAGCAGCTCGCTGAGCCACTCTGCATCATCTATCCACAGTCCTAGGGTAGTGTAGTGGGCAGGTCCCAGAGGATTGGAGGTTGGCTGATGTGATGCCTCCACAGAAAGAGCAGGAATGAAGACCCAGAAACTCCAGGCCTGAGCTCAGTGCCAAGGAAGGTCATGGAGCAGATGATCCTGAGTGAGATCACAAAGCATGTGCAGGAAAACGTGGGAATCAGGCCCAGTCAGCATGGGTTCACAAAGGGAAGGTCCTGCTTGACCAACCTGATCTCCTTGCATTACAAGGCGACCCACCTGGTTGATGAGGGAAAGGCTGTGAACATTGTCTATCTGGATTTAAGTAAAGCATTTGACACTGTCTCCCACAGTGCTCTCCTGGAGAAAGTGGCTGCCCCAAGCCTTGATAGGTGGGTTCTTTGCTGGGTTGGAAACTGGCAGGATGGCAGAGCCCAAAGAGTGGTGGTAAATGGCATCACATCTAGTTGGTGACTGGTCACTAGTGGTGTCCCCCAGGACTTGATGTTAGGGCCAGTGTTGTTTAATATCTTCACTGATGATCTGGATGAGGTAATCAAGGCTACAATAACCCCCTGCAACGCTCCAGGCTTGGGGGAGAGCAGCTGGAAACTGCTCATGGGAAAGGAGCTGGGGGTGCTGGCTGATGGAGCTGAACATGAGCAGCTTGTGACCAGGCAGCCAGGAAGCCCCCAGCATCCTGGCCTGTATCAGCACCAGTGTGGCAGCAGGGCCAGGGCAGGGATTGTGCCCCTGCACTGGGCACTGATGAGGCTGCACCTCGGATCCTGTGTTCAGCTCTGGGCCCCTCACTACAAGAGAGACATTGAGGTGCTGGAGCAGGGCCAGAGAAGGGCAATGGAGCTGGTGCAGGGCCTGGAACACAGTGTGATGGGGAACGGCTGAGGGACCTGGGGGGTTCAGATGGAGAAGAGAAGGCTCAGGGGGGACCTGATCGCTCCCTACAACTGCCTGAGAGGAGGATGGAGCCAGGAGGTGGCTGCGCTCTGCTCCCAAGGAACAAGGGATGGGACAAGAGGAACCGGCCTCAAGCTGCACCAGGGCAGGTTTAGATGGAGCTGAGGAACAATTCCTTCCCCAAAGGGTGCTCAGCATTGGAACAGGCTGCCCAGGGCAGGGCTGCAGTCACCGTCCCTGCAAGTGTTCACACACCGTGGAGACGAGGCCTCAGTGCCATGGGTTAGTGGCGGCCTTGGCAGTGCTGGGGAACAGTTGGACTGGATGAGCTTAAAGGGCTTTTCCAACCCAGCTGATTATATGATTCTATAACTAAATTTTAGGTATCATGGTCCTTTTAACCACCATTTTTTATCACAAAAAAAGAGGGAACAGGAAAGAAGGAGACATCCTTTCAGCTGTTTAGCCTTTGCAGAGGACACACTGCAGATGAGAGCTGCTGGGAACGTGGACACCTGTGGACAGAGCACGGATGAGCTCAGTTCAGAGGTTATCCTGACCTCACACCCGGGGCTGTGTCAAGCAGTGGGTCAGGGCTGCTCACCCTGCTCCCATCCAGCTCCACACCACAGGCAGCTCACTGGGAAAAAAGAGCCTTTAGGGGCCTGCATCCCCACAGAGACCCCCAATCCCCACAAAGCCTGTGCCAATGACACCAGCTCCACTAGGAAATGCTATGCCAGGGCACATGGACACTCCGGGATGAGGCCATGTTCACAGGGACATGTGGCACTAAGTCTCACTCCAAGGTGCCCTCTTCTGGGAAGTAAAACTAAGGTCTGAATCCCATCGCCAGCATTAAACTGGATCATAAAAACACACCAAAAGGAAACAGAAGGGCAGCAAGTCCCCTCCTGGTAGAGATTAAGAAACCCTGCCTGCAGGAATGGTGTGGCTCCGGGCCACCAGACCTTAGGGCCAGGACAAGCTGACTTGTGCGCATGGCCAAACGTCCCAAACACACCAGACCTTCTGGACTCTTGCAAGCATTGCAGTGCTGCAGTCCTACATCCAGCTCTGGGGCCCCCAACATAAAAGGAATGTGGGGCTGTTGCAGCAAGTCCAGAGGAGGCCATGGAGATGCTGCGAGGGCTGGAGCAGCTCTGCTCTGGAGCCAGGCTGAGAGAGCTGGGCTGGGGCAGCCTGGAGAGTAAGAGGCTCCAGGGAGAGCTTTCCTTTCCCTGCTGCACACAGGCACAGGGCAGATATGCCAGCTCCTCACTGGCCCAGCAGGCTAGAAGATCAAGGAACCAGTTTGTTAAAACTGTTAATTTAACTGTGCAGCCCTGACCTAAACCCCTGTGCCTCTGGGATTCAGAGGTCCTCTTCCTCCTCGCTGCAATATCCCCAAGCGAGAGGCCACAAGCACCATCCCAGCAGGTTCCCTGCCAAACCCCACTGGTTACATCTGGGCAGCTGTCGTGGTACCAGCTGGGCGCTGACACCCTCCTTGGCTGGGCTGCAGATGTAAGCACGGCTGGTGGGTGTCTGGTTGGACCAACCACAGTGTGGCTCTCGGGTTTCCTCTCACTCTGTCCATCACTGCTCAGCCCCATCAGCAGAGTTTGACATGGCAGAGAAGCTCCCTGCGATCCTGCCACTTCTGTTTCTGCTTTTGCTTGGCAATTTTTACTCCCCTACCCACACAACCCCACATATTCGCTGGAAGTTTTAGGTTAAGGCTGTGCAGATGCTTGCCACAATTCAGCAAGTGTCTCTCTGACCACAGCTGTTTTCTTCAGGCTTCCTTTTTTAATGGCGATTATTTTTAACAGCACTGTTTTATTTCCTAAGGAAGGAGGGGAGACACATCTGAACCTTTGTAAACAAAACAGAGCACACACAGATGTCCATGTAAAACATGTGCTCCCCTCCCTGTGGAGGGGAGCACAGCCCACATCAAGCCACCACCTCCCGCATCATGCCCATCTTTCATATGCCTATGGGGTGACCAGGGAAAGCCTCCAGCATATACCAGGCTCCAAAAAACCTGGATGCTGGGCTTTCCAGGCTTCTTCCACACCACCCATCTGCTCTGCTCCCACATTCCATCTCCCTTCTGCACCACACATGGCACAGTATGGACAGGGCTCCACACTTACACGAAACCTGCCTCTGCATCCATCAGTGGTCTGAAAGATTGTGTGCAGCTCCCTATTCCAGCAGCAACACAGTTCCCATTGCAGGGACTTCACCTCTTAAGCTCTGGGGCCCCCAACACGAAAGAAAAGTGGAGCTGTTGGAGGAGTCCAAAGGAGGCCATGGAGCTGATTCGAGGGCTGGAGCAGCTCTGGTCTGGAGCCAGGCTGAGAGAGCTGGGCTGGGGCAGCCTGGAGAAGAGAAGGCTCCTGAAGGGTCTAAAAGGCCCTTAAGCAGCTCCCAGTGCCTAAAGGGGCTACAGGAAACACGAAGAGGGGCTTTGGACAAGGACCCTTAGGGACAGGCCAAGGGGAATGGCTTTAACCTGGCAGAGGGGAGACTGAGATGAGCTCTTAGGCAGAAGCTGTTCCCTGTGAGGGTGCTGAGGCGCTGGCACAGGGTGCCCAGAGAAGCTGTGGCTGCCCCATCCCTGGCAGTGTCCAAGGCCAGGTTGGACACAGGGGCTTGGAGCAAGCTGCTCTAGTGGAAGGTGTCCCTGCCCGTGGCAGGGGTTGGAGCTGGAGGAGCTTTAAGGTCCCTTCAACCCAAACCATTCCAGGATTTACTCTATGATGACACCCACCCGCGGGGCACTCTGTTATCCCCGGCCCTGCCAACCACGGGCTCTCCAGCCTCAGGCTCTATATTTAACAGCTAAGAGCAAAACTTCAACGTCACAGCCTCCTCAGCCCCTGCCGTGCACCGGGATGCGGCTGCCGGTGCCTGGGGCCCGGGGGCACTGCCGTAACCCCGGATCCCCCCCCCCCCGCCCCAGGCGCTCTCTGCCCCACTCGCCCTCCCCGCCTGAGCCCGGTCCCCGCACAGCGCTGTGCTGAGGGCCCAGGTCCGCGCTGGAGCCAGGCTCTGCCGGACGCGCCCGCACGGAGCCCTCAGCCCCGCACCAGGGCCGGGTTCGGCCCCTTCCCGCGGGGCCCGGCCGCGCTCTGCTCGGGTTTTAGGGCAGACCTCAGTATTTCGGGCACCGCACGGCGGACGTGCGGCCCCGGGAACTCTGCGGAGCGGCACCGGCACAGGCGCCCTGCGCCCCCCGGCCCGGCTGAAGGGTTTGGACCGGGAGGACGCCCCAAGGGCCCGGGCCCAGGGCCAGGCTCAGGCCCCTCTCCGGAACCACGGCCCCACTCCCCGCTCACCTTCCGCTTCCCACCGCTCCAGCACGGCGGGGCCGCTGCGACGGGCGCTGCCCAGCAGGCGGGCGGGGAGCGGCTCCATCCGGCTGTCCAGGCGCTCCGGTGGGCCCCGCTGGCGGGCCCCGGCCGCCGCCGCCATCCGGCAGTGCTCTCCCAGCCCCGGCGGCACCGCGGCCAGCAGTGCCCCGCGCTGCGCCGGGCCCAGCTCGGCCCAGAACCGCAGGAGGTGGCTCTGCCCGCAGCGTGCCAGCCGGTCCTGCACCTCTTCGGGCGGCCCCATGCAGCCGGTCCCGACCCGCCGGATCGGGCGAGCTCCAGCGGGCACAAGGAGGGCGGCGGGACCGGCCCGCCACGGCCCCGCCCCGCCGAGCAGCTCCCGCCTCCCCGGGTCCCTTTGAGGACCCCTCCGTGCTCTGCCCGCTGCTGCCTTGGGTCTCGCTCCGGCCCGGGGGGACCGCGCCTGCAGCCCTGCGTCCGGCTGTGGGAACGTGGAGCTGCCGGAGCGCGGCCAGAGAGGGCCACGGGGATGCTGCGAGCGCTGGAGCAGCTCTGCTCTGGGTGCGGAAAGTTGAAGTCACAAAACCTCAGCCTGGTTTGGGTTGAAGGGACCTTAAAGCTCCTCCAGCCCCAACCCCTGCCACGGGCAGGGACACCTTCCACTAGAGCAGCTTGCTCCAAGCCCTGTGTCCAACCTGGCCTTCAACACTGCCAGGGATGGGGCAGCCACAGCTTCTCTGGGCACCCTGTGCCAGCGCCTCAGCACCCTCCCAGGGAAGAGCTTCTGCCTAAGAGCTCATCTCAGTCTCCCCTCTGGCAGGTTAAAGCCATTCCCCTTGGCCTATCACTACTGTAAAAGTCCAGCCACCCCCCGGAACAGGTCTGTGCTGCTGCACAGTCACCTGGGCTGATGCCACAACCCACTGCACCCATGTGGGTAGAAACTTTCTTCTGTAAAGCACTGCAAATAGCAGCAGGTGGGATCAAATATATGAGGCAGGACAACCTGAGGGAGCATGAAGGAGGAACAGAACTCAAACATGCAGGTGGAACAGGAAAGAAATTCATCCTTAAAAAAGCTCCAGCACCCTGAAAGCAGATAGACAGCAAACCCTGCTCTATCAGGAGTAAGAAATTCCAGCAGGAGAGAAGCAGAGCTGCCTGGGTTTAGGGCCCTGCATCAGGCTTCCATATATAAGGATCCACAGGTGCGTTCCCCAAAGAAATGCGTTTTTGCAATTGTTCCCTGAATAAGATGAAGGGCTGGGTAGGTTTTGGCTGTGGCAGGACTGTTCCTAAACGCTGCCCTGAGCCACTCCTGCAGAATGGCTTCAGCAGCAGCAGAGCGAGACTTACAATAGGACAGAGCAGTTGCTGATAGATTCTAACCAGAGGCCTTGCAGCATCTGTCACACTTTGATTTAAACCCCAGATGATTCGCTCAACTTAAACGCATCGTGTGAGACCCCATCAGCAGAAGGGCAGGAAGGTGACACTGGACATGAGTGACTGACATTTCCTACCAACACAAGTCCTTGCTCTGCGGATCAGGCATGTTGCAGCATGAGCAAACGGAACCCCCACCCTCTGGACAGCTGATTTCACCTTCTCCCAGCCCTCGTGACAGCCTGTAAGCCACTGGGCAGCCACCACACTTCCTGCTCGAGGCCCTTTGCAGGGAAAAACAGACTGGAGGAAAGAAAAGCAACTTTGTGAGAAGCAGCTGGCCCCTCCAGAGCAAACAGAGCAGGTCCTCTGGAGGCCCTGCAAGCAGCAAGATGGAAAAAGGGATGTCAGTGCAAAGCTAGGAAGATCAAACAAGATAGTCCCCCTCCAAGGGAAGACCTGCTGTGTCTCCCCAATCACATGGCCCTTGCCACTTTCACCCTCTGCCCAAAGGTTTCCTGAGTACAGATGTGTTTCTGGGTTAACACTTTGGTACCCTACTGGAAGTGATTCCCGGCACCCCTCGGCTCTGGGGCTGAAAGAAGAGGTTAACAGCAATTGTGCTGAATGAATTGGACAGTCGTGGGGAGCACCAGAACTTGGCATCTGGACTGCTGTGTGCACAGCTCCTGGTCTGGTCTTAACCAACCCCTGACCAACTGCTCCTGGGTATGGTCTGGTAACCTGCACTGCCCAGGGACCAACTCATTTTGGATGCAGCACTGTTGAGGCTGTCAGTACAATACATAAAGGAGGGCTGTGCTGTGCTGGCTGGTCCACGTGTCAGGCAGCAGCAAGCATGCAGAGAGCATACAGACATGCAGCTGGGTCCCCACTAGACCTTGCTCTCCCCCAGAAGAAAGCAGCAGCAGAGGCTCACAACATAGAACCCCAAACTAGTTTGAGTGGGAAGGGACCTTAAAGCTCATCCACTTCCAACCCCTGCCACAGGCAGGGACACCTTCTACTAGAGCAGCTTGCTCCAAGCCCCATCCAACCTGGCCTTGGACACTGCCAGGGATGGGGCAGCCACAGCTTCTCTGGGCACCCTGTGCCAGCGCCTCAGCACCCTCACAGTGAACAGCTTCTGCCTAAGAGCTCATCTCAGTCTCCCCTCTGGCAGGTTAAAGCCATTCCCCTCGGCTTGTCCCTACAGGCCCTTGTAAACATCTGCTTGAACATGGTCAGCCTCATGGGTGCAGTCACTGTGTGTCTTGAGCAGAGTCAAGCTTCACACGTGAACCCCTACATGCTTCTGTAGTCAGCATGGGGCTTCATCTAGTCACCCAGCATCACCTGTAGGTGGCCAGTGTCATGTAGGAAGGTGCTCCGGTCTCCATCACCAGCACCTTGTTCCTCTAGTACTCTGCAGGGGTTTTGGTGTGGCTCCTGTTACCTCCCCTCCCAGGTGTACCAAGGCTGGTTGGTGGACACACTGGCCTGCTACCAGCTTTCCCGGGAACATCAGAAATTCCATGCCCTCCCAGAGAGGGACAGTGGTACACTGAGTGCCACCACACTGGAGCTGTGAGTGTGCCTGCAGGCCAGCAGGGAGGGAAGTTTGAAAGGCAGCTGGTGCTTCCCCATAGCTTGGAGGAAGAACTGAATGATATGTTGTCTAGATTAAAAACAAACCCAACACAAAGATGGCTGTTGAGCAGAAGAGTCTGGGCTGGCCCCAGTATCAACTATTCAGTGAGGGGGGGGGAAAAGCCTTCTGCAAGAATTTTCAACATCTCCTAAACCTTGTTCACCTGCCCACACCAAGGATGAGAGCCTGTCCCATAACAGCCTTTCCAGGACACTTTGCTATGGAAAGCAGAGTAACACCAGGGCTGCACTGGGCAGTTGCTCCCTGCTGCTGGAGCAGAAAGCGCCTCATGGAGAAGTGAGAGTATCGGGCTGAAATACTTTGTCAATGCAGGAATTGGTTTTGGTGTCTCAGGATTGCTTTCCTGGTGGATCCTGGTGGGACCCGCCAGGCAGGGAAATTGGACAAGAGGCATTAAGGTCATATTGAATTCCTGGCTGTTCCAGCAAGTCCAGATGTGTGAGGAGCCTAAATAAAAACTCATTTTCCTGCAGATTTATCTTTTGCTCAGCAGAACAGCCCATGTGCTGATGCTACCAGAGCTGAGCAGCATCCCATTCACTGGCTTGTTTCTGAGGCAGAAAGGGGAGGGCTGATGCACTGGTTCCTTCTCCCTGTATCCTGAGCAGGTGTGAACCTGTTCAATCAGACAGAGCTATGCCAAGCAGAGATCTCAAAACAGGTAGGACAGGTCTGGGAAATTTATGAAAATAAATGGTTTGAAGACAAGCAGGCAAGGGGAGACTGAAATGAGATCATCGGCAGAAGTTCTTCCCTGTGTGGGTGCTGAGGCGCTGGCACAGGGTGCCCAGAGAAGCTGTGGCTGCCCCATCCCTGGCACTGTTCAAGGCCAGGTTGGATGGGGCTTGGAGCAAGCTGCTCTATTGGAAGGTGCCCCAGCCCATGGCAGGGGTTGGAACTTCATGAGCTTTAACATGCCTTCAACCCAAACCAGCCTGAGATTCTGTGATTCCGTGTAAGGTGTTCAGGTATCTATGCTTAAGAAGAGAGCTGCTTTCCTTTCTGCAAGGTTACAGTGTCTTTGAGGTGCAAAAACCCAGAAAGCTCAGGAGAGACCTTACCAGTCTCTACAACTATGTGAAAGGAGGATGGAGCCAGGAGAGATGTGTTCTCTGCTCCCAAGGAATAAATGATAGGACAAGAGGAAATGGCCTCAAACTGGGCCGGGGAGGTTTAGACTGGAGATGAGCAATTCCTTCCCCAGAGGATGCTCAGGCATTGGAACAGGCTGCCCAGGGCAGGGCTGGAGTCACCGTCCCTGCAAGTGTTCACACACCATGGAGATGAGGCCTCAGTGCCATGGGTTAGTGGTGGCCTTGGCAGTGCTGGGGAACGGTTGGACTGGGTGAGGTTAAAGGGCTTTTCCAACCTCGTTGGTTCTGTGACTGTATTTATTGCCACCGGCAGCAGCAGCACTCGCTGCAGTCGGGCCCGGGCAGTGGTACCCGCAGCTCTGCCGGTGAACGGGAGCAGCGGTGCGGTTCTGCCGGGCGAGGAAAGGGGGATTGATCCGCGCTGGGCACGAGGCAGAGGCTGCTCCCGGCGGGTCCCGGAGCCGGCACCGGGATGGGGGGGGCGGTCCCCGAGTTCGACCCTCTCCCGACCGAGAGTGGGGCGGGCACCGCGCGGAACTCAAAACCTTCGTCCTCCCTCTCAGCCAATGGCTAGCACGACCGGTCGCCACCAGCCAATGAGAGCGCGGGACCTAACGCCAGCAACCAATAGGAGCGCGGGGCCGGAGACACGAGTAACGCTCGAGAGCAGCAGCCCCAGCGGCGGCGGCAATGGCCCTGGCCCTGGAGCGCGGGGACCGGCCGCTCCCCGCCGGCACCGAGGGGCTTCCCCGGGCGTTCCTGCAGAGCCTGCGCACCCTCTTCGATATCCTGGATGACCGCCGGCGTGGCTACGTGCACCTACGGGAGATCGAGTCCCGGTGGCGGGGGGCGGAAGCCCGGGAGCTGCCCGCCGGGGTGATGGAGGGGTTGCGGCGGGCGGCGCCGGCCAGCGGGTACCTCACCTTCGAGAGGTTCGTCCTGGGGTTGCGCGCTACCCTGCCCGGGGCTGACCCCCCGGCGGAGAGCGGCGGGCGGCGGAGCGGGGAGAAGCCGCCGAGCCCGCGCTGTGCCGAGGAGCGGCGCAGGAAGAGCAACGGGCAGCGGGAGCCGGGGCACGGCCAGCCCCGCGGCCGAGGTGAGCGGGGACCGGGCGGGGCGGCTGTGACACTGAGGCTACTGCGGCGCCTGAGCATCGCCTCGCACCCGCGGGCCGGGTGCCGAACTCCTCACAAGTTATCGATCATTCTGACCTGGCCTCCAGTGCCGTTCCGCCTGCCTCGGGTTCGTGCTTCCTTCCCTTCGCACCCCTCCTCACACCGGCCTGTCTGTTTATCGCAGTGACAGGAAGAATTAAGGGCTTTATCATAACGTGTTCGCAGTTGTCCCTGGTGTAGAGGCTGTCGGTGACCTTTTGGTGCTGCCGGTGGTCATCTCGGAGTGTCACCGTCGTCACTGGGAGCCCCAGTCCTGGAGCAGCTGTGAGCTTGAGTCGGTGCTGTGCCGTGCCCTCAAACACTGGGTTCACCATTTCATCTGTGTTTTGGACCAAAAATATAGGAAAGCCTGATCCAGCTTTTTTGTTTGGATAATACTGCAGCACTGATTACAAGAATAAATTATAACTAAATGGGAAAGCAGCATCAGGGAGATCATAGAATCACAGAATGGTTTGGGTTGGAAGGGACTTTCAACAGTCCTCTAATCCAGCGCCCCTGCAGTGAGCAGGGACATCTTCAACTACATCAGGTTTCTCAGAACCACATCTAGCCTGGCCTGGAATGTCTGCAGGGATGGGACATCCACCACCTCTCTGGGCAACCTGTGCCAGTGTTTCACCATTCATTCTTTCATTGTAAAGAATTTCTTCCTCACATCCAGCCTGAATCTCCCAATTTTAGTTTAAACCCATCACCCCTCATCGTGTCACAGCAGGCCCTGCTAAAAAGTCTCTCCCCGTCTTTCTTATAGCCACTTTGAAGTATGGAAAGGCCACAATAAGAGCTCACCTTATTGTGCTTTGCTGTCTCCCAGTGGTGTCTGGGTGGCCAGGCTCTGCAGAGCTCACCTGAGGTCTCTGCGAACCCTTGGGGTCCCTATGCTGCATCTGCCACCTCCAGTGGTACCCTGACCATGGCAAGGGGGAGGTGATTTCACTGGCATCTTGGTTTGTGGCTAGTCAGTAGGAGATGTTATCAGGAAACCAGGCTTCTGGGTTTATCTGATGTAGGTAATAATTCTTTATCTAGATATAATCATAGAATCCCAGACTAGTTTGTGTTGGAAGGAACCTTAAAGCTCATGAAGTTCCAACCCCTGCCATGGGCAGGGACACCTTCCACTAGAGCAGCTTGCTCCAAGCCCCTGTGTCCAACCTGGCCTTCAACAGTGCCAGGGATGGGGCAGCCACAGCTTCTCTGGGCACCCTGTGCCAGCGCCTCAGCACCCTCCCAGGGAAGAGCTTCTGCCTAAGAGCTCATCTCAATCTCCCCTCTGTTTAGGTTAAAGCCGTTTCCCCTTGTCCTGTCCCTACATGCCCATGATTTGTGAAGTGCTTTGAGATCTACAGACATGAAAGTCTGTGTGAGGAGCTGGTGTTTGTTATTTCAACACTGGAGCACAATGACTGCCTCAACCTTGGGAAAGTTAGGCTGATTTGCCTTTGCTTCTCACTTACTCCCTCCCAGTCCCTTCTTCTGCTGGGTGGAGAAGAAACTTTTAACTGTGGCTGAGGTTCCCTGCTTTCCATTTTGCCTCCAGTCTAATCACTGGAGCTTCATCTACGGCAATATTATTAAGCAGGCTGGTTCTCCTGTTGTCAACAGAGTAAATCTGGAAAAACCTGAACAAAAAATCCTGCTTGGTAAATAAGCAGCAAATGGAAAGCTCTGCCCTGGAAAGGAATGAGCAGGTGATTACAGCAACTTCATGGTTGCTGAGGATCTTTCCACTATAAGCTGATGCCTGGAGCTGATGTCTGAGGATCTTTCCACTATAAACTGATGCCTAACTGATGTCTGGAGGCTCTAGGTAGGGTTTGTGCCACAGCCCTTGCTGTCAGCTTCCTGCAGCACAGGGCCCTATTCTGGCAAAAGGCTGGAATCTCACTTTGATTCAGCAGCTTAGCAAACATCATAGCTCAGTTATTCTGTTTCTTTTAGCTCCGGATCCTGCACAGCTGCGAAGGGTTTCCCAAGGTGTGGATGAATAGGTAGATGTTCTCCTCACCAGGCTGTGAGGTTGAGTGCTGCTGTGGCAGGACACAGCTCTTACTGCAGAGAAATGTGCTGAGAGTTGCTTGTGGATCCAGGAAGACCTGTCTCCATTAAGGCTATATCATTTGGGGTTGAGGCTGCTCTGAGCCTTCAGCTGCATGAGGTAGTTTCTGTAAGAACCAGACCAAGGGCAGCGAGATGGTGGATCAGTGCTCGTCAACTACAGAGTCTGAAGAAAGTCTCCCGGTCTGCATTCTGGGGGAAGGAGGTGCTCACAGGGCGCCACCCCAGCTCTGCTTTCTGGTCCAGGGAATCTGCCTGCATCAGAGGTGATTTGGATGGACTCATGGCAAGATGGCAGAGGTTGAGGCTGTCATCAGCCCAGCAGTGCTGGGACAGCCCATGAACCACTGCTGGCCACCAGCCATGGTCTATGGGGAGCCAACAGCATCTGCCGGGATGGTGAGGCTGATACTGGAGAAGTTTCTGGGCAGGGAAGTTGCTATGATGGCTTCCCTACTACTGGTGGCCTGTCACAGCAGCATCTAAGTGCCTTGGTGTTGGGGTCTTTACTGTTGTGGTTCCATTGTGAGCTCAGACCTGAGGAAGTTCAGATTCAGATTAGGACGTGCCTTGCCCAGGATGTCTGTGGTGGCCTGGGCACTGCTGCCTCCTCCCTGCACAGCACTGGCCTTTGCTGCGTAGCTGGCCTGGCTCTGTCAGCTGCCTGGAGTGTGGGTGGCCCCCGCAGGCAGGAGGGGATGGTTTGTAGGGCGCAGTTACTGTCCATTGCCGAGGATAGGTGTGTAAATGACCATGAGGTGTCTGCTCCGTCCTGGGCACTTGCTTTGGCTGGAGAGTGCTGGGCCTGTGCCCTGCAGTGGCAGAGAGGTCATATCTTGTGGCAGAATCTCATCCACCTCTGATGAGCTGGAACTGCTCTTGCTGAAGATAAATTATCCTATTAGCAGGGGTCCTGGTTTAGCCACTACATTGTCAGCTCAGGTACACAGAGCTCAGTTGTTTGACCAGGGAGCACCTTCTTATTGCAGGTTCAGCTCAGCTCAACCCAGCACTTCCAATTAACAGCCATGAAAACCTTTTTAACATGTTTCCTAAAGGTGTTCCTAGCTTTGCTTTGGGATTCTGCCTATTGAAGCTACCACTAGTTTTGGGGGTATTCCTCAGCTTCCCAAACGGGATGTGCTACCGGTCTGCTAGGAGAACATGTGTGTGTTTGCACTGGTCTTGCCAGGTAGGTGTGGGTGTTGGAAACAAAAAATAACAGGTGAATGGGTGGCAGCAAAGACTTTGTGTTTTTTGATGTGCTGGGACCTGTCTATGACGATGCTCTTGCTGGTAGGAGAAGGAGGATGCCATGGTGAACCAGAGGAGGATTTTTCCCATGCTGCAGTAGCTTCTTTCCTCAGGGAAGGAGGATGGCGCTGAGCAGGGCACTTGTGTAGCATGGCCTGTTGTCTCCCAGGCTGGAGTCCAGCTCCTCTTGCTGAAACTGGCGGTGCAGGCAGCCCCAGTATGGTGCAGCTCTCTCAGACCTCATTGCCTTCAAGGTGAAGGAGAGTGGTTCCTGCAGCCAATGCTGTCCTTTCCTGCTCCGTATCCCTCTTTCACTGTGTCCATGTGCTCAGCTGAGGAGCCTTGTGGAGCTGTGCGTGCCAGCCTGGAGAATGCGACTTACCCTGTCCTGGCACTTGCTGCCCCTCATGCCCATGCAGCAGGGAACACGCTGGACCTGTTCCTGGGAGCCTGCATGTGGGAGAAGATGTGGCGATGGGTAAGCGTGCCTGAGAGATAGGTGGGCAGCAGTGCTGAGGAGGAGGCGTGTTCCCTGGCTGTCTCTGCCTGCAGCAGGGAACACGCTGGACCTGTTCCTGGGAGCCTGCATGTGGGAGAAGATGTGGCGATGGGTAAGCGTGCCTGAGAGATAGGTGGGCAGCAGTGCTGAGGAGGAGGCGTGTTCCCTGGCTGTCTCTGCCTGCTGTTGCTTGCCTGCCTCCCTGCTGCTCTTGTGCCATAGCCAGGCTGGGAAAGAGGCTCTCAAGGAGAGGTGTCTGCAGCAGCAAGGGCTGGATACAGGACAGGGTCTGCCTGGAGCTGGCACAGAGGGAGGTGGAGCACTCGCTGCCCAGGCTTGTCGAGATGGTGCTTGCTGCTCTGTGGCTGCCCTGGTGCTGTGGTTCGGGGCAGTGCTTGGCCAGGACCAGGCTCTGAACTGGCTTTGGCCATGCTGCAAGGCTTTGTTCCTGGCGAGTTCTCCAGGGTGGGTGCTGTGGGGCTTGTACTGACTCTGCTGCAGGTGCCCAGCCAATACCTGCTTGGGCAAACAGGCAGTGTGGGCAGGAGGTGGCTGATCTAGCCTGAGATGTGCCAGTATGAACTTAACCTGCAGAAAGGTCATGCCTGGATTTGCACCAGTGTCGTGTGTTTTAAGGGATCAGTCTTTTGCGGGGTGGGATGCTGGGATTTGAATAACATTTTGGAAAACCTACAGCCTGATTTACTCAATGGTTAAGCCACAGGCACATGGTTTGGGGAGAGAAGGTCTGCATGGCCAAGCCCGTCACCAAGCAGGAGATGCCTTAAGGAGTTGGATTCCGGGCAGAGCCTGTGCCACTGAGTGTGAGCCAGGAGTCCCATGAGGACAGGACAAGGGTAGCCAGGGTTGCTAATGGTTTAATTGCCTGTGCTGGGACTGAAACAGCATTGCCTGGAAGCTGTCTGCTTTTTGCAGATGACCAAGGTGTGTTGCCAACTTGGCGCAGCCAAAGAAGTTGCTGCTGAAGCCTGCTCTGCCTGCAAGCAGGCACCTGGGCTGCTGCTTTGCTCAGCTGCTCCCTGCCATGTCTGCAAGACCATGCTGCAGATAGCAGCTGGTGGCCTTATGCTTTCCTTTGTTACAGGTGGTGATGCTAAAGCTACTGGGCAGTCCCAGGGAGACAGTGGCCATCCAGGGGCTGGGGATGCTCGGAAGCATCAGAGGGGACGTGCAGAACATCGGAGACACACCATCACCAATGGCGTAGACTTCAGCATGGTAAGGGGACAGTCCTGCCACAGGCTCCAGTGAAGGGGACCTTTTCATATCATGGAATCCCAGACTGGTTTGGGTTGAAGGGGCCTTAAAGCTCATCCAGTTCTAATCCCCTGCCACAGGCAGGGACACCTTCCACTAGAGCAGCTTGCTCCAAGCCCCTGTGTCCCACCTGGCCTTGAGCACTGCCAGGGATGGGGCAGCCACAGCTTCTCTGGGCACCCTGTGCCAGCGCCTCAGCACCCTCACAGACCTTGGGGAAGTCCTGGTCCCTGGGGAAAGGTGGGTCGTGTGGTCCCTCATCACTGACACCAGCTCTCGGCTGTGGCTCCCCACTGTCCAATCCTGCATGTGTGAACTGTGGGGTGTTGGGCAGACCCTGGTATTCTGCATACAAAACTCTATTGATGTATGTGGAGGTCCTGCTGTTACTTCTGAGGTGCTTTCCATCCTGAATCATGCCAGACAGGGCAGAGGCATGTGTTCCCCTGCCTTATCCCGGAGTGAGGTCAGCCCATGGAGCCAGCATTTGACTGCACAGGTACCTTCCAATGGGCAGAATCCTGGGAAGGGAAAGGCAAGCATGTAGGTGTAGGAGCAGATGGGTCTCTGGGCCCCTCAAGCACTCAGTGGAGGTCAGGTATGCTCTGTGCTGGCAAGTGGTGGTGCTGGGCTGGGTCTCCCACCACATGTGCTCTGAAGGTCAGGCTCCAGAATGCTGGTTTTCGTGGCTCCTGAGAGGCTTTTTGCCGGTGATGCAGAGAAATCAGCATTGAATTTATCTGGGCAGCTCAGGATGGAGGGATCTGCCTTCCTCTCCATGCGTGTGTGGAGGGGCTTGGATCAGATTCCCTGGATGAAGGGATCTTCAGTGCTCTGAAACGGGATGGAGGAGCCGCCTGGGCATGTTGCCCACAAGCTCAAGCTAATTTTTCCTGGGATGAGAGGCAGGACCCAGGCTGCAGGATAAGTGAGTGATTGGCGGGATGAGCTCTGGATGGTGTCGGAGCTGCTGCTCACTGTCACCTCTGCACTTCCACTCCTTGCACCCTGGTGTCACCCTGAGCCCAGTGGGGCTGACCAGTGTTGGACAGCATCGATTACAGCCTGGCCTGGCCTTGGGGGACATAACGTGCTGTGGAGCCTGGTCTGGGGAGAAAGGGCTTGTGCACACCCATGGTTTGCTGGCCCTGCAGCCATGCAAAGGGTTGGGGTGCTCTTGGGCTGAAGGCGTCTGAAATGAGAGGCCCTGGTAAGGAGTTATGTAGGTGTGTGCGTGTCTGGGATGAGACTCTTTGGTTCTCTGGGTATTGGTGGCTGGAAGTTGCTGGTTTGGATAGCGGAAGGTCCCTCCTTTCCCTGGCAAGGCTTTTTCCTGTGAGTACAGCTCCAGGCTGGAGCACATCACTGCCTGAGCTCTGGCTTGCCTGTTTTCCCAGGCTGTTGGGGGAAGGAGTCCCTCTGCCTTTCTTCCCTTCCTCCCCATGCTGGAGGAGGTTGTGCCCCAGAAGACACAAGGCTCTCAGCTGTGATTAGGCTGATTTGTCTAGTGCCTAATGAGGGTTAGGAATACTGGTGTCCATCCAGCTCTCTTAGGTGCACCAGTGATGGTTCATTCCAGGCAACAGCAGCAGAGGTGTGGGGCTGTACTGCGGCCCAGGACCCTTTGCACCACCACTGCTGGTGTCTGCTTAGCTGGTGTTCTCAGCCAGTCCCTCATTGATCGGCCTCATTTCGCCATGGCCACAGGGGTGGCTGGATGAGATGTTCTGTATAAGGCTGAGCGCTTTCATTTGCCTGCAGCCCAGGGTACAGCACTGTCCCCTCCCCTCCTACCCTGGGCAGCACCAGCCAAGTGCAGCGCTCTGTCTCCCTCCTGCCCCAGAAGCTGCCGCTGCCCCAGAGCTTCCCATCCTTAGAGAGATGCCCTCTGTCCCTGGTGATATTTCACTGCTCTGCGGGATGCCGCCTCTTCCTTCAGTCTCCGAGCTGGTCAGCAAGCCTGGTGGGACTGGGGCAGGCCAGGTGGTGGCTTCCTGCAGCCCAAGCTGGATGAGAGTCGTTGCCACATATAGCACCTTCTTCATGCCCCTCAGCAACAGCCTACATAGCACCAAGGCTCAGCGCTTCTTCCTCTGGGTATGTCCCCTTTGGCCAGACTGTCCATCCAGGTTTGGGGGGGGGCTGGTGTGGGGCACTTGAGGGGCTTCAGGGCTGGCAGTGGGGATGGGAACTGCTAGCGGCCCGAGGAAGGTTTTGGTGTAGTCTCACATCTCCAGGGTAGGGATCTTTTACAAGGGCCTGTAGGGACAGGACAAGGGGAATGGCTTTAACCTGCCAGAGGGGAGACTGAGATGGGCTTTTAGGCAGAAGCTCTTCCCTGGGAGGGTGCCCAGAGAAGCTGTGTCTGCCTCATCCCTGGCAGTGTTCAAGGCCAGGTTGGACACAGGGGCTTGGAGCAAGCTGCTCCAGTGGAAAGTGTCCCTGCCTGTGGCAGGGGTTGGAACTGAATGAGATTTAAGGTCCCTTCCAGCTCTTCACCATTCTGTTTCTATGATCTGTTCAGGGCCACTTCTGAGCTGAACCACCCCTCTCAAGATGCTCTCCAAAGCAGCAGTAGAGGTTCCTGAGCATGCAGCAGCTTCTGGGTGATCAAAGTCCCACTGGTGCCTGGAGGAGGTTCTCCTGGAGCCCAGTCTGTGCTATGGGCAGCGGAAGCCAGGCTGTGTTGTGGCAGAGGACACAACAGAAGCAGCAAGGCAGGCAGCTTCCCATGCTCTTGGCATGGAGACAGGGGGGAAGGGGCCAGTGGAACTGGGCAGCACTGCTCAGGAGAAGGGGAGCAGGAGCCTTGGGCTCACTGGGTGATGGCTGATTAAAGGGTTGCTGCACCAGTTGCTCTGTTTTCCAGGATGTCCCTTCTTGTCCCACCACCTCTACAGCTGCCGGTGGCAGCGCAGTGCTGAGGGGCAGCGGAAGAAGGTGGCAGTGGAGCAGGGTCCCTGTGTCCCCTGGGGCACAGACTCCTGCTCCAGCTCTGCTCTTTGTGGAGGAGCTGGGCTGCCTGTCCTACAGCAGCCTTGGCGGCAGGCTGTGCCTGCTCTGCACGTCCCAGGGGCTTGTCTGTGGGCAGGAGCCCCAGGCACCCAAGTAGCAGCAGTCTGGGTATATAAAAGTCCCTGCAGCCCTCTCCAGGTGATGCTTGTGCTTGAACCTGAAAGACCAGCAGAGACACTCAGCAGAAAGGCATGCTGTGCTCTGCTCAGAGGTGCCTGGGGGGTAGAGTGCTGCTTCCAGTCTGCACATCTAGCTTGGCTCTTTACTGCTCACTCAAACCCGGGTGTGTTTGTGCTGCTGGCTGAGGTTCACGGTGTTGGGAAGTGGCTGTAGGCCCTGCTCTTGTGTCACTGGATAAATATGAGGTGGAGAAACCTGCTTCGTCAGTGGGGAGCGAGAGGGTACAGATGGCCTGATTGTCCTTCACCTGCCTCAGTTGTTCTCCCAAACCAGAGAACTCTTCTTCTGAAGCAGCATCAAGTAGCAGCCATCATCCTGCTCCTCTGTGGTCTTTCATGGGGAAAGGAGCTGAGTCTCCTGTCTGTATCCTCATCCCTCTGTGCCTTACGAAGAAACTAGCTCCTGGGGCTTGACAAGGCCTTGGTGGGAACACTGTGACACATCTGCATCCTCTGTCATGCAGCTGAAGCACATGAAGGAGCTGGAACAGGAGAAGGATTTCCTGCTGCAGGGTCTGGAGCTGGTCGAGTGTGCCCGGGAGTGGTACCACCAGCACATCCAGTTCATGCAGGAGCGCCAGAGGCTTCTGGGGAAGAACAAAACCAGTGTGGTGAGTATGGGACTTCTTCTTGAGGTGCCCACTTGCTTGGGAGGGTTTGGGGCTGCTCTGTGGGTTTGGAGAAGTGGGCTGGGACTTGGCTGGACATGGAGCCAGCTCCATAGTAACCCCTAGCCTCTTCTTACTCCCCATCTCCCAGGACTTCGCCCCTGAGGGCAGCCAAAGCCACTTGGGGCACCTGGTCCCCAAGCTGCAGGAGGTAAACCGCTGCCTGGGTGACCTCCTGTCCACTGCTGGCAAGGTGAGAGCACCGCATCAGCACCTTGTGGTCGTTTGCGTGAGCTCGGGGCCCATCCTGTGTGATGGGTCCCAAGCTCATGTCCTTTTTGTCCTTGTCCTCCCAGGATCCTTGTCATCCCCCGCTGTGGTGGCTAGGCTGACATTGGGGCTGCCAGAGTTCTCCTGGGCTCTGGGGAGGTGACTTGGCTCTGTGGGCAAGAGGAGGGATGGGGATAGCCCAGAGGACAGCACAGCCAGGCCCCAGCTGGGCTGAGGATGCTCAAGGCATGTGGGGGGCTAAAGCAAATCCAGAAAAAGGTGTAGGCACTGCCAAGTGAACAAGGAAACAATCCTGCTGAGCTGGCTGTCCCACTGCGCTCCTGGCAGAAATGCTTCCCACCTCTGCCCACCTGCCTGAGATCCTGTGCTGGGATCTTAATCCTGTGCTGGGCTTCTCTCAGTTCCCTGTGTGCCGCAGAAACAGGTTCTGGCTTTGGAGAAGGGCTGGGGCGGGCCTCTGGGAAGGAGGCTCAGTGTCTCATCCCTTCCCTTCATCTTTTCTGCAGCCAGCAAACCCCTCCTCAGCTCTGAGCAGGCTGGTCCCTGTGGTGTCCCCGGCCTCAGCAGGCTCCCAGCAAGCCATCAACATGCTGAAGGAGCAAAACCGGCTTCTCACCAAGGTGAGGGGTGAGCAAGGGAAGGAGATTCCATGGAGGGGGGCTGGGAGAGTAGGGGGGGATGAGATGGGTGACGGAAGGAATATGAGGCAGTGGAAAGGGTTCCTTCACCTTGGTCAGCCTTGGTCAAATCAGAGAAGGGCACGTGGGCTGCACATGGAGACCCTCTGTCATGCAGCTGTGTCCAGCTGTTTGCAGGGTGACGGTCCATGGGCAGGGATGGGATAAGTGGAGGTCACAGAGTGCAGATGCTGCAGCCATTGTCTGTGAGCAGGGCTGCTGAGGAAGTCGGGGCCATGCTCACTGCTGGGGTTCACATCCCAGCACCTGCAGCACAGCAGATGGTGGTGTTCTCCTGAGCAGCATTTTCCTCTGTCCCGCGCAGGAGGTGACTGACAAGAGCGAGCGCATCACCCAGTTGGAGCAGGAGAAATCTGCCCTGATCAAGCAGCTCTTTGAGGCTCGTGCCCGCAATAACCATGAGACAAGCCAGCTGGACTCCACCTTCATCTAGCACCCAGCTCCCACCTCCCTGGCCTCAAGCCTTCCTGGGGATTTCATGAGACTTTTGCCCCAGACCTTACCGCACCTGTTGCTCCAGGTGTTTTATCCTGAGGCCTGGAACTGCCGGTGGCATCTTTGCAGGAGGAAGCCAGGAACCCCTTGGCCCCGCCTGGGAGCATCCCTGCACTGCTTTGCTGCTGGGCTTTTCAGCTGTGCTGCTCTCAAGCTGCTCCTTTCCCATCATTAAGGGGACTGCAGAGACCATGCCCCAGCCCCGGGTCCCTGATGTGCTGGAGAAAACGGCCACTGCCCATGTTGGGGGAGCTGCTGTGCCCCTGGCCTCACTGGGGCTGAATTTTGGCTGCTGTCCCAAAAAGAGCACGTATCTTAGCACTCCTGCTGGCACCTCCCGGCAAGCCTGGCCTTTGGAGGGGGTGGCCTGTCCCCTGCTTGTCCTGCTGTTGGAAGACAAGGGTGAAAATCCAATGGGGCATACCTGGCCCCTCTGCTGCCTGAGTTCTGCCTGCCAGTAGCACTGTCCTGGGCCAGAGCAGTGCCTGAGCGGGTGCTCCTCTGGTGCAATCCCTCTTTCCAATTGCAGTAGTGATGCCATAACCGCTGTTTACATGTGTGCAGGCTCCTGTAGCTCATGAGCCGTAGACTCAAACAAGGTAGCCCATAGGTCTGAGCTGCTGTTCCAGGCTCTTTACAGACTGAGGCAGACACTTCCACATCCTTTGATCTGCCTTGACCTGGCAAATGGATTCTTATGGCTGCCAGACTTTATTTCTTAGGGTTTTTTTATGATGACTTTAAAAGGAAAGGGGATGCCCTGCAGCAGGAGGATGCTAGCACAGCCTGACTGCTGAGGAGGGTTCAAGATAGGGTTTTGTATTTAACTGAGCAATGGAGTGGGGGCTGATGGGCTCTTTCCTTTGCACATCTCCAAGTGGAGAAATGTCAGCTTTGCATGTCCTGGCAGTGGATGCTGGATTCCTGGGGCGACATCCTGAGTGTGACCTGCACCTCCTCCAGGTCTCTTGGGAGGGTGGGTGGGGGTGGTCTAAGCATGGGTCCTGTTAGACTGGTACATTTCAGGATACCTCCTCTTCCCACCCAGCTCAGTGATGATGCTTGAGCTGAATGATGTCTTCCACTGTGGCTTGGTACTTGATATTTATGGTACTTTCATAGGAGATCCTTGTGAATTCCCATGTAGCACAAATCTGGCCCTTCATAGCTCCAAGACCAGGACCTTTCGCTCCAGGATTGTTTCATGCTCAGACTCTCCTGGCACGATACTGGAGCACAATGCACTGAGCTGGGCAGAAGGTGCTGGACCTGCCCTGCCCTGGCCACTGTGCAGACCAATTCCTTTCTTATTTGTGGTTTTTATCTGTCCAGTGGTGTCTGTCCCATTCAGCTCCTCTCTTTGAAGTTGATCTTGACTTGAAGCTCACTGCAAGGCATGGATCCCTGCTCTACCCTTGTGCCTGCTGCTCTGTGCTGGAGTAGGGATCAGCAGAGTGCCAGGGTGATGGAGCAAGGCCAGGACTAGTTGTGTCCTCTAGCTGTGGGAGTAGGGCGTCAGTTGTCCTCTAGGCAACTTTTGTGATGCCACCTCTGGTGTTCAGGGCTTGTTTTGCCTGAGATTTAATTAAATGTGACCCTCTTTATGAGGAGTGTCTCTTGTCCATGGGAGTAATAAAGCAGGGTGAGCTATTTAATTTATCCTCCTTTGTGCTTGAATCAGCTCATCTGCTGCTGCGAGCCTTGATGTTTCTGAGTATCCTGTCCCAGGGGATGTGGGGTGAGCTGAGGTTACACAGTCACAACCTGAGGGTCCCTGCTCCAGGCCGTGTTCCCATGCCCTTTTCCATCCCCTCTGGGCTTCCCCTGGGGCTGAGGTCCCCCCAGCATCTCTCACTGCTGTGGGCTGGAGTCTCGAAGCCACCCACACTGCTTCCAGCGCTTGTACCTTCACCCAGCTGCTCCTCCAGAAGCTGAGCTGGAGGCTTGTGCTCCTCAGATAGTGCTGGTGCAGTTCACAGCCCTCCCTTGGAGCTGGCTCCTGTGGCTGCCCGCAGTGCTCTGCACTGACTCCTTCATGCAGGAGCGGCCAGAGGGGACCACGCTGGCTCTGCGCTGCAGCCATGACCCTCTGCCTGTGCTGAAGGTAGCCAGCCTCAGGCTCTGGGGGTCAGAGGCATCTTCCCTTGCCCCTCGGGTGAGCTCAGACCCCCTGTGCTGCTGAGCCCTCGGGGTTGAGCCTCCCAGAGCCAGCATGGGGATGCAGCCAAGTCCTCTGCAGCCGCAGCCTCTTTCTAGGGGTGCTGATGGTAGCCACAAGTCCCAGAAAGGGTAAGGAGGAGGGGGATAATTGCCCTCCATTCCCATTTGAAGCCTTTGTTTGGATGCAGAGCCTGTGAGAGCTTTCAAATGCAAGAGAGGATCATTGTCCACATTCAATGCTGCTCTGTGCAGAGCAAGGGCAGCTCTCCCCCTGCTCCATGGCCCAAGGAAACATCCTGGCTGTGGCCTGGTGGTGCTGGCCCTGGGCCCACTCCCTGCAGGATGGTACTGAGGACCTCAGGAAGCCGGGGGGCTGGCTGGGGCTGGGCTGCAAGGGTGTTTCTGGGTCCCTGATGGGTCCAGCCTGTGCTTGACCCTCACCTGAGTGTCTGGGCTGCGTCCACTTCACTGCAGTGGTGAACCACTAAACCATGGGGGCTTTTAACAGTTCAGTGCTTGTCTGGGAGCCACAAGACCTGGGTCTGTGGCCAGCTCTGTAAGCAATGCACTGTTTGACACTGGTGACACCTTGCCTTCAGGCTCTGCTCCTGCCAGTGCTTTAGCACAGGTCTGTGCAGGCCCCTCCATGGCTCCGGTCACATCTGGCGCCTGCCATGTGGGGCTGTGGTGACACTGGGAGCAGTTGGGGCAGCACTCTGCTGTCCCTAGCCAGGGCAGCTCCTGCCAGCCCGCCTCAGCCCTGCCACACTGCAGGTTGTCAGACCCAGGTTCACACCACACAGACCACGCTCATGTCACTGCATTCATCACAGGTGCCAGGGTGAGGCTGCTCTGGGGGTCCCCACTGCCAGACCCTGGTGATGGGGGCTCTTACCGGGAGCACGGTGCCCCCGGCCCTTGCCTGGACCCAGCCTGGGAGCATGCCTGGTGCCCAGAATCTTATCCCTGTCCTCAGCCATGTGGTTTGGGAAGGATCCAGTCCCCCAGGTCTATTTGTAGTTTCACCCTTCTCCTGCCCAGCTTCATGCCCTTCTCACGCCCTTTGAGGCTGGGCTCTGTGCCCAGCTACCCCCTTAGAGAAGGGCTGCTCTCCCAGCAGAACAATTATCCTGAATGCCAACAGGAGCAGCTGCATCTGGAGCCTCCAGCCTGAGCCCTTCATGGTTTTTGCTTTCCTTCCATGCTGCGTGGTCAGGAACTGCTCTGCCCATCACGGGCCCTCACTGCTCTGTGCTGCCAGCCCACATCCTGAGCACCCACTGTTCTTCTCTAACCCATGCAAATCCCTGGGAGAAGAACTGAGAATGTGATGACCTGGAGAAGGCCCTGGGTCCTGGGGCTGGGCCTTGTCAGGACGGGGAGCCCTGGGTCATGCAGGGCTGTCTTGGCTAAAGGAGTGCCTGGTGCATCTCAGACCGGTACCACTTGCTCATTCCCTTGGTCCCTCGTGTTCTGTCCCAGACCATCCTTTTACCTCGTTGCCACAGCCCTGCTTGTATCCCAGATTCCAGCTTGCCAACTTATTTCTCCTCTTGGCAGAGATAGAACTGCCTCCCACCTTAGCAGCATTACCTGACTCCGTGCTCCCCATTCCTCCTCCCTGGCTGCAGCCATGGAAAAGCTTCATTTTCCACTGAGGCTTGGTGGAACAAAGATCTATGTGGCAATGGACTGGGTCCACCTCTGCTCTGTGGGGTATGGCAGGGGCAGAGGTGGGTGAGCCTCTGCTGGCCCATCCCAGCTCATTCCCAGGGGGAAACTGGAGCCAGGTGCCCCCAGCATCTCCATCATGGCTGGCTTGAGCACAGCACCCCGGCTCTGCTCCAGCGCCCGGCCAGCTCCCTACAGGTCTGGTGTCCCCCTGCGGCCATAGCCCCGGCCCGGCACGTGCAGCCAGCGCAACGCCTCCCAAGGTACCGCTCATTGAAGGCAGATGCTCCGTCCTGGGAGACCCAGCAGGACAGGGAGGGGCTCCAAGAGTTCCTGCTTGGATCCCAGCTGTGTGCCGGAGGCTGAGGCTCCCATCACATCAGGGGGCAGCTGCATTCAGACTCCCGCCTCGCTCTCTCAGCCTCGGAGAAGCGGCTGCTGTGGACCCAAGTCTTGGCCTGACAGGACCACACCTGCCTTTAGGCACAAAGTGTCCCCTTGCTCACACTCAGTGGGGTGCAGGCTCCGTGAAGGCGGCCCCCTCCTGCCCTGCCATCAACGCGCCTCTGCTCGCCCTTCCTGAGAGACGGGACCATGCCAAGCGTGCCCGGGCCAGCGCGGCCCGGACAGGGACAGGCAGCTGAGGAGGCAGAACTGGCTGCATGGACGGAGCCTGCTGGAAGCAGGGCTGCAGCCACGGCCCAGGGAGCGATCGGAGCCCTCCACACGAGGACACTGTTTAACTTCTCTGCCTCAGCCTCAGGGCTGCAGGTGCAGGCACAGGGACCAGCAGGCCCCACGGCCCCAGCCCGGGCTGCTCTGTGCCTGCACGGCAGCAGCAGCCAAGAACTTCTCCTTCCTCAGGTCCAGGCAGGTTTGATTTCTGAAGGAGGTCTGGGCAGCCTCTGCGTGCCCCAGGCAGCCCCAGGCAGGGACGCGGCAGCTGCAGGGATGTCCCCTGGCCCCTTTTCCTGGGGAGAAAGAAAACATTATCCGATCTTCCCTTGAGGAAGCTGGCAGCAGAAGGGCCTCTGCTCGGGTCTGCTCTGCCTGCACAGCAGCATCCTGCAGCCACCCTCAGCAAGGCTCATGGCCGCGGCCACATCTCTGAGTCCTGTGGATGGGCCCCAAAGGGCAGCGCTAAGGCAGAGCAGCAACAGCCCAATGCACACAGAATGTCCCAGTCCGTGCTCCTTGGCCCCTGTGCCCTGGGATGGCTTCCAGCCCCCCGAGGCACCAAGGAGGGACTGGTGCTGGTCAGGACCTGCCTGTGAGGAGGCTGCCACAGGTGACCCCGCTGTGGTCCCAGCAGACACCTGAAGCAGATGCCAGCATCACAGGGTGAGCAATTTGGGCAGATCCGTCCTGAGAGCATGCCCCAGAGGCACGGGGGAGCTTTCCCCTTGGTGCTGCTGCACACACATGCATGGCAAAAGATTAATCTTCATTTACTGCTCAGGGTCCCCAGGAGCGATGTGAAAGGCTGTGAACAACCACATCTAGTGGCAGATGTCCCTGCTCATTGCAGGGGGTTGGAACAGATGAGCTCTGAAGGTCCCTTCCAGCCCAAACCAGTCTGTGATGCTGTGTGGAGCTGGGAGTGAAGGAACTCTCCAGGTGAGCTGTGCCACAGGCAGCACTGGGCCCAGTGGGGAAGGGCTGAGCATGGCGGATGCCAGGGTGTGGGCAGCAACAGTCCTGTCCTCAGGGTCTTGAGTGGGGTTTTGTATGGCTTCACTTCCACAGAGGCACTGAGCAGCTCCCAAGCTACAGTGGCTTTTCCATCGCTGCTGAAGTTGAGCATCTCCCATGCAGCGCTCACCACACAGAAAGAGTCTTTTAGTTCTTATTGACTGAGAAACGAAACCCAAAAGACATTGCCTCAGCCCCCCCCCCCCCGTTTTGGTTAGGCCAAAATGAAAATATTTTGGGTTGTTCTGAGTTCAGTTTGGGCTTTGTAAACACACTTCCTTATTTTCTTCTGCTGTATTTAGGGCCAGTGGAAAGGTAAAAGTCATTTCTAAGTAGCACAGAGCAAAATGGCCCCGACCTGGTACTTCTGGCGGGAGCTCTGCCGCGCAGATAGCTTCTACCTCTTTGGGATGCTTCCAAAAATCTTCATTAGATCTTAAAATCTTCCAAACCCTTCCATCTTCCTGGGCACCTTGAAGAGAGCTCAGCTGGATGGGTCAGGGTTTCATCATCAAATACTTAATATTGATGGCTTAGGAAGAGAATAGTTTGGGCTTGTCAGAGGCATCCTGATGCCAATGCTCCTGCTCAAGCACCTTCTCACCAGTGGCCATGGGGCTGGTCAGTGCCAATGGCCTCTGCTCTGTGCCAGGCTCATCCCACAGGGATGGATAAGCCCAGCATCCTGGTAACACCCTGGTAACATCCCTGCATCCAGGGCAGGCAGAGACACGCACTTGATTCTGGTAGGGTTCTTCATGGGGTCTGCAGGGGCTGCCTCATCCCCAGGGTTGCTATGCCCTGCACCACGCAGGACACTGATGGCTCAGGTCTCATTTTGCTCCTCCGTCCAAACTCGTGTGGGTTTTTCTCCAGCCCAGCCATTTTTCACGTTTTCCTCTCATGAGCAGCCGTTGTGCTGCTGCCAATTCCCAGAGAGGAACAAATGTTCCCAGGGCTCCGGGATCTGAAATTCAGGGGAAAAAATGGACAAGAAAAAGGAAAAAGAAGGAAGAAAAAGAACCAACTTCTGCAAGCAATGCTATTCTGAGAGAGCGTTTGTTCCTCTCCGGGGTCCACAGCCTTTCTCCCTCCCACCGTAAAGATTTCCTCTGCGGCACTCACCCTTGGTGGAGCCTGGTCTTACAAAACCAAAGGAGCTGTGAATCCTTAAGTACTGCAAACCTTATTTCATTAAGAAGAAAGGCGAAGCAGCTGGGGTTTGGGCTGCGATCAGGGGAGCAGGATCCTGCAGGATCCAACCCACACACAAACACTTCCGTTGCTGCATGTCCCTCGATGCCCATGCTGGCAGCTGAGGGTGCTGCAGCTCCTACCCATGGCCTGGGGACAGTGGGAATTCAAAGCCCATCCACCCGTGCTGCACCAGGATCCGTCTCTGCATCCTGTGGCTTTTCCAGGGACTTTTCCAGGGATTTTCTCCCAGTGGAAATGTGGCTCTTCCCACTCACAGGATCTTTGCATGGCAGGCTCAGGATGTGGGACTGCAGGAAAGGAGGCCAGCAGGTTGAGGAGCGAATTCTACCCCTCTGCTGTGCTCTGGGGAGCCCCCCCCCCCCCCAGCAGTCCTGATCCATCTCTGGGGCAACAACACAAGAGGGACGTGGAGCTGCTGGAGCGAGTCCAGAGGAGGCCATGGAGATGCTGCGAGGGCTGGAGCAGCTCTGCTCTGGAGCCAGGCTGAGGGAGCTGGGCTGGGGCAGCCTGGAGAAGAGAAGGCTCCTGAAGGGGAGACCTTAGAGCAGCTCCAGTGCCTAAAGGGGCTGCAGGAAACCTGGAGAGGGGCTTTGGACAAGGGCTGCCTCATCCCTGGCAGTGTTCAAGGCCAGGTTGGATGGGGCTTGGAGCAAGCTGCTGTAGTGGAAGGTGTCCCTGCCCGTGGCAGGGGTTGGAGCTGGAGGAGCTTTAAGGTTCCTTCCAACCCAAACCAGTCTTGGACTCTGGGATCTGTTCTGCCAGGTCCCCTCACTACCTGGGCTGGCACCCACACCATCTGCTGCAGCCACAGTGGCTGTGCTGGCTGAGGCTCCCACTTGCAGGGTAATGCAGAGCCAAGGCAACTTTTTCCATCTCTCCACTGGCAGCCCAGACACAGGGCAGGAGGTGGTTTTCCCTGTCCTCATGTGTGCCAGTGTCAGGCTGTGACTGCTACCCGGGCCTGGGCACGTGCCTGACACTGCAGACAACTGCTGCAGCTCAAGAGCTCCAGCACGGCCCGTGAGGGTGCTACAGAACACACTCAAATGCTAGATAGATGGGGAGCTGCCGGAGGGAGTCAGCAGCACAGACAGCAGTGTGCCAGCGCTCCTGGCACTGCTCCCGGGGGATGCTCTGGGATTCAGGCACTGCTGGGGAAACCCCCTGCTCTGGGCAGACACGTGAGCACAGGCATGGGCACAGCGTGCTCATGGCCCCATCGTGCCAGGCTGCGCTGGCACCATGCACACCATGACTACGGTCACACCGTGTCTGTGCTTGCCCGGTTTCCATGGTCACACCGTGTCTGCTCCCACCACACCAACCTGTGCCACCCACCCCACACAGCAAGCCCTGCCCTCCCGCTCGGTTCCTGCCTCCCCAGCAAGGCAAAGAGAAAGGATCCCCTTCATGGGCAGCACTGGGGCTCGACGTTCTCCACTTCAGTGACCCCACACCTACCCAGACAGTCCACGTCCACCCACAGTCCTCTGTGGGATCCCCCCTGCTCATGCGGGCAGTGCCAAGTGCTGGGAGGGGAACCAGCACCACGCGGCTGGAAAGGCAGCACATCCTGCAGGAGCCTGGGAAAAACGGCCGAGTATAAAATTAGCCAAAGCTTTGATTGCTGGGATTTTATTTTTAAATGCAATGGAAAATACATTGCTGGAGGGAAAATTCGAGAGGCCGGAGCCAGCCAGTGGGAGAACAGCACACCTCTGCCCCATGTGAATGGCCTGCTCAGCCCTAGGTGGGATGCAGGGTGGGACCTGCATGCAGAGTGAAGTCAGTGCGGCAGCAAGGGCTGCAAGGGGCTGATCCTGCTCCCTGGGATGCACACGGGGTGGAGCATGAAGAGCAGATGACCACAAGGAAGGATGAGCCCTGCCTGCAGGCATCACCCTGAGAAACTCTGGTGGGAAGGGACCTTCCGAGCTGAGCAGGATGGGAGCCTTCAGCCAGAGAAGATACAACTGGGTATCTGGAAACTGAGGACTATCCTTAAGAGGCTCGAGAGGGAAAGAGCCACCAGCTCTTCTAGCCCATGAAGAGAAGGTGGGAGCCAGATTTCACCCAACCTGAAGCAGGCAGTTCTCCATGCTGGGGTGGCAGGAGCTCCTTGTGGAGGGATCGTGCTGATGCTGGGGTTTTGCCTGTGCCCAAAGGGCTTTTTTTGTCAAGTGCAAAAAGGAGGGACCTACTAACTAGTGTAAATACAGAGAAGTTGGGATATCACATGTGGCTCAGCAAAGGAGCTGAAAATAGCTGGAGACAGGGAGAGGGCTCGAGGGAAGTACCACATATACTTGCTGTCATCTTCCTCATCCCTGGACACTGCTGGGTGGCAGGAAGGGACAGTGGGGACATCATAACTGTGTTACTGGTGGCTGCTCCCAGGCTTATTCGCTCAGAGGTGTGTGCCAGCCACGAGTGCAGTGAGCACAGGCTCTGGCTGGACCCTGAGATGGTTATTTTTTAAACCAGTGAAACTTGTACCTGTAAAGGGTCTAAGCCTGGTTTCTCGGTGAGCTTCTCACCACGAGCTGCCTGGTGAGCACAGTGTGATGGAGAATGGCTGAGGGACCTGGGGGATTCAGATGGAGAAGAGAAGGCTCAGGGGGGACCTGATCGCTCCCTGCAACTGCCTGAGAGGAGGATGGAGCCAGGAGGGGGCTGCACTCTGCTCCCAAGGAACAAGGGATGGGACAAGAGGAACCGGCCTCAAGCTGCACCAGGGCAGGTTTAGATGGAGCTGAGGAACAATTCCTTCCCCAAAGGGTGCTCAGCATTGGAACAGGCTGCCCAGGGCAGGGCTGCAGTCACCGTCCCTGCAAGTGTTCACACACCGTGGAGACGAGGCCTCAGTGCCATGGGTTAGTGGTGGCCTTGGCAGTGCTGGGGAATGGTTGGACTGGAGAAGCTGAAAGGGCTTTTGCAACCTGGCTGTTTCTATGATTCTGTGACTCTATGATCTGCATCACAGGCCACAGGCAGATCTGTTCTGATGCCTGGAGCACCTCCTGCCCTCCTCCCTCACTGACCTCAGCATCTGCAGAGCTGCTGCTCCTGCATATTCTGGCTCCTCTTCAGCTGCTGTGCAGTGGTTTTTACCCTTTCTTGAATATCTTATTACAGAAGAACCACCAACTTTGCTGATGGGCTCCTCTTTGGGCAGTGGTGGGTCCATCTTGGAGATGGCTGGAGCTGGCTGGGCCCAACATGGGAGCAGCTTCTGGTGTCTTCTCATAGAAGCCACCCATGCAGCCTCCCACTACCAAACCTGGCCATGTAAACCCAATGCAGTCTCAAGGACAAGACGTCTCCCTGGCAGGAGGACGAGGCATGCACTGGAAGCGGGATGTGGACACTTGTCCACACTAACTTCTGCTCAGCTCCCATCTGGTTGACACACACTGGGAAGGATCATTTCTGTCCTAACAGCAGCCTCCCACATGCCTGGGCTGGTTCTGGCTCTCGTGAGGACTCCCCAGCCAGCGCAGCTCCTCTGACACCAGCACGGGGTGTGTTTCGGGAGCTGGACCTCGCCGGCTGCTGGCTGCAGGGTGCTCCTCTGGCAAGTGCCGCAGCTCTGCTCTGCCAAACCTCAGACTCGTGCAAAGTCCCATTTTTCTGCAGCGAGGGTTTAACTTCAGCCCTGCCCTGGGACCTTTGAGCTGGAAAAGCTCATTCCAGCAGACAATATCTTCCCTGAGCAGGGTATTGTCTCACTGCAGCGCCTGGCACCAGTGCGAGGAGTGATGGGTGCTCTTCTACCTTGCAAATAGCAAAATTCAGCTGACGCTGGGAAAATTGCACTTAGCAGTATCATCCAAGTCACCTGCTGAAGCCTGAGAGCAGGACTGAACCTGGAGGTGGGAAAGCATCCTTCCCATGCCCTTCCCTAGCATGGCCCCGTCCCAGCGGACACAGAGTGGCACCTGGAAATGGCACTGCCAGCTTCCCACAACTAAACCTGCCTGCATGTTTCTTTCCTTTCGTCCCTTTACAAAGCACAGACTTAAAAGGGCAGGGTGGTGGCTTTGAGTGGAGCGTAATTAGCCCCGAAGGCCTCCGAGATCATCCTGGGACACAGCTATTCTCCATCTCCTTTCCCCTTTACGATGACTCCATCACCTCTGCAAGCTGCTTCAGCCTCAGTGACTTATGTTTAAGTGGTGCCACCCCAGGCATGGGCCCCCCGCTCTTCTCTCCTGCAGCCTGTAACATCTGCATGGGGCTGTGTTTCTTCAGACTATTTTGCAAACCTCAGTGAAGGAGAGGGGCTGGACCCATCTTGAGACTGGACCCAGGGAGCCGCTCCCAGAGCTGAGAGAGCTGGTGCCCTGGGGCTAGGCAGGGGATGTGCTGCAGTCCCTCACTGCTTCATGCTGAAGCAATCTCCTCTCTCTTTTCTGAGGTTTGCACTAAGCCAGCTGCCCATCCTGGAGTGCCCTGAAGAAGACCCACAGAGACGTCTCTGGTTTGGGGCAGGAATAGGAAACCTGCAGCACCAGGGTGCATTTGAGGGTGTCCATCTGCAGTTGGAGAGATCCCCATGCGTACTCAGAGCATCCATCTGCTCACGAGTCGTACTGTTTTGTAGTGAGAAAGAAGAGGAAATGAATGAGGCTTTCAAGGGCTTTTTGAGGGTTTCACAGCACATGATTCTCTCAACTTGCAGCTGGTGGCATTAGGGTGAGCTCAGAAGCTCCAGTTCTCCCTGAAAAATGAGTAAAACTCCAGTTCTGCAGTTGCTTTCAAAACCCGAAAAGTGAAACTCTGAAAATCTCTGCAGCTCACAAGCTTTTCTTTTCTTTCTAAATGTCAGGATTTTGGGTTCTTTGACTCCCGTGTTTCAGGTTTGAGTGATTTGAGACAAAAACCTAAAGGGAGCTGGGGGAGCTCGGGGTGCACTGGGAATTCAGCAGGAAGGTTCATACGAAAGACCCCAGGGTGAGCAGTGCTGATGAAACAGGAGGGTTAAATATGGAAAAAATGGATGTGAAAAAGCAATGATCGCTGATTCACTCCCTGGCCGGGGTATGGCTCAGCTCAACAGCCTGATCTCAGTGAGAGACGGTCTTGTGACAGCTCCACGAAGCTCAGCCCTGGGGAGCACTGGGTTTGCTGGAAGATGAGCCTGGCTGCTGGGAGGCGGATGCTGAGGAAGTGTCTCCAGGAAAGTCCCCAGTGGTGTTAGCCCAGGGCAGGAGCTGTCAGCAGGCCTGGGCAGCGGGGCAGGGAAGCACCAAGGGCTGGGAAGCAATACGGGAAAGGAAGGGATCCCATGGCTGAGTCTTGGTGAAAAGGTCGCTCCTGCTCCTCTGTCCTTGTGCTCCAGTGCGTCCCTCTGCTGCTATTCCTGCAAATGGGTGCTTGTAAACAGCCAGGTGCACCCCAGGCTGCTCCTGGCACCTCGCGCTGCCCTTGCTGCTGTGGTGGTGGGAGATGAAGTCTGTCCTGCGTGTGCCATCATCTGTTCTGTGTGTGCCATCATCTGTCCTGTGTGTGCCATCATCATCTGTCCTGTGTGTGCCATCATCTGTCCTGTGTATGCCATCATCATCTGTCCTGTGTGTGCCATCATCATCTGTCCTGTGTGTGCCATCATCTGTCCTGTGTGTGCCATCATCCTCTGTCCTGTGTGTGCCATCATCATCTGTCCTGTGTGTACCATCGTCATCTATCCTGTGTGTGCTATCATCTGCCGTGTGTGCCATCATCCTCTGTCCTGTGTGTGCTATCATCCTCTGTCCTGTGTGTGCCATCATCATCTGTTCTGTGTGTGCCATCATCCTCTGTTCTGTGTGTGCCATCATCCTCTGTCCTGTGTGTGCCATCATCCTCTGTCCTGTGTGTGCTATCATCATCTGTCCTGTGTGTGCCATCATCTGCCCTGTGTGCCATCATCATCTGTCTTGCCTCCTTCACACTGGGGTGCGGAAGGTTGGGCCAGTGGGTCCCATGTCACATGTTCTTCAGGCTGTTACTATGAGCCGGGGGAAACAGCTTGTCAGGTGCTGTGCCACAGCTACATGAGCAGGGCTGACAGCACTGGGAGCCTGACAGCCCGCGTTGCCCCGCACTGCCGCAGTTGTCCAGTGGCCGGATGCCCCCAACCTCTGCTCTGTCATGTGAGGGCTCCTGGCAGGGCAGCCGGGAGAACCCAGTGGTGCTTTGCCAGAGAAGCCGCCTATTTCCTGGCTGCTTTGGTGCCTGGACAACAGGGAGCAGATCCCTGCCCGTGGGAGCCCCTCCCGGGCCGGCATCACAGCGACGCTTCCCTGGGAAACAGGGTAGAGAAAAAGGCTTGGAAAGTAAGGGAAGAATGGAGACTTATGCTCTGGTTTGATCTTCCTTCCAGGCGAGCATCCTTGCCAGGAGGAGGATTATAGCCTTGGATACACTGGGGTCTTTCCAATCCTTCAGTGTCTGCAGGGTGAAAAACTCTGGCCTTGAAGCCAAGTCTCAAGTTCACTGAGGAGCTCCCACTCGCAGGGTGTCAAGGCAAAGCTACTGGCTCAGCAGGACCTGCCCTCAGTCACGCTTCCATTTGCTGCACCCCCTTATTTTTCTTCTCTACCAGTGGGAACTCTGGTTGGATGTACAGCCGCATTGCCGCAGACTGAAACCCAAACCAAAACACCTTGCATACACGTGCTGTGGGCTTGCTCAGTGCTGGGGCCAGTGTGGGCACTCCCAGCTATTCCCAATAGGCACTTGCTCCCGGCCAGCCCTGGGCTGGCTCCTGCTTATAGGTAACACTGGAAATGTGGAGATGTGGTGGGAGCACCCCAAAAGCATCGTTCTGGCTCCAGCTGGACGCGTCTTTGCTGGGCCGAGGGATGCACCCCCCAGGAGGACAGGCTGCTGGGAGGTTTCCTGGTACCCTGCAGGATTTTGGGACTCCTCCATGCAGGCAGTGAGACACCTGGGAGAGAATCATCCCAAGCACTTTGGGAGGCCCAGACACCCAAGTCCTTTGGACCTGGAGGTCCCCGAGGAAGTAACAGCTCTGGTTTAGCGGGTGGCTGTCCTGCACTGGTCTGCAACCTCCCAAACATACACCTGATTTCTGAGGCGAGGCTCCAAGGCTGGGTCCATCCAGGTGCTGAGCCCAGCGAGAGCTGCGCAGTTCGTCCAGCTTCACTGGGAGCAGGTCACAGCCCTTCCATTGGGCTGGGCATCCTGTGCTGCTCGCAGGCAGGATTGAGATTGGGATTGGGATTCCACCTCCCACGGGCCACAGCATGTGGACCTGTGAGCAGATTCAACCCAGCCTGTGGCTGAGGAGAGAGCCCCTGCCCTTGTCCCCTGGTTCACATGCTGCTTGTGGGGCCGATAGGAGCCGTGCTCCTGCTGGGGGCTCCTTCACTGCCTCACCCCATCCTGGATGTGCTGCTGACTGCACAGGGACCGTGCTGTTCGCTCCCTTCCTGCTCTCCCTGCCCTGGGTGTTCATGCAGAGTAACCGCAGCCCCGTTGTCCTCCTGTGCTCCCTCAGGAGCTGGTTGGGACCATGCTGGGGCTCCTGTCAGGGCTGAGGACAATGTTGTGCTATAGCAGCTCTTGAGTGCATTGTGGGACTGCCTGCACATCGTTCATGGCTGGCCCACGCTGGTGGCTCATCCTAATCCCAAGATTATTGAATGTTCCTGGATGCATCTCCCCTGCACTTGCTTTTGGCGGAGGAGCTTGCAGATGGGAGCAGCAAACCCTGTTCATAATCCCTCATGTTGGACCTCCGCCTCTTGCAGTGTCTCCAGGCTCATTTTGTTCTTCCTGTTATTTCCCAACCACACATGGAGCTGCAGTGCCGCTCAGCAGTGCTCCAGATGTGCCGCCCACCCATTGTTCCCAGATGTGCTGGTCCATGCTTAATGATGACACTGAGAAGCTGTAAGCCTCATCACCAGCAAACCCCAACATCTCCAGGCACCATCTTTCAGGCCCAGCCAGTGAATTCCCCCTCTTGCTCCAGTATCCCTACTAATCATTCCTTCAGCTTAGGCCACCCTTGCCCAGGTGACCCTTGTCAGATGCTTTTGTTGGAAGTGGACTAGAAAAACCTCTCCCCTTTGTCCAGGAAGTGGTCATCCCATCCAGAAAGTGGTTATCCCAACTGGGAAGTGGCTATTCCATCCCGGAAGTAGTTATCCCGCACTGCTGGGTGGGTAACACACTCCCCACCTTCTCATTTTCGTTCCCCACCTGCCACTTTGCCCTCAGTGAATGTTTCATTCTGCCTGAGTCCCATAGCGTGGGGACAGGCTGGGATGGAAATGCCACCAAGACCCGTCTTCCCTGCAGAGCCTGCGCCTCTGCTCAGAGCTGGGGGAGGAAAGCCCTGCCTTCCTCATGCTGCTGAGGTGCATTCAGTGTCCACATCAGCTGCAGGGGATGTGGAAACACCAAGAGCCTGCAGACACCTCAGGCTTGCTGGTGGCACATCCTCATCCAGCTTTACCCGGGGCTAAGCCCTCAGTGTTTACCCAGGTGTGAGGCGAGCAAAAGGCACCAGCAAGGTTGGGAGTTGGGGCTCCTGATGTGGTTTCCCCTTTGCCTGTGACATCCATGCTGTCTGCTGGGTTTCCTTTACCATGCCCCATCTCACAGCTACACCTGGCCCCTTGCTGTCATAGCCCCCTATCAGAGGGACCCCAGACAGGGGATGTCAGCATGAAAATTGGCATTGAACTGTGGGGAACTGACTGTGCCTCACAACAAACCCCAGCCCTGCACCTGACTGATTAAATGGTTATTTCAGGTTACTGTGAGTGTCTGATCACACTGAGGGTCTCTGTCCCTCCTCTGTCAAAGCAGGCCCCTAACATTTCACCATCTGCCTCTGTCCCTGGGATCACTCAAGGCAGGATGAACAGCTGGAAAGCAGCCCTGCGGAGGAAGACTTGGGATACAGGAAGATGACAGATTGGACAGCAAAGAGCTGACATGGGCATGAGGATTGTGGGATGCTCTCTGGTGGTGATGCCACCAGTAAATGGTGGCACCTCCTGTAAATGGGTGACAATGAGAAACCTCCCCTTTGCTTGGGCAGACCCTGGCCAGGCTCAGGGCAACCCCGTCTGGATGCTCCCTGCCTGAGCACATTGCCATAGAGAGTGAATGGCACCCTTACAAAGTGAGCACATCTGAAATCAGAAATGGGCCCTCTTTCTGTGAAGGTATCTTGTTCTTCTGAATAGTATCACAACACGTTTGCTACCTGCAACACTACTACTAATGCTACAGTTAAATACCACTAGATTTTAACTGTCCTCGTTGTACATCAGATTGGATATAAGGAAGAAATTCTTTACTGTAAGGGTGGTGAGGCACTGGAATGGGTTGCCCAGGGAAGTTGTGAATGCTCCATCGCTGGCGGTGTTCAAGGCTGGATTGGACATAGCCTTGTGTGGCATGGTTTAGTGAGAGGTGTCTCTGCCCATGGTAGAGGGTTGGAACTGGATGATCTTAAGGTCCTCTCCAACCCTAACTATTCTATGATTCTATAATTCTATGTCTCTGGCCTTACATGGATCTGCATGGCTGTCGTTCCCTCTGCATGGCTGGGAGCATTTCCAACCCAGTGCACTGCAGCTCTCAGTGCCTCCCTGTTTGCGCTGGAGGTTGAGTCTCTTGGGACACCAGCAGTCAGCCAGGGCTCCCTCAGACTGTGGCTCAACCCCACCACTCCATGGGGCCAGACAAAGGGTGGCAAAAGCAACTGCATGAGGAAAAGGAGGAAGAGCCCCTTTTGCAGTGGGAAGGGATGTAAACCTTCTGCTCCATGCCAACCTGCGAACGGTGTGGCCAAGCCTGAGCAAGACCAAGATCCATACCCACATCTCCGCTCAAATCCCAGGAGGGTCCCACCACACCAAGTAACCAAGTAAAAAGGGACTTGCTCCAAAGTCCCCATAAGCAAAATGAGGACAAGGAGCAAGGAACCATTCCCACCCCCACAGGGCTCCTGCAGCCCCATCTCTGCTCTCTGCTCATTACTAGTCAGAAAAGAGATCTTTTGTTCCTTTTCAGGCTCTGAAGACCTCTTCTCAACGCTCATCTGGTCTGAGAGAGAAACGGGAGGCTTGGCAAATATTAAAAAAGGGATTAAGAGCAATCCAGAGAGATCTTTCTGCTTCTGCGTTGATCCCTGGTGCGGTTGCACCTGTGAGGGTTACAGAAGCGTGCCTCAGAAGGATTGCATGGGTGAGGATGGTGGGAAGAACAGCCAGGACTAGGCAGGTATTTCCCCCTGGTAACTTGAGAAGCACCTTAAAACCAGCAATAATGCAGGAGGGCAGAGAAAATGGTGCTCTGCTGAGCCTTTGAGACAAGACTGTGTTCTCCTGTGGTAGCAGCAGCAACAAAGAGGAATAATTTTTTCACATAAATAAAATACTCATGCCTTGGAGATGATTGAAGTTGATGTCTTGCAGTTTTGTATTCCAGAGGTTAAATGCTTCATGAATTGAAGTGAGGAGATAGGCACACCTGCACACGCCATGAAGAGGTGATGGGGTGATGGGCACCTGCAGGATAAGGGTCACTCTCTGTGCCTATATCGAGCCATTTTCTTCCCCAGACTCTGCTGCCAGACACTGCTTTGGGGGATAAAACTGGAGCTGCTCGCCACAGGACCTCCAGCAGCAGGGCCTCACTGGGACCATGGGCCCCTCGAGCGCCTCTGCACCCAGATACCCCAGCAACGGGCAGCAAGCCCTGAAGAACCGCCAGTGCTGGTACAACACATGCTGCATGGGGGCAGCACGAGCAGCAGAAAGAGTGCTTGTTTCCAAGAGAATGAAGTGAGCCCGGGCTGTGAGGAGCTGAAGTGTGACCCTGCAGCGCGGCTGGGCTGGGAGCTATGTCCTCCTTCAGCCTCCTCTCCTTGGTGATATCTCCTTGTTTATTATTTTGCTCACTGTTTCATCCCACTGTGTAAGCAAGCTCAAAACAGCCTTCTCAGAGCCAGGGGCCCAACGTTCCTTGGCTCGCTACTCCATGTGGAAATGCATTACATTATTCACTTGTGACCATATTAAAAACAATCTCAGTATACGTCTGGGCTCCTCAGGGCTGTCACAAACTCCTTGTAATGATTAAAAGTGGAACGATGGTCAGAGCTGCTAATCATGGTAGAGGATGTTTGGAGTTAATCATGGTAGGGGAGACTTCTTCAGAGTGTTTCTGTGGCTCGGAGTGTTCTCACCTCCCACTATTGCTGAGCCCCAGGGTGGGGGTGATGCCTGATGGGGCTGAGCATGCCTGATCTCCCATTGTGGAGAAGACGGGACCGACCCCGGGGACAGGAGGGATAGCGTGGGGCTGAACCCTGAGGTGATGGCGATGCCGGAGGGGCCGGGGCTGAGTCAAGGACCATGCCCAGGGGGGTGGATGGGGCTGATCCCGAGGGGCGATGACCGGGGCGGGGTTGCGGAACGGAGACGACCCCGGTGTCGGGGCAGCCGCGGGACCCGCAGCCCGGTGACCCGCCCGGGGGGGCCGCGGCGGCGGTGACTCAGCCGGGAGAGGCGGGCGAGGAGAAGGAGGAGCAGCAGCAGCAGGAGCCGCCGCAGCCACCGCGGAGCCGCTCACCTGCCCCGCCATGGCCCGCCGGGTGGCCGCCGTCCTGCTGCTGCTCGCCCTCGGCTGCCTCCTGGGCATCCTCCTGCTCTGCCTCGGCTCCGGGGACGCGCGGGGCCCGCCCGGCTTCAAGGTGAGCAGGGCCGGTACGGAGCGGGGACCGGGCACGGGGGAGCGCCGCTCCCCGGGACTGGGGCAGCCGCAGCGGGCGCCCGATGCGCGAATGCGCGGTGCGGGAGCGGCGCGGGCAGCCGGGGGGGTCCCCAGCGCTCACCGGGGGGAATCCCAAGCTGCGGGCGGGGGCGCGGGGGCACCCGGCAGCGCATCCCCGGCACCTCAGACCTGCGCCTGCAGAGGGGGCTCTGGGGGCGGCGTGTCGGGATGGGCCCCAGCCCCGAGCAGCCGTGTCGGCATCCGCGGGAAGGGCACCCCACACACCCAGCATCGCCCCTGGGCTCCGGCTGCAGCGCCTGAGCCAGCGCTGCCGGATGAGACATGTGCTGCCCTGGGAAAACGAGCTGCTCCGTTTTCTTTCTCATTCTAAATTCAGATGCTGAAAGCAGCTCCCAGACAACCTCTTGTTGGCCAAGTCCCCCAGTTGTCTCCTTTGTAGCCCAAGTCTTTTGTTTTAAAATGGTGGTAATTCGTTTCAGTGACAGACCAAGCTATTCCATGGGGAAGAGGCTTTTGTCCTGAAAAGTGGTTCATCAAAAACCCCCTTTTTCTCATCCCAAGCAATTTGCTTGGAAACTTTCAGGGCCAGCCCAAATGCCAGATGTGCTGCCTTTGCTCCGGGCTTCTCAGATGTAATGAGGATTAGGTTAGGAAAAAGAGCTGGCTTAGCCAAGGCGCTTGCTGCTGTTGGTATAACTAGCAATGATGAACTCTTCCCCTGTGCCACCTTTCATGGCCACCCATTGCCATGTGCTGGGGCCTCTTGGGCTGGTTTCAAAATGGATTTTGTCTCTTTGGATGTGGGGGAATTAGACAGACCCATCCTGAGAGCCATATGTGCAGCATTTGGTTCAGCCTGGGAAGCTTTTTTCCTCCTGGTTCCAAGCTGGAGCTTTAGCCAAATGCATTTCTGAATGCATTTCTCCTCCCGGTTCCAATCTGGAATGCATTTAGCCAAATGCATTCCCAGATATTCAATTTTTGTGGGTTTTTGTGGTTTTTCTCTCTCTGGGTGGGCGCACCCTCCAGTCCACAGGCTGCCCCGCACTGTGGGGCTGAGCAGCCCCAAGCACTCCGATGGGTCCTGGCCCGACCCAGGGACCTAGGGGCTTGCACCGTTCCTGGGTGTGTCAAGCACATGCGAAGTCCGGCTCAGCTCGGCACCAGCATCCTGCAGTGCCTGTTCCCATGGGCCTGACACCCGGCAGGCACCAAGAGGATGCTTTTGCACAAAGCTCAGGGCTGCTTTGGGAATGCAAATCTTTGTCGTAGCCTAACTCAGCCCAAAATATGTTGGCACGATTTAGAGAAGGTTGGTCCTGCTGTGGGCACATCATCGCCACCCGCCTGGGCAAAACGTGGTCCTTGCTGTCTTGGTGCATGTTAACAGCAGCTGCTGGATGACAGCGCTGTTCCCTACTCAGCTATGGCTCCAGTCTTCCCTTTCCAGCTCCTTTTGCTTGGAATATAGCCCTATAATACCATGAATTAGTTATCCTGCTGCCAGAGGGATTGATCCCAGGAGCGCAGTGTTCCCCTTCCCTTGTGGGTCTGCAGTGGGGCTTAGGGCACTGCTGCCAGATGGCTGAGAGCTGGTGCCTTCTATTGGCAACCCTTGTTTTCCTTTCTTTTGGCATATCTTTTCAGTGGCCGTTACAAAGTGCACTGGGCTCTTCCCCTGCCGCTGTCCCAGGGGAGGTGCAGCTCCATGGCAGGAAGGAGACCACCGCAGACCTGCGGCCCTGTGGGTCTCACCACCCTCAAGGGAGCTGGGATATTGTGGGCAGGGCTGGGCCCTCTCTGCACTGTGGGGCAGCTCAGAGAGCCATTGGGGGGTGGGTGCTGGAAGCTCAGGCACAGCCACAGGACATGGACATGCAGCCAGGCTGCAGCAAGTTGGGCAGTTCCCAGCATCAGCTCCACCTCCTGCCCTGGGGTGTGGGATGCTTCTGGCCAGAGCCATGGACTTACCAGGAGTCCAGAGCCCTACCTGGAACCTCACTGCCCTGTAGGCTCTGGGGACACCATCGCCCCTGGCGTCCCCTCTGCAGGGGCTTTGGGAATGAGCAGCCGAATCCGGAGCTGGGCTGAGCAATGCTGTGCTGGGGCAGAGCCCGCAGGGCTTGGGCTGACTCAGGGACACCGTCCTGATGTGGGGCCATGCCAGGTCCACCCATGTCCCCCAGCCCTGCAACATCACCAGGGCCTGGTCAGGGGTCCTGTTGTTAGGAAAATCTCACATCCCTGTGCCAGCAGGAGGTGCTGGGGGGGGGCACTGTCCTGCAGGCTGGGGCCAGGGCCACGAACACGTTTGAGGACCGGCCAAGCCCCAGAATGCTGACAGCTGAGTGTGTGGAGTGGATGAGAAGGACGGCAAAAGTCAGACGCTGGTGCCAGAGCATGTCAGTGCATCCTTGTGTCCCTCCAGCCCTCATCTCTAGCCCACTCCTTGGCTGGTGCAGGACACCTCTGCTGAAGAGCCGAGGGCAGTGCTTACACTACAGATCACTGATGAGATGGACTTTCAGCTGGGTTTCTCCATCCTGGGACCTGTCTGTGCCCCACATGTGGCTGAGGCACCACAGCTTGGCCACGGCTTGGGCAACACAGCTGCTTGTTCTGCAGCGCCTGAAGCCATGGCTCCAGTGCCTGGGCACAACGGCTGAGGCAGGGACAGGAGCTGGGAAGGGGGCAGGGGCAGCGACAGGGGCTGCTGTGGGTGTCTCACCCCTGATTCCCATGTGGGTGCTGGAGGCAGCTGTGCACTCTTGGGTCTGGACGAGGAGATGGGACTTCTCGTTCATCCCTAGGGACACTCCAGGTCTGCCTCAGCCTCTCCATGCCCCACATGTGTGCACTTGCCTTCCACCCCTGCCCACCACCCCCAGCTCTGCTGGGGAGGGTGATGGCCTGGGGTGTAGAGCCCTGTGCCCTGGGATGGGGTGCAGGAGGTTGCCATGGGGCCACAGTGGCACCTCTCATGCTGTGGTAACCATGGGGTACACCATGGAGCACCCTGTGGAGCACATCATGGAGCTGGGGCCACTCTAATGGCAGTCAGGGGTCTCGAGGACCATCCCGTGCCGAGGTCTGGGGCTGCTGCTCCACATTTGGCAGCGATGGGATCTGCTTGTACAGAGGGTCTGAGGGCAGAGATCCCCACCCTGACCCACAGGAACTGCCGTGAAGGGCACTGGGATGTGCCTGCATGGGTCAGCTGGTGCTGATGCCAGTCCCAGTGCTGTCACTGTCACCCCAACACAAACGGAGAGGGCAGATACATCCCCATGTGCTCGGCTGCAGGGGCTGAGCAGGCAGCATGGCTGCCCCAAGCACACACACCCACACATGTCCGCACAGCGCACACCACCTATGTGCACGTAGACACTCGCGCATGCAGACATGTCAGCATGCTGCATGCATGTACAGCTCACCCATGCACCCCCACACACACCTCCGCACCGAAACTTGCATACACGTGTATATTATACAATCACAGAATCCCAAATTGTGTTGGAAGGGTCCTTAAAGCTCACCCAGCTCCAACCCCTGCCACAGGCAGGGACACCTTCCACTAGAGCAGCTTGCTCCAAGCCCCTGTGTCCAACCTGGCCTTGAACACTGCCAGGGATGGGGCAGCCACAGCTTCTCTGTGCCAGCGCCTCAGCACCCTGAGCCATGCACACACCACAAGTGCATGAGATGACACATGCACTTGCCGTATGTCCATGCACACACACACCTCCATGCAGGCATCTCCAGGCATGCACACCCTACTCACACATACCTACATCCACGCACATCGATGCACATATGTATCTGTAGCGCTGCTCCTCCTGGGCTGTCCCTATTCCTGGTGTGTAGCACTGTGTCCCAGGCACTGGGGATCATCCTCACTGCCTCCTGCTCCAGCATTTCTTAACCCCTGCCACCCCGTATGTATCCCCATCTCCAGTTTTGACTTCTGTCCCCCTCCAAGGGCTGCAGCCCCCCCCATCATCTTGGAATTAGGCACAGCTCCTTGGATCCTGGCCTCAGGTCTGGGGGTGACCTGTCAATGCTTTACTTTTGGAGGCAGTGTTGTTGTCCTGCTGATGCTCGTGTCACTCCATATGGTGTCTGGAGTGGTGCTGTGCCCATGAGGACCCCAAAGACATCTGCATGGTGGCTGCAGGGTTCGTGGGCACACATGTGGCAGAGATAGATGGGGGGGTCTGCCGGGGTTGGACCCTTCCTGGGGGTGGCAGCACCCACTTGTGAGCACTGGAACACTAAAGAGGACATGCCAAGAGGGTCATGGGGTGGGAGCCAGTGGGGACATGCGAGTGGGTGTCCCTGGGACAGGCAGCTTCACTGGAGCAGCCTCAGTGTCCTCTAGTGCTTGTGTTTGGTGGGTGACGCCCATCTGGGGGTGCAGGGGGGGCATGGGCTGGGTGAGGCAGAGGATGCTGTGGTGAGGAGGGACTGGGGACACACTCAGCGGGCGCCTGGTACATGGCCCATGCCCTGCTGGGCAGAGGAGGGGGCTGAGACCCCCCCCCCGAGGCTGCTCAGAGCAACTGACCCCAGCCCCAGGCCCAAAAATGGCCCAATCTGGGGGTCCTGCTCCTCAGTGTTGTGCTTCAGAGGAGCGGGGGGGGGGGGGGGGGGGGGGGGGGGGGGGCTGTAGAGCCCCCTTCCTCCTCTCTGCAAGGTTCAGTCACCAGTAGCTGCTCCCCACACGCCAGTATGTGGATTCTCTGCTGGCTAGTACCTGTTGTTCCAGAGCGCGTGGGAAGCCTCTGATGGTTAATAGGAGCTGGAGGAGGCTGCAGGGGTTTCACCCATCCGAAATGGTTCCCTGGGGAAGCTGGGAGTGCTGCCAGTGTGGGGCTATGGATTCACGGGGGAATGGGAGTTTCCTATAAGCACGGACCACAGGCCTGTGCCCTGACAATTCATTTCTGCTGGCCAAAACCCAAACCTGCAGCCACCCAGGCTCTGTGGGAACAGGGATGGGGACAGGGATGGGACCAGAAGCACCCACCATGCAGGGCTGAGGTGGATCCCAGAGTCTGGGCAAGGCAGGCAGCAAGCAGAGCCTTTGTACAAGCCAGGTCTAAGCCTGAAGTGGCTTCACCCCAGAGGTGCTCAGCTGGATCCCACCTCACCCCCTCCTCCCAGTGCAGCAACCCCAGGGTGCAGGCAGCACAGGGCAGCCCTTCCCTGGGAGCTGGAGCCATGGCTTGGCAGGAGGGAGCCGGTTATTTATAGCCAGAGAATGGCCAAGCCATACAAGGGCAGGAGGGACGAGGTGCGGGGCTGACCTTCTTTGGAGAGTTGCATCCCGAGGGGACACTCCCAGGTGTCCCCCCGGGGCAGGGACCTGCCTGCACTGCTCAGCGTCACTGCCCACGGCTGCCTGTGGGTGGCTGTGGGTGCAGTGGGTGCCTGGGCAGCCCGTGGATGCCTGTGGATGCCCATGGATGCTCATGGATCCCTGTGTTAGCCACGGGTGTGTGTGGCTGTCTATGAATGTCTGTGGGTGCCTGTGGCTGCTCAGTGGCCAGGAGCAATGCCGTGGGGTGATGGGAGCAGACTGCAGGTGCTCAAGAAGGAGAGGGGGCTCCCAAGCCCCAAAAGTCAAAGTCCCAGTCCTGTGCCAAGCAGCATCCTGAGATGTCCAGTATCCCTGGCTGGGAAGAGTGCCTGTTCCCAGCCCCATGCTGGCAGGGCCCGTGCCTGGTGAGGGCAAGGCCATGCCCGCACTGGGCTGAGCAATGCTTGCACTTGCCAGACAATGCTCCTGAAGGTGCTGGCCAGGGCACAAGCTGTGGTGGGTCATCGAGCCCCGGCCTTCCCTCAGGATGATCTGGGGCACCAGGGGGGTGCTGCCTCCAGGCCTGACGCGCTGCTTCCCCCCTGCAGTACGGCATCGTGCTGGACGCCGGGTCCTCCCACACAGCCATGTTCATCTACAAGTGGCCTGCAGACAAGGAGAACGACACCGGGGTGGTCAGCGAGCACAGCATGTGCGACGTGGAGGGTAAGGGCTGTCCTGGTCCCCGGGCCCAGGGGCTGGCGGCAGGATGTGACCCCTTCCCAGCAGGCAGCGCCCCACGATGGTGTCAGTGCTCTGCCATGCCCAGCTGCCCGCACAGGGAGGTGTCTTAGGAATCCTGCTCTGTTTCCCAGACCTCCCCCATCTCCCCCAAGGCTTTGCAGCAGTGCGTGACTGTGGTTTGTCTTTCCCTGGCACACACTGAACTGCAGGAGACGTTTCAGCTCCCTGCCCAGCCCAGCAAGCAGCAAGGGATGGTTTTCTGCTCTCCGCTTAAGCAACCTTTCCCAGGCTGTCTGCCGGGGGGACGCAGCATGGGCAGGGAGATGCACTGGTCTCTGGATGGCTCCATACCCACAGCAACCTGGAGCACCCAGCCTGGGAGGGGCAAAGCTGCCCGTGGGGTGTTTTTCACCCCCCTCAGGGAGCAATGCTGTTTGTTCTCCATAGGTCCCGGCATCTCCAGCTACAGCTCCAATCCTTCGGCTGCCGGGACAAGCTTGGTGCAATGCCTGAACCAGGCTCTGAGAGATGTGCCCAAGGAGAAGCACGCGGGAACCCCGCTCTACCTGGGTGCCACAGCCGGCATGCGCCTGCTCCAGTGAGTGCCCTGCGCACACCAGGCTTAACGCTGCCTGCGGGCTCTGCCATGACACCCCGTGCCTTGTCACCCATGGCAAGGGTGGAGATGGTGAAGCACAGTTCTGAGGGAACCCCTTTGCCAGACAAAGCTCCTCACCCTCCCAGCTGCCCAGCTGTGTGTCCCTCACAGGGGTCTTCCTGCCTCTCAGAGAAGGAGATGCTCTGCAGCACTCAGCCAGCACATCCCTGACTGAAAAGGGGCTGTAGTGGGACCAGCACCGGGTAACCCATCCAGTCACTGCAGCTAGCTGGGAGGGAAGGCCCCCTGCACCCTTTGCAGCCTGGCAGGATGGGAGTCGTGTCCCCCCTTGCCCAGCCATGGGATCTGGCTCAGGAGGAGGGGGGACACCCCATCCCTGTCCCTGCCTCCTCCAGCAGAAACAAGGGGAATTAGCTGGGGCTTTTGGGGACATCCCTGTGGGTACCTGAGTGAGGACCCCCCTCTCTCCTGCCCCGGTGCCATGGTGAGGCTGGGAACCAAGGGCCGTGTAGGCAGTGGGGGCTGTGCTCGCAGCAGCCAGCCCAGCCCTCCACTCTGCCTGCTCCGCAGCATCTCAAGCCAGCAGGCCTCGGACACCGTCCTCGGTGCTGTGGCGGCCACACTGAAGTCGTACCCCTTTGATTTCCGGGGCTCAAAGATTCTGTCTGGGGAAGAAGAAGGGGTCTTTGGCTGGGTCACCGCAAACTACCTCCTGGAGAACTTCATCAAGGTGGGCAGAGAATCGTGGCACCCAGCGGTGGTGGCTGCGCTGGCTGGGTGGTCCTATAGCTTATCACATCCTTATGCTCACTCTTGTCTTTCTTGCTCAGCGTGGATGGCTTGGGGAATGGATCCAGCCCCAGAAGAAGACCCTGGGGGCAATGGACTTTGGGGGCGCTTCCACACAGATCACCTTTGAAACCAGGGACACCATTGAAGACCCCAGAAACGAGGTGATGCTGAAGCTGTACGGCCAGACATACAAAGTGTACACCCACAGCTTCCTCTGCTATGGAAGGGACCAGGTCCTCAAGAGGCTTCTCTCAAAGCTCCTCCAGGTACCAGCATGTGCTCAGTGAGGATGCCGTCTGTCATCCACATTGCCCCCTCACCCTCATGTTTATATAGGGGTGTCCCCAGCCCTGGGTCTGGGGCAGCCCCACAGGGCAGGCTGCACCTCATTCCCAGTCATCTCTAGGTTTTTGCCCACAACCCTCTCCCATGGTCCCAAGGCTTCCTCCCATTTTCTCCATAAGGTGTTGCACCCCTCGGCCAGAGCCAAGACTTCCCAAGTCATCTCAAGATGCTTGTGGCAACTGCCAGTTCTGCATCCTGCTGCCCAGTCCCCTCTGCGGCTCCCTGCAGGGAATGGAGGCAGCAGCGCAGGGCTGTCAGGGCTACAGCGCATCTCACATATCTCATGTCGCTTCTCTGGCAGGCTGAGAGATACCAAGCCACTGTTTCACATCCCTGCTGGCCCACGGGCTACCGCAAGAGCCTATCGCTGAGCAGTGTCTATGACAGCCCCTGCACAGAGAAGGAAAAGCCAAGCCTTGCCCTTGACACCACCGTCACTGTGGTTGGCACCGGGAACGGGAGCCTCTGCGCTCTGCACGTCAACAAGCTCTTTGACTTCACCTCCTGCTCCTTCTCCCGCTGCTCCTTTGATGGCATTTTTCAGCCAGAGGTTTCAGGAAACTTCATCGTAAGTCCTGGCACAGAATGGGATTGGGGCCCAGGTCTCCCCGGCCTCTCAGCATCATGCAGCAGCAAAGCCAGACCCCTAGCTCTGCAAGGGCAGTCGCTGACGCCTACCACACCATAGTGGCTGTTGGTGGAAAGAGGCTTGATCCCAGACTGTCCCACAGTTGTCTCCTTTCCTCCATCAGGCCTTCTCTGCCTTCTTCTACACGGTGGACTTCATTCAGACAGTGATGGGGAGATCTGTGCGCTTGCCCAGTGACCTGAAGGATGCTGCTGAGATGATCTGTGCCACCAGCTGGAGCGAGGTGGGCTCCCTTGGCATGGTGGTGTGGAGAGGGCTGCTTCGTGTGGGGCATCACTTGGGAACTGAGAGCAGCCATTGGAGGGAGTTGGGTGTCCTGTCACCCATGGAATAGGGGGATAGGTGGTAGGACCAGGAGTGCCTCAGGTGGGTATGTGCAGTGCCTTGGCCAGACAGGCGCTTCAGGCCACAGAAACAAAGCCTGAACCCTTCTGGCTTGACCCTTTTTCTTTCTCCCTCCATGCGTCCCATCCAGCTGCTCCAGAAAGCTCCCAATCTGGAGAAGAGGCTGCCAGATTACTGCGCCGTCACCATGTTTGTTTATTTGCTCACCACCAAAGGCTACAACTTCAACAACCATTCCTTCCCCAGCATCGCCTTCCAGAAGAAGGTGGGTAACGCCAGAGCACATCCCCATCCCATGGTATCTGCTTGGAGCCAGGCCAGAAAGTTCTGCAGGAGAGAGTCCCACACCAAGAAAGAGCTAAACAGTACGAGGGAAGATCTTGGGGAGCAGGGACAGGATGGGACTCTCAGGGTCTGGGTGGATCTTTTGGGAGGTGTAAAAAACTGAGCTGAGTGGTCGTGGAGTCAGGTCCTCCGGTCCCTCCTTGGCCCTCTAGACAAAAGCCACTGCAAACAACTCTTCGCTCAGGCTTGCTGGGAAGTTCTCTCAGGGCAGAATCCCACCTCTGACACCTCCCTGAGCCACAGGATGGGCAGCGAGATCAGGACCAGTCTGAGCAGACAAGATCCTGCTCCCATTGCATGAGCCCAGCTCAGCACAGGATGGTCATTCCTTCATCCTTGGGCTGGCTGGACCTATGGGTGAGCAAGGGCTCAGGGTGCTGAACTCCCCCACACCCATCTCCTCCATTGGGCTGACACTGAGGTGATCCTTGGAAGGTCTCCTGAGGCTTGTCGAGATGGGTTCAGTGGGGTGGTGACCACACCACGCTCTTCCAACAGGCAGGAGACACCTCCATCGGCTGGGCCCTGGGCTACATGCTGAACCTCACCAACATGATCCCAGCGGAGAAACCCTCTTCCCACAAAAGCATGCTGTACAACTACTGGGTCATCCTCATCCTGCTCTTTGTGGTCACCACCCTGACATCTCTGGTGACTGCCGTCTGCCTGCTCCGGCGCAGCAAGTCTGGCACAATCTAATGGCCTTGTCAGGGGGCCTTGTCTGCAAGGCCCTGCACCATCCTTCCTGCTGGAGTCTCCATGGCCTGAACACTTGGGATGCAGCAAGTGCTCAGAGATGTCCTCCTCCCATGCCTGATGCTGCCTGTCCCAGAAGGAAAGCTGCCCCTTCATGCCCTCCCCTTGCTTTCAAGCTGCAGAAAGGGAGGGACAGAGAAGGACTGCTGGCCTGGCAGGACAACGGCTTAAGGGCTTCCCAGTGCTACTCAGGGATGGACCCCAGAGCAGATTTGGGATTTGGGCATTCAGACCTGGGGCATCTTTCTGCCACCAGAGCTAGGCTGAACTGGGTCAGCAAGTCAAGACAAGAGTACGGTTTATTTTCACGGGCATGGGGTGGGTGGGGAACATTACTTACACTAGTCCTTACAGCTGACTCCTCTAGCCTGGCCCTGGAGCACAAGCCCTGCCTCTTGGGAGCTCTGGATATCACCCAAAGCCTATGCTGTCTTTCTGGACGACGCACAAATCCCACTGACCTTTCCGAGGGTCAGATCTTGGCCTAGGCTTTCACTGGTCTTAGCACAAGGGCTTTGGATAGCGGCTTAGCAACAACCAGACATGGGGAGCAGGCAGCTTCCCAGGTCCCACTTCAGCAACTTCACGGTGCCTTCCCCATTCCTGTGGTTCCTAACCTAGATTTGCCTCTGGCCATAGCCAGAGCCTCCTCCATCCCCAGGCAATGGCACGAAAAGTCTCCATGGCTCCCTGGTTAAGGCCACACCAGTGCAGAGGTAATGGGCTCACTGTGGGCACGGGGGTTTGCTCTGCTTTAGGATTTGCTCCCTGCACCACCCCTCCCCAGGCAGCTGGGAGGATGCACCTTCATTTCCAATTGAGCAAGAACAGGGACATGCAAACAGGCAGGCTTGGGTTTGGTTGGTTGGGGTCTTTTTATAATCAGAAATAAACCTTTGTAACCACTCCTATGGCTCTGTGGCTCATGATCAGCAACAGGCTGGTCAAGCCTGGCTGTCCCACAGGGACACCCCCCACTTATGGGGTCTAGACAGACACAGCCACAAGTCAGGCTCTGCCTGAAGGTCTCACTCCTTTGCAGCTTGCCCAGTGCTGAGACACCACCATGGTTTCATATGCTTTACCAGCCTGAAGCAGACTGAGGTGGGCTTGAAACCTCACTCCAGACTTGGGACCAAGAGGAGGTGGAAGAGTTTTAATCAGCCTAGAAGGCCCAAAGACATGAGCAGGCAGCACTCAAGCTGACTGTCCTGTGCACTCACTGCAGTGCTCGCTCCACGCAAGAACACATGGAGAACCTCTGCTCCCAGAGACTGGCACCCAGGCAGAGGAGGAGAGCAGCTGGCAGCATTGGCAATTCTGTTCTGTAGCTGCCGGCAGCTCAGAGCCACCAGGTATCCAGCTGCCAGCACATGCCCAGTCCCGTCTTGTCAACCCCATCTGGAGTGATCCTCCAGCCCTCTGTCCCTCCACACAGCCCGGAGAGGAGCAGCTTCAACTGAGCTACGGTTTCCGGGCACGGTCTCCTCTGCTCCACCAGCACCCTTCCCTGCTCCCCCCACACTGTGCTCGGCTCAGCACACCCGCCCCCTGCAGGCACTTCGCTTTTCGCTGCTCTGCTCGCTGCTCCCCACCTCTGCACAGAGCAAATGCGATTCCAGTTCAGAGGATGCTCGGAGCGCTCAAACCGAGTACCCGCCCGGGCCCCCCATCTCCCCAGCACAGGGGCTCCCTCCCGTGGCGAGGCTCAGGGACTGCACCCAGCTCTTCCCGTCCCACCGCCAGCCTCCGTCCACAAGCGCTTTCAGCTCTCGACTTTTATTGCACCCCGCACATGCGATGCTCAGAGGCCACCTGGGAGGCAGCAATCCCCGTGGTGCCTCTACCACGCTCTCACTGCACGATCAACTCATCTGAGGTGCGGGGAAGCGCCACAGATCCACCAGTCTCGCAGGCAACACAGGCAGGGCAGGCAGGGAGGAGGGCAGGAAGGGCTGAAGCAGGACACAAGCACGGTGCTCTGGGCTCTACCAGTTACTCCACAATGTCCCCATACTTGTTCTTCCTCACCAGGGATGCTGCACTCCCTCTGTCCTCCGGACTAGGCAGATCTTCTGCAACAGAAAGAACAAGCTCCCATCCTTCAGCTGAAGGGTGCCACTGTGGGACTTACATGGGGGTTTTTGGCTATGACAGTCACCAGCTTAATCATGAGGCAAGAACGGCAGGGAAGAACCAGGCATGACAAGCCAAGGGAAAGCAGCAGGGAGGGATGTGAACATACCTGCAGGCTGAGACACCCCACCAGCCATGGCGAGCTCTTGTGGGAACTTGCCTGTCTCCAGGTAAATCCAGAAGTCGGAGCATTTCTGCGTCTCAGCTCTGGTTACCACATAGCTGGCGAGGGACCCTGCAGCTGAAGAGACCAAGATGCTCCCAAGAAAGCCAACAGCAAGGGCATCTGCTAAGGGCAGTGGTGAGAATTGAGCTTGCTCAGCCTGGGGAAGAGAAGGCTCCTTAATGGGAGACCTTAGAGCAGCTCCAGTGCCTAAAGGGGCTACAGGAAACAGCGTTCAAGGCCAGGTTGGACACAGGGGCTTGGAGCAAGCTGCTCTAGCGGAAGGTGTCCCTGCCCATGGCAGGGGTTGGAACTGCAGGAGCTTTAAGGTCCCTTCCAAACCAAACTATTCCATGACCCTACAAAAGCACCTACTGGCATGTACGGTGCAGCTGCCTGTGGGCCATCCCTGACCCGCCAGGGCTACATAAAGGAGGGATGAGCCACGGGAGAGAATCCCCCACGCTATGGACAAGCAGCTCCTCTGCCTGCAACACAGCACCGTCGCTGCTGCCACCCGCCCCCGGGGCCCCACTCACCGCCGGCCAGCAGCAAGCTCCACTGGAGGCCGTAGGGCACCTTCCTGTTCACCAGCTTCTGCACGGCGAAGGCGGCCCCGCTGCCTGCAGAAACCCAGGGCTCGGGCGCTGCTATCGGCCACAGCCCCGCCCGGGCCGCCCCCCGCCCGCAGCCCCGGGGGAGCGGGGCCGTTACCTGCCAGGAAGGTGCCGATGCCCTTCAGGAAGGCGTGGGACTGGCAAGCCGCGTACTGCTGCAGCGCCTGCGGGGACACGCTCAGCGCGGGCCGCGGACCGCCCCATCCCCGGCTCCCTCAGCCCCGGAGCCCGCTCCCCTTCCCCCCAGCCCCGCGGCGCACCGGGTGCTTGGCGGCCACCCCGTCCTCCACCCGCCGCAGCCCCAGCGTCACCATGGCCCCGCGGGCGGCCGCGCTGCCGGTAGGGCCCCACGGCCGCGCCCGCCTCTTCCGGCGCCCCCGCCATGGCGGAGCCGTCGGGGCCGTTCCACCGGCTGCAGGCCGGGTCGTGCCGGTACCTGTGCTACTGCCGGCCCGGCGGCGGCGTCTAGTTAGTGCGGGGCCGGGAGCGGGACTGGGGCCGGGGCCGCGCCAGGGCTGCGGAGCCCCTCGCAACCTGAGCCGCTCTCTCCGCAGCGTGACCGATGCGCTGGAGGTGTGGGCTGCGGCGCTCGGCGCCCGCCCGCCGCCGGGCTGCGTACGTACGGGGTCGGGACCTGGGGCCGGGTACCGGGGCCGGGCCGGGGCCAAGCGGCTTCAGGACCCGTCCTCCTTTTCCACTGCAGCGGTGCCAGCCGGAGGAGCACGGCGCGAAGCTCAGGTGCGTGCGGCAGCGCGGGGGGCCCGGGCCCCGCTCCGCGCCCCGCTGACCCCGGCTCGCCCGCGGCAGGGAGGCCCTGGGGCGCGGAGCGGCCTCGTTGAGCCCCGGGGAGGGCCCGGGCACGCTGCGGCTGCGGGGGGACGCTCCGTGCTCGGCCCTGGAGCTGTGGCCGCTGCCCGCCGGGGAGGCGCGGAGCCAGCTGCGGGCGCTGCTCTTCGGCATGGCGGGGCGCATCGAGAGCCTGGAGAGACGCCTCAGCGGTGCGTGCGGACCGGTTTGGATCGGGGCGGAGGCGCGAGGGGGGTGGGCGGCTCCCTGAAGCCTTCGTGGCATCATCCCCCCACCCGGAGGTGCCCCAAGGATCCGGATCGGCTCTGGGCCGCGCTGGGCTCACCGCAGGTGGTTTCTCCTCCCTGGTCCCGCATGCACTGAGCAGGAGGCAGTAGAGGTGATGCTGCTGCCTTCTTCCCCATTGCCTGCCTAGTTCTCAGAGCTGGCCAGGAGTTGCGTTTCATCACGTCGAGTGGAAGGGCTCCTGTGTGGGACCAGTGTTGTGTCCCTGTGCAGAACCAAAGCCTTGCTCCTGTGGCCCCATCATCAGGGAGGGGGGATTCACCTTACAGAGGTCTCTGTTTCAGGGGTCTAGGAAGATCCTGGGGCTTTGGCAGCCTGGGTGAGAGCTCTGGAGAGTATGGCTCAGTTTGGCTGTAAAGGACAGGGAACTTGCCGGGAAGGCCTGGGGTGCTGCTGCATTACAGTGTGTATATGGTCACAAGCTCTGGCTCTGGTTCTTGTCTCAACAGTGGTGGAGACACTGGCGTCTTCCTGCAGCCCCGAGAAGAATACAGCCCAGAGCCAGCAGCAGTTCCTGCCAGGTAGGCAGTCACCAGGGATCATCTCCCTGGTCCCACTGTTTATTTGTCTTCTCTTCCCTAGGAGGCTGTTGTTTCTGTGTCCGTGTGCTCTCCAGGACACTTTGAGCCCCCTTGGCTGTGGCTTGTTCTGAAACAGAAGAGGCCAGGGCTCAGCATGTCTCCTGGGTGTCTGGGATGTGCTGTGCTCAGGTCAGGTGCCAGGCATCACGAGGCAGGTTGCCTGGTAGCCTCCAGGAGGAGGTCAGGCTTCGCTGTTCCTCCAGGCTGGGGGCTGTGGCACGTCCATGGCTCCCTGCTCCTTTGGGAGAGGAGGCCAGGCTTGGCCCTTTCTTGCTCACTGTGGATGCTGGGCTGCTAGGCACTCACCCTGGGCATAGAGGGATTTGCAGGGCTGCCAGAGCAACTGGCTGACCTTTTGTGATCCCTGTCCTGCCTGTCCCTCACCGAGGCAGACCCCAAGCCTGGGAAGAACAGGGGTGCTGGCTCCACTTTGCCAGCCAGGAGGAAGATGCCAGGGGAGTCTCTCATTAATCCTGGCTTTAAAAGGTGAGTGCTGGGGCCCAGTGCTGTGGCCGGGGCTGTGTAGAGGTCCCATGGACTCTGCTCTGTAACTGCATGGAGCAGAGCGTATGATGCTCCCTCCATCTCCTTCTAGCAAGAAGGCACCATCTGGAGTAGACTTTGAGGACTCCTGACCTGTGCTGCCCTACCAGAGCCTGGTCAACTGCGGCTCTGGCAGTGGAGGTTTCCCTTGCACGCAGGGAGACGGACGGGACCAGCAGGACCCAGAGGGCTGGCTTTTCTCCCTGCTGGCAGGGGCCACCTCCCCACTTCGCTTGCCATGAATTTTTGGGGGTTTTAAGGAATTTTTATATCGCCATGTAACTAAAAGATTGCCTGTGCTTAACTTATTGCCAGTAAAGACGGGTTAGCCAGCTGGTCTCTGGGGACCAGGACAACATGAGTGGTCCATTCTGCCTTTCCTTTGCTTGGGACTCCTGTGGCCAATTTCAACGGACCTTGGAGGGCCAGGGGCTCAGAGTTCACCTTCCTGACAGCTTTGTGCCAGGGGCCTGGGGGTGAGTGGTTGGAGCTTCCCCAGGATTGCTGGGACAATGGGCCCAGGCCCCACTGTGCACTGAGAATCAGGTGTAAAGTCCTGTGAGGATGAGAGCTGCTGAGGCTGGTCACTCCTGTCTCACTTGCAAAGCCTTTATTGATTTCCAGGAGCTCTGATACATGGCTTGGAACTTGCCCTGCGTCACCCCCATCCCTCTCCCAAATCTGCTCCTGAGAGCTTCCTAATGGAAGGTTCTGGGGGCACGGTGCCATCCGCTCCCCTTGCCCAGGGGATGGGGCGCTACCATGTCCCACCCCCATTCCCAGGGCTGTGCCATGGCTGTGCTGGTTCCCCTCACTGGTGCAGCTGCTTGGGAGCATCTTGCTGTGGGTCACTCACTGGCAGTTGGCATCATGTGCCTCCAAGGGAGGCTACAGGGATGCCCACTGCCCTCTCTGCCCCACAGCCCTCTGCTCTGGGCAGCTTTTCCTCCCCAGCTGCTGCCCTTGCCCTCAGCACCGCCCAGCTTTGGTACAGATGGTGCCTGTGGCCCCCTTGTACCCATTACAATGCTTGAGGAACTGCAGGGCAGGTTGAGGGGGTGCTGGCTGGGCTGGGAGGGTGGCACAAGAGGTGAGAACACATTTGTGGGTGCAGTGCAGATAGCTGCCAGCACCTCGGGTAGGGGTGCCAGCTGAGGGAATGTGGGTGCCAGTGCACAGCTCATGCTCACTGCCTTCCCCAGTGCATGCAGACAGGACCGTGATGGTCACAGCAGGACCAGGCGAGTGCTCACTGCAGCCGCCGCACCACGGAGCGATAGGCTTGTACAATCTCCTCGCTGCTGGGGCAGCTGTATCTGAACTCCTTGGTTTCCCTGGCGCTGTTGAGGTACCGCCACACACCCTGCAGGTCCTTGGGGATCCCAAAGCGCCGGTAGTGCTGGCACACAACCTGCGGGCAGGAATGGGGTGAGCCCCTGACCAGCACTGCATGCCCAGGGTGTGCCAAGGAGGGCCCATGGGCAGGGGCTGGTGGGTGGCAGGGGGCCAAGGGACATCCCTGGGACTACACAAGATGAGGGGTAGCACCTGGCAGGGGATGCAGAGGGGAATGAGATGTGTGGGGAAAGATCATGCTGGACAAGGGGGGCATGGAGGTGGTACAGGGGTTGGTGAGGGAACAGGAGGTTGCTGCAGGCACCAAGGGCAGCACTGGGGAGCCAGGGAGAGGAGCAGGATACGGTGCTGAGGTGCCAGCGCTCACCTGCACGATGTTCAGCTTGGGCAGCAGGTTGCAGTCTGCCAAGGTGAGCTGGTCCCCGTCGAGGAAGCGGCGTCGGGAGGCCCGGAGGTGGGGCTCGTGGGCCAGCTCGTGCTCCAGGGGGGCACTCAGGAACTCGTCCAGGTTCAGCAGGGCTCGCAGCAGGTTCCGCTGCAGTGCTGCAGAGGGGTGGCAGCATCAGGGCCCCTCAGCTGTGCTGCAGCTCCTGCCCCATGCCCAGCCCCGTGCGTGGGACCAGCCACAGGACTTCATGGGGAGCGACGGCGCCTGAAGCCCCGGCTGGGCTCAGGGTGACCCGAGGGGGCTCTAGGGTGGTGCCACCCAAGAGGTTGCATGAGGTGTCTGTCGCCCACCCAGCGGCTCACCCTCGTCCTGGGCAGGCACTGGGTTCTTGATGTAGGTGGAGAACTTGTGGAAGATGTCATTCCCGGCCAGGCTGGACTCCCTGTACTGTGGGACCAGGCTGGGGAACCTGAAGGGACATGGGCACAGCTGAGGGCGGCAGCAGGAGCCAGCAAGAGCTCATGTGCTGCCTGCTGCCCCCCTCAGCCTGTCCTGCCCCTCTCTGCCCCCTGAACCCCTGTCTGGGCAGCAGCCACCACTGACATGGGGGGGCCCAACTTGTCCTCCAGGAAGTCCTCGATGGTGACAGTATCGGTCTTTGGCTCGCCATTGTAGAGTAAAACGGGCAGCTGGGCCCCCGGTGCAAAGTCCTTCAGCACATCCAGTGCCCTGCAGGAGATGGGGACAGATCATAGAACCGCAGAATCAGGCTGGGCAAGACCTCTGAACTCAAATCCAACCGTTCCCCAGCACTGCCAAGGCCACCACTAACCCATGGCACTGATGGCCTCATCTCCATGGTCTGTGAGCACCTGCAGGGACGGTGACTCCAGCCCTGCCCTGGGCAGCCTGTTCCAATGCTGAGCACCCTTTGGGGAAGGAATTGTTCCTCAGCTCCATCTAAACCTGCCCTGGTGCAGCTTGAGGCCGGTTCCTCTTGTCCCATCCCTTGTTCCTTGGGAGCAGAGTGCAGCCCCCTCCCGGCTCCATCCTCCTCTCAGGCAGTTGCAGGGAGCGATCAGGTCCCCCCTGAGCCTTCTCTTCTCCATCTGAACCCCCCAGGTCCCTCAGCTGTTCCTCATGAGTTCCTAGGGCTCTGAGGGTACCGCATGTGTGTCCTGGGCAAAGGGACGAGGTGGTGCTCCCGGGCTGCATCTGCTCAGCATGTGCCTATTGCAGCTCAGCCCTTGAAGAAGCCCACAAACCTCCCTCAGACAGCGGGGGGGGGGAGGTGTACAGCACTCACCATGGATCCCACAGTGCCCATCCTTCACACCCTTCCCAAGGTGCTGGGGATCTACCATTCCCCATCACTGTGCCAGGGCAAGTCTGCCCACCCTGCCTGTGGCCCCAGGGCTGGCAGCCCCTTGGGAGAAGGCATCACTCACCTCTTCACATCCACGGTGGTGAGGGTGAAGGGCACCCCTTTGAGCAGCAGCACCATGAAGAGCCGCTGGCAGAAGGGGCAGTGGCCCACGCTCTCCCCATCCTCACTTGCCTGTGGGCAGAAGGAGAGCTCAGTGGCCCCTTGGCCCAGCATGGCTGCAGGCAGCCGAGCAGCGCTGGCATCGGTTGTGCTGGGCAGGGCACCAGCACCTCCCGGCTCCTGGGGCCTTGCTGCCTTGCCTCATCAGCCTCTGTGGCACAGTGGGTGCTGGCCCTGGCCTGCTGGGGGACATGAGGACCCCAGCGCCACGGTGCTGAGGAAGACGGGGCCTGGGGCAGCTGTGGCAGGGGAGAGCCCAGCACGGTGGGGACCGTGCTGCAAGAAAGTGATGGTGATGCCAGTGGCCGCATGGCTCCCGGTGTGAGCCCAGGCGGGCCCGTCCTGCCTGCGGTAGCCGCACAAAGTGCCCTGGGTGGAGGCAGGAAGGGCCGGGGGGGTGCAGGGGATGCTGCAGTGGCTGGGCTGGGGGGGGGCAGGTTTGGGGGTGTATCCCAGCACAGCACCCCAGGCTGAGCACCAGAGCCCTCCATGCCCACAGGCACCATTATGCTGTGTCCTGGGGAAGAGCCCTGAGCTGCCCGCTGCTGTCCATGGCACGACGTGAGTGCTGCAGTGGGCAGAGGCAGCCCAGACAAGCCAGCCCAGCACCCCCTGAGGCCCTGCCAGAGGTGCCCAGCAGCCTGGGGCACCCCGGGTCGCGCTGACCCCTCTCACCTTAACGAAGAGCTGCAGTTGGGGTTTCTCGGCCATGCTGAGCGGTGGCGGTGCCGGGAGCTCCCAAGAGCCGAGCCTGCTCCCAGCCCGCATTCCTCCCCAGGGTGCACCCGCTCCCACCCCTGCCTGGCCCCACCCAGGGCTGCCCGGCCGTGGGGCCCAGCCCTGCATGGGCAGCTCCTGCCTGTGCCCCCAGCCAGCTCCACCACCCACCCTGGAAATGCCAAGTGCTGGGTGCAGCCCTGTGCCCATTGCAGGCTCCTGCCCACGCCTGTGCGCTGTGACCCCGCTCAGCCCTTGCGCTCTCCAGCGCTCTCCGGGGCTCCTGTCCATCAGCACCCACACACTCGTGCTGGGTCCAGTTATTTTTTTATTTAAAACGATCATTATTTTTCACATTTAATCTCGTTTCTTTTGCTAGCAATGTACAGGCTCCTCCATGGCGTCCTCAGCCCCTGCCCCGCATGGCACCTGCACCGTGCCCATGGCTGGTGGCCAAGGACATGCCAAGGGAGGCAAGACGGAGGCGAGGCCAAACTCACCAAGCAAATAGTGTTAAGGCAGCAACCACCCCTACCCCTGCTCCCACCCCATCGCCACCCTCAGGGTGCCCCCAGGGGGTCTGTGCCACCATGGCTACCCAAGGTTGCATCTCCATTGGCTACCGAAAGCCGTGGGGCACGGGGACAGTGGCACGCACAGGGTGGGGGCAGCTCTGCAATGGGAGGGTTCAGGGGATGCTCCACGCCCCCAGTGCCAGCGCCCACCCGGAACCTGGCAGTGGGGCAGGCACAAAGCCCTGGCCAGAGCATGGCGTTACCTCAGGGTGCCACCACTGAGGTCAGCTGGGGACCCAACGGTGACACCGTCCCCTCTTGCCCTGATGGCAAAGGGCTGACCCCAAGCTGGCTCATCCCAGGGTGCCCCAGGGAAGGCAGTGCGTGCGCAGCATCCCCCCCCCCAGCCCCTGTCCTGTATGCCGTAAAAAAAATATGGTCTGAAAAATCTGAAAATAGAGCTCATCTCCCCCCAGGTTCCCCTATTGAAAATACTGTATTTTGTATCACAATCTAGAGCAGGTGGCATACAGGACTGGAGGGGACCAGGGCCACAGGGACAACGGAGGGGCTGTCCCTGCTCCTGTGACCGAGTGGGGCCAGCGCTGGCACCAGGTGCTGCCCATGGCAGGAGCCAGCCCCGGGCCTCCTGCTGAGACCGTGCCAGGAGGCAGAAGGGGCAGCCAGGTCCCCATGGCCCTGGAACAGAGGGGAACTGCTCCCAGGCCCCCCGGCTGCTGCAGAACATGGGGCATGCAGGGGGGGGTGGTTGGGGTCTGTGTCATGGGTCCGACCTTCGCCTCACCTCTGGGCACAGCTGCGGCTCGCTGCAGGCTGGGGGTGCTGCCAGGCATGGTCCCTGTGGGTGACAAGGCAGCAGGACCCTCTGCAGAAAGGAGGGGCACTGCCAGCCCCACTGCTACGTCCATCATCTCCCACCACCCCAGGCACTGCACCCACACCAAGCTGTGCTGTCTTGTCCTTCTGCTCCAAGGCCACCCCACTCCCAGCTTCTAAAGCCATCCTTGGGGGCAGCAACCACTCTCCCAGTCCCACCAGTGCCCCAGCAATAAGAAACCAATGCAGGTGTCTCCTGCACAGGGCCGAACACTAAGCTGAGTGGCAAAAGGGAGAAAGAGGGAGGCACAACATGCCACCACCGTAGCAGTGCCCTGTGGTCGGGTGGCAGGAGGCAGGGTGAGGGGCTCTGGGAGGAGGGATGTGGTTGGGGGCAGAGGGGGGGAAACAGCTGGTGCCAGCATGTGAAATACCCTGTGAAATACTCCCCTGCCCTACCATGTACCCCCTGCCTGGCCCCAGGATGGGGCCGAGTGCCCAGTGCATATGTGGCAACGCTGGGCAGGATGCTCCAGTGGGGAAACCCCATCTCGGGCAAGCGGGGGATCACTGGTGCCATCCCATTGGTGACAGAAATCAACCTGGGGTGAAGCACCAGGGCCCCAGTGCTGGACCACAAGCTACCCAAGGGCAAGTGCCAAGCCAGGGACAATGGAAACGAGACAAAAGCCGTATCCTTCCTCTGGCCTTGCAGGGGCTAGGCCTGGGGTGGTGACAGTGCTGGGGGTGTCCCTACAGCCAGGGTCCAAGGGGTGGGTACAAAGATGAGGCACCGCTCACAGGCCTCGTCTTTGCCACACAGCAGGCAGGGCCGGTGGCACTGGTGCTGAGACGTCCTCTTCACAGTCTCAGTCCGTGGCACATGCTGGCTGGGTGAGCCAGTGGCCCTGGCACCATGTGGTGACACTGTCCCAGAGATGAAGGGGAGCACCTGGCTGCGCTGGCTCATGGGGTCCATGCACCATGTCATCCCTGGCACATGCCTCCAGCCGTGACAGCTCCGCTCAGCAGGGCAGAGTGGGGAGAGGCCGAAAGGGTTCGGTGGCTCCACAGCTGGGGGACGTGGCTGCGTCGGGGGCTCAGCACAGGGTGTCCGTGTTGAAGGAGAGCTGAGCCTGAGGGCATGGAGCAGGCTTAGGGGCTGGCTGGGGACTGCCTGCTCTGCCCAGAACACCCAGTGCTGCTGGGGATTCACCTGCCCCCCCCCCGAGACCTCACTTGGGTCCATCCGTGACACCACCCCCAGATGAGGCCTGGTGTTGCAGCACCCATTTCCTGGTGCCCAGCTGGGATCAGGGACACCCACATCTGGGGCAACCTCTCCTCACCCTCTCCTCCTCAAAGCTGATGAGGCCTTCATCGTCGGTCTCCAGGTCCTCCTGCTCTTCCACCACGAGGGCCTGCAGCTCAGTGGGGGCAGCCCGGGGTCGCAGCAAGCTCAGCACACGCTCCAGGGGCGACTGCAAGGCGCAGCTTGGGCTCGTCTCCTGCTGCTCCAGGTTGTCACTTTGCTTCTTGGCAAAATTCACAAATACCTGGGGGCAGGGCCAGAAGAGTGAGGGCCACCCCTTGCCTACCATCCGTGCCACCGGAGACAGGCCCCAGAGCATCCCACGGGCTGTGGCCGCCACCGTGCTCCCACCTAGCTCCACCTCCCATCCCAAAGGCAGTTTCTGCCAGGCACTTGGGCATGGCCACCCTCCCTGGCGACACACATCCAGCAGCCTGCGCCACCCCCGGTCTCACATTGTCCAGCGTGGTCTGGCTGACGGAATAGTCTTCAATGCCCAGCACGTCCACCACCTGCTCCATCTTGCTGAAGACCTGCGCCAGTGAGATCTGGTCCGACTTCAGCTGGTACTGGGCCTTGGTGTGGTGCCGCTCCTGTGGGACATGAGGTGACACCTGAGCCCTCACTCCCTGACCCCTCCTGTCCCCTGCAGGGGTCCCACAGAGGTGCCCCTTGGAGGATGACAGCTGCCTGTGCTCTGAGGCAGGGCTGGCAGGGGACTGCACCACCACCACAGGGAGCTCACCTTGAGGACCGCCTCAGGGAAGTTGCGGTTGAAGAACCTCACCACCTCCTTGACGTTGAGGCTGGACTTGGTGCGCACGGTGATCATGTAGCCATCACCGAACCTGCACAGGAACAAGGGACCCCGTGAGGACCCACAACCACCTGCACCTCGGGGGGGAAGGACCCCATGGAAGAGGACAATGTGCCCTGGCAGCTACTGCACCCACGAGGACAGTGCCAGGATGCTCCAGTGAGCTCGTCCCTGCCCACCCTCAAAGCAGCGCTTGCACACACGCTGACATCTCACCGTGGTGCCACACCGCTACCCCCTGCCCACAGCGCATGTGAATCCCCACTGGGCCCTTACCGGTTCTTCAGGTGCTGGATGCTGCCAAGACACTTGAGCCGCCCGTTCACCATGATGGCCAGGCGGGTGCAGAGCGCCTCGCACTCCTCCATGCTGGGAGACAGAGCAGGCTTCAGCAGGGTGACATGGGGACACACAGTACGGGACTCCCCACACCTTTACCCCAGTGCTGTGGCTCCACCACCAGGGATAGCAGAAGGCAAGAGGGTGTCCCAGGTTCCCTCTGCTGCCTGCCCCAGGGTCCAGAGACCTCCCCACCCCACGGCACCCAGGTGCCTGGAGGTACCACAGGCCCAGTCTGAAGCCCCCTGGACCTGTGAGATGTGAGCACCACGGAGCGCCCCGTTTTGATGACATCCAGGATGAGGTTCCAGAGGAAGCGCCGTGCCTTGGGGTCCATCCCCGTGGTGGGTTCGTCCTGGGGGACAGACAGCATCCTCAAACATGCCAGCCCCTGGTACCCTGCCCTCCCCCTCATGTCACACCATCCCACTCCCCAGGACACATGTGGTGGAGCTGCGGGCAGGCAGCTCCCCCCCAGGGGCATTTCTCCACCCTGCGTAGTGTCAACCCCAGGGACAGGCGGTGGGTGGGAGGAGGATCCCACGGGCAGGGTGCTGGAGGCCAGGGCGCACCAGGAAGATGAAGGCTGGGTATCCGATCAGTGCGATAGCTGTGGACAGCTTCCTCTTGTTGCCCCCGCTGTAGGTGCTGGCAGGTTTATCTGCATACTTGGTCAGCTCCAGCTTCTTCAGGGCCCACTTGACCACCTGCAAGCATGGGGGTTGCTGCCATCACCTTGCCAAGGCCGTGGGGCTGGCAGAGCTGGCAGTGGTTCCACAGTTGAGCTCCATGGCACAGGCCAGCAGCCAAGGGGACCACAAGCCATGTGGCAGCCAGGGGAGCCCCATGGAGCCCCTGGCACAGCCACGAGTGTCGACAGGGTCCGGCAAGCGTGTGTGCCTGGCCCTGGTACCCCATGTGCGTGCACCACCAGGGCAGCTCTGCCATGAGGGCACCAGCACTGGCTCAGCTCCCTGATGGAGGCTGGTGAGATGCCATCCTCATGGCACAGCACCAGCCCATGTTGCCCACCCAGTTTCCTACCCTCTCCTCATCCTTCCAGGGAATGCCACGCAGGCGGGTGTAGAGCTCGAGGTGCTCCTGGGCTGTCAGCTCGTCAAATAGTGCATCGAACTGGGGGCAATAGCCCAAGCTCTGCTGGACCTGCAGGAGCTCCTTCAGGATGCTGCGGGAGAGAAGGGGCCGTGGGGAGAAGAAACTGCTTTTCAGGGGCACCGCATTGCTCACCCCCACTTTCACATGCCTTTATACTGGAGCATCTACCAGGTAACCCACAAGAGGAAACCTGGGCTGAGAGCTGGTGTCACTTGCCACCTCCCAGATGATGGTCAGCCCAGCAGGACATGGCTGCAGCTTCCCAAAGAGCCACATGGGCAGACTTTTCCATTCTGGGAGACCCCACCCCATCCCCAGGACAGCAGGCAGTGCCCACCTCCCTCCCAGCTCACGCTGCCCAACCTGTGCCCATTAATGAAGGCCTCTCCACCAGTGGTGCTCTCGTCCCCTGTCAGCATCTTGAAGGTGGTGGTCTTGCCCGCTCCATTGACACCCAGCAGCCCAAAGCACTCCCCGGGCCGCACACCAACACACAGCCGGTCCACGGCCAGGATGCGCCCGATCTTGCGGGACTTGTACACCTGTGGGGCAGGGGATGGGGACTCAGCCCACCCGGAGACACCTGTACCCCAGCCCCACGGCTCTGAGGTGTCTCCTTGCCGCCCTGGCACATCCCCCACCGTGGCTGCACCTTGGTGAGGTTCTCAATCTTCAGCATGTCGTTGTCAGCATCGCCGCGCAGGACACGGTGCCGCTCGTTGGCCACATCGATGTCATCCTCAATTGGTTTGGTGGAGACGGGCAACCGCCTGCAGGAGAGCGTGCGTGGGGATGTGCGTATGGGAGCTGCCGGCCGGAATCCCTGCTCCCAGCTTGCACCCACAGGAGGGGCAGCCTGGAGCTAAGAGGCCCTGACAGCAAAGCACTTCCCATGAGTGCCCCCCCAGCCTGCCCCCAGTGCCCAGCCACACTCACTGGGGTTTCCGGAAGAAGTTGTACTGGCACATGATGGTGATGAAGAAGCCGACAAAGCCTTCGATTGTCATGGCAACGAGCCCCCGCGTCACGATGTCCCATTCAAAGGGCGATTTCATTTTATCAAACTGCCCTGAGGGGGAGGAAGAGGAGGGAGCAGCTGGGGGCACCCTCCTGTGGGAATAACCCGGCTACACGTCTTGAGCTGGCCTGTGACAATGACACTGTCCTGCTCTGCCCCCTTCCCTGTCGCAGCTGCCTGGTCAAGAGGATTTCCATTCACAGCACATGGGCTGTTGAAATCATCTTCCACCTTTTCAACCTAGTAGGATGAATCAACCCACTGAGAGTAGGTATGGGATGGATTTGTCACATCCTACCCTAAAACTGTCCCTCATGCTGCCAACAGCACCTGGGTTATATATGGAAGCTGCTTGAGAAGCAGAGAGCAGCAAGAGCTTTTTGAGGCCAAGCTGAAGCTGTGAGTAGGAAAGGGCTCATTCTGGCTGGGCAGCGCAGCCCTGCAAGCAAGAGACCACATCTGGAAAGAAAAAGTCCTTGCGGTCCCCATCCCTCATACTGCGCAGCCCCACCACAGCCCCACCATGGGGCCACACCACGGCCCACCCCCACCAGTTTGCAGCAGCAGCAGAAGCATACAGCTCTTCCAGGGCTCCTGTCCCCATGGGGCTGTTATTCAGGATAGCCCAAGGAACCATGTTCATCATCACCAGCACTAGGCCATGGCTGACCCTCAACTGTAACTCTTCCAGTCTAGTCCACAGCCCCTGGCTTTTTGTTCCATAGTGTTCTGGGGCTCAGGACACCCCACAGGGCAGGTGAAGGGGATGCGTGGGACCCCCCAGCACCACATGCCCTGTAGCAAAGGAGGGAAAGAACAAGAGGCCCTTACCAATCTTGGCATAGTATTCATTGATGTACTCATTATAGGCCATCTCCATCAAGCCATGCCCCAGGTTGTAGTTAGGGAATACAAGGAAGCAACTTTTCAGGTAGCTGTTCACCACCTTCAGATCCTGTGAGGATGGGGAGAGAGGACACGACCATCAGAAACACCCCTGAGGGCTGTGAGAGCATGGCAGGGTCAGGATTCCCACCAAGATAAGGTTCCACTTCCCTGGCAGTGTTAAAGGCAGGTAGGATGGGGCTTGGAGCAAGCTGCTCTAGTGGAAGGTGTGTCCCTGCCGTGGCAGGGAGTTAGAACTGGATGAGATTTAAGGTCCCTTCAACCCAAACACCAGGCTGGGATTCTAGGATTCTATGATACAGCCCAGTCAGGTCCCACAGTGGACCCTGCTGGGAGCAGGAGTTTGGAGCAGAGACCTCCCAAGATGCCTCCCAGCCTGAGCTGTCCCACAGCCCACAAGCTTCTCCCTTCCTGGTGGCCCTAGGCAGAGCTCTGAATCTCATACCTTGTCGTGCTCAAAGAGCTGCAGCAGGAACGTGGCGACAGTGGCTGTGATGCCAATGAAGAGGTTGATGACAATGAGGAAGACGTAGGCAGAACTGGGCACCTCAAACCAGAAGGAGGCAGGGTACATGATGGGTGTGATGGACCAGCTGGGAAGGTGAGCAGCAGGAGCACACATCAGTGTGGCAGGAGAGGGACTTGGGCTCACCTATCTCCCAGCACTGCCCTCCCTGGGCTCTCCCACCCCAGCCCTTGCAGCCCACCAGCTATGGGAGCTGCAGAACATCAGCCAGATGAGCAGCACCAAGGCCAGATACTGCCAGTGCAGCCACAGTGCAGACGGGGCACAGCAGAGACCTACCAGTGCATCCTGAGCACCCCTCTAAGCAACATACCCATAGAGCAGGAAGAGGGAGAGGACAGCTGGGAAGTTGGTAGGAGAGGTATATGCCGGGAGGTCGAACACGAACAGGATGATGATGCAGCATGTGGCTGGCACCAGGTAGTTCAGCTGGAGAAGACAGGAACGCCTGTGACTGTTCAGCCACACACACAGCCCTGGGGGCTCAGCCATGGGGTGGGACCAGGCACCCTCCTCACCATGTCCCACACGTAGTTGGCCAACCAGTAGATGACAGGATCACAGCCACTCACAAACTGCAGGTGTTTGGCCTTTGTGGCCTTTTCGGCCACCAGGAACACCACAAAGCTGGCTGGCACAAATGACATGGCCACGATGATGAAGATGGCAATCACCACATCAGTACCTTGCAGGCTGCATGGGGAGCAAGGAGGAGAGCAGAGACCCCATTACTCTCAGCTGCCCACAGAAGGACCACATGTCCTGGTTTGGGACAGGGCATGGCACAGGGATCCCCACAGCACAGCCACCCAGTCCCCTGCCACACAGCTTGTAAGGCAGAAACCTCAGCACTGCCCTGCAACCCACGGTGAGGAGCATCCTCCCTCCCACGGGACAGCCACCCTCCCTCCAACCCACTCCCTGGACCTACAGGTAATCCAGGGACAGGCTGGCACTCGTCTTGTTCATGGGGTGGTTGGTGACCGTGATGCCTGCAAGACGACCCAAGAAGAGATATGGGAGTGTGAAGGCTGGCTCAGCACAAAATCTAGTCCCCAGCCTGCCTGCTCCTGGCTTTGAGGGGGAGGACGGGTTTTCTAACCGCAGCTTGGCAGGAGCTGAGCTGTCTGAAGCCTCCAAGCACCTTGAGGCCAAGCCCTCCCCTCACCAGCTGGCAGAGAGCATTCAGACACACACTGCAAGTCTAAGTGCCTCCAGGCAGCACTTTGGGACATTCTTCCCAGCCCAGACCTGAGAGATTTGCCCAGCCCAGATACAGCCAAGATGTGTGACCTCCCTGCCCCAACTGGGCACTAGGCTGCTTGGTTCAAGGAGGGGACGTTGCACTTTAGAGCCTGGTTGGCCCATGCCCTAAAGCTGTTCCTGCCCTTAACTGCCTCCAGGTCCTCACCATAGGCAGCAGGGTTGCCTTTGCTCTTGGGCAAGTTGGCTCGCAGGATGGCGTTGTTGAGAGCGTTGAGGTAGGTGGGCATGCTGTGATAGCCCTTGTTGTTGTAGAAAACCTGAAGCAGAGAAGAGTGGTGGGAGGTGGCAAGAGAGCTGGGCCCATGGCATCTGTGCTAGACGGGACAGCCACAGGGCAGGGTTCCTGTACTCCTGGCTGTGGGGACAGCAGGTCAATGCTGACCATGCTGGGCCAGACCTGCTGGCAGGGAAGCTGCAGAACACCCTGTAGGGCAAGAGCCCCACCAGATTCCTCAGCGGGGAGCACAGCTGTAGAGCAGGGCGAGAGGCTCCTGCTGTGCCCACAGCGCTGCTGCTCCCTGCTCCTCCCCACCCACCCGCGGCTGCCGCTGCCCTCCCAGCCCCAGCCCCATGGCACAGTGTGGTTATACCTGAGCCGCTCTCCGCACAGCGATCTTGCGCACCGTGGCAGGAGCCCTGGCCCCGAAGGACGCGGGGATGGATTTCTGGATGTTGCCGAAGGTGAGTGCCCCGTACCTGTGGGACAAGGCACCATCGAAGAGCCGTGGCCACTGTCCCTCACCTCCAGGAGCGGGAGCACCCCAGGAAGGTGTTGCCCAGCCCCTCAGTCCCCCAGCCCTGTCCCATGGCTCAGGGCAGGCCCTCCCCGCCCCTTCTTGCCTGTGCAGCCGGAAGCGGTCCGAGGTGTAGAGCAGATACTCGGAGACGTTGCGCCCTGTGATGTCTGCCAGGATGTCCCCTGTCACCACCTTCATCTGTGGCGGGTGGCCCCCCACACCGCTGGGACAGGAGAAGCCAGTCCCCTGCATGGAGCATGTGCACTTGATGGGCTCATGGACAATGTGGGGCAGGGCAGGAGCTGAGGTCACGGTCTCTGAGGAGCAGAGAGGGCAGCTCACAGCCAGGCTCCTGTCTACCTGGTTGCCCAGGACAATGTGGGGCAAGAGGCTGAGTTGAGGGGTCCTGGCCAGGCAGGGAGGGAGTGCATGCTCTGAGCCAGCAAGAGGGCTTCTGTGTCCTGATGACTGAGAAGGACTGAGAGATCGACATGGGGGAAAACTTCAGAGGGCAGAAACACTTCAGAGAGGGGGCATGAAATGTGGCTGGAGAAGGCAATGGCACAGCGAGGGTGACACAAGGCTGGCCACAGGGCTCCCAAAGGTGTCACCATCCCAGGGAGTTCTACCAGCACTGCCAGGGCTGAACAGAGAGCAGTGCTCCATGGCCAGTAGCAGCCCTGAGGCAGAAGCCCAGCCCAGCAACGCGATGCTCTGCTATGGCCAGGCCAAACTGACAAGGATTCCTAGAGCTGCTTCTGTGGGGCAGATGTATCACCTCCTTGATGGAGTTGAATCCTAGGCCTGGACACCCTCAAGCATCAAGTGCAGGTGATACCTTTGATGGCAGAAGAGAAAGTTGTGGAGTTCCAGGCACGGAGCAGGTCCTCATCAATCGAGATAGGGTAATCGGAGGGAGCTGGGGATGGAGGCGGCGGCACGAAGTTGGAGAGTGGCAGGCCCTGGGTGAAGGAGTCAATGCACATGGCATCGAAGTACTTGGCTGCCAGCATCTTGGACTCATTGCTGTTGAGGTTCTGCATGGGCTGGTCCAGTGTGTTGTTGAAGGGTGTCTTGAGCACACACGTGGCCCCCACACCGGAAGGCAGGTGGAAGGTGTTCACCAGCTGCTGAGGGCTGGCATCAGGAGACAGCCTGATGCTGCAGGAGAGGAGCAAGAGACATGGGTCTCACCACCTTGGTCATCTTCTCATGGGATCTCAAGGCCTTGGCACTTATCATGGGCTGAACAGACATGGCTGAACAAGCACACGCAGCTCATGCCCAACATGAGCTGAGCTGCTGATCTCAGTCAGCACCTCTCCCAGAAACACCCTGGGGAAGATGTAGGCTGCTTTCTGCATGGAGACATGGAACACCAGGCTCTGCTCCAAGCTTGAGCCAGCCCTGCTGCAGGCTGCCCTCCCTGCTCCCAGCCACAGTCACAGGGATGGAGACAGGGATGGGGATGGGGCATGAGACACCAGGTCACCCGCAGGCAGCAGCTCTCACCGGTACTCACGCCGCTCCTCGTTGGCATAAGGAATGAAGTTGCCCTTGGGCTGGGTGTAGTTGTGGTACTGCGATGGCGAGAGAATGAGGGGTGGCAAGTCACCTGCGGGGACAAGGACAGGAACCTGCTCACACCACTGCCCACAGGCAGAGGGCAGAGAACAGGCAAGCCTCCTCTTTGCCCGCCCCAGCCACACGGGGGCAGGCAGAAAAGGCCACAGGTAGTCCCCATTGTGTGTGGGGTGACTCACACGCACCTATTTCGGGCACAGAGAGTGCCACCGTCATGGCCACGCAGACAAAGAAGGCGGGCAGGAGGATCTGCGAGAAGAGGGCCTTGGTGTTGCGCTTGGCACAGTGGAAGCGTTTGACGATGAGCCCGTGGAACTGGCGCAGCTTCAGCCAGGAGCCCTCCAGCTTGAAGCTCCCCTGCCCAGCCAGATCTTGGTCCTCCACCTCCACCTCTTGCTCTGGGAGGGGAGAAGGACATCAGCCCCCAGCATGGCCACTCCTACACTGGCTGTGTCCTCCAGGGAGCTGAGCTGGGCTCCAAGCTGGGCGCAGCCACCCTATGGAACAGAGCAGCACCCAACTCTGACAGCCCCTGAGCCGCAGCAGCACTGGGACATGAAGTGAGGCAGCTGGCTGGCGGGTTCCTCTTGGCCCAAAATGGCAAATTTAGACAATAGGTTTAAAAAAACCAACCAAAATTGGTGCTTTTGGCAGAACCCCTCCGTTTTCCCATCAGCTCTCCCAACTGGCGAGGGGTCAGCACAGCTAGGACATGGGTGGCCGGACCCAGTGGGCATGGAGCTGGAGCTCTGCTGTGGCACTGCCTTGGCTCTGCCTCCCACAACCCAAATCACAGCACTCAGAGCAGCCCTGGCCAGGGAAGCAGCACAGCATGTCCCTAAATTAATCACGACAAGACCCACTGGGATAACTCAGAGAAGGATTTGCAGATAAAACAGCAGCCTCCTGCTGCCTGCCTGCATCCTCCATCCTCCAGCAACCTCAGCATCTGGGTAGGGAGAGCCCCAAGCCTGGGTCAGGGTATGGGGAGTGAAGCCAGTGGCTGGAAGATGACTCCATGCCCAAAGGCCAAGAGGAGACAAACCATCCGGGAGCCAGTGTGAGGAGCGAGCACGTTAGTGGGGTGTGTCTGCAAGGTGGCACTCGTGGGATTGAGAGGTGAGGGGCAGAGCTAACGCTGGCTGTGCCTGTGCCCACCAGCTCCATGTCTCAGGGCAGGTCCCCCATGCATACCCCACCAGTCTGGGAGTGCGAGCTGGTGACAGGACCCGTTTCCAGCCCTCCCACCCAGGCTGCAGCCTCAGGGTGCAGCGTTTGTGGATGCCCCATCAGATCCCATGCAGAGTCTCAACAGCCCTCCCAGACCACGCACACCCTTGTCCCCTGCCCAGCGGCACAGACAGGCGCTGGCACTGCCCCCGCCACCCTCCATATGTCCCCGCCTCGAGGGCGCCTGCTGCTGGCCAGGCGCCGGCGGCACCAACCTTGCAGACTGATGTTATCGGGGTCCTGCCGGTTATCGAACAGGGGCGCGTAATCCCCAAAGAACTCAGAATAAGCCCCACCTTCGTCACCCCGCACGGAGCCCACCGAGGAGGCCGAGCGCAGGGATGCCTGTGACTGTGCCAGCTTGGAACATGTCACCAGGTTGCTGAGCTCCACCTCGGGCTTCTCCAGTACAGCCGCTTCGGCCAGGACCTCCCCGTTGGTCTCAGGCTTTGGGCCCAGCTCGGCAGTGGGTGGCTGCAGGGTGTCCTTCTTGGACTCCTTCATGTCTGGAAAGAGAAGGCAGGTTGCCACTGGCCATGCCACCCCTCAAGTGTGGCAAAGAGCACGGCTGGACCTGCTCTGCAAACACATGGAGCAAAGGCTGGCTGCCCTGGGCTGGGCTGGGCTCCACTGGAGACCTCTCCTCCCCTTGGGACAGGAGACTCCCAAGGCAGCCACACACAACGGGACAGGAGCCACCAAGCACCTGCAAAGGCTCATGGCCCCTCACCAGCCCCAGCAGCACCATGTGCGTTCCCACTGCTCGTACCCACGTCACTGTTCTCCAGAGACTGGTCCTCCTCAGACACCTTCAGGAAGACCTCCTCCAGCGTGGTGTCCATCAGCCCAAAACTGGTGAGGTCCAGCTCCTCCAGGCTCTGTTCCAAGTGCTGTGGAGGCAAAGAGCTGCATGAGGAGGGCAGGAGGTGCCCACAGTGCTGGGGCCCCCAACAACAGCCTGTCTGCCCACCCTGCCAGCCCCAGTGCGTACCTGGAAGAGCCTCTCAAAGCACCCCTTCTTGACAGCCTCGCTGGGCAGGACGTAGGAGAGCTCAGTATTGGTGTCCGAGATGAGGAGGCAGGAGGCCACGTACTTCTTGATGAACTGGGAGACGCGAGGCTCAGAGCAGGGGCTGATGGAGGAGTGGGCCGGCGGGCTGTGCAGCTGGGCTGGCTCTGGGGCAGAGGGACAGCACCAGTTGGTCACTACACAACTGGCCTCCCATCAGGACCCAACACATCCACCCTACACCCCAGTGCCGTGGGGGCTCCTCCAGCCTTCATCATTGGGTGCTGTGGTTTCCTGGGCACCCAGCCTGCCCTGGGGATGGTGCTCTGCACTGCAGCCACATTGGACATCTCCAAGGGCAGCCCATAGGCCAGACAGAATCAGTGCCTAGAAGCAAATATCACCAACCAGGGTCTAACCTGGCACCCAGACAGGAGAAATCAAGGCAGCGCAATGCTACCTTCTACAGCCCTGCCTCATCTCCCTGCACCCTCCACCTGGCTTGAGACTCTGGGAGGGAGCACTTGGGTGTTGACCTTTCACTCCTTTCCTGGGGTGAAGAAGGGCTGTTCCCATCTAATGCCTTTAAAGAGAGGGTCCCACTGCCCCCAGACCTGTGCCATTCCTGGTGTCTGACTGCTTCTTCACCACTGTCAGCTTGTAGCCATCACCGTACGTGCTCTTAAGGAACAGTGGAGAGCCACAGCACTTGAGCTTGCCATGGGAGATGATGGCGATACGGTCACCCAGCAGGTCAGCCTCATCCATGTGGTGTGTGGAGAGCAGGATGGTCCTCCCTGATGGTGTCACAGAGCTTCACTTGAGGGGCCAGGGCCACTGCAGCCAGAGGAGCGATGCTGGGCTCTGGCACCTCCACTCACCTGGCTTGTACTTGAGGATGAGGTCCCAGATAGCTCTGCGTGCATATGGGTCCACACCAGCCGTGGGCTCATCCAAGATAACGGCCCGTGACCCACCCACAAAGGCTATGGCCACTGAGAGCTTCCTCTTCATGCCCCCTGAGAGGGTCTGCACCAGGGAGTGGCGTTTGTTGGACAGCTCCAGGTCCTCAATCATCCTGGTGACAGGGGAGAAGAACCAGGGATGCTGGGGAGCCATACTGGTGCCCAGTGATGCCTCTTCTCTGCGTAGCCCTCAGCTGCTGGAAAGCCCAGCTGCAGCCAGGCTACAGCAGCACCTTCTGCTGACTTCCACAGCCTGACACCCCAAGTTTTGGAAAGCGCTTGGTGGAGCTGCTCCAAGAGACAGCTCTGCTACCAGATCATAGAATCACAGAACACCCACCACGGCTTTAGGCAGCAGGAAGGGGACCCCCTCATGCAAAAAGAGCTGGAGGGTGCCTACTTGTCCATCTCCTTGCGGATCTCCTCCTCTGCCATGCTCTTGAGCTGCGAGTAGAACCAGAGGTGCTCTTCCACTGTCAGCCTGTCAAACAGCACATTGTGCTGCGGACACATGCCCAGGTTCTTCCGAATCTCATCCATCTCTGTTCGGATATCATGGCCATAGATGGTAGCGGAGCCGGAGGTCGGAGGGAACAAGCCAGTGAGGATGGACCTGGAAGGATGGGAAAACGCAACAATATGAGGAATCTTGGATTCCCCTGTCTGATTTCAATCCCAGCCACCTCTAGGAGCATCTGCTGGGCTCAAGCAGAGCAAGTCAGTGCAGGGCCTGCTGCCTGTCCCCCTTCCATACTACCCCAACGTCCACACCACTGCCTGCATAGCACTACCTGCCCCAGGGCCCTGCCAGAACACCCCACAGCACCTTCCCACCCACTGCAGCTGGCCAGAAGGACATGACCCATGTCCACCCTGCTGGGTACTCACATGGTGGTGGTTTTCCCTGCTCCGTTGTGCCCCAGGAAGGACACCACCTGGTTCTCATAGAGGTTGAGGCTCAGCTTGTTCAGCGCCAGTTTCTTGTCTGTCTTGTAGACCTTGGTGAGCTTGTCAATGCAGACAACCAAGGGGAGGTGGGTGGGCTCCTCTTCGATGCCGCGTGTCTCCTCTGCTGTGAGAGCAGGATGGTGAGGAGCTGGAGTGTGTCAGGAAGGCTGAGCTTGGAGCAAGGATCCCCAGGGGATGAACCTCCATCCCACAGTGGCTGCGCTAGCTCATGGCCCCCTCTCCTCTGCTTCTTGCCAGCTTCCCCTCATCCCATGCCACAGACAGCAGCTCCCAGACAGGCAGCAGTGCCTGGGTAAGGATCCTGCCCTTAGAAGGGCACAGGGGACACACAGGGCTCCAGGACCAGAGCAGGACCCTGTGCCACCCACTGCAGTCCCCGTCTGCCCTCACCCATCCTCCGGCTCTCCATGGCACAGGCCTGATCCTCCTCCATGATGCTGAGGCGCGTAGTGCGGGACCAGGGCCACGTCCACTCCCAGGTCTCCACTCGCCCGTTGCCCAGCCAGTAGGACTTCTGGAAGGGGAAGTACCAGGGCCGCGGCAAGCCAAACATACCTGCAATCACCCAGTATGGTCAGGGCAGCCCCGCACCCATGTCTGAGAGCCAGGACAGAGGCTGGCACAGGTACAGGCACATTTCCCAGCTCAGGGACATCACTGTGGGGTGGAGGCTACAGGTGCCTTGGCCAATTGGGCCCAGGGCAATGCTGCTGGGCTGTGCAAGGAAGCAAGGTCTTTTGGGCTTTGGGGTGGGCTTGGCTCACACTTTGGTTTCACCAGAACGACAAGGAAGTAGGTGAGACCCCTGCCCAAGTTGACAATAAGGGGGACCTGTGCTCCAGTGTCGACACCTTGCTTTGCTACAGGTGGCCAGTGAACTGAGACATGCGACTAAAGATCTCCAAGGAACCTGCTGGTGTCACCAGTGGGTCAGGGGCATATGGGCAGGTGTCCCCAACTGAACACACGCAGGGCACCCTGAAGGCACACTGTGCTGAATCCCACCGTGTCAGGGATGAGCAACACCAGCAATCAGCAGCCTCCCCAGCGAGGATGCTCCCGTAAGATCAGAGGTGCCCTCACGCCCCACTGCGCACACCTACCTGGGTGCACAGCCTCAATGTACCATGTGAGCACCCCGTACACCACAGCATCCACGATGAGCATCATCATGGACAGGAGGAGGTTGAAGTCATCTCCTTCTACAGGCGACTGACTGAAGGTGTGCCACTGGATGCCCACACCAGCCACCTCGTACAGCGCAAAGTACTTGGAGCCCAGCCCGAAGGCTGTGGTGGACATGAGGGACTGCAGAGAGGTGAAGAGAATGAAACATCAGCAGGAATCACAGGGCACCTCCAGGGGGACAGGCTGGGGCAAATGCTTATCCAATGCTGCCTCACCCAGCCCTGTGGAGATGGTCCCTGCCCTGGGAGGCACCAAACTTTCTGGAGATGCCTCCAAAGCCCCTTGAGGAGTTGGTTCATACAGGCAAAGGTTTGTCCAGGGCTTGGTGGCCTGTGTACACTGGACATGCGGTGCCCAGGGCAAAGCATCTCCCCAGCAGCCGCAGCCAACTCACCGCAATGCACTTCTCAAAGGCTGTGATCTTGTCATGTGCCACCTCCTCCCGGATGGCCACATACATGTAGGGCACATAGCTGAGGAAATAGATGATGCCACCGCAGGCAGAGGCCAGCTTGGCCTTGGAGTATAGCACGGATACCAGGAAGCTGCAGGGAGGACAGCATCACCTTCGGTCCTACCCCATCAGGGCTTTCCCCACACCGTCTGATTTTGGCAGTGTTGAGGTGATAAATCAGCCCCATGGCACAAGGACCCCAGCACTGCCCATGCCTCCTCACCCCACAGAGCAGACCAGACTCTCACCAGAACATGATAGTGGCCACTGCGTAGATGGCAAGAAAAAGCCAGATGATGAGGACATCGCTGTGCATCAGGACCTTGCCATACTTCAGAATGGCCGTGAGTGCCGTGACCGAGATGGAGAGCTGGACGAAGCCAGTGATGAACCAAGCCACCCAATGCACCGCGTTGTTCAAACCCATCATCTTCATCACCTACAGGACCAAAACTGCTCAGCGGTGCTGTCCCCTACCCTGCGCACCCCGGCTGCCTCACTCGCTGGGGCTGGGAGGAATGGGCAGCACTGAGGGGTCCCTGGGGGCTGAGGAGCGGGCAGGGCACAGCACCCTATGCCAGGGTGTCAATGGGCTCAGCTCCCTCCAGCACTGGGCAGGGCTCATGCTGGGAACACTTGGAAGGACCAGCTCAGTCCAGTGATATGGGATCTGAGCCCACCCACCCCAGAGAATGGGGAAGGTGCCCAGGGACAGCACAGGTCGTATAGCTCAGAGATGCCAGCTTCTCCCCAGGGATCTCTCTCACCATCCCTACCTCTTTCAGGCGATGTTCCTTCTCTGTCACAATGTGCTGGATCATCATGGCCACTGAGTAGACCCAGGAGATCACCATGCACAAGGGCATCATATGCTCGATGACAAAGAGGAAGCTGGTGGGGTAGAGAGGGGAGAGCTGGATGGTGGCACCACAGACACCTGGGGAGACCCTAGGGCATGGGGCAGAAGAGGGCCTCTCCCACTGCTCGGGGGACAACCAGCCCTCCAGTCCTGCAGCTTCTCATTACCCTGAAAGAGCTTCTCCAACAAGCCCATAGGACAATCCAGTGTCCTGGCTCTCAGGTCCTGGCAGGCATCAGCCCAGCAACCTGCATACCCTGGTGTAGACAAGGCACTATCCACCCTTCTGCCCTGGAAGGTTGCTGCCTCTGGGACTTCTCCAGATGCTTTCTCCAGACCACTGTGTTCAATACCCACCAACAGATCCATGTGCCATCCCTTTACTCCACTCCTCTTGCTCGCCCAAGACTTTCAGCCTCCAAGACACCCCACAGCCATGGGTTTCTCACTTCACCCACTAACTGGGAAAAAAATCCGTTCCCTGCTTGCCTAGCCTGATGGTCCAAGGAACAGTGTTTAACTGGTTGCTCATCATTCCCAATGTCACCAACCTCCCACAGGCCCTCAAACTTCTCCCCTTCTCCCAGCTGAGGTGCCCTGGCCTGCAAAGGAGAAGAGGGGAGGTCCTGTCCCTGCCCGCATGGGTGCTACTCACTCGTCCCGGGTATAACATGGGTACGGGAACATCTGCACGTAGTTGCCAGGCTCCACCACATCGTGGCCAACAAATGTGTTGATGAGGGCACGCTCCATCATGTCTGAGAGGAGGAGCAGAGGCTGAGCTGAGCAGGCAGTGCAGGCAGGCGCCGCAAGCGGCCGTGGCAGGTAACTGGCACTCACCCTGGATCCATACAAAGCCATAGAGGAAGTAGAAGCGGCCACCAGTATTGGGGCCAGGCCGCCAGTATGCCCGACGGATCTCGTTGGTCTTCTCCGTGAAGCTGGAGTTCTGCCGGATCTTGTACATGACATGGGGAGGCAGCGACCCGTCCCTGTTGGTCTGGAAGATGACACCTGCAGCGGGAGAGGCAGGGAGCCCACTGGCACCACAAGACATAGCCACTAGAGTCATAGGCAGGGACATGCAGAGGTTCATCGTGTCCCAGGCAAGGGCAGCACAAGGGCTACCATGGGTTAGGGAGGGTGGGCATGGTCATGGCTTGGTTTACAAGGGCACGTGGGCAGCGAGCAGCGGCAGTGGGAGACCAAGGACAGCAGCAGGGTGCTGCACCCAGCAGGACTCAGCCAGGGGAGAGGATGGGTACTGTGAGATGCTAGGTCTGCTCATCCACCCAACGCACGCACCAAGGGAGCATGTCCAGAGCCATTGGCCCCAGCTCACAGCACAGCTGGAGAAGGACATAGCTTCAGGGACCCCTATGAAGGGGCTGGTTCCTGGGGACATACTGGCAAAGACTGTGACGTTGTCCTGGTAGGCCTGGTTCAGTGTGTAGTTGACGATACTCTCCTCATCTGGGAAGCCTTTGAAGATGTCCACGCTGACCTAGGGGGAGGGAAAGGCTGGTGAGAACCCACTGCCCCTGATGGTCAGCAAATGGACCCTTGCAGATAGTGCAGCATGTGCACCTGCAGCCACTCCATGACCTGAACCAAATGGTGAATGGTCACCTCCACCACTTATGTCTATCCTAAGGCACATGGCACTACTGAAGCCACTGTCTCCTCCAGGGCTCGTGTCCCATGGTTTTAAGATAGTCTGAGCAGACCTAACCCTCTTCAGCCCCACAGAGCACAGCTGTGGGCAGTGGGTGCTGCTCTGGCACCCATGTTCCCACAGGGCACAACCTCACCTTGGCCATGAAGTGGACCCAGCCACAGGCAGCATTGTCGATGGTGTCCAGCTGCTGGAGCAGGACGCTGGCATTGGGCAGGGAGAAGTTGCCGTTGAGGAAGTTGTGGAGAACATCACTGTCAGAGACATTCAGGATCTCTGGGTGCTTGTGTAGGTCAGCGGTGAACTGGGACAGAGACACGGGAGGGAGACATTGGGACACACCCTGCCTCTCAGTGCCCTGTCCTTCCTATGGGCACAGGCAGGACACAACACTCCTCCTGGGAATGGCAGAAGCAGCATCCACCCCAGCACCCACCAGGGAATCAGCCTGGTCCTCACAAGAGCAGGGTGGGCATCCAGGACCACCCAAGAGCTTCACATGAAGAAGCTATGAGGTGCCTTGGGGCAGGACACCCCATTCCCACCCACTTTCCAAGCCCAGGCTCAGTCCCCACTGCACTATCCTACCTACCTGCTGGAGCCAGCGGATGCGCCTCTGCAGCCTGCCCTCCTCCAGGTAGGCACGGATCTCAGGGGAGATGTTCAGCCATGCTTTGGCATAGTGGGTGACGTTGCCCACAAAGGCAAAAGTCTCGTTGGCCTGGAAGGGAGGAAGGTCACACACTGGGAGCAGGCAGAAGGTCCCCTGCTTTCCGGGATGACCAGCAGCATGGAGGCAGCTGCCCCAAGGGCCAGGGCAGCTGCCAGCTTCTGGCCCCATTGAGCCTGCTCGGGCACATGAGGGGCTGTTGGGAGAGGAAGGACAGAAGCCCTGGCCTCTGCACCCTCACCTTCAGGATGACCTTATCCACCTCGGTGCCCACAGGCGCATACAGGATTTTGGGGTTGCTGGTCATCAGGTGCACGAGGAGGCCCAGGTTCCGCTGCTCCTTGCTAGTGAAGCCCAGCGAGCTCATGTTGCCCTGCTTCAGCGCCTCAGGCTCGATCGTCCTGTGAAAGGGGACTCAGGCTGCCAATGTCGCTCCCTAGCACCCCTCACTGCAGGCAGCTCCCACCCCTACCCGTGAGGGTACTCCCCCCTCAATCCCATGCCAGTGCAGTGCTGCCCAGCACAGGGAGCTTCCCCTGGGCACTGCACAAGGATGCAGTGCAGCATCCATCTCCCACATGCTCATCAAGGGGTGACTGGGGCCCTTGACCATGCTCCCACACCCCTGTCCAGGTCGGAAAGCACCTGGATCCAGCTGCTCCATCCCCCAGGGTTCGTACCGGTTGTTGCCACAGAGGATGGGCTGCAGCCCAGCCCAGAGCTGCACAAATGCTGAGAACTGTCCCTGGGGGTTCTCACCCCCAGCCGGGCTCCCCCCGGCACCCTCCTCCTCCGCTGTGGTGTTGCTGGTTGTGGCATTAGCGCTGGCCCAGCCAGTGCTGTTGGCAGTGGGTGGCGGGGCCTTGCTGGCACAGGCCCCCCTGGGCAACAGCTTGGCCAGTGCAGAGAGGATGTTCATGTCACGGAGAACCTTCTCCATCTCCACCAGGTCCTCGAGGAGTGCATGGAGGCGGTGCTGGGCAGCTGTGCTGTTCACCTCATCCAGCTTCAGCTGCAGGAAAGTGGTGACCCACAGCTGGGTGACAGCAGGAGGGGACCACGGGGAATCCCAAGCAGTGGCATGTCCTACTTCTTGATTAAGAAATGAAGCTGGGGCCCCACGCTCAGTGCCATGCATCCATGGTTATCAGACAGCAGGAGTGCAGGCAAATGCTGGCAACGTGTTGCTGGGGACACGAGATGTCTCTCAGGCAGGAGGGGTGGCCACAAGGGACATGTCAGACTCAGGTGGGACAAGGAGGAGGACCTCAGAGCCAGCCTTGGGGAGCTGTGCCACCAGCGACACTGCCGGTACAAAGGAGAGGACCCTGCAGGGACGTGCTTGGAGGATGCTGGGGACACCCAACCCTATCCATTGGGCAGCATACAACTGGGTGCCAGGAGGGGAATCATCTGGGGTCCTGCTGTGGGACTGGGCAGTGGGTGCCCATGTGGGGTAAAGGGGTGATCAGGAGGGACTGAGCCATGTACCAGAGCCCCCCCGTCACCACACATCCCTGGTGAGGAGGGGAACCCGCCCCAGGCCATGTCCCTGCCACAACCCACCCCGCAGCAGTCAGGAAGCACGTCCCGCAGCTCACCCTGCTGACAATCCTGGGGGTGTCCAGCTGGTCCCGCAGCTCAGCTGCGAGCTGGGTGAAGCGGTGGCGGCGGGCGGCACGGCTGCCGTTGCAGGCCAGCATGCGGTACGCCTGCAGCAGCGGCTGCTGCGCCGGGCCCACGCGCAGGAGGCGTCGCAGCCCTGCAGGGCTCCGCTCACACGTCAGCTGCTCCAGCACAGGCCCCGTGAAGAGGACACCCTGCGGGGCACGGGGCCATGCGGGCACTGCGCAGGCTGCAGGGCCCCGGCCCAGCGCCCGCCCCACGAGCTGCTCACCTCCATCTCTGTGACGAGGGCCTGGGGACTGCTGGAGGCAGCGGGTGCCGGGGTGGCAAGGCCCAGGGCCCGGGAGAGCAGGCGCAGCAGCGCTGGGCGGCGTGGGGCTGCGGCGGGGTCCCGCAGCGCCCTGTGCACCAGCCCCTCCCGTAGGCTTCTCCAGCCACCTGGCAGATTCTGCTGCAAGAGGAGTGGCTGGTGGGGGGCGGTCCCTGGGGTCCCCCTCCATGTGTCCCCCCTATGCACAAGGGAACAGCCCTACAGCACCCACGTCCATGGTCTCCATGGAGAGGGGAAGAAAGGGGGATATGCAGATGGGGGGAGCATGGGTCCTCTGCACCCTAGCCAGGGGAGGGCACAATCTCCCTCACTCCCTCCACATTCACCATCCCATTCTCATTGCAATGGGAAACTGAGGCACAGGCACTGATGTACCTCAAAGCACTGGGGAACCAGTGGCAGCACCAGGACAGGACTCAGCCATCCCTGCAGCTGCTCTGGCCCACCTGACAGAGTCCCATCACATCCCCCTTGCTGGGATGGACACCCCCAGATCACCCTGTGGTGGGACATGGGGGGGACACAGAGGATGAGCTCTACCCCAGCACATCCCCTATGCATGGCACTGCTCCTCACCTCCAGACGTGTCATCTTCTCACTGGCACCAAATCCATCCCACAGGTCTCGCTCCCAGGTCTCGTCAGATACCAAAGGAAAGGAACCGAAAAACAGGCGATAGACCTGCACCAGGGGTGGGAGCAGGGCTGCCGAGCATGCGGGAGCACAGGCACCCACCTGTCCAGCCATGCCCTGGCATGGTGGGGTGGCGGCACAGGGTAAATCCTGCTGGGTGCCCTTGGACTCCCACCCTGCGGGTCTGGTGGTCAGAGCTATCTGGGTCAGGACGTGCCCCTTGGCTGGGGCAGTGCAAACCCCTGCGGGGCAGTCACCACCTCCCGCAGGTTGTCACCCACCTCCCGCAGGTCAACACTGGATCCCAGGAGCAGCTCGGCTGTGCTGTTGGGCAGGGACAGGTTCTGTGTCAGGAAGCGGTGCAGCTCGCCCCGGTCCTTAGCTGCCCATGCCAGCGTGAAGCTGGATCCTGTCAAGGAACAAGGAGCAGGACAGGGCGGTCAGAGCAGCCCCCCAGCATCAGGGACATAGCACAGTCCTATGTGCAGACACATCACAGCTGGCCCTGCCCGACACACTGATATGTGCCCTGCGACGAGGCACTGCCCACGTGCCATCACATTGCTGGTTGTCTGGTGGATAGGCATCTCCATCCCTGCCCGCACAGGCAGCGAGGGGCAGGCAGGACACAGCCTACCTGCTGGGTTGCTGAAGTGGGTCTCCATGGAGCTGGGCTCACTGCTGCTGAGAGCTTCCAAATGTCTGCGCAGCGACTCCAGTTCCTCCTCCAGCCCCGGGTGCTCTGGGTCAAAGAGGCTGCTCTGCTCCACTGCTTCACTGAGGTGCTCCAGGAGCTGCGTCACCCTGCAGGAGCCCAGCACCACTGCAGCTTCAGGGACAGGGACAGAGGGATGGGAACACCTCCCACAGAGCCCCTCAGGTGCACAGGGCAGCAGTGCTGCCTGCCACAGGCACCGCTGCCCTCACCAAATCCACCGCGCCAGGGGCACAAAGCAGAGCCCAGAGGTATCCCCAGGGGCCACCATCCTCCTCCCAGCACCAGGCACCCGGGAGCCCAGGGAGGAACAGGCTGAGGTGTCCCCTGCAACCCAGGGACACAGTGCTCCGCACCCAAACACTATAGGGGACATAGACTTGGGGCTCGCCTATAGTGGTGCAGTGCCAGCGTGGCAGGGGACAGGCTGTGCGCAGGAGCGTGCCGGGGGGAGGAGGAGGCGCGGCGAGGGCACTCACGTGGAGTTGGAATACTGCAGGAAGCCGAACTCGTCGCGCTGGCCATCGGGGCACAGGGACTGCATGACAGGCAGGATCCCGGCCGAGGTGAGCGGTGCTGCCGTGTAGAAAGCTGGAGCCAGCAAGAGTGCAGAAGAGGCCCGGGAAGGTGCGGCCGGGGTGGGAAGAGAGGTAGGGAGACAGGGAGGAGGCAGAGGGGGAGCAAGGGGCCACCAGAGAGACAGACACTCAGTTCAAAGAGGAGCTGGGCCCTGCGAGCCCCGCAGGAGGTTGACGGCCAAGGTCATTGCAGCATTCCCACAAGGCTGGCCCTGGCTGCTGGCCCTGGGGCTGTGGGCAGCTCTCACACCATGGCTCCTGCCCCTGCTCGCTCCCCCCTGTGACAGGTCCCTGCTGCCCCAGGACAATGCTGGTTCTGCTGCTTGCCCCAGGATGGCTGCCAACCTCCCCCGGCCTCTTGGCCCCTCTTGTTAGTAACCTCCGATGCACCACCAGGTCTCCATAGGAAGAGAATGAAAAACACGACAAGGAACAGAAGAGTTGTTACCCACAGCCCTGAGAGCCCCCGGCCTCCCCCATCCGGCTGCTGGAGGTGCGTGGACATGGAGACACAGTGGGGGGAGATGGATGAAATGAGGAGCAGCAAGGGGACACCAAACCTTCCCCCCTCCACTGGTGCCAAGCCATTGTCCCTGCTGGGGTCATTCCATGGAGGGTAAGCCCAGGAGCCCTGTCCAAAGGGGACCAGAGGTTGTTACTGGGCAGTATGGGGCAGGGACCCTGCTCTTGCACCTCGGCCGGTGGCCCCATCGTTAAGAGGCAGGTCAGTGCTGTTAGCAGAGCTGTGGCGGACAGGGGCTGGTGAAGATGGGCTTCTGGCAGGAACAGGGCCAGCAGCCTGCTGGGGTGGCAGCACTGACAGTGGTGGCTATGCCACACTTTGGTGACAAAGCCAGCGCATGGATGGAATGTTGCTGGCCTCCAGGCTCCTGGTAGTGCCATGTCCCAACTGCAAGGCACCAGAACAGGGATGGTGGTGGTGCAGGGGTGGAAGCCAACTCCACCCTCCTGGGGACCAGCCTGGGCAAGACTGGGTGACCAGAGGCTATGACATGGGTGTCAGCAGCCATCAGGGTCTGCCCCAGAAGGGAGGCAAGAAAACAGGGTAGAACAAGCCTCCACCCGACCCTGGAGAGCCCTCTGCAGGCAAGGAGACTGGCAACATGGCCACCAGCAGCCTTAGCATGGGAGAACCTGGCACCACTAGCCTGGTGGGGACACCACCATGTGCCAGGCCTGGCTGCGCAGCCCCCAGTGCCCAAGCTCATCTTCACCAGCCACAGAGGAAAGCAATGAGGTTACAGAGGTGTGGATTAGGCCAGAGTAAGTTGATCCAAACTAGGCTCTTTCTCCCCAGAATACGTGGCTGGCACAGGCAGGGAAAGGGGGAAGGCACCCACCCGCCACACCAACTTACAGACTGGCGCATGCAGTAGAGACATGGAGGGCAGGCAGGCAGGGGAGATGGTGGGAAAGAAAAAGAAAACGTGAGCAAAAAGAAAGAAAAACCAACCCCAAACCAGCACACAACAGAGCACACGTCGGTGCCGGGCAGGGCCAGGACGGTGCCGCCACTGCCGGCAGCCAGACCCTTAGTCGGCCTGGGCTCTCCCTCGCCGGCTGCGCTGAAACACAGGCTTGGAGCAGTGTTATGTTGGGTCACCACCACAGCAGCTCCCACTGGCCCCACCATGCCTCTAGTGCAAGGGCACCCGCCAGGGTGGGCATCCCACGGGGTGTCTTGATGCCCCATGGAGCCCGGGTAAGGCAACAGCCCACAGGCACCAGAAGCCACAGCCCAGCCAGGGCTCTGGGTGCACACCTCCAGGGGCACACAGCTCTGGTCCCAACAGTTTGTAACCTTCGGAGTGCCCCGGAGTGCCCCAGCTAGGCACAGGGCTCCATGCGGTGCATTTCCCCCCTGCACCGGGAGGAGCTGGGAACCCTGCCCAGCACCACCCCATCACTCCTCAAGCACTCAGGGGTACTGTGGCTGTCCTGGCACTAACCAGCTCCAACTTCCTCTTTCCCCCCCTGTTGAGGGTAGCCCTTGTTGGTGCTGGCACCCCCAGGGTGGTACCCACTGATGGGATGCTTCTGGCTCTCCAACCCCCCTGCATCTGCCCCACCAGCCCCCAGCTGCAGCCCCTGCCCAGCAATGTGTCCCCAAGAAGACCCATCTGGGTCCCACCAGCTGTTGTGTGTCCCCCCCCATCCCCAGACTGTCCCTGGGGGGCTAGAGCAGCTCCCCAGAGCATCAGGGTGGCCCCAAGCATGAGTGCTCTGAGCATCACCCTGCTTGCACCCACCTTCCTTCACAGGGATGGTTGGCTTCTTCTGCCGCAGCCCCAGGAGGATGAAGAAGAGCACCAGAGGGATGAAGATCTCAAAGGTCAGCACCCACTGGGGAACACAGAGTCATAGAATGGTTTGGGTTGGAAGGGACATTAAAGATCATTGAGTTCCAATCCCCCTGGATGACACAAAGCAGAGGGATCGTGATGCTTGAAGACAGGACCCAGCTACCAAGAAGGAGCACAGACAGGATGGAGGACCCTGGGATGCCCGCACAGGGCAGCACCATGCCCACGTCTTGCAGGTGGCTGTTGTCACTGTCACAGCTCAGCCAGAGACAAAAGGGTCCCTAGGCACCCCGGGATTTCCTGCTTGCCCCTGCCTGCACCCTGCCTGCTCCATCCTGCCCAGGGGCACCTCAGGACAGGAGAGGGTATCACAGCGGGACACCTACTCCATCCATATGAACAGTGTGCTGGGGCTCAAGCCCAGCCCCAGCAGGCCACCACAGCCGGGGCTGCCACGGGTAGATGACCTCAAGTCCTTATGGCTGGCAAAGAGCAGTAGGCCCTCATCCTGGCAGTGCCCTCACAGTCAGTACTTGCCTGCCATGATGTCCCCCTGCCACCCGTGCCACCGCCAAGTCCCACCCGGGGACTGTGCAGGGGACAGACCCCAACTGTGTCATGACAAGGTTCGGTTGGGACAGACCCTGGCACTGGCTCCAGATGCAGGAGGGGGGCAGCGCTGCGGGTCCAGGCACCCGCCCTGGGCCCTCCCAGAAAGCTATGGCTGCATGGGATTTCCTCCAGCAGCATAGGGATAATCACAGCAAATACCCAGGAATCCCTGACCCCGATCGCGCAGGCAGCCCAGGCTGGGCTCCATGCCCAGAGGCCCTGGAGATGGGCATCAACTGCTGAATTGCACTGGGAGTGCCCAGGCCACGTCACAGCCACATTGCCCTTGCCACTGAGAGGAGAAACTGAGGCAAAGGGTGAGGTGAGCCAACCTCAGCTTGCTCCAGGGCCAGATCTGATGCTGGGCTGCTGCTGAGACCCTGGAACCTGCTGCCACCACAAGCAGGACAGGCCCTAGCTCCACTGAGCTCCAACCACCAGCTCCTGCACCAGCCCAGTCACCTGCAGCGCCCAGGTACCAGAACGATGCAGTGGGCTGGGAAGAGACAGCTTTAACCCCGCAGCAGCTGCCTGGAAGGATGTAGCCGATGGCAGGGTCAGGCCCTCCTGTCCCCAGCAGCATCACCCCCACACTGCCCTCAGCCAGGGGCTGCAAACACTCTGGCAGAAATTCACAGCATCCCTGAGGGACCCCCACTGGCATGTGAGAGTGGCACTCCCATGAGCACCAGGGTTGGTAGGGCTATGGGATGGACATGGCTGCACCCATGGGTGCCCCCCATGCTGCCCTCCCCACTCCCAGAGCTGCCAATGTCAGGGGAGGTGAAGACCAGAGGAAGAAAGGCTGGAGGGGATGGGGAGGGGAGATGCCCCAGCAGCAGTGCCAGGGGATCCCCATCTTTCTGGCACCACCAGTCCAAGGCATGGTTCCCAGTGTCGCTGTCCTGGTATAAGGGAGGGAACAAGGGACACCCCGAGCTGCTCTGCCAGCCCCAGGCCCTGCCCCTCGCTGCCTGCACCCACCTCCTGCCTGTTTAGCAGGGACACAATCGGGCCTCTGTGCCCAGGCGCCTGTGGGACCGTCCCCACAAACCCGCTGGGCCGTACCAGGCTCCCCTGGGGACCGCTGGGTCCTTGGTGGTGACGGGAGGGACCTGCCTCTTGTTATTTATCTTTTTAATGTGGGTCATTGACCTTTTGCTCATCTCCCGCATCCCCTGTGCCTGACCCCGCCTGCACGACTGCACACCCCAGAGCCAGGTCACAGTGCCCCCACCACCAGCCTGGGCTGACCCGGTGATGGGCAGAAGGGCAGAGTGGGGCTCCGCAGCCCACACGCTCTGCTCTCGGCCCCTTTTGGTCACCTGCAGGGGCTTCCCAGGGAGACCATGGCTGCTCCACACCCACAGCGGGGCAGAGCCTCAGGCATGCAGCAGTGGGCAGGGATGCTGTCCCAAGGGAGCACCCCACGCAGGCACAGCCTGGGGACGAGGGGGTCCCTGCCTGCAGGGGCAGGGTACCAGGGGACATTTTGGAATTGCGTAAGGAAGCAAGCAGAAGGGAAAAGTCAGGATCCAGGCAGCTGGGAGAGCAACAGGACAAAGAGAGGAAAACAGGCAGTGCCTGCTAGAAGCCGGCTGTGCCCTGCACTGACCGGAGCACTTTGTCCTCTTCCCTCACATGTTCCCTTCCTCATTCCTGTGCCCTCGCTGGGAGCTTGTGGCAGAGGGACAGGAGATGGATGGGCACAACTCGCACTGAGCAAAAGTGTGACCAGAAGCAGAGGTGGCTGCAGTCAGGCCTTGGCTGTCCCCATGGGTGAGGGCACAGGCAGATCACTTTGGGGAGCCCTGGGAGGTGCCCAGGCTGGTGGTGACCATCAGTAGATGTCTGTGGTTGGGTCCCCCCACCTGGGGTGGGGGCTTAGCTGGGCCGTGTAGGTCTGCCTGGCCAAGCTGGATGGGGCTTGGAGCAAGCTGCTCCAGTTGAAGGTGTCCCTGCCCGTGGCAGGGGGTTGGAACTGAATGAGCTTTAAGGTCCTGTCCAACCCAAACCATTCCAGGATTCCATGATTCTATGAAGTTGGAAGAGGAGGAAAATCCCACTGGGGTTTGCCAACACCTCTCCTGAGCTGGGAGCCCAGGGAGAGCGGAGCACAGCTGTCCCCAGTGCCAGCCCTGCGGTGCTGTGTTGTGTGGGCACCAGCACGCCGGGCCAAGGGGGACACAGCAGCCCTCCGGCACAGACACATGGCACAGGGACATCCACCCTGGCACAGGCCTGTCCTGAGCAGTGGCATGACTGTGCTGGCAGTGGCAGCGTGGAGGCCAGTGCCAGCCACCCCCAGCCTCCCCCTGCAGCCCCAACAGCTCATGTCTACCCCACTCCCGGCCACCGAGGCCACCAACCGCTCTGCAACCACGTCCCCATAGCCGCCTGCGAGCAGGTGCTCCTGGGGACACTGCCCCGCACTGCCGGGCCAGCAGTACCCAGCCAAATCTGTGTGCCCCCCCCGCCAGCTGCAAACAGCAAGAGGGCAAAGAGCACCCTGAGCAGGTGGTGCCGGCCCCATCAGTTCCTGCTGCAGATCCAGCTCCCGCCCCAGCCAGCACGGGCAGCAGGGCCCTGCCACTGGGTGAACCCCAGTACTCCTTTCTTACTTTGGAGGCGTCAAGGTCCCACAGCTCCTCTCCCACACACCAGAGAGGAAGGGACAGATCTGCCAGGACAGCTCCTTTGTGTGGTGGGAGCTTTCCTGGCTCTCGGCCAAGGAGCAGAAGGCACAAACCCTGCACAGGGTGAAGCAGTCACACTGCCTGTCAGTTTTACATGCAACAGGGTTTAAATCAGCTACCAGAAGTCATGGAGGAGCTCACCCTTAGGACACAGGCAGCTGGGCTCAGCCCCTGTACCAGCAGAGCCAAGGCGATGCAAAGGATGGCACAGCCTGCACTGGCCAGGACTGCCTTGGGCACCCACAGCCCTGGCTCCCCTCCACTGTTCTGCTCAAAGCCCACCGCCCCAGGGCTCCTGCCTGAAGTCCTGCCCTGGAGGGAGCCATATCACAGCTAAACCCCAGAGCGGCTGCCAGAACCACTCAGCCACACCAGACCAAGTCCAACCGTCCCTCAGGCTGGGCATGAGCCCTTCCTGAGGTGCCCACCCATCAACCTCACCAGGCTCCAGGCAAGCTCCTCTGGTGACAAAGGGGGTTACTGGATCGGGTGACATGGTGCTGTGGGTCAGAGCACACTTCTCACACCTCTCTTGAAAGCCACCTGGTCCCTGTACCCACCACGGCTGAACCTCAACTGCACCAGCCAAGCCCTCAACAAGGGCCCACAGACAACGCCTGACCCAAAACCACCACTATGCCTTCCTGCAGAGCTGCTCCCCACAGAGCCCCTGGTGCCAGGGACGATGGGGATCCCCCCAGAGCCACCAGCACTTGGCAGTGCAAAGCACTGGCCCCAGCTCTCCTGAGGCCCAGCATCCTCAGCCAAACATGCAGTGCGTTCCCCATCCCGCCCTGCAGCACGGGGCTGTGCCAAAAGGCAGCTACCAGCAGGGCAAGGCACGCACCACCTTCCATCTGTGAGACTGGGAGAACCCAGCAACCCCAGCTCTGCTCCCCAGAGTGACTCCCCAGCAGGGGAGAGGGCTCAAGCTGACCCCTTCCCTGCTCCAAGCTCCCAGCCTCTGCCTGCCACAGCAGGACAAGGAGCCGGTTTCACACGATGAAGCATTCTGGATGGGGCCAGAGGAGACCTGTGCTGAGGGAGGCAGCCAAGGAGAGCAGAGCACAGGCTGGGCTCTTCCCTGGCCAGCACCAGCAGCTCCACTCTCGGGCTGCTGGGAGAAGGCAGTGCTCCCGGGGAGCAGGCAGGATGATGACCCGGAGTGTAAGGCGATGGCAGAACTTGCAGCAGCAGGGGCACGAGGAAATACATGACACACAGGGCACGACTGCCCCAGGGGCTGCACCAAATCCATCCCTGAGCACCGGCAGCACAGGGGCACCTCTTGCTCTGGCACACACATCCCCCATCCATAGCATCACTGGGTGGGTAAGGAGGGGCGGGTCCTTCCCCTGCCACCCTGCCAGCAGCAACCAGGGCACTCGAGTGACGGTCCCCACATGTGCGAGTGACAGGGTCTGGGCTCATCCTACAACTGCAACCTCCTGTGCTGCTCCCCACACTGCCCATGGGGCTGGGGAGGGCCAGGGAGAAACAGGTGCTCAAAAGATGTGCCCAACCACCCGCCACATCAGCCAGACCCAGGCCAGTGCATGCCAGGGCAGAGCAGTGCCGCCACACAGCCTCATGGGCAGGGTCCATGGCACACTGGCACTGGGCAGCCCCTCAGCGTGGCCACTTGGGGTACAAAGCGAGGATGACTCAGCCAAAGCGTGACCCCCATCACCCATCTTGGGGGCACAAGGGCAACCCCTGAGCAGGCACCCGCCTTAGCCCAGCCCAGTGCCTGCCCTGCCTGCCCGTGGCCCAGGGTGGTCCCAGGTGCTCCGACCACCAGGACAGAGCAGGGGCTGGTGCCAACAGGCTGCTGGCAAAGGAAAGCAGGATCAGGCCTGCAGGATATTTGGGAGGGGGAAGAGAAGATGTCTCGCTCGACAGCAGCTCGCTACCCTCCCCCACCTCTAAAAATAACTGGCTCCTTCAGGGCCCAGCACCCCCATCCCTGCCCAGTGCACCCCCATTCCTGTCCCCAGCACCTCCGTCCCCACCCCCAAGCATCCTTATCGCTGCCCCCCAGTACCCTCATTCCCACCCCCAGCTCCCCCATCCCTGCCCCCAGCATCCCCATCCCTGCCCCCCAGCACTCCCATCCCTGCCCAGTGCACCCCTATCCCTGCCCCCCAACACCCCCATCCCTGCCGGGGTCCCTGGGGTCAGGGTCCTCTCTGTCCACTCACTGGCTTGGCAGGGAATCCCTGCACAGGCGCAGCCAGGGCACGGTTACACCGATCCACCTATGGAACGCCCTACACCGATTCCTACGTGGAAGGTGCCGCGCTACGGGGCTGATCCCCCTCTGGAGGGGATCGGCCCCCCAGGACCCCTGCGGTCCTCAGGGCGGGAGCCGCTCCTGCCGCTCTGACCCACATAGGGGCGGGGATCTATTTATAGCCCACGGGGAGCGAGGGCTCGGGGAGAGCTCCTCTCGCACCCGCAGAGGCGGCCCTGAGGCTCCGTGTGCCCGGGGTGTGTGGGACATTGGACGGCACCAACCGCGGCCCCGGCGGGCGCGGGGCAGGAGGGGCCCAACTGTTGCTGCCCCGCGGCTGGGCCCACGCCGGGGCTGCGGGGCCGGGGTAGTTCCGGGGCCGCTGCGGGGGGTCCGCACAGCGGTGCCCACGGCTGCCGGCAGCGCCCGGCGGGCAGAGAGCGCCCGGTCCTCACCGCCCGGGGCCGCGGGGGCCGCGCGGACAGCCCGCCCCCGGCCCTGCCTCCCGCCCGGCCGCAGCAGCCGCCCAGGCCCGCAGCGGAGTCCCGGCCCCCCCGCGCTCACCGGGCTGCGCCGCTTCAGCGTCACGTTCTTCCAGAGCAGGAGATGGAGCTGGTGCAGAAACCCCATGGCCCGGCCCGGCCCCGCCGCAGGGGCGGCCCCGCTCGGCTCCGCGATCACCCGCCGCACACTGCCATCCCCCGCCGGGCCGCCGCCGCCTTTGTCCGCAGCGCGCTGGGAGGGAGGGAGCGGGACCGACCCCGGTGACAGCTCCGGCTCCGGCTCCAGCCCCGGCCCGGCCTTGCGCAGCGCCGCCCCCGGCGCGGGCCGCCCCGGCCGCCACCGCCCCTTAAAGGCACAGCGGGGCCGCGGCCGCTCCTCCCGGGGCAGGGCCTCGGGGAGCCGCCGCTCCCGGCGCAGGGCACCGTGTACCTGGAGGGCCGCGGGGACCGCAGCGCGGAGCCCCGGGGCTGTGCCCGCTGTGGTCTGTGTCCTGCTGCTGCGGGAGGGCAGACCCGCTGCCTGCAGGAGCTGCTGCTCCCCAAGCCAGGGGTGCAGAGAGCTCTGTTTGTGTCCCTGAGCCTCGGCTGTGCCCCCCCAGCACACACTTGCTGCGGCGGGGGCACTGCACGAAGCTTGGGTGGTGCTGCTGTCCCCACACCCTGCCTGCCCTGCTCGGCCCAGCTGCCCCAGCCCCTGCCCACCCCATCCCAGGGGAAGGCGGAGGGTGTCGACATGTGTCCTTGGAGGGGAGCAACCTGCCTGCGGCAAGTGTAGCCCAGGTGAGCCCGGCCAGCTTTCCTTTCTGCCTTCCTTTCAGCCATCTATCCTTGCTTCTTTCCTCCCTTCCTCCCTTCATTTCCTCATTCCATTCTTCTCTCCCTCCTTTCTCCATTCCTCTGGTTCTATTTCTCACCTCTCTCTACCCCACTCTCTTTACGCCTCTCCGTCCCACTGCTGCTCTCAGGGCCCAGAGCAGCTGGAGCTGTGGCGACTCCCTTGGCTGCCCCAGCCTGTGGTGCTGCGGGGGGTGGCCGGCTTGGGGGGGCTCAGCAGCAGCCACCCGGGTGCTGACAAAAGCTCCCCTTGTCCTGCCACAAAGCGCCCTTATTCAAAGAACTTCTGGGTGAAGCTTTGCCCCGGGGCAAGGGAGGTTGAGGGGTACCCGGGGTGGGGTGCTCGTGGGTGCCCGGGGTGCACCCCACTGCCCAGCCCCGTGCCCTGCTGTGGGAGCACTGCAGATGTGCGGGCAGGGTGCAGGGTGCTTCCCACCTGCCCTGCAACCCGGGGCTGCGGCTCTGCCATGACCCAGAGTTTTCCTGGTGTTTCTCCAGCTTTGACATGCTGGGGAGATCCAGCGTCGAGGTGACCTGGGCCAGGGAGGCTCAGCCATGCACCCCGCTCCAGCAGTGGCTGTTACTCAGTCCCTGGGGAAGGAGGGATGTGTCCACCCTTGGCTGCTCCCAAGGAATTGCATGTAGGCTGTCCCCAGCCCACACTAGGAACGCCTCAAAAAGCCCTGCCCTGCCGCAGTCAGTCCCCAGCTCAGAGAGGAGCAGAGGAGAGGGTCATGTGTGGGGCTATGGGTGATGTGGGCTCAAAGCCCTGGCCTGGATCTCCTGCCCAGCTCCCTCCTCCTGCTCCTGGGTGGTCTTGATGAGCTTCACAGCTCCTCTTCTGCTTGGCATGAGCACAAAACCCCGTGAGGGGCCAGCAAGAGACAAGACCCAAGTGACTGGGTGCTGGGACAGCATAGCTCCAGGACTCCAGGTCCATGGACCTGGGGACATGAAGACTGATGGCCTATCTCCTCCACGGACCTTGGGCTCTGAACGTCTCTCAAGGGACCTCCTTGGGGGGTGGCCAAGCTCCTCTATCTGTGTGGAGTCATCTGCAGATGGCAGCACCCAATTGCGCCCCCGGTGCCGGGAGCTTCTGGCAGAGCTGGCCCTGGCTACCAGCCTGGCTCAGAGCACTCAGGCAGTCCCAGCCTCTGGCACCATGCTGCCACATCCCTGTGCTGCAGAGGTCCAGGTGTCTGAACCCACTGCCTGCAAGGACCCCCCCAGGACATTGTCCCTTGTGCCAGGGTGTCCTGGGGCAGCATCCAACAGTGATGGTTACATGTGCCGGGTCAAAGGTCCCTCCCGCTCTGCCACCCATCCCGCGTCCCCCAGGGCATGTCCCCAGTGCTGCCCCCCAGTGTCCCCAGTGCTGTCCTCTGTGCAGGGGAATGGCCCTGCCCCAGGGTTTGGGCAGGCCAGGCTGGGAATGGTGCCCCACGGGCTGTGCAGCACTCACTATCTGTCCTCTCAATCGTGTGGGGGAAGAAATGCAGAAAGAGGGCGAGAAAGATAACAGGAAACAGGGGACATGGCTGGGGAGGAAAAAACACGCAGCCTCAGAGCTGCAGTTGGCCTCTGAGGGCTCCCAGGGCGGCACTGAAACCACAGAGCCCAGCTACACCCTGGCACGGTGGCACCGCACTGTGCCCAGCCGCTGCCTGGCCCCTTACCTGCGGTGTTCCCAGGGTCTGGTACAGTGGTGGGAGCAAGGGGCTGGGGGGGGATGCAGACCCCAGGGGTGCTCCAGCAGCCCAAGACCCCCCAGGGAGCGGCGTGTGCCCTGCTGCCAGCCCTGATGTGCCAGCTCCAGTGTGCCAGCTCCAGGGGCAATGCTGCATGCCAGGGGCCCTCTCCCTGCCTCTGCCTCAGTTTCCCCATCTCTTTTTCCCTGCCAGGGCTTTCCAGAAGATTTGGTGCCCAGACAGCCATGCCAGCACAGAAGACAACCAAATGTGTGGCCAGAGTGGGTCAGGGACAGGCAGGGAGAGAGCTGGAGTATGGGTGGCAGCTTTCTGCGAGACTCACACATGCCCACTTCCCCTTTCAGCAGCAAACACCCAGCTGGGGCAGGTGCCCGGGGCTCGGCAGCACTGAGGAGCTGCTGTACCTGCCCATTTCAAGATGAGTCAGTGGGAGCCAGCACCGGGCTGGTGTCCTGGTTTCAATCGGGTGGCACCTTGGAGAGGCTCAGGGCAGGTTTCCTGCACCCATCCCAGCACAGGCAGGGCTTCCAACCCGCACACACACCAGGGCAAGGTGCTGGCTCCTGCCGTGGCCCTGCTGTGACACAGGCGGTGCTGGTGGCAGTGCCAGGCTGTGGCTCCATCCCACCGGCTCTGGAACTGGCAGCAGCAAATGCTGAAGAAGCGCCTGGTGTCAGTGCAAGACAAATGAGTATCTCGCTGTTCAGCTACTGCTGGGTGACTTCAGAGAGAGCCACATGTGCCAGGGGCATGCAGCCAGGGGGCACCCAGCAGCTGTGGGACACCCACCCTGTTCACAGGGTACCGCAGGCATGGGGCACCCATCCACCTCTGGGGCAGCACCCAGCTGTGGGTCAGGCAGTGCCCATGCGGTGCAGGGGAAGTGCAAGGAGGGGGCTGTGCCAGCTGCAGCGTGGCAGGAAGGACCCACCGTGGGGCCAGGACGAGGCAAAACCACAGAAAAGAGGAAGTCCTCGAGTGCCCCAGCCCAGCAGCAGCAGTGCCAGGGCACAGGCACACAGGCGTCTTGCACAGCACCGCAGCCCGGCCCGGTAAGTCTGAGCTCAGCGCCAATGGCCATGGCAGGAAGAGGGGCTGAGGAGCAGGGAAACCCCAGCACTGCCAGGCAGGGTGTCCCCACCGGAGCATCCGTGAACTGGGCCAGGGACTGGTGGGCAGAGGGACCAGAAGCACTTGTGGGCAGTGCAGGGAGCAGGCAAAGCTTTCCCAGCCCTCCTTGCTTGGGATGCCAGGTTTTTCTGGAGCCTGAACTTAGCTTGTGTGTTTTAGCAGAGGGGCAAAGGCAGGGAAGGGGTTTTTCACAAAGCTGCAGCAGCTGGGGTGGGAGAGCCGAGCCCCACTTCTCAGAAGGCTCAAAACCCACTGAAGAACGGGCAGAGCCCCGGCCAGCAGCAGGGCTGGCAGCCCATGTGTTTGCAGAGGTTACCTCGAAAAGGAAGCCACCCTGGGTGCCAAATGCTGGAGGCTGCATGTGGGTGCTGAGCCCCATGTCTGGGACTGGCATTCCCGCTGCCTGCGGGGCTCAGGCTGCAAGCTCCCAGGTTGTTGGGGCTCCCCATGCACTTGGTGGCTGGGGAGAACACCCCAAACCTGATGAGAGCCCCTCAACCCAGGGGCAGCCCGATCATCACTGCAGGAGGGTGCTGGAGCAGGGGACGCTTCTCAGGCAGGACACGCCAGTTGGGGGTTCAGACTTCTTGGTGATTCCAGGTAAACGCCGTTCCCAGCTTGGGTCTTGCCGTGGGGTCATCCAGGCAGGACCTGGGATGTCCCCCATTATTGCCCTTTACTGTGTGGCCCCATCCTGCAAACTCCCAGGCGCCAGGTGGCATTCCAGACTTGACCCGAGCGAGCAGGAATTGTGGAGTTGGGACAGTGGCTCTTTGTCAGTGGGAAGCAGAGCAAGTACCAAGGACTGAATCCATGGTGTGTGTGATGGGAAGTGGTGCCAGGTGCAGGGGACACAGCTGGCTGCTGCCCATCAGCCCTGTACCTCCCCTTCACAGAATCCCCACCATGTTTCAGTTGAAGGGACCTTAAAGCTCCTCCAGCTCCAACCACTGCCACAGGCAGTGACACCTTCCACTAGAGCAGCTTGCTCCAAGCCCCTGTGTCCAACCTGGCCTTGAACACTGCCAGGGATGGGGCAGCCACAGCTTCTCTGGGCACCCTACGCCAGTGCCTCAGCACCCTCACAGGGAACAGCTTCTGCCTAAGAGCTCAGCTCAGTCTCCCCTCTGCCAGATTAAAGCCATTCCCCTTGGCCTGTCCCTACAGGCCCTTGGCCAAAGCCCCTCTCCAGGTTTCCTGCAGCCCCTTTAGGCACTGGAGCTGCTCTAAGGTCTCCCCTTCAGGAGCCTTCTCTTCTCCAGGCTGCCCCAGCCCAGCTCTCTCAGCCTGGCTCCAGAGCAGAGCTGCTCCAGCCCTCGCAGCATCTCCATGCCCTCCTCTGGACTCGCTCCAACAGCTTCATGTCCCTCCTGTGTTGTTGCCCCAGAGCTGAATGCAGAACTCCCCTTGGCAGCACATCCCTGCTTGCCCTGTAGATGGAGATGCTGAGGACTGTGGGAGGGTGACACAAAAGCCACCATGGGATGACACCAGGGGCATGGGGGGCAGCAGAAGGGTCAGGGGTGATGCTGGAGCTCAAGTCAATGGAGAAGCCCTTTCTCCAGCGCTCCAGCCCCAGCACCTCCCCACCACCCCTTGCAAGCTGAGCTGACAGGCCTTGGTGTCCTTTCCTCTCTCCCAGGTGTCAGCTTGTCAGTGGAGTTGACAGCCAGCCTGACAGCATGCCCCGGGCGTCACTGCTGCCCCGGCTGCTGGGGGGGCGGCCCGCTGTGAAGGCAGTGGCCATGGCAGGGGTGCTTGCAACCACCCTCTGGAGCCTGAGGTGCTTCCTCAACCCTCCCCGGGTCTCCAGAGAAGCCCCTCAGCACATTGAGCCACTGCTGGTCCTGGTTTGGGAATGGCCCGCACAGCAGGTCCCCAATGTCAGTGGGGACATCTGCCGCGAGCTGTATGGCATCACAGGCTGCTGGGTCACCATGGAGCGCCAGCTCCTGCACTGGGCAGATGTTGTGGTGTTCCCCCACACCAGGCTGCAGCCCAGCAGGGACAGCCTGCCCAAGGACAGGCCACCATGGCAGAGCTGGGTATGGGTGTCCCTGGAGTCTCCCTCCAACACTAAAGCTCTAGCAGGATGGAACCAGACCTTCAACTGGGTGATGACCTACAGACGAGATTCGGACATCTTCATCCCTTATGGCAAACTTGTGCCCAACCAGTCGGCCACTGTGAACATCCCTGCAAAGACCAATTTGGTGTCTTGGGTCATCAGCAACTACCACAGGACTCAGAAAAGAGCTGAAGTCTACAAGAACCTCTCCAGGTACCTCCATGTGAACATATACGGGAAAGCAAACAAAAAGCCACTTTGCAAGGACTGCCTCTTGCCAACGACATCCAAGTCCAAGTTCTACCTTGCCTTCGAGAACTCCATCCACCAAGACTACATCACCGAGAAGCTCTGGAGGAACGCACTGATGGCCGGCACCGTGCCTGTGGTGCTCGGTCCCCCCCGGGCCAACTACGAGCAATTTGTCCCTGCAGACTCCTTCATCCACGTGGATGACTTCAGCTCCCTGGCAGAGCTGGCCACCTTCCTGAAGACCATGAACTCCAGCCGCTACCGGCAGTTTTTTGCCTGGCAGAGGCGGTACAGTGTGAAGCTCTACACCGACTGGAGGGAGCGGATCTGCACCATCTGCAGCACCTACCCCAGCCTGCCCCGCGGCCGCATCTATCCTGACCTCGAGAGCTGGTTCAACACCTAGAGCTGGTGCGCTGGGACCGACAGGGCAGAGGATACAGGGGTGGGGTACAGAGGATACACGAGGCAGTCCTAGACCAGGACATGGGGCAGGGATGGATGTGGGAGTCTCCACCTCTCCTCCCAGCCTGGCTGTTGCCACACTGGGACCTTGAGCGACTACCTGTGACTTAATTTCCTGCAAAACTGAACGACCCCCCCACCTGACCCAACCCTGACCCACCTTGCCAGGGTGCGGGCAGGATGAGATGGTGCTTTGGAAATAAATGACCGCGCTGCAAAGGCTCTGCCTGTGCTGTGGGGCAGGGAAAGGGGCGTGGGGCTCCCCAGCCTTCCCCTGCCATTGCTCTGTGCCCTCCTCAGTAAAGCTGCAGTGCCAGAGGCCCTGTGGTGACATTCCTGGTTGGGCTGGAGGAGCCAAGGTCAGGTCAGCCTGGGAGAGCCCAGCACCCGCTGGCTGGAGATAGAGAGCACAGCCTCTGCTCCCCCACTTCCTGGCCCACCCCAGCATGCATTTCCCCCCATAACCCCATCTGCCAAGCTGTGGGTGTCACCGTGCTGGTGAGGACCAGGAGGACACCGGATGCTCTTGGGTGCAATCTCAGCACGCTCAGTGCAGTCAGAGGGATGCTGCGGTTTCTCACTCTCCTGCCTGGCTGCAGCAGGAAGCCAGTGACATGGTGGAGGCTGGAGCCTTGCAGCAAGCCCAGAGCAAAGATGGGCCACTGGACAATGTGTGGCACTGGCAGCCTGATCCATGTGCCCTGGGCACTGCCATGGAAGGTCCTGCTCACCCTGCACTGCACACACCAGGCACCACGCTACCAGCATGGCGCAGAGCTGGACCCGGTGCATACATTGTGGGCACCCTGGCCCATGCACACACCTTGCACCTGGGCCCAGGCACCCCAAGGGGACACCTCCACCTAGGATGAGTGGCAATGCCAGGGTTGGCAGACAGGACCAGGCAGTGAAACAGAAGCTCCATTCATGCCTTGCTCCGTGCCCTTCGGCTTGGTGCCATCAACCCCCTTGATACAAACCTTTTTTCACAGTTCCTGCCCCTTTCCCTCCCTGCAGCCCTACAGCACCTAAACCCACTGCTGCCACCCCTCAAGGTGCTGGGTGCCGCCAGGACCCACTCCCCATGCCCAGGGTGCAGCAGCATGCCCTCCGCAGATGCTGTACCTGCCCTGGGCTGGCATATCCCTCTGTGTCCTTCCTGGCCCTTGCTGGGCTGCAGGTCAGTGGCTATGCTCTGAGGCTTCAAATTTCAGTTTGGTTTTGCCTCCTGGACAAGTTGAAAATGCAGCAGGAAGGGTTCAGAGTGCCCAGGGGCAGGACACTGGGCAATGGGATTTGGGGTCCCCTGGCTGGGAGCAGGGGTCCTGCCTGGCCCGCCTTATGCTGGAGGGGAAAATCAGATGGTGGAGATGTGGAGCAAACCTCAGAGGTGACATCCTTCCCAGGCATCCTGCTACTGACCATGCTGCAGCGCCAGCCCCCAGCACCGCCTACAGCACCACCAAAAGGCAGCAGTGGCCTCTGCCCCTGCCCCATGTGACCCTGGGCACCCCAGCACTGGGGAGCTAGTGAGGACACAGGGAAGCCAAGGGGATCCCACCACATGGGGCTGGCACCCAGCCTGGGGTATGCACCTCAGCCCTATGCAGAGTCCCCACTCCTGCCTGGGCCATGGCGGCAAGGCTGGGGCCAGACCCAAGGCAAACCCATTTGCTGGCAGCTGAACCCAGGAAGGGGCTTTTCAGAAGTTTCATAGAACCATAGACTCAACCAGATTGGAAAAGACCTTTGGTACCATAACGTCCAACTGCTCCCCAGCACTGCCAAGGCCACCACTAACCCATGTCACTGAGGGCCTCGCCTACATGGTTTGCGAACTCTTCAAGGGATGATTCCCTGGGCAGCCTGTTCCAAAGCCAGTTTCCCTACGGGAGCACAGCCTGGTGCCAAACCAGACTGCAGAGGCCATGGCAGTGAATAGCAAGGTGTCATCTCCTGGATGCTCGATTCTCCTGGCTGGTCTGGCACCCCCAATCTCAAACAGCAGCGTGAGCTGGCACCAATTGGCACAGCCACCAGTCGGATCATGCACAGGAGCATCCCTTGTCCACCAGTGTCATACTGGCAGCCCCATAGCAAAGGCAGTTCAGACTTCCTGTACCTCTCTCTGCCTACCCCAGGGCATGGAGTGCTGCAGCTCCCACCACATCCCTGTGAGGTGTACAGTGTCTGCTGGGGCAGCCTGCAATCAGGATACTGCTGCATTCCCACCCTTCCCAAAAGCAGCCATGGGAAAACAGCAGCTCCAACTGGGTGGAAGGTGATGGGGGGGGGGAACAGACCCCAACAAGCTGCCGCTGTCATAGTAGTAGGCTGGACTATAGGCAGCAAGGAGCTGCATGTTGCTGGTGTGACAGGGACTCCTCCACCCTATTTGGGTGCTCCGGTCCAGCCTCACCGTGCTGCCTCAGAGCCAACCAGGCTGGGCTGCTGGCAGCATGCAGAAGGGAGGAAGTGAGGCAAGGAAAGGGTTAGCTTGCTCTCAGGCCCCAAAGAACCGATATTTATTTCATTGTCAGAGGGAATATAATTAAGAAAAAATAGAAATCATCATCAACTACAGCAGGCTCAAAGGCACAGGGGTGCTCGCAGCATGGACAGGACAGTATCAGCCCCCCGGGAAAGATGATCCTTGGGGCAGCCATGCTGGGGCAGAGGGACCACACTCGAGAGGGCACAGGGGACGCGGGGTGATGTTGAGCATCCCCAAATCAAGCCCCAGTAGCCCGCCAATGGATGGGTGAAGCCCTGTTGTGCCACTGGGTGAGGGTGGCAAAGCCCCTGGGCACAGCACCGCAGCCCCGCTCTGTGTAACAGGGAGGAGTCAAGCTGGGAAACTAGGAATCGCTACAGAGAGTTTGGCTTTTTAAGAACTACAATCAAAAAAAATTAAAGAATAAAAAAAAATTACAAAATAAAACCACCCTCCCCTCCTCCCCCCACCCCCCATCCCCAAAATCATCTAAACCCCACTTTTTTCTGGGTCTCACAGGAGCAGCTCGGCTGGGCACAAATGGCTCCACTCAGCACCCTGGGCATGCATGGCTTCAGCAGGGTGCAGTGGGGCAGCTGCCTTCCAGGAGAGGTCGGATGCTGCTGGAACCAGGAAACTCGCCTAACTGGGAAGGGCTGGGAGCAATCGCAGGGAGCAGGTGACATCCCTGTGCCAGGCTTCCAGCCCTTCCCCTGCCCCACACACCCCAGCGAGTGCCCCGGAGCGAGAGCGGGGCCATGCCTGAGCCTGCTTGGGGCAAAGCTGCCCACGGAGCCTGCGCAGCCCTGGCTCAGTGGCTGCTGTTGCTCATGGAGAGCCCGGGCTGCAGCGCAGGGGGGAACATCTCGGATTTGTGGAAGGGCGGCATGTAGACAGGAGGGGAGGGCGCCAGGCTGTAGCCCTGGGACGTTACCGGGATGGGCAGGCCGGGGGGCACAAGGGGCTGGTTCATGTCATACATCACCCCCTCCGCCTCGTTGCCAAAGGGCAACAGCAGCCGTTTGCCCTTCTGACGCCGGTTGCAGAACCAGACCCGGACCACCTGCGAGAGAGGGGAGACAGGGCAGGGTGAGGGGGTGACAAGGACACCCTTTTGCGGGTGGCATCTCCACAGCAGAGCCCCAACACTGCCACAGCTCCTCCTGGGGCAGGCTGAGGATGACCATTCTCCCACAGCTTCCAGTGTTGAACCAGCTGGATGCAAGTGATTAGGAGCCATGGCCATTTGAACACTCACACTCCAAACTCCTCCAACCTACATCTTTATCTAGGTTGAGGTCCTCAGCGATCTGGGAGATCTCCTGGGAACTGGGCTTCACACACTTGCGGAAGAAGCTCTCCAGCGTCCCCTTCACGTTGGTCTCAATGCTGGTCCTGCGCTTTCTCTTCCGGGCTTGGGCCAACACTTGCTCTGCATTGCACATCTGAAAATGAGAGAGGGGCCATGCACTTGGGTCACAAGGCTGGTGATGTCCCCACCAGGATCTGGACACACATATAGTTTAGGCAGGATGGGGACAGGGTTTATCCCTGTTACTGTCCACTGAGCATCACCCCACTGTGACTGGGGCCATTCCCAGTGTCCCATCACTGCCTGCAGCTGGTGTAGAGGGGGTGTACATGGACACATCTTTCTGCATCCCCCCAGGGAGCAGCAAGCTGCATCTCCAGCCTATCTGTGATTCCAGCAAGACCAACCTGCTCCAAGATGGGACCACAAGGTTTCTGGGGGGTGATATGGAGTCTCCCCAGCCTGGCACCAGGCAATACCCAGTGGTGCCTAGCACAGCTGGGCTGAAGGAAGAGCCCAGCTGTGCCTGGCAGTGAGATGCTGCTATGGCACAAAGTACCGGCTGCTCCTTTCCTCTCCCCTCCCAAAAATGTCATGTTAAAGAAGGGAGAAGCTGCAGCTTGAGGGCTCCTGAGTGTGCAGTGCCCTGGCTCCAGCCTGCCCCAGCTCCACACCTCTTGCATGTTGTCCGTGTTCTCTGCCTCGTTGAGCCAACGCTGCAGCAGCGGCTTCAGCTTGCACATGTTCTTGAAGCTGAGCTGGAGCGCTTCGAAGCGGCAGATGGTGGTCTGGCTGAACATCTTCCCTGCACGGGCAGGCAGGACATCACACACTGCTCCAGCCCCCTACCAGTCCCCTCAGAGCCCCCCTCCAGCATCCCCTGTCCCTCGGGATGGGGAACAAGGCAAAGCACTCTTCCTGATGCTCCAACACAGAGTTAAACCACTGCAACACTCTTCCAGAAGCAGTTGCAGCCATTTAAAATCAGCTCCTTTTTCTCAAACCCTTCCAGCTTAAGCAAGTACTTAACAGGAGCCCCAGGGCTGGAACTTGCCCCCTCCTTTGCAGGTTATTAAGGTGTTCAGGTATATCCCCCCAGCCACCTCCCCCAAGGCCTCTTCCTTCCCCGCAGTGGGTGCTCACCATAAAGGGTGCCCAGAGCCAGCCCTACATCAGCCTGGGTGAAGCCCAGCATGATGCGCTTGTGCTTGAGGTCCTTGGCAAACTGCTCCAGCTCCTCCGAGGTTGGTGCATCCTGGCAGGGGCAGAGAGAAGCTGAGAGGGGACAACCCCTGCCCACTGGCTGCCGGTGTGGGGTGGTCAGCGTGGGACAGGAGGGCTCAGTAGAGCTTTTGACACCCACCAGATGATGGCAGCTCTGGGCAATAGGGTGCTGGGGACGATGAGGTGGGCGGCAGGAGGGTTTTCCCCAGTTTCTGAACGAGGGCTCTGCTCAGGGATCCCAAAATGTCTCCCCCCACCCTGCCGTACATAGGACCCCCGGCAGACCCCCTGGACTCCACCCCCACGGTGGCCCAAGGACAGAGAGCAGGTCCGGGAGCACCCAGAGCTCTGCTCCCCTGTACCTGGGGATACCCCCTCAGCCCACGACACATCCTCACGGGCTCTGCGCTGCCGGGGGTGCGCACCCACCGCCCTCCCGACAGGGCAGCCCTGCGCCCGGGACAAGTGAAAAGCCTCAGGTGAAGCGAGCGATGAAAGGGCCCACGACTCCAGCGCGATCCCAACACCTCCGCGCCGCAACCCAGCTCTTTCCTTCAAGAGGGCTGCTTTTCCCGGGGCTTCCCTTCCTCCCTGAGCGCAGCCTTCAACTGCTGCGGGCGCATGTTGGAATCTTTTACCAGATTTCCATATTGGCAGCGCAATTTCGGATCTCCCTCCTGCCACTTCAGCCTCGCGTTTGAATTCCTGCCGTAACGTCTCAGCAGGAGCCGCGGAGCATCCCCGCCACGGGGCGACCCTCAGCAGCGAAAAGCTGCTCCTCGTAGCCCCCACCAACGCTGGGACTGCTCCCCGGGACGCGACGCCCGAACCGGCAGAGCTCCGACCCCCAGCAGCAGCCGCGCGGACGGGTTAATACTGTGCTACGGCTTAAAAACATTAAAACCAAACCGAAACCTCAACTGCCAGACACGAGAACTACCGCTGCCCCCGACCCCAAACCCGGGCTGTCTCTGCCCGTCCCGGGGCCCAAGAAGCCACTGGAGGAGCGGCCAGGGGATGTTGCCCCTCGGCGGGCCGCAGCGAGGCCAGGGTCGGCACGGCGGGTAGCGGGCGGTCAGCACAAGAAAAGCTGCCGAGACCCCAAAACCGTCCTTCTCCAAAACAGCCTCCCCGAAGTGTTCCACCCGCAGAAGAAGGAATCGTCGGGCCTGCTTGAAGGGAGGTACCCGACGGAGGGGACGGAAGAGCAGGACGGCACCGACGGGGTCCCCGCTAACAGCGATGCCAGAGAGCGGCCAAACGGGTCCCTACCCCGACGGGGCGTCACGGCAGCGAGGCCGGGCTCTGTCCCTCGCCTCTGCAGCGGCATCGGGGACAGGGAAAGGGGAGCGCGGTACCTGCGAGGGGTGCCGGGGCTGGCCGGGCGGAGGGCAGCCCTTGCCTGTTCCCGTCCCGTCGGGTCTCACCTCGTCGCCGCTGTCGCTGGAGTGTCCGCCCTCGCTGGCGGCACCGCTGGAGCTGCCGCTGCTGCCCAACCCCGACAAGCCACCAGAGCTCGGCTGCAGGGCGGCGGGGCAGAGCTGAGGGCTGGGGAAGGCGGCGGGGCTGGGGAAGGGCGGACCGGGCAGGGCGGTGGCGGCCCCGTGGGGCGCGGGCCCGGCCCAGGGCGGGGAGGTCCAGGACGGCCCGCAGCAGGCCGCGGTGCGCGGCTCGGGCGAGGGCTGGCTGCAGGACCGGACCGGGCGCGCCTCCGCCTTGACGGGCGGCCCCGCGGGGGGGGGCAGCCAGGCGCGGGCTGGCGGCGGGTCGCGGGTGGCTTCGGGCTCGGCGGCGAAAGGGAAGAAGAGCGGCTGAGTGGCCGCCCCGTCGAAGCCGCCGCGGGGGAAGGGCGGGCCGGCTTCGGGCAGGAGGCCGAAGGGGGCGGCCGGCAGCCCCCCGTCCGGGCTGAACATGCTGCCCGCGGGCCTAGGGCTCCATGTGGGGGCTGCCGGCCGCTGCCTCCCTGCTGCGGCGCCACCGGGGCCTCTGAGGGCGGCGGGGCCGTGCCGGGACGTATGGAAATGGACCCCGGCCCCATTGGCCCCGCACCGGTGGGTCGGGCGTGAACTTGATCCCCCCGGGAGGGGTTGAGGGTGGGGGGCAGGTGCGATGGGAGGTGGGCTGGGTGCTGGGACCCGTCTGTCCCCTTCCCGTCTGGCCGCGGGGCGGGGAGTGCTCCGCTGCGGGGTCTTGTCGCCCTCCGGCCCCGCTGGCCCCGTGTGCGGCGAAGGGCAGAGCTCCCCCCGCCGCAGCTCGGGGGTGCTCGGTGGGACTCACATCTCCCAGTGTTGGCGCAGCATCAGCCCCAGCGTCTCCCCACCTGGGAGCTCTTCAGTGTCTCCGGGCACGGGCAGGGAAGCGGACTGCTGTGGGTAGCAGCCACGGCCGAGGATGCGGGAGGCACAGCCTATACCCAGAGCCGCAGCAGCCACTTGTCCTGGGGATGCTGGTGCCATCGTGCTGGACAAGGGCTTGGCTGTCCCCTCCTGCCCCTCTGCAACCCCTGGTCCCAGCTACTGGCTCACACCGTGGGGTGTCCTGCAGAATGTGTCATGGGCAAAACGAGGGCTCCCCGGCTCCCTCTCACTCGCACTGTCCTTTTTCTCACCCCACAGAGGAAGGCAATGACTCCGAGGGACCATGTCCTTCCAGGAGGCCTCTGCAGGCAGAGAGGCCTCGAAACTGGGTGTGCCACTGGGGAGCTAATTGCAGCCCTGGCTATCAGCCCCATCGCTCCACAATGGACCACACTTGATATTTTCTCTATCTTAAGGGCTTTCCTCTCACACTGCCCTTCACAATGGCGCTATCGGGGCCAGCTCCAGCCATTTCCCCATCCCCTCCTTCCTCCAACGGCACTGGAAGCTTCCCTCATCCCGACACTGCTGCCCCATCAGCCCCTGCTGGGATCTGCCACCCCAGTTCCTGCCTGATGCTCCTGGGTACCCCTGACCACAGCCGGAGCAGGGTGAGTGGCCACCCGGCTGACAGCATGCTCCCTGTTTATTAACCCGGATTACGGGCAGCCTGCTGCTGTCTGGCACTGGAGATATGCCAGAGAGATAGGCTGGAGGAGCCTCCCCCGCGGCGCTGGGATGTGACAGCTGGGGGAAGGTGCTTGGTGCTCCTTACGAAGCACTTGCTTTGGCTCCTGGGAGTGCTGGGACCTGTAGTGCCAGCAACAGCCCCCAGCACTGCTGCACATGGGGGGAGCAGAACAGCCCCCCTTGTAATGGTCATGGAATCATAGAATGGTTTGTGTTGGAAGAGACCTTAAAGCTCATCCAGTTCCAACCCCTGCCACAGGCAGGGGCACGTTCCACTAGAGCAGCTTGCTCCAAGCCCTGTCCAGCCTGGCCTTGAGCACTGCCAGGGATGGGGCAGCCACAGCTCCTCGGGGTAGGATGAATTCTGCATGATGGACCTATAAGGAAGAAAAAGAATAAAAACCAACCAAGTGGCTGAGCTGGAATGAATTAAAGCCACTTCCTGAGTCCTGGTGGCGTATGTACCAGGCTGCTCTGTGGAGGGTGGGTGATGCTGAGCAGCCCCAGGAACAAGACAAGAGGATGCAAAAAGCCAGGCAGTGGGGATGTGGGCAATCCTGAAACGATGTGGGCGACCATGAGGGGACATGGACAACACTGAGAGGACATGGGTCACCCTGAGCAAGCCCTGGGACTGCGGGACCCACTGCGGGGCTCACCCCTGCCCTGCCCCGGTGAGGCTCCGTCCGTGCGGGTGCTGCTCTCAGCCGTGCCCAGGGCAGAGCGGGGCCCTGGGCCGTGCTGCATCGCTCTTCCCGGGATGCCGCGGGCAGAGGAAGTGTCTCTGCGGGACTCCGATGGCAGCCATCAACCCAGCTCCTCCCGGGCTCCCGCTGCGGCCCGGGTTTCAGAAGATCCTTGGCTGGGCAGTAACTCCCCTTCCCTTTGATTTATTGTTCCCGGGATGGACCCCCTCCTCCTGCCAACCTGCTCTTTCTCTCCATCCCCCCAGGAAGCCCCCCCAGCCCTCCCTGCCCGACAGGCCTCAAACGCATTCCTGCTCCCTTTCATATACAGGCGGAGGGGAAGGGAGACGTTGACTTTGAACCGTCCCCTTTGTAGGAGCAGGGCCCATTGTGGCAGTGATGATTTTAGCTGGGGGATGTGGAGGGAGTCAGTAGGGGTTCTCAGTGTATGCCCCCCCCTACATTTCAATGGGGCGATTCTGGGGGGGCTGTGAGTTCCCCAGTTACTGCGCGGTGTCACTGTGCACCAATGGCTGGGTTTGGCCACGCATTTGGAGCAGAGACTCTAGCCTGCTTCAGGAGGGTGGACCTCTGGCCCAGCTCTGTGGTCTAATGCAGGCAGGAATAAGTGAGATCCTGCTGGGAAGAAGGGAGGAGAAAGAAGTGTGTCCAGCTTCCCCAGCTCGCTGAGGTGGCAGCAGGCTGGGGAGGACAGAGCTGCACATCTGCGTGTCCTGTTGCTGACTGCACTGTTTTGAGGCTGGTTTGGAGTGGAGATAAGATTTTAAGAGAGCATATGACTGCAGATAGTGCTTTATTCACTGTCCGCCCACCATCTCTCTGTGGCAGCTGATGGAGAAGCAGTTGGCTGTGCTGGGTGCTCTTGAGCTTCATGCCTGAAGCAATCTCACCTTGCTCCTTTGGTCAGAGCCAGCCCCAGTCTTCACCCTGGGTCCATCAGAGGTCTCTGCAGTGTGTTCAGCTTCAGAAGCCACATCTCTTGGGGGAAAGCTGAAGTTCTTCCATGGCACCGCAGTTTGTTTGGCTGCAGCTGGTCTGGGTGGACAGAATGGAAAGTTCATAGGAGGATATTTTGGTCCAGTTCTGTTCCCTCATAGAGTCACAGAATGGTTCTGGTTGGAAGGGAGCTTAAAGCTCATCCAGTTCCAACCCCTGCCAGGGGCAGTGACACCTTCCACTAGAGCAGCTTGCTCCAAGCCCCTGTGTCAAACTTGGCCTTGAACACTGCCAGGGATGGGGCAGCCACAGCTTCTCTGGGCACCCTGTGCCAGCGCCTCACCAGGGAAGAATTAAAAGGCCTCTGCGTTACAGAGCCCGGGTGTAGTCTGGGCATTGCCTGCATCACCACAGTACCTGAACACCCCGGCTGCTCCTCTCTGCTGATGGACAGCTGGGGAAACTGAGGCATGGACATGCTGGGGCTGAACGAAGACCCTGCACCCAGCCCTGGGCTGTCCTGGGCTGTCTGCAGCACAGACCTGGTGTCCCAGGACCAATGTTTCTTCCATGCCAGGATGTGATGAGGACACAACTCCCCAAGGGACAAAGAGCTCCTGCTACTGCAGCGCCCTGAGTCAGAGAGTCTTCCTGGGAGGAACCATGTTTGACTCAGGGCTTCATAAAAAGCCTGGGCATGCTGTGAGAGGCTGTGGGGCCCTGAGGGCAAAGGAAGGATGAATTTGGAGAGGAGGGTGCAAGGCTGAGTCTCCCCATGGGTGCAAGGCTGGGTATCCCCATGTGTGAGCCTTGGGGCGGTCCCGGGTGATTTGGGTTGTGATGCTGCCATGGCCCTGGTGATAATGGTGATGATGATGGGTGGCTTTGAGCTGAGCATCCCAAAGGGTGCCCAGGTGCTTTGCCGGTGAGTCAGCACCCACCAGCCACCCTGGGGCTGCTGAAACCAGGAGACGAGATTGTATCAGCCTGATGGGTGGCTGGTGTGATCAAAGGGCCAGGAGAGTACAATGGGGGGACAGGATAGCCCTTATCTGCTGGCCCCACAGAGGTGTGAAGGGCCCCTGGGGTGAGGGGTGATGGGGTGGGTGGGTGCTGGGTGCTGCAGGGCTGGGTGTGGGCTGTGCAGGCACAGCTGGGGGCTCCCACGCAGCCCTTTGCTGGGGAAACCTTTCTTGGCAAACACTGGAGCGAGAAAATGGACTCTGGCTCTTGCCTGGTCTGGGAAAAATCCCCCGGGAAGGGTCTGGGGGCAGAGGCGGGATGGCTGCGCTCACTATTCCCCAGGGCAGGTTTTGGGATGGGGGACCCACAGCATCCTCCTTCTTTGTCTCCTGCATCCCTCCCCACTCCTGAGAGGAGCACCATGACCAGGGTGCTGCCCCCACACCACACACTCGCATGGGTCTCAAACATGGTCGTTTAATAAAATCTCCTGTTAAAAGAACTACATACAACGGGTGGAGGGAAGCAGCAGCCCATGGGCCGGCAGCGCCGCACAGGTGAAGGTGCTGTGCGGTGACGCGCTCTGCCCGCGGCCCTGGTCCCGCAGCACCACCAGTCACCAGCACAGCCCGGCCACCGTGGCCCCCCCGCCCGTGCTGCCCGCATGTGCAGTGGCTCCTGAGTGTGCCAGGGGACACCCCCTGCAACAGGCGCCCTGCGGCTGTGACAGTCCACACCAGGAGCTGGACATGGAGCCACATCTGGGAAAAGCAACTCAAAGCCATCCTTACACTGGTCATGGCCAACGCATCTGGGAGGCTTTGGGGAACAGCACTGGGCTCTGAGCAAGGACTTGTCAGCGTGGGCTGGTGAGCCCAGACACACATGGACAGTGGAGGGGTGCAGGGGTCTCTGGAGCCCAGGGGGTGCCTGGGATAGAGCAGCAGACACTGTCCGCTGCCATGGAGTGATGCCCAGAGAGCAGAGTCTGCAGGGCAGAGACCAGCACAGCAAACCCATGTGCCTCAGATACCCCTCGCAGCCACCCGAGCCCCCGCCAGCCTCGCTCCTTCCTCCCCCATGGCTACACAGGCTTAAAACCAAACCCCTCAGCCCTTTCTCTGAGCTTCACACTGAGCATCAGAGAGCTGAGCTTTTCTCTGAGCATCACGGAGGCCCCGAGTGAGAGCCCGACTGGCACCCAGGGCTGCTGCGAAGGAATCCTCTGCCGGCACAGCCCAGCATTGTTCTGAGGCCACAGGCACCGGGACTGCCTGCACAGCAGAATCCCAAGCACCAGCACCCCTAGAACAGGATGGAGCCAGCACAGGGGCTGGGGCAGAGCCTCTGCTCCTGGATGGACACTGCAAAGGGCAGCATCTGATGGTGCATTTCAGGGAGCAAAGCCAGTGCCTGCCCCAGCTCCTGGAGCAGGACCCTGCTGGCAGCGGCTGGCAGGGGCTGCCTGGGCTGGGGACGAGGGGACAGACCTGGCACAGGAACCTTTAGCGATGCCACCCGCCCCAGGGGAAGTCTCCACCCCTGTGAGGGGCTCTGGGAAGCTGGCAGCACTGACACCTTCCCTGCAGACCTCCACTGCCCCCTCTCCCGCTCCCTGACCCTCTCTCCATCCCTTTCCCAGCTGCTCTTGCATCAGCCCAGCAGCAACCCGGGCAGCAGCTGCTGCCTTGAAGCCAAATGCAAAGAGAGCGCTGCAGCCCCCCCCCCCCCAATTTCTGTGCCAAGGCAGTGGCCTCCCCACCATGGGGCTGGCCCATCCCCGAGAGCAGCGAGCCAAGGGCAAGGCAGGGACACAGTCACAGCAGGATCACAGCAGCAAAGAGGACAAGGACGCTGGAAACGGGGGCGATCCCCCCCTTCCATAGCTGTTAGTGGGTGTTTATTGGGCAGGCGTCGAACAGTCCGGCAGAGCCCCTTCACCCGGCTGTGGGTGCCCATCGGTGTGGCACGCAGTCTGTAGCGAGCTCGGGTCAGAGGGGTGTTACTGGTGCGACTTGGGGTTGGAGGGGTGTAAGGAGGAGTCGTCAAACAGCGGGTTCCTCACTTCCATTTCTCCGGTCTGCAGTGGCGGAGGGAGCAGGATGGGAAGGAAAAGGCAGGAGGTCAGACACCAGCCAGGGCCGAGCGGCCCCATCCCCAGGGGTTTGAGTTTGAACCGCAGCCCAGCAGGGAAGGTGGGGGTAACTCTTGGGCTGGGCTGGGGTGACTCACACCAGGATGCTGCTGTCAACCCTTGCAAGGTGCTGCCTCCCCAACAGGAGTGGCCAGGGATGCTGGCATGGGGTGCTGGTGTGTAAAACCCACGGGCCTGGGTGGGATGGGATCCCACAGCCTGGCTGGGGACCCCAAGACAGGACCCTCAGCCTGGCTGGCAGGAATGGGGTTCCGTGCCCAGACTGCCCGCCTGCCATCAAGTGTCCTTTAATGGGCTTGCAAAGACCTAATGATGACCCTCAATCTGGGTCCTGATGGCCAGGCTCCGCAGCCATTACCATGTGAAAGGCTCCTCTGGGATCTCTTTGTGCTCTTTGTACCCAGGGCTGTTAGAAGCTGCCCTTCCCCGGGGTCCCCTGCCAGCGTCCCCCCTCCGTACTCCCCTCCTCCCCCGGCTTTAAGCGGTCATAGGTTCCCCGGTCCAGGTGCTGGGAAGGCACCAGGATGAGCCCCATGGTCCCGGTGTCCAGGAGTCCGAGGTGACCATGTCCCTGATCATGGGTCTGCCGAGGGCTGTCCCAGCTCCGGGCTCCCGGTTGTATGCGGCAACACCCCCCAGGGTAAAACCCCATGCCAGGACACTCGGAGAGCTCCAGTGGGGGTTGGAACTAGATGATCACAAGGTTCTTTCCAACCCTAACTATTCTGTGATTCTATGGCCAGGCCACATGGGAGAAGCAGTGGTTTTGATGAAGGACATGTTGAAATGGTTCCTCGTGAGGAATGCACATCCCAGGCATGGATCCCAACCCATGGATCCCCAGGTTGGATCCCATCCTGCATGCACAGGGTCCCCCCTGGCCACCCTGCACCCACCGTACCGGAGCCAGCCCAGGGCACTCATACACAGTGAAGTCTCCATCCTCATTCTCCTCGTCGGATGATGCTGAGTCTGGCAGCTTGGGCTCCTCTTTATGCCTGGGGGGGGAAAGGACAGAGAGCAGGTGAAACCCGGGGGGGGATGACTATTGGCACCCCAGTTAATGGCAGGGCATGGACCAGCGGCTGCTGTCTGCTCCTGGGCTGCTTACTTCTCCATGGAGAGCATCTGCTGCTTTTGGTGCTGGTAGTGGTACATCTGGGCGCTCTGAGCCAGTGTCTTGTCCCCGGGCTGCAGAGAGAGCAAGGACAGGGCCATGAAGGCTGAGCTGCAGGAGCCCCAGCTCTGCTGGCAGGGGAGCCCCAACATCTTGGAAGCCCTTTAAGCAGAGAACAGGCCTGGCCTGAACGCCAAACATACAATCAACAGGGTTGGAAAAGCCCTTTAAGCTCACCCAGTCCAACCATTCCCCAGCACTGCCAAGGCCACCACTAACCCATGGCACTGAGGCCTCGTCTCCACGGTGTGTGAACACTTGCAGGGACGGTGACTCCAGCCCTGCCCTGGGCAGCCTGTTCCAATGCTGAGCACCCTTTGGGGAAGGAATTGTTCCTCAGCTCCATCTAAACCTGCCCTGGTGCAGCTTGAGGCCGGTTCCTCTTGTCCCATCCCTTGTTCCTTGGGAGCAGAGCGCAGCCCCCTCCTGGCTCCATCCTCCTCTCAGGCAGTTGTAGGGAGCGATCAGGTCCCCCCTGAGCCTTCTCTTCTCCATCTGAACCCCCCAGGTCCCTCAGCCGTTCCCCATCACACTGTGCTCCAGGCCCTGCTCCAGCTCCATTCCCTCCTCTGGCCCTGCTCCAGCACCTCAATGTCTTTTTTGTAGTGAGGCGCCCAGAACTGAACACAGGATTCAAGGTGCAGCCTCACCGGTGCCCAGTGCATGGGGACAATCAGTGCCCCAGTCCTGCTGGGCACATGGCTTACCGAGATCTTGTCGTAGGGCAGGGGGCTGGCCACTCGCTGTGCTGAGTAGTCCACTTTCTGTGCCAGCCTGACCTTCTGTAGCCTGCCGGGGCAGAGGAGAGCGCTCAGGAGCCAGCACAGCCAGTGACTCCATATGGGAGCCAGGGATGCCCATGGGCTCACTCCCCCCACCCACACCCCTGTGGCAATGGCACCCATGACCGGTAGCACCCCCAGGCACAGCCATGTCCGTCCCGCTAGGCATGGAGTGTCAGCACCCAGCACTGCAGCGATGCCTCATCCAGGTGTCACCCACTCCCAGGCACAGGGATGTCCCACTGGTGTCATCCAGCCCTGACTGTACCTGCAGGGCAGCTATTGCCTCTCCTCCAGCCCACCCCCCCAGCCTGGGAAGCTCAGGAACAAGCTCCCCTGTGCATAAGGGCACATGGGCAGCCCCCAGCTCACCTGCACCAGCACACCCCGGCCACAACCAACGCTGAAAGCCCGGCCAGTGTGCACATCACGATCAGCCCTGAAGGGTGGAGGGGACACAAAGGGACGCATGAGCGCAGCAGCATGGAGCCACCAGCCCACCCTTCCCCATGGGGATGGGAAGCCCCTTCCCGTGAGCTGCACATCCCTGAGGTCTCACCGAGCACTACGTCGTCACTGGAAGGGATGGGGGACGCCTCCACCGGGTACTTCTGGATGGTGGTGGTGGTGGAGGTGGGGAGAGTGGTGGCTGCCTTGCTGCCAGCGGAACCCTGCTGCAGCAGCCCCAGTCTCAGCGCGCTGGCCACACGCTGTCTGCTGCTGGCAGGCACCGGGGTGGCTGCAGGAGAAAGCAAAGTGTTGAGCAGAGCAGCGCCCAGGCAGCTCTGGAGCGCAGCGCCTGGCTGCCATGGGGTCCCTAGCACCACTGCGGAGAGTGGCGGCAGCTGGGGAGCAGACACTTACACCTGAGCTTGCCATCCCTCAGCGGGTGGGAGCGAGGAGCCTCCTGCCTGGCCAGCACGTCTGCCAGGAAATCGATTTCCTTCTCCACGGTGGAAAGGGATGTCCGCCCTGGGCCGGGAGAGAGCAGCCTGAGCCGGGCATCCTGGGATGTGCTCCCAGGCAGGCCCAGGACACCCAGAACCCTGCCGAGAAGGGGCTCATGCCCAGCATGGGCAATGGCGGGTGGTCGGGACTCCAAGCACACTTGGATGGAGCCCTCCAGCACCACCACGGTCCCAAAGCCGAGATCTGGAATCTGCACGTGTCCTTGATGCTTTTTGGATGCTTTTCACCCGCAAATGCTGGAGGCTGTGGGAGCAACAGCAGCCACAGCTTCCACCCCATGCCAGAGCCAGCAAGTACTGCAGAGCCCTGTAGAAGCAGGAAGCCAGCATCACTGCACAGGGCCTGCCCCATGTCCCTGCGCCTGGAGGACTTACAGGGGTCCCGAGCAAGGAGGGACAGGGGCTGGACCAAGAGAGACACCAGGAGAGCTGCCCCGCTCTTGTGTGAGCGACGGGTCTGGCAGGGTGAATCGCAGCAGGGCTGTTCCAAGAGCAGGCAGGGCACATCTGAACACTGGTTTTTCTAGAATCCCAGAATCCCAGCCTGGTTTGGGTTGGAAGGGACCTTAAAGCTCATTCAGTTCCAACCCCTGTCACAGGCAGGGACACCTTCCACTACAGCAGCTTGCTCCAAGCCCCTGTGTCCAACCTGGCCTTCAACACCACCAGCAATGGGGCAGCCACAGCTTCTCTGGGCACCCTGTGCCAGCGCCTCAGCACCCTCACAGGGAACAGCTTCTGCCTAAGAGCTCAGCTCAGTCTCCCCTCTGGCAGGTTAAAGCCATTCCCTTGGCCTGTCCCTACAGGCCCTTGGCCAAAGCCCCTCTCCAGGTTTCCTGCAGCCCCTTTAGGCACTGGAGCTGCTCTAAGGTCTCCCCTTCAGGAGCCTTCTCTTCTCCAGGCTGCCCCAGCCCAGCTCTCTCAGCCTGGCTCCAGAGCAGAGCTGCTCCAGCCCTCGCAGCATCTCCATGGCCTCCTCTGGACTCTCTCCAGCAGCTCCACGTCCCTCTTCTGCTGTTGCCTGGAGCTGGATCAGGACTGCAGGGGGGTCTCTCAGAGCAGACACCTCACATTCTCCTGTATGTTTGGAGGGCTGGAGCCACCCCAGAGCACAGCTCATCCAGGGCTGCCGAGGAGCTGGTGGGATCCCTCACTCCAGCTGAGGATCTGGTTTCTGCCTTGCACCCTGCAGAATGCAGCCCTTTTGGGGAAGGGTGCAGCGAGGACCACCGTGGGGCTGGCTGGGCATTCCATGGCTGGCTGCCACAGCCCATGCCCCAGCACAGTGCATGCCAGGGTTCCACCAAGCTCTGGGTGCTCCTGTGGCGTGGGACATGGGCAGGACCCACATCCCAGCCTGGACAGTGCCCACCTGGAGTGGGCCAGTGCAGAGCAGGAGTGGAGCTGCTGTCCCAGGGCTGCTGAGCAGAGCCAAGCTCTGATCTCACCACTGCGATTTTAACAGGATTAAACTCAGCTTCAAAGGCAGGAGACGTCCCTGTCCCCATCCCTGCGCCACTGCGCATTCAGGCAGCCCCCAGCTGGAAGCCCTGAGGGGTGATTAAGCCATACAAAGGCGAGGTGATACCGGCAGCTCCGGGCCGGGATGATGCAAGGTTCCAACAATTGCAGCTCCTCGGGAATCCCACCTCGCTCCCAATGTTTGGAAATAAACCCCACTCCCCTCAAGGGCCCGGGCACAGGGGCCACTCAGCCACGCTGTGACTCACAGCCACGCAAGCCAAGAACACTTTAGAAGGGGACGCTTTGCTTTAAACAAGTCACGAAGAGCCACTGTCTCCTGTTCCCTGTGTGCCGCAACTGCCCCAGCCCCCCCCCTTGGCAGGAGCTGGAGCACCCCCAGCTCTTTGCACCCTGCAAATTTCACCCCAAAGCAATTTGCAAAGCAGCACCATGGCCACACAGTGCCAGGTTGGGGCTGTGCCACCAGCGCTGTGCCCAGCAACTGAGTGTCCCGGTGCCAAGGTGCCAGCACAGGGCCAGGCTCTCCTGATGGGCAGGGACCTGGCATGGGATGGGGGTGACAGCCCTGGGCCCCGTGGTGACAGCCTGGCTCTAGCTCCCCACAGCACTTGGGGAAAGGCCAGTCCTCATTCCCACAGGAGCTAGGGGACAGCCCTGCCCATGCTCATGAGTCACCATCAGGCCTGGGGACTGGGCACACGGCTCAGCCCTGCCTGGCAGCCCTTGGCCTTCAACAGCGGATGCTTCAGGAGGATAAATGTGACATGGCTCGAAAAGGAAAAATAAAGCTGGAAAACCAGCAAGAGTAGCTCCCAGGTCACCCTGAGCCTCCCGCTGTGCCAAGCAGCACAAGGAAAGCCAGGGCAGCCGCGCTGTTTGCTGTTTCCAGTGCTGCCAGCAGTGCCCTGGCCATGCTGCTCGCCCTCATCAACAGCTTCCTCACCAAGTTCCCTGTCAGGGACTAAATCCCCTCACCCCTGTTGTGTTTGGCCAAGGAGACTTCCCCTGGTGATGCCACATCTGCCACCCCCCTGCATCTGCAGGGCAGAAGCTGCACTAGCACCGATGGCGGCTCCTGCTGGGCACCATGGAGGTGAAACAGGGTTGAGATGCTGGCCCAGGGCTGCTCCCCAAGGAACAGATCCCAGATTTCTCAAGAGGAGCAGATGGGGATGCTGACAGAGTCCCCCAGCTCCACTGCAGCGCATTAGGCATGCTGGTGGGCACAGGGTGCATGCAGGGCATGCACAGGGCACGGAGGGTGCAGGCTGTGCACGCACAAGGCATGCTGCGGGACATGCAGGGCGCATGCAGGATGAACACAGGGCTTGCACAGGGCATGCAGTGGGGCATGCAGGGTGCACACGTGGCTTGCGCAGGGCACGGGTGCCCTCTCATGGTAGATCTCACTGCCTGCCTGCGCACGGCATCCAGCCCAGCGTCTTCCCCGGGCCTTCCCCGCTCTCCGGGGTCTCCAGGGCTCAAGGCTGGGAAACACACGGGGGTCTGGAGAGTCACTGTGATCGGCCTGGGGACAGCAGGGAGCAAGAAGGGACATGTGTGGCTCCTGCCCTGGGCGGAGGAGGCCTGATGCCGACAGCCTCCACAGGAGGGCACAAAGTTCCTACAAATCCCCTATTTCTATAGTCCTGCCCTAGGACAGCCCATGTCCTCCTAGCTGCAGGCAGCACAGCAGGCAGGAAGGGGGAAATCCCCAGGGCCATAAGCCAGGACCCCCTTTTCCTTCTCTTCCCAAAGTGCTTCCCACAGCCTGGGGGGGTTCAGCCCTCACTCAGTGCTGGGTCAAGCAGAGACCAGGACCCACCAGCCCAAACCACACCACGCAAACCCATCACAGCACATTCAAATCTAGTCCTGGCAGGGTTTGGGGGGCTCAGACCCCTGCACAGGCAGCACCAGCAAGATGCAGGGAACAGGATGCTCTGCGCCATGAGGTCCCGTGTGTCCCGTCTCACCTCTGTGCCAGTGCCACGCTGGGTACGCCGAGACACCCATGCACGCCGTCACCAATGGCAGGAACATGCTGCTCACATGCATCGCCCTTCTGAGCCCCCAAAACCGCTGCTTGTCACCCCAAAAAGCTGCTCTTGGTGCCTGTCTGTAAGGGTATGATGAGGGAGAAGAGCCCTGGCGCCTGCCCACGCTCCTGCCGGGAGCCACAACCAATCACAGGGATGACGGTGGCAGCTGCTGGGATCCCGGGATCAGCGTCACTGCCAGTCGCAAACAGCTCAAGGATGCAGAACCCTTTAAAGGGGCAGCCCACGCTGCCCATACTACCACACAGCGTGGGCAGCCCCTTTAAAGGGTTCTGCATCCTTGAGCCACGGCAGCCCCCCCCCATTTGCATTGCACTCCCCCAAACAGAGCTATTGCTGCTGCCAGACTGAGGTACCTGTGGGATGCAAAAGCATCCGTGGGATAAATTGGTGCCTCCCTGCCAAAAGGAGCTGGGCATTCCCCTGCCTGCTACAATAGAGGATTTGGGAGGGGATCCCACTTTTTTACCCCCCCGACTTTTGTTGCCAAAGCTGGTAGCATTGCTTGAGATGACAGGATGGGGCTGGGAGAGACCCTGGGATGGGCTCCATCCATCTCCCACTGTCCTCTCAGAAGATGCTACTGCACATCTCCATAACAAAGCTGGAGAGGACACTGCCGTGGTCCCACAGCAGCTGGCAGAGGATGCTACCGCGGTACCACATCTCTGCCAAAGATGGGCGAGGATGCTACCGTGGCTGCATCTCCCTGCCCAAGCTAGCACAGAGTGGAGTTGCTATGGAGATGCTGGCGCATGAGCAGCCCTTCCAGGAGGGGAATTTGCTCCCAGAGACTTCACACTAAAAAATAAACCACAAACAACTGCTAAAGCCATTTGGCACCTGGCAATGTGGAGCCTGTGGCAGGGTGCATCAGCCCTGCTCGCTGCCAAATGCCAAGGCTGGACCCCACCCCTGTGCCGTCCCCTCTCCTTCCCTGTGCCATCTCCTCTCTCATCCCTGTGCCAGCTGTGTGGCCAAGCTGGGTGCAGGTGCCATGGCTGCACCGGGAGCTCCTCAAGGCTCCACAGCAGCGGGTGAAAGACCTTTGTGCAGGTGCCACAGGTGACCATGGGCTGCTGCTGCCTAGGGATGCTCTGCCCATCTCTGCCCACTGCCACAGCCCCTCAGCTCCCATGGGAAGCTGGAGCAGGGGAATCACAGCCAGAGGGGCCCCCGGTGCCTCCTATACAGCCAGGCAGGGCTCCTACCCAGTGCTGCTGCTTCCAGCTCTCCCACCATGGATGCTGGGCATCACCAGAGGAGGAGACTGCATCCATAAACCACAGCCCAACATCTCAAACCAATGGGAACCAGGAACTGAAATCCCAAACACTCAGCTCAGCCGCAGGATAGGTGAGGCCACAGGGTGTCTGAACAAGGCACAGCTTCGTGCACCGAAGCTGGTTCCCTGCTCCTGCAGTGCAGCCAGGCACACCCCAGAGTCCCTGAGCTCTGGGCACCGCTGGGTGCTGGCAGGGCCCAGCAGTGTGCGTGGTCACTGGTGTGGATGCAGGACAGATAAGGAGCAGAATCAGGTCCATGCGCTCCCCAACAGCCCCACAACCACCCACAGTTGGTGCTTGGGGCGAGAGGGAGCAGAGCTGCTGTGCCCACAGGGACACGGCTGCTGTGAAGAGAAGCCAGAAGATGGGGAGCAGGGCCCTGGGGCTTGGGAATCTCCTGAAGCTGCACAGCTGTGGGGCAGGGTTAGGGCAGGCTTGGGGGCAGGTTTGCAGGCAGAGCAGGACAGGGCAGGGCAGAATGGGGGGGTTCACCTACCGCTGATGGGGAGCTGCTTCTGGACGCATCGCCCATGCTCATCCTCCTGGAAGGAGGCCAGGCAGGGGCCGCAGGCTCCCGAGCCCGGCGGGCAGAACTCCCGGCGCTGCAGAGCACAGTCCAGGCTCCGGGGACACAATGCTGCTGCAGGAAGAGGAGACAGCAGGTCAGGAGGAGGGTCTGTCCATGGCCCCTCAGTGTGGGAGCCAGCGCACCAAACAGCTCCTGCTGCATCCCATGTAAGGGGTGTGGATGTGCTTCACCAGAAGTGCCCCTTGGCCCCCTTTGCCTCCACAAAGCCGTAACTGACTGCAATTAAGCACAGGCACCAAGGAGCTGGGAGCGGGACCTGGGGATCCTTATGGGCCCCTTCCAACTCGACACATTCCATGATTCTGTGACCTGTGCAAGGCAGGGATGAGCAAGCAGTGCCCATCCTCCCACATGGGACCCCAACCTCCACTGTCACATGGGATGCCCCAAGCCCCAGGGTGCTCCAGGACACCCCAAGTGTGCAGAGCTGGCAGTGACAAGTCTCCAGCCCCTGCCTGCACCACACAGAGCAGAAGGGCAGCTGAAATACAGCCAACACAAACTGACATGCATGTGGTAGCTGTCAAACAACCTCCCCTCAAACAAGCCCCCCCCAGAGCCTCAGCATGGCTGTGACAGGTCATCACTGGGAGCAGCAGCTTCAGCTGCCATCCCTTTAGCATCATGACACAGGAAACTGACAGGAGCCAAACCTCCCCTGGTGACACACCATAGCTCAAACCTCTCTTGATGCATTATTAAGGATCTTGTTTCTGTGTCACACCTGGGGACTTCTCTGCTACCTGGGGACAGGCAGGAACCCCTGTGCCCTGACCCATCCGGACCCAGCACACACTGGCAGTGCTGCCATGGCTAGAAGCAGCCCCCATTCTTCACCCCTCCTGGGGTAAAGCAGGACCTCCTGGAGGGACACAAAGTCCCCAGGTCCTATGCAGAGCTGAGTCCTGAGACCGGGTAATGGTGGCAAACCTTGTGCAGAGTTGGAGAGAGGGACCACGACCAGCCAGATCAGTGACACACGGAGCCGGCGCAGAGCTATCACCTGCAGCACGGGGCTGTGGGGACATTCTGGGTCCTGGCTTTCGATGGCAGCGGGAGCTGCTGGGACGGTGACACTGCCAATGGCAAGAGCATAGACACCCCTCACTGCCAGGCCGGTGGCAGTGTGAGCTGGGTACCGCGCAGTGCACCCCTGCCCTGTGCTGGGCACGGCTGGATGGAGGGCAGCTCCCAGCCCTGCTGCTCTCCTCCAGGGGTGGCCGTGCCCTCAGCTTTCTCACAGTCAGGAGTGCACCAGGGCTCCCACCGGGAGCGGGGCCAGACCTGGAGATGAGTCACAGCTCCAGCCCCATCCCACGCGCCTGGCACCAGCACCACGCCTGGCACCAGCACCGTCAGCCCTCACCTGCCCACACCAACACCATCTGCCTGTTCCTGTGCCGGGGGGGCCGCCCCGGGGGCAGCCCCAGGGACAGCTCTGGGCAGCTCTGCACCAAACAGCTCGTGAGCAGGTGCACGTCAACTCTGGGGACTCCCGAGCATCCCCATCTCCACAGGCACAGCACAGTGGAGTGTGCCAGCATGGGATGGAGCCACCAGGACTAAACATTAGGCACAAGTTCTTCAGCGTGAGGGTGCTGAGGCGCTGGCACAGGGTGCCCAGAGGAGCTGTGGCTGCCCCATCCCTGGCAGTGTTCAAGGCCAGGCTGGACACAGGGGCTTGGAGCAAGCTGCTCTATGGAAGGTGTCCCTGCTCGTGGCAGGGGACTGGAACTGGATAAGCTCTAAGGAACCTTCCAACACAACCCATTCCATGGTTCTATGATTCCATGACCACTGAGGCAGCTCTACGGCCCCAGCAAGGGTGTAGTTTCTGAGCAGGATGCCACCCCAAAGCAACACATGAGATGCCACCCACAAGAAATCCCCCTTTGCACAGCCCTATTTCACCATTAACTACTCACTGGAGGGTGCGACCACTACCAATGATCCCCGGGCTGCACCCAGACCCCTCCCCACTGCACTCCATGGGGCACTGCATTCAGTGCCAGTGTGAATGGCAGTGACAAGGAGCAGAGCTGCCCTTGCTGCAGTGGTTCTCCTGCGGGCAGGGTTTTCCCATCAGTTGCGCTTGGGGTTGGCTGAGCCCACACCAGGCCCAGCAGCCTGGAGAGAACTCCTTGGGGCTGGGTTTGCCTCCCAGAGATGGAGCGGGGCTCAGCCCAGCGGCTGGGGGAGAACTCAAGCTGAATGGGAAAAGAATCAGGTGCTCACACACAGCAATTAGACTGGACCCAAGCACCTGCCCCGGGCTGGAGCTCAAGGCCGCTTTATTCAACCATCACAAAACAGGCTCCGGGGCAGGAGGAGGTTCTGCACTGCACAGGCTCCATGTGGGGATGTGCCACATCCTTGTGGGTTGTGGGGCACTGGGTGGGACAGTAGAGCCTCCCTGCCTGTGCCATGGGCTTGTGGAAACACATTCCCCCAGGGCAGGTGCTGCTGAAAGCTGTTCCCTGGTGGGATGAAGCCACCCCAGTACAGGACCCCAGCAGGGCAGCACCCTGCAGGATCCAGGCAGGGCAGCCCGGACCAGAGCCCAGCAATGGTTAAAGGCAGGCAGCCTGGCACACAGCAAGGTCGTTATCTCTGTTTGAGGAACGAGCTGTGCTTGCCCAGCTGTCGCAGCCTGGCATTAGCACTGAGACAGGCAACACGGAGCTGATGGAGCTCCCCGTGTGCAATCAACTGGTGGCTGCTGAGCAGCCATGGCAGCGTGGGCACCCTGCAGAGTGGGGGTCCCACGGTGGCTTTGCCGCTGGCTGAGCCCACCCCAGAGCTCAGCGGTTGCTCCCTGGCCACGCTGGGTGCTGGGGACGAGCGCAGGGGCACTGCCGACCCCAACCACTGCCATCCCCCAACCTCACTGTCCCTCTCTGCCCCACAGGTGCCCAGGAGGCTGATGCCACCCTGCCCAGGGCTCCAGCAGGCACATGGTGGGGTCCTACTCCTGTTCCGGCAGGTACCTGACCCTCCCCACCACCCCTTGGCTTCCCCAGCATCCTGGCCATCGGTCCCTGCTCCCACCCCAAGGTGGTGCCACAAGTGGGTTCCATTTCCACCCTGTGCCATGGCCACGCTGCCCACCTGTAGAAGCCTGGAATGGTTTGTGTTGGAAGGGACCTTAAAGCTCCTCCAGCTCCAACCCCTGCCATGGGCAGGGACACCTTCCACTAGAGCAGCTTGCTCCAAGCCCCTGTGTCCAACCTGGCCTTCAACACCGCCAGCAATGGGGCAGCCACAGCTTCTCTGGGCACCCTGTGCCAGCGCCTCAGCACCCTCACAGGGAACAGCTTCTGCCTAAGAGCTCATCTCAGTCTCCCCTTGGCAGGTTAAAGCCATTCCCCTTGGCCTGTCCCTACAGGCCCAAACACCAGTACATACTGTGCCAGGGCCAGCTTGCAGACTGCAGACTCCCAGCCTTGCCTCTGCTCCTGTGGGATTACTGCTGAGTCTGAGAGAAATTGGATATCCCTATTTCCACCATGTCCCCTGCTTGGCACCAGAGCAGCCCAGCATGGCTCTTGTGGGGCAGGAGGTTCGGCCTGGCCACCGGTGGATGGGAGATGTGGACACAGTGGGGCAACACAGACCCGCCTGCAGGACAGTGCAACCCAGCTGTAAGGCAAAGCAAGAGGAACATGCAGTAACTGGAGCCTGAAGGCAGCACTGGCCATGGCTCAGACAGGACACTGCTGCCCAGACGTGCAGGGGGATCTGGAGGAGGGGGGTGCTCCATCCCACCGCTGCTGGGGCACACCTCCTGCGAACCCAGCCCCACCAGAGGTGAGCCATTACCAGGGGCTCTATGCTGGGACAAGCCTCCCAGTGCAGCAGGCAGGCTGCGTGCCCGCAGGCAGGACGGAGGCAGGAGTGGAGCCCAAGGTCAGCAGGCGGGACACGGAACACAAACAGGGCGGGAGCAGGAGCCCAGTGAGCTGGGGCGGCCCCTGCGCAGGAGGAAACGGGGGTGCGCGAGTGGCGGGGATGCTCAGGACATCCTCCCTGCCCCAAGGACCCCCGCTGGGAGAGGGGCTGGCCTGGGCAGGCAGGGCACGGAGCTGCTGCGGGAGCAGCGCGGGGGAAGCGGCTCAGCACCCGCGCCACAGCTCACCAGTGAGCAGGAAAGCCAAATCACCCCGGGAACGTATCCGGGAGGGCCGCGCCTGCGCCTCCCGCGTCCCTGCGCCGATGGGGAGATAAAGTTAACGTCAGAGGGCAGTTCATCAGGGCCGGGGCTTGCACAGCGCAGCACCAACGCCCAGAGGATGGACGCGGTGCCAGCAGCGGGAGCTGGCAGAGCCCGGTGGGCACAGGACGCAGCCCCTGGGGTGGTTTGGCCACTGAGCCAGGGCAGGGGCCACCGCAGGTGGTGGGGGTTGCTGGGTGCCCGAGGGGCAGGGTGCAGGTCTCTGTTCCCGTCTGAGCCTCCATGTGCTGGTATAGGGCTGCAGCCAAGGGCCGACCATGGCCGAGGACACAGCCGGTCCCTGACAGGGCCCTGCAGCGGTGCAGCGGGTGCCAGCTCCACACCAAGGTCACTGCTCCTCCAGCCAGGTGATGTAAGACCTGCTGTGGGACCTGCCTGCCCCCTGCCTGCCCCCTGAGCCCCCCTCCCGCCTCTGCTGGGAGCCGGCACTGGATGGGGCTCTCACAGCTCTGCAAATTGCTCCTGGCTCTGAATGGCTTGAGACAGCCTCAGGCAGGGCAGGAAAGCAGGCAGGCAGAGGGGCAGGCAGGGGAGCAGATGAATGTGCTGCCCTACACCACACCCCAGCCCCTGAGGTTTTGCTTCCCTCTGCCCGCAGCCTCCTTGAGGCAGGGGCTCCTGCCAAGCATCAGGCAGAAACAGGGGGACTGAGACACCCCCATGCCCCAGGACCAAACACCCCTACGCCTGCCCATGGACACAGCCTGGGGCTGGATGCTGGGGGTCAGCCAGGGGGCCCTGGCACCCTGCTCTGCTGCCCACATGCATCATGGGCAGAGCCATGGCACTGTGGTACCAGCTCTGCCACTGCTGGCAGCCCCATGTTGCTGCCGCTGCTCACATCACATCCCACCCCATCCCATCCCATCATCACCATGCTGCTGCCCCTGCAGTGCAGCAGAGGATGGAGACCCCTCCTGCACTGAGGCAGCTCCCGCACACTCCAACCCCGCACATGGGGAGCAGAGGATGCAGCCACGTCACACCACTCCTGGGCACGGAGGGATGAGGCATAGCCCCCCCCCCCCCCCGCAGCAGCACACGCCAGCCCTCGGGAGAGCATTTGGCAGTGCAAAGCACTTGTTTGCTTTGTGGTTGGTCAGGTTTGTCCAGGCAAAGCTGACGTGCCACTGCGCTTCCTGCCCCTGAGCCCACGGGGCTCACGTACCAGCTTCCAGCTTTTCCGGTTCAGCTGGGCTTTATCCAGCTGATAAAGCGCAACAGCGGAGATGTCCCCAGCACAGCTGGTGTCACAGCCGAGGGACACTGCCAGCAGCCCTGCGCTGCGGGTGCGGTATGTGGGTATCTCCACACAGACCCCTCGGCAGCATCCCCCTTGCCTGGCTGCACCCTGCTCCCACCAAGGGGATGGTCCTGCCAGCAGCATCCCCACCCAGGAGCGATGGAAGTGCCAACATGGGCAGTCACCTGGGTCAGTGCCACTGCTGCAGGCAGGGCTGCTGGCCACGGTGTGCACGCAGTGCCAGGAGGAGACAGAGCTAGCGCAGGGGAGGCAGGGGCCTGTGGGAGCATCGGGGCTGCATGGCAGAGGAGACAGGAGCTGTGCAAGGGCAGCTGGCTGCTGCAGCCCTGAGGCCATCACAGTGGGCTCCCAGAGTCCGGTCCCTCCAGGTTCAGTGCCAAGGGGGAAATAGAGGGACAGGAGAGGCTTGAGCCAGGCTGCCCCAGAGGTGGGAGAACACCCGGCTCTTCGCAACCACAACTACTTCACCTCCCCAGCCGCTGGTGTTACTGCAGAGCCTGCCTGCAAGCAGCCCCAGAACCTCAGCTTGCTGCTGTGGTGCTGGGAAGCATGAGGCAGCCTCCCCCTGCCAGGCTGAGGGAGCCACGTTTTGTGCCATTGCTTCTCAGACAGCTGGAAAAATCCCTGTTTCCTGCCCCAGGACCCACCTGGCACACCAGGGGAAGATGGGGCTGCAGGAAGGGGAGATGCCACCTGGATGGACGGAAACGGCTCCAGCAAACCACAGCCCCAGACGGCAGCTGGGACCAGGCAGGGCCAGGATGCAGCAGAGGATGCAGCTCCCTCGCCTGTAGCAGGTGAGGAGGACACCGAGCTGGCAAGACGCCCTTGTCCCCATCCCAGCCATTCCCAGGCACTCCTGGCTCACTGCCCCCTTCAGCTGCTCAGGCAGCTCCAGACTGCCGGGGGTGACACGCTGCCTCCCCACTGTGCTGCACCCCGCAGTGCCAGGGCCGCTCCAGCTGCAAGTTCTTTGCTTCAGATATTCCGGATGAGAAGAAGAAATAATAATAAAAAATAAACAAAACGGGATCCCAGATGCTCTTTGTAATTTCCCCGGTGCTGCCCACCCAAACCTGCCACTTGCTCTGCGCCACCAGTCCCAGCTCTGCTGGGTGTGCACCCACAGGTACCAGGGATGCCATACTGTCCCTGATGCCACCCCATGCCAACAACACCTCGTTGTTCTTTGCAGCTCAAACCACCCACTCTCAGTCTTGTGAATCAGATTTTGCTCAAGCAAATACCAACGGGCTGTGTCCTGCCCAGAACCCACGGGGCAGGGGTTGAGGCTGGGGATTTTAGTTCTCCTCTCACTGGCTCTGAGGTTTGGCACTGCGTGACAAGGAAAACGTGGTGCTCAGGCCATGGCTCAAAGCACTGCCGCAGGCAGGGGAGCAGCACGCGATGCTGAGTGCATAGCACCATGGCTCCGTTGGCAATGGGGATGCCCCAGCATCCCTCTGGGACACTGCAGTGGGCAGCGCAGTGTGGTGCCAGCAGGCAGGGGACAGGCAGCGCTGGCACCATTGTCGTGCCACACATGCCCTGTGGTGCGGGGATTTTGCAGCTGTCCTCTGAGCATGGACCCATCGGAAGCCGCAAGCAGCCTTGAGTGTCCTTGTCTCCCTACCAGCACTGACCCATGGGCAGGGCAGCACCCACAGAACCCTGTCTGCTTCCCAGTGGGCCACAGCCACCAGTGAGGTGTCCCTGCAGACCCACTGCTGCCCACCTCCAGCCGAGCCCCCGAGGCGCTGCCAGGCCAAGAGCCCGTGCGGCTGCACTGGCACAGCTCGGCCATGGTGTCCAACCACGCTCCTGCTGCTCGGCTGGAAACACACCCCTGGAGCAGCAGCTCCCCCGAGGCACTGCTGCGCCCATGGGGCCGGATGCTCTGTGGCCAAGCCAGAGCCCTCCCACTCCTCCCTGCGTCCCACACAGACCTTCTGCAGCCCTTGCTGAAGATGCACCAATAGGATTTTGCTGATCGAACACTCTCGGGCAGCTCAAAGGTGGCAGCAGCAGCACAGGGAGCTCCACATGGGGTAGCGGGTCCCCATCCTGCCCCCACCAGCCCATCAGCCTGAGATGGGGGCTTGGGGACAGACACCCATCAGGAGGCGCCAGGGGCTATAGGAACTGATCTTTATGGCTTTCCAGCACCTTGGGGACCCCCAGGCAGGCAGCCCATGACCTGGCACATATGCAGGGCAGAGGCAGGCTGAAGAGCTGGGGCCGCATCACTGCACCCCGCGCTGCCTGCGCTGACTCAGACACCAGCAGCAGACCTGCGGGACATGGGCAGAAAGCCCAGGAAACAGGGGCCCAAGGGAGGCACAGCCACGTCCTGGGGTGCTGGGAAAGGGCTGCAGGCAGTGCCAAACAGCCAGACCCAGATTTCTGTTGTGCTTTATCCCTGTGGAAGGCAGCCAGCTCAGGGGAACACTCTCCTTCCCAGCCAGGAAGCCAAGAATTATGCTGCAGGATGGGTCACATCACTGTGGCGCACTGGGGCCGCCCGGCTTAGTGGGCGGCTGGGAAATAATCCCCAGCAGATGCGAGATGATGAGCTCCGAAGGCAGAGCTGCTCCTCCTGCATGTGAAAGCTGCAGGATCCCCACCATGCTCCTCTGCAGACCCCAGTCAAGCCTAGCCGGCACCCATGGGTGCTCTGGGTGCACAGAGAGAGCGGCACCATCCTCACCTCTATCGCTGTCTCCTTTGTGTCAGAGGAGAACAGGGGCCCAGAACCCAGGGGACCCCAGTGCTGCAATGAGCAGAGTCCCTGCCAGCACACCAGCTGACATGTCACCTCTTGTCACCCACCAGAAGTGATGGGTCATAGAATCCCAGCCTGGTTTGGATTGGAAGGGACCATAAAGCTCCTCCAGCTCCAACCCCTGCCATGGGCAGGGACACCTTCCACTAGAGCAGCTTGCTCCAAGCCCCTGTGTCCAACCTGGCCTTCAACACTGCCAGGGATGGGGCAGCCACAGCTTCTCTGGGCACCCTGTGCCAGCGCCTCAGCACCCTCACAGGGAACAGCTTCTGCCTAAGAGCTCAGCTCAGTCTCCCCTCTGGCAGGTTAAAGCCATTCCCCTTGGCCTGTCCCTACAGGCCCTTGTCCAAAGCCCCTCTCCAGGTTTCCTGCAGCCCCTTTAGGCACTGGAGCTGCTCTAAGGTCTCCCCTTCAGGAGCCTTCTCTTCTCCAGGCTGCCCCAGCCCAGCTCTCCCAGCCTGGCTCCAGAGCAGAGCTGCTCCAGCCCTCAGAGCATCCTCATGGCCTCCTCTGGACACACTTGAACGGCCCCTCCACCAAAGAGCAAAGCTCCCTCCTGTAAAGCTTTGCCACCCTCTGTCCACACAGAACGGACCCCAGCAACACTCCCTGGGGTACACTGGTTCGGGCAGGCAGCCCAAGGAGCTCCAATGCTCTGGGATGGGAAGAGGCCGGGACCGGGACCTGCTCCAGCTGCATTTCCTTCCTCCAATTCAAAGCGCACTCTAGGCACTTCACGGCCAGTTTCTTCCCGTTGCAATTCTCATTAGCTCATGGAACACTGATTATAGGTCTGAGGCTGCCACTTGCTGCTCTGCTCACCCACAGCAGCAGCAGTCAGCAAAGCCCAGACACAGGAGGAAGATGTGGCAGCAGCACTGGGGCCGTGCCCTGGGGTTTGGGGGGTATTGGGGTGAGTCAGCCGGGTGGACCCAGTGCACCCATCAGGGATAGACCTGGAGCCACCCACGGGAATGAGCCACTCGGGTATCATGTTTATGGGATTAACACAGGCACAGGACTGATGGCAGCTCCTGTCCCCAGTGCCTTGCGCCTGGAGAGAGGCCATCCTGTCACCCCTCCTGTCCCTGGCACCCCCATCACCCCTCTTGCCCCCAGCACCCTGCATTAACCTTCCTGTTCCCAGTGCCCCACTATGCTATCAGCCCTCCTGTTCCCAGCATCCTCATCTCTCTCCTGTCCCAGCACACCATCCACCACACACATCCCCACCACTGCTGCCGCACTGTCACCCCTCCTATCCCCAGTATCCATCACCTCTCCTATCCCCAACATCCTCATCACTCCTCTAGTCCCCAGCACCATCCACCTCCCTGTCCCCACTGCCCCCACCATGTTGTCACCCCTCCTGTCTCCTGTGTCCCCCCGGCAGAGCTAAGCCGATTTAATCCTTAATACCCCCATGGCCCAGAAGAGCTCTTTCAGGCAAACATCCCAGGCTCATCTTCCCCTTTGCACTGTGGGAACAACCCAGGTGCCCCAGGAACCAGGAACCACCCTGTGGAAGGGGGGCAGCCCCAGGGACCCCCCCAGGCAGTGCAGCCCAGCTGTGGGGTTAGGCCAGGATTCTGCTCCTTCGGGATCGACTGCAGACCCCAAGTCCACACCTGGAACTGCCAGGGAGGTGGCTGATCCGAAAGGCCTGACCCTGCACCAGTAACTCCAGCACCTCCCAGGCTCTGGGACCACCGTGTCTTCACCCTGAGCTCCAGCTCCCCCCAGACCAGCACCTGCAGGGCACAGCTGGGGTGCACACGGGTTTGTGGGTCCCCAGCAAGCTGCAGTGAAAGGAGAGGAGGAATTTTTCACTGTGTCTTTGCCACAGGCTCTTCTTCCTTGATGCTGACCACAGCAGGAATTGGGATCATGGAGAGTGGGGGCCTCTTTCCATCCATTTCCACCTGGGCTCCACCATGATGCTCCAAGAAGGGTTTGCAGCTGCCCCAGCTCCAGTGTTCACAGTGATGGTCCCCAGGGACAGCCCACTGCACCCTGACCCTGCCATGGCTACCAGTGACTGCAAAGCACGTTAAAAAGCAAGAGATGGGCAATCCACCACAAGTAGGGCTGTGAGGACCTCATAGGGGATGGCCCTCCCCTTGCTGTGCCCAGCTCTGGATTCTGCATCACCACAGGGCTGGGGTAGCCAGTATCAGCACCAGCATTTGTGCTCCCACCTGCATCCCTGAGGAGCAGCAGGAGGAAAGGCAGCGAGGAGCTGATGGTTCACACATGGCCAAATGGGTCACTTGGACTGGAAAGGACCACTCGTTTTCTGCTGAGCAGTTGCTCTGGTGTTTCTGATGTCGTGCTGGCTGTGGCAGCTGGGCTGAGCTTTTCAGGGCTATTAACAAAAGAGGTTATTGCCCATCAGCTCATTTGGAATTTTTTTTAATAATACTAATACTAGATGAAATTTGGCAATGAAATTCCTTGGGAAGGGGTGAGAACTGCCACTAATGCTCCAGGAAATGCGTCCAGAAAAGGAGGCAAGGCAGTGCCCAAAGCCGGGTGTGCTGGATGGAGACACGTGGGAAAAACACAACTAAGGAGCACCAGCCAAAGCTGACCCACCACAGCACCGCCTCCAGAGCAGCTGCTGCCCTTCCTGCAGCTTGGACCAGGCACGACGAGGATGTACCCGTGCCACGTGCCGCTGTGTCCCAGGAGATGGCATCTGAGAGGGGCCTCTGGGCTGCAGGAGGTGGGGAGGAGGAGAGGCCGGCCCCTGTTTGAAGAAGCTCTGCTGAAGCCGCAGAGGCAGGAGGATGTGGGTATGATGGTCCATCCAGGACCTTCTCCCTCAGCTCTCTCCTCACCAGCTCCACCAGCACAGCAGTGTGGGAGCTGCCCCCGGCCCTGCACCTCCACCTTGCAGAGAAAGCCCAGCCCTGCCTCATCTGCCCAGGAAAGGCAATGATAAAATGGGAAGAAGCAGCCAACATTTCCTCTGCCCTGCCACACTCAGGGGGAAGGCTGCAGCAACAGGACAGCAACTCCTTTCCCTGCTCAGCATCCCAGAGATGCTCCTCCAGCTGCCCCAGTCATCCCAGGAGAAACCAGCCCGAACTCCCCACTGCCACACGCTGCACAATCCCAACCTCCCAGCAACGGGATGCTGCCATCAGCATTTCCAGATGGTACAACGACATGACTGGAAACAGCGCAAAGAAACCATCCCCACCTTCACTTGAGCTGAAAATCCCAACCCTGCTTGTGCCGAGAGACCCAGCCAATGGGGTGGGAATGGTGGGGAAAGGGAAACTCTGCTCTCCCCCTGTGCCAGCCCTGAGCAGCCCCTCGAGGGGTCTCTCCGCAGCAGCACTGCCAAGCCAGCTTATCCCACCTCAACCCCTTAATTCAGAGGCAGCAGAGATTATGCAGCTGCATCAGAGCCACACAGATCTCCTTCCTCCCACAGCAGCCTGCATCACTGGTACCCCCAGCCAGGCCACCGTGGCCTGGACACATGGGAAGAGGGAGAGCGCAGGAGCATCCCCACCTCCACCTCCAGCCCCCAGCACGGAAAGACCCGGATGATCTGAACCACTGGTAGATTTAAAACAAATATAGAATCGTTTTGTACCTCCTCACCCTGCCTTGGAACACAGTGCGGCTGACGGCGAGCCGGAGCAGGGAGAACAATATGGGATCCACAAACAATGCTGGGAGCCAGGAGGAGTTCCCAAGCCCTGGGGGGCCAGCGAGGCAGAAAGAACCTGCCTGGAGACATGGTGTCCCGCAGGCTGGGACACGGCACCTGCTGCTGGTGCCACCGAGAGCAGTGCACCCCCCCGGGCTCCCCAGGGCTTGTTGGGGGTGTTTATGGCTCCGCACACCTCAGCAGCAGGCACAGAGCGAGGGGACATGGCACAGGGCAAGTGCAAGACCCACCGGGAGGGGCAACGCTTTGACTCAGACTCCAAAACTAAAAGAAAACCCCAAACCAAACCAGAACTAAACCAAAACAATCCATAGGGAAACAGTGAGAAAGGGAAGGCGGTGCTGCTGGTGGGGAACCAAAGACACGCGTGTGTTCTGCCCCAGGAGAGACAACGAATGCTGCTGTCACCAGTACAGTGCTGCGGGGCAATGCTGATGCTGCTGCTCCCTCAACCCCGGCGGGTGGGTGAACAGGGTGCCCCGGGCTCGGTGCGGCACCCCCGGGACACCGCAGCAGCCACCGCAGTTTGTGTTTGTTTTCCGGGCTTTATGGGTTTTCCCCATAAAGGTGCTTCACGAGGGCCCCGGGGCAGGGCCTCTCCCCCAGCTCACGCTCTATGACAGGCCCCATCTCTGTGGGTCCCTCCTGACACCCCAAACCGCAGCCGGGGTCACCCCTGCGCCGCTGCCCCGGGGGGGACCCTGCCTGCAGCAGCGGGGGGAGGGCGGCGGCGCTGCTCGGCCTCGGTACCGGGGGGGTGGAGCGGGGAAGGTGTGGGGGGTCAGACATCGGGGGGGCAGCGCAGAGGGGACAAAGAGCAGCTCGCACCCCGCTGCCGGCCGCGGGGGTGCCGAGCGGCCCCGAGCCCTCAGCATCTCCACTATGCCTGGGCGGTGCGGCGGGCGGCGGTGCGGGAGGGACCCGGGGGCCGGGAGCCCGAGTGCCAAAGGATGCGGATCGCGCGCGGGGCGGGGGGGGGGCACAACCGCACCGGGATCGCGGCGGGGGGGCAGCGCGGATCCCTCGGGAAGGGGACGGGAGCGGAGGGGGCGGGGAAGGACACGGGGGTCACGGGGCAGCCCCGCGCACGCACTCACCGGCGCGGGCGAGGCGCGGTCCGCAGGCCCCGAGCGCCGCCAGCAGCAGCAGCAGCAGCGCTCCGCGGCGGGCGGCGCCCCGGGCAGACACCATCGCGCACCGGGCGGTGCGGGCCGCGGGCGGTGGGAGCGGCGGGAGCGGCGGGGCGGGGCCGGGGGGGGCATCCGGATGGGAACGCCCCCTGGGGGGTGGAGCCGCGGTGCCGCCCCTCCTGCAGCACCGCCGGAGCGTTCAGCGCGTCCCGCATCGGTGCGGCCCCTCCTGCGCATCCCTGCGGGACCGAGCGGTTGGGTCCCGTTGGCGGAGGATGGACACGTCCGCGGTGATGGCGGGATCGCGGGTAGGGGGATGGTGACGGAGCACTGCATCCAGCGCCACCGAGGAGGCCATGAGGATGCTGCGAGGGCTGGAGCAGCTCTGCTCTGGAGCCAGGCTGAGAGAGCTGGGCTGGGGCAGCCTGGAGAAGAGAAGGCTCCTGAAGGGGAGACCTTAGAGCAGCTCCAGTGCCTAAAGGGGCTGCAGGAAACCTGGAGAGGGGCTTTGGACAAGGGATGGAGGGACAGGACAGGGGAATGGCTTTAACCTGCCAGAGGGGAGACTGAGCCGAGCTCTTAGGCAGAAGCTGTTCCCTGTGAGGGTGCTGAGGCGCTGGCACAGGGTGCCCAGAGAAGCTGTGGCTGCCCCATCCCTGGCAGTGTTGAAGGCCAGGTTGGACACAGGGGCTTGGAACAAGCTGCTCTAGTGGAAGGTGTCCCTGCCCATGGCAGGGGTTGGAGCTGAATGAGCTTTATGGTCCCTTCCAACACAAACCATTTTCTTATTCTATGATCCCTATGTTGGCATTAAGGCCATCAGTGAGGCATAAACTGAGGCTTAACCTGACCCCAAACCACCCTCCTTTAAAAATGAGTGTTTTCCAGCATGCCAGGATGGGACAGCCGCTCTGCGCACTCACTGGCTTGGTAGCATCACTGTTTTGTGTGGGGTTGTCTCTACATGCCAGGTGGGGCAGATGACATAAAACTTGAAACCAGCGATGCTGCCTGAGCAGAGAGGTGAGGAGCACTGGGCAGCAGTGATGCTGTTTCTGCCAAGCTCCAGGAGCAGAGCTCAGAGAATGTTGGGACCCTGTTACTGCCCTGGTCCCAACAGGAATGGCACAAACTGGGGACGAGGGTCTCGGAAATCCCATGTATGGGTCATGTTGCTGCTGGGACCATGCCCAGGCTATGGCAGGAGTGTTACGTCCCTGTCTGTCCAGCAACTGTGGCTCCTGAGTTTGTCAGATCTCAGCTGCAGCCTTGGGCAGAGCCATGCACAGCCAAAACATCCATCCCTCCTCGTCACAGCCACATGCCTGTGTCCCTCTGGGGTTTTGAGCTCAGTTTTGAACCCCTTCTGTACCCTCATCCAGACACACCCTGGACCAGTCTCACATCTCTAGGGTTTGTTTTCTAACCCTTGGCTCCTCCCTGGAGCACAAACATCCCAGCTGGCTGAAGGACAGTGGGTCTCAGTGGAGTTGTGCCTCCAATACCAACAGCTCCAGGGATGCCCCACAGACACCCCAGAGATGCTGGCCACCGTGTCCAGCTGGAATCCCAGGTTATCATCCCAGCATCCCTGCAAGGGGCTCCCCCCACCCCGAGCCAATGCAGACAGCTTTGCAAATCCCAGGCAGCCGATCTCCAGCCCCGTGCTCTGAGCAGAGACCTGAGACCTTGGCACGACGCCGGATGGGACCCGCTGCCCGGCCTCCCGCTGCCCGACATGTGCTGCCTCTTCCTTGCTCATTCTCCGAGGAGGGATTCCCGCGGCTGGTGTCCTGCCCCGTGCTTGGACTTGGTCCCAGCCAACGGCGCGCACTGCAGGGGCCGCGTTAGAGCATCCGCGGGACCCTGGCCGGCTGTCAGCGGCTCCTGCGCTTCCGAGGTTTGCTGGAGCGCTGGCTGGAGCGGCCGCGTTCTGAGGATGCCAGGCTGGGCTTCGGCAGGGGCTGCTCCCTGCCTGCGGAGCCCGCTGCCCCCGCGGCTGCACAGGACGGTGCGGGCAGAGGCGGGTGACGGCACGGCCGTGGGGACAGCGATCTGCAGCCTCGCCATCTGCCCCCCGCTGAATAGGCAGCTTAACATTCCCTTTCTTCCTTGATTTTCTTGGTTTCTCACTCCTGCCGGCTGTCTGGGATTTTAATTCCAAAGGAAAGGCCCTGCGTTTTCTTTTCTCTCCGATTTGCTCCAGCTCTGTACTCGTTAGTGCTTCTCAATTTTAACATGGACCTTTGGGACCAGCAAGTGCTCCAGGTGATGGTCCTGAAAGAACTGGGGCAAGTGCCCATGGTAGGGCCAGTAACCACATCTTTAACCTGCTGCATTTTGCCGTGCAGGAGGGTGGAGAGTTGCTGGGATGAGGCCACTTAAGTGCCCCACAGAAAAGGGACCTTTCTGCCCCAGGAAGCATCACCTGCAAATCCTGACTCCAGCACACTCCGCAGAGAGAGCTGATAGGGTGAGTGGGGCTGGAGTGGGCTCTGGGACAGGGGTCCCTGTGCCTGGGTGGAGATGTTCACAGGGCAGCACTGTTATCTGGAGGGCCTGGTATTGGGACCCCAGGGCATGGAAATCCTTAACTCCTCCTGATACACCTTCTGGTAGTACATAAAACCGCCACCTATGTGGTGGGGAATAGGTTGCATCGATGTTCATGCCATGGGTGTGGAGGGTTAATCAAAGTTTGTACATGGTTCTGCTGCTGGGTGAGGTCCCATCTCCTACCTCCTGCTCCCCTGGTACTTACAGGAGTTTGCATCTTGACCAAGTTGATCGGGTTTCTTTTAGGACCATCACCCTCTGCTCACATCCTGCAGGTCCAGCGAGCAAATAAAGACCATTGGATTCCAGTTAATGGCATTCAAAGCTCCCAGCTTTCACAATGGGCCTCCTCAAAAAGCAGCTCCAAAGGCTATTTGGTTGCTCCAGCCTGAACAGCTTCTGGGGAAGCTGCAAAGCTGCACATAGGGCTTGAGCTCAGGCAATTCCAATTAAAGACATTGTAATTAGCAATGTCAGGGATGTCTGGGAGGAAGCTGTCAAGGGAATACTAAGATTCCCATCTCTCTTCATCTTCTACCCAAGATCAGACACCTTTCTAGGAGGAACAGAGCCATCACCAAATTAATTGGGCTGAATGCAGAGGTAATGGGGGGAACCTCTACCCAGTGCTAGGCAAAAGAAGAAAGAGCAGAAGGCTGTGCAGAGCTCTGGCACAGCAGACCCTCTGGTCTCCCCTGCTGAAGTCTCCAGGATGTGGATGCCATCCATGTGCCATGTCCCCTGGTGGAGCTGGCTGATCACCATTCCAGGTTGGAGGCAAGAGACCCGCTCCTGGCAGCTCTGATCTGTGCACACCAGCAGCCACGTGTGTCATTTTCTCTGTGTTTTATGAGGAACTCAAGAGCCAGCCCAGGTAAAGAGCAAGAAGCAGCAGAGCCCTGAGCAAAAACCACCATGAATGGGAAGATTTGCACTGACACTCATCCAGAAATCAAAGTTCTGATGCTATTTCATAGTGAAATATGGTACTCACAGGCATCCCCCTGTTTTTCTTGAGGTCTTTAACCTAGCTAGAAGGGGAAGCTATGGAGATGGTGAACCAGCAAGCTGGAGAGGATGGCTCTGCACTCAATATGGAGAGCAACGAGAAACTGAGGGATAGAGCAGGACCCCCCCACTACCTCCTCTGCCCAAGCTGCTGACTGCTGGACCAGCATCTCTTCTGCCAGGCAAAGCGGTCTGCAATAAAGAGCTAACCTGATGCAAGATCTCACTACACAGTGACTCCCCCACTAAAGTGTACAAGCACTCAAATGCACTACCAAAAGCCAGGGAGCCTGAGGGACCTACAACATGAACTGGGGTCCTTGCAAAACCAGGCAGGTGGGTTTTGTCTGACCTCTACTCCCTTGTGAAGACTGTGTGCCAGCAAAGCATCTTCCCCAACCACCACCATGGGAAAACCCCCTCCAGCAGCATGATGTTCTCTCCATCAGATCATTCCTGCAGAGGGATTTTTGCCCAGACCTGACGCGCCAATGGAAGCATTAACTCCAGGAGCAAGAAAATGGCCTTCATCTTCAGCACACCTCTGGGAAGATGAGCTCTGCAGGCACCTCCCAGCTCTTAGCCCTGCGGACAGATCCTCAGGGCAGCAGATCAAACCCTCCTTCACCGGGTCCATGTGATGGCGGGGGCCAGTGCACAGGTAACATCATGAGCTGGGTTTCTCCCCACCTACAGCCTAACTGCATGTTCCAACTGAGCAACCCTCACAGGGCCTTGGCGAGAGGGCAGAAGTGGGGTGAGAAATCCTCTGTCAGCTTCAACCCACTGAGGCTTTCTGGGAGGTCAAACCAAGAGGCTCCAGAGTGATGGAGAGCCCCACATGAGCTCCTTGGCACCCTGGGCTGCATTCTGCCTGGTCCCAGGGGCTGGATATATCCCATGTGAGGAAATGGTCCCCATTTAATCCCTGAATCTTCCTTTGCTATGGGTAAAGCTTCACTCCCCCAGACACTTTTGCTCTCCTGTGGTGGTGTAGAGCAGTGTAAAGCAGGGCTCTCCAAATGGCTTTGATTGCATGCCCTTATCAGTGAATAGCTTCTGAGCGTACACCCCCAATATATGTATATTTATTTATAAAATCTATACATGTACATTATAAAACGTACACAGTAATAGACATTTTAAGAAGACAAGATAAAGATTAAATATACACCAGTTCTAATATAATTTCATTTTACTCTATTTATTAATGGTACCAAAAATACTTTCTTCCTGAACCCTAGGATTCTCTTGCTAGGGCACACGCACCCTGCTTTGGAGACCACTGCAGGTAAGTCTCGCAAAAGGGATAGATGTTGCTTTTATCCCTAGTGATGCTACTGTTCATGGTGCCTGCCATCGGTGTCACGAGTTGCTGAAGGCTGAGCATGGAGCACGCTCAGGATGTGTGTGCCTGACCCCTTCCTGCCACAGGGATTCTCCATCCTCTTCTCCTGCCTGTCACCTCCAGAGGTGCATAACAGATACTAAAGTAGCTACAACTGGCAAGAGCAGCCATGGAGTCAGAGGTTTCCCTGTCAGTGGGGAGAGCAGAGGGTAGGCAGATAGCCCTGGCTCACCCTGCCCTGGGGCCCTTCCCGCTGGGAAGAGATATGAAATTCCTGTTGTATTTCCAAAGGAGCTGCTGATTTTGTAGATGTCCTAAAAACTGGGTTCCCCAACTGGTCCTGGCTTGTACATGTGATCTGGGAGGGCAAGTTGCAGCCTCCCCTTAGTGAGATAAGGCACGTTGGGTTCCTACTGGGAAATCCTTGGCTCTGTCAGAGACGAGGCTATTTCCAATCACAAAAACCATAATCTCTGCTAGGTGGGTGTCTTATGGAATCTTACTTGTGAAGAAATCCCAACCCAGCATTCAGCCAGGTCTGTTTGCTGTGCCGCAAGGTATATCTTCTTGCACCCACTGAGCAGTGGTCACGGCATCTTTTCACCCCATTCATCCCCCCCTTTGTTTTTACAGCCACCAAGCAGCACTTTCCTGGCTCCATGTGCTTCTGGAACCCCTGAACCCTCTTGAAGGCACATCATGAACCAGATTAATCTCCTCTTCCACTCAAGCTCCTGCCTTATTGCCACCGTTTTGCACATGAAAGTAGCTCTCCGTACCCAGGCTTAACTTTGACTCCTGAAACAACGAAGATCAATCCCCTGACAGTGGTTTTCTTATACATAATTTATTGCATTAAGGGAGAGACATCCGGCTCTGCAGTATCTGCAGATCCAACCCAGACAAGATTATTCACCACTTAACAGGAGATACAAGCAGCCCAGCATTACTGCTGTGCTCTGCACAGTGATCCACCTTGGAAAGGGCTCGACTGAGGCATAAAAGCTCTTTCCAGAAAGCCTGGCAAAGCCCTGGTGTAGGTAAATGATTAAAATATAAGGCTTACCAAGGGCACTATTGCATACAGGGCAGCGTGTGGGCAGCCAGCACAGCTCCTCTGTGGGGCAATGCCTATGCCTTAATAAACAAGATCCCAGAATCAGTTCCTGGGAGAACTCTGTGTACAAGCACTTAGCAATGTTATAACATCCCCTCCTGGTCTGTTCAGGTCTCCAAAGGATGAACTCTGGTCCAAGAGGGTGAAGACTTCTGCAGTGCTCCGCAGTGGAAGGACAGTACCTGGGTCCTGGGATGGGGTGGGACACAGCTCACTCCCAGTGGGCTTTCTGAAGCTGGCACTGCGAGCTCAGCCCGGCTGTGCAAACACACACACAACGGGAGGCAATGCTGTGAACTGCGTACCCAGCCCCTGTGTCCCATCAGACAATAATGGCTCTGAGCACTGGAGAAGAGAAGGCTGCATGGATACCTCATAGCAGCCTTCCAGTATCTGAAGGGGGCCTATAGGGATGCTGGGGAGGGACTCTTCATGAGGGACTGTAGTGATAGGACACGGGGTAACGGGTTCAAACTTAAACAAGGGAAGTTTAGATTGGATATGAAGAAGAAATTCTCTACTGTAAGGGTGGTGAGGCACTGGAATGGGTTGCCCAGGGAAGTTGTGAATGCTCCATCTCTGGCGGTGTTCAAGGCCAGGTTGGACATAGCCTTGGGTGGCATGGGTTAGTGGGAGGTGTCCCTGCCCATGGCAGGGGGGTTGGAACTCGATGATCTTAAGGTCCTTTCCAACCCTGACTATTCTATGATTCTATGATATGCTGATGAGAGAGGGTGAGGAGCTGTCAGTTTTTCCCCCCAGCACCACCAGGCCCCTTCATGTGTGTTGGGTCACCAAGTGCTGCATCCCTGCCTCAGGGAGCGTGGAGGGCGCTCAGTGGCAATGCCTGAACCCGTGGTGGACATCTGTAACCTCCCCCTGCACAGGGCATTCCTGATGGCGCCCTTGACCTCTCTGTTTCTCAAGCTGTAGATGATGGGGTTGAGCATGGGGGTCACAGCGGCATAGAGCAGGGCCAGGACCTTGTCTATCTCCCTGGAGCCGCTGGAGTGAGGCACCAGGTATGCCACAGCCCCGGCGCCAAAGAACAGGGACACCACAGTCAGGTGGGAGCTGCAGGTAGCAAAGGCCTTCTGCATCCCTGCTCCCTTCTGGAGGACAGCCCCGATGATGTGAGCATATGACACAAGAGTGAGGAGGAAGGAGCCCATCGCAATAGTCCCAGCCAGAGCATACAAGGTGGCCTTGTTGAGGGGGGCGTTGGGGCTGCAGGACGCCTGCAGCAAGAAGGGCATCTCGCAGAACAAGTGATCGATGACGTTGGAGCCGCAGAAGGGCAGGTGGGCTGTGAGGAAGGCCTGGATCAGAGACGAGAGGGAGCCACTCAGCCACGAAATGGCCACTAAGCAGTGGCACATCCTCCTGCTCATGAGCGCAGGGTAGCGGAAGGGGTGGCAAATGGACAGGTACCGGTCATAGGCCATGGCAGCAAGAAGCACACACTCAGAGCCCCCAAAGCAAAGGAAGAAGTAGATCTGTGTGATGCAGCCCGCAAAGGAGATGGTCTTCTGTGGTGAGAAGGAGTCTCCGAGGATCTTAGGGAGGGTAACGGAGGAGTAGCAGATGTCCAGGAAGGAGAGGTGGCCCAGGAAGAAATACATGGGGGATTGCAGGTGGTCCAACCAGACAAGGGTCACAATAAGCAGGTTCCCCAGTACTGTCACCAGGTAAATGAATGAGAAGAACAGACAGAGGGTCACCTGTGCTCCATAGGCATTGGAGAATCCCAACAGAAGGAACATGGTGGGGCTGCTGAGATTTCCCTTCTGCAGGAACTCGGGGCTCATCTACAGGGAGAGCAGGAGGTAAGGACAGGTAGAACGAGGGTGAGTGCTCTCCCCCATCATGGCGCATCCCCAGCCCTGGGCTCTGCTCTCTGGTGGGCTGAAGCTGTGCTCGTATCCTGCACCCCTCACACCTTGCTGAGGGCTCTGGGGTGTACGGCGGTGGGGGCTGGTGTCAGCCCATGGGGTTCAATCCTCCAGGCAACCCAACCCCGTGTCACTTGAAGGACACGAGAATGAGCTGGAACGTCACCACTGTACTCAAGAAGCATCCCAGCGGCTGTCAAACGAGAGCAGATCCTCTCACCCCTCCAGGTTCCCTGGGCTGCAATGGGAGACTGGTCTGAAGATCCTACAAAACATGACAGGTTGGGCCTGCCTGAACAGAAGCTGTCATTCATGGGAGCACACTGTGCTTACATCATTAGTGAAGGTACAGCAAGGTCTTCTGCTTTCCCTTATCCTCCACAGGCTGTGAGAGCAGAGCTCAAAACAGAGACACATCTTTAAACGATACAAACAAAGAAAGTGCCTGTTTGCAAATACTGCACTGGAGGTGTGTGACCCCACTGGAGCACTGGGTCCAGCTCTGGGGCAACAGCACAAGAGGGATGTGGAGCTGTTGGAGCAAGTCCAGAGGAGGGCATGGAGATGCTGTGAGGGCTGGAGCAGCTCTGCTCTGGAGCCAGGCTGAGAGAGCTGGGCTGGGGCAGCCTGGAGAAGAGAAGGCTCCTGAAGGGGAGACCTTAGAGCAGCTCCAGTGCCTAAAGGGGCTGCAGGAAACCTGGAGAGGGGCTTTGGACAAGGGCCTGTAGGGACAGGCCAAGGGGAATGGCTTTAACCTGCCAGAGGGGAGACTGAGATGAGCTCTTAGGCAGAAGCTGTTCCCTGTGAGGGTGCTGAGGTGCTGGCACAGGGTGCCCAGAGAAGCTGTGGCTGCCCCATTGCTGGCAGTGTTGAAGGCCAGGTTGGACACAGGGGCTTGGAGCAAGCTGCTCTAGTGGAAGATGTCCCTGCCTGTGGCAGGGGTTGGAACTGGATGAGCTTTAAGGTCACTCCAACCCAAGCCATTCCATGACCTATATGATTCTAATGCTCATGTTCACACCTAGAGAACAATGCAAGTGAGGGACCTCCAAGAGTCTGAGACATCACAGGAGGACCAGAATGGTAACTGAAGGTGACCATGTGGTTCAAAGAGGTTTGAGGGTGGCAAGGAAGAGCAGAGACACTGGCCTGCAGGAAGAAGGAAAGACTCAGAATCTAATGAGAAACTGGAGCTTGGGGATAAATGGAGATGAGACACAGAAGATTCTGAATGTGAACCTTAAACTACTGAATCCATAGAAAGAGCACTGAGGAGATGATCAGATTTGTGCAAGCTGCAAGAAGCTGTTGGAGCTGCCTGCAGGTCCTTCCAGAGGGAAGTGTGGGAGCATCTTCACCAGGAGTGAAGAGGAGGTGGGTGCCAAGCTGAGGAGACTTGAGCACCCTCAAGTGACATTGCCAGCTACCTCCAAGAGGAACAAGGACAACCCCACCGTGCTGGGGATGTGCTCCACAGTGCGAAGATGCCAGGGTGGGCTGTGGCTTTGTCCTGGTGCCCAGCAGCTGGGGTCGGGTGTGAGCAGGGAGGGAGATAGCAGCAGGTAGCCAAGGCTGGCTGCCACAGCAGGGGCTGGGGTGCTCAGGATGCTGGGAGTCTCCATGGACACTCTCCCCTTAACGCAAGGAGGCAGTGGGATAGGAGAAGCCTTCAGGGATCCGATGCCAGGCTTTGAACCACAAAGACAATGGATGTCAAGGAGAGCCATGTCCCTGGTTTGGGTTGTACTGGAAGAGCAGGAGCTGGTAAACAAGGGCATAATCAGAGAGGGAAGGGAAAGACTGGTAGGGATAAGAGCAGCTGGAGAGTGGGTAGCAGAAGGCTGGTGTCTCCTCTGGCTCGGGAAGAGCAGATTGTCCATAGCAAACAAATGATTATGGCCTCATGCAAAGCTATGGGGAAACTCCTTGTGTACCAGAGGTATGGGGGAGCTCCATATGTACCAAAGCTATGGAGGAACTCAAATTACTAAGTGGCCCCCCCACGGCAGCAGATGTTCCCAGAGGTCAGAGAAATAGCTCCAAGCAGAGTAATGGAAGTGACAGGAGGAGAGGGTAAGTGCAGGAAGTGAGGAGGAAGGGTAGGACAGCACAAGATGCGGAAAGGCACTGTCAAAATGTCTTCCTGGATCTGAATTGCCTTGGGAAGGAGCAAAGGGAAGGTGTGCGAGCCTGTCACACATTCCCAGCCTGACTAAGGGGAGGACAAAGCTCCAGGGGAGAAATTAATCCAGGAAAAGTAACTCTTTGGAGGGGTGATGGTAAATAAACCACAGCCTCATCTGTAACGGCCATTCCAGATCTCGCTGGGCACGATACCTCACGTGGCTCCTCACCGGGTCACTGCAGAAAGCGATGGGGTTTTTTTGTACCTGTTCCTGTAAAAGAGGCTGTTTTTAGAAGAGCTCTCTGAGAAAACAACTTCAGCTCGAGCAGGGATGAGTCAATGCCATCCTGCAGAAATGCAAGATCAATAGGAACAGATTGGTGGCTGTGGCTGTGAACAAGCACAAATCAGGACATGGGAGGAGGGCTGGTTACTGCAGCTGGGCAGACTGGGGATGTTGAGCCTGCAAACGTAGGCAAGAGCTGGCATTTCATGAAAGAAAAGGTGCAAATCCCAGCTAAGAACTCCCTTTTGAGCACAAGGCAGAGGCTGCTGGAGAGGGGCTGCTCCCTCGGCAAACAGGGAACTTACAGACACCAAGGAGAATGTCTGGCAAGAGTGGAAAGCCTGCAAGGAAAGAAGAGAGCCTGAGAAGTGGCAAGGGAACCCTGCACTGAAGATGGAGGAGTGCAGGGCGTCTGTGGGAATCACTTGCCGTGTGACACATACACCTTCAGCCATGAAGATGAAGGTCAGGCAGCTCCCCAGTGCTCAGTGCTCCGGGAGCCGGGTGTCCCCATTCCAGTTGCCCAGGAGGACAATGACAGTTTATGGCAAAGGGAGGGTGTCTGGTGGCAACAGGAAGGTACGGGGCCAGCAGCATTAAGGAGGCAGGAGAGCCTGAGAGCTCTGCTGCATGTCAGAAGGGCTGCAGGATGGGAGTGCTCCTGCACCTGAACCCACGAAGGATGAACAGTGCTTGCCCTGCAGAGTCTTTGTGATGGGGCTCTATTGGCTGGGAGAAGAGGGGCCCAGCACCAGGCATTTGCAAGGCTTTAGGGGAAAGAAAAAGCAGAAAACCCGGGTGCCTACAGGAGCTCCGGGCCCGTGGAGCAGTCTGCCTGCGCGCAGCACCCTTAGCTGGAGACCCGCGGTCTGATCAGCCCAGGGCGCTGCTGAGCTGCGAGCGCGGCACGGGATGCCAAACCGCCTGTGGGGGCAGCAGGAAAGTTTCCACCTATGTGGGAAAACCCTGATGCTGTGGAGCGTTAGCGAAACCCTGCCGGTGGCGCTCGGGGAGCAGGGAGCCCGCCCGAGGAGGAGGAAGCGGAGCCAGGCTGGCTGGAGAAGTGAGAGTCCATTGCAGAGGACGTGGTCAGCCTGGAGAAGCAAAGCCAAGCAGGGAGATGGCATCAAGGCATCAAGGAGCAGAGCCCTTCACTCAAGCATGATGTCGTGGGTAACGCTGGCAGAGGTGAGCCTGAAAGAGCCAGCAGCTTAAACCCAACTACGAACATTACTTTGACCCAGGAATCTTCTCCTTAGATCTAATGCACCAGGGTTTAGACAAGGAGCTGGCGTCTCACATCATACCTTATCAAGGAGGTTTGGGGTCCAAAGTGCTCACATCAAGGGGCAAAGGTAGGAGGGGCTTTGGTTCCTACATCTCTTTGTCTTTTCCCTTTACCTAAAATCAACCTGTTTTAAGTATAAATAGGTCTTCACGGAGCCTTTGCATTGGTTTAATGAAGCAGAGGTGGAAAACGACATGCCTGGTTCACAAAGGCCCCTGGGGTGGGCACCCATTCCCATCTCTCCCCTATGCCCCAGGGCCTCCCCAGAACTGGGTGCAAACCAGGACTCCGGTGTCCCCAGGGCAGTGTCACAGTCTGGGCTACCAGAGAACCAGCTTGGTTTCTGTGGCACCAGTGGCCTCCCTGGGAGCACGAGGGTGCTGGAGGGACGAGGCATAGAGCCTGTGTCCCCCCCAGCAATGGCCTCTAGCCCCTGAGCCAGGGAAGGAGATGTCAGAGGTGTGTGACTGGGGTGCGAGTGGCTTCAGGTCATTTCTGATCACCACAGGGGTTTGCAGTTCCATCTGTTGATGTGATAGTCATTAGGTGGGTGATCAGCCAGTCACTGGAAGTGCCTGTTTGCCTTTCTGCTAATTAAACTGCATTTGATTTGCGATCAAATCTAACCTGAGACAAGGGAGCTGGAGGTAGCTGGGTGCAGCTTGTCAAAGCTCAGGCCAACACCACGGTCCCTGTGCTTGTAGAGCTGGATCCTGGAGGACTGGGAGCACCGGCGGGACACCGACTGTGGCACAGGCAGACAGGGACCCTCCGCAGCCCCATGTCTGCAGCAGGGGCAGGGCTCCCATGCTGCCAGGGCTGACCCGCGGTGCTGTGAGACATGAGCTGGGCACCCAGGGGCTCCCCCGGCTGCTGGGCCAGGAGGGGGACAATGAGGACACCCATGTCTGTGGGTCATGGGAGTGGGGCACAGAGCAGGGCAGAGCTGGCCTCAGCAGACCCTACCATGGGGCTGGCTCCTTCCTCCCTCAGTCTCAGAGCTGTCATGGCCTCAGCACTGACCCCGTGCTGATGCTGGGACACCAGAGACACAGCTTACCTTGGGCAGATGCTTCCTCTCTTCACACAAGGTGTGTCTGGCAGCACCCGTGGTCTGGGACACCAGGGTGATTTCAGCGTGCTCCTGGCAGGCACCTGGGAATAGCTCACCTGTTACAGCACAGTCTGTAATTGCCCCACACAGCCCCTTGGGCACAGCTCTTTGGGATGCTGTGGGAGCAGGGGAGCGCACTGCAAGGGAATACACTGAGTTCTGTGTCCCACCGTGGACACCTCCCCAAGGAGTGCTCCAGAAGCATCCCCATAAAGAAGGCCCCAAAACCCACAGGGGCCAGAACTGAGGGACAGGCCTGAAGTTGACTTTGAACTTCTCATCAGCTAGAGACACCAGAGGGGTGGTGCTGTGGTGGAGCTGGAGGCACATGCTGGCTCTGCAGTCAGAGGGGCTCAGAGGCACCCTTAAGCAGGAGCCTGGATTCAGGAATATGTCAGAGTTTGGCCCTTCAGCCTCTGCTTTCCTTTTCTAGCTTGTTTTTCCCTCTGCTGCACTCTGGAGAGATGTTCCCTGAAACCCTCATCCAGCTCTGGGGCAGCAGCACAAGACGGACATGGAGCAGTTGAGTCCAAAAGAGGCCATAAGGTGCTGCGAAGGCTGGAGCAGCTCTGCTCTGGAGCCAGGCTGAGAGAGCTGGGCTGGGGCAGCCTGGAGAAGAGAAGGCTCCTGAAGGGGAGACCTTAGAGCAGCTCCAGTGCCTAAAGGGGCTGCAGGAAACCTGGAGAGGGGCTTTGGACAAGGGCCTTGTCCTGGGTTCAGCAGTAGCAGTCATTTTTCTCCTGCTTAGTAGCTGGTGCAGTGCTGTGTTTTTGACTTTCAGTCTGGGAACAGCGCTGATAACACCGATGGTTTCAGCTGCTGCTCAGTAATGTTTACTCTGACCAAGGACTTTCTGAGCCTCATGCTCTGCCAGGGAGGAGGGGAAGCCAGGAGGAAGCAGAGACAGGACACCTGACCCAAACTGACCAAAGAGGTATTCCGTACCACAGCACATCATGCCCACTATATAAACCGGGGGCAGTTACCCGGAAGCGTTAGATCACTGCTGGGTCAGGCTGGGTATCAGTCAGCGAGTGGTGAGCGATTGTATTCTCTTCCCTTGTTATTTCCCTTATCATTATTATTATTGGCAGTAGCAGCAGTGGTTTGTGTTATACCTTAGTTACTGGGCTGTTCTTATCTCAACCCATGGGAGTTACATTCTTTCTGTTCTCCTCCCCATCCCTCTGGGAGCAAGGGGGAGGAAGGGGGAAGTGAGCTAATGGCTATGTGGGTAATTTACAGCTGGGCTTAAACCACAACAGGCCTGTAAGAACAGGCCAAGGGGAATGGCTTTAACCTGCCAGAGGAGAGATTGAGATGAGCTCTCAGACAGAAGTTCCTCCCTGGGAGGGTGCTGAGGCGCTGGCACAGGGTGCCCAGAGAAGCTGTGGCTGCCCCATCCCTGGCAGTGTTCAAGGCCAGGTTGGACACAGGGCTTGGAGCAAGCTGCTCTAGTGGAAGGTGTCCCTGCCTGTGGCAGGGGTTGGAACTGGATGAACTTTAAGGTCCCTTCCAACACAAACCAATCTGGGGCTCTGGGATTCTATTACTTCTGCAACCAAGCACGTACTTTCTGGCTTTGCTGGATAACCTGGGTTTTGTCCACACAAGCTCATCTAGGTTTAGAAGTTACTTAAGGGGCTCTAGCAAGTGTGAGGCGTGTTGCTTCTCTGAAGCGCTGCTTGGAGATGTTCCCCCTCTGAGAAATTTGGGAATCTGGAAGGGAAGTTTCCCCCCAGATGCATCAATTTGCAAAGGTCATGGTGGGGCCTGAGAGCATCCACACCTTTGAGAAGGGGGCAGCGATGGCGACGCTGGCCAGAAAGAGGAGCACCTCTCCCTGATGCAGCACTTCTCCCCTGGTTGAGCCCCTCCAGCTCAACTCCTCTTCTCACTTTCAGTGCACACAAGTGCATTTGGAGGCTAAAGTCTCCTTTCTTCTCTGTCAGCATCGCAGCCCTGGCCTGTCCCTGCTCTGCCCACAGGGGATGGCTGCAGGGCAGCGGAGGGAGGGCTGGGAGCACACTGAGAGCACATGCGTCAGGACCGGGCACCTTCCAAGTGCTGGCCACAGTTACTGGTGGTCAGTAACAAATGTTTTCTATGAGTGTTTGGTGCTGCTCTGGCCGTGTTCAGCTGGTTCCATGTTATCAGTCCCATCTGTGTAACCCATGGCTCAGGGAGCCACGGCAGGGTTTTGGCTGGAAGGCATCTCGAAGGTCTCTGGTCCTGCCCCTGCTCAGAAGCAGGGCCAGCTTTAAAGTCAGGTCTGGTTGCACAGGGACTTGTCCAAGGACACCTTCAGGGATGTGGCGTTTCTCAGCCACGTGTCTGGATGTGCTGTAGTGCAGGACCACCCTCATGATGAAGAACTTCCTCCTTCTGTCCTACTGGAGTTTGCCATGTTGCAGCTCATGCCCATTGCTCTTCACCACTGTGCACTGCAGTAAGAGCGAGAGTGCATCTTCTCCAGACCTCCCCATGAGGTGGTTGCTCACAGCAGCCACATTCCTCCTCCACCTTCCCTACCGAAGGCTGGACCATTCTGCTTCTCTCAGCCTCTCCTTGTACGCGCTGTGCCCCAGGCCCTGACCAGCTCCGTGTCTCACACTGCACTCTTTGCCATTTCTGAGGTCATTTTTCGTACTGAGGAGCCCTTCACTGGACCCAATTCTCCCAACATGGTCTCTCAAGCGCTCCCTCAGGCTGATGGCTGCCCTTCACTGAGCCAGACCACAGCTGACCTTGCTGCAGAGGCTGCCATTCCCTGCAGGCCCAGTCTGCCCCATTCTGTGGGGTAAGCCCAATCCAGTGACAGGACTTTACGTTTGCCTTGGCAGGTTTGTGCTGCCCCATTCTGGAGGCTGATGTGGCCTCTCTGAATGGCAGATCCAGCATAACAACGTGTCCCCAAAGCTTGAACATCGTCACTAAGGTTGGTGATTGCTGGGACGGATGCATCCTCATATATTTCAGGATATGCTGACCCTGGCAGCTTGGGAAGTCACCAGCCACATTGCTTCCCACCTTCGTAGAATCACATTTGGGTTGGAAGGGACCTTAAAGCTCCTCCAGCTCCAACCCCTGCCAAGGGCAGGGACACCTTCCACTAGAGCAGCTTGCTCCAAGCCCCTGTGTCCAACCTGGCCTTCAACACTGCCAGGGATGGGGCAGCCACAGCTTCTCTGGGCACCCTGTGCCAGCGCCTCAGCACCCTCCCAGGGAACAGCTTCTGCCTAAGAGCTCATCTCAGTCTCCCCTCTGGCAGGTTAAAGCCATTCCCCTGTCCTGTCCCTACAGGCCCTTGGCCAAAGCCCCTCTCCAGTTTTCCTGCAGCCCCTTTAGGCACTGGAGCTGCTCTAAGGTCTCCCCTTCAGGAGCCTTCTCTTCTCTAGGCTGCCCCAGCCCAGCTCTCTCAGCCTGGCTCCAGAGCAGAGCTGCTCCAGCCCTCGCAGCATCTCCATGGCCTCCTCTGGACTCGCTCCAACAGCTCCACGTCCCTCTCGTGCTGCTGCCCCAGAGCTGGATCAGGACTGCAGGGGGTCTCTCACAGTCCCTCCCTCATCCTGCTGGCCACGCTTCTTTTGCTGCAGCATAACCAGTCAATCCCTGTCAGGCACTCATGAAGCCAGGGTATAAAACCGTGTCCTGAGATGATCCAGGTTGAAAATGCTCACACATTTTCAACAGGTTTCAACACGTGGAGTAAGCAGGGACACCCGAAGCCATTTGTGTTTTGGGTGCCTTGTGGCACTGTGGCCCGCGAGGCACCTTCTGCCCCAACAGCACTGAGGTTTCTTCCTCACTTTTAATGGGTCTCAGTTGTGTCATTAAAAGTTTCTGAACTTCTGCAGTGATAACTCCTGAAGAGGCTCCAGGGGTTTGCTGTGCCATGCCTGCAGCAGGAGCTGTATTTGCCCCTTCCCAAAGCAGGGAGCAAAGCCAGTGTTTATTTGTCTGTGGGGCTCAGAGCAGCGCAGAGGTGTCTCAAAGCTGCAATTGGCACTTGAGATGTGACTCACCGCTGGCCTGGGGGAGTTCAGGTAATTTACGCCTGTGCCATTGAGAGCTGATGCTCAGCACCCCAGTCCCAGCGAGGGGCTGCCCTGATGTGGAGGTGAGGGAAGGCTCAGCTGGGCTGGCACCCACCAGGTCCCATGGGAGCCCCATGGTCTCACTACACCATCCAAGACAGACGGACAAGACCTGATGACTTGGAATGACTCCCACCGTGATGCTGGCACCCGTCACATGCGAAGGGACATCTGGGAGCCGCTAACATATGGTCACTCCAGGCAGGTTGGGTGGGCACTGGGTTTTGGGATGGCCAAGAGCCCACAGGTCATGAGCAGCAAGCGGGACCTGGCTCATGGGCTGAAATCAAAACACCATTCTCCTGACAGCCAGTGCTTCACTGAAAACCAGAAATGGTCCAACAAAGTTGCATTTAATTTTTAAAAGGGGAAAAAAATGTAAAGTTAAGAAGATTAAGTATCACATATGGCGCCGAGATTGTCTGGGAAGAGCAGCTTAGCTTCCCTCTGAGCACTTAAGCTGGTATTAGCAAATACAAACCTGTAACAACATTCCAAAGGGAAAGTCTAAATGGAAATCAGCACAATTCAGTCATTTGAAATAAGGCGATCAGAAATAAGATAAAAGTTCCAAACTTGTTGAACCTGTCTCCGCATCAGATGACCTCTAGTAACTGCAAGGCAAACAATGAAGACACCAGAATTTGGTCCCATGCTGCTCTACTTTGAGGAATATCAACTGCACTTACATATATTCCCTTTGTCAAAGGCGCTGGGAGCAGGAATTCAACAGTAGATGTTTGTCCAGTTTCCAGTTGAATTCAGAGTGAGTCTTCAAAGGAAATAAGCTGATAGAAACATGAAGAAACTGCATCTACCTCTGCTGAGGGGTAGCTTTGGTGGATCCCAGCCTGGGTGATCTCTTTGGCAAACACCAGAAAAGGCCCTACCAATACAAAGAGTATGTAAGACAGAGGAGATGACATCTCCAGTCAGCGTAAATTGGGCATGAAACTCCAACTCTTCACTGCAGCAACTGCAGCATGTCACCGCTGCTCAGACTCACCTTTGCTACCTCTAGTTTCACCAAAAGACTAGAGGCAAACATGCTGGCTTTGGAAGAGCCTGCCAGAGGTAGAGACACTGCAGACAAGTAGATGTGTGGGCAGATGCTCACAAAAGCTGTAATAAAGCGCAGACCTGGTTGATGCATGGACAAATTATGTCACAGAGGAGACTGAATCCAACTTCTGCAGAGGAACATCACACCTCAGAAATACACTTTCTGGAGGAGTCAAGATACGGGTGTTGGACATCCCCTGGTCAGCTGGAAAGGGTCTTTATCAAAGCTTGCAGGGCACAAGCTGCCATAGGCTAGAAAGGAAGTCTGGCATCACCAGTAAGCACCAGAGCCATCAGCTGGGAGTCTTCAAACTGCTCCTCAATGTCAAAGTCTTGTCCTTGCCCCAGCACTCCGCTGTCTCCAGCAGCCGTTTGGGACCCAGGTGCCTGGGCTGATCTCCACTGCACCAACCCAGTCCCTGCCAGCCCTTCCCACCAGTGAGTGCCCACAGCACCCACCAGGGAACCTCTTGCTGCAGGATGCCCCCAGAAGGTGCCTCACCCCAGAAAGCCCTTAGAAACACTTGGAGAAGAGAAATCCCATGTCAGGAAATGCACAGTGACATCTGACCATGTTTGCTGGGGGATAAAGGTGCGCAGGTACAACCCTCTTGTCACCCTGTCCTGATGTGCTTCTTGCCTGCTGTTGAAGGCAGACGGGCTGCATGGTCTGATGAGCGTTGGATGAGCAGCAGGGACAGGGACAGGCTTGATGGGTGGGGGCTGCAGTGGGGGACCCCCCTTGCACTGCACAGAGGGGACTCACACCCAGGGAATGGTCTGGAATGGCATCCTGCTCCAATGGCTGCCTGTGCACATCCTGCTCCAGGGCACAGGGAGAGAACAGACGGACACAAGGAGGAGTGGAAATAGACAGGGGCAGAGGAATGATCTCAGTACTGTCTGGGGAGCTGCCTGCACACAGCAGGGGAGGATATGTTTGGCTGGAATATGATGTGGACACACTGGACTCCCCATCACACAGAGTCCCTGGCAAAGGGCGCTGCTGGCAGCGGGGTGTTCTCATCTGCATCAATTCATGTACCAAACCCAAGGTTCTGGGCAAAGCCTGGTGTGAGCCTGGTGTTCCTGGGAGGGCAGCAAACACTGGACTGTTCAGTACAAACTGCCAGGGAGAATTCCTGCTGGAAACACTGGGGTCTTTCAGAAGAGGGCGGAGATGACACTGGGATGTGAAGTCCCAGTGCTCTTGCCCTGGGATGTATCCAGCTCTCACGGTCCACAGACTGGGAGATGCTGTTTCCCACATGGTTTTTCCCAGTCCACGGGAGGACGTTCTGAGGTGCTCAGCTGCTGGGACGACACCTTCCAGGGGTACCTGCTACCATCACACAGCAGCAAGGCAAAGCCTGGGCTGAACCGAGTGTCCGGCTGGCCGCGCAGGGATGGGCAGGGTCCCTGTGGGAATGCCACCAGAGAGGAGTTTGGAGGAATTTCCTTTTCCAGGAGAGGCACAAGCTGCTTCATGCCCTACCAGACCTCACTGCCTGTGAGCGCTGCCCGAGCCTTGGAGATGAGTGCATGTGAGGGTGAAGGGCATCACTGGGGACACAGCTTACCCGGCTGGGTTGTGGTTTCTCCTGTGTGGATTTGGCAGTCTGAATGGATCAGGAAGGGGAGGATGGAGTGGGATTTCAGAAATAGAAATTCAGACAGCCTCTGGAGGCAGATGTCCACCACTGCAGGCAATCTGACTCCAGGGAGGAGTGCTCAGTGCTCTGAGTGCTCTGCTCAGTGGGCACGGACAGAGACCGTGTGCAGCCTCACACCAGTGTGAAGGTTTGGGTCCAGAGAGTTCAGGCACCCACCTTCCACCAACCCTGCAGAGCTGAGGGCCTGAGAGGTCCCCAAACTGAGTCCTGCCCCTCCAGAGGAGCAGAGGCTGCCATTGCAGCACGGTGAGCAAAGGGAAGGTCAGTTGGATGGTGGTGGTGGTTGCAGACCTCCAACTCTAACTTTAGTTATGTGGCCAAGTCCCACAGCCTTCCTCCATGCAGCCCCTCGTGCCCATGGGATTTGCAGCCTCACTGCATCCCATATTTGAGCTCTGCCCGGCCATGGTCCTGCCCCATGGGAGGCGCCCAGGAGGGAAAGTCCTGGTGGACTCCAAAACTGCCCTCACTTGGGTGAGCTCAGGCCAGGTTGCTCCCCAGTGCAGCCCTGGCGGTCAGCAGAAGGGACCGCATGCCTGAGCATCCCGGGTGCTCCCCAGACAGTTACACCAAGCCCCAGGGTGAGTTATTGTTTATTTGGCAAGAAGGAGGGACTGAATGCTGGAGGAGCAGGGGATGTGTCAGGGCCTTGACCACTGAGCTCGGAAGAGGGGTGCGGAAGCAGCAGCCTGGAGCTTCAGAGTGTGGGTCTTGCATTGCTTGGCAGGAGCAGCCACCAGCCAGCCCGCACCTCCTGGAAAACAGCAGGAGAGGTGGGCTGAGTGTTTGAGTGGGGATACCAATGGAGAAGGCCAAGCAGGGCTCCCCGTCAGCATCAGCTTGCTCTGTACTAAGCTGTCCCAGCTCTGCAGGTGAGCCAGCCCCAGCAATGGAGCCAGACCTACAAGTGAGGGTGTTTCAGTGTGGTGGGACATTACGTGCCAGGGTGGGCCAACAACAAACCCAACCTCTGACCAGTTTTGCTGGTCCATAGCCCAGGCCCCTTTGGCCAGATGCAGTCATGGCCCTGGCTGCTGCAGGAGCTCTGCAGCTCCTTCTCCACTGAACCGGTGGTTTTGGTTCAAGTGCCCTTGCCCACTACTGGGCATCTGTGCCCAGGGGGTCTCCACTGCGAAGCAGCTCCAAAGGGCACAGTCCTACCTGGGAGTCAGATTCAAACAATGTGGCTCCCAGAGTTCATGGTGACCCTTTCTGGAGCACCAAGGGGGCAGTTTCCTGCTGAGGACATTGCAAAACACGTTGCATGGCAGCAACTCACCTACGCCTCATCAAGGCTGCATTCATCTGTGAAAATAAAGAGAAAGGCTGTGTCATGCCACAACATGCCAGGACGGCGTGCCTCTGGCTACCAGGGGCAATGCGTCCTCCTGGCAGCTCAGACTGCAGAGCGGCACAGTGATGGACTGAGCCGGCACATCCTGGCTCAGCCACAGCAGCCCCACGCGTGTGGGCAGCGCTCACCCTGGGCGGGCAGCATGATGATCCTGTCATTGGTGAAGCTCCTCTGCCTGGCGAGCTTCCTGAAGAGCACTGCCAGCCTGGGGCTCACCTCCCGGGTCTTGGCTAGGGGCGAGGACATGAGTTAGCTGCAGGCTGTGGCCTGTCCTCGCATCTCCTGGGCACCCAGGTGAGATGGGATGGAAGATGGCCCCCAGCGAAGGTTGGAGGCAGTGGGGAAGGTGCTGGGAGGGGGTGGTGGCCAGGGACATGAGACGCCCATCCCAGGGGACAAGGCGAAGGGGAGGTCCTGGCACCAGCACCATGTCTCCTTCCTTGGTTTCCATCCCCACCCCCTGCAGCAGGACCCCCACTCTTTGCCCCATTTCCACAGGTCACTGAGCCAAGGCCACGGACTCCCCCTCGGTGCAGCAGCTGAGCGCAGCCTCCCCGTCCAGCCCCAGCTCACTGCCCTTCCCCTGCCACACAGGTCCTGCTCCCGCAGCCCACCCAGGGAAGGAGGGCAGTGCCAAGGAGTGGTCCCCACGGGTCCTCCGGCTCCTGGCATCCTCCTGGGACACCCCCAGGCTGCCCACCCTGCTCAGAGCACCACTGGCTACGCACTGTAGAGCCTCAGGGCGTGCACGGTCTTCCCGTCCTTCACTCTGGTGGCAAAGACCACTGCGTATGTCGTGCCGTCTGTGTCCACCACCTGCGCTGTCTTATAGCCTCTGTCTGCAAAAGGACGTGGAGGAAAGGGAGCAATGAATCACCTCCTGGAGTTCCAACCCTGCACAAAGGCTGTAAGAGTGTGAGCCGGGATGCCAGGGGCTGGGCCCGCTCAGTCTTCTGTGTCTCCCTGCTCTGGTTTATCCTCTTGCTGAGGTTTCTCTGAAAGCCTGGGGGAGCCAACAGACCGCAGCAGAGCAGAGGGACTGGGAAGTGACCACAGGAGGATCTGGGGATGGCCACTGCAGAAGGCAGTAGCACAGACAGACTGACGCTGGGAAACCACTCCCGCTCCATCCCTTGGGAACAGCCACCCACAGCCCCTTTGCAGAATTAACCTGCTTCTCCCCAGGGTTTAAGCCTGCTCTGGACGTGTCCCATCCCAGAGGGAGGGAGCCGGGGAATCCACCCGCTGGTGGGACCCCAGCCCTGGCACACGCCAGCCCTGGGGTGCAGCAGCTGCAGAGGGATGTCGCACCCAGGACCTCAGGAGGGCCACATCCCAGGGACAACTGGCTGCTTCACATGGGGATGATGGCAAGTGCCACCGCCCCGGCCCCACTCACCAGAGCTGTAGTACTGTCCCAGGACTCCTGTTGGCTTGTAGATCGACACCAGTCTCATACATTGCCCCGGGCTGCAAAGCAGTGGAGAATGCTTCATCTGGGATTAAGCAACACCTCTTCCCTCCCCTGCAGATGTGGGCTCCAGGGTCCCCCCAAATATGGACTTGCTGGTGTGGCCAGGGCAGGGATGGGGACAGAGCAATGAGTGCCTGGGCTGGCCTGAGGGGTGTCCTGTGGGGTCACACAGCCCTTCCCTTGCTCATCCTCTGTGCTTCTGGGATGAGGCTGATCCTGCTGGGAGAGCTTTAGTCATGGGGTCCCTCATCTCCCTGCTGCATCCCTGCTGGGAGCAGCAGAGTTTCAGCTTTGTGGTGGGACCGCTCCTGGCTGGTGCTGAGCACTGAGGAAGGGGACCCCATGGTGCAGCTCTGCCGAGCCCCTGTTGTACACCACGGGGCTGGAGGTCCTGCCTCACCCCACCCCGGTCTTTGGTGGGTGCTGGGTGGAGGCACCCTGGTGGAGTGCCACCAGCACAGGAAAGGGGGGATCAGTGAAGCCCATGGGGAAAGTGCTCGGCACTTACGTGGGAATGGCAAAGGAGACGTTGAGGTCACCGTTCCCCAGGACCTCGATGGATGTCATCGCCATCTTCAGCTGATCCTTCTTTTGGAGGTAGCTCTCGTTGTCAGTGGCCATAGCCGTGATGTGCCATCTCCCTGCAATCTGGCAGCGGGGGCAGGCTGTGAGCCGGGAGGGGCAGGCAGCGGCTGTTCCCTCCGCGGGGGCCGAGCCAGGACACCCTCAGGCCATGGGACACCCACAACCCCTGCAGGCTCAAGGGACTGCGTGACCACCCTCACCTCAGTGCGGCAGCAGAGCCAGGGGGTGTCCCCAGCACAGAGCCACCTCTGCAGCCCCCCCCGTGAGCGGTGGCCACGCTCCCTCCTGCCCTTCCCGGGATGCTGCAGTCACCTTGCTCATGTCCAGCTCCGCAGCACCGAGGTCCTCAGCCCCCACGAGCAGCAGGCGGAGCAGCGCCAGCCCCAGGCTCAGCCCAACGGTCCTCATCGCGCCGCAGCCTCCTCTGGGTTCACCAGCGGGATGGGGAGCGGTGCCGGGGCTGCTGAATTTATAGCACCTGCTCTCCTCCCCTCCGCGCGCCCCGGAGCTAGGGTTGGCTGGGGCAGATGGTTTCCAAGGGCTGAAGTCGCTCCAGAGTAAACAGCCTTGCAGCAGAGGGGAAGTGCCCAACGGGCACCCGGAGGGGCTGAGCAGCGTATTGCAGGGACTCTTGCACCACACCAGTGCTGAAATCCAGGATTTCCCCGATGTGTTTGGTTGTGAAAGACCAAAAAGAGCGGTTGTTTACCAGCAGGATGGTGGAAGGCTGCTGGGAAGAGTGGGGACATCCTTCCTGGCACTGGCCCCAAGCAGCGCCGTCACCAGTGACCTGTCGCCAAGGAGCTCAGTGACCCATCCCTCTGGCCAGGCTGGATCTGCCCCAGGGCTGCCGCTGGGATCATGCCCAAGCCCAGGCGGTTGCACATCACTGATGTTCTGACCCTGCGGTGCCACAGAGCTCACCCACCTCTGCGGGTGCACCTCTGTGCGCTCCTGCAAAGCAGGATGCACCCAGAGCAGGGACAGCAGAAGAAGGGGTTCATATCGCTGTGGGAGTGTGTCCCCTCCTTCCCAGTGTATGTCCCCCGTGCCCTGGCTCTGGTTCTACCGTGGCCAGTGGCAGATGGGGAGAGCCAGGAGGATGGGAACAGGCATGGGGGGGCTCTGTTCTGCTGTGCATTTACCCTGGGCAACCATGGGGCAGCCCCAGTCCTGCTGGGTGGCTTCAACTGGGTGTCCTGGGGATGAGCTGCCTGCCTGGAGCCAGAGCCCTGCAGGCAGGGATGTGCAGCCCAAGTGCTTAACACTGCCTGCCCAGACCTGCTGCATGAGCCCCTGCTCATCCCAGTTCAGTCCTCCCCTTCCACCATCCCCAGCACTGCCCCCTGCACCTTCCCCATCCTCTGCTCCCACTCCTCACCACACCGGGCACAGCAAACAGCACAGCAAATAAACCCCGGCTCCCCTGGGGTGCTGAGAGGAAGGGTTGGACCCAGGAGCATGGGACTTGGGGTGCCTGGGGACCCCGGCAGCACCCCTGCTCCTGCAAACAAAAGCACCAAACTCTGGGGCAGCTTCTGCACCTATTTATTTTGGACAGCGAGGTGTGATCCTGGTGTGGGGCAGCAGAGGACAGGAAGGACAGGAAGGGGTATCATGGAGTGGGGAGCAGAGCCCGGTTTCCACCAGGGCTGGAGGAACCATGGCCCTGGCACCAGCCCCTTCAGCTGCAGGGAGCAATGATGACGGGTGTATTAGAGCAGGGAGAGGAGAAGTGATGCAGAGCGCCGAGGCAGGCAGGGAGTCCCTTGGGAGGCTGAGTCCCTGCTCAGCCCTGGCCATGCCAGGGGGGACACCCGGCATCCCCTGGCCATGCCAGGAGGGACACCCGGCATCCCCTGGCTATGCTCACCTGATGGCTGCAGTGCAGTGATCTGTTGAAAAGCAAAGAGAGGGGTGAGCACACCAGGGGCAGTGCCCTGAGCATCCCCATGCAGAGGGGCTGTGCGTGCACCCCTGCCCTGCCAGCACTTACCCGATTTGGGCAGCACAGCCAGCATGGCCTTGGTCAGCCCCACGGTGGGGATGAGCTCTTCAAACTTCTGCAGGAGCTGGGGGCTCACATCCTGCTCCCTCGCTGCAGCCACACACCCAAAGCGGGGGCTGATGAGTGTGGGGGGACCCAACAGTGAGCCCTGCACTGGGGCTCCAGCTCCCATGGGGCAGAGATGGGGCCCCAGGGAAGGGGAAAGGTGAAGCCATGGAGATGCAGGGTGGACACCGGGCATCCCACAGCTGCCCAGGGCTGGCAGCAAAGGGGCACAAGCCCCTTGGGATGAGGAACCCACCCGCTGGGGGTGGTGTGGGGCGGCTGGTGGGGCTGGGGGACCTTCAGGTCAAACCACAACCCATGGGGGATATATCTGGTGCAAGGTTTAATCCACCCCAAATGAGTTCCCTGGGTGGCAGCACGTGGGGTGCTGAGGCAGGGGGCCTGGAACGCAGTGGGGAGCCCAGCCCCTGCTCCCCCGTGTCCCCCCGTGGGGAGCTGTGGGTGCCCATTCGCACTCCTGATACCCACTGAGGAGCTGCAGCGCAGTGCTGGGCTGCCGCTCGCTGTGCTGGGTCTCGTGCACGATGGCGTAGTGGCTGTAATCCGTCTCCATCACCCACAGCTCTCGCTTCTCTTGTGCTGCTGAAGGACCGCAGCAGTCAATGTGGCGCAGTCTGAGCACCTCCATGGCCCCTCCTGCGGCCCACGGCTCAGGGCTTGAGGGGGTATGAAGGGAACCAGGGGACCTCCGTGGGATGAGCCAACCCATGCCCCCACAGCAGCGTGGCCCCTGGCCCAGCCATGGGGCAGAGGGGCTGAACACCCCCTCTGTGCCAGGGTGTGGGTGGCTCTGCTCCGCCTGCCCACCCATACCCGTGTAGTGTCCTGCCTGAGCACTCCGCTGGAAGAGCAGCTCCAACCTCTGGCATCCATCCGGCCTGGAGAGGGGAAATGGGAACAGCAAAGGGGGCTGCACCCCACCTGGGAGGCCAGTGGGGGGGGAGGGCCGGGAGGAACCCAGCGCTGTGGGGCAGCAGCAGGATGATCCTCGCCCAGCTGCGCTGGTGGAGATGAAGCCCAAGTGGGACCCATTGAGCAGGCTGACACTCACAGGGGCCAGGCAAGCTTCATAGCCAGGTTCCCCTCCGGCCTGAAGCTGATGATGGCGATGGGTGACTTCATCCTGTCCTTCATCTTCAGGTACACAGAGCAGTTGGAAACAGTGGCTGCGAGGTGCCATTTCCCTGCGAACTGCAGCAGGACATCACCAGCGGGGTTGGGACAGGCATGGGGACCTGCCACCTACCAGGGAACCTGCCACCCTCTGTGGAAGATGTGACAGTCCAGTGCAGGAACCTGCCACCCCCTGTGGGGACCTAACACGGGGACCTGGCACCTGCCTGCATGCAGGGCGCACAGGTCTGCCCTGGAAGGGTGAGCGCAGCGCCCGGCCCATGTTCCCTGGGGCGATCCCACCCGTCTGGGGGCATCCCAGTGCCGGGGGTCCGTGCCCCTGCAGCGGGGCCAGGGCTGGCTCTGGCCATCACGGGCAGGACTAACCCAGTGCGCACAGATGTGCTCCCTCTCCTGGGAGCCGCCCCGGGGCGGGCGCAGGGCCGGGGGCTGCTCGGGGTGCCTGGGGACACAGCACGGGCTGGGGGCACCCGCTGCCCTTCATTACCTTCTGGGTGTCAAAGCCCGGCTGCACGGGCACCTCGGCCGCTGCCCGCAGTGCACAGAGCAGCGCCAGCGCCAGGCAGGGCAGCGCCGCCGTCATCCTCACCGGGGACTGGGGGCAGGATGGGACCCGTCTCCTCCCGCACCCACCTTTATACCCCCACCGCTGGCAGCACCCTCCCACCCGCTTTGTGCAACAGGTTACACAAGAGCAGGGATCACCTGTGCCCGTGTTAGGTGACAGCGCTGGCCCCTTTCCACCCATTGTCCAGTCCTGGATGAATGCAGCCTTGTGCGGGACCCAGCCCAGAGCAGTGCGGGAGCGGGTGATGCCCCAGAGCTGTGTCTGGGGAGGGGGACAGGGGTGTCCCCCAGTGCCCTGCTCCTGGCTGCTGCCCGCTGGCCCGGCTGGGCCAGGACAGGTCCCACCTCAACGAGGAGGGTTTGAGCCCAGAGTTGAGCCACAGCCCAGTGTCCCCCAGAAGGGCTCGTGGCTTCCCAGGCTGCCGGCAGCAGGCACAGGCCCTCCTCCCGGACCGGGTCCAGGCTCATGGCATGGACACCATGGGGGTGGTAGGGACTGAGCCACATCCAGAGCTCCCAGCAAACACCCCCTCCCCATCACCCCACTGGGGCTCCTCTCAGGATGACCCGGCACACGAGGGGGGGATGGTTTTATACAGGCTTTAATGGGGTGGGGGGGACAGGTGTGGGTGTGAAGCCAGGGAGAAGGGGCTGCTGCAGTGCTGGGGGGTCCTGGGCACAGGGGGGACGGGGCAGCCACTGGCTCACGGTGCTCTCGGGGCTCTGGCCAGCGGCAGCTGGTGGGTCTGAAAGAGATGGGGGTGAGACAAGGACACACAGGGGGACATCGGCCCGGCCAGCCCCATGCTGAGTACATGGGAACCAACACCCAGAGACACCAAAGAACCAGCCATGGGACAGAGGCATGATCAGGGGCTGGAGCACCGCCCGTATGGAGACAGGCTGAGAACACTGGGGGTGTTCAGCCTGGAGAAGAGAAACTGCATGGAGACGTCAGAGCAGCTCCCAGCGCCTCAACGGGCTACAAGGATGCTGAAGAGCAACTCTTCATCAGGGACTGTGGTGATAGAACAAGGGGTGATGAGCGCAAACTGAAACAGGGGAGATTGAGATGAGCTCTTAGGCAGAAGCTGTTCCCTGGGAGGGTGCTGAGGCGCTGGCACAGGGTGCCCAGAGAAGCTGTGGCTGCCCCATCCCTGGCAGTGTTGAAGGCCAGGTTGGACACAGGGCCTTGGAGCAAGCTGCTCTAGTGGAAGGTGTCCCTGCCCATGGCAGGGGTTGGAACTGTGTGAGCTTTATGGTCCCTTCAACACAAACCAGTCTGGGGTTCTATGATTTTATGATCTGTGGTAGCAGTAAGAGGAGCAGCCTGGAGAGGGGAGGGTGATGGGGTGGAGCATCTCCAAGTACACCCCTACCCCCCCCAGGGCTGCTCTGACCCCAGTGAATGCAGGACTCACCTAGGCAGCATCCGCCATGCATTGGTCTGCAGGAGGAAAAAAAACAGCCATCAGCTCCTCCATGGGCTGGGGGACTCCTGAGAGACCCCCATGAAGACACCCCACGGCCAGCCCCATGCTGGTCCCTCAGAGGGGCAGGGACAAGCCAGGAGGGTCTCCTCCCTCTCACCCCCCTGCTCCCCACCACCCCCCTGCACCCCCAGCCTCGCCCCTGGCTGCACTCACCCGTGCGGGGCAGGATGAGGATCTCCTCGTCCGCCAGGCCCTGCTCCCTGGAGAATTGGGTGAACCTCTCCAGGCGCTCAGGACTGAGCTCCTTTGTGCGGCCTGCAGCCAAGAGCAGCGTGAGAGGCAGCCCCTCCGCACCCCAGACGGCTGCCACAGTGCAGCCGAGCAAGGGACAAGCAGGCAGGGGTCCCGACCCAGACACCCCATGGGTCACCCCAGCTTGGGAGATGCTGCTGCCCTTCTCCCATGGGAGAGATCCCCCACTGAGCGCATCCTGGCACTGCTGGAGGGTGGGCGGCACGGAGGTCCCGAGGCACACGTACTGTAGAGCAGCACCATGGTGGAGGGGCCGGTGCTCTTGGAGATCTGGGTGGCCACCAGGGCATACTCCTCGTAGTTGGTCTCCACCACACGGATGTCGTGCTTGCTGCCCCAGCCTGGGGGGGTAGGGAGGGCCCAGATCAGCGCTGGGGTGCTCCGGCGGGGGCAGGAGCAGGTCCCAGCGGCGCTGGGCTGGGAGCCAGGCACTCACGTGGGCTGGTGTAGCTGAACCGCCCCGGCTGCTCCGTCCTGGTGTAAAGGCTGTTCCTCTTCTCGCACTGGTCACCCCTGGGGAGTACAACACGAGGGGCCGGGGGGATGCTGCAGCCCACACGTAGCCCCAGGCATGGCAGCACTGCCCACCCCCGGCCCCTGCCCATGCCCGTACTTGGGGTAGGTGGAGGTGACTTCCAGGTTCCCATCTGCAGTCTCGGAGATGACCGTGGTGCACATCTTCATCAGGTGCTTCTTCTCCTTGAACCAGTTGGAGTTGGAGGCCAGGCCGATGCTGAACCACTTCCCGGTGAGCTGCACACAACCTCTACTCAGTCACTGGCTGCACACAGACCCCGTCTCACCCCTTGGCCACCAGCCAGCCACAGCCCAGGCCACCTCCCCCTCCCCTGCTGGCCCCACTGCAGGATGGGGTCCTGGGGTCCTTGTCCCCAGGGAGCTGCTACAGCTCCTGCTGTCCACAAAACCCACCGGCCAGGAGACCCCTGGCGTAGGATGTGCCCAGCACTTGGAGTGTTTCCTTCCTCTTCATCCCAAGCCAGGGAGGGGGAGACAGCATTGTCTGGCTCCAAAATGCCATTTCAATACATCTGGAGGCTCAAGAAGAGGTCAGGACCCCAGGGCCAGCACAGCTCATCCCAGCCTGGTCCCTGCAGGTACCCGCTTGGTGCACTCAGACAGGCACCATCTGCCTTGGAGATAGGCTGTGTTGGGACCACCCTTGTAGGACCCCCATCCCTGCAGGACGTGCCTCCATCCCCAGCACCTCTCTGGATGCCTCCAGGGGCTGTGGGGCTGGGCCCCTCTGATGTGCAGCACTGAGGCATGGGAGGGCAGAGGGTGTGTGGGACACCCCAGTCCTTGGTCTTCTGGGACCCTGGCCTGGGCAAATGGGATCTGCGTCGGGGTGGGAGGTCCATGGCCCATCCCCATGGACTACCTCAAACTAAGACTTGCTTTTCTCAGCCCCCCTGTATCATCCCTGTGTAGCCGCACCCACTCCACACTGAAGATGTCCCAGCCCCACACATAATCAGCCATGGATCCTGCATCCCCCCTGGAGCCACCAAACCCCAGCTGCATGGGCTTCACAGGGATGGGGGCTCCTCAGGGATGGGGGCTGCCCTTCCACTGCTGAGGCCACCCTGGCCCCACATCCACCTGCAACACCCCCTGCACACGTTTCCAGGGCAGGGATCCCCCCGAGACACCCCAAGCCCCCATCACCCACAGTGATGCGGGGTCACCTTGTCCTGCTGGAAGTCGGTTTGCACGGGGATGGTGTCCTGAGCGCGCAGAGCCGCGAGCAGCGCCAGCCCCAGGAGGCCGAGCAGCGCAGTGTGCATGGCTGCTGGCGGCAGCGCCGGGCAAGCAGAGCCGAACGGAGCCGAGCGGAGCCGAGCGGAGCCGGGCCGGGCCGAGCGACAGGAGCAGCAGAGCTGCCGGAGAGCCCGGAGAGCCCCTATTTATGGGCTGGCTGCGCGGGGGCCCCAGGGGGACCAACCCTGCCTCCCCCTGTGCGTTATGCAAGCGGGAGCGGGGCCGAGCGCTGGAGCCAAAGGGCACGCAGGGACCCTGCGAGTGTTTCTCTCCCGGTGATAAACGCCGTGTTTGCCTCGGGGTGCAGAGCTGCCCCGCAGCAGCACCGCAGCCTGAGCCAGCGCGGTGCGCTGCAGCCGGTGCGGGCAGGGCCGGGGCCAGAGCTTGCTGGCTGCCCCCACCGCTGCAGGGTGGCTTCACTCGGAGAGGGGCCCGGGCGAGGTGCTGGGAGCGTCAAATGCCCAAATCAACCCTTGGAACCAGACACCTCCAGGTGCTTCTCCGGGATCCCTGCCTTGCCCTGCCCCATCTATGGAAGCATCTCAGCCCCATCAGGGCTCAACTCACCAATGTGCAACCCCAGTGCACGCCGATGGTGAGCTAGGGGTGCTGCTGGGAGCCAGACCCCAGCCTTAGGCAGTGCCGGTGCCCAGCACACAGCAAGGGACCAGCAGTGCTTCAGCCCAGCCATGCCCCCCAAGAGGAGCTGCCAGATGTCCTCCCCCTTGGTTTGCGGCCACCAGCAGACACTGAACTGTCCCCTCCCTTAATGAGGAGACACCCTGAGCTCCTGTAGGGCGAGGGCTGGGGACGAGCACGGGTGTCAGCAGCTGCTATGGGTCCGGCGCGGTCCGGGCAGCGCTGGCCACGCTGGGACGAGCATCAGCCCTTGGCTCAGCCCTGCCAAGGCAAAGCCTTACATAAGGAGCGTGTTGTGTTTTCACAGCGGCTGCTCCCCCACGGGCAGCCCCCCCCGTCCCAGCACATTCCCTTCCCCGCACCCAGCTGCGCCCAGCTCAGCCCCGGCTCCATGGATTTATTAAAACAAAACAAAAGCCGAGCCAGGCAGGACCGAGCATCACGAGAGCCCGGCTGGGGCCTCCCCACACGCTGGGCTGGCGGCTCAGCCCCTGCCCGAGCTCCCCCTCAGGGTGCAGAGTGCCAGGAGGGGCTCTCTCCATTGTGCAGCAGAGGCATGGAGCACCCATGGGTGCACTGTAGCCCTGTGCACACAAAGCCCCCCAGTGCCCGGGGGTCCCCAGCCCCCTTTCCAGGCATCTCCCAGGGTTGATAAAGCTGAGGCTGGCCAAGGAGCTGGGTGGCAAAGCTGGGTGCGAGCTCAGGACCTTGGGGACACGGGGGGGCACTGGCGTGAGGAAGGGCTGAGGGATCACCGCGGTGCCTGGATACAGACCCTCAGGCAAAACCTAGGGGTTGGCACCCCAGAAACGGGTTCATCCATTTGAGTGCAGGCAGGGGAGGTCCTGGGGTCCAGGCCAGCTCCCCAGGGTGGAGGGCAGCGCTCCCCCCACCTCCCATTGCAGCCGTTTGTAGGGTGCAGAGCAGAGACTGACCCAGCCCTGCAGCCCCTGCTCTGCCGGGGGGGTTCACGGGCATGGCCGCCCCGCACGTGGGCTGGGGGCTGGCGTGGGGTGAGTCACGTGCAGAGCCTTACATAAACCCTTGATAAACAACATGTGTTACCCGTACCGCTGCGATTGTGAAACCCTGGCCCCTGGGCTGCGGCGTCACCAGGCACTGCTCAGCCCCATCCCGGCCTCATCCATCCCCTGTACTGCCTGGCATACAGGGCATGTACATACACACACACACTGCTCAGCCCCATCCCAGCCTCATCCATCCCCTCCCCTGCCACTGCCCGGTCCATGCCGGGGCTGCTGTCCATCCCCTGCCTGCACTGGGAAATCAGCACCAAAACACCCCAGCCCAAGCATGTGGCAAGACAGCTTTGGTCAGACTCAACACACAGGGCAGATGGGTCCTGTAAGAGCTCCTCTGCCCTGGGAGCACACCTGATCCAAGCCCCCATAGCCCCACAGCCGGCTGTGAGCATGCAAAGGACACCCCTGCCCGGCTCTGGGGGGTGCAGGCAGTGCAGGCAGGTGCTGGGAAGCGCTCGCAGGCAAGGTGTGGTGCAGGCAGCAGCTCTATAAGCGAACATGGTCCGCAGGGCCAGGGTAGGGAGTGAAGTGTTTCACTGCCCAGAATGCTTGGGGATGAGAAGCAGGATCCCTCCCTCTGGGGTGCCTGAGGCATCTTCTGGCTTATCCCGGGGGAAGGCTGATCCTGCGCCGGTCCCCAGCACCCCCAGCACCAGCACGGGGCTTTCCCTCACTCAGGGTAAACCAGGAATGGCCACGATTCCTCCTTGCTGCCCCATGGTTGGGATGAGGCTGCATGGATGGGGCTGCATGGACCCCTCCGCCTGCACCTCCCAACTGTGTGCGCTGGCAGCCCCACGGTGGAGGCAGCCATGGCCTTGCTGGGGCACACCAAGGGGTTACATGCCTGGACACAGACTCTTCTCAGAGGCATTTATTGGGGTGTCATTGCTGCTGCAGGCACAAGGGTGCAGCGCACAGCGTGACACAAAGCTGGGGGGGGCAGGACAAGGACCTGCATGGCTGCCAATGCCGCTGGAGGAGACAGGGAACCCCAGGACTGGCTCCAGGGCGGTTGGAGCAGCAGCAGGGTCTGACCAAGCCTGAGCTCAGTCCTGCGTGGCCATGGGCAGCTGGGCGAGGTGAAGGCTGAGCTCTGGGGACCTCCTGGCAACACCGTCTGCACCTACAGCTTTGTTTCTGGAAGGGAAAGGGAAGTGCTGAGGGGCTGAGGAGACTTCCAAGCCCAGCACTAGGGCTGGAGACCCACTTCTACCTCCTCAAGCACCAGCGACAACTGATGGAGCTGTCCTTGGGGATCCCAGCCCTCACCCTGGGGTGTCCCTGTCCCAGACCAACCCTCACCCCTGGAAACACCACTAATACCCCACTAAAGCCCGCCTGACCCATGGGGGGGGTGAACAGGACTTTGCTTTGCCAGCATGCATCTGATGCCCATCTTGGCTGCTGGTCTGCCACCCCCTTGCCTGTCCTGGGGTCCCCTGGCAGGACCACACAGGTGTGGTGTGGTGAGGGTCTGGCCCCCTGTGCCCAGCTCCCAGCCAGGGCAGGAGAACCCATGTGGTGACCTACGTGGGGCCAGGCCTGGCCCATGGGGGACCCAGCGCATCGCCCGGGCCCCACAACTCACCATCGAGGATGTGAAACTCATCTGCGGAGTCACAGAACCCTGCAAGAGACACAGCCCAGGGGGTCACCTTCCCTGGCCCCAGCCATGCACGCAGAGACACTGCGGGGCACAGCCCAGGCCCTGCACCTCTGGCACTGGGACAGACCCCAACTGTGGCCCTGCTGTGGGTGACATGGGGCCACAAGTTCTTCAAACCTATGTGAATGAGACTCCCCTCCCGACGCTGCATCCCAGCCCCTGGTGCTGGTCCCTGGATGGTGGTGCTCCCAGGTCCCAGGGGACTATATGCCACCCACCGTATGTAGGGAAGTAGTAGGTCACGTCTTCGCTCAGGCCCACAGCCCTCAAACGCTGCTCAAACTTGTCTATGACAGCATCGCTGACCTGGCTGCTCCGTCCTGCACAAGGAGATGCCATCAGTGGCCTCGAGCCCTGCCTGCCCCTGCCCCAAAGCCCACCCTGCCCCTGTGGCAAGGCTTGGGACCAGAGAAAGGTTATTGGTTCCCCCCTGTCTCCCCTCCAGCATCATCTGGGGACAATTCCCATCTGGGACCAGGACCCCTGGGGACACTATTCCTGGGTCTGAGTGCTCCAGGGCTCCCACAGGCAGCTCCTGGTCCCAGTTCGGGTTTCCCACCTTTCTGCCACCCCTGCCCTTCATGTGCCACAAGCCCCAAAACACTGACCCACCGTAGAGTTTGACTGAGATGCTCCGGCCCTTCTGGTAATAGAGGATGGCATAGCTGCTGGGATCTGTCTCCCCCACCACCATGTCCACCTTGCTGCCATGGCCACGGCCTGGGAAAGACAGGAAACAGCCCTGCTTAGCCCCAGTTAATCCTGGTTAGCCCCAGCACCATCCAGGGGCCTTGTTTCACCACAGGTGAGGCGTACAAGGGGTGAAAACTGGGGCCAGCCCCACAGGATGCTGTTCCCTATGAGTAGGCACAAGCCCATGGTGCTGCGTGTGCCGGACCCGGAACTGGGACACTCTGAGATCCTAGAGTTGAGACACTGGGAGGAAGGGCGCCAGTCCCAAATCCCTGCCGAGAACAGCAGTGGGGGCTGCAGCTCCATGGTCCCTGCTCCCCCCCAGCCCAGCCTCCCTCACCCGTCAGGAGGAAGTGTCCGTGCGCCTGGGCAGGGAGGTAGCGCTGCCTGATCTCCCAGCACATCCTGTCCCTGTTCGGGGAGAGGAGGAGGTTGTTGACATAGGCTGGGGAGGATCCAGCCCAGGCCCCTGCCCACCCTCCTTGCCAGGGCACGCGCTGTCCCTGGTTTCTCGTCCCAGAGCCTCAGTTTCCCCAGCCTGGCCACCCCCACACAACCCAGGCTGGGGAGCTCAAGCCCACCCCATGCTGGAGGCGGGGTTCCAGCCCACCATGGCCCTGGCTTCTAGCACAAAGCATCCCAGAGGAGATCACAGCCACACTTTGCTCTAGGCTAATTCTCTCCTCCTCGGAGCTTGTGGCTGGGGGACTGGTCCTGCTCTGCCCTGCCTGCACTGTCCCTGTCCCATCCCCATCCTAGGGCAGTGGTCCTGCTCTGCCCTGCCTGCACTGTCCCTGTCCCATCCCCATCCTAGGGCAGTGGTCCTGCTCTGACCTGCCTGCACTGTCCCTGTCCCATCCCCATCCTAGGGCAGTGGTCCTGCTCTGCCCTGCCTGCACTGTCCCTGTCCCATCCAGCATTCCCCATCCCAGCCCCTGCCTATGGTCCCGGTGCCAGGTTTCACTCACAGCTTCCTGAAGGTGCTGATGTCCAGGCTCTGCCCGTCACCAATGGTCACCGTCATCGCCGTGGCCTCCAGCTGGTGGCTGTGATCAGCCAGGGAGCTGCAGCGGGAGGCCACGCCAACCAGGAACCACCTCCCTGCAAGCTGCATGGCACTGGGTGGCAGCGAGGGACGCGCCACTGCCCTGGTGCCACCACCCCACTGCCTTCAGCGCCCACCACCTCAAGCACCCTCCCCTGTGCTGCATCCCCTCACTCGGCACCTCCACCCCTTGGTGTGCCCACGGGGACAGGAGCCGAAGGGTGGGAAAGAGCCGGAAGCAGAGCAGAGCCCGGAGCGGGGCCAGGCTGGAGGCGGAGGGCGCAGGGGAAGGGCGCTCGAGGGGCACCGAGCGCTGCCAGACCCAGCACCGGCAACGGCTGCACCGACCCCGTGGCCGAGGAGCCGCGGTCTGGCGGGGCAGCAGCCGCCGGGCCGGGGCCTGGCCCCGGGGCAGTGCTCGGGGCCGAGCTGGGGTCCTGCGGCCGCTGTCTCGGGGCGGGGAGCGCACCGGGAGGGCTCAGCCCAGGCTCAGGCGGCAAGGGCAGGTCTGGAGGGTGTCGCTGCAGGGTTGCACCTCGAAGGGGGTCCCCAGGGGAGCGGGCTGAGCCCCAGCCCCAGAGCTGCCGAGCCCGGCCCCTCACCTCGGGCAGCCTGAGCTCCGCCGGGGCCGCTACCTTCTCCAGCAGGCTCTGGGGAGGGGGCGGCCGCCGCCGCCGCCCCGGGCCCTGCCCCGAACCCGGCGGGGCAGCGAGGAGCAGGGCGAGGAGCAGGAGCGCGGCCCGGGGCAGCATGGTGCTGGGTGAGGGACCGGGAGGCGGCGCGGGCAGGAGGGCACCGAGGGGAGCCGGGAGCTGGGGCCGGCACCGGGGGCGGCGGAGGGGCTGCGCGGGACGGGACGGGGCAGAGCTGTGGCGCGGGGGGCGGCGGGGCCGCGGCTGCACGGAGCGAGAGGAGACCCGAGAGACCGCGATGTCACCGGGAGGGACCCCGACCCCGGGGGGGGGGGGAAGGCGCCCGATGTGGGGGCGTGGCCTGCGCGAGGGGGGCGTGGTCTAGGGAAGGGGCGTGGCCTATCGGGGGGCGGGGTCTGAGCGCAGTTCGAGCGTGCCACGTTCGGCTCGATGTGCCTGGCGCTCGGTGCGGAGCTCTGTGCTCGATCTCTCTGGACTGGCGGCGGGAAGCGGAGCCGTGATTGGAGAGGCGGGGCGGAAGGGCGGGGCGGGGCGGCGGAAGCGCTGAGCGGGGTGGGTGGGGCCACCGGAGCGGCGGGGGGCGGGGGGCGGGGGGGGGGCGGGGTCTAGGTCCCGGTGCGGGTCCGGGGGAGGGAGCGCGGGGGTCCCGGTGCGGGTCCGGGTCCCGGTTTGCGTCCGGGTGCGGGTTTCGGTGCGGGGCCCGGTGCAGGTCCCGGGGCGGGAGGGGGTGCGGGGTCCCGGTGCTGGTCCGGGACCGGCGCTCGGTGCGGGTCCGGGTCCGGGGGCGGGAGCGGGAGGGAGCGCAGGGGTCCCGGTGCAGGTCGGGGTGCGGGGCTCGGTGCGGGTGCGGGTCCCGGTGCGCGTCCGGGGGCGGGACCGCAGCCGGGCAGGGTCCCACCCGCGTTCGGTCGCAGGCCGGCGGCAGGATGCCACGATGGCCGCGGGCGGCGGCCCCCTGCTCCCTGACAGCGTCCTCTACGAGATCTTCCTGTACCTGGACCACGCGGACGTGCTCTCGGTGGGGCTGGTCTGCCAGCAGTGGCGCGCCGTGGCCCGTGACGAGTTCCTGTGGAAGGAGCTCTTCTACCGCTACTACCGCATCTCCCGGGAGGTGCCCCGGCACCCAGGTGCGCGGCCGCGGGGGGACAGGGCTGGGGGGGCTGCCCTCCGGTGGCGCTGGGAGCTCTGGTACCCGGGGGATGGGAGCCTGAACTCCCGTCGTGAGCCGGGAGGTGAAAGTTCCCTCCCCCTCTGCTGCTCAACCCGTGGTCCTTTGGTGCTGTGGGTGATGAGCCCCTGAACTGTGCCACATTAGCAGTCTGTAGGGCCGGGTGGTGATGTGCACGGGAAGCGCTGTGGAAGTGCCCAAACCCTTCAGAAAGGGGAGCCAGGGGGGTAAAAATGCTGCAGCTTTCTCTTCTTTTCCCAGCAAGGTGGTTTCTGAGTGCTCTTGAGGCAGGAGCTCTGTGGGAGCTGCTGAGGGAGATAGCAGGAGCTGCAGTGAGTCACGGCGTGCAGCCCCAGCACAGCCCAGCTGGGCTCAGTGATAATCGCTGCTGGCTTTTCCTGAGCAGGACCCCACACCAAGCCCCTGCTCCAGGCTCTGCCCCTCTCATCCAGGCCAGGAAGAGCTGCAAGTGCACATTAGCACATCGGACTATTTCAATAAGGCGCAGGCTGCAGCCTGGCTCTGGAGGCAGAGCTCTGCCTGCTCCGTGAGGAGGGAGGTGGGTGCGCAGCACTTTAATTGTACAGCAAGTGTTAAGGCAGCAGCTGACCCACTTTGTGAGGGCAGGTTGGACTTGATCTTGATCTTAGCCTCAGCTCCCAGTAGGAAAATGACCCATTAACAGTCAGCATCATCTGAGCCTGGTAGGGCCTCCTTGGGTAGAGCTGTCACAGTCGGTGGTGACCAGCACACGGTCATGGGTCAGTTCCCGGTTGAGTGTCAGGAGCTGGGAGCAGTTTGTGCAGTCTGGAAGGGTAACCCAGCGCTGTCGCACCAGCAGACAGGCTTTGGGGACCTGCCCACAGGAGCCCTTGATGCCACAGTGGGTCTCTCCTGGAGTCCAAAAAGCACGTTCCCAGCATGCTGCAGAGGTCCAGGAGGGATGTGTTCTGTTCTCAGCCCCAAGGATGCTCATGGGGCCGCTGGCAGTGGCCAAGGCAGAGGGAGGTGAGTCCTTGATCTTGAGTTGCAGTTGCTACAGGAGGATGGGAAGAAACACCAAGGATCAAGCAGCAAGAGCCCATCTCCCTACAGCAGGGACCATGAAGACAGAACGGGTGTCAGATGTGGCTTCGTGACTTCACTGTGCAGAGCCTGGGAACTCCATGGAGTTGGGGACATTCCTTTAGGTGTTACCTGAGGCTCTTTGGCCAGGCTTGCTCACTTCCAGTCTGCTGGAGAGAGTTAGGAAGCTGCTAGCGTTGTTCTTCAGCTCTCACTGGGATTGAGCAGCTGGTGGATCTCAGTAATGTATTTGGACACCTCCCAGGCTGTGCTTCTGGAGTTGTGAGAGCCCCCCTTGGGGCAGGGGGTGGCTGCCAGGCCCAGGCATGGGCTGAAGCAGGAGCCTGGGGAAAAGCCCTGCCAGTCTGCCTGCCCTAGGTAGCTCTGTGGTATCCAGTGGGCCTTGTAAGAAGGAATGTTGGGGTTGCTTGGCCAGATGGGATCTGTCCAGGCTGCGACCAAGAGCTTCAGTGATTAGTGAGCAGTGGAGGGTGTCCTGGCAGCGAGCAGCTCCCTGCCTGCAGCAGCAGGTGCCTCCCGGGCCGCAGTGAGTTCCAAAATCCCTCAGTCCTGTTCAGTGTAACCAGGAAAGTTGGCCCTTATCCATGTATGTGTCTAATCCTCTTTGCTTCCTTGGGATTTGCTGCTGCAAGAGGTCTCTAGGTTGCCTTACTGGGCACTTGGTTAAAAGTCCTCTTTATTTGTCTGCTTATTGGCTGTCAGTGTGACTTCTGTGAGCGTGCTCCCGGCTTTGCTACAGGGCTCCTGCTCTGTCCTGGCAGCCTGTGTCCAGCTCCCACTCTGCCTCTTTTCTTCTCTAGTCTCTTTATCTCGTGGAGAGATTGTTTTCCTGGTCCCATACCCTTCCTGGAACCTTCTTAACTCTGGTAGACAAGATAAAGATAAGCAGAGTGGAGCCCAGTACCCGAGCTACTGGGCTGCTCTCGTCACATGATGGATTTGTTTGCACTGTGCTGGAGCACATCTGCAGCTCTGATGCTGTTGTGTCTGAGCAAGGATTTTGTTCCATAGCTCTGCCCTGGGTGTTTCTTGCAGGGGCTGTGGGGGTTGATAGAGCAGTGACATGGTGCAGAGGTGCGTGTTCACTGCAAGACATGGAGGGAGGGGAGTGGGAAAGCTGCAGAGAAAGCTGTTTGAGCCCCTTGGGAACTCAGCTGGAGCTGTGGGGATGATGCTGCCCCATCAGCAGAGTAGGCAGGGACACCTTCCACTAGAGCAGCTTGCTCCAAGCCCCTGTGTCCAACCTGGCCTTCAACACTGCCAGGGATGGGGCAGCCACAGCTTCTCTGGGCACCCTGTGCCAGCGCCTCAGCACCCTCACAGGGAACAGCTTCTGCCTAAGAGCTCAGCTCAGTCTCCCCTCTGGCAGGTTAAAGCCATTCCCCTTGGCCTGTCCCTACAGGCCCTTGTCCAAAGCCCCTCTCCAGGTTTCCTGCAGCCCCTTTAGGCACTGGAGCTGCTCTAAGGTCTCCCCTTCAGGAGCCTTCTCTTCTCCAGGCTGCCCCAGCCCAGCTCTCTCAGCCTGGCTCCAGAGCAGAGCTGCTCCAGCCCTCGCAGCATCTCCATGGCCTCCTCTGGACTCTCTCCAGCAGCTCCACATCCCTCTTGTGCTGCTGCCCCAGAGCTGGATCAGGACTGCAGGGGGGGCCTCCCCAGAGCGCAACAGAGGGATGGAATCCCCTCCCTGAGCTGCTGCTCAGGCTCTGGGGGTGCATCCAATACACGGGGGGGTTCGGGGATGCAAGTCTCAGTCAGGAATGTGAGTGCCGTGTTGCTTTCCTCCACTTTCATTCCTGTGCCGTGTTCCTGCTCGTGTTACAGCTGCTGTCTCCTGGTATGATGAGTTCCAGAGGCTCTATGATACCATCCCCTGTGTGGAAGTGCAGGCCCTGAAGGAGCACAATGACCAGGTTTTGCACCTCAGCTTTTCCCATTCTGGCTGTTTGTTTGCGTCATGCTCCAAAGACTGTACTGTCAAGGTAAAGTGTCCGCCTCCCCTGCACAACCCTTCCAGCTTTGATTTAGTGGGGCTCAGCCACAGGAGCAGCCTTTAGGAAGTCTGTGAAGAGGAGAGGTTTGACCGGGTGTCCCTGGGCTTAGGCCGGTTCCTGCAATGCTGAGTTGTTCTCCAAACCACAGAACTAATGGTTCTTGCAAGTGTAGCCTTGAGGGCTGTGGATTCCAGCTCTGGCCCATGCGAAGGTGGCCAAGGCACCTGCCTGGATCGAGCTGCTTCCTGGGTGAAAATCAGTCGCCTGTTCTGTTGTGGGTCTCACAAAGAGTGTGGAGATAATGATCCACTGCAGATGTCTTCCTTGAGGGGTTGTCTTGAGAGAAATCTCTTTGAACATGCTGAAAAGTGCAGCTGTGACAGTGCCATTCACTGCCCTGGCGGGGGAGCAGCCCTGTGCTGAGCTCTCTCCACAGCTGCTGACCATTTTCTGTCGGGAATTTACTGGGAGGTCAGGACTGGGAGGCAGTTAAATGTGGTCTTTGATCCTGGTTTTTTTCTTGACCTGGTGAGTGCTGCCAGAACAGATAAAGTGGAGCCACACTCGGGCTTCTCAGCAGCTTCCTGACTGTTTGTCCATCTGTCTACAGATCTGGAGCAATGAGCTGGACATCTCCCTGCAGCACAGCTCCAACATGAGGCCCTACAACTGGAGCTACACACAATTCTCCCAGTTCAATTCTGATGACTCGCTCCTCCTGGTGTCCGGTGTCTTTGTGGGGCCTCACAACTCCTCCTCAGGAGAGATTGCTGTAATCAGCATGGGTAAATGTCACCCTCTCCTTCACTGGGGCGCCTGGGAGGGCTGAAGCGGTGGGTGCTGGGGTTCCCTTCCTCCTGTGGTGTGCAGTGGCCTTGACCTCTGCTTGTCCTGCTTTCTACCATCTGTGCAAAGGGTTCCCAGTCACAGTTCCATAGGGTAAACCTTATGGATAACCTCAGCTCTGACGTGGTGTCACCACATCATCACCTAAGAGCAGTGTGGCATATGTTTATTCTCACTTCAGGTCTAAGTGACAGTCTGGGCAAGGCAAGAGTTACCCACGTTACCTGTTGTCTTTGAGCCACCATTTCTGACTCAAGTGGTGCTAGTCCCACCCTGGGCTCTCACATGGCTTTCTGAGGCTCATTCATCTGGGTCTGCTTCATCTCTTCTGCTGCAGTTCTGTGAAGCTCCCAAATCCCAGCTGTGTTGTCTCTCACCACCTCAGTGTGCCAGAAATTGAGGGGCACTCCTAAACGCACACAATGTCTGGCTCAGAAAGGCCCTGAGCCCCAGGGGTGGGAGTGAAGATGTTCTGTACATGTTTGACTTGTTCTTGTCCTTGGGGTGTCTGCTTTGAGGCATGCTTGGAGAAGGGCTCTGAGATTAGATTGCTCTTTGCTCTGGCTGCCCTTTTACTTTGGTTTCCCTTGTGCTTGCTCTCCTCACACACCGCTGTGGGAGAGAGAATATCTATCTTCATAGGAATGAGTGGAAGCTGGATGGTGGTTGGGCAGCATCTGCTCAGCTGGCAGTGGAGGTGCTGCATCAGAGCCTCTCCTGTGGAGACTTGAATCCATCTCCTATGTCTTCTGCCATGGTCTCTCTAGGGCCAGGAGCCATCTCTTCATGCTTGTGTTTCCCCTCCCTTGCAGAGAACTTCACGCTGCTTTCCAGGGTGAGGAATAAGCCCTACGATGTGTTTGGCTGCTGGTTGAATGAAACCAACTTGATATCTGGCAATCTGCACCGGATTGGGCGTATAACCTCCTGCTCTGTGCTGTGGCTGAACAACGCTTTCCAGGTGAGGTGCCTCTGTTCCAGCTCCACAGGCAGCGCTGCTTCCTGCTGCCTCCTGGGGGGTGGGAAAGCTGCAGAGGAGGTGTGAGTGGGAAGGAATGGCTCAGTCCTCCTGTCCTCCCTGTTTGTCTTCTCTGACTTGCCCTCAGGATCCTGAGTTTGAGGCAACCCTTGTGTGAGGCTTCTCCACTCTCGGTGTTGTGGTACCCATTACAATATTCTAACTCTACTTTCACATTCCATTAACTCTTGCCCCATTAATTGGGATGAGGACTTGACTGCAGTGCCTTAGAGCATGTGTTGCTCAACAGGAGAGTGGCTGGAGCACAGAAAGGCTGCTGAGGTCCTTGCTAACGTGAAGCTGGGCCTGGGACAGCTGGAGCCTGGCACATACCCGAGCAGTGGCCATTCTCCTACTTGGCAGCTCAGTGCGCTATTTCTGGGAGCCGGAGGCAGCTGAGAGCCTGAGCTCAGCCCTGCCTGTCCTTGCTGACGGTTCTGTGGGCCAGATGCTGGCTCTGGTGCTGTGATGAAACTTGGAGATCAGTGTGAGCTGTTTTACGCTGCTTGTTTGCTGCTTGTCCATTCTCTGGCATTTTTCCTGCTCAGGTGTGTTGTTCTTCCATGTTTTGCGTCTGTCTCAGTGTCACAACTGCTTATCCCACTGTTTGTGTTTTTTAACATGAACAGTTGATGCTGGCCCCAGGTGAAATCCTCTGGTAGCAGAGATCCTTCCCATAACCACATCTCTGTTTTGCTCTGACACTACAGCCCTAACTCTTCCATCCCCATGAGGTGAGGAAGCACCTTGCCCATGTTGTGCAGGGGTGTTGAAGCGCAGCTGCAGACTGCCAGGGCAGTTGGGCAGGAAAAGACCTGCTGCTTGTATCTGGGAGCAGATAATCAGAGTGGTTCTGCACAGGTGAACTGCAGAGCATGGAGGTTCCCTGCCTCTGCTGCTTGTAGGCCAGAGAATGGTACTTTGTGCTGCACTTGTGTGTATCTTAGAGGCCTGTCCTGGAATTCTTCTAGCACCCCAAGCAGCGCCAGCTGATAGCCTCAGCTGCAGGTGGCAGCAGGGCTGCTCAGCCTCTGTGTTTGCCACCTTCAGCCTGCAGGAGTTTTGTGTCTCGGTGTGCCCACCTCCAGGCTAGGAAGAAGTGCCACAGAGCTGGCCAGCTGTGGGGGCCAGTTCTCATGGTCCCTACTCCATGTAGCAGTGCAAAGAGAGGTCGGTGTGTGGCTGGTGTTGCTGTGCCAACGCACAGGCTCAGCAGGTGGCTCTTGCTTTGAGCTGTAGGAGGGAGCTGAGATGGTTCCTGCTTACTTTTTCCTTCTGCTTGCAGGGCATAGAGTCTGAGAATGTGAATGTAGTGAAGAGACTGTTCAAAATCCAGAACCTGAACGCCAGCACTATCCGGACGGTGATGGTGGCCGACTGCAGCCGCTACGATTCGCCAGACCTGCTCCTGGACTACGAGGAGCAGCTCGCTGCCTCCTCCACCTCCACCTGCCCCATCTTTGATCTCGGCAGTGACAGCGAGGAAGAGGAGGCCAAGCCCAAGCAAGCTCCGGAGCCAGCAGTACAGGAATTGCTGGATGACGTGGGTGTGCCAGCAGAGGATGGGCTGCAGCAGCTCTTTGATGATATCATGGAGGGCCGGGTGAGGCCTGCCATGACCGACACGGAGCTGGAGACAAAGGTGGCTGAGCTGTTCGTACGCAACAGAACTAAACCCCCTGAGCTGAACCTGCTCTCCACAGACAGCAACAGCAAGACAAAGTACTTAATCTTCACCACAGGATGCCTCACCTACTCCCCACACCAGATAGGTAAGGTTGAGGTGGGAGCCCAGGGCACACCAGCTGCCCTTGGGGCATGGGCTGACTTTGAATCTTGAAAATAACTGGTTTCTTTGCTGCCTGTGTGTGGCAAGTGAGCTGCAGCTTTGTTAAGGTTGTTGGGCACTCAATACAGGGGGCTTTTGCAGTGCCCCCAGTCACTGAAGGGGGTTCCACCTTGCAAGTGCTTGCCTGAGGGTTTTCTCTCTACCAGACATATGGCCGAATGACAAAGTCATGGTGAGGGCTGAGTAGAAGATCAAGAAGGAGCTTCTGACTTCAGGACATCAGCCATGGGTCACGCGCCGTGTGTCATGTGAAGGGTTGTGATTGTTCTGATGGGAGTGTGTGGAAGGGCCTCAGTCCTGTTCTCATGTGGGGGTGCAGATGGCATCAGGGTAGGGCTGGTTTGAGCAGCTTGGAGCTCACATGTATTGCTTGCACAGTGCTCCTCGGTTCTGGGAGACAGTGCCCTGCCTGCCCTGAGCCTGGCCTGCCTCACCCCCTGCTCACTGTGTGGTAACCCGCCACCATTTGGCCTTTTTGGGCAGCCCTGGTTTGTTTCTCAGCTACACCAGCAGGTGTTCCCGTGGGAAGCTGGTGCCAGGCAGCCTCCCTGTTCCATAGGGTACAAGGGGCTGTATTTGCAGCACATGCCAGGCAATGGCGCTGCTGGTGACCTTGGTCATCCCGGCCTCTCTTGTTGAGGCACTGGGACTCACAGAGCCTGAATTTCTGGGAAGTAGACACAGTGATGAGCAGAAGCAGGTAGTCTGTCTGCTCCTCCAAAAGCCCCTCAAGCTACCAGAGAGGTTCAGTGGAAAGGTCTAGACAGATCAGTAGAAGTGGGGTTGGGACAGGGAGAGCTGCTTCCAGGCAAGAAGACTCTTCTGTAAGGCCAGACAGTTTCAGCTCCTTTTGCTGCTTGCACAATTGCAGCCTTGCTGCTGCAGACTCTTCTAACCTTCCTGTTACTTGGTCCTGCACCAGCACATCCCAAAGAGAGGCAGTTTCCAAAGCTGAGGCCAACTTGGAGAAGAGTCACTTGGTCTTTGTACACCTAAATTGGGAATGTGGCCGGGACTGAGTGTGGCTCTGCCCCATGCTCCTCTCCACCGCCAGGTCTTCAGCTGCACATGGTGGACCTTGCCCTGTGTGGTGGGTGGCAGCTCAGCCCTGCACCCAGCCCCTATCTGCATCCACTGACCTCCAGCAGAGCCCCCGGGGCTGTGGGCTCTGGTGCCTTTGAACTGCCTCCAGGAGCTCCCTGGCTGGTGGCCAGCGCTGGCAGCACCGACCGGCTCCCGAGGGGGACGAGCCCTGGCTCAGCTGCTCCCCAGCCATGAGTCACTGCAAGATGTTACGTTCACCCATCGGTTTGTGCGTAGAACCAGCCCTTGTGCATCTGGTGTCTGCCCCAAGGAGCGGGTACTTTAAAGAGCTCTGTGTTGTGCTTGTCTCTCACCCTGCTGCTGCGGGAGCTGCTGGGCAGCGGTGCGCTCTGGTCTGATCTGTAGCGCACAAGTGCTTCTGCAGGAATTGCCCATGAGCTCCTGTCTGCCTTGTGCAGGTCTGAGTCAGGGGCACAGCTGCCTCTTCTGTTGGCTTGTGCAGAGGGGACACGTAGCCGAGGTTGGAACTGGGAGTGCAGTGCTGTGGAAATGAGAGTGAAATGCAGGTGAGCAGTGCCAGCTGGGTGGGAGAATGAGGGTCCCGGACTGCCCACTTTCAGATGCAGTGAAGGGCCTTGGACTTGAGGTGCACTGTGGTGTCACCCCAGTCGTGTTGGTCGGTGGGAAAGGGCTGAAATTAAAGGTGTTTGGAAGTGATTCTTTTAGAAGGACAATGGGATGGGCCATCTTCCAGCTCCACTTGGACCTGCTGAGGGTGAAGCCCATGTGAGCCCATGCTGAGGCTCATAGGATTCCTTCAGGAAGCTGTTGTGGATCATTTGTGTTGGCACCTCTAGAGCTGGAAGGTGACAGAGCTTGACCCATAACATCTGTCTCCCTTAGTCAGGAAGTCCTGCTTCAAACTGTGCTGCAGGATGGACTTGGAGCGATGAGTGCCTGTGCCAGCCACGCACTGGGCATCTCCCTGCCTGTGGTGGAATCAGAATCCCAGCCTGCTTTGGATTGGAAGAGACCTTAAGATCATGTAGTTCCAAGCCCCGCCACAGGCAGGGACACCTTCCACTAGAGCAGCTTGCTCCAAGCCCCTGTGTTCAACCTGGCCCTGAACACTGCCAGGGATGGGGCAGCCACAGCTTCTCTGGGCACCCTGTGCCAGCGCCTCAGCACCCTCACAGGGAACAGCTTCTGCCTAAGAGCTCAGCTCAGTCTCCCCTCTGGCAGGTTAAAGCCATTCCCCTTGGCCTGTCCCTACATCCCTTGTCCAAAGCCCCTCTCCAGGTTTCCTGCAGCCCCTTTAGGCACTGGAGCTGCTCTAAGGTCTCCCCTTCAGGAGCCTTCTCTTCTCCAGGCTGCCCCAGCCCAGCTCTCTCAGCCTGGCTCCAGAGCAGAGCTGCTCCAGCCCTCGCAGCATCTCCATGGCCTCCTTTGGACTTGCTCCAATAGCTCCACATCCCTCCTGGTTCCTGTGCCAGTGTGTCACTAATGGGCAGTGTCCTGGCCGAAAGTATCACTTCCAAGAGCTCAAAGGAGCCAGGCAGGGACAGCAGCCCCAGTCTGGCTCTCCACCAGTGAGCCAGTTCTCTTCTCTTAGCAGCAGTAAAGGAAGTCACTTCTTGAAGCCTGGGAACCTCCACCACCGCTGCTGTCTGCATTCAGCAGCCTGCAGAATGGCCTGATTCTGCTTTCTGTCCCCAAGGGATTAAAAGGATCCTGCCCCACCAGATGACGACTGCTGGACCTGTGCTCGGGGAGGAGAGGCGCTCGGATGAGTTCTTTGACTCACTGGATCATGTCATCGACATCCATGGGCACATCATTGGCATGGGCCTCTCTCCTGATCACAGGTGAGTGTGGTAGTGCTGGCCTGAGTGCTAGCTTCGGGCACTGCATGGGTGGGCAGCAGCTGCTCAGGGGCTTTGTAGAGTGAACAGGAGAAGAAATGATTATAGTGGGTGCAGTGGGTGCATGTATGGGCAGCTCTGCTTGGTCACATCCCCTTTCTGTCCTGATGTCCTGTGTTCCCGCTGCAGCAGGATTGCTTTCCTCCTCTGCACTGCTGAGCCCAGGTCAGGATAGAGTCAGGCAGGGAGCTTGTAAGAGTGAAGAAACTGCTCTCACAAAGTGTCTTGTTCCCAAGGCAGATCAATCCCAGAACGGTTTGGGTTGGAAGGGACCTTAAAGCTCAGCCAGTTCCAGCCTCTGCCACAGGCAGGGACACCTTCCACTAGAGCAGCTTGCTCCAAGCCCCTGTGTCCAACCTGGCCTTCAACACTGCAGGGATGGGGCAGCCACAGCTTCTCTGGGCACCCTGTGCCAGCGCCTCAGCACCCTCACAGGGAACAGCTTCTGCCTAAGAGCTCAGCTCAGTCTCCCCTCTGGCAGGTTAAAGCCATTCCCTTGGCCTGTCGCTACAGGCCCTTGGCCAAAGCCTCTCTCCAGGTTTCCTGGAGCCCCTTTAGGCACTGGAGCTGCTCTAAGGTCTCCCCTTCAGGAGCCTTCTCTTCTCCATCTGCCCCAGCCCAGCTCTCTCAGCCTGGCTCCAGAGCAGAGCTGCTCCAGCCCCCGCAGCATCTCCATGGCCTCCTCTGGACTCTCTCCAGCAGCTCCACGTCCCTCTTGTGCTGTTGCCCCAGAACTCGGATCAGGACTGCAGGGGGGGTCCCCCCAGAGTGCAGCAGAGGGGCAGAATCCCCTCTCTCAACCTGCTGCTCACAGTACACCACCATCCTGAAGTTGGTTGTAAGGGATTAAAGAGGCTTGGCCTAGCCCCCAGGAGCCACCTTTCCAGTTCCAAACACAGCAGGGAGTGTTTCCAGCAGCGTGTTCCCATGTTTCAGCCTGGGTTTTGGTGAGCTGAGCCTCAGGCTCACCAGGGGCCAGAGCAGCTACTGGGCCCCTGTGCCACCAACCTGCCCATTTCCAGCTGGGGCTCCCTGAGCACTGTCGCATGCAGGAAGGTTCAGGGTCACCCCTCTGCTCCCCCCAGGTACCTGTACGTGAACAGCCGAGCCTGGCCGCGCGACTGCGTCATCTCTGACCCCATGCAGCCTCCCCCCATCGCTGAGGAGATCGACCTGCATGTGTTCGACCTGAAGACCATGAAGGAGGTGAAGAGAGCGCTGCGGGCACACCGGGCCTACACGCCCAATGAGGAGTGCTTCTTCATCTTCCTGGATGTCAGCAGGGACTTCGTTGCAAGGTGGGTGCAATGGGTGGGCCCATAAGAAAGATGGGGAGAGACTTTTTAGCAGGCCCTGTTGTGATAGGACGAGGGGTGATGGTTTTAGACTAAACGGGGGAGATTCAGGCTGTGTGTGAGGAAGAAATTCTTTACAATGAGGGTGGTGAAGCACTGGCACAGGTTGCCCAGAGAGGTGGCGGATGCCCTATCCCTGCAGGCATTCCAGGCCAGGCTGAATGTGGTTCTGGGCAACTTGCTTTAGTGGAAGATGCCCCTGCTCATGGCAGGGGATTGGACTTGAGGAGCTTTCAAGGTCCCTTCCAACCCAGACTGTTCTGTGGGCTGCAGACGGAGGCTGGGGGTGGGAGCAGGCTGTCGGTGACGTCCTTAACTTGTCCTGTCCGCTGCAGCGGGGCAGAGGATCGCCACGGCTACATCTGGGATCGGCACTACAACATCTGCCTGGCCAAGCTGCAGCACGACAACGTGGTCAACTCGGTGGCGTTCAGCCCGGTGGAGCAGGAGCTGCTCCTCACTGCCAGCGATGATGCCACCATCAAGGTGTGGCGCTCGCCCCGAGCCGTGCGCAGCCAGCAGCCCCGGAGGCCCCGGCCCAGGAAACTGCTCTTCTCCTGGCTCTTGAACCAGAAAAGCTGAACCTGGGGCCCCCTGCGCCTGCAGCTTCTCACTGCAGCCACCTCTGGAGCCTGCAGAGCCCAAGGCCCTGCGCAAGAGAGGAGCTCTGGGCACTGAATTCCATCCACTGAGTCAGGAGGGGCCCTGGTGGTGGGAATTGCTTCCTCCTTGGAGCATCTGCTCCAGAGACAGAATGTAAGAGCCAAGGGCCTGCTCCTGGACCCCGCGGGCACAGCCTGAGCCGGTCACTGCAGGGTGGGCTCCCCACAGCTTCTCACAAACGCTGCTACTTGGTCACAGCTCGCTCTGGGTGAGCTCTGGTCTCCAAGAACAGACTGAGGCGCGTCCCCAGCGCTGGTACTGCTGAGACTGCGCCGGGGCTGACTGCGCCAGCGTTGCCGCTGCAGAGCACTGGGCAGAGCCCGGCGCAGCGCCGCTCCACCGCAGGGCTCTGTTAACATGGGTTTGTTCATGGTTTTGTCCCAGACCTCCGCAGCACTTGGGCTGGCTGCCGGGCAAGGCCCGCGCCTGCTCCCTGAGGGCATCCTTGCCCTGGAGAGCAGCAGGGCTGGGGGGGCAGCCAGGTCCAGTTGATGCCTTCTGTTGGCAACAACGTGTTGATCTCCCCAGTTTCAGAACGTGAGCACGGGGAGGCTGGTGGTGACGTGGTGCTCGCTTTGCCTCATCCTCTGCTCAGTGGCACTTCACTAAGCTCTGGCATCAGTAACACGCTCCAGGGGCAGCTGTGTCCATGGCTGGTGCTCTCGTGGTCACCTTCCTCCCACGCTACCCAAGTCGTGGCACTTTGGGTTCTCTTGGTATGTTCTCTGTGAACGGGTGTAGGTGCCCATGGGGGGCCACGGGTCCCCACGGGTGCCTGGGGCTCACGGCCCTCCTCCGCCTGACATGACAGTTGAATAAGCTTCCCCCTGGGTTTGGAGATGAGGCCCCCACGGCTGGTGGAGCTGCAGCACTCAGCCCCGTGTCGATTGAATCTGGCCCTGAGGCTTTTCTTGCTGCAGCAGGTGCCTGAATGCGAGGGTCTAAAATGAAGCTCCTGCTCTCGCCCTGGCTGGGATGGGGCGCAGGAGCAGCTCCCGGGCTCTGGGCTGTGCCTGGGGAGGAGCCACGTTCCGGGCAGGGCTGCGGCCTCCCCTGAGCATGGGGGCAGTTGTCTGTGCCACTCAGCCAGGGTTGCAAATAGACCTCCTGGAGGCAGCGGGCACTGTGCTGATGCACACTGATGGCTGCAACAGCTCCTGTGCCCTTCAGCAGGAGGGTTTGTGCCCCAGCAGGTGCCCAAGGCTTTAACCACAGCCCCTGTCCTCAGGTTTTCTGTCATCACGGGACTTCCAGAACCAGAGAAGTCCTTTGTGTGTGCACAGGCTCCACACCCAGCGCTTGATCAGTCACACAGCATAGGAACAGTCTCCACCTTCCTCCTACCCCAAGACTGTGCAGTCTGCTCCTTGGCTCAGTGTAACAGTGAGCAGGGCACTGAGGGGTTATGTTTGTGCTGAGATTTGCTCTTCACTATGGCATTGAATAAATATTCTGCTAAAGCATCTTCGCAATGTGAGTTTGTTTTCCTGCTGGAGCAGAACTGAGGCCAGAAGCATCCTGCTGTGCCTGTGGCTGCTCGGGGCACCCAGATGGAACTGAGGAGCTTGAGCCCCCCTGCCCTGGGCTGTGGGGGGCAGGCAGGAGGCTGTGAGATGACAGGAAGAGATGAGGAGAATCACAGAATCCAGGGATGGGGCAGCCACAGCTTCTCTGGGCACCCCGTGCCAGCGCCTCAGCACCCTCGCAGGGAACAGCTTCTGCCTAAGAGCTCATCTCAGTCTCCCCTCTGGCAGGTTAAAGCCATTCCCTTGGCCTGTCCCTACAGGCCCTTGGCCAAAGCCCCTCTCCAGGTTTCCTGCAGCCCCTTTAGGCACTAAAGGGGGGCTACAAGACATCTACAGAGGGAACTGCACAACTGGGAAGGCAAATCCAGCAAGTTACACTCATGCTGTGGGTGCTGAAGCAGCTGTGAGCTCCCTGGCTGCTTCCACCATCCCTGCAGGGCTAAACCCACCCTGAGGAAGGATCCCAAGGCGCTCCTGCCCCTGCACTGCTAGAGACCCAGCGGCCCACGAACCAGCCGACACCGATGCTCTTCAAACAGCTTTTATTGGTGGTTCTGACCAGCCTCCATCCTCAAGGAACACAACCTTGGTCCTGCTGCCCGGCTGCGCTGGGGCTCCCTGAGCCAACGCTGTGCCCCAGCCCCTGCGCACGGCTCAGGCCCCGCTGCAGCCACAGCTCCTGAGGCAGGGCCCCGCTGGGAGGGACCAGGCTGAGCTTCACCCCCAGCTTGGGCTCTTCCACCCGTTTTCCAGGCACATGCTGGGATGGGGGGGACCGACCCTGAACCCTCCCCCCCCTCCCCTGAGCCAGTGTCTCCACAGCCCCCCCAGCACGGCTTGGCCAGTGGTAGTGGGTGTCCAGCACCGCAAGAGCAAAGCTGCATCAACTCCCACTCTTCCCCCCCATAAAATACACTCAATTCCCAACAGCTGAATGTCCAGAAATGGTTTTCTTCCCCATTTCCAGGCTGGCAGCTGCCTTCAGGCCTGACCTGTTGGAAGCATGTGTGGGAGTTCTGCGATTTGTTTGGCTTTTGTTTCCTCCTAAGGCAACAGGGTGAGAGCAGCAACGTGCAGCTGAGTCCGGCCCTTGGGACAGGTTGGGGGTGCAAAAAGGATGGGTCCACTCACACCTGAGCAGGGTGCAGGCAGCTGCCTGTGAGCTGGACACACAGTCACTGGCCATCTGCCCCCAGGAAGAAACAATCAGGGCCCTGCCTGTAACGAGAGCGGCCGCACCAGGCAGGGCCCTCCTCGCGGGCTCCTGTCCCCCTCCTGCTGCTGGAGCAGCAGAGTCTGTCCCGGCCCTGCATGCGCGCATTAAGACCACGCGGAGACCTCAAAGCGTGGCTCAAAGGTTGACCCATAGGAGCTGTGAAGAAGAGGAGTGTGACCACCCCCACCCCGCTGCCCACCCTCCTGCCTGGAGGAGCAGTGCAGGCGCTGCATGGGCTCCTGCACCACCACTGCGAGCAGCCACCTCCTGTGACCAACAAACCATCCCCTGGGGCACGTTCAGACACTGACTCCGGGGCAGGCAGGGCAGGCAGAGAAGGCAGCAAAGCCTGGAGCCCACCCTGGGCACCTGCCCCTCCAGAGCCACTCATGGCCACAGAGAAACAACTGGAGCAGCTTTAAGGTCCCTCCGACCCAAAGCAGTCTGATTCTACGCTGCTAAACCATCCCCCAAGCACACGGCAAGAAACACACGCGGGGTTCTGCTCCCACACAGCACGGAGCAGCACCACCCTCTGCAGACATCAGCGGCACCCCAGCGCTGGAACCCTCGCACCTCCGGCCCGGCTTGCCCCGAGCCGGCCGCGCACCTCCCGACCCCGCAGCGCACGAAGCTCCCAGAACACAGCGATGGCTGCGGGCTGCTGCGCCGAAGCTCCACAGCAGGTGGAGCCCGGGCAAAGCCTTTTACTACGGAGCACTGCAGACGGGCACTCGGCCGGCAGAGCAGGAGCTGCCCTGGCTCCCACGGGGAGCCCCGGCAGCGGCAGTTCGCACCCCCAAGTCCCTGCAGATCTTCTGGTATCCCACCAACCGCGAACGTCCACCCAAACCTCTTCTCAGGGTTCCCATCAGACACCTCATTCCCACCCAGAGTGAAGGTTCCTTTCTGGGAAGGGCTTTGCCCCTTCCACGTGTTGCCCCCTCCTTGCTCCGAGACCTGCCTGAAGTGCAGCACAAGAGGGGGATGCCCCACGCGGGGCTGGCTCTGTGGTCACTGCTCCTGGAGGTGAGGGTTAGAGGCCCGTGAGATCAACGATGGCTTTAATAAAGATGGCATCATCCCGCACGTAGGAGTTCTTGGCTTCCATCACGGAGACGGGGCAGAAGAGGGGGCAGCCGCTGGCAATGTTCATTTCTGTGACCGGTCGCTGGAAGGACGAGGACGTCACGTCAGGTCGGAAGGCATCGATGATGTGCTCCCGGTTGTTCTGGTCCAGGAGCATCAGCGTTACCTGTGAGGAAAGGTGGAAATACACGGGAGCGGATGAACAAGCAGCACGTGGAAGCCCAGCGACCTATCACTGGAAGCCTGTGAGACGTGCAAGTACCAGCACAGCCACAGCCCAGCACACACCTACAACCCCGAGAAACGCCTGAGAGCAGGGCCAGGGGGAGCACCACCTCAGGGACATCCTGCAGAACCCTCCCCACATCCTGCCCCGTCACTGGAAACTTCTGGGGGCAGCACGGGGCTGTCACCCTGCCCTGAGAACCTGCACCCCGCTGGCGTGGCGCTACCTCCCAGCACCAACACCCACACGGGTGCTGTCAGGTCCGTGCTGATGTCCCCAGTGACAGGAGGCATCTCCGCTCCCTACAGCAGAACCTCATGGGCTCAGCCTTGAAGTGTTTCACAAACCCGCAACTCCCAGAACTACAACGTAAGCTCCCGACACGGGGTGAGCATCAGCTGCACCCTGAGCAACGAGGCCATTCCCCTTCCCTCGCCCTCAACTCCTGCAGAGGCTCCATTTGCCTTCAGCCACGCTGCTGCTCCCCTCCCGCAGCCTCTGCCCTTCTGTCCTTCCTCCTGCTCGCCAAGCAGGCCAGAGCAGCGGCATCTAGAAGCTTGAGTGGGTGCAAACCTAGAGACACACACTGCTGGGCACGGTGGGCTCTGTCCCAGCCCTACCTTCTGGTTGAAGGGCCACCGGAGCAGCGCATCATTCGGTCCCTTCATCACCACAAAGAACAGGGACAAGTGGGTTCCGCGCCCGGTGCCGTCCCCATTCAGGTAAACGCGCAGACACATCTTGTAGCCGTACTTGCTCGTGTAGAAAGCTGTCAGAGGCAAAGCAGACATGGAGAGGGTCAAAGGCAGCAAGGCCGGCACCAGCATGTTCCTCTGGACTCTGAAGGCTCTAACACTGGATCCTGGAAGAAGCCAGGTCCAGGTCTTAAAGCACCTGAATCATGGAGGTGGTCTGGAAAGCCACCAGGTACAACAGTTAGATGCCACCTTAGACTGGCCTGGAGACAGCCCAGGGTCAGGCAGTGCCAAGGCCCTGGTCTAGCTGAGACTCTGCAGCACAGAGCAGAGCCACCACACCCCTGGCATCTCCCCTCCTGCCCCTGGAGGCACAAGCACCCTGGGCAGAGCCTGGAGCTGGAGCAGTGCCCAGGAGCTGAGTGATTCCCAATGCACCCTCCCAGATCGACCCTGTGCTGCTCATGACTGCTGAAGGAGCTGCAGCTCATGACAGCAGTGCTGATGAGCAGACGCAAAACCCCCTGACTGGGTGTAGAGCATCCTCAGCGCTCGCTGCACCCTCTTTGCAACCTGTGGCTGCCCCATCCCTGGCAGTGTTGAAGGCCAGGTTGGACACAGGGCTTGGAGCAAGCTGCTCTAGTGGAAGGTGTCCCTGCCCGTGGCAGGGGTTGGAACTGGATGAGCTTTAAGGTCCCTTCCCACTCAAACCAGTCTGGGACTGCCTAAGCCGGCTGCCTCTGGTGGCAGCAGGGGCTCAGGCACGTGAGCTTTGGTCTCCTGCTGGATCCCAGCTGCTCCACATGGCACGGGCACAGCCGAGCACGAGCTCTGGGATCTCACCTGGGAACGCCCATGTTTGACACCAGACCTGTGTGGGGCCACAGAAACCCCCCTTTGGGAGGGGACCTGCCCCCAGCTGCCCTCACACAGCGCCGAGCCTCAGGCCTGGGGCTCAGCTCGCTGCAGGCATGGGGCAGAGCTGGGCTCGTTCACGGTGGGGCTCAGTGCACTGCCACGAACAGGCAGATGAGCAGCAGATCCTGCGACTGCCACTGGGCAAGAAGCTGCGGATGGGGCTTTGCCACCACCTCCCCCCAGCACTCCCCACTTGTCCTTCTTCTCCACCCAAGGGCTCTCAGGGCAATGTCACCCCCTGCTAGTCCAACAGAGCATCGCCACTGCCCCCCTGGGGCTCCTCAGCACTCCTGTAACCCTGTGAGCATAAAGCCAGGCAGGGAACTGGAGGGAGGATGGCCCCGGAGTGGTGGGAGCACCCAGACAGGGAACCAGGCAGAGCACTGAGCACCCTGTGCACCACTAGCCCTGAGCAGTGAGCTGGGCATCCTGCTCCCCACCAGCCCCAGCAAAGGCAAAGAGCATCAGAAGCAAAGCAAGAGCCCAGCAAGCTGCCAGGAGCACCAGACAGCCGGCAGCAGTCAGTTTCCAGCTGGAGCTTCCCTTTGGACTGTCCCAGTTCAGGCCCCCAATGAGCCTTTCCCATGTGCATTTGCCTATTTGAACTCATGATTCTGCCCTTTGCAAAGTCCTGTGGTACTCGTGGTGAGCTCACGGCGCGAGTGAGCAGTAACTCTGCTTAGGAAGTTGTGACACCGATTTCATTTGCTATTTCCTCACCCGGATGTTTAAATGCAAACCGAACACACTCATTTCCCTTGCTGGTCCCATTCACAGCCTCAGTCTCTCTCCTTTCTGCTCACTCCCTCCCAGACTGAACAGCACCGGTCCATTCGCTTCCCTTTCCAAGGTAAAACCCCACCTCCACAGGAAACATTTGTTTCTCAGCACAATCTCCCCAGCTAAAGCAGCAGCCGCAATGAGATCTCTGCTCTGAACACAATTGGCTGCTGCAGGAAACAGGGCCTTGGACTTTGCACTTGCAAGATAAAGAAGTGCTGCCTTTTCCAGAGCCAGTCCTGGCGTTGGGCACCTTCACCTCCCACCCCCCACCACATGAGGGACATTCATCAGGAGACTGCAGAGACCAACCAGCACCATGAAGCGCTTCTGGTGGCTCACGAAGGAGCTTTTGCTTTGATGGAACAGTTTATAAAAGTCCCGAGCCCTGCTCCTGCTGCCAGAGAGCATCCCGGAGCCTGGCCTGCACACAGCACGGAGCAGGAGGCACCAGCAGGCACCAGCCACCCTGAGCTGCAGTTCTGGGAGGAACCGGGCACCCAGAGCATGTGTCCGGATGGACAAAGCCTCCTGCAGTCAGAGGTTTCAGCCCTTTCCTTCCCTTGGGCTCTGACACATCCCTCCTCCCTCTGACCTGATTCTCCATCCTAGGAACCCCCCCCAGCTGAAGGGATGCAGATGGCATTGGTTGGCTCGTGTGGGGCCCGGAGCCGGGCACAGTGTGGGATGCCCACGGCCAGAGGAGCAGAGTCAGCTCCATCCAGCACCTCCCTCCAACCCACGGTCCCTGTAGGCATTCAGGCCAAGCAGCAATGGAGCACGGTGCAGGACATGGGCAGGCCGCAAGAGTCAAAGTCCCACAAACCAGATTTGAAGCCGATTTGGGGAAAGGAAGCAGTGCCCTTCCTGTGGGGGTTCCCAGGCTGCTGCTGACTGAAGGAAATGCCTCTGTACGCACAGTGGCAGCAGCAGCGCAGTTCCCATCGACAAGGGGAATCCTTTCTGCTTTCTGTTTTTCAAGAGGAAAAGGCCCTGAGCAGCCTCCACCCAGACCACAGACTTCAGAGTAGTTCTAAACCAATTCAGCTGCTTTCATCCCGTGGCCCAGCCACAACAACAGCACCGGGAGCGAGGCACCTGCTCCACGTGTGCACACAGCTCTGGATGGGCCGAAAAGCTCTCCAGCACACTTCAGTCCCAGTAACTGCTGCTCAGGCAAACGCCAACTCCCCTCTTCAACCATTCTGCTGCGAGATGAGCTTCCACCGAGAAAGAACTGGGTGAAGAGATGGCTTCATCTCACAGCCATCAGCCAGGGCAGTTCTCTCCCCAGCAAAGAGGCCAGATCCCAACCCACTGTTCACTGTTCACCAGGTCCTCCTTTAGGAACAGGAGGAACAGTGGGGCTGGGGCAACTCTCTGAGGAGAGCCCCTTCCTCCAACAGGTATTGAAGCACTTCCTGGGTATGGATGGGCTGAGACAATTTAGACATTGTCTCTTGCACCACCATGTTTTAAGTACTACAATGTATTGTGGGAGCTCTAATATATATTTCTCCCTTCCATAACCATTTTATTGCTGGTTTTATGGTCTCTGAATATTACTGAAGGGTTATGATGGGCTGTTCCAGAGTTAAGAGGGTTGAATTCTGCATTATGAGAAATCAAAAGGGTTTTCTGCAATCAAAGAGCACCATTTCACCACCAGCTTTACTCTGCCCTCTGCTAAAGAGCTGCTCAGGGTCCATGGGGAAAGGGGGAGAGAAAAGAAGAACACCTGAAGGGGCAGCATCTCCCTTTTCAAAGACATCACCACAAATCCCACACCTAGCTGAGACACAAAAGGCAATAACCTGGAGAAAAGATGGCAGGAGAGCAGCCTGTGATGGCCTCCTGGCGCTTCCGGGCAAACTCCGTTATCTTCCAGATGAAAACACCATCGTAGGTGGAGGCTTCCATGTTGCGGATCTTCTCCTCCATCTCAGCCATGGCCAGATCTTTGAGCCCAATGCTCCTTTCCAGCTGCCGGACCTGCTCAGTGGGATATAGAGTGCAGCCTGGTTAGGAACATGTACCACTGAGAGACCCAAGAAAGCCAGGAGCCACCAGCATCCATCACTGGAGAGGGGCTTTGGACAAGGAACATAGGACAGGCCAAGGGGGAACGGCTTTAACCTGCCAGAGGGGAGACTGAGATGAGCTCTTAGGCAGAAGCTCTTCCCTGTGAGGGTGCTGAGGCGCTGGCACAGGGTGCCCAGAGAAGCTGTGGCTGCCCCATTGCTGGCAGTGTTGAAGGCCAGGTTGGACACAGGGGCTTGGAGCAAGCTGCTCTAGTGGAAGGTGTCCCTCGCCGTGGCAGGGGTTGGAGCTGAAGGAGCTTTAAGGTCCCTTCCAATCCAAACCAGGCTGGGATTCTATGATCCCCTTCAGGGTGACTCTTCACTGTGAGCTGTTCCTCAGAACTGACAGAGGTCACAGGAGGGATAAACCTGGCATCAGAAGCTGATTCACTGAAGCTCCCTCTTGAACTCAGTCACTCTGGAGAGGATCCATTAATACAACTCAGTGCTTCAGCTCAAAACGTTTCCATAGTGAGTGGAAAACTCTTACCAGGGAGAGCTCCATTACCTGAGCAGCATAAGACGTGCTGGGGGGGACGAGCAACTCAGCATTGTGGCAAAGGTAGACCGAGAAGAAACTACACCCAGCCCACAAGGTCTGCAGAGGGTCAGGCACTCCTGGCTAACAGGCTCACACCAGTGCTGGCAGCTCCCTTGATGAGCACAGGTACACTGCGAAGTGCACAACTCCCAGGCTGCAGCGCTCAGCAGGGCTTGTGCTGGAGCATGCTGCTGGGGACAGCCTCCTCACACCTCCAGACCATGCCTGCCCCAACACTGCGGTGCAGCACTAATGACTACACTCCTTTAGGAATGTCTTTAAGCAGCCTCATAGACCCAGAGAGATCCAGTGAAAAGCTGGGTGCTCCATCTCTCATTGGAAAACCTCATCCAGGAACAACATCTCAGCACCTGCACAACTCGATTACTATCAGAGATCTGAATGCTTTATGCCTCTCAGTTCAATCCCTGTCTTTTCCAGGAACCTTTTAAGGGCTGGGCACAGACACAGATGATATTTTAGTCCTGCCCTTCGGATATGTGGAATTTCAGGGCTGGTGAAGCTTTGCTAATAACATGGAAAGGAAACAGAAAACGCCTCTGCTCAGGGTGCTGGGAAGCCCAAGCCAGTGCTTACACACCTTGTTACTCAGCGTCTCGATCTTCTTCTGGTCCAGCTGATGCTGCCGGTTGTAGGCTTCGGCTGTCAGAGACACTCTTTCCACCTCCCGGTTGAGCACACAGACAATGTTCTCAAAGGTCACGGTTTTCCTCTCAAGGGTCTCACATCTTCCCAGGAGCTCCAGAGACCTGGAGACCTCCGACTCCGAGTTCTCTGCCAGCACTGGCGTGCTTTGTGATGAGGAAAGGGCAGGAAGAGGCTTCAGGTCTCCAGCCCCAGCCTTGAGGCTGAGCACAAAACTCAGCAGCATGTAGAGATGCTCTGCCAAGCACTTCCTTTCGTGTTCTAGAAGCTCTTCTTTTTCCACCTACATGAAGAGAAATACATCCCCCACTCAGCAAGCTCACCCTACGCTGCCACCATCCACACAACAAATTCCTCCTCTCAAGGTCACAACCTAAGATTTAAATTATAAAGGGTAAAAACCAAAGAAAGATAGTTAAGAAAACTGGTTTGGGGATGGGGTTTCTGTTTAGTTTTACAGATGCTGCAGCTCACATACAATGGGGACGTTTAACATTTCCCCAGCTGTACACACTGCTCTGCTCTGCCTTCCTCTGGTACTCCCCAGAAGGGCTCTATCAGATGTACTCAACAGCATCAAAGGACAAAGCCTCATGTAATCCCCCGCAGGAGGGATGTGTATGAACATCACCAATAGGAGCTGGAAAACTAAGTCACATGCAGAAATACTGGCCTGGCCCCAGTCTTGCGCTTAGAGCTGAAAGCAGCACAAACCCCAGAGCATCAAAGCCCTTGGGGCGTTCCTCAAAAGAGGCTTCTTTCCACAGCGAGCTCATTCTCTGGATGCATCAACTCTGGACAGCAGATGATGTTAAGCTCTATTTGCAAAGGGTTTGAAACACCACTTTGTTCAAATACCTGAATGCAAGCATCTGTCACAGTTTGGACAACAGCAGTTTGCAGGTTACTAACACTGGAACTGAAAACAAGACCCAAGATGAACATCAACACACGAGCTCTTACCACCTCAGTGCATCCAACAACCTCAAATCTGCAAGGCACTTTAGATCTGCCACAACCCTTCACATGGTCCCGAAACTAGAAAGGAAGGAAGGCAGTGTTAGATCTTCTGTGTCCCCAGCGGCTCCCTCTCCATCCTGCTGGTGTTTAGGAAACTGAAGGTGATCTCAAGAACATCCAGGCCATCACTAATCACTCACTGCCCAAGCGCAGTTACACATGGACACCCTCTGCCATCAGATATAACTTTCACTACAATATAAATCTAGTGCTGACACCTGAAGGACGTTTTCTTTCTCTTGAGGGCTCACTTCTCACCTCTATATGCAAGAAAGAAAAAGCAACCAGCACAGGTACATGTTATGGATGCTGAACAAGCTTCACTGAGGACAGAGGAAGGGGAGGATTAAGAACGACTCTGTGAAGCAGCCAGCCATTAGATTTTGTAGACTTCATGTAACCCTTGCTGGGACATGCCACAGCTTCCAACTGATCATTACACATCTGAGAACAAAAAGCTTCCCGCTGATCCTGCCGGAGCACTGCTGTAAGCACTTACTGCAGGTCCAGCTGTGCAAGGGAAGAGCCTCTCTGGGTTCAGCATTCCCTTGCAGGGGGCCAAGGACACCACACCTCATCTTGTCTGACCACTGCTGTGAAGAGTCAGAGAATCCCAGACTGGTTTATTCTGGAAGGGACCTTAAAGTCCCAACCCCTGCCACAGGCAGGGACACCTTCCACTAGAGCAGCTTATTCCAAGCCCCTGTGTCCAACCTGGCCTTGAACACTGCCACGGATGGGGCAGCCACAGCTTCTCTGGGCACCCTGTGCCAGCGCCTCAGCACCCTCACAGGGAACAGCTTCTGCCTAAGAGCTCAGCTCAATCTCCCCTCTGGCAGCTTAAAGCCATTCCCCCTTGTTCTGCCCCTACAGTCCCTTGGCCAAAGCCCCTCTCCGAAAGAGCCAAGGCCAACAGTGGGTATTGCTACAGAGAAGTGCCAGAGAAGAACCTCCCCAGCTGCCAAGAGGACTCCTTTGAGTTCCCACACAGCGCATGATTAATGCTAACAAGCACTGGCACATCATCAGCTTGGGTCTGATACACCTCTCATCATCGTATAGGTGGTCTGTTCTGAACAACCACCACATTCCACATTTAGCACCTACATCTGCTACAACAGATGTCAATTAAAACTGTTTTTAAACCACTTTCTTAAAGGCTTCTAGATCCATCTGGCTTGTTTAATGAGTCAGGTTACAAGACTGCAGATAATCAACTGAAGTTTGGAGAGAGATGAAAGAGGGAGTTAATATTTACACAAAGGAGAGATCACCCATTGGAGTCCTACAGGAATCCTACAGGCCTAGTCCGTCTCTGCTGGGCTCCAGCTCCAGCCTGCAGAGCAGCAGATCTGTATCCCCAGACCCCAACACAAAGCCCTTCATTACCTCCCCATTTAGAACTCTTTGCTCACCTTTCCAATGCTTCTGTCCCCCCTACCCTGCTACAAAAGCCTTTTACAACAGCGCTACTCAGAACCTTTGCCCATGGCAGGCAGGAGAGTTTCACATGAATGTGCTTTTTGAAGGTGTTTCCCAAACCCATGGTTTCCCGGTTTCGAGCCTTGCCCAGGAGCCAGCAGCACAGATTCCATGACACCATTCATTAGAAATTCATTCATTTAGCTGCAGATGGGCTCCCTTTCCATAATTGCATAATTCTGTATCACCTGTGGATGACGGAGCCATGGAGGGTCTGTACCCAGACGTGGCAAACGCACTGCTCCAAGAGGGGTGGCACTGGCAGCACTAACACACAACTACATGCGCCATGGGTCATGTTCTCACACCCAACCAGCATTCTGAGCCTTATACAAAGGTCACATCTGCACTAATAGCCACCACTTGTTCCATACACCCCACTTCCTAATTAATGGTCCCAGTTTCCCTCCCGGTTCTGAGAACACCAGTGGCAGCCCCTCAGGGCTCCACCACAGCACACAGGTCACCAGCAGGCAGGGGTTACCTTCTCCCTTGGGATCTTCTTCCCACAGCCTTCACAAGTCAGCGGGAATTCAGGGCAGACTTCATCGTGAGCCTGTAGGAGAATTGATAGGAAATTGTCCTCTAAAGAGCTCTGGTGAGGTTGTGTGATGAACCCAACAATTCAACAGCAATAGTTTTGTACGTCATTACAGAAAAGCACTGTGCTCCACCAACCTCTACTCCAGCCTTGGCCGTGCTGGTGATGCTGATGCTCACTCACCTGTGTGATCTCCAGGCTACCAGATTTCGGGTGCCTCTGTAACCCCAGCCACAGTTTGAAGCTGCTATAATAATTTCTTTTTATATCAAATTACTGCTTTGATGAACAAGATAATCAACAGGAAGCTCCATTTATGGCTCTGCCAGGAACACCTATGTTTGGGCAGGCTGAGTGAAGTAAGCCTCTATCTCAGCAAGATCATTTGTCTAACTGATCCCCTGTGATGCTTATCAGACAGTGGAGCCATGACCCAGGGCCTGGTCATCACTTACTGGGCTGAGCTCTCCGGTAGCACCTTCACAATTGAATCAGAAAACCATATTTTCACCAGAAAGAACAAACCTGTTTCATCACTAGTCCCTGCACACAGGCAAGAGCACACACACATTGCTTCTGGCAGCCAGCAGAGCTGCACAAGTGATCAGGGCAATGTGACACTCTGTCATCAGCAGACATCAGCACCAGTGATAGCAGCTACACTGGGAACGCCAGAACATGCCTCTGCTTTCTGTGCCATTCCCACGCATCTCAAACCTCTTTACGCACCACCCAGCTGGGACAAGGCACTGCAAATGCCATGAACATGCAGTTCAATATTCAGGTTAAAAGATCAGTGCGATGAAATATCCTGCCATGGTAGTAATGGGGTGGGGGGGAACAAACACAACCCCCAGAAACCCATCCACAAACCCCCAGAAGCATTCATACAGCAGTCATCTGAAGCCAGATGCTTTGGGAAGGCGGTCACATTTATTCTTTATTAAAACAAGTCACTGTCCTGGAGGCGTGGGGGGAAACATGCACAGACTTAAATAGTTACCACATCAGAAACTGGAAAGTGAAACCCATCAGTGGCTCAGCCCTGGCTTCCTACTTACTCTCTCCTTTTTATACTTCACATGAGTGGCCAGACTCAAGGCCTCGCTGCCCTGTCCCTGCAGTGACCCGGGTGGTTTCGTTTGGGTGGGCAGCGCTGCCGGTACAGACTGCCTGTGGAGGAGGAGGAGGAGGCAGAGCATCTTCCTTCCTCCCACTCGTTCAAAGGGGCTGAGCCCTTTCTTCTCCCCACCCACTGCTGTCATGTTCTAGAAACACCCGATAGCATCTTCCCCACGACCCACAGACCCCGGCGGCAGCACAGACGCTGTGCCTGGAGGAGGAAATTCGCCGCACAGACAACTATTTAAAAAGGAGCATTTAAACTCCGCTTCTCCCGCGCCAATGTGAACGACGTGAACCCCCCCCCCCCCGCTCCCCGCCTCCAGCAGTTATCGGCACCCCAGCGCCATTGCGGCGCAGCACCCAAGCTGCAGGCGGGCTGTGAAGGTTGCCCAGCTCGCAGCGGAAGGGAAGCAGCCCCACACAGCTAAGCTGAAAGCGCAGCCGGTCTGTATGGGAAGTGTTTAAGGCACTGAGAAGCGCCGGCTTGAACCCGCACAGAGCCAGACCTCTCAACAAACATTCCTGTATGAACAGTTCCAGGCTCTTCTGGAATCCCCTTTCCTCCCCCCTCGACACGGGCGTCGGAACAGACGCGATGGTATCGCCGCAGGAAGAAATCCACCGCACCCAGAAGCCGGAGCAGGGGCGGCATTCGAGCCTGATCCGCTGCACTCCCACTCCCCCGGGGATGAGGCAATTCTCACGTTTACACCTTTCCCAAGCACGCATCTGTGAGCCCCTGCAGCAGGGAGGAGCCTCTGACATTCAGACAGTTGCTGTAAAGGGGATCCCACCAAACCTGGAGAAGGGGCTTTGGACAAGGGCCAAAGGGTACTGGCACAGGGTGCCCAGAGAAGCTGTGGCTGCCCCATCCCTGCAGTGTTCAAGGCCAGGCTGGACACAGGGGCTTGGAGCAAGCTGCTCTAGTGGAAGTTGTCCCTGCCCGTGGCAGGGGTTGGGACTGGAGGAGCTTTAAGGTCCCTTCCAACATAAACCAGCTTCTCTGGGCACCCTGTGCCAGCGCCTCAGCACCCTCACAGGGAACAGCTTCTGCCTAAGAGCTCAGCTCAGTCTCCCCTCTGGCAGGTTAAAGCCATTCCCATTGTCCTGTCCCTCCATCCCTTGTCCAAAGCCCCTCTCCAGGTTTCCTGCAGCCCCTTTAGGCACTGGGGCTGCTCTAAGGTCTCCCCTTCAGGAGCCTTCTCTTCTCCAGGCTGCCCCAGCCCAGCTCTCTCAGCCTGGCTCCAGAGCAGAGCTGCTCCAAACCCCGGAGCATCTCCGTGGCCTCCTCTGGACTTGCTCAAGCAGGCTGATCTTTGAAACAGTCCATTAGTCCCCTCCGAGCATGGCAACGGTGACCATGAGCACAGACAAAGCTCAGGCAGCAGGAAGGGAGCAATGAAAGGGAAGGAAAACTAACAGGAGAGCAGAGGAAAGGCAGCTGAGGTGGCACCGGGCACGCCAGAGCAGTGCCAGGGCTTTGGCACTCTCCAACCCCAGCACTGCCATGTCCAGCACACGGCCCCTTTGGCATCTTACCCTGGCTACAAGATCAAGGGTGGGCTCACAGAACTGCGGAGAGACCCTGAGAATGGGTCTCCAGTGCCTCAGTTTCAAGGGGACACGAATCCCTTGTGACAAGAAGCACGAGTTGCTTTGTGCACCTCTGCCAGGTCCCCAGGGGCTCTAGAGCCCCCGAGACAGAACGTGCCACACAGTGCAGGTACCTTGGGATGCCCTGCTCCTCTCAAGTCAACATGCCCATCCGTGCTGCGGCTCCTCCTCTTCAGGGGTGTCCTAAGGCTGCTTAAGGCCTGCTCAAAGCTTTCCCCAGGCAGAGGCTCGGCTACCACACACATGGTTCTTACATATGGTGACCACATACACGGTCCTTGTGATGCTTCATGAAGCTCAGCAACACAAGGCTGGGAAGCAGGAACCCTGTCTATAACTCACAGTGCCATCTGGGAACAGGAGCTTTCAGAGACGGTCACATCAGCTGGTACCTGGCACAGACTGCTCCCTTTGCTGGGACACGCTGGTAACAGAGGTCCAAGCAAGTTCACCTGGCATCACGAATAACTGAACCTCAAAAGAAATGACAAAAGCAAAGTTGAAGCTCCCATCAGTAACTGCTTGTGGCTTCAGCCCATGGCAGGTGGCTGGAACTGGATGAGCTTTAAGGTCCCTTCCAGCCCAAAGCAGTCTGTGGTTCTGTTCATGGCAGTGATGACACGGGAAACCAGCATCACCTTTCCCCTGCTGCCCAATGCCACAGCATCACAGCTGAGGACAAGGACTGGCAGCAGGGATGTTGTGGGTCCCAGCAGCTTCCCTTATGCCTCTCTCCAGAATCAGTATAGGAACTTTTGCTTTCAACATCAAGGGTTTTGTTCACCAGCTCTTAGAGCTGATTAGATACATTTGATCTGGGGTTTCTTGGCAAAGGGACGCAAAGGCAGCCCTTCACGCATTGAAAACGTCTGAAAGCAAGAGCAGGGTTTGAAGAAGGCTGAAGGTACAAGAAGCATTTGAAGGCAGCAGCAGGTTTCCTACCATTTTCTAAACCAGGCTCTGCTCTTCACTGGTTGTGGGGCAAGACCCCAGAGCATTTTAGATAAGCCTGAGCCAGCCCCGTGGCCAGCAGGAGCCCGCACACCGCTGCGCTCCCCGCTCTATGTGCCCGCGGCACTTTACAGTGCTGGGACTACCCCGTCTCCATGGGCTGACACCTAAGGGAGGTTCACAGCAATTGGGAACGTCTGATGAGGGATAACGCTGCAGTTCTTCTGGGCTACAGGTAACATTTGCAGTCACGGCCGCATGGGAAGTGCCCAAAACATGATGTTCACATCTAATGAGGCCACTGCTAAAGAACAACCTGCCACCAGGCAGGGGACCCCAGGCCTCCCCTCACACTGACAGAGCCAGGCACCAGCATGTTCACAGCAACGAATTCACCCCCCACAGCAATTTGACAGCCAACCCCTGCCTGCCGACTGCTCCCGCTGCAGGAGATGCTCCAGGCACACCGAGAGCACGAGAGCACGGCCTGAGCCAACCAGGTCCAGAACAACACCCCTGGAGGGATCCCCCTCTCTTCTAGCAGCACACAAAGCTTCACCTCCATTGCTCAGATCAAAAGGGACAGTCTTGGGATGGGGTCTCTCGGTGGCCTGCCTGACCTGCACATTGGACAACGTGCTGGAGCTCCAGGAGCAGAGGCACCAAAGGTGACTCCTTTGCCTCGCAGGCAGCACAGGGGGCACGCTGTGAACAGGACTGTCACAGCATGAGGCCGAGAACACCGCTGGCACCCAGAGAAGGGGAGTTGAGACAAATAACTACAAGTGGGACACATGCCTTCCACGTGTGGTTTCAAACCCCCTTTCTCCATGCTGTCCAAGGCCCCAGGGGTGTGTCTGATCACAGCTTTGGCTCCTCAGACATGTGGAGCCCAAGGAGCATCCCCCTGGGGTGCTGCCCCACATCCCCCCCAAGCTGTGCTCAGACTGAGGGGTTTCATCACAGCCCAGAAGGGACACACTGCTCCCACCTCAGCTTCAGAGCTCCTGACAGCCTTTCGCACTTCAAGGAGCAGATGCCCAAAGTGCTCACTTGCTGGGCCACCACAAGGCTGAGCTGGTTTTACAAGACGAGGGCAGACCCTTTCCAGCTGGGGCCTTCCAGCTCCCCACACACACTGGCATTCCTCATGGCTCAACTCCCACTACCAGGCTTGGATGGGAAACTGCCTCATGTCTGGGCAGCCAGATACAGAAACTGCTCGGGGGAATGTGAGGGAGGCCGGGGTCTGTCTGTGGACCCCAGTTCCAGCTCTGGAAAGGAAAGGTGTCAGATCCCTTCTGCCAAAGCAGGAGATGCTTCAGGGATTCCCCCACAAGCGACCTGGTCTTGGGGCAAACTGACAGTGAGGTTGGGGCTGGCTGCAAACCACCCCCCAACACATGCCATGACCTGGAGAGCCGAAACCTTCAGAAATAAACTGGAAATGCTGCACTGGACTTTAAAAGGAAGGGCTGTCACCCTGCGCCAGCATCAGTACATGTGCTTGCCACAGTGCTTAAAATGCCATATCCCGTGCAGACAACACTGCTATGAACTGCTCAGAAGTACACCTTGGAGTCAGCAGGAGCCAGGTGAAGCAGCTTCAAAGACCAGCAGCTCTGTTCTAAGCAATGTGCAGAAGTCTGAAGACGAAGCTTTCAGCCTAAGCTGAAAATCACCACCAAGGCCTGTTGGGATGCAGCAGAAACAGTGAAGACCACGAAGCAGGAGGACCCCCTGGCTCAGAGGCCCCAGCAGCATTTCTGAACAGGAACAGTTTCTCCACATGAAGGCTTCTCCAGCATCTCCCAGCAGGAACACTGGGTAGGAAGGCGCTGCGCAGTTACCCTGTCCTGGTCTCAGGAAGCCATATAGCCCCGAAAGGGCTGCAAACATCCTCTCTGACACCGCAGGCTTTGGCGTAACAACACCTGACCTTTTGCACCTTCCACAACCTTCAACTGAAGTGAGCTCTTCAAAATCAAGGTGACAACAAACTCCAAGGAGGACATATACCCTCCAGCTGGATCAGGATAGGTTATCACCACAGATGACAGTCCCTGTCCTCATTTGCTGAGCAAATCTGTTTCCTGAGAACCCCCACACCTCAAGCCTCCTTTTAAATACTGCTGTCAGGATTAAGCTTAAAACTTAGTTCTCCTTCCAAAACTTAGACAATTCCATCTCCTTCTGTCTCAAATGATTCTCTACCTCCTGAGATGAGCAAGGCATAGTTAAAACCTCCGTCTTGGGTAACAAACAGAATTGCCAAAGCTAAGCACCCCCTGCAGCCCCCTCTTCCCATCCCAGTCCTGGGGGACAGGGTACAGGGTGGGGAGGGGGGATAAGATGAAGAAAGGGAGCCGGGGGTAGGAGAAGCTTGGATAAAAGGCACATGAGAACTGAAGATACACTGATAAACCAGAGCAAGGTTGATAAGGCAGAGACATGGGCAACTGGAGGTACTGGAAGGCGAGAGCTGGGAAACCTCAAACTCCCTCTCCCTGGACAACACACAGCAGGTTCTCCTGGACTTTCCTCCTGCTGTAAGGGGCCAGTTTTAGTTTGTACACCCTCCTCAGACTTTCCACCCGAAATGAAAGGCTCCTGCCCACAGCCTGCTTTGCGCTCTCTAGATTCAGGCAGACTCATCGGGAAACCCACATACATCGAGCGGTTACTGCTTAGAAGGAACCCCCCCAGCCCCACCACAAGCTGCGTGATCCAAATGCCACGTAATAATTCCAGAATGCGTTTATAACCCCAGACATGTGCTCAGCATTGAAATATTTCCTATGCTCCACACCGCTTCCAGCAGAAACGCAAGCCATGCCCAAGCAGACTGCGTGCTCTGTTCTGGGTGTCCCTTTGAGAGCTGAACTTTGGCCTGCCTGAACAGAAGCAAAACTGAAATCAGCTTTATTAAGTTTTGAAGCTGGGGAGCCAGAGCTTTTCAGCTGCAGAGCACTTTCTTTCTTGTTCGCGCCCCGACGGGATCAGCAAAGCAGAAGTGACGGCCTCCTGCTGTATAAGTGGATACGGGAGCTGAGCAAACCTCCCTCGGCATGAACACGGGGTTTAAATTAGCCAACAATGAATCTGCTCTCAGGGACTTTCCATGTCCTGTCGGAAATAGCGCAGCAGCGAGGGACTTTCCAGAGCAGAGCTGGGGCACGACGTTACACACGCTGCTGGCTACGGGCGCTCCCGGCCCGCCGGAGCCAAACTCAGCACTAAAGCAAGGAGCCTGGCCATGAGGCTGGCTTTGACAGCAGCCCGCAGCACCCAGAGACACTCTGACCGAACACAGATGTTTTGACACCTCCTTTCATCGGCCCTCCTCAGGCACACATACCAGGGCTGCGCGGCCAGATTAGATGCCACAGCTCCTTGGCAGGCAGCTGCCTGGGAGGAGAGAGGACACGAGCCAGCGGGGGCCTCCTCCCACCAGTTCCCAGGAAAGAACCAGCTTTTCCCATGAGGGCACGAAATTACCTTCCCCTATCAGACTGAACGGGGGGGTGTGAGTGTGGGAGCGGCTCAGCCCCACATGAACCGGCCAGCACTGCTCAGAATCCCCACTCCCCTTCCCCCATACAGAACTGCCCCAAGACTAAGAAACCCTGTGGCAGTCAGGATCAGTGCTGCAGACCCCCAGCCCAGGCACTCCAGAGCCCACCTCTGCTCTGGTTCAGCAAAGCACTAAACAGAACCTTTGAAAATCAGGTGGGAGTTTAAAAAGAGGCACTTGATCCACATGCTCTTCAGTATTTGGACAAAAGATTCTGGAGCATCACACACACCTACAGCCTTGCAAGACAGACTTCACACAATCCCAGACTGGCCTGGGTTGGAAGGGACCTTAAAGCTGACCCAGTTCCAACCCCTGCCACAGGCAGGGACACCTTCCACTACAGCAGCTTGCTCCAAGCCCCTGTGTCCAACCTGGCCTTCAACACTGCCAGGGATGGGGCAGCCACAGCTTCTCTGGGCACCCTGTGCCAGCGCCTCAGCACCCTCACAGGGAACAGCTTCTGCCTAAGAGCTCATCTCAGTCTCCCCTCTGGCAGGTTAAAGCCATCCCCTGTCCTGTCCCTACAAGCCCTTGGCCAAAGCCCCTCTCCAGGTTTCCTGCAGCCCCTTTAGGCACTGGAGCTGCTCTAAGGTCTCCCCTTCAGGAGCCTTCTCTTCTCCAGGCTGCCCCAGCCCAGCTCTCTCAGCCTGGCTCCAGAGCAGTGCTGCACCAGCCCTCGCAGCATCCCTGTGGCCTCCTCTGGGCTAACTCAATCAGGACTTATCCCAGGACAGCTCATTGCCCTTTTGAACCTCTAGTGAAGTTCTGCTGACTCAAGCCTGCATTAAAACACTTGTAGGATCACACAGGAGCACATTTGACAGCTGATGGTTTCTGCTGAGGTCTGCAGGAACTATTCCAGACTTTTTCTAAACCCAGGAGAAGCAGCTCAGAATTGCTCACCAGTCACAGCACAACCACCAGCGCTGGAAGCTGCTGACAAGCAGGATTTGATTTAGTTAATGGACATGAGCTTTCTTACTACAGTCACCATTTTGAACCCTGCAGTGAGCATCAGACTTCTAGTCACTGCTCCAGAAAGCAAGCCTGGCACAAACAATCTGCAGGCCCCAACAGCACAGTTCCAACCTGGAACCTCATTAAAACACACTGTACCCTGAAACACAACTCCCAGACTCTCAGTGCTGCAGCAAAGTGAAGCTTTAACTTGACATTTATTCAGTTGTCCATCCACATCATGAACCACATCCAGGTCTGTCAGTGAGGGCTTGACAGCAGGACAACCATTTGGCACCCTACATCCCCTTAACTTTCAGGGTTAAGAAGCAGAAAGCTCTAGAGAGTGGGACAGAAAAGCAGAGGTGCAAAAGCATCCCTGTTAATGGGCTCAGCAAGCCAAGCAGGATCCACAGCTTCCTGCCACCCTGCAGTGGCACTGCAAAGAGAATCCAAATGTTAGCCTAGACCAAGGTTCTAGACACACATCTCAAAGCTCCATGAACCACAGGGCTACAGTCTTTACCTAGGGCAAGTGTTGCAGGGAAATAAAATCTACTCCTCTTATCTCACGCCCCACACATGGGGGTTCTTCCACCGCAAGAAGAATGACAAAACTGTCCCTTCAGGAGCACCAAAGTACATATCCATTCACAACTGCCAATGCATTTTAACAACACAAATTGCCACAGCAGAGGTGAACTGCTGGAAAGCACAGCGAACACGGCGTCCACTGCCATCCTCAGCACAAAGACACTTCTCACAAGGCACCATTTAGCTGTATACATGCTAAGGACCAAACACCCACAGCCACAATTAAGGCCTGGATTAAAAAGCTGCTGGGCTCCTTGAGAAGAACAAGGGTCAAAAACCCACCCTGTCCAGCAGCATCGTGGCCCAGAGCAGCTCAGAGTGACAGGCACCCAGCCAGTGACCAACAGCCAGTCCCACGGCCCTGCAGCTATGGGGCAGCTGGCTGGAAGGAAGGTCATGGCCAGGCTGCTCTCCCCAAGCTTATGGGTCTAAAGTAGGTCTTGGGTTCACATAACACAGCGAACTTCACAACCACCTCATGGCACAGCACAGCTGCTTGACAGTTTGCTTGTCTTTTATAGCAGAAAGGAATTGGAGATAGTGAGCGGATACCATCAGGGAAGGGATGTGCTTGGTGCCAAGTAAATCTAACACTGTTTCAGTTCAGCCTGTCTGCTCAGCAGGGCATGCACCCCCAGCACAGCCAAGAATCAACCCAGCTCATTGCTTAGTCCAGGGAGTTAGCAGCTCCCACCACCATCATCAGTGTCCACGAAAACCACCTGAGCCTTCCCCAGACACAGAGGACAGAAGAAGGACACAGACATCACAGGCCTTGCTCTGGTCTTTACCTCGTATTCTTTAATAGTGCCCTTCCAAGAGCAGCCACTGTTAATACAGACAGCAGGCAGACTTTCCACCTCCCGACGAGCTGCGTTGTCTGGGAAAGCCTAAAATGGAAAAAAACAAGCAAACCACAAGCATTACCGGGGCTGCAGTTTTGGTTTGGTCTCTTAATTCTTTCTCAAGACCAGTTGCCCATCCCGTTGCCACATCACATCCTCAGAGGTGTGCTAATGGCAAACACATCGTTATTACAGTGTTTAAGTGGGCCACCACCACAGCAACATGACCTGGATTTCGGAAGCCGGGGAGTGCACTGCATTAAGCAGAACTCTCACTACCGAAACAAACATTTCCTAGGAAGAAAGGATTCTATGAGTTTGTGTTTTAAACACAAACTGCACACGGTATCAGTGACATCAGTGAGCTGCTTGAGTTTTCAGAATGCATTTTTACTTACCGAGCTTGTTTCCAAAATGGAAATTCCCTCTTCGAAGATCCCCTCCTGAATGCAGCTGGCACACTTCTGAGGCCCAGCACTACCAGACACAAAAATAATCACCAAACGCAACAACAAGGGACCAATTTATGATTTAACAATAAAGGGATTCCTGGTAACTTTAGAAAACAAAAATGTTTTCCTGTTCTGAAAACACCACACTGAGCCTTTGCTCAGGGACATTTCTGATGCCCATTTCTGACTCTGGGTTTTTTTCTTCTCCTGATTAACCATGGATTCAATTTCCCTCATTCAAAGGCAGGAGTGAGGCAGAGCACCAGGAAACTCTTGCAGAAGCCAGCTTGTGTTTTGTTATGTTTTGGCACAACCACCACCCGATGACTTTTAAGAGCAAGCGCCTTCAGTGGCTGTGATGGAGACTGAAGCAGATGGGGGATCCACCTGGACTGGCACCTGAACAGCGAAACCAACCCACGGGATTCTGGAAAGGGAACTTGGAAGCACCTCCAGAACAACAGAACAAGTCAGAGATCACACATTCCCTTAAAGACAACCTGATGCTGCACCTCAACGCAGCTCTCTCACTGAAAGGCCCTGAAAATAAGACTTTTCTCTCCTTTTCTGCTTGAAAACACCTTTCCATGCATTTTGCCATCAGAACAAAGGCACAGTTACCTTATAATTCTCTTCAGGCAATAGGAGCAGTAGCGATGCCCACACTGCGCTTGGAACGGCCGCCTCAATATATTCTTGCAATCGGAACAGAGGTATTTGACCTCCAGTTTCGTTCCCAGGATCTCCTTTGCAAATCCTGGCTGGTTGAGATCCAGAGAGCCCGGAGGGGTGCTGTTCGCTGCTGCCATGTGAACGAAAAGTTCCGGCTGGATCTCCGGAGCCTGGAAATAAGCACATTTTCCCTTTGGATTACACGTGGCTGGTGGCAACCTTGCACATCAACAGCAGCGTGCTACACTGGCAGCCAAACCCCATCCGCACAGGAGCCTGCCTCCACCCGGCGAAGAACGTGGCAGGAAACTTTACAGTTAACTCTAGAACTAGAGGCAAGACAAAGCTGGACAGAACTCACCAAACCCCCTCCACCGTTACTGAGGTGCAGCTTATTCGGAGAAATCAGGGCTTCTGCCCACAGCACTCTGAAAACCCTCCTTAAAGCTCATCAGGAAAGAAACCGCCTCAGTGCAGCAACCCCTGCGCGGACGCGGTGCGGGGACCCCCGGCGCGGGGACCCCGCCTCCCGCAGCACCCTGCGCTACATCCCGCCGTGGCCGAGGGAGCCCCCGGACCCTCCCCGCGGCGGGTGGGGGTCGCTGGAGCGCGGGGGTACCGAGCCCCTTCCCCGGGAGCCCCGCCAGGGCCCCGCCGCTGCCCGCCCCGGCTGCGGGAGGGGCCGGGCCCGAGGCGGAGCGAAGCGCAGGGCAGGCCCCGCCCCCCGGCCCCGCCGCCGGTACCGGGTGCGGGGGGGGGGCAGCGCCGCACTCACCCTCCTCCTCCGTCCGCGCCCCGCACCGGAAGCGCCCCCCAGGCCCCGCCCACCGGACGCGTGTGGCACGCCCCGCCCCGTCGGGACACGCCCCCTCTGCCCGTCCCGGAACCGGCGCCCCAAATACCCGCGCTCACCGTCCCCTGCCCGTGACCCGCAGACGTCTCCCTGCCAGCCCTGCCCAGTGCCCCATATCCCACACACTGTCACCCCCCGGCATCCCCTTCCCCGCCGCTGTCACCCCTGCCCCAAACACCCCCAGACACCCTCACACCGTCACCTGCCCCCATCGCCCCCCCTCAGTCCCAGGCACTCACACACCATCATAACCACCACACCGTCACTTACCCCCGTCACCCCTCGACATCCCCACATCCATCATCCCCCATCACTCCCCCAACCCCCCGCTGCCTCAAACACAACTCAGACTCCCTCCCACTGTCCCCTCCCCTCAGCACTCCCAGTCACCCCGTACACTCTATCACCTCCCCCGTGTCACCCCCTCACACAGTCACCCCCAAACCCGACCTCCCGCGACTGGGCCCAGCCGCACCCTGACCCCCGCCCTGCTCTGCCGTCCTCCCGCAGCCGCCCCGGGAGAGGCCCCAGGGGACCCCCGCCACCCTCCTCGGCTCATTCGGTCGTTCCGGGGCGTCGGGCGCCTCCTCACCTGGGCACAGAGCGCCATGGCCACCGCGTCCCGGCACGGCGCGGCAGGGAGCGGACACCGCGGCGGGAGGGGAAGGACGGGTGGGGACGGGCGGGTTCCGGTTTAATAGCAATAGAAAATAACCGAATGACGCGGGGGAAAGGCGCTGAGGTCACGAGAGGTGATTGCACAGCGGAACTCGCCCGGCGGAATGCCACAGCCGCCGGCTTACGGTCACCGGGTTTTCCACCCGCGGCGCCCAGCGCGGCCCATGCACCGGGGGCTCCCGGAGCCTTCCCTGTGTGCGGTGCGGGGACTTCGGGGCTTCGCCGCTTCCCGCACCGCGGGGCTCCGGCCGCCTCGTCCTCACCGACCGGGAATTCACCCGGCGGCCCCGGAAAAAACCCTCCCGGTCAGAGCCGGGCACAACCGGGTAGCGGCAGCGGCCACGGTGGCAGCGCCGGAGCGGGCCGAGCCGGTGGCTGGAACCGCGGGGCCATGTAGGCGGCCGTCGAGGAGCGGCTCCCCAGGGCGAGAGGCTCCAGTGGGGTTGAGGCGCATCCCGGCGCAGGAGACAGCGCCGGGAATGGCACCGGGCAGCTCCTCGCGGACGTGCCCGCTGCCCGTCCCCGCGGGTCGCAACGTCCCAGTTCCCGGCACAGCTGCGCGCCCCCGGGAAAGCGGCCGCGCTGCTGAAGCTGTCGGCGGGGGAAAAGCCTCTTCTCCGCCTCCCGCACCACCCGCGTCCCGGGCAGGACGCGCCGCTCCCAAGGGGCAGGAAACCCGCAGCCACGTCCGTGCAGCACCAGCCTCGGGGCGGAACCACCGGGGGCCGCTCCGGGCACACCTGGGTCCGGCCGGAGCACCACGGAGCAACGCGCTCGGTGAAAGGCGCCCCCCGGGTCCCCACACCGCCCCCCACGTGTCCGCGCAGCGGCACCGAGCGCCTCCGGCGGCAGAAGCGGCAGTGGGACAACCGGCAGTGGGACAACCGGCTCCGGCGGCACCGGCAGAACCGGCAGCGGGACAACCGGCAGCGGCAGAACAGGCAGCGGCAGAACCGGCAGTGGGACAACCGGCACCGGCGGCACCGGCAGAACAGGCAGCGGCAGAACAGGCAGAGGCAGAACCGGCAGAGGCAGAGGCCGCGCCTCTCCCGAACGGTACCGGCGACGGCCGGGAGCGCGGGGAGCCGCTCAGCGGCTGAGGGCGCGATTATTGGTCAGCGGTGCTGACAGCGCCGAAGACTGAGCCAATCCCCTGCGGGCACGGGATGATTGGCAGTTACAGCAGCCTATCGGCGTGCACCGCGCGAGCCCGCCCCCGCCCCCCGCCTGGCGCGCGCGTCAGCCAATCGGATAGCGCGAAGGTTGATCGCTGCGCTCCAGCGCCTATTGCGCGCAACTGCGTCACACGGCCGAGGCCACGGACGCCCCGCCCACCGCGGGCCCGCCGCTCTCCACCAATGAGAGGCGGCCGCTCCTTGAGGGACGGGAGCGCCGCCCTATCGGCGTTGCGCTGCGCCGGGCCCCGCCCCCCGGGGGGCGGGCGTTGTGCTGCTCCGTGAGCGGCGGGCGCGGCCGCGGGCGGGGCGGTGCCGGGGCCATGGCGGAGAGCGATTGGGACACGGTCACGGTGCTGCGCAAGAAGGGCCCCAGCGCCGCGCAGGCCAAGTCCAAGCAGGTACGGGGCGCGGCGGGGCGGCTCCGGGCGGGCGCGAAGCCGGGGCTCAGCGCACCCCGGCGGCGGAGCGCTCACCGCGGCCCTCTCCCTCTCCCTCTCCTCTCCTCCCCGCAGGCGATCCTGGCGGCCCAGCGGCGCGGGGAGGACGTGGAGACCTCCAAGAAGTGTGCGTATCGCGCGGGGGGGGAGCGCGGCCCCGCGGCGGGAGCTGAGGCGGTGCCGGAGGCTCCTGCAGCGGGGGACCGGAGTGGCGCCCGCCGCTGAGGCAGAGCTCCCTTCAGTGGGTGGGGATGGGGCTGCGCGGCCCCGCGCTGCGGTGCTCGCTGTAGCCGCGGCTCAGGTTCTGCTTGTCCGGAGCTGAGCGCACATCTCGGAGGATCTTGCACGGGCTTTACGCTCCCCGTCTCTGCGGGTCGTTTCTCGTGTTGATGATGCGTGCCCGAGGGTTTAACCGCTGGCACCTCGGTGGTGGTGCTCTTTAAAAACACCCCGGTTCCTCTGATGTAAGCTCTCAGGTTCCCTCGCCCCAGGGATGAGATCAGGGTGGTGGGAAATAAAGAGATACTCCTCGAAGGAGGTTTAGTCAGTTTTATCGAGAGACTGAACGTCAGGGACTAACGTGGGTGAAAAGATTCAAACTGCGATGAGGCAAACCACAACGCATGTTTTGAACCTCAGGCGTTCAGCAGAGCCGAGTACACTTAGAGTTTACTTATGTAAGGCACCAGAGAATTGATTAAAAGCTAGCTCTTTGTGCTGCCTTAATACCTGAGCAAGCCCCACTCACGTGCAGGTGTTACCCCCCCAACGTGTAGCACAAGTGTGTGTCTGGACCAAAGCTGAATGATAAATCTCCAAACCATAGCAAGATCTTGCCTGTCTGGGGTGAAGTTCAGATGGGTGAAGTTCAGATGGGAAATGGAGAAGGGAGTGGGCTCTGCATGGCTCTGTTAAGACACCAGCATTAACAGGATTAAGATAACGTGTTCTCTGTCGGGCAGGATCTGTGCTGATGTTGGCACAGTGAAATCTTGAAAGCTCCCTGGGATGCTGAGCAGCTGAGAGCTTAGAAAAAGCACCTTGATACTGTTGGGCACAGCGCTGAGCCTTGCTTTGTTTGTCCTTGGTTTGTTTTGGTTTGGTTTGTTCTTGCTTTGGGTGATAGGGGCAGCAGGCCAGAACAAACAGCACTTCATTACAAAGAACACAGCCAAGCTCGATCGGGAGACAGAAGAGCTGCACCATGACAGAGTTCCCCTGGAGGTGGGCAAAGTGATCCAGCAAGGCCGGCAGAGCAAGGGCATGACCCAGAAGGATTTGGCCACCGTGAGTACAGCCCCTGCTCCCAGTCTCCCCACGCACACAGCTTTTAGTGAAGGTGGATGCTCTTCCTGTCTCCTCGTGGGCAACTGCAGTGGAGCAGGAAGTCTGGTGAATGTGGCATCTCTGGTGGCTGCTCTCCAGGCAGGGTTATTTACCTGGGGAATGGTTTAGGGATTGTGCAGCCCTTGAACACTGCTTGCAGACAGATTGTTGCTGCGGCTGGTGAGCTGGGAGAAGGCTGTTTTGCCCTTCTCCCATCATCTCAGCAGTGACATGAGGTTTTGTTGGTACCATCTGGGCCTGACACAGCATTTGGAAACCCGCTGCTCTCTTAAGGAACAGCAGTGTGGAGTGTTCCTGCTCCTCCTGGGAGGCTGAGGGAAGTAGCAGCCTGTCCAGAATGGGTGTCACCATTGCTGTGAGACCCAAATAGGGGAGGGAGGCAATAGTGGTGGTGGAGTGAGCCTGGAAGTAGTGCTTTGTCTTCTGATCCTGGCATAATTTAAGGCTGTTGTTATGTGTGTGAGCAGTGTGGGGCTGTGCTGAGGGGTTCTGTGTCAAGAGCCAGTGCTTGAGACTCAGCCTCTTGTTGTAGAAAATCAATGAAAAGCCACAAGTTATCGCTGACTACGAGTCGGGACGAGCCATCCCCAACAACCAGGTCATGGGCAAGATCGAGAGAGCCATCCGTAAGTGGAGAAAGGAAACGAAATATGTGACACAGATTCAGTGCCTAAGAGGGGTGTTCTGGTGTAAGTTGTTTCCATGTGCCACGTGAGGAGCAGGCGCTGGCTGCTGGTTAATGTGGGTGCACCTTTGTTCTACAAAACCTGGGTCTGCTGCCTGGAACCAGAACTTGGAGCTCTTGTTCTTTGTTCATCTCCGTGTGCCGGGCCATTCCCTGGGGGCCCCCCCTGTTTGCTTTCCCCCAGAATCAGAGAGATACTGAGACCCATGAAGGCCTGATGATACTTGGGAAAGTGTCTTGCAGCCAATAGTGTTGGTGTTGCTCTCAGGCCAGTTCAGGCCAATTAGGAAGATGATGCACAAGCAAGAGTTGGAGCTTTGTCTGAAACTAGTCTGGTGCTCCTAAAATCTAAAGTAGGATTCTCCCTCCCTCTGCGTCCCCTGCACTCATTGTCTTCCATATAGCAAATATGTGAGGACATAAAGTTATCGGGTGAATGATGGAGTGCTGATGGCAGCCGATCGTGGTCATCTCTTTTGTCTTGTTCCAGGCCTTAAACTGCGTGGGAAGGATATTGGAAAACCACTGGAAACCGGCCCCAAAGGGAAATGACAACAAAGCCTCGAAATCAGTTTGTTCAGACTGATCTCGTCTGGCTGGTTCTCCTTAACCACCAGGAGCTCTCTTCATATTGCCAAGCTGAACAAGAGGGTTTCAGACTTGCTTCGGGGGGGAAATCTGCCGAATCTGTACCTGCTGTAAAAAAGCAACCTTAAAGAAGCAATTCTCCTGATTGTGTTTTTCCTTCCTCCTTTCCAGAGATTGAGGAACTAACCCCCCCAATACAGCATCTGATTTGCCAGAACCCATGTGCGTCTTGGTGTTTAGAGATGATGTTAAGGCACTTGGGGTGGTCTGAGATGCAATCACTTAATTGGAACAATTTGGGGGCGGGTGTGGTATCTTATATATAAATAATGTGGGAGAGTTGGGGCTTGCCCAGTGTCTGCATTTGAAGTGACGCCTGTCGCTGCATCGCAGTGACATTTCTGTTTGTTCCTTCCAGCCTGTTTTAAAGAGATCTATAATAAAGTTTGATACCCTTCAGTTGCACAGGGCAGTTGCTGCGTGTTTACCAGCTCGTAGTAAATTGGGGTTGGGTGTGACTGGAGCTGCAGCACCCTCTTCCTTCTGGAAGTATAATTAATGGGAATACCTGGAGTGTCTGGGGAGCAGGTGGAGCTGTCACAGCCTCCCCTCCCTGCTGGGGAGGACTGCAGCTCTGGCTCACAGCCCATGGATGAGATCAATTCTGTGGTTTGATCTGGTGCAGAGGTGAGTGGAGTCGAGTTCTGCAGTGTGAGGCAGATGTGGAGATGCTCAGTTGGGCACTGTAGGAGGTCTGAACCCTCCCTACCTCTGGCCTACCTTCCCCAGCTCTCAGCAGCCCAGCTTGCTGGCGGCTTCTTCCTGCAGGGCACTGCTGAGGCAGGACAGTGATGGAGCTGGAGGGATGCTGCTTGTTGTGGCTGTGGCACAACCTAAGTGGGACAGAGCTGAAGGGTGAGAGGATGAACAGGCTTTGGTCACAGACTGGGGAAGCAGGATGCCCCAATCCCCTCTGGACTAGCTCCAGGGCTGAGGTGAGCAGGATCCCCAGTGGGCTGAACCGGTCTAGGAGCTGTTGTATGTGGGCAGACGGTCTGGCTGTGAGCTGCTCAGGGCTTGTGCAGGGTTAAATACAGTTCTGAAAGCTGGGGTAGGAAGAAAGGAGTCCTGGGTGCAGGGGCCTGGGTGAGGGGTGAGCACCCATACAGAGAGTCAGGGCTGCCCTAGGGCGTGCTATGTGGTGCTCCGGTGCTGCTCCCTGCCCCCCTTGGCCACCCCTCCGCCCTCCCTAAACCTCCAACACCAGCAGAAGGAGCTCTTGGGTGTGGGAAGGGGCTTGTGCCCCAGGCAGCCCCCCTGATCTGCACAGCGCTGGCCTGGCTGGGACTGTGCACTTTGCCCCTTCCACAGCTCAGATGAGGGTGGCCCCTGCATGGAGCTCCTGGTGGCAGCACCCACCAAAGCACAGGCATGTCACCGCGTCTTGGCACAGAACGTTCGTGTTACAAAAGACAACGTTTTGGAGGTGTGGAGGCAGCGCAGGTCCCTGCACGGGGCTGGCACCCCGGGGTGGGCGCCCACAGCCAGCCCCTCCTGTGGGATGCTGAAAGCTGGAGGCGGCTGCTGGAGTGTGAAGTGCTGTGGGAGGGATGCTGTGCAGTAGGCAGCTACTGCTCCTGGCTCATGATTTCAATTGTCATCCCTCTCTTTTGGCATGGGCTCTATAATGACCTTGTCCTGTCGAGAAAGGAGAAGGGAGTCAGTTTACAACCAGCTCATTAGAAATACAAGGACTTCTTCCAGGCTGCAGAGAGGAGAACCTTCCTGCCAGCGCCCCCGTGGCCCCAGCAGAGGAACCAACCCCCCCAGGGGGGCTCCAAGCCTCTTGTGGGGTCCATCTTGGGGCTGGTGGCTCTGCTGTGGACTACATCGCACCAAACCAAACTGCAGCTCAAGCTGCTCTCGGGATCTGAGCTGCTGGCTTGAAGAGGATGAGCCGTGTCTGCAGGACCTGCTCCCTGCGGGGCCGGGGCACCAAGAGCAGCCTCAGCTCTTCCTGCAGCAGCTGCCTGGCGGCGGCAGCAGCGTTTCTGGGTCAGCCCCAGAGCTCAGGTCGCTCCTTTGCCGCGAGCCGGTGAGAGGCAGAGCGCTTTGCACCCCCGCTGTGCTGAATGAGCGCAGGCTCGCGGTGGGGGAGCGGCACCGGGGGAGCTTTTGGGACAAGCGGAAATCCCCCCCCCTGCGCTCACGTCTCGGAAGGTGATGTTGTCGAAACCCTGGGGGGAGCTGCCCTCCGCCGGCGGCGCGCTCGGCAGCCCGCGCCGCTTCATCCAGCACCAGCCTCCGGCAGCCGCCAGCGCCAGGATGATGATGGCCAAGAGGACACCGACCACCGCCTCCGCCACAGAGCTGCCGGGGGAGCGCTCTGCAAGCGGAGGAGATGCTGCCGGGAGAGCTGGCTCCGGCCCCAGCCCGAGCGCAGCGCCCCGGGCACAGCGCCCAGAGCAGCGCCGGGGGCACCTTCACAGCCCACACCTTGCCCTGGCAGCTCCGGGCTGGAGTGGCAGCTTGCCCCGGCGCTGTAAGCGATGTCATCCAGTGCCACCGTCCCCTCCATCGGCCACCTCCGTGTGGTCACCTCAAAGATGATCTGCGGGGGAAGATGGGGCCGGGGGTGGCTGCTGCATGGGGAGGGGGCACATGCACCCCATATGGCACCCTGCACCCCCCACAGCACCCTGCACCACACATGACACCCTGCTCCCCCTAATGCTACCCTGCACCCCCCACAGCACCCTGCACCACACATGACACCCTGCTCCCCCTAATGCTACCCTGCACCCCTCACAGCACCTTGCACCCCATATGGCACCCTGCACCACATATGACACCCTGCACCCCCTATGCTACCCTGCACCCCGCACAGCACCTTGCACCCCCCACAGCTCCCTGCACCGCACACGGCACCCTACATCCCGGGCGGCCCCCTCACCTGGAAGGCGCCGGCGCTCTGCACCGGCACCGCACCACTCTGCCAGCCCCGGCCCCGGTGCCCTGCTGCGCTCCACAGCGTGCGCTGCCCCGCCGCGCTCTGCAGCACCACCCGCAGCTCCCCGCAGGCTGCAGCGAAGGGAACAGGGGTCCCAGCATCAACCCACAGCCTCTGAGAGCCACGGGGCTTCCCGCGCTGTGGCATCCTCCACTGGGTTGGCAGCACCCGGTGTGAATGGGCATCCCTGCAGCTCGACCAGAGCTGAACCAGAGTGTCCATGGTCATCAAATCATGGAATGGTTTGGGTTGAAGGGAGCTTAAAGCTCATTCAGCTCCAACCCCTGCCAAAGGGCAGGGACACCTTCCACTAGAGCAGCTTGCTCCAAGCCCCTGTGTCCAACCTGGCCTTCAACACTGCAGGGAAGGGGCAGCCACAGTTTCTCTGGGCACCCTGTGCCAGCGCCTCAGCACCCTCCCAGGGAACAGCTTCTGCCTAAGAGCTCATCTCAATCTCCCCTCTTTCAGTTTGAACCCATCAGCCCTTGTCCTATCACTACAGTCCCTGATGGAGAGTCCCTCTTCAGCATCCTTGTAGCCCTCTTCAGATACTGCTCTGAGGAAGCTGCTCTGAGGTCTCCATGCAGCTTCTCCTCACCAGGCTGAACAGCCCCAATGTTCTCAGCCTGGTCCCAAGGATGGGACAGGGTTTGCAGGCCCTGGCCAAGCCCCCGGCTCTCATCTGGTCTCAGGACATCCTCCCCAGGGGCAGCGCTCCTGCCTGTGCTTACAGAGGTGCTCTGGGATATCCATGTGGTACCAGAACCGCAGGCAGGACTCGGCAGCAGCAGGCAGATACTGGCTCTCCAGCAGGGCAGTGGTGCCCCCCAGGCCCAGCACACTGGTGTCGAAGTGCACGTAGTGACCTGGATGGCAGGGACAGAGCACAGGGTGTCCCCCAGTGCTGCAGCCCTGCCACGTGTCCCCCTCAAAGTGCTCAGGGCGATGCCCAGAGGATTGCACTCCCCAGCCCCACTCCTCACTGTGTTTGGTACTGAAGGGGGCAAAGAAGGGACATGGATGCTGTGGAGCCAGACCCCCTTGACATACTGGGGGGACATTCAGGGGTGACCTCATCCATCCCCAGCTCCTCTTCCTCACTCCAACCATAGCAGGGTGCCCCAGGAGGATGCCTGTCTCCTACCATTCCTGGTGCCCAGGGTGTGATCTTGCTCGGGGCCAGGGTACTTGGTGAGGGGGACCCCACTCTTCCAGCCCCAGGCAAAGCTGTGCAGGCGGGGGTCCGCGGCGCTGCTCCAGCCACACATGTCCCGCTCGAAGTCACAGGATGCTGGGAGGGAAGGGGGGACTGTGATGCACCCACTGCATGGAGGGAGACAGCAGCCGGGGAGGGAAACCCAAGAGCCATCCCTACTGCTGCATGCCCCCATGGGTGCCCCGTGCCCCTCTCACCTGGCTCGGGGCAGGCTCCGTCCGACACATGCAGGTCATCCAGCGCGATGTACCCATGGTCACCCCCAGCTCCCACTGCCTCAAACTTCACCTGCAGGGGTGCAGGGAGGCAGGGGTCCACCACGTGCCCCCCGTCTGCCTCCCTGTTACAGGTGCCCAATGCCCTGCCCCGTCTCACCTGCCAGTCCCCATCTGCCTCCACAGTGGCGTGGCCGCGATGCCAGGCATCCCCTTCCGCACTGCTCACTGCCAGCACCCTCCTCCGCACCCCGCTCTGCTCCACGAACACCCCGAGGGAGCCTGCACCAGGGCACCCACCATGAGACAGGGTCTGTGTGGGACCCCCCCATCCCGAGGTGCCCCCAGGGTCCTGGTGCTCACCTGGAGTGCTGGCGCTCAGCTGGTACCAGAAGGCCAGGCACTGGGCAGGTGCCGAGGGCTGGTAGGGCTGGGAGGTGAGGGCAGCCACGTGCCCTGTGGGCAGGGAGTCCCTGCCTGTGCTCACCACCAGGTAATGGCCTGTGGGAGAGAAGCCCCCACGCTGTGACCCTCCAACCGGCACCAGGGGACCACGGGGGCTGGGGATCTGCACTGGCTTGGGGAGCCCCATCCAGAATCCCAGCATCATTAGGATCTCTCTATGGAGATCATCCAGTGCAACCCCCTGCCAGGGCAGGGCCACCCAGAGCAGGGTACACAGGAACGTGCCCATGGTGGGTTTGGGATGTCTCCAGAGAAGGAGGCTCCACAACCCCCCTGGGCAGCCTGTCCCCATGCTCTGACACCCTCAGAGGAAAGTTCTTCCTCATGTTGAGGTGACACTTGTTGTGTGTTAGTTTATGGCCATTGCTCCTCATCCTGTCACTGGGCACCATTGGAAAGAGCCTGGCACCATCCTGCTGGCACCCATCTTTGAGATACTGATCTGCATTGATGGGATCCCCTCTCAGTCTGCTCTCCTCCAGGCTAAACAGACCCAGTTCCCACAATCTCTTCTCATCAGAGAGATGCTCCGAGCCCCTGAGCATCCTTATTGGTCTCAGCTGGACCCTCTGCAGTAGCTCCTTGTCTGTCTTGTACTGAAGAGCCCAGTAATTCCCTCTGCACATCCTGGGCAGGCAGGACACGAGGCAGATAAGCAGGGTAGGAAAGGCACTGGGCAGGCAAAGCACAGGGCAGGCAGGGTGCTCAGGGCAGGCAGGGTGCTCAGGGCAGGCAAGGCACTCAGGGCAGGCAGGGCACTCAGGGAAGGCAGGGCGCTCAGGGCAGGCAGGACGCTCAGGGCAGGCAGGGCGCTCAGGGCAGGCAGGGAGTGCAGGCAGGGCGCTCAGGGCAGGTAGGGAGGGCAGGCAGGGCGCTCAGGGCAGGCAGGGTGCTCAGGGCAGGGCTTCCAGGGAAGCCGTGGCGCCGGTACCTGCGGCAGTGCCGGTGGTGTGGTCAGCCGGAGGCCCGATAGTGGTGCCGGTGCTGTTGCTCTGCCGCAGCCACCGCTGCTGCCCGCTGCCCACCAGCCCACAGGCATCTGCCTCAAAGGAGCAGGAGAGCTCGGCCCCGCAGGGTCCCGCTGTCAGGGCCATGTCATCCAGCGCCATGTCCCCCAGGAACCCATCCCGCAGGGCCTCGAATGCCATCTGTGCCGAGACAGCCCCATGAGATGGACTGACCCCAACACAGCCCCATGAGATGCACTGACCCCAACACAGTGCCATCAGATGGACTGACCCCAACACAGCCCCATGAGATGGACTGACCCCAACACAGCCCCATGAGATGCACTGACCCCAACACAGCCCCATGAGATGCACTGACCCCAACACAGCGCCATCAGATGGACTGACCCCAACACAGTGCCATGAGATGCACTGACCCCAACACAGCCCCATGAGATGCACTGACCCCAACACAGCACCATGAGATGCACTGACCCTAACACAGCCCCATGAGATGCACTGACCCCAACACAGCACCATGAGATGCACTGACCCTAACACAGCCCCACCAGATGGACTGACCCCAACACAGTGCCATGAGATGGACCGCACCCTGCCAGAACCCAGGGGCATGGGGGTGCCCAGTGCTCACCCAGTACTGACGCTGGCCCGTAGCAGGCAGTGTGGCCCATCCCCGGTGCCAGACACTGCCCTGTGTGCCCCGCTGGGTCCAGAGCACTGTCTCCTCTGCTCCCTCAAGCCGCAGCTTGAGGTTCAGGGTGCCTGTGATGAGGAGAGAATGGAGCAGCCGTCCTGCGCCTGCAGGGACCCGGCTGTGCCTGGGGAGGAGGCTGCATACCGATCTGCGCGCCAGCCAGGCGGTACCAGAAGGACAGGCAGCGCTCGGTGGCAGCAGGCTCCTGCATGTAGGTGATGAGCTGCGCCCGCTGCCCGCGGCTCCACAGGGCAGAGGGGTCGGCTGCCAGGAAGTAGCCTGAGTGTCCGGGACAGCCAGGGTGGGGTGGACATGGACACGGGTGCTCAGAGCTGCACCCACATCACCTGAGCCCTCAACCTGGATCCAGGTGTCCCCAGGCTGCCCCTGGTTGGTCTCACCCCACAGGCATATCCCAGCACTGGGGACAGGAGACTTTGGGTGCCCTGGGCTGCCTGGGGTCCCTGGGAAAGGAGCCAGCCCCTTACCTGAGCCTGTGGTGTGGTCAGAGCCCTGTCCCTGCCCTGTGCCACGGACCCATTTGAAGTCACTGGACTGATCCTGGTACCAGCCACACATGCCCTTCTCAAAGTTGCAGGACAGCTCTGGCCAGAGAGAGATGATAATGATGAGGAAGCAGGGGCAGGGCACCCCAAAAGCAAAAAGGTCCTCCCAGTGTCCCTTTCCCTCTGCCTGCCTGCCCCCTCCCCAGATTCACCCCATGCAGGTGTCTAGGGACAGGATGTGTGTTCAGCCCCACCCCAGAGCTTCTGCACCATGATGCTGTCCCTAGGCTGAGGGCAGGTTGACAGTACCAGGCAACCCCGATGGGCTGGGGGTCCCCTCCTGCCCTCAGCTGCCCTCCCTGCCGACGTGCCCATGGCCGTACCCGTGGCCGCTGGTGGTACCATGTCGGGGTGGCACTGCACAAATGTCACGTTATCCACGGCAGCGCTTGCTGTGTCCTGCAGATCCACCAGTGCCAGCAGCTCAACCTGGGGACAGTGTGACAGCAGCAATGAGCCCTGGGCACCTGGCACTGCCCCGCCGCAGCTGACCGCGCTGGTCCCTGTGCTCCGGGAGCACCTGGAAGGGTCGGCTCCTCTCTCCCAACAGGACTTGGATGCGTCCCTCGGCCGTGCTGCCCTGTCCCTCAGTGTACCAGGCCACATGGGACGTGCCAGTGGTGTGATCCGCGATGCTGACAGCAAGGAAGCCTGGCACAAGAGGTGGTGCCGAGTCTGCGGGCACCAGCAGCACCCACACCGGAGCCCCCCATAGCCCCAGCACCGCGCAGCCCACTGACATGGGGGACTGGGACACCATGGTTCCAGGGCAGTGTGATGGGGCAGAGCAGGGCTGAGCAGCAGCCAAGTCAGGAGGGGGCAGGGGGATCTCCTGGTGCCAGGGGGGCTGGGAGCAGGCAGAGGCAGGCAGGGTGCAGGCACGGTGCAGGCCAGGCACCCCAGGGAAGGCAGGGAGTTACCTTGGGGGCTGCTGTGGATGTGGTAGCTCATCTCCATGGCACAGGCAGGGCCAGAGGGGCCCAGCAGAGGTGTGCGGGCCTTGGCAGCAGCCACCATTTGTCCTTCTCCTGCCTGGACGGCCAGGAAAGCCCCTGGGGATGGAAACACTCTGAGAGGCTTCGGCACCCCCGGCAGCGCCCACCGAGCACCCTGCCCACCATCACCTGCCCTCTAGGCGGCTGGGTGGGAGCGGGGGCCCGGCACGCTGGGGACCAGAGCTCCATCTCAGTGAAGGAGCAGCCTCACCTGCGAGGACGGTGCCGGTGGACCGGGGCTCGGTGTCGCTCTGCAGCCCCCAGCGCAGCCGCCCCACGCTGACATCGTGCCAGCCCCCGGGCCCCGCCTCGAAGGTGGTTGCTCCTGCAAGAGCCCAGGCTCAGCCCCGCACAGCGCCCGTGGCTCGGCCGTGCCACCGGGGCTGCCGCTCACCGCAGCGCGTCTCGTCCGAGCCGTCTGCGCAGGTGGCGGCGAAGTCGCAGCCCAGCTCCGCCGCGATGCACTCGCCGCTGTCACACGCCAGCTCCCCGGCCGCGCACGGACCCGCTCCCCCCAGGCTCGGCAGCGCGGTCGAGGGCTGCTCTGGTGGAGAAACCCCCCGGGATGGGAGCGGCGGTGAGAGCAGCGGCAGCACCGCCCCGTCCAGGCTCCCCGCTCCCCCCCCCCCCCCCCCCCCCCCCGCCCTGCTGGACACGGCGCGGGCAGGAGGATTTGGCACAGGAGAAGGGGTGTCGCGGCCGCAGCACAGGGGCACCGAGCTGTGGGACCTGTGACAAGTGACTGCCACAGCAGACCCCGCGGTGTGTCCCGTAGGGATGGTGCCGTGGGCACAAGGCACACAGGGACATGGCCTGTGCCAGAGTGGGACGAGGGACCCTCAGGCTCACCTGGCTCCTGCACACAGCCCGGCGACAGGATCAGGTCGTCAATAGCCACGGTTCCTCCGCTGCCAGCCACCCCCTCGATCAGCACCTGCGGAGAAGTACCACGCCGCCACCTTCACCATAGGGTTTGACACTGCATGGAGGGGCCTGGAGATGGCACTGGGTACAGGGTGACAGAGGGGAGCTGTGGGACGGGGGGACCCCACTCCTGTGACTGGCCAACTGTGCTTCCTCCATGGAAGGAGCAGGGTGATGCTGAGACTGAAAGGGCTGGCAGGGCTGTGGTGGGCCTGGGAAGATGGTGCTGCCCATGCACATCACCATGGCCTGTGGTTGCTCAGGGGTACTGTTACGGTGCCATTGGGCTGCCTTTCACGGCCATCTGGGAGAGGGATGGGTTGTGTGTGTAGCCATAGGGGACAGCAGACAGGAAGCTTGTAGGCACGGGGTAACATGGGAAGGATGCAGACACCCGCTCCAGTGGGGTGGTCCCTGGCTTAGGGGGCTGGTAGGGGGTTTAGACATGTGGGCACAAGGGCACAAGGACACAAGGGTGGCAAACACCAACATCAGAGGCTCAGCTCTGGTGCCCAGGTCCCAGTTCAACCCTGGTCCTATGGGTGCGTACTGGGGGTGTCTGTGCACCCCATCCCACAGGCACCTGCCCACCTTGAAGCTGCCCATCACGCTGAAGTCCACTCTCTCCCGGACCCAGAGGCTGCCCAGGTCCCCTGTCCTCTCCCTCACCAGGTGCTTGGTGGAGTTGGTCACGTAGGAGATGCTGAGGCTGCCAGTGGCTGAGCCATGGAGGTGACAGTATAGCACGAGCTGGGAATGGGGAGAGGATGAGCAAACCCCAACACCCCAGGGTAGGAGCAGCCTCTGCACCCCCACCACAGCCAGGGGATACTCTCAAAGGTGGGGCTGGAGGAGATCAGAGCTGACAACAGGCGCCAGAATTGTCACCAGACCACCCCAAAATCCCGCTGCCCATCCAAACCACCCCTAAAATCCCGCTGCCCATCCAAACCACCCCAAAATCCTGCTGCCCATCCAAACAACCCCAAAATCCCGCTGCCCATCCAAACCACTCCAAAATCCTGCTGCCCATCCAAACCACCCCCAAAATCCTGCTGCCCATCCAAACCATCCCAAAATCCCGCTGCCCATCCAAACCACCCCTAAAATCCCGCTGCCCATCCAAACCACCCCAAAATCCTGCTGCCCATCCAAACAACCCCAAAATCCCGCTGCCCATCCAAACCACTCCAAAATCCTGCTGCCCATCCAAACCACCCCCAAAATCCTGCTGCCCATCCAAACCATCCCAAAATCCTGCTGCCCATCCAAACCATCCCAAAATCCCGCTGCCCATCCAAACCACCCCTAAAATCCCGCTGCCCATCCAAACCACCCCAAAATCCCGCTGCCCATCCAAACCATCCCAAAATCCTGCTGCCCATCCAAACCACCCCAAAATCCTGCTGCCCATCCAAACCACCCACAAATATCTCTGCCTATCACAAGCAAAGGATCAACCACTGCCCAGCCTCATGTGCCCGCACAGGACGTGGTGTGGGGTTCCAGAGGTGACTCACAGAGCAGGAATTGGTGGCCTTGAGAGTGACACTGCTGAGCCGTGCCGTGCCACCGGTGCTGCCCACGTGGAGGAAAAACCCTGCGGGAGATGCCGGGAAGGGGCTGGTGGCACCGTAGGGGTGCAAGATGCTCTTTTCCTGGCACAGCATTAAGCTGGGCCCACAAATGTGCCAGCAATGCCACATGGGCCCGTGGTGGGGCTCCCCTGGGGTGCTGGTGCACAGGTACCTGCCCTGCTGTTACTGCTGTGGTCCCGGCTGGGGATGCCATACGCAGTGCCCAGGTTCAGGCTCGTGTTCCTCTCCCACGCCGGCTGCCCGGCCTCTGCCTCCCAACTGCAGAGGTTCTGCTCGAAGGAGCAGAGCTCAAAGGACGCTGTGGGCAGGGAGGGGGCCAATGACCCAGGGGTGGGGTCACAGCCTTCCCCACAACAGGGGGGTCCCTGCAATGAGCTGGGCTGATGCCACCCCCCTCCAGAAAGCTCTTGGGGTGATTTTGCCCCTCTGGCTGCACAGCCACAGGGCAGAGCTGGGGTAACCCCTGACAGCCCCACAGCACAGCTTTGCCCCATCAGTGCAGACCCACAGCCCATCTGTGTGGCGGGGGGGTCCGGTGGGCAGGACCCCGCTCTGGGGCCAGGCATGCTCACTGCATTTTGTTGGATCCTCATCTGAGCCATCCCCGCAGTCATCGGTGCCGTCGCAGAAGCGGTGCTGTGCCAGGCAGGAGCCGCGGCTGCAGAGGCTCTCCTCCGCCCCACAGACCTGCTGCCCCAGCTCTGGGGTGGTGGGACACTGTCAGCCGGTGGCTGGACCCACAGGGACCCCTGCACATCCTGAGCTCCCCCACATCCCTCCTTGGGGTTACTTGAGGGACAGACTTTGCTGCCCAGCCCTTGTCCTGGCCTGGACAAGGCAGCCTCAAGACACAGCAGAGCTCTCAAACCAAAGGCCAAACCAATTCCCAGCTTACAACTTATCCCAGTGGATGTGGGACTCACCCTGTAAGCCACAGTTCCTGAAGACGATGTCATCGAGTGCCAGCTCTGCCCCACACATGGGTGGTTGTGTGAGGGAGAAGATGAGCTGCCGATGGGAGGATGGGGATGGCACAAGCAGAGCATCAGCTTGAGCTGTCCAGGTGTCCTCGGCTGCCGGAGCATCACCCGGCTCCGCTGGCCCAGCTCGCAGGGCTGGACGCTGCCCTATCTCACCTGGAACTCCCTCGTCACTCGGCCTGGGTACGCAACCAGCTGGTGCCAGCCCTCGCCTCCATGCCCAGGGCTCTGCCACAGCTCCACCACCTCGTCCCCGTGTGCCATGGCCAGGCGCAGCACTGGCCACTCCGTCTGGTTGAGCACTGTGGGGATGCCCAGGATGTGGTCATGGGCATCCTGGGGTACTCCTGGGGATGAACTGAGCCCTGCCAGCTCTGGAGACCAGAGCTGGGACCCCTACGTCCATCAGCTCTGCTTGTGGAGCATAGAGATGAGCAGGAATGCAAGGACCCATCTCGAGGTACTGGTGGCTCTGTCCCTGCCATAGGGGCAGATGGCCCCATCCCTCCCCACTGCCCCCCATCATAGCTTCCCTGTGCCTTGTGCACTTGGACCTGGATGTGCCCACCAAGGAGCCCTCACCGCTGCCTGAGATGTGGTACCAGGCGCTGATCTCACACGTGGCGGCTGCTTCCTGCATCGTGGGTGACCTGAGCCAGGCCGTGGCTGTGGTCTTTGACGGAGGGGACACAGTCAGCATGAACCACCCTGGGGAAGGCAGAGAGCAGAGCAGGGGCTGCAGCCCCATGGGATGGCACCAGAGCCGTGGCTGGCACTGCTCCTGCCCACCATGGGTCTGCTGCATCCCCTGCACCCTACAAAGATGGGTGTCCTGGCACCCCTGGCTTCAGGACACCCATGGCCCCGTGGTGCAGTGCTGTGGGTGCCTGGAGCCCGCTCAGCACCCGAGCAGCTCCTGCCTACCCAGGTCGGTGCCCAGGGTGTGATCCGAGTGGGGGCCCGTGCCCCACGTGGCCAGGTTGGCGTGGCTCCGCACCCATTTGTACTCTGAGGTGCTCACATCCCGCCAGCCACAGGCGCCGTCCTCGAAGTCACAGGTAAAGGAGGTGCCCAGCACCGCTGAGCCCCGCAGGTACCCTGGGGCAGACAGATGGGGCGTCAGGGCAGGGCTGGGGCCATCTCGGGGTCCTGCACCCACGCCATGGACCTGCACCTACAGCGCCCCCGCTCCATCACCCGGAGCGGGGCAGGGGCTGGGGGGGCACCCACCGCACTGGTTCTCGTCGGAGCAGCTGCCGCAGTCGCAGATGAAGTTGCAGAGCTCCTCGGCCGCGCTGCCGCAGCTGCGGGCACTGCTGGAGCCGCCGGTGGGGACGGAGCCGGCTGTGGGAGAGACCACGGCACTGCACAGAGCAGGGGCAGCAGGGGTGCCAGCGCACGGGCTCTGCAGGGGACACTGGGCTCCCAGCCTGGGACCGTGCTGGGGAGCACTGAGCTCTCAGGGGCTCCATTCCTCGGACAGGAACTCACCAGTGCCCCACAGCTCCACGTCTGCTCCGCTCCCGCACACCCCGGGTCCCGCTGACCCTCCAGCCCGGCATATCCCACCCCTGCGCCCGGGCTCAGCCCCGGCTTTGGGAAGAACAGGAAATCTGGCCACTTCCCGCGATGCCCAAAGCCACCGGTGCTTCCCAGCCCAGCCATTGCCCCGCGAAACCCCGGGCTGTCAGTGGAGCCCAGAGGAGGGTTTTGCTGGGCTGCATCTGCCCCGGCCCCCCCCCCCCCCCCCCCAACAGTGCAGCCCCCCAGAGCTGAGGCAGCAGCGATCCCCAGGGGAGCCCACGCTGAGGGGGGAACGGAGCGGAGCAGCAGCGCCGTAGCCCCTTCCCTCCCCACAGCAGCACCCCCGCAGCAGCAGAGCTCACCCAGCAGCAGCAGGAGGGTGAGCACCTTCTGCCCCGACATCTCTGGGCCACGGCGACGGTGAAACAGAGCTGGGAGAGGCACAGGACTGGTGGGGGAGGCCATGCTGGGAGCCCAGGGCTGGAATCTGCTCCCCTGGACTTCAGCCCCACTGTTATCTGCTTCCCAGCCCCGCAGCAGGGTTTATGGCCGGGCTGGGACAGGTCACCCGTGGTCCTGCTGCCGGCACCACCACAGCATCGCAGATGATGAATGGGCGGCTCTGCATGCAGCCCTAGGAGACATTTAGCTGCTTCTCCCCATTGAACCACTCATCTTTAGCCCTCTTTTTCCAACCAGGACAAGATGCTGGGTGCTGCTCTGACCAGAATGGGGTTGGCTGGCACACACCGGCTCAGAGAGGGAAAAGGCCACTTCTTCCCACCAAGTCAGCGATGCTGCCAGCAATGAGGGAGAAGCTGGCACCTCTGCAGGGGCCTGGGGGCCATGATGCGCCAGCTGCTGGGCTGTGTCATGTTCATCCACAGGGAAGAAAAACATGGTAGTCCCAGAGCATAAGGAGCAGAGGGAGAACCTCTGGGTGAGAAGCATGGGGGGGCCAGGGATGACAGTTGTGCTGAAGGGTGGGGGTAATGAAGCGCAAGGAGCAACCCAAGGCAGGAAAGGTATAAATGGGTCATGATGCAGCCAGGCAATGGTGAGCCGCAGCAGGCAGGGATGCCCAGGACTGGAAGGAGTTAGCCTTAAAAGTGTTGGAGCTTTGAATTCAGAACAAAACTCAGTGTCGGAAGGTTTGGGACAGGCTGGGAGGGGAGGCAGGGACAGGCTTCTCCAGGCTCTCAGCAGCATCATTCCAGCCATTGCCTTCTTCTCCAGCCCCAGCAGGGCCTCCTGCCACTGCTTCGGCAGCCCCCATGCCTGAGGCTGGGCCCCCACGGCTGAAGCTGTGTGTGGAGGTTTCTCCCCTCCTGTCGATGGCCTTGGACAGCAGATTACAGGTGATTGCATCACATGCAGTAAAGCACAGGGTTCAGTCCTTTCCTCAGTGCAAGCGGGGTCGGTATCTGCCCCCTCCCAGCCCCCCCATCTCAGTGCTGGAAGTGCCTGCAGGCAGGAGCCCTGCCCTTCCCCGGCTGCCCGGAGCCCTGATGGGTACTAAGCTGACCTTAAAGAGCGCAGCCACCAGCCTCCTGGAGCATCTCCAGCAGGTCTGATCCCTCCCTCCTGCACTGAGGAGACACAAGCAGATGTTGTGGACCCCCAGTACAGAGATTGGGCTCCACTGGACTGAAGCGGACTATGATGACGATAAAGGGACTGAGCTTCCCATCAGGTCAGAGTGAGAGAGCTGAAGCTGCCCAAACTGGAGAAGGCACAGGGGAATGTCACCTATGGGTACAAAGACCTGACAGGAGGGTGCAGAGAGGAGCTGGCTCTGCTGGGATAAAGGATGGACTGGACATCTCCAGAGCTGCCTCCATGCAACCAGTGCAAGGCACTCAGCCCCCACCTAACAGCCACCAGTGTTGAGTGCACTCGTGACTGTTGTGTGACATTCACCCCAGCATGGAGAAGATGGTCAACACCTTGCAGGAGGTCAAGTCTAGCCACAGCAGAGCTGTTTGTCTAGAGCAGGCCAGCTTGCAAGGCTGGCGAGCACCATCCTCCACAGCAGACTGAGCTCCAGCCCTGAGCCACTGGCCGGGCAGTGGTCCCACACCCCCAGCCTGGCCCATGAAGCTCATTCCTATCCCTCATGATCCCCTTTTGAGTTTGGGGCAGGACACTGGGCACTGGGGCTGAGCCTCAGCAGGGTGTGCTGACCCTGCATGGCTTCGGGCACAGAGGAACCACCTCCTGTCTAGGTAGCCCACATCGCTGATGGCAAGAGGGGAAGGCAGGGAGGCAGCAGCAGGCAGAGCAGCCAGGCAGGAGCAAGGAGCACAAAGGATCGTAGTCTGACAAGTGAAATGGGGCTGGGACCAGGGGTTAAGGTTCCTCCGGTCCCAACCTTGTATGGGATGGAGATCAAGAGACCCACCTGGCAGCCTGACCAGCACATCTCCCTCGACCTCTCCTGGCACTGAAGGCTCCAGCAGCTTTTCCCAGTCCCCCCCCCCTTCTCACTGGGAGTACAAGCAGTCTCCCTGGGCAACACTGAGGGACAGGAGCTAGTCCTGGCTGTCCAGAGGGCTGCAGTCGAGGAAGATGCTCTACCTCAAGGTGTGACCACCTGATGGGGTGGGAACAAGCACGGTCTCCCAACCACGCTCCAGAGCAGCTCAGCTCCCTCCCACCAGGGGAAGAGGGTGGTAACCCTGCCCTTCCCTCCACCAGGCGCTGGGGACCCATTGCCTCCTCCTCCCCCTTCCTAAGGCTAATCCTAGCATCACCCCAGCTGTCCCCACCCCAGACTCTGCCAGCTCCAGGGTCAGGCCCCCCTTAGTGGCTGGAAATCTGGGAAGTCACTCCTGTTTTGGGGGGCTACATCCCAGACCAGGAAAAGGAGCAGACAGAGCCGTGGATGCTGCACTGCCCAGTGTGTTTAATTCTCACATACACATGTGGGACAAACCCCGTTGCCACCAGGGACGTCAGCGCAGGGCACCCACCGGCTTCACCGAAGCTCTGCTGTGCTGGGGAGGTGGGAGCGCCCACCAGCACATGGGAAGTCTGGTGACAGCGGAGAACAGGCGAGTTCAACAGAAAGGAAAACCAGGAGAGCCCAGAGCAGCGGGAGCCTGCTGCCACCACCCCAGCACTGGCTCTGGCCGCACCAGCTCCAGGCTGGTGCCACTGCTGCAGCCCGGGCAGCGGAGTCAGTAGCCTTCATCTGCCCAGGTGATCTCATAGTCTGGGTACTCGGCCTTCAGCTTCTCCGTAGTCACGGAGTGGTCGGCTCGCCCGAAGCCCTGGCAGAGGAGAGAGGGGCCCCAAGTAGTGCCCGTAACACCACCCACGGGGGCGCTCACGGCAACCAGAACCTCCGGCAGCAGCCCCAGCAGCGACAGGCGCCGCGGTGCCCGCGAACCACCGGCGGGCTCCGATCCCTCTGCAGCAGCGGCTCAGGCCACGGACAGCTCAGCCCGGCCCCGGCTGCCGGACAGCGGGTGGTGCCACCCTGGAGCTGCAAAAACAGGCACCGGCATCACCGACACCCTCCCCGGCTGCCATGGAGACGCGATGCGCGCACTCCCGAGCAGCGCGCCCGGCGCGGGAACCCGCGCGGCATCGGGAGGAAGCGGCCGCGCCCACGGGGGTCTGAGCCCTGTCCCCCCCCCCGCCGCACCCCGGCCCCCGCTTACCACCGAGTATCCGTAGACGTGGATCTTCCTCTCCTGGGGGCGGTGCGCGAGCCGGCCGCCCCCCAGGCACTCGCATTCCAGGCCCTGCCGCGCCAGCTCCGCCGCCGTCCGCTCGTAGATGTCGGCTGCGGGGAGAGGGACCGGTGGTGCCGGGTGGGGGGGGCACACACCGCCCGAGCCCCAGGAGGAGCCGCTGCGCGGGGCAGCCCCGGTACCGCGGGTGCGCGCGCCCCTCACCGTGGTACTCGGCCCAGCCGTGCCCGCGCACGACGTCCTTCCCGGGCGCGCCGGGCGCGCGCACGCGCACCAGCACGTACTTGAACACGCCGTCACCGTCGATCTCCACGTCCCGGACCCCCGACAGCTCCGCCGCCATCGCGCCCGCCCCGCCCCGCGCACCGCCCCTTCCACCGCCCCTTCCGCCGCCACTGCCAACCAGCGCCTGGGACCGCGCACGGGCGCCCGCCCACCGGCGGGGCGGGGCCCCGGTACCCGCGGGTACCGGGGGGGGGTCTCCCGCGGCCGCCGCCTGCGGTGTCGGGGCGCGGCCGTGGCGCTGGGGCGGTGCGAGGGGCGGCCCGGCCGGAAGCTGACCCGCGGCTCCCGTACCGGCAGCGCGCCCGGGGACGGGCAGGACCGTGGGGCAGCCCCGTGCGTTCGACCGGCTCTGCCCTCCTCCGGTGCCCCGGCACCGCAAGGCAGCGCTCAGACCCCCCCCTGCCGCGGCAGCCCTGTGGGGAGCCTTCCGCTGCCTGGCTCCGCACGCAGCCGCGGGTACAGCCGGTGACCCGCCGCAGCCCCTGCCCCACCTTATGGGCTCTCGGGGACATCCGCGGGTGCGTTACAGCTCCCCCGCGGGGTCCCCGCTGTACCCGGCGGTCACGCAGTGATGTGCTCAAGACACAGACTCGAAGGAGCAGGGACCTTGTGGCACTCGCTCCCACCGCAGACCGCACCAGTGCATCCCTGCAGGGCTGCCGGCAGCACCCCAGGTTCTGCACGGCCCCAGCACTGCTGCGGTGGGCCCCAGGGCGCTGTGCAGGTCGCTGGGTGCAGGCAGGCTAGGGGGTTCGGTGTGTGCAGGCAGCCAGGCTGGCCAGTGGGCAGAGGCTGGGGGTCCTTGGGGTGCCCTCGCTCTGAGCAAGCATCACTCACCCCAAGAGGGCTCTGTGGGGTCGTGCCAAGGGGCTGGCTGGGACCTGTGCCCCATGGCAAACTTTGGCCAATGCTCCTGTGCCCTACAGCCCACACGAGCCCCAGCACCCCCACCTGCAGCCCCCCCACCCAATGCCGGCTGCCCGCAGCCCGTCGCAGCCTCCTCCTCCCCTCCCTGCCACATCCGAGAGGGGGTCCCTGTCCCACCGTGCTGACAGCGCAACACCTATCTACAAAGGGGTGTGAGCCGGGGGGTGCTGGAGGGGTCCCCACCCCATGTTTACATGATGTCATCCAGGAGGTTGGGGCTGGCCACCCAGTCGAGTGTGCGGGGCTCGGAGGCTGCCATGATCATGCACATGAACTGTTTGCCTGTCCTCTTGTCGATGGGGTAGATGGTGGTGGGGGTGAAGCGCTTGTTGCTCTCCACGAAGTCGCAGAGCTGCTCATAGACAGCGGGGAACTCGTGGCGCAGGAAGACGCCGCGGATGCGCAGCTCACGCTGGATGTTGATGAAGCAGACCTCCCGTGCCTTGCGGCCCTCCTCACCCTCCTTGTCGATGTCCGCTGTGCCAGGGGGCGGCGTCAGGATCAATGTCTCCATGTCCCTCTCCTTCTTCAGGATCTTCTTCTCGGGGCTGGAGGAGGCTAAGGCCACCTTGGCATATTTCCTTACCGTCGGCACCTGCATCTTTGGCGATGGCTTGTCCGGCACTTTTTGGGTGACGGCCACAGTTACATTCAGGAGGAAACATTCGTCGGGGTCGTACTGGTTGCCCGTCTCCCGCAGCTCCCGGGCGTACTCCCCCAGGTTGTCCGAGTAGGTGTCCAGCTCCCGCAGGGACAGGTAGGTGGGGGACATCAGCAGACTCTCCAGCCCAAACTGGAGGAAGTTCTCTGCTGAGCCAGCATTGGGGAAGCCCAGGAAGAGGACACCGCGGCCACGGGAGAGGTAGCCCACCTTGGCAATGCGTGAAAAGGCCTTGTGCACCTCGGTGTTCTCGCGGCAGAACTGCAGGACGTGGCGGCAGACGCTGCCCACCCGCCCGTAGACACAGCTCTCCTTGTGCGTGTCCCAGTCCTCGCGGCGGCAGTGCCGGGAGCAGTAGTAGGTGTAGCAGCTGTGGCACGACTTGAAGTAGAGGCAGGCGTTGAACATGGTCTCTGTCCGCCGGCACTTGGCGTTGGAGCACATCATCATGTCATCCTCCTCTGCGCTCAGGTCAGGCGAGCAGTTGTCCGGGGACTTCTCGAAGGTGCCGGCAGGCACTGGGGCAGGCGAGGGGCGCGGGGCGCTGGTGCGAGAGCTGGGGCCCGGCTGCTCCTTTGTGGGCCGGGGTGCCTCGGATGTGCTGGGAGGGCCCCTCCTGCCCTCGCCCCGCCGCGGGGGCCCTGTGGCACTGGTGCCCAGGAGCTGTTTGAGCTGCTCGGCAAGGCTGTCCCTGTCCCCGGCGCGGTGGCCCGATGTCGGCTTGTAGTCGATGACGAGGTCGGTGATGAGCTCGTCCAGCTGCTCCAGGCTGCGCTGGCGCCCGGAGCTGCTCTCCCTGGGGACGGGCTGTGGGGCACTGGGCACAGCGTAGGGCCCGTGCTCCCGCCCCCCATCCAGCATGTCCCAGCTAGCCGAGCGCCTGTCGCTCCTGCCCATCCCGTCGGCGCGGATGTCGTTGTCGGTGATGGTGATCTCCGGCGTGACGTACCAGGAGCGGCCTGGGGGGCCGCGGCCACCGTCGGCATGTACCCTCTCAAGGATGGAGCTCTCCGAGAGGGACAGGGCGGCGTAGCGCTTGGGCGAGCTCGACAGGTTGATCACCACCGGCTGCCGGCGCTCCTCGGGGGATAAGGCACGGTGCTGCTCCCGGGCGAGCAGGTTCTCGTAGCTGCGCCCGCGCTGCAGGACCTCCTCCCGGTGCACCGCCGGCGCCAGGATGTTATCCCAGGACTTGGAGTAGTGCTGGGTCTCCCGGCCCAGACGTGGGGGGGTTACTCCATAGCTGGCGTGCCAGGAGGAGACCATGGCCTCGTGCCCTGCTGGCTGCGGGGTGAAGCGTGACACTTGCAGAGTCTGGTAGGGCAGCGCGGCCCGCTTGGGGCCGTACCAGTCGCTGAAGTGCAAGGGCTGCGCGCTGCGGGGCGGGGGGCACGTCCGCGACATCATCTCCCGCTCCCGGTACTTCCCGTAGTCCTCGGCATAGAAGACCCGAGCTGAGGAGCCGAGGGCCGGGTATGTCCGGGCGTCCTCAGCATAGAGGGTTTTGACCGGGGTGCCGCGGGGGGGGTAAAAACGGGGCTCATCGCCATAGAAGGCGCGGGCGGGCGCCTCCTGCACAGGGTAGCCCCGCGGCTCCTCCACATACAACGTCCGGGGTGGCACCGTGTGGACGGCAGCTTTGGCCGGGTCCTCGGTGTAGAAGTGCTGGGGGACGGCGTGGCGGCCCGGGTAGGGGTAGCTGGCGTAGCCGGAGCTGCGCAGAGGCATGGCGGGGCTGGGGCATCGTGCCGGCTCCTCCGCATAAAAGAACTTGGCGGGGACGCCGGGAGCCGAGAAGGTCATGCAGCCCCTGTCGGGGTATTCCCTGAACTCCCGCGAGGCCGGCACCGGCACCGTCTGGTACGCCAGCGCCCGGGGGTCTGCCTCGTAGTACTCTCCGGGATAGGGCACGAACGGGGGGGGGTCCCCGCTGTAGGAGTCGCTGGGGGTGGGCGTGCGGGACGCGGATGCCTGCCGGCTGCCCGGCACCGCCAGGCTGCGGGCAGGAGCGCGGGGCCAGCGTGGCAGCTCCTGCCGGCCCTGCGCTGCCCGCAGGCTGCGCGCTGCGTGCACCAGCACCGCCTCATCCGGCTTGATGTCCACCCGGCACTTGACATGGGGGCTGGCCCCTGCCTTGCCGCCCGGCCCCTCCTCGAAGCAGTTGCTGCCCAGGCAGAGCGGGGAGATGCGGCTGACGCTGCTGCGCTGCGGCTGCAGCTTGATGGGGTGCACCTCGTTGGCCATGGCCCGCAGCGGAGCCTGGCTCTCGCGGCGCGGCGAGGGCTCGGGCCGGGAGGGCTCCCGTGCGACCCGCAGCACCTCGCGCCCGCGCCGGGCCAGCGGCGGCGACGCCGAGACCGCGATGGGCACTGGAGTGAAGGTGGTCTTGACCCGCGGCGCGCTCTTGGAGCGGGCGCGGCGCTTCGGCTCGCTTCTCGGTGCCGGGGCTCTGCAGGCGTAAGGGTCCGGCTTCGGGGGCACCCGCCTGCCCGGCGGCCCTGGCGTGGGCTCGGGGGTGCCGGGGTGCGGGCACGGGTGCTCCATGGCCGCGGGGGTGCCCAGCTGTTCCTCCAGCGACTCGTCAAAGTCGAAGCTCCTGCAGTGGCGCTTGTTGAAGGGCTGCGGCTCGCGGGGCAGGGACGAGGACATGGAGGCATCACATTGTGCCAGGGGCTGGCAGACAATGGAATCCCTGGGGGCTGCGGTGGCCACCTTTATGTCTTGGTACACCGTAGACACGAGGATGTCAGGTGGGTCTGTTCGTGTCATCTTAAAAGCGACTATTCTCCCGCCAGCTCCCCTTCAGATGGCCTCAGAGGAAGGAAGCCAGCCCTGCAAGAGAACAGACGAGGTGCCTGAATCCCAGCGGGGACCTCAGAAGCCTTGACAGCACTGGATATATCCCCACAGCTCCTGGCTTCAGGGGGAGGTTTGGCCACATCATCAGAAATGAGGGCTCGGAGACATCCCAGCCTCTGCTGCTGCTGTCAAATCGGATCCCAAATGGGGGGAAAAGCTGGAAAAAGACTCCAATCCAATTTGCACCTCCAATTGGGGTGCAAATAACAGAGGGGATGGCAGAGCACCCATGAGTGCTCCGGGCACCGCAGGCAGCAGGGCAGTGGGCCAGCTCACTGCAGGAGAGGAGGCCACCAACCGCTGTGCCCTGTTACTGGGGGGCAGGACATGGGCACCCTTCTGCAGCATGACAGGAGATGGCAGCACCAGGAGTCTCCACAGCGGCTGGGAAGCACGTGCCTGACTCCCCCCTCCATGACCACGTGTCCCCACGTCCCAGCACACGCTGTACCAAGCACCAGCAATGCAGGCAGGAGCACCACTCTGGGATGGGTGCCACGAGCACCCACTCTGGTGGCTGTGAAGCTCGCACAGCTCTGAGGCTCCAGGGGTGCAAGAAGCTGTGGCCACCATGGCCCACAAACACTCCTGCAGGGTGCCAACAGTCACAGAATTCCAGCCTGGTTTGTATTGGAAGGGACCTTAAAGCTCCTCCAGCTCCAACCCCTGCCACGGGCAGGGACACCTTCCACTAGGGCAGCTTGCTCCAAGCCCCTGTGTCCAACCTGGCCTTGAACACTACCAGGGATGGGGCAGCCACAGCTTCTCTGGGCACCCTGTGCCAGTGCCTCAGCACCCTCACAGGGAACAGCTTCTGCCTAAGAGCTCATCTCAATCTCCCCTCTGGCAGGTTAAAGCCTTTCCCCTTGGCCTGTCCCTACAGGCCTTTATCCAAAGCCCCTCTCCAGGTTTCCTGCAGCCCCTTTAGGCACTGGAGCTGCTCTAAGGTCTCAAGGAGCCTTCTCCAGCTGAACCAGCCCAGCTCTCTCAGCCTGGCTCTATGCTGTCTTATAGCAGATGTCTTCAGTCTCACTGCTTGCAGCCACATCACTCCCTGGGGGCTCATCGGTTCCAGCATGAATGGCACCAGGGCTGGGAAGAGGGATGCTGTGTCGGGTGCCCCAACCTCACATGCCAGCAGCGACTCCTGCATTGCTCCCCCCAGCTCTGAGCAGCACAGACCAGGGTCTCTCTGCAATAACCCCGCTGTGAGGGGCTGCACTGGCTCTGCGCCCACTGGCATCCTGCGGCTGTGCCATGTCTCCAGGGCTGCAGAGGTGGGATGGCAGCTGCAGCTCCTGTGAGATGTGGGGTCTAGCACCCACTGAGCACCAGCGCCATACACCCACCTGCTCCTGGGCAATGCTGCCAGGGTGGGCAGAGCCTCCACCATGTGTGACCCCGCAGTGTGACCAGGGGGGACATGAGCACAAGCTCCCCCCAGGTGACTGGCACCAAGTGGTGGCCAAGGTGGGCACCAGCCGCTCCACTAAAGGTGCACAGCAAATGCCAGCAAAAGGCTTTTGGCTTTGAACAGCAGCAGAGGACCACAGGAAGGTGTTTCTGGGAGAAGAGACTTTATTTGGTGAGTAGCAGTATGGACTATGCAGAGATGGGGGGCAGCTTGGGTTGCCTCTCTCTACCCAGCTAAAGCCCTGTCTCACCCCAAAGCAGGGGCGCAGATGCTGGAGCTGAGGCAAGGCCAGTGAGGTTGGGGTGTCTGTCCATGGGGTAGGCTGAGGAGATCTTGATGCCAGGAGGAGATGGGGATCCCAGTGCCCCTGAGGCTGGGAGGAAAGGTTTGTTCCCATAGTGGTGGTTCAGCATCAGCCTGGCTGCATTACAGTGCTTGAGAGCTGGGCTGGATCCAGGCAGGCAGCACCCATGCTTAAGCCATGCTGATGGTGACATTGGGAAGCCCATCCCCATGGTGTCAGTGCGGCTGGGGGAAGGGAACCACAACCCAGGGTCCTACCTGGTCTGGCGGCAGCAGGGAGGGGGAGCATGGGGTGACCTGGCCCAGAGCTCCGCAGTGGCTCCATCCCAGTTCTGCAAAATCAAAGAGGCACGTGAGGGTCCTAGGGCAGCCCTGGCCATGGCGGCAGGGGGGAATATAGGAGAGGATATGGAGCACCCTGAGACACTCCTGCAGCTGCAGCGCTGCTGAGCCACACAGAGCTGCAGCCCCGAGGCCACTGTGCACATCCCTAGGGACATGGGCTAGGCATCCCATGGGCAGTGGCACATCCCTGTCCCCACTTCCCGCACACACCCTGTGCCCACAGAGCCCGCAGGTTGCCATGGTTTCTCCCAATCATTCCTGCTCTGCGTGGGGAGTGTGGGTGTGAGGGGGATGTGGGCGCATGGAGAGTGTGGGTGTGAGGGGGGGTGGGTGCATGTGGAGTGTGGATGAGTGGGGGGGTGGGTGCATGAGGAGTGTGGATGCGTGCGGGGGTGGGTGCATAGGGAGTGTGGGTGCGTGTGGGGGTGGGTGCATAGGGAGTGTGGGTGCGTGGGGGGGGTGGGTGCATAGGGAGCTGCAGGGGACTGGGGGGAGCAGGGAGGACCCTGGGCTTTGTGGCACTGCAGCGGTAGCAAAGCACCCAGAGAAGACCCTCTGCCCTTTTGTGATGGCCCCTCCACCACTCCCCCTGTGCCACCTCTGCAGGGAGAGGGTTATGCATCCTTCCCTGCTCTCCCTGCTCCCCCCCAGCCCTGGTGCTCTCACAGGCTCCAGCCCTGCTGCCCAGGGTCTCTGTGCTGGGTCACCCTGGGGATGCTGACATGGGCTGGCAGCACTTTCTGCGCTGCTGATGCTCACAGGACACCTCTGCTGATGCTCACAGGACACCCCTGGTGACCCCCTAGGGGCACAGCTCCCTGCCCATGTCCCCACGCCAGGCTGCTTCTCGCAGAGCCCCCTGTGCCCTTGCTGCTGGGCAGGACACACAGACACCTCTGCCCAGCAGGATGCTTAGGAACCACCCCACAGCTCGACCTGGCACCAGCACAGAGCCCGCTGACTGCAGAGCACAGTGCCTCCCACAACCCCCCCATTCCCTGCTGCCCGCGAGGCCCTGCCCGCAGCGGGGGCTGCCCTCACTCCCTGCCCAGCTCCTCACGCTGCTCTGGGCCAGGAGCCGGAGGGGCCTACGCGAGGCTGCCAGGAACTGGGTCACTGCTGGCACGTGGCACGTGTGCTCTGTGCAGTGCCCTCCAGTGCTCTCACCGCTGCCCAGGCACTGCAGCACCAACCTCCCGCTGCCTGCCCTGTGCCCATGCTGAGTGCTCTACCTGCTGCCTGCCCTGCGCCAAGAACAGCACCAGGGCACCGTTGCACTGCACTGACCACTGCCAGGGCACTGCTCTGTGAACGCTGCCATCCTGCCGCCAATGCACTGCTCGGCACCCCCTGCACACACACTGCCTGCACATCCCACTGAGCACATAACAGAGCGCTGCCTGGGTGCACTGCAGCAGCTGCACTGCCAGCACACTACCTACACATGCAGTGCACCAAGCACGCTGCCACTGCACCAGCCCGCAGGCAGCCCCAGCATGCTGCCAGCACACGCTGCACTGCACCGAGCTCCTGGCCTGCCTGTGCCGGCAGCATGCCCTCAGGACACCGGTCCAAAACAGTGCCAGGGCAGCATCATGTGTGCTCTGTGAGCACCATGCTCCTGCAGACGATGCTGGGAGTATGAGCAGTGCACTGCCATGGGTGCAGCGCCATGGGCACTGCCAGCCCTGACCCCACTGCACACAGGCCTGGGAGGGCACCGACAGTCGCTGCTGCCTGGGTCCTGCCCACACCTGGCACTGCCCAGAGCCAGGGTACACTGGGCCCCTGGCCCCTGCCGTGTGCATTGGCAAATAGACGCTTCCCCCTCTGTGCCCCTCCAGACACCCGCCAACACACACAGTGCTCTGTGCCCCTACAGCATTGCCCCAGCCGTGCATCTCATGGCTACTTCACACCTCCCTGTGCCCCCCCATCCCTGAGCCCCCCACGGACTCCTGCACACACACTGCACAGCCCCAGCACCCCCAGCCCTGGCCACCCGCCGGTGGGGCTCATCCTGCCTTGAGGAGCGGCACCCCCAGCGCAGGAGGGTGCCCCCGGTGCTGGTACCGGGGGGCGGGTGCAGCAGCCGCAGGGGACAAGAGGTGCCCCTACCCCAGCCAGCCCCGGCCCCCCCCCGGAGAAGCTTTGCAACGGGTGCGGCCGGGAGGGTAATGGGGGACACCGGGGGGGGTCGCAGTGTCCGGGCCGGGGGGAGCGGGGCTGTCCCGGGCTCTGCCGCGAGCCGCGGACCCCAGGGCGGTGGCCGCGGGATTCCCTCCCCCCCCCCCCCCCCCCCGCTGCGCACCGGCACCGGGAGGCGCCGGGCCCGCTGGGCCGCGCCGAGCGCTGCGGGGGAGATGGCCTGGCCCGGGCACTGCGGCGAGAGGGAGAGGAGGATGGGGATGGGGATGAGGGTGAGGATGGGGAACACGGGGGTGGGGTGCGATGCGTTGGGTGACTCGGCCGGGGGCGAGGGATGGGGATGGCCCCGGGGGACCCAAGGGATGGGGAGGGCACAATGGGATGGGATGGGGACAGGGATGTGCGGCATGAACTGGGGGGGTGGTGAGGGGCACGGGCTGCCAGGGGGATGCCCCCGGAGGGTCTCAGGAGGATGGGACTGGGATGTGAAAAGGGGGGAGTGAGATGGGGACTCGAGGAGAGGGCATAGGGGGATGGGACGCGATGCGATGGTCCGGAGGGGTCGGGGAGGGGGACTGGTCAGGGTCCCCAAGGGGTACGACAGCCCCAACCCCCGGCCCGGGCCCCCCCTTACCTGCTCCTCGCCCGCCGCCCCAGCGGCCCCCCCGCCGCATCCTCTACACCACCACCGCACTATGCTCGGGCTGCCGCCGCCGCGGTGGCCGTGGCCATGGCCCGGCTCCGCCCGATCCAGCACAGCACGGCCCGGTCCGGTAGGGCTCGGCTCGGCTCGGCTCGGCTCGGCTCGGCCCGGCTCGGCTCGACGCTCCGCCGCAGCCGCCCGGCTCCGCCGCCGCTTGTTTTCCCATAAATACGGCAGGCGGAGTTACCGGCCGGGGCCGGGACCGGGACCGGAGCCACCCACCGGCACCGCCCCCGGCCCCGGGCCCATTCATTGGGCCCGGCTCTGGCTCCGCTCGGCAGCGGTCCCCATCCCCATCCCCGTCCTCAAACTCATCCCCATCCCATCCCATCTTTATCCTCATCCCCATCCCCATCCCCATCCTTATCCTCATCGTGCCGTGCCCTCGCAGGCTCCTGCCCTCACGCCGGCAGATCCCCGGCGCCGGCATCCCCTGGACCCGTCCCCGCCTGACCTTGGCCCACTGTGGCCAGTGAAATCCCAGATAAGCTCCTCTGTGGCCCGGCCTCGTTTCCCGGAGCCGCCGGGGCTACTGCTGCCCGCTGCCGGGAGATGCTCAGTGATGAGCAGGCAACGCGCCGAGGCGGACGAAGGCGGCGTTCGGCAGCACGCAGCGCGCAGCGGCTCCAGCGCCCGAGCTCTGCCTCCGTTTCCCCATCTCCTTCCCCGAGCCCCCGCTGGTGCAGCCGAGGGCCCCGGCACCGGTGGGTGCCCCGGGAAGGAGCCTCGGCACTGGGGACCTGCTCCGAGCCCAGTGCTGAGCTCTGCCCCCCCCGCCAGTCCGTGCGCGGCCGCTGCCTACCGGGATTTTCTTGAGTTCAAAATCCTCCATAGCCAAGACCCTTCCCCCCCCTCCCCGCTGTGGCACCGGGAGCATCCTCCCGCGGTCCGCACGCAGCTGAGCCGGGCGCTGCAGCGCACTGGTGTTGCCATGACTCCTGCAGGAACGCAGCCCGGGATGGTGCATTGGGCCCCCGCGTGTCCCGTGATCCGCAGCAGGGCACCGGCTGAGCTCACTGCACAGGTGAGGGGACACGGCCGCTGCCGGGGGGAGCAGGGTCGGGAGGAGCAGCTCAGCCAGGCCCGGCTCCTCCAATCCTCCCCCCCCATTCCCATCTTCCTCCCCGCAGGACGCCGGGCTCCGGCTCCCTGCCCGGTGGCCCCCGCTGCCCCCGCCCGCGGCTCCATCTGCTCCCGCCGGCTGCCGGCCCCGAGCCGGAGCAGAGCCGGGCGAGCTCCTGACGCGGTCACTGATGCCAAGGCGGAGCCCTGCCCGGGGGTGCCGGGGCTCAGCACCCCTCATAGTGCCTCCACACAGGCGATGCAGGAGCCCAGATCCTATGTGCAGGCAATGGAGTCCCGGCAGAATGCTGCTGCCACGTGCCTTCCCTGAGGAGATCCCCTTTGGTGCCACCCTCTGACCTTGCAGATGTGGCCCTGAGCGGCACCTGCATGGATTGAGGTCACCCATCAGGAGCTCCATGCTTTGGAGTGGCCATAGCACCTCGAACAAGGGGCTGGACCATGTTCCCGAGCCCTGTGGCAAGGGGCGGTGGAACCACCTGCTGCCCCCACTGGGAGGCTGCTATTTTAGGCTGGGAGGTGCTGAGGGATCCAACTGGACCATGAGCACGTCTTCCCATGCCGGAGCCATGGCGTGTGCTGCTGTCACTGGGGTTGCAGGTGCCTCCTCCTCCTCGAGCCGGGGGCAGCCTGGAGGAAAGGAGATGCCACAGGAGGATGGAGGCTGTTTGGGGCTCACTGGGAGTGGGCAAGGGAGGCTCTGGGGCACGCAGCTGCTGCGGCTGTGGCACCCCCAGGCACCCAGACTGGGGCACTCAGGAGGGGACAGCCCCGGGGTGGCCCTTGGGTGCAGTGGGGGCTGTCCCCAGCCTTGTGCCTGCTGCTGCAGGGGAGGCAGCCCCTCAGCTGGAGGGACCCCCTCACAGCCACTGCAGGAGGGAGGGACAGGGCTGTCCCTACCCCTGTGCTGGGCCCCTGCCGTGGCTGTGCAGGTCCAGGCTTGTCCCTGGCCAAGCTGCCGGGCCCTGTCCTGTGGGGAGGCCATGGGCAGGCAGAGGGACGACACGAGCCAGGCTCGTTCCCACAGACCTGCAAGTGAAAGGCCAGCGCTGTGCCAGCTCCTGCCCCGTGCTGGGGGCGCAGCCTCATGTCCCGCGGGGCTCCGTCAGGGCCGAGAGCTGGGGAAGGGGCGGAGTGGGGGACCCCCCCTTGGGTGGGATTCTTGCCCGGTCAGCGCTGGGCCCCCCAAGCCCAGCAGGGAGCAGAGCTGTGACATGCCCCGTGTTGCCGTGACTCAGTTTCCCCCCCCGCCCACGCTCCTGCTCTCTGCTGATCGTGGCCGGGAGAGGCCCCCCCGTGCCGCACAGGCACTGGGAGCTGAAGCTGTTCATGCGGCTCTGCCCAGTGGGCAGCGCTGGGTCGGTCCGTGCCTGCGGCTGCAGGTCACAGACTCAGCTCTGCCATGCCCTGACCAAGGGGAATCTGAGGCGCAGAGGAACACCATGCCCACGGGTCACAGTGGGGATCACTGGGGCTTGGTGATGATGCTGGGCACTTGGGCAGCCCCAGAACATGACGGACCTCAGCCCTGGGGGGACATGGAGGCTCACACCTTCAGACATTGGGAGGACCTGCGTGTGCCATGGACAGCACCAGGAACGTGCTGGGGATGCTGCACGTTGCCCCACTCCCTCCGCCGCTGCTGAATTTACAGCAGGGATTAATGTTGGATCCCTTCCCTTTGCGCCGGGTGCTGCTGTCCCAGGTGGGCAGCTCCTGGCTGGGGAGACCCCCTGTTGCCCTGAGCTGGCTGTGTCAGGGTCTCTCCCTTCCCCCCGCTTCTCTCACCCTTCCCCGGCATCACCTCCCTTCCCCCAGCCCTGAAACGAAGAACCAGGCCCTGCTGCCCGCCTCAGGGCTCAGGAGGGAGCTGGGTCTTGCCCGCAGCTCCTGATGCCTTTGGTGGCAGGAGGGGGTGTGAAGTGCGTAAAGCAGCTGCTGGCTTTAGTGTCCCTGCCTGTAAAGAGCTTAGACCCATATCCCCTTCTGCCTCCTTGGGAATGACGGGTCAGTCCCCAAAGGCACAGAGTCTTGAGCTCAAGCACAGGGCATCCATCTCCTGCCCCACAACAGTGCCAGAGGCAGCCATCCTGTTTGGGGTGCCCGCATCCCCCATGGCAGCAGGGGGAGGGATCTGGTGCTGCATGACCACTGGGATGCAGTGCTGGTGTGTAATGGAGCTGTACCCGGAAAGCACCAGCACCGGGCAGCCTCCCAAGCGATGCCACTCGCCAGCAGCACCGTACCCTGGAGCTATCGGCACATGCAGTGATGCACGAACCGACCTCCTCATGCCGGGCTGTGAGTGCAGCACGGGCAGTGCTCGAGGCCACCACCGTGCACCCCTGCTCGGAGCCGCTGCCTGCCAATGGCACAAGGAGGGTTTCTCCTCCCAGCTCTGGGAAAAGCCTCTTCCCAGCCTGCTCAGGGACCTCAGGACAGGCAGCGCTCCCCCAGGCCAAGACTCGCTGTCCCAGAGCAGTCAATGGCTGGCATTGCAGGACACAGCATCCTCCTCCCCTCCTCTGACCTCTGCAGCGATGGACAGCCACACCACTGCTTCCCTCCTTGTTGCCACCCACTTGGAGATCACTGGTTTTAGTGGGCTCAGAAGCTGACTTGCCCATAGGCAGTGTGCCACATACAGCCCTAGCAGAGCCCAAGCGCACACAGGGAACCTCCTGCTCTAACCCATCACTGTGCTCTGGGTTCCCAAAGGCTGCTCCATGCCCGAAGCTGCAGCTTGAGCCACACCTCACCCAACCAAGGTCTGCCCAAGCCTGCGGGTCCCGCTGGCTCCAGCCACTCTCTGATGGTGTCAGGGGATCATTTCCCTCCGCTCAGCAACTCCCCGGTGGAGTGGCTGAAGGATGGACGCTCCCTGTGAGCTGTCCTAGGGCCAGGGACACGTGTGACATCCCTGAGGTGCTGAAGGCTTGTTTTGGAGGCAAACCCACAAGTCAAGGAGGCTCAAGCACTTGTCCTGCTATCGTTAAGCAGCAGACTGAGCCATCACTGAATTATATTATGCCATGATTGAGGCTGTTGCTTGGTTACAGCAGCTGGTCCCTGAGCCCATCCTACTGCGGGAATTCCCCAGCATCACTGGTTTCAATCTCCGGGGCATCCCAGGACAGGATGTGCTACAGCCTCTCCATGCAGCAGGAAGGGGAAGCTGCAGGCAGCTGCAGGCAGCAGAACCATCGGCCCCATTGCCCAGCCACCCTCTGCCTGCTCACCGCCCTCCCCTCAGCTCTGCCTGTCCCAGATTTGCCTCTGCTGTGTGTGTGCCCAAGAGCACCCGAGGTTCCAAGTCCTGCAGTCATTCTGTGTCCTGCTAAATGCTGGGCTGCACCCAGTGCAGATCAGAGCATCCCTCTGCTCCGGAGGGTGCCTTCACCCACGTCTTGTTGCAGCAGCTGCAGCAAGTCACACACCGAGTTGCCAAGAGACAGGGGCTGCTCAGTGTGATGCTGGATCCCAGCGCAGGGAAGCCTCCCTGCTCAAACACTGGGTGCGCAGCTCCACTCATGTCTCCAGTGAGCAGCATAGCCTCTGCTTTTCCCGCTGGGACTCTACCCACGATGTCCCCAGAGCAGACAGTGTCCTGCAGACGGGTCCCTTCTCCCCGATGGCTGCAGCCCAGCCTGACGCCTGAGCGCACGGAGGCTGCTCCCCCTGCAGCAATTCCCGAGCAATCCCAGCTCTGAGGACCCAGGGACCTCGGAGGTACCTCAGTGACTGATCATGAACGCTCCACCTTCAAGCTGGCACGGTGGAAGCCAAGATGCAACCGCACTGTGGCTGAGGGGCCCGTGGATCTGGTGCGGAGGCAAAGGAGCAGCAGCCCCAAGGATGGGGCTCTGCACACTGCAGATAAACCTGCACTTCTCCCTCCTGCTGCTCTAAACCAAGCACAACCTGGTCCAACCTCAGCTCCGGGGTCACCACCAGAACCCGCAGCTCCTCAGCCCTCAGATTTCTTTGTTCTGGATGACTGATAAACCCCAAAGCTACCACACTGGTACCGCCAGAGATGCTCACAGGAACTATTTATATCCATGTGATCCTGCAGGAGCTTCCCCATAACAACAGGCACACACATGCTTTTTATATTTAGCTTATTCAAAGACTGGGCATGGGAGAGCCAAGCTCAGTCTGTTTCTTTCCCCCCTCACTTCTGCTTGCTGGCATGGGATTACACCTCATGCTGCAGTCCCAGTTGAGTTCAGCATTCCTGAAAAAGGGAGAAATCCAAGCCTAAAAGGCACCTTTTTTCCTGCTATTCCCTTGCACGCTCCTGCTTCACTTCCAGGGTGGGATTGCTCTGGCCTTACTGAAGCCAAAATATGGCACGCACCCTCCTGGGGCTCCAGTGCAAGTGAAGAGAGCTCTGCATCTGCTTTTCTCTTTCAGAGGAGTATTTTGAACACAGTGACTCATCTCTTGTTTTTCTCTCAGCTCCTTGTGCTGACAAGGAACAGGAGCCACATGGAGTGTAAAGGCTCCCGTGGTGCTCAAATCTGGCCCAGGTGAAAGACAAACCAATGCCCACGTCGGTGCTTCCAGGGGGCTCAGAGCCTTCTGCCTGCAAAGAGCTGCGCTCACAGGGAAGCAGAGCTGAGCTCCCTCCCTTCCACTGGGTGAGATGACAGCTCGCAGGACAGTTTGGGGAAAGAACTCCTGGGTTTTATGTTCAACTTTTGGGTTCTTTTAACCATTTTTAATTGAGTGACCCATTCCCTGAAGTGTAAGAACGTGAGAGCAGGGCAGCAGCGGGGTGCCCTTGTGGGCATGAGTCCTGGAGACCCACAGCTCCTGCACCCAGGCAGACAGGCTTGTGGTGGAGAAGAAGATGTCAGAGGCAGTTGTACAACAGAGCTTTATAGTCAGGATGGACTATACCAGGCTTTTTCGATGCAGAATGGAACATGACCCAAAACCTTCACAAAACAGAAGTGCTCTCAGGAACGCAGCCAGCTGAGGCTCCAGCTCCTGCCTGACCTTTTGCAATCCAGTCACATCCCAATCCCCTTTCATGTCCCCAGAAGTGCAAAATTTGAACTGTCCCATGCAATTTCCCTACAGTGTCATGTGAAATGTAATGCTCACAGAAGTACGCAAATGCTCATGGCAAACACACCTGAATGATACACTGCTCATGCAGCAAAAAAACCCAGTTTGTTTTATAGGGAAAGAGTTACAAGTGCATTTTGGAGGCTGGGGGGAAGGAAAAAGAATAGAGCAGTGAACTGTCTGCTGATCAAGACAGCTCTGGAATGGATCATGGATCTGAAGGACACCTTGCTTTACAGGGAGGCAGAAGGAAAACCCAGTTTGAATTCCATGGCTGATGTTTTACAACAAAAAGGTGATGGTGGGAACAAAACCAAACCTCAAATCAACCTGCAAGCAACAAGGTCATGGAATGCACAGTACCTGGAGGGAGCTTCACCGCCTGAGCCGTGAAAGGGACACCGGAACCAGACCAAAAGGGGTGCAGAGAAATCACAAGCTCCATCAAAGATAGGGGCAGCTTACTGGGACACAGGCGAGTGTGAAGGGCCTGCAGAACCCATCCAATGGCTCCCGCAGCTCCTGAGCCATGGGTACCAACCCAATGGTTTGGGTTCAAAGCAGAGACTACAGCTTCCCACAGGCAGCGCCTCGGAGGATACTCTCCACTTGCAGGGGAAGGCAGCACACTGGTGGCTGGAGGCTGGGCCCAGGGCTGTGGGATGGACAGGCGCTGGCCCAGGACAGACCCTGGCAGAGCTATAGTGCTTGTCCCTCAGCACAGAGGCAGCCAGGGTTTTACAGCGACACTGTAAGATGCCTGAGAAGCAAATGCCTTGCCATGCTAACACCTCCCTGGAGACAGTTTTGAAGCTCTGGATATCTTCATTTTCACATGAGAGTCATGTCCCTGAGAGGTACTGAAGGGAGGGGATTCTAGTGTATGCAAATCCAAGGGTGGGAAATGCAGAAAAGCACTGATTCTTCTCTCTCTTTTTCAGGTTAGCTTTGCACTTTGCATTGTTTTCCCAAACTGCATAGCAGCTTACGTGTAGTGTCTGAGACACTGGGGCCACGGAAATCAAAGGGGCTTCATGAATGCCAACAGCAGCACCAGCAAGTGCTGACTAAGCTGCTGTGCAGAAAGATCCCGTTCAAAGGACTCCAAAAGTCACACGCACTCTCTCGCTCTGGCCCTGTGGCTCCTGTGTGCACCACCATAGCTTGATCTGCTCCATTTAAAGCTCAGCAACTGCTGGGTGGAGCAATGACCAACACCACCTTTCACATTACAGAAATAGGAAGGACAGAAAGTTAAGGACTTGAGACAGGCGAGCGCGATGCATTCATGCGGCATGTTTTGCTGCACTCCTCTTAACAAGACAGGAATTTCAGGTGTGCAGGAGTGGAATATAGCTGGGGCAGAGCAGGCAGCAGGTCCCCTTCTCCTCCTACACCTGCCAGCTTCCCACAGGGCATCTCTGGAAGGAGAAAAACAACAGCCTGGAAGCGGGCCTGGGAGCTGTGCCCTGAACCATCCCCTTACTCAAGTACATCACAGCTGGATTTGCTTTGTGTAAGGAACGCATCAGAACAGCGCCCGCAGATGTGAAGCTTTTGTTTTGCCAACTCTGGTTTCAGAGAATATTGGGCAAACAGCCAAAGCTTCACAGATCTGCACCCGTCCTGGTGTGACTCCTATGGAAAGATGGAGACAGCACGACTGGGAGTCTGCTGCGCAGCAGCCACCTACAGCTCCTCATAGTCCCCACCTCCTTCAGGCTTGCTTATGCTGGCTCCTCCTCCTCCCAGGAAAGCCTCAAGTTCATCTATCTCGCTGCTTTTCTCCTTGCTCTTCTTTTTCTTTTTCTTCTTCTCCTCTTTGCTCTCCTCCTTCTCTTTGCTTTTCTTGTGTTTGCTCTTCTTTTTTGCAGATTTCTCTTCCTCCTGCAAAAGGAGAGCATTTTCATTAGCAAACCCTCTGAGCATGCCAGTAACCAGCATACCTCACCCTGGAACTTGGCTCTGATGGGAACCTGACTTAGGGGAAGCATCTACTACCAGGACTGGCTTGGAGTTCATTCCAGAAGACCCTTCTGTGAGTTTGGACAGAACAGAGCAAAGACCATCTGGTTTATACATAGTAGTGGTCTGTCAGGCTGTTTGTGCCTGACGATACCACAGTACTGGACAGGCAGAAACGCCAAAGACAAAGCCTCCTGCAATCTCCCCTCACCACCTCTGAGATTAGGGCTGTCAGGGACACCCCTCTGCTTGGAGAAAGCCACAGTGCTCTCAATGGACTCAGCCCAGCAGAGATGCATGGCTCTGTTTAACCCCGTATTTTACAAAGTCACACACTGCCTGCTCAAAATTCAGCTCTTCTGAAAGCTTGTTTTTAGAGCCTGGGAGGCACAGGTCTGCTTGTAGGATGGGAGGATGGAAGGAAGTCCACCAGGCGCAGAGTGCACTGTGGAAGGCCACCCCTCTCCTTGAGCAGTAGATAATACGGCAGATCAGCTCTGAGGAATCCAACAGTACCTCTTTGCTTTTCTTTTTCTTCTTCTTTTTCTCCTTTTGTTTATCTGTTCAAACAAAAAAAACCCCAAACAATATTGTTTTTAATCAAGTGAACCAGAAGAGAAGCAATTCTGCCCTGTCCCGATTCCTGAGACTCACAGAACCCTGGGATGATTAGGGTTGGTTTGTGCTTCTGGGAGTTGAGCTAGTGATGGAAGAACCATTCAGGCCACAGCATCAGCAGTGGGATGGCCCTGACAGGCCAGCACTCACTGTGTATGGAAATTTTATCACCATGAGGCCAAAGTGTCAGTGCTGCAGCCCTTCTCTACACGGTGGCTACTTTCACAGTATTAAATGAATCTCAGTGTCCATCACTGCCAAAGCATTTGTCCCAGGTTACTGTGAGTGATGACCTGGCTGCTGCTTCGACTGCTGACTGTCCACAGCCTTTGCACAAACCACTCTTGATCAGGAGAGTATTTACTTGGCTGATACACAGGAGGCTTTATAACTGCACGACATTTCACATGTGTTATGAGCCTGTCATCTGTCAGTCTGACCCTACACACTCTTTTTTACTCAGTTGATCTGTAAATACAAGTCAGCCCTGGAGCAGTCTAACTGCTGGTAAAGCTCCAGCTCACTGATGCAAGGATAGGCTTATATATTTATTTGAGAAAGAGGAGATAGAAGGAACCCACACTGAATTATTAAAGATGCTAAACTGAAGTTCAGTTATTGACCTGGACCTCTGCAGACGCACTTCCAGCTATTTCAAGCTGCACTGTTCAGTAAGTCAAAGCTCAAGCTGAGAAAGCCACCACAGCCTGCGGCACCTTGCTTATACTTTTGGAATAGTTATTTAAAAAGGTCTCTCTCTGCTGCTGCTTACAGCTTTCTTCCCCCCCTTAAGTCTTTAACTTCCCATCTTCTGTGGTGACATCAGGGGCAGATCTATAGGAAGTTGCTTTGCAGCAATGCCAAGAAAAGTATTTCTGTGGGTAACAGCAGAAAGTATTTCTGTGGGTAAGAGTTGTACCCTCAGGGGATGGGGAGGGCAGGAAAGTCTGAGGAATGCTTGCGATCAGGTTGTGATCAAAATCCCACCTCGCCCTTCCCAAAAATAGAAGAGCAAATTGGCAAGGAATGTCAGAGCATCTTGCTGAAGTTGATCCAAATCTTTGAGGGGGTGGACACTGCGGTGCTGAGCACCACTTCCCAGGCAGGCAGTGTAAAGCAGGAAGCCTTATGCAGAAGCAGCTTGTGAAGGATGTGCTCTGCTTCCAGCTGGGACCAAAATAGTCCATGTGGTTGCTATGGATAAGCCAAGTTCCCCCGCTCCCCATGGGGAAAAACTTAAATAAAAGTATTTATGCTGTGTTAAACCCCATTAGAGACTCACATGGGGAACTGCATGACCCTAAAGGCTATTTTATTTAGTGCAAATTGGTTTCCTTACACCCTGGAACCATTCTGGATAAAACAGAAGCCTGACAAACAAAACCAGCAAGAGTGGAAATAAGGTGTGACCTTTACCTTCCTCACTGCTCTCCTTGGTACCAGCTTCTTCCAAACCCAAACCAAAGAGATCTGAGTCATTTTTCAGTTTAAAGGAGTGGACTGTTGCTTTCACAGCCTGAGGTGGCTTTGCCAATGAGGTATCGTCATCCGATAGCTCAGAGAGATCTTCCCGGACTGGGAATTCATCCTGGAGACAAGAAGAGGCAGACAACACCCACAGGTTTTCAACCCAAATCTCTCAGCATTTTGCACACAAGACATCAGATGTCAGCAGGCAGGGAGGAGGGAAGGAAATGGCAGCTGAACTGAGCTGTTATTGCCTGGAAATCAATGCTCCTGATCTCATAAGCTCTATCTATTTCTTGCCTTGGTAAAACGCCTCAGCAGCACTGGTACTGGGCAGTGTGCTCTGGCAACGTAACATTCCTGCTACCAAAATCTAATTCCTGATGTAAAGGCGTTAAATGAGATCTTCAACTGTGTTAGCTCAACAGCAGCAGCCTCTAACTGCCCTGGAGAGGCACCTCAAATCAAATTTAATGGGCTGAGAACTTGCCTCCAGACCTAACAGACAAAACCTTGTTTCTGCGCAGCTCTGTGAGGTCTCCTGAACCAGAGGCAACCTGCAACACAGCCAAGGAAGTGGTGTGTTTGCAGAGCATCTCCCCTCATCGAGTCAAAAGGGGATGTGCTTCCAGGGCACATCTGCCTCTTCAATGTGGGCTAAATAAATAGGATGCTGCAGAGACTGGATATCACCCAAAAATCCTCTGTCCCAGCATGATGGGGATGGAAATGGAATTTAATGATGGGGATGGAAATGGAGTTTAATGATCTGGTGATTCCTGCCAACAGATCCTCTCCAGAATTCACTAACCACCCTTTCTTTCTATCCTCCATACTGTCCAAACACAGCCTGGCTCTGCTGCTGGTCTGGGCAATGCTCCTTCCTCCCTGCTGATGGTGGTGTTTTACTGCTCTGCCTGACCACTAACCCTTGTAGGTGTCCAACATTCACACACTGTGGGGCAGCTCCCTGACACTGCTGCAATGGCAAAGCTCCCTCACAGATCCTGTTTTCGTCACTGCATGTGAAGAGAAGTAAACTTGTTCCAAATACTTTTGCTTTCACATTAAAGTGCCAAGAAAAGTAGGTACCGGAAACGCAAAACGAATGGAAAACTATTTAATAAACAGCACGACGCATAGGCAAGGGCAAAGAAACCGGGACAACCATCCTTTCTGCAGGACTCTGGAATGATGCAAACACATCCAACACTCCTGAACACCCCAGACACCAGAAGTCCCATCCCAAATCATGGTTAGCAGTTTCTAGGGATTGCCTTTCTGTCTGTGAGTACAGATCACTGAAAGGAGGGGTATCTCCAGCCACAGAAGCAGTAAGTTCCTACCAGCCCAGAGAAGATACTCGTGTTTTCTCCATCTATAACACCCAATGGGTGCAGAGGGGACTCCTGCTGCCCCATGCCTTTGAGCAGCTGCCCACATGCTGAACATCACAGAGACATTACAGCCAACCTGGCTAAGCTGGGAACTCCTTCCCAGATTTTCCTACTTCAGCGAGAAGCTTTGCCAAACAAATCTTGTTACAGCCTTTTGATTGCTGTAGGGAGCTCACCCTCTGGCACATACACACTTCTACATGTTAAACCTTGGGTGAAAACCCACTAGGGCTTTGTATTTTATACCTTGCACACTGCTGGACTGACACCGCTTTGGCCCTACTGAGAATAAACAGCACATTAAAACCCATAAGCACAAACCTTGTTGCCATGTGGCTTCAACAGTCACAGTGGGTTCGTGCTTACATCAATCTCTACAGGTTGCTTAGCACCTGAGGTGCTGTGAGTGCCGCTGAGAGATGGGGGAGCAGATGAAAGCTCTGCTCATGAGATGCCTCAACACTTCAGGCTCAGCTTGGCAGCAGCACACAGCAATTCATGCATGTTATTTACCATTTTCTTCTTCTGGCTGTCAGAGTCCTCACTTTCGAAGTCTGGGTCATCCATAACAAATGAGAGCATCTGAGTAGCTATTGGTCCCTCTTGATCACTGTCAGACTCCTCAGGCTTTTCCTCTTTGACCACTTTCTGCTTGAGAGTGTGCCCTTTGCTTTGGGAAGTGGTCTTTGGGGCCTGGACTGCTGCTGGGGTTGCAGCAGCAGCAGTTGGCAGGCTGGTGTGGACCTTGCTGCTGCTGTTTCTTTCAGACCCAGAACGTGGAGGTAAAGTGTCAGGAGGCTTCGGGTCCATTGCTTTGGTCAAAACGGCTTCGCTCTGTGGTTTCAGAGAATTTCGGGAAGACCTGAGAAGAAAGAAACAAGTTGTCAGAGCCTGTCCACCCCCATTCTCTGAAGCAAAGCACAGTGACTAATTAGTAACTGAGCCTGCCTCAGGGCTGCATCTCCACAGCAGAGATAGTTCATCCTAGGGGGGTGGCTGGTCAAACACATACCACTCAGGCTGAAAATAGCCCTCAAGTCCCCGTGGATGCTGCTGCAGAGGTGCCTGCACCAGCTGCCCACACCTATCACACACAGGATGTGGTATGTGGAGAACATGATCCAGTTCATCGTTCTCCTGCACAGGGTGTGGTGAGTGACTTCCACTCCCTTCACAAGGCTTGACTCCTCTGTCCTCCTCACTCAGCTATGAACAGATATCGAGGTGCTCAGTTCCAGCCTCTGTTCAAACTGGAGGAAAAGGCTGGGCCATTCCCAGGCAGAAATATTCCAGTGAGAGGAGCGCAGTGCTCAAGGGCACGCTGCCTAGGTGTGGTGCAGCAAAGACTGCCCAGAAGAGGCCCAGCTAAAGAAAACACAGCCCAGCTTACAGCTGAAGGAACAGCCACCAAGATTCCCCAAAGGATGCCCAGAAGCCAGAAGCAGGACCTAGGAGAGTCCCATTTGCCAGCACAACCCCACGCTTCAGCCTGTGCTTTGTACCTTTTTTTTTCCTGCTCCATGTTGATGTCTTCCTTAGGTGCGGGAATGACCTTAGAGTCCTTCACCTCTTCTTCCTCTTCCTCACTGGAGAGGGTGATGTTCTTGCTGGGCACCCGTTCTGCTGCCAGCATGGGTCTGCTGGGGATCTTGTCATCCAGATCCAGGTCATCTTGGAAGCCTGCCACCATGGGGTTCCCCCCAGGGGCCTCTCCATCGCTGCAGAATAGGCAAGGATCAGACACAGCACCCCAGGACGTGCTGGGACAGATGGACCTCCCCTGGAAAGCAGACTGCCGTTTGCCTGGCTTTTCCAGCCAACTGCATGTCCACATCCCTCAGCCCAGGGCAGTGACACCGCACCACCCAGCCACCGGCCCCTTCAGACCTGATCCTCATGAGCTGCAGCTGTGGCACAAACCCTCTACGAAATGGGCCACAATTGGAGGTGTCAAAGAGTGGCTGGAAAAGCTGAGCCTCAGTGCTCTGGAGCTGCCCATTGCTCCAGCACCACTGGAACATCTCCAGTCCAACATGCAAGGATCAGTCAATCAAACCATGGGAACTGCCTGCCTTAAATCCCACAGCCTGTAATTAAACCTGATCAGACACTGCCACTCCTGGGGAATTCACCTGCAGCTATCAGATTGCTGGGTTTATTTCTGTGTCTCTTGTGCTCCCTGAAGCAGGCAGGTACCCGCCACCACAACCAGGCTTTGACGTTCCCCAAATTAAATTCACCTAAGGACACACTTTCAGAGCTGGGAGTCTGTCAGGCTCCCTGCACACAACACGGTTACGTGCTCAGTGGCAGGCTGATAAAGAGCTTTGCAGCTGAAATCACCAGCTGAGGATTCTTGTCTCAATGTCCTCAGGACTCAGCAACTTTAATACTTTCAGAAGGATTTGCTCGTGTCAGGAATACAGATGTTTTCCCCAGCCACAGCGGATGAGCCTTTGCATCACCTTTCCTCATTCTACTTGCTTCATGTGCAGCAGATACCCAGCTCCTTCTGACAACCCACACAAGAGTCACTGTCCTTTTAATGACTTGATTTGGATTGTACAAACACAGCTTCATTTGTACACAGAGACCAAAACCCGAGATGATAGCTTGGACCACATCCCATTTTAGAGGCATAAAATGAATCATCAAAACCTAAAATCCTTAATCTGGATGAAGGTGCTGCTTTCAGTCACTAGCACATAGCCAGCACTGGAAGAGGCAGTGGAGGATGATGTGCTGATGGGATGAGAAATGCTGAGGCCTGAACACAGTCCAGATGATTGTTACTACTCAGCCTGGTTCCTCTTATGGCCAGTTACTGGTTTATGGGTCAGTTTTAAAGAATTAATACATCTACCACCAGGTAATGTTATTTGTGACATCTGGGACACCATACTTGTGACAACCATCACAGCACATCGACAGTGATTACAACCAATGCTTGTTTGGGTCAGTACTCAGATCAGGGCTAACACCCTCTCCCTTCTGCTTTTGGTGCAGCTCCCCCTGCTCCCAGCACAGCTCCCAGCAAAGCAGACACAGGCTGCTGAAGAGCCCCTTCATAAAATACTGCTGCTCTCATTCTGAGCCAGAGAGGAGGCACACAGCCCATCCCACACAAAGGAGGAAAGAAACTGGTGCCCAAAGCAGCAGCCAAGGCTGGAGGAATGACAAGTGAGAGATTTCTGTGGTCTGCAAAGCACTGGTAGGGTTTCTCTGGAAATGTGCTGGAAAGCAAATGGATTGTGTCCTAAAAATGGATGTTATTCTGAACTGGTGACACTGCATTTCTCTAACACTGCATTGCTCCATTAAGCGCTGGGACTCTTCAGAGACTGCTGCCACTGTCCTTCTACCACACACCATGTGAGATCTGCAGCCTGTAAAGCATTCCCAGTCTGAACAGGATGTCCACATGTGCCCATGCACCCGCACAAAGTGGGTCACCTCCCCTTGCAGGGAATGCACTGCTTCCATCTCCAACTCACACACAAAGTGTGGAGTGACAGCTTCAGAGCAAAGCCACGGAGTGAGCACCCCTCAGAAAAAACAGTGCTGCACTATGAACAACGCAGAGTTAGTATCAGGGTGTGGTCCTGAAGCTCCAGCTGGAAGGAATCCAGAGCACACAAAACCAAGCACATTGCACCACTCTCTCCAATGCCTTTTGTGGTGCTAAGCCTGTGTTAGTGTTGAGCCAACGTGTTTGCAGGTGCAGGCACTCACCAAAAATGCCTGAGCTTGCCAAGGCCTGTGTCTGAGCTACTGATCAAGAGCATGGCGGGGTCTCCTTCATGCTGGTGATGGAACAAATCCTGCTGCAACATGAGTGCATGGTCCCAAACCTGGATGGACTGTGTTCCACCAGCCCTGCCGTGTGGCCACAGAGCCAGCAGGATCCTCTGGCCATGTCAGGTTTTGGGGCTAGAGAATGAGGAAAAAACTAAACTCTAAAGCAGCAGATGAAGTGAGGCAATCACATACTGCAGGATGAGCTGCCTGGCTGTATTCTAGGAGATGGGGATCTTCTGTTGTGAACCGGTGTCTTCAGCTTCTCTCACTTGGTCTAGTGCAGCAGGGTACTAATAGAGTGATTGTCAAAACAAAACCAGATGCCATTAAAGCGAAGATCCAGCTCAAAGCCCTTCAGATGTAAGAAGAACTTACCCACGGCTAAGATAAACATCTAGTGATGCTGAGAAGACAGATGAGGAATCCTGCAAGCACAACCTTGCTTGCAGACATCTACAGCCCATCCATGGACTCTGCTCAGCCCCAGCAGTGGGGAAGAGGGGAGCCCCTGGAGCCAGATTACCTCCTCCAGTGCAGTCACATACCCACTGGCTCAGGGCATCAAACTGAAGAGCAGGAAATTAGGTTCCTAAACAGCAAACCAGCAGCTGGAACTGTCTTCCTAATGAGCTGGTGAAGGAACTGATTTTGGGAGTTTTCTTTATTGCAAACTTGAGAACCGTAACACACCATTAAACAAAACCCAGGACTCCATCCATCTCTGTAGATCTGTGCTGGGATTTAGTTACAGCAACTCCAAGAGATGTCCGTAAATGCTGAAAGTCCCAGCAGCTGCCTGATCTTTGGGCAAGAGTAGCCTTGACCCACAGGCAGGAGCACATTCCCTCACTGACAGCATGCTTGAGAAACAAAGAAATGCTTTTTTGGTAACATTACTGCTCCAGGTCAACTCCTGCTCCATTGTTTAGAGATGTTATAGAGCAGGAAATGGGAGAAGTTCACCGGGCATCACTGTAAACAAACCTCCAATGTCAACAAGATGGATGAGAAATCCCAGACTTCCAAACCTCTTTCTGAAGCTCAGAAACAAGTTCTTACACATGGAAGCAAGCCCAGCCCTGACATGAGGCAGCAGCTCAGTCACAAAGCAGAACACCCTGCTTCAACAGGAGAACAAGACCCTCCCCTCTCCCCAAGTAGTCACCCGCTATGTCAGTGATCAGTGCAACACATGGAGCTCTGCCTGGGGATGGCCGAGGGAACTGGGAGTGTATGTGACAGGATTCAGGAGAGGACAGGTAAAGGTGACACCATAGTGTCTGGAAACTGGTCTAATGACAGAGCCCGGAGTATGGTGATCAACGACACAAAGTCTAGTTGGAGGCCAGTAACTCGCAGTGTGCAGCAGGGATGAATACGGGGCCCAGTCCTGTTTATCATCTTCATTAATGATCTGGATGATGGGGCAGTGTATACCCTCAGCAGATGACTCCAAACTAGGAGGAGTGACTGGTACACCAGAGGGTCACAGTGCCCCCAGAGGGACCTCGCCAGGGTGGAGAAATGGGCTACAGGAACCTCCTGCAGTTCAACCAGGAGGTTGAACTGGGAGCTCCCAGCAGCTGGGAAAGTCCTGCTCCTGGGGAGGAACAACTCTGCGCATCAAGACATGCTGAGGGGAACTCTGCTGGAAAGCAGCTTGGCAGAAGAGGGACTGGGGGTCCTGGTGGGCATCAAGTTGAACATGTCAGCAAGGTGCCACTGCTGCAGTGAAGGCTAAGAGTATCCTGGGCTGCATTAGGTACAGTATCACCCCAGGTCGAGGGAGGTGATCCTTGCCCTCTGCCCAGCAGTGGTGAGGCCACACCTGGAGTGCTGTGTTCAGTTCTGGGTGCTCCTCAGTACGAGAGACATGGGCCTGGATTGGAGAGAGCCCAATAGAGGGCCATGAAGATTATGAAGTGACTGGAGCAGCTCTCGCATGAGGAAAGGCTCTCCCACGTGACAGCTGGGACTGCTTAGCCCAGAAAAGAGAAGGCCTGAGGAGGACTTTATAGATGTATTTAAATACCTGAAGGAGGGTGCAAGAAGATGAAGCCAGGTTCCTTTCAGTGCTGCCCAATGATGGGACGAGTTGAGGAACACAAACTGAAACACAGGAGGTCCCTATGAAAATCTGGAAACACTTTTTCCACTGTGAGGGTGACTTAGCACTGGCACAGGTTGCCAGTGAGGTTGTGGATTCTCCACCCATGGAGATATTGAAAAGCCATCTGGAATGGTCCTGGGTGGCCCTGGCTGAGCAGGATGACCTCCAGAGGAGCTTTCCAACCTCAACCTGGCTGTGATCCTGTGGCTGTAACTGTCTCTGCTGCACAGGTGTAACGCACAGAGCACTAAGGCATTCGCACATGAGCTAACTGCAAGGCTCTTGTTTACAGACAGCAAGGCAATTCCTCTTACTTGGGTAAGAGAAGTAACCTCACAACTTCTCAAAACAGCCCATTCTTCTGCCACATCTTCAATGGCACTTGGAGCCATTTGGAGCGTGCACGTGGTTACAGCACATCTACAAGAACTGCTGGCAAGCTGAGTGAGCTGAACACTCAGGTATCTGCTTAAAAGCAATCAGGAGACATGAACACATCTCTCTAGTATGTTCTCAGGCTTCCAGTATTTCATTTTTAAACCCAATAAAGCCTCCAATGGGTTTGGGTGGCTTCACAGCCACTTCTGTATTCTTTAGATCAAAGATAAATGTCTGCAGCAGCAGATTTTGTTGCAACTACAACAACCCACTCCCTGCAGTAGAAGCTGGCTTAGAGGTGGTGCTTACAGAACTCTTCTGTTGCTTCTGGGCATCACGGGGTTGCAACTGGCATCCTGAAAGAAACCAGTTATCACAGGTGATGGTCAGAACTGTGTCTACAGCTCTGAACTGCAGTACCCCTGGCTTATGGCTGCTGGCCCTTTTTAGCAAGAAACAGAAGGTCCAATTGCCAGACCACTATGAAAACTGTGCAAGCTACACAAGAAACCAGAAGAAGACATGGGTGCCAAGCTGCAGAGAAACAACAAGACTTTGAATTGGCAGGGATGTGCTGCATGGACTTCTACTACGGAAATAGAGCTGTTCTAACTGCAGATGGTTACGACAGAGGTGTCATCAAAGGATGAAGCTGTGAACAAGCAACCTCTCTGTGCTCCGTGAAACCCCAAAGGTGTCTCATTTTCTGTCCCTACCAGCTCATAGTCACTGGAAGTTCCCAGGCTGGAGAGAGAAGGCCCGAGGGCATCACAGCAGCCAAGAATGTGACACCTCTCAAACCAGGGAGCAGAGCTCCTGCACCACTGTTCGAGGTGTTTGGCTTTAACATCTATTTGCTTCCAGCCCATGATGTTCTGGAGAAGTTACAAGCTTTTGTTCAAGATTCAGGCTCTCACCCACAGCAAGAGTTGCAGCAAAGCCCAGGCAGGTCAGGCTTGGCTCCCTGCATGTCCCTGTTAATCACAGCACAGCATCAGCACTGAGCTGCAGCCGGAGCAGCCTGGCAGCTCCCAGCAGCTTCCGGCAGCCACCACGGGGGGGTTTCTTGCCTCCTTTTTTTTCCTTTTATTTTCTAATACAGCATCCACGTGTTCCAGCACCACCAGGGATGCTGATTCAGGCTGACCTGCAGGAGATGGGCACCGAGCCTCATACACAGCACTGATTTAAGTCGTTCTGTTTGAAATAGAGAACCATGAATCATGTCAAAGACACCAAAAGATGCAGAATCCTCCAGGTTCACAGATGAGCTGTATCAGCATTTAAAGACGCTCCTGCTTAATCCACTGTGATGACAAGAGGCATGAGGCAAGCTCCATTCTGAGCTGAGGGATGCAGATCCTGTGGGACACTTAAGACACCTCTAAAGTGCCAGGCTCCTTTCAGACCGCTCCTTGTGTCAGGGCAGCTCAGACACAATCCCTTTTCTTTCTTTTTTTTTTTTTGTTTAAAAAACATCAAAGCCAGGAAAAGGTAAAAAAACCCAAACAAAACAAAGAAAAATAAAACCCAGCTTAGAGCAGAGCTCTGCCATTTGGAGGATGGAATCCCAGACTGGCTTGGGCTGAAGGGACCTTAAAGCTCATCCAGTTTCAACCCCTGCTACAGTCAGGGACACCTTCCACTACAGCAGCTTGCTCCAAGCCCCTGTGTCCAACCTGGCCTTCAACACCGCCAGCAATGGGGCAGCCACAGCTTCTCTGGGCACCCTGTGCCAGCGCCTCAGCACCCTCACAGGGAACAGCTTCTGCCTAAGAGCTCATCTCAATCTCCCCTCTGGCAGGTTAAAGCCATTCCCCTTGGCCTGTCCCTACAGGCCCTTGGCCAAAGCCCCTCTCCAGGTTTCCTGCAGCCCCTTTAGGCACTGGAGCTGCTCTAAGGTCTCCCCTTCAGGAGCCTTCTCTTCTCCAGGCTGCCCCAGCCCAGCTCCCTCAGCCTGGCTCCAGAGCAGAGCTGCTCCAGCCCTCGCAGCATCTCCATGGCCTCCTCTGGACTCGCTCGAGCAGCTCCACGTCCCTCTTGTGCCACTGCCCCAGAGCTGGATCGGGACTGCAGGGGGGGTCTCCCCAGAGCGCAGAAGAGGTGCAGGATCCCCTCCCTGAGCTGCTGCTCACACTCTGGAGGTGCAGCCCAGCACACGGTGGGGGGTTCTGGGCTCAAGCACACACTGAGGCCGGGTCACGGGGAGCTTCTCCTCACCCAGCATTCTCAAATCTTTTTCTTCACAAGCACTCTCAATCCCTCCATCCCTCTATTCTATGATTCTATGATACTGGGGGTTGCCCCAACCTGTGTGCAGGACCTTGCTTGTGGCCTCACTGAAACTCATGGCATTCACATGGGCCCACTTCTCTAGCTTGTCCAAGTCCCTCTGGACGTTATCCTGTCCCTCGGCCATGTCAACGGCACCACTCAGCATCGTGTCATTTGCAAACTTACTGAGGGTGCTGGATCCCACTGCCCATGTCATGGATGGATATTAACAGTACTGGCGCAAACAGAGACCCTGAGAGACACCAATCAGCATCGATCTGCTCCAGACACTGAGCCACTGACCACTACTCTCTGGATGCAATCATCCAACCAATTCCTCATCCACGAAATGGTCCGTCCATCAAATCCATGTCTCTCCAGTTTAGAGAGAAAATGCTGGGAAGGAACTTTAGAAATTGACATAAAAAAAGGGAAGACCTTCTCTAGCACTTTTCTGAAGCCTGCGGGCAAGCAAGGAGTGACACTCCCAAGGGAGCATGACCCTCCCTATCCTTCCTTCTGGAATCCCACTGTATGCCCCCAGGTGTCCTCTAACAAACACAAACCCCTTTATAATGCCTCAGGAATGGCAGTACCAGGCCAGGAAGGATCTTGGTCATGCACTGGGCCGCTGCACTCGGAAAGTATTCATTAAGCAAAACATAATATCCTTGCACTGTGTCCCAGCAGGCAAATCCCTTCCTGACCCAGAGCATCCCAGTGGTTTAACACTGAACATGAAAGCAAGACAGCAAACCCAGGAAGGTGATAACTAGCTCGTACAGCTCAAGGAGCAGTGTGCATCATGAAATGGGACACAAGTAACACTATGACTGACTACACCACAGCCAGAAAGGTTTTAGGGGCAGTTATTTGCCCTACAATCCTTTCTGAACAGTTACAACAGGTTACCCAGGCCTGACTCCTCAGAGTGCACATTCGGGTATGTCCCTGTCTCACCCTCCCTCTGTCCCCCTTTCCTTACCTTTCACTATCGACACGGTGTTTAGTCTGTGGTTTCCCTCTGTCCTTCTGTGGGGCTGGCTCTTCTAGAAAGCTGTGGTCCAGGCTGTCATCAGGAACAAAGTCCTCCACACTCTGTACCTTTGCAGGGGCTTCAGGGTGGGGAGGAGGAGCGGCAGCAGCAGGGTCTGCATTGGCAACAGCACTTGTAAGCCACAGGGCTCACCACAAGCAAGACAAATTTGCTTTTTACAGATCTATCCTGCGCAGGGTGGCAGCAGCCATAGAGCAGGACCTTGGCTACACAGCAAGGGAAGAGGAAGGATGTGAACAGGATACTCAAACCAGTCTGATCTTGCAGGAAGGCACTCAGAGACCACACACGGCCACTGTGGTTTCAAATGCACCCAGCTGACACAGGGGCCTCAAAAGGCTATCAGCAAGGCTGACTGCTCTGCAGGGACTGCTGTGACTGCCTATGCCACCAACAGGCTTGCATGGAACCCCAGCCTGGTTTGGGTTGAAGGGACCTTAAAGCTCATCCAGTTCCAACCCCTGCCACAGGCAGGGATGCCTTCTACTAGAGCAGACTGCTCCAAGCCCCGTCCAATGCAGCCTCTCATACCAATGCTGCGTGCACTGCTCCTGTGTGCCGCCCCTTCATGATTTGGTTACCTTTCCCAGACTGTTCAGTTCACCCACTTACCTCCTCCTGCTTCTTCAACTGGAACCGTCACAGTCAGAATCCTTCACATGGTGTTTTTAAATGCAAACCAAAAACTGTGTAACCAAAAGCTCAGGAGCTACTGCAAACAGATATGCTTTAATATAGCTCATTTGTAGAGACAGCTTTACTTATCTTCAAGGTGTCAGGACGCAAACTCATGAAAGGAGCAGAACCAAGAAGCGTGAAGCCATGAACCTTTTCAGTTTGCAGTATTTAACTTGTTTCTCCTGTCCATGCTGCACTTCACACCCAGCTCTGCTCCTTTGGGTGAAACTTTGTGTATCTTTTTCTAGATTCTGCTCTACTAGCACAGCTTTCAGATCACTTTTGCATACCAATAACACTATTACTAATGCCACAGAGTAGCATTGGTGTGAGCTAAAACACAGCCAAAAGAATTATTCCTGCAAGACTTCAAGGGACAGCTCAAACAGCAGCTGCCATAAAAACCAAGTAGTACTTCGTGACAGTGATTGCTCAAGAGATTGCCCATTAGCTGCTACCTGGGTACATAGGGAGTTCTGCAAGGTATGTTTTGCAGAGCTGCAGACCCTTGGCATGCTACATAAACCTAATACCACTGACAGATCAGCTTTTCCTGCCTTTCGCAACCCTGCTAAAAAGCACCCTTGAGATACCAGGGTTGCAGTCAGCAGCCTAAAGCAACTCTCCAGCGAAGTGATAGATCAAAAAGCAGCAAATCCCAACGACTGCAATACTGGCAGGAGACACTCTTCTGATTTCTATATACCAATATGAAAGGGGTTTTTATTGACAAGAGATTTGCTCCTATTTATTTCTGGGTAGGAAGAGCCATAACCTCTGGGTGCACTGTGTCATATCTGGTAGCGGTTCAGGCTGCAGACTGTTGTGTGCAGATCTAAACCTGAAAGATTTCAACATGTGAAGCTGCAAATCGTGTTCCAGCACCTCCTCCTTTCTTTCTGTGGGTGTCTGGAGAGTGCTGTGAGCTCTAGGAATTGACAGTTTGAGAGGGAAGGTTATTTCCAAAGGGGGATTCAAACCATGTCACGCTACTGATCTTTAGGCAGTTCCAGCTCTGCAGCTCCAGTTAGCTCTGCCAACAAAGTCAATGTGACAGGCAAATTGAGGTCTGGATCAGTAAAATTACATGCAACAAACCCCCTCAGTGCTTCTGCCCTGCAACTTCATCCAGCAGGGCTCAGGCTGAATACTCTGCTCATCTACTCCATTGTGTGCTGGTGCTAAGGGAGAAGCTGAGGCTGGTGCCCTCCTCCTCAAACCATCTCCAAAGGAGCAGATTCCCCTGGAGGAGAGCTGCTGCAGAGCCAGCACTGACACAATCACTTCTGGCTGAATAACCTTTAAAACCAGCACTCTGCTGCTCTGTGTTAACATACAAGAGCCCCTTTGGGCTGCCACACTTTTGTGAAGACTGAGCTGCAAATAGCTCCTCTAATGCTATTCAAGAGGGACTTTGGACAAGGGCCTGTAGGGACAGGACAAAGGGGAATGGCTTTAACCTGCCAGAGGGGAGATTGAGATGAGCTCTTAGGCAGAAGCTGTTCCCTGGGAGGGTGCTGAGGCGCTGGCACAGGGTGCCCAGAGAAGCTGTGGCTGCCCCATCCCTGGCAGTGTTCAAGGTCAGGTTGGACACAGGGGCTTGGAGCAAGCTGCTCTAGTGGAAGGTGTCCCTGTTTGTGGCAGGGGTTGGAACTGGATGAGCTTTAAGGTCCCTTCCAACACAAACCAGTCTGGTATCCTATGATATGATTCTATGATTAAAGAGGCTGGTAAGAAGCTGACAGTTATTTTATTAGTGTCTTCTGTATGTTCAGTGCCTTCCTCCTGAAGCCACCCAGCTGGCTGGACACAGTCCCCTTCCAAGCATAGAAAAGCCCAAGGGTGACACCCCGGCTTAGACCCTGCATCCAGCAACCTACCTGGCTGGGGAGGAGAGGGGTCTGGCGCAGGAGACGTCCCAAACAGACGGGAAATGATGCTGCGCTTGGGTGGTGGGGCCGCAGCCGGAGGTGCTGGGGGGACTGCGGCTGCAGGAGGCGCATGTGGCTGCAGGGCCTCAGGTGCAGGCACTGGTGAAAAGGATGGGGGGTGTTCAGAAGAGATGGTGGAGCTTGTGGGAAGTGGCTGCGGCGGCTGTGGGGTGCCCGGGCTGGAGCTGGCTGTTGATGTGGAGCTCGGAGGTACAATGGGTGACTGGGAGCCAGAGGAGGGGCTTTGCCCATTGGTTGTTAGTGGTGACGTGTGTCCTTGACTTCGGGCTTCCATCATTTCAAGGAAGCTGCAGGGAAGATAAATTGCAAACATAAGGAATGGAGAAAACATACTCAACTGAGCCCCCAGCATGATGCTGGGCTGCTTGAGCCATGTGCTGAGCTGAGAGGGTGTGGGTCTGCTTTCAGTGATGCTGTGACTCCCTGGGCCACAATAAACCTGGTTCACTCACATGAGCTAAAGTCACTCCATCTGCATCAAGGTGTGGAGAATCCCAACCTGCATTGTACTGCAGGATGAAACCTGTATTTGCAATGCTTCTGGGAACTCCCTGGGAAGACAAGACTATAGCAACATGCCAGGGCTTGAAACACAGCCTCAAACCAGTTCTTGGACACGTCTCCAAGGGAGTCAGCGCTACAGTAATGGCACATTTTTAGATTGTGCAGAAGAGATAAGAGTGTTAAAGAAAACTCAAATGCTATAAAAACCTCTTCTTTCAGCCAAGAATGGGTTTGAGAGGAGAATCCTTGAACGTCAAAAGAAAAGAGCTATACAGAGGGCTCACAGAGGACTGACTGCAATGATCCTTCTCGCATTTGCAGACGCACAGGCAGACTCTTCCTGCACGCACTCCCACTCTCTGTGGAAGGCAGCAGAGCCAAGCAACAGAAGCTCTGAAGCAAGCTGTGGTCCTGGCTGGATTGCTGCCTAGAAGAGCATTAAAGCCTACACCAGCAGACAGGGTGAAATGCTCTCTCCTTTCTGCAGCCTCCTCCTGCAGCCCTCTCAGAGAGAGGTCTTTTCATAAGCTGTATGCAAAGAAACACCAACAGAAAGACAGGCTCCTACCGTGAAGTGGTTTCAAAATGAGATCTGCCACATGCTGCACATCTGAGAGATGTAAGAGGACACCCAAAGTGAAGTACCATGTATAAAAAGGGTCATGGTCTCACCCCTTATCTCATTAAGCCCAATGACCTGGTGCACAGAGGCTCTGGGTTCAACTGTTTCTGCAAGAGAGACTCAGTTGTGCTTCAGGCAAGGAGGATGTTAAAATAGAGACTCCTCTCCCATACAGAATATGACCTCGTTCTTGAGCCAGACACCTTCACTGGAATGACTACAGAGTAGAAGCAAACAGCAGGGGCTAAAAGACTCTAACCCCCCCTGAGAAATCATTTCCTATTTTAAGGAGCAACCTGATATACTTTTAAAGAACAAACTAATACACTTTGTGACCAGCAGTGTCTGGAGCCCTGGAGAACAACATCCCCAGGAAGCTGCTACTTGAGCTGGAAAACCAACAGTCCTTGACTAAGGAACTGGGTGAAGTGGAGACAAAGGGCAGCACTAAAAAGCAGTACTAGCTAGGAGAGAAATCCCTGGTATAGTTCCTCAAGGACTGGCCTTGAGATATACCTCAGTGAAGCAGCAGAGACCAGATAAATGCTCATGAGGTTGCAAGATGGGAGGCAGCATTAGCAGAGAGGAGAGCAGGGACAAGACATAGGAAGAACTGGATGATCCTGAATAAGAGAAATAGGAAGAAATTCAACAGTACAAAGGGACCAGTCATCCGCTTAAGGGCGAGGAAACAAGGGCTCCCGCTCCAAGTTCACCGCATGAGAATGGCCAGGACTCTCCTCACTCACCACTCAAGACTGGACTAAAGGCTGTAATCGCAGCAATGCCTGGGAGGAGCAGCAAAGGGGCCTGGCTCTCACACCACTGCCAAGGCACCTACACCAATGCCATGCTATGGTAGCCTCACTGATGCTTCCACAAGGACTGGGGCAAGGTGTATGTGCTCATTCCACACAGCAGACTGGCTCCAAGAAAACAAGCTCCTGGCAGAGCTGAGATTAGAGCATCCATTCCAGCATCCTCCCTCCCAGGGAACGAGTAGCTGGGATGAGCTGTGCAACAACACATTCCACTAAAATGATGCATGGATTTGTCATGCATTAAAGAGAAAACAGAAAGGAGTTTAACTCTGGCACTGAGCCATGTGGAGACTGCAACAGGCTTGTTTGAGAGGTGCACAATACATCATCCACACTACCGGAATATAACAGTGTGTTTTCAATACATCTCTGCCATGGTGCTGCAGGGCCGAGCAGCTGCACATTGCTCGTCTTCTGAGGAAGGGACACCACAGGCAGTTCAGCATCCCTCCAGGGAGAGCACACAGAGCGTCTGGGATGAGGGAAGGATAAGCCAAGCGTTCCTGCCACCCAGCCCTTGTCCAACAACAGGAATGCTCTTTGCCCACAGAATTGCTGTGGCCTGAAGAGCCATTCACCAGACTCACTCGCACAGGGAGTGTGGCTCTGCAGCTCCAGGCCAGAAGCACCAGGTGCTCAGTCCTGTCACCCCTCCCCTCCAGGTTCTGATCCTGGCAAGTCCAAGACAGGAGAGCTGGATAGCTCTGCTCTGTGGTACTCATTCCTCCTCCTTTCATGCCCCACTCAGGGTTAAAGACTTCTGCCTCCCAACTGTGAAGACATGGGATTCCCTGCCAGTGGATCTACATTCACCCCTGCTCCTGTTTATAGGAGCAGCAATCCTGGCTGGAAGACCTGAAAGCTTGGTCACTGCTGCATCCAGCATCCAAGATGCTGATGCCAGCGCTGCTCACTCTCCTGGCTGAGCTGAGCTCCCCAGCTGTCTGTGTGAGCACCTAAGACACCAACACTACATGAAAACAGAACCAAACAGCCTCTGAGTCTGATCAGAACACTGGGTCCCACCATCATGGCAACTGGGTGACTCAGGCAGGGGAAGACAATTGTCTGCTGAAGACTAAGGATCCTGTATGAAGCACATACAGAGTATTCATATAGTCATTTTAGGATACAGAATATGTAGCTCAAAGAGTACTTAAAGCCGGACCTAACAGCACAGGACATTCTTTACAACATCAGGGTATTTGAAGATTTACTGTACTTTGCATTACCAAAGCTGCCCATTTTGGAAACAACCTGCATCGCTCTAGGCAAGTAGCCAGGTCCAGAGGGAGGGAGGCTGTGAATACCACCTGTTCCTCCTGCAGAAACACAGGGATTTTAAGAGCTGGAGGGAGAGAAATGCTCCATAACTGTAGTATAAAGAGGTCAGCTAGTCTGGAGGTAACACACATGCAGGCTGCTTCTGCACCTGTGTGCCCGAGCCTTGCTCACCTACTTTGTGTGAAGGGCACAAGAACAAGAGACAGCAAGTTATTTTTAGTAGGAAGATACAATGGCTATTGGGGACAGCACAAGATGGGCTCCTACCCCAGCACAGCACCACAGAGAGCTGTGGCACGTGTGCTTTGTGTCACCTTCCCCATCTCCAGCCAGACACGTGGGCCAAGCTCTGTGCTGTGTGCCATGACACTGGGGAACTCAGAATGGTGTGCTTCAGGTTTTACATGGGCTGCATCATAGCTCTGCTGAGCTCATGTTCAGATCTTCTGTCATGAAAGAGGTGGGTGGAAAAACAGCATCCATGAGAGTGCTGCCAGCAGCTCTCAGTAGTTTTCAGGGTGGAGGTGTCTGAGCATCCTCCACACTCAGATACTACTACATAATGCATGAAAGCTTTCTCTGGCTTTACACACACTCTTCAGAGGCACACGCGTGGCTGTTTTGGGCACACACCAGCCTGAACCTGCCACGTGCCTGCTTTATCTCATATTCTGTACAATCTGGCCACTGTATTCCTTGTTTTGGCTTTTTTGTCATCCTTCACAAAAGGACTCAATCTTACTGTGAAACAGCTTCATGTACACACTTGGGGCAGTAGACTGGGTCCTATTACAAGCACAAGACAGGAATCACATGCTATGACCTGAGTACACTTGTTCCACTGGGATACAGACAGCAAATGTGCCACACAAGTGCAGATGGGCTGTCTGTGCTTACATACGTGGCCCCTTGTTACCTTTCAGTCGTTCCATTTCAGACGGAGCAACAAGCCCACGTGCTCACACTGCCTGCTGGAGCTCTCGCAAGAGGACACTTAATGCAATATTGAAGATGAACATGCTCTGCGGGAACAGAACCTCATCAGGGCCTGAGGTCAGTGCTGCTACGCTCCCAAAGCGAACACAATAGCCACACAAGGACTTGTCAGCCTCACAGTTCCTACCACTGCTCATGCTCATTTACCACTGAAGACAGGAGAAGCCTGAAGCATTTTGGCTCCTGGCTCTAACGAGCTCTGATCAATTTTTCCAGTGTATTTCATGTGGCAAGGAGGACTTTGGGCTATTTCATTAATTGTGAAAATGAAGATTAATAGGCTGTGTGGCATCACTTTAACTGGGGTTATTGAAGGTTATATATTGCCACGTTTGGTTTGGGCTCATTAAAGGTACTGATCCTCATTCCCCCTAAGGCCAGGTCCCTGAATGTGAAATCAGTTGCCAAGTGGAGTTGAATCCTGATGCCCAGGCCCTGCAGAACAGAGTTCCTCCCCAAGAACTCCTCAGGTTTTCCACTTGACCCAAAATGGATGCAGCAGGATTTTCCCCCATGCACAACACACTGGACACACTCCATGTTCTTCCACTCTCTAGCAAGAGCAATGATGACAGGCTTAGTTACAATTAATAGTTAATGCTGCCACACACAAAAACGTGACCTGGAGTCCCATCGAGTACACACTGGCTCCTGATCTGATGGCAACAGTGATTCACAGCAAGCAGAAATGATAGAGGTGGGGCACGGGGAAGGGAAACCAAAGTGGCTTTGCTTTCCTAACTGGCCGTTCAGCCTTTAGCTGCTGCGATTCCACGTGTACTTCAACAGAGCTGAAGATACAAGAGAACAGCTCTAGCAGCAGATTCTCCTGTCAGATAGTGCTGAGGTTACTCAGCACCATGGTATTAGAATCCCAGACTGGTTTGTGTTGGAAGGGACCTTAAAGCTCATCCAGCTCCAGCCCCCTGCCACAGGCAGAGACACCTTCCACTAGAGCAGCTCGCTCCAAGCTCCTGTGTCCAACCTGGCCTTCAACACTGCCAGGGATGGGGCAGCCACAGCTTCTCTGGGCACCCTGTGCCAGCGCCTCAGCACCCTCACAGGGAAGAACTTTCTCCTTCTTTCTGTCTTCCCAATGCTACAATCTGTGCTCAATGCAGAAAAAACAAACAGCAAATAAACCCCCACTACCACCTAATGGCTGTGCAGTGAACAGAGCTGCCTAATGCAAGGAAAGTGCTGCCCAAAAGAAGCACAAATGTCTTTCTGCAGTCACTGGTCCATCATCCGTAGGATGAGAGGAAATGGCCTCCAGTTATGCCAGGGGAGGTTTAGATTGGGTATTAGGAGAAATGTCTTCGCCAAGAGGGCTGTCAAGCACTGGAACAGGCTGCCCAGGGAAATGGTGAAGTCATCATTCCTGGAGGGATTGAATAAACATGTAGATGTGACAGGGACATGGTTTAGAGGTGGCATTGGCTGGGTTAAAATTTGGACTCGATGATCTTAAAGGTCTTTTCCAAATATATGATTCTATAATTCTGTGATCTTTCATAGAATCATAGAATTATAGAATAGTTAGGGTTGGAAAGGACCTCAAGATCATTGAGTTCCAACTCCCCTGCCATGGGCAGGGACACCTCCCACTAAACCATGCCACCCAAGACTCTGTCCAACCAGGCCTTGAACACCACCAGCGATGGAGCATTCACAACTTCCCTGGGCAACCCATTCCAGTGCCTCACCACCCTTACAGTAAAGAATTTCTTCCTCATATCCAATCTAAACTTCCCCTGTTTAAGTTTGAACCCATTACCCCTTGTCCTATCACTACAGTCCCTAATGAAGAGTCCCTCCCCACCATCCCTATAGGCCCCCTTCAGATATTGGAAGGATGCTCTGAGGTCTCCACGCAGCCTTCTCTTCTCCAGGCTGAACAGCCCCAACTTTCTCAGCCTATCTTCATACGGGAGGTGCTCCCATCCCTGATCATCCTCGTGGCCTCCTCTGGACTTGTTCCAACAGTTCCGTGTCCTTTTGATGTTGAGAACACCAGAACTGCACACAATACTCCAAGTGAGGTCTCACAAGAGCAGAGTAGAGGGGCAGGATCACCTCCCTTGACCTGCTGGTCACACTCCTTTTGATGCAGCCCAGGATACCGTTGGCTTTCTGGGCTGCAAGCGTACACTGCAGCTGGCTCATGTTCATTTTCTCATCGACCAAAACCCCCAAGTCCTTCTCTGCAGGGCTGCTCTGAATCTCTTCTCTGCCCAACCTGGAGCTGTGCCTGGGATGGCTCCGACCCAGCTGTAGGACCTTGCACTTGGCATGGTTAAACTTCATCAGGTCGGCATCAGCCCACCTCACAAGTGTGTCAAGGTCCCTCTGGATGGCATTCCTTCCCTCCAACGTATCAACTGAACCACACAGCTTGGTGTCATCAGCAAACTTGCTGAGGGTGCACTCAATCCCACTGTCCATGTCACCAACAAAGATGTTGAACAAGACTGGTCCCAACACTGATCCCTGAGGGACACCACTCGTTACTGGTCTCCAGCTGGACACTGAGCCATTGAGCAGTAGCACCTGGCTATCCAGGGTGACCTGATGTTGCAGGTGACAGCTGTATGGAAAGTAGGCAGGACTTCCATCACGTGGCAAACCTGGGACAGGTCCTGCCTCTGCCGAAGTTGTAGCCTGGATCATACAATAGCTCAGATAACCTGAAGTTCATTCAGATGCTTTTCAGATGAAGTTCATCCAACATGCTTTGGATGTAGTTTTACAAAGCCCGACTGACAGTTTGCTCAAGAGCTCTTAAACACATGGAGCAAACAATCTGAAAACTCATTTCTTATGTGAAGAAGTTCACTCCTGCGAAGGAGTTGGAGCTCACACGTTACAAATTGCAGTCACAGAGGTTCACAGGGGACAATTTCCTGAAGCTTCTCAATACTAAGTGTGAAAGAAGATAGGATTTCTCACAAGGAATAACTTCAGCATTCCGTTTGACTAATACATTAATTCCAGGGGGGGAGGTTAATTCAAAGAGAGTTGATCACTTCATCCTTGAAATTAAATGTCTTTTGATGTTAAAGAAGAGTAATACTAGAAAAAATGCAGCCAAACAGAAAAGCTCGGGAAAACCATACATGAAACCTGCTTCTATTGCCCTCTGCAAATGCTTCCACGAGTAGCTTATTCCTGAAAAGAACATGAATATGCAGGAAGAGCTTCCACAGCTGCCCCAAAGCTGTCTCTCCATGTGCACCACGCAGTGAGGGAACAGGCATGCTGGACATAAAAAAGTCTTCCGTGTGCCACAAGATAAGCTGGGGACAACTACAGATGGAAAAATTGAGCACATGAAGTATAAATTCAGAGGAGAGTAAAAAAACCCAGCCTGAACCTGTTTGTACGAACCTGTTTGGTTCATAAGAATTCAGGAACTCAAGAAAGGGCTGAAATGAGGTTTTGCACTGAATATGTAACATCTGAGGAACCACAGGGCAAGTACTAGAGCCAGAGGGGTGGCGGGAGGAAAGGAGACTATACACGGTGTCCTGGGTTCAGCAGCAGCAGTCATTTTTCTCCTTCTTGGTAGCTGGTGCAGTGCTGTGTTTTTGACTTTCGGCCTGGGAACAGCGCTGATAACACCGATGGTTTCAGTTGCTGCTTGGTAATGTTTTGGTTTGACCAAGGACTTTCTGAGCCTCATGCTCTGCCAGGGAGGAGGGGAAGCCGGGAGGAAGCAGAGACAGGACACCTGACCCAAACTGACCAAAGAGGTATTCCACGCCACAGCACGTCATGCCCAGGACGTAAAACGGACAGCAGAGACCCGGAAGGGGGGGGGGGGGTGCACTGCTTGGTCAGGCTGGGTATAGGTGGTGAGCGATTGTATTCTTTCCTTGTATTTGCCTTGTCATTATTATTATTGGTGGTAGCAGCAGTGGTTTGTGTTATACTTTAGTTACTAAACTGTTCTTATCTCAACCTGTGGGAGTTGCATTCTTTCGATTCTCCTTCCCATCCCTCCAGGAGCGGGGGGAAGAAAGAGGGGGGAGTGAGTGAGAGAGCGACTGCGTGAGTTATAGAGGCTTAAACCACGACACACGGAAAGAGCTGGAAAGAGCTGGAAGCATCTAAATGCGTCTTCTTAGAGAGGCAAAGCCCAGCCAGGGGCTAACTTACATCATCAATGAGGCAGCGCTGTGTGCCACCTTGTGTCTTCTCTGGGATCCACATTTGGTAGTGCTACTGTTGGTCCTCTATACAGCTACAGCAGGGTGAGCGCTTGTTCCCTGTGTTTCCACTGATCCCAATTTAGCACCAGTGTGACAGAGCAGCGACCAGACGTGCACAGTGATGAATGAAGTAACAAAGATGTCCTGGCCCAGCTCCACTGCCTGACTGTATGGCAGGAGAGCAGGAATTGCCCCGGAGGAGGTGCAGCAGCAGCCACCCTGTCTGAAGCCCTCAGTGCCTGCAGAAGACGGTTTTCTGCTGGATTCATGAGCTGAAGTGGCACATGTAAGGGTCCAGCAAATGCTAAAGCGGGTCAAGGGTGAGAGGTGAGTGAGTAGTGAGATCTTGTGGATTTCTGCCAACTCCTGATCCTTTCAAGTATCTTCCCATTACTGATGCAGTATAAACTAGAAATCAATCTGACAGCACAGCCCACACAATCCAGTCCTTCAAGCACGGACATCAAGAGAAATGTTGGAGGCAGGAGGAGACTAACCAGTCCCTAAGGAAAGGAAGGAGGTGAACCCTCTGGAAATAGTGCTGCTCTGTGGGAATATGTGGTGTTTCAGTGCTCTCAAAGGAAAACAACTGACTACAGTTATAAAACCTGAAACTTGGTCTGAAAAATGCTTTGTGAAAATGGCTGCGCATGAATATTTCATAACCATCGACTCTAACTTCCAAATAAAGCTGCCTGTAAAGGAGCTTTTTCCAATTCATTCTGGGGTTGACTTCTCCGGTTTGCACATCACTGCAATAAAGACCTTGCAATGGGAATTCATGGAACACATTTATCAACAACACACAAATCTGAAGATTCCTGCTCATTATGCTACAGATGTACTGGCTTTGCAGGGCTCAAACTGACAAACGTTCACCTCCAGCAGCAAACAGACTGGGTTTGAACAAACCCAAGGCAGCAGGAACTGGCCACTGTTTCAAACCAGAAATGCATGGAGGAGTCAGAGGTATTCAAAGGGAACTAAAGACAATGATGTTGTTGCCATTACTTTCTGCTTATCACAAGACACACAATACACTGGAATGCAACAGTCAGAAGAGGAGGAACCAACCTGTGTGCTGAGCAGTAGTGAGATGGAAAATATCCCCTTTCAGCCCCAAAGGCTGTAACACACTTATCCACAATCCCTTCTGCATGTGCTGCCTCCGGATGTGCTCAGCTCCACCTCCACTGCCCTCCCTAGATCATGTGCCAGTAGGAACCAGACCCTTTCAACGGATCCCCGTGTGCCCACATGATGTCAGGCGATGCTACTTCAAAATGACATTTTACAAGACCCCCAACCACAAAAGCCGCTAAATGTCACCCACTGGACCCTTCAGCCTGGCCACACGCCATGGCTGGGGCTGCCCAACATTCAGGGGACACCTGGACCCCAACAAACCAGAGAAGACGGCTCATTGACATACAGTTCGTAGTTCTGATCTTCTGTCTCTTGCTGCACCGACAGCTCCTCCAGCGTTGCATCGATATCCAGCTGATTGGTCTCCAGCTGCCGCAGCAATGTCTCCCTCTGAAGAAAGGAAAACAAGCTGGGGCTGAGCAGGATAGGTCACTGTAACAGATCCCTGTGCACTCCGAGGGCACAGTGAGATCTCATGTCACCACCCTAACCACAATAATGCATTAAACAGGAGCTTTGGTCCCTCTCATGGTGTTCCACACAGAAGCACAAAGGGAAGCAGAAGCAGCAGCAAAAGTATCCAGAAAGTCTCTGTGGAAGAAAGTACCTTGTTCTGTGAGCTGCAGCCAGCCATAAGTTAACAATGTGTGATGCTCAGACACAGCCCTGCCAGTTGCATCTGGAGGACAGTTGTGCAACCCATTCCTTCTGGTCTTTTCTTTTTCCCTGTGCTAAAGAGCAAGCAGCAAGCAGCAACCAGCTGATGAAAACCTCACAGGAATTTTCACTGTCAGGGTGGATGAGTGAGCAACAACCTGTCAGCTCAGTAACATTTTAGAAGTCACCGCCCCTCTGCCTTCAGTTGCTGCCCCACAGATGGGGACAGACACCTCAGTCCATTTCAGATGTGCAGCCAAGTGAAAGGCTTCACTAATGGAAACCAGGGTGGCTTTATTCAGTCCTTACCTTCCCACATTTCCGACCGAACCCAAGCAAAAACCTCAGCTGAGGAGAAGTGCTGGCTCAAAAGGCTCAAAATCAATTGCAAATGGTCATGGGACACTCTGACAGCCTGGATGGCAACAGGAAGAGATCAATAACCACTTGCATCCTGCTGAATGTGCAGGGGCAGGGCCAGACCCAGGGGCTCCCTGTGGCGCATCCAGCAGCCCATGGCTGGCGCAGCCCCCTTTCTGCAGGGACAGGATTGAGGAGCCCGTGGACAAGCCACCGCCCCGCTTCATGGTACAAATCCTGCCCCTTCCCATGGCTGCCCCACACTGGGCACTGCTGGCTCCTGGGGAGGCTCCGAGCAGGGGCACGCAGGGCAGCTCACACCCTGAATTCTGGAGGCACAAGTCCCGGTGTTCAATGCCTGGAAGCCCCAGTCCTCCCTCTCCCACGGCTCACATGCTTGATGGCACAGGAAGCAGGGACAGCTTGTGCTGTCATGAGACACAGCACTGCACAGCTACAGCAGGGGCTGCACCATGGCCCAGATGGGAGCAGACGGAAGAGAACCCGCAGATTTCCTCTGAACTACCAAGATTCTGGCTTTTATAACTACATCATCCTCAAGATACATTTAACCTTTCTATGACAAATCCTTCTGAAGATTGGCGTCAATAACCATAGTGAATCTTTAATTCTATGTTTGACAACACAAATGCTCACTGCAGAATGATCCTGTTGGGAGTAAAAAGCACCCAGGGGATCTACTATACAACTTACAGAATAGCCCCCCTGTGGGAATACAAACATTTGTATAAAGCAGAGGTGTTCGGTCTCTACGTGCATATACTATTGGCAATACAGAATCACACAGTGGTTTGGGTTGGAAGGGACCTTAAAGCCCATCCAGTTCCAACCCCTACCACAAACAGGGACACCTTCCACTAGAGCAGCTTGCTCCAAGCCCCTGTGTCCAACCTGGCCTTCAACACTGCCAGCAATGGGGCAGCCACAGCTTCTCTGGGCACCCTGTGCCAGCGCCTCAGCACCCTCCCAGGGAACAGCTTCTGCCTAAGAGCTCAGCTCAGTCTCCCCTCTGCCAGGTTAAAGCCTTGTCCTATCCCTACAGTCCCAGACGAACAATCCCTCTCTGGCATCCTTCAGATACTGGAAGCTTCTCTGAAGTCTCCACGCAGCTTCTCTTACCCAGGTTAAACAGCCCCAGTTTTCTCAGCCTGGCTTAGCCTGTACTTTCCTAGACATTCAACTTGGAAGCTAGCACAAAAGGGCACAAATTTAAAGAGCAAGTCACTCATCTGCCTTCTAAAAAGCACCACCCAGCAGTGTCTGATGGAGCAGCCAGGGCACAGCCTGGGCCTTGCAAGGAGCAGGTTGATTCTTAGTAAATTCTCCCATGGCTGAAATCAACAAGCAAGGCTTAAGTCATTTCTATTTTATACTGTAAGACCAGGTGATTCATAGCAGTTGATAACCTTTAAACATGCTCATTTACTGGAAGATGCAATCTTTCTTGAAATGTAAAAACTTCTATGACCACTTCAGCTAATTTACTATTTCCAAGGCATTTAGATTCTTTATTTTTACCTTTGCCATTGCCTTAACAGCTTGGAGTGATCCATACTTCCTTTGCTGGGTCATTTTTATTAGCCATATTCATAAGCTCTATGTAGATGGAAGCTTGACTTGATTATCATGTATACAAAGAATTATGAAGTCATCAGTTAACTTAAGTCCCCACATTCCCTTTCTCGTGGTAGGCAGACAAGTACATCTCAGCAAAACATGCTGTATGTATTCAAACTTCCTCCACTAAACAAAGTGCTAATAAGGATCTTCGAATCCAAATTCTAGACTTTGGAATTTAAATTCTAGATGTTAGAATTAAAGACTGGAGAAATAAAGATTCACAAAGTAACAGATTTAATCCTTTCATGTACTCATTGTAAGCAGAAATGAGACAAAAAAGAGCAAGTTTTCTGCTTCTTTGTCCTCAGTTTCCTAGGAAGAGTGAGATAAATGTGAGCAAATCAGCTGAATAAACAGAGACAGAAGAACACTGCTCTCCAGTGCTGACCTTGGCACTCAGATAATGCCTATTATTAAACAAGTGGTTTCCTTTCCTCATACTTTGCCATTAAGACATATCCCGGAGTTGTATTTATGTCAGTTTTCACAGATGACAGTAAATGCAGAACTCGGATTGACTCAGGAGATGCTTTCATTGCAATGTCACTTGCAAACATTCGTCACTAGTGATGGATTTTCAAGTCCACTTTAGTCCATTTAAAAAAAATAAATTCTCTTTTACCAGGCTGGTATTAAAATATTAAAGAAACAGCTTATTTTTAACAATGACCCAAAAGAAGGGAATAAATCATGTACCACAGCCTTGTGCATTGGCTGGATGCCACTTCCGAGTGCTTCAGGGAAGGCAGTGCCAGCTGTGTGCAGGATTGTCTCCTTCCAGCATGGCAGCCCAAGGCCTGGCTGACCTGATCCCATTTGCACAGTATGTGGGCCACCAGCAACACCTACAGCTCAACTGTGTGCTCAGGTGTGACAAGCTTCCCCTGGCAAGGAACTGATGCTTAACTGAAGAGCCTGGGCTGCAGGAGGGAATGTGCTCTGTGATGGGGTATGAATTTCAGCCACTGCTTTCTGCATATAAGATGCATAAATGTAAGCTGAACACTGTAATGTGCAACTTCGAACCAACGCACTGAGCACCAACCCTGAAAAAGGATAGCCTGGAATCTCACACACAGTGGGACAACTCTTCCCCTTGGGAGCTGTGGGAGGGCAGGCCAAGGAACACAGAGAAACCTCAGTGGTCGACTGAGACTGATAAACCATATGAGAGCTGGTCTGGTTCAGCCTGGAGAAGAGAAGGCTCCTGAAGGGGAGACCTTAGAGCAGCTCCAGTGCCTAAAGGGGCCACAAGAAACCTGGAGAAGGGCTTTGGACAAGGGCCTACAGGGACAGGACAAGGGGAATGGCTTTAACCTGCCAGAGGGGAGATTGAGATGAGCTCTTAGGCAGAAGCTCTTCCCTATGAGGGTGCTGAGGCACTGGCACAGGGTGCCCAGAGAAGCTGTGGCTGCCCCATTGCTGGCAGTGTTGAAGGCCAGGTTGGACACAGGGGCTTGGAGCAAGCTGCTCTAGTGGAAGGTGTCCCTGTTTGTGGCAGGGGGTTGGAACTGGATGAGCTTTAAGGTCCCTCCCAGCTCAAACCATTCCATGATTCTGTGTGCATTTACTACCCGATAGCATTCCTTTCCTTCAACCCTCTTTGCTCCAAAGTACCAGGAAATGACTCCTTTCTGGAGCCTGGTACTGGCAGGTCCCTCTGAAGGAATAAGCAGAACCTTTAGGAATGAAGCCTAGCTGCAATTTCCCTACAGATATGAACGTGCTGCTGCAATGGTGGTTACTGAGGCCAGCAGCACTCCAACGCAGGCCTCCCCAAGCAGCAAAACGCCCTGAGCCACCGAGCAGCAGCACGAAGCTCTTCAAACAAACCTGCAGCACAAAGGCAAGTGGCTCTGGAAAAGCACATTCCAGCTGAGGCCTGACATCAAGTAAAGCCCCAAAATCAGGATGAAGCAGCCCAAAGCCTCCCAGCTGGCAGGGTCACCCACCTCAGCACAGAATGGCAACGGCAGGGATCTCCTGCACACCAGAGGGAAGGGAAACAAGCCATCCCCATGTTGAATCCGATGCTGTGATTTTATCAGACTGCACATAAAGCACCTGCATGCATGCAATCCCTGCATGAGCACAGAACTGCGGGAATTAGTTTTGGCATTGCTGGTTTAAAGGAAAAGCCAGGCAGCCATGATCTGATCACTCCCTCCTGGAGTGACAGGCACAGGACAACTCAACTGCCACCTTCTGTGTCGAGGTATGAAGAACGGAGCACACAGCTACCAGCATTGTCTACATGTGCCCATTCAAATCTCCCCTTGCACATTTTGGCAACTAAACTGTAATGAGAAGTCTTTTTAGGTTTGTTTCTGCTGTGTTGAATTATTTAATCACAGGATGCGGCAGTCTGTGGCACCTGCACCTTTCGGACTAAGCCCAGTGGCACCCGAGCCCACTGAGCTGAAGAACTGGTCACCCCATTCCCCTTTCCTCTCCCAAGAAACCAACACTGGAATCTCCAAACAACTAAAGGTTATATCAGATATATTTTTCCTATTTCCCTAAAGACCAAGACTTGCCCAAGAAGTTCTGTGGCTTTGAGACAACTCCCTTATCTCAGTGTCCTAATTGCTTTCAGACTCAGATCAACAGATCATGTTTACTTCTACACAGCACATTGAAATGAAAGGTCCCTTAACACATCCTAAAGCTGCTTCCAAGCAAACCTGATACTACAAATGCTTTGGTATTTCCTGCTTATCCCTATGGCTACGGAAATCACTGCATATACTGACTGAACGGTACCATCATGAGCAGCTTTCAGAAACAACTCCGGCAGGAAGGCTGTGCTCATGCCTCGATCTCTTACCAACATCTAACTGAGAAAAATAGGAGGTGTCTATAACACTGACAAAAGTAACCTGGGAACGAATTATTCTGCATGATTTCCACAAGACATCCCTTCACCATAGGAGCCAAGTTATAAAACCAAACATGCAGCCAACACCACACTAGTAGACTTCAATCTACCCCACTGAGCAGCAAGTTGGGTTTGAATCTCAGATTTCCACAACATTCTCCTCTAAGATTTATTGTTCAACTTCTACAGGGTTTTTGTACATTCAGTTTTCTCACCCTGGTGCTTTCTGCTGCACAGCCTGAGGATGCGGTGACATTCACTAACAGACACCACCTTCCTCTGACCCAGCATTCCAGTGGGGATTATGTGTATAAAAACACAGAGATTCCACTTTCTGGTGAAAGATAATCAAGAACAACTGCCTGCTTTTTGCATCCAAGAGAAAACAAAGATACACCATGATATGTACCCCAAAAAGCATAATCTGCTGATTCCAAAAGACCCCTCAATGGTCACCCAAAAGATCCTCTTCTAAAGCACCACAGCTGAGAATCCCACACTGCCGTGCCCACTCAGCCTTTGCCTTTCCACTCAGCCAGGCCAAGCAGCCTCAGTTACGAAGGGAACATGCAAGCTGGATCTGTGCACAGGCAGCTGGCAGATCAGTCATAGGTAGGGCAAAGCTCTTCAGCAGTTGTCCCTGAACTGTTCAGTTCATGACCAAACTCATCCAAGTTTTAACTGAGCAGAACTTAAATAGAAAGTTTAACAAACCTGACAGCTCCACCACTGGATGCAATTCTCTTGCCAGTGTTATCACCTCGGAGCCTTTCTCCAGAGGTGAGCATTTGTGAACCCAGCAGAGTCCTCTCGCAAGCAGAGACATATTTAAGTCACAGGCACCAACGTACTGACATAATTTTGTTGTAACAACACTTACAAAACAAAAAATCAACTCAGCATCCATTAACAGCAAAGGAAACCCCAAATTTCCACCTTAGAGACTGAAAGAATGAAATCCATCCACCCACTCAGCACATCAAGTGTGCCCTCAGTCTTACCTGCAGCTGCAAGAAGGGGATGTTGAAGAACTTGTGCAGGTACTTGAGGCCAAAGCTGTTCTTCATGGAAGACTCAGCATAGCGAAAATACGAGGAGCCAGGAGGCCTGTCTCAACAAGAGAGGTAGAGAGAAGAAAACTGTAAAGGACAGGAACTGCAGACACACAGAAGAGGCTCTCCCTCAATTACACAGAATTGCCACGGGCAGGGACACCTTCCACTAGAGCAGCTTGCTCCAAGCCCCTGTGTCCAACCTGGCCTTCAACACTGCCAGGGATGGGGCAGCCACAGCTTCTCTGGGCACCCTGTGCCAGCGCCTCAGCACCCTCACAGGGAACAGCTTCTGCCTAAGAGCTCATCTCAGTCTCCCCTCTGGCAGGTTAAAGCCATTCCCCTTGGCCTGTCCCTACATCCCTTGTCCAAAGCCCCTCTCCAGCTTTCCTGCAGCCCCTTTAGGCACTGGAGCTGCTCTAAGGTCTCCCCTTCAGGAGCCTTCTCTTCTCCAGGCTGCCCCAGCCCAGCTCTCTCAGCCTGGCTCCAGAGCAGAGCTGCTCCAGCCCATACCATGAGCAATCCTCATTTACAAGCCAAGCCTTCAATCCCCAATGTAGGCTAGGAGGCCATTCTGAGAAAATTCACACTTCGTTCCTGCTAAAGGGTGTTGCTGTGTCACAGTGTCATGTGGCTGCCAGACAAAGAAATACCACATCAGGACACTAGGCCACTGGTTTGCTAGACTCGGGGTTTCCCACTGTACAAGCTGTTCATTTCCCAGTGAAGGTTTTGCAAACAGACCTACATAAGTCACATATAGAGATGAACTTGTAAAGAAATAACTGCATTATAGTTCAAGCCATGTCTGTGTGCCTGACATAGGGATAAACAAGTGAGAGACAAGGAAAATGAAAAAACAAAAAAAGGCTTAAAAACATAAATCCACAGAAAAAAAAGTACAATCTATTAGCTCCTGACCAACACATAATATTTGACACTAAATAACAGAGCACCTTGCATCTCTGCCTGGCTGGCCAAGCAGGTATAGGACTTGGCTGTGCGCAGTAATGCTCCTTGGGGATGCTCTCAGAGGAGGCGCAAGGAAGATGGTTGCACTTGTTGCCTCTCTTGTAGCAGAATTATTTGGAATAGAGCGAAGTTGTGCTACAGGGGAAGGATTCTTTCACAGGAGAAGGATTATCCAGAAAAAAGATGACTCCTTGGGAAAAGCACATCTAAAAGGTGCTGCTTCCAGGAATATAGCTAAATCTGCCCAGGAGAAACTGCTGCATGTAAACTGAAACTGCTGCATGAGACACGCAGAGCTATGACAGCACAAAAACTTGGCACAGGTCAGAGGATGCAGGTGATGTGCCTCTGCCAGCAACACGGACACGGATGGTGCTGGCGCCTGGTGGCCATGGAGCCTCTCACCTGTGCAGGTTGTCGATGAGGTCCCGCACGTCGCCAGGCAGGATGACCCGGTGCTCCCCCATGTCTCGGTAATTCCCAAGCACACACACTGGCACGTGGGTCGGCACTTTAGGAAGCTCCCTCAGAATATAGTTGAATGTCCTTCACCATAGGAGAGAGAGGAAAGGCAGGTGAATGGGAAGCACCACTCTCTGAGCAGTTTCATGCATCAATCACAGGGGAAAAACCCAAAGAAACAATTCTTTCCAAAAGTTCTCCTGAGCCTGCAGCTCCTTTGCCCCACCCAGAGACACACATGAACTGCAACATGTCAACATGTTTGTGTCATTCTGTCTCTATTTATCCGGTTTATCATTCTTTCTATCTTCAGAAACAACTTGACAAGTTCAATAATCCACTTCCACCAGCACCCTCCCATCTCCTACAGCAGCACTGCCCTCAGACCTACAAAGCAGTGTGGGTCAGCAGATGCAAAGGACACCTTTCCTCCAGATGCCAGGAGGCTCACTTACCCACACCACACCTGGCAAACACAGGCTTAAATATACAGCAGGAACTCTCACCACCTCCTCTTTCCACTCTGGCTTCCGTATGTCTCTCGCCCTCTTCAGCAGATGTGCAATGTGCACAGTTCATTATTCCTGTGCAATAATGCAGCCCAGGGCCTCTGAATCATCCTCACTGATACCAGGCTTCCTAGGAATTTCTCACAAGCATCCCCCTTCCTGTTGTGCTCTGCAGAGCAGGGGTGTGACATGCCCAGTGCACTCTGAGCCTGCCTTAGCCCTGATTATGCAGCCTCAGAAAGCAACACACCACAAACTGTAGCCCACGGGAGACCACTTGTATAAAACAAGCCCAGGAGAGGAGTATACTAAACGACATGCCAGAGGATAAAGCTATTATTTTAAGGGGTACAAGCTTGCTTCAACTCATTAGGTTGGTTATCAGCTCCAGAGCACATATGGGAATCATGAAGTCTAGAAGTCATTTGTTTTCACTAAACAAGTGAGAATCCCTTGGCACATGCCACCAAATGTGTCTTACCACTGCTTGGTGATGTCAAACATCATCACTACACCATTGCAGTTTTTATAGACATCCAGGAACTCTGCATCCAGAGCCATTTCTGACTCTGCCTGAAGAAAAAACAAAGACGAAGCAGTAAATAACCTGGGTCAGGCTTACACACACAGCTACTGTGCTCAACAGGCAAACTTTCTGAAGTGACAGTCACTATATCAGCAGATTTCACATTACCCTCATTTAAGCAAGATACCTCATGCTTCACAGCTTCCACTGCCCACAAGAGCAGGATGTGAAGCGCCCCACCGTCACTGAAAAAAACCATGTCTGACAGCAACTGCTACTGTACTGGTAAGATCATGGAATCCCAGCCTGGTTTTGTCAGAAGGGACCTTAAAGCTCATCCAGTTCCAACTCCCTGCTACAGTCAGGGACACCTTCCACTAGAGCAGCTTGCTCCAAGCCCCTGTGTCCAACCTGGCCTTCAACACTGCCAGGGATGGGGCAGCCACAGCTTCTCTGGGCACCCTGTGCCAGCGCCTCAGCACCCTCACAGGGAACAGCTTCTGCCTAAGAGCTCAGCTCAGTCTCCCCTCTGGCAGGTTAAAGCCATTCCCCTTGGCCTGTCCCTACATCCCTTGTCCAAAGCCCCTCTCCAGCTTTCCTGCAGCCCCTTTAGGCACTGGAGCTGCTCTAAGGTCTCCCCTTCAGGAGCCTTCTCTTCTCCAGGCTGCCCCAGCCCAGCTCTCTCAGCCTGGCTCCAGAGCAGAGCTGCTCCAGCCCTTGGAGCATCTTTGTGGCTCTTTTCTGGATGTGCTCAAGCAGGTAGGAAGCCGCTGTTACAACAAAGTGCAACACTTCTATTGCCCCTTCCTCCTCTTTATTTCAAATGGCGTTAAAAGGTAATTGTGAGCCCAGTTTTAAGGAGCTGCCATAGAACAGGGCATCAAGTGACTTCTTCACGTCTCACAAGAAGTTCATTACAAAAGGACTTCCGGCCACCGACCATGTGCAGACAGGTACAAAGCTACCGAGTAAACCTCTGGGGCACAGTCATTCCTATAGTACAGAATGGCAAACATCAGGAATGTCTTGGTGAGGGCAAGAACAGGGATAAAATGCAGAGGCAAAAGCGTGATGAGCACCAGGGAACACAGTGCTCCTCATCCACCGGCCAGGCTGGCCTTAGAGCAGGAACAAATACAGAACTTCCTCTCCATGGACCACAAGAGGCCTCCCACCAAGCGCAGACACGCGTTCAGGGTCACTCACCTCCTGAGGGTCATTCTCCAGTTTCAAACCATCGCCTCGTTTTTTGCACTTTCCTTAAAAAAAAAGAAAGCAGCAGCATTACACTGGGCAGAAACCTCCAGGAAGTGTCCAGGCAGGACCACAGAACTTGGAACATGGCCTTAAAGCAGACCCAGCTTCTACTGCAAGCACAGGGAATGGGGCGGGCTGGGACAGGCATGCCTGGCTGAAGAATCCCAGCTAGTCTAATTCAGAGATGAATAGGAGGAAAGTCTGGGGTAGCTTAAACCATGCTCTCCACAGCATGGAGTCACAAGGGCTGAACACAGGGTTTGGGGCACTCCCTGGCCACAAAGAAAGCTGCTTTGTTGTGCTTCTTGTTGCATTAATGTGGTAGCAGCAAAAGGCGATGGGGCTGTTCTGACTAAACTGCACAACATGCAGAGTCGTCCCCAGAGACACGGCTGTGCCATGCCACTGACGCACACTGGCTTGCAGGTGAAGGGGATCTCAGAGCCCATCAGGTGCTTCGGGCTGACTCACGACCAAAAAGAACAAAGGGGTGGCAGGAGACAATGAGAATTTTAACAATAGCCAGAAGACAGAGCTTATACAGGGGAAATCCAGCAAAATTAACTGCGGCAAGGGGGCTGCAGAGAAGTAGAGGAGAATCAGGCTGCACATGCATGAAAGGCCAGAGGGTCAGGGCTGGTCATCACCTCCTCCAAGTTAAAGCCATTCCCCTTGGCCTGTTCCTATAGGCCCTTGACCAAAGCCCCTCTCCAGGTTTCCTGCAGCCCCTTTAGGCACTGGAGCTGCTCTAAGGTCTCCCCTTCAGGAGCCTTCTCTTCTCCAGGCTGCCCCAGCCCAGCTCCCTCAGCCTGGCTCCAGAGCAGAGCTGCTCCAGCCCTCATAGCATGTTCACCTGAAGATCAGATCTAGAGTTATGTTTTACAGGTACCAAACATCTTCCAGATGTTACTGACAGCAATTAAAAACTGCACCTCTGAATTAACTCCATTCTGTATTTTCCTGTTCTGTAATGATGAGTTAACTGGATTATAATGGCAGACACCTGGAATTCCTTCTCATAACTTCCAGAAATACCCTGTGTCACTGACAACAGCATGTGTTGGCAGCTTGGATGCTCCTGCAAAAACCCCTCCCACTGCTCTTGAGAAGACTGCAACACTGGGGACCAAAATACCTCCCGCCAACTACCCAACCTGCTGACTGCCATGGGGTGGCTGCTGTAAACCTCCTGGTTCTGCCAGACCCTGCAAGTGTAATAAAGTGCTTCATTCCTTTTGCACAGAGGCCAAGGAGAAACAGTTACGGAATAGAGTTATTCATGGAAGTTTCAATGCTGCAGGGTACAGCAGGAGATTCCAGGCCCTTCCCCTGACAGTGTGTCTGGTGGGTGCTCCTGGATAGCCACATTACTGCTGGCACCTGAAAGTAGCAAAGATGTTAATCCTGATCCTTCCCCTCTCATGCAGTGTGTTTTCCTGGAGGATTCAAGTATGGGCTTGGACTTCTCCCAGGGCAACTGAAGGTGTGGGATGTCAAGAATGCCTTTTCCCACTTCAAATAAATTCATTTCGAGTCAGTGGTATTCATGTAGCTTCTCCAAATACCAAGGCATCAGCACAGTGACCACTAAATGACACTTGTCATGAACTGAATTTCTAGGTATGTAAACAGAAGCCCAAGCAACTACAGATATTCCTCACTGCCCTCCCATTCTGAGCACTAAGGTCTCTTTCTAACCCAGTCACAGTGACAACCAGTGCTTAGAGACTGAACACATGCCCCTCCCTGCTTATGGCTTTATGTGTGTATCAACAGGAATGAGTAATATTCTTTCTTACATGATGCTCAGCACTGCTGTAAAGGAGCTCATCTAGAAAGCAGTATCAGGGCTGAAAAGCGCATGTGTGTATATATTTATGCTCTGTGTCTATTTTTGGAACCAAAATTGCAGAATGAGCCAGATAAAGTCAAGATGTATGCAGTGAAAAGATGCAATTCAGCCTGTGCAAATGCACAAGGAAGATTGTGTTGTTATACGAACACGGTCTCCTCTTTAAGGTCACACTGATGCGTGATCCAAAAGCCTCGGTTAGAAGGCAAGGGGCTTCATGCTGCCATTGCTCAGCTTCTCTACCTAGAACTATGACTGCAACTTACTTACAGGCATGACAGTAACACTGAAACCAAACAACCTGACAGCACTGCCCCACAGTCTACAGACCAGTCCTCACTGAGCACCAGAAGACTGGGTTTGTGGCCAGCACCTGAGAGCCTCTGCACCTCTGTGTCCCATCAGTTCTGGTGCACGATAGAAGGATTCAGTTCAACTTGCCAACAAACGCTGCCCACAGCATGAGGGAGATGCCTCTGCTCATCATTCACCAAACCAGGTCTTGAATATTTGCATCCCCAGAGTTAGCTAACTCAGGGCATCTGAACAGAACAGAAATATTGATTCTGGTCTTTCCTCCTTCTTGCATCTCACCTCTGGGAGGAAGAAGATGCAGGCGCAGGAATCTCCAAGGAGGGAAACAGTTAATGCTATTTTGGGAGCAATAGAAAATAAATAATTATTCGATCCCTTTAGCTGGTGTATGGGAAAAGATAAGGAATCAAACTAGCACAGGTTACAAGATGGGGTCAGAGCTGCTCCTCAATCACCTGCATTCAAGCAGCTCCTCTGCATTCAGGATCTGTTACAGCTTTAGGACCTGCAGCAGTTACACAATGTGCTGCAAAGCCATGAGATGAGTCAGGCTGTGACTTTCGCGGAGATCTCCTTCCTGTGTTCTGTTAGTTCCAAGGGCAGCAAAGGAGTTGGTATTTACGACACACTGCAGAAAACTCAATACAACCCATAGCTGGGGGCAAGCCTGACTTGTTAAGATTTTAACAAATGGCATCATTACCGAAATGAGTCCAGCTCTGTGAGCAGGCCCAAGGAGGACACAGCAGGAGGCAGGGAAGTCTGCAGGGAAGCCTGTGCTCCAGTGAGTCTGCACATCAAACCAGCAGAAACCCCACAGAGCCAAGCCAAAGGCAGGAGGAGCAGCAGAGCAGCTGCCATCTCCCTGCTCCATCGCCCTGACCAATCTCAGAGCTTTAACAGATCTCCCCACACTTCCAGAGGAACACCTATGCCCCAAACACCACCGAGTGAGCCACCAGCCAGGCAGCGCCTCCAGAGCCGCCTCCTTCCTTCCTAAGGAAGCCTGAGGGGAAACCCCAGGACACTGCAGAGCTGACAGGGGCCACGTGCTCCACATCCACATCCAACTGCAGCCCAAACACACATAGCAAGTTTTCCAGGGTGCAACTTCTTGTTTCCCAAATCTCCGGTGCAGGTTCACATGTTCAGGAATGGCAACACAGCAGAGGAAAGGCCAAAGCTGCTTTACAAGACTGAAGTTGAGAACTGCAGTTTAAGGGTACATGTTTTAGACAGTCTGGCTGTATCCCCACATCAGCCTTTCAATACCTTTTCAATTTTAATCCAAATAGAGGTCCCCCATTTTTCTCTAACAAGAACAATTTGTCCCAAACGGAGGAACACTGGCAACGAAAATGTAGCCTGGCAAACAACACATGTTGAAACGCATGTTCAGAGCATGCAGTTACAAATCCAGCCTGATAAATGCAGCATTCTGCCTAACTCTAAATATGCACATTAGCCAGGATCTGGTAGGCACGGAAGAAAAGGATCAGGTCTTGTCAGCACTATGCTGCAGCAACACTGGGTATTTCAACACTAAGAGTCTACAGTTTAATTAGTGTTGCTCTCACCAAAAGCATCACGCAGGAGGAATTTTTGTCCTAAGAACACAGAAAGAAGAACAAAGATGTCATGAGATAATATTCAGCTGCAGGTTACGTATGAGCAAGCTCTTAGTGCTTAATTGGCATCTTTTCCTACAGTTGTACTTACCAAGGATCCCCAGTGCTACGGCAACCAGAAAGATTTGATTTTGTTATGTGAGGATGATCTGAGTTTTTACACTGCACTGATTGAGGTACCTTTGATTACATAAAAAATCCATATCTGTGGTCCCTAAGAGGGATCTTAACAGAATGAGGCTTATTTTGAAAGAATATGAAGTGGTAAGATGAGAGTCTCTTGAGGTTTCTCACACATGCTCCACCGCCAGCAACGAAAGCAGCACCAGAGCTGGTATCAACATCTGCACATATCAAATCCAATCATTTTGCCAAAACAAAGCCAAGTGTCTAGTTGAGAAGATGAGTGCTCAGAGAAGCCATTCACAGGAGTCAGGGCTGGAACACACGGTTCCCAAATTCACTGGCTGTCTATTCATCCCAAACTTGCAAGGCAGCGAGAAAACAGATGTTTTGCTCAGATCTGAAAGTGCCACGAGCTTAGGCTGCAGGAAAGGCAGCAGCAGCCAAACCAGAAGTTTAAGTTTCAATGACTGGGCAACAGGTTTGACTGGCAGAAACACACCAATGAGGAGCACAACCTGCACAGCAAGAGAGGCTCCTCTGTGAAGCTGCCTTCCTGACCATACTCAAACCAGAAACCTGGCTGGTACAAAAGGACCCTTAAAAGCCACAAATCTGCATTTGAGGCCACAGAATGAGCTGGCTGGGCTCAATCTGCAGCCCAACCTCTTCTAGGCACAGATGCCACTGCATCCAGGCTTGCACTGCATCCACATTGTGTCTTCACATGTGGTTTTGAGGGTTCTAGTTTTATAAACTAGAACTTTATACTCTGACAAAACCTGAAAACTAATGAAGAATGTATTTCTACAGCATGATGCTCTCCTTGGCTGAGCATTTAGAGAAGGGCTTGGATTACATATATTGCATTTTCTGTTCTAAATTAAAGTAAGCAACTGGCTTCTCTTTTATCCTTCCCTCCTGCATACATTATTCACTGCAGATAACATTTTACCAACTTAACAAGAGCATTCCTATACAAGAACAGTTTGACAGCACTTTCATAAACAGAACCAGGAACTCAGTAGCTCTCTAAATATATAAAACTATAAAGGAGAGAAGATGAAGTTTCTAATAAAGCTCAGTGAACATACTAAGCAGCAGCCTTTCATGGAGCACATGAACCAACTGCTTCTGAACACCGGGTGTGATCTGAAGTTCAAATCCCAAATAACAGGCTCTAGCACAGGAGACTCCTCACTCCCTTCCATATTTTCTCAGGAAGTAGCCCCCATACACTTGGAGAACATCAGTACAAAAATTTTTCTCCAGTGGAGGTAAGCAGCTATTCCTGAATTCCATGTGATGTTTCAATTAAAAACTGGGAAAGACAAATGAATCCCTGTGAGAAAGGAAGTGAGAATCTTACCTTTGTCAACGACATCCCAGACTTCAACCTTAACGATATCGTCAGTGGCTGCAAGCACAAGGACACACACGTTAGGAGGGGTTTCAGTTAATGACCACACTCGGTGCTCATCAGAGCCTCCCTGAGAGCCAACACCAGCAGAGCAGCAGGTGAGTGGAAACCAAAAGGATTTCTTGAGTTAGAAGAAAATCCAAACACAACAAGGCTGAAGGTCCATCCTCTACACCAAACCGTGCCAGCCAAAGGACTTCAGGACTTGGTCACACAAATGCCAGCTACATTTCCTCCATGGTTTATGTCAGATTTGAAGCATGTTATAAATACTTTGTTTAGATACTTTTCATACAGAGAGGTTTCCGTATTCTTTCAAAACTGATATAAATGCAAGTTGAAGCACAAGGCCTGGTCTGTAAATGAGGTATACAACTGGAAAAAAGAGGAATACACACATTTAAGGAAGATCAGTTACTAACAGCATCTCCCTGCAGACACGACAAACAGTGCAGACAGTCCTGCAGCTACAGAAAGCCATTTCCCTGCTCACTTCACATTGTGTGTTATGAAAAAGAAGATATTAGCAGCAATTTTGGCTCTTCATAAGCTGCAGCATCAGTAAATTACAAGCAGCGACATATAATTCAGTTGCTAAAAGCTGAAGCAAGACAATTAAAATTCTCCCTGCAGAGCCAGTGCTGTGGTACTGACCCCCTGACTAACTGCTGGCACAAGAGGCGGGCAGCCTTGGCCAGATGTTTCTGCTGAATCCATATAAGAAGCCCAAACTCCATGAAGCTGTTCCAAGGAGTAGTTTCTGTCTGGAAATGCTATGAGCTACAGAACAAAAGCTTGTACTTGGAGCAGCTCTGCATATAAAGCAATGGAATAGGAGGATAACGTCTCAGAGTAGAAAATAATCTCCTAGGATGGCATAAGACTATACCTAAGTGTCATTGGCAAGCCAGGAAACATTCCCCCTGTAGAATTCTCCTTGGCTTAACTGAAATGTTTCAAAACATTGTAAAGATTATGAATAAAGGAAAACTTTGATCCTCTGCTTCTGGAGAAATATCCCATTTACATTTATGCATGAAGCCAAATCAGTCAAATCATAGCAACTCCTGCTCCCCTTCCCTTTGCCAGCAGGCAGTGGGCACAGGATGAACAGGAAACGTGCCCAGGCTCAGCCCAGCCAGTGCATCACAGGCTCAGGTGGGACTTGAAACCCAGCAGCAGGCGTACAGCAGCCCTACACCTGCATAGAACCACTGAATCAACCAGGCTGGAAAAGACCTTTAGGCTCATCCAGTCCAACCCTTACCCCAGCACCGCCAAGGCCACCACTAACCCATGGCACTGAGGCCTCGTCTCCATGGTGTGTGAACACTTGCAGGGACGGTGACTCCAGCCCTGCCCTGGGCAGCCTGTTCCAATGCTGAGCACCCTTTGAGGAAGGAATTGTTCCTCAGCTCCATCTAAACCTGCCCTGGTGCAGCCTGAGGCCGGTTCCTCTTGTCCTATCCCTTGTTCCTTGGGAGCAGAGCGCAGCCCCCTCCTGGCTCCATCCTCTTCTCAGGCAGTTGTAGGGAGCGATCAGGTCCCCCCTGAGCCTTCTCTTCTCCATCTGAACCCCCCAGGTCCCTCAGCCTTTCCCCATCACACTGTGCTCCAGGCCCTGCACCAGCTCCATTGCCCTTCTCTGGCTCCGCTCCAGCACCTCAATGTCTCTCTTGTAGTGAGGGGCCCAGAGCTGAACACAGGATCCGAGGTGCAGCCTCCCCAGTGCCCAGTGCAGGGGCACAATCCTTGCCCTGGCCCTGCTGCCACACTGTGCTGAGCCAGGCCAGGATGCTGGGGGCTTCCTGGCTGCCTGGACACAAGCTGCTCATGTTCAGCTCCATCAGTCAGCACCCCCAGCTACTTTCCCACGAGCAGTTTCCAGCCACTCTTCCCCAAGCCTGAAGCCTTGCAGGGGGTTGCAGCCCAAATGCAGGACCCAGCACTTTGCCTTGTTGAACCTCATGCCATTGGCCACAGCCCATGGATCCAGCCTGTCCAGATCCCTTTGTGGAGCCTTCCTACCCTTCAGCAGAGCAACATTCCCACCTTCTGTTGCTGCTTCTCAACTTCTGCTCAAACCATTACACTCTAAGTTAGTTCTGTCCCTGGCTACTTCTACAGACCTTTAGCCAGATAGGGCTAAAGTGCAACTGCTCCCCATCATCACTGGCCTGGCACCCAACTGTAGAGCTGGCTCCTCACCTATATGTGCTGCACTGGAGGGTGCTCTCCCCATGATGCGGCTGCTCGAGTCCATGGTGCATTCACGGTGCACAGTGACACTGATGAGCAAGGGAAGGTCTGCCCCAAACTTAGACCCCACGGATGGGACCAGCAGAGCTGCTGCTGTCCCCGAAGGCCAAGGGGACAGAGAGCCCCACCAAGTGATCCCTGGTCTTTGCCTCAGTCTTCACCAGAAAATGCTCTGACCACACCACCCAAGTCTTGGAAGGCAGACGCAGGGACAGTGAGAATTAAGACCTTAGGCCCACTGTAGGAGAGGATCTGGTTTGAGACCATCTTAAGAACCTGAATGTGCACAAGTCCATGGGACCTGATGAAATCCATCCGCGGGTCCTGAAGGAGCTGGCGAATGAAGTTGCTAAGCCACTGTCCATCATATTTGAAAAATCATGGCAGACAGGTGAAGTTCCCGATGACTGGAAAAAGGGAAATATAAGCCCCATTTTCAAGAAGGGAAAAATGGATGAGCTGGGGAACTACAGAGCAGTCAGCCTCACCCCTGTGCCTGGCAAAATCTTGGAGCGGATTCTCCTGGAAGGCATGCTGAGGCACATGAAAAACAATAAGGTGCTTGATGACAGCCAGCATGGCTTCATTAAGGGGAAATCCTGCCTGACCAATCTGGTGACCTTCTATGATGGGGCTATGGAACTGATGGACAGGGGTAGAGCAGTTGATGTCATCTACCTGGACTTGTGCAAAGCGTTTGAGGCTGTTCCGCATGACATCCTTGTCTCTAAGTTGGAGAGACATCAATTTGACAGGTGGACCACTCGGTGGATAAAGAACTGGCTGGATGGCTGCATGCAAAGAGTTGTGCTCAATGGCTCAATGTCCAGCTGGAGACCAGCAATGAGTAGTGTCCCTCAGGGATGGGTGTTGGGACCAGTCTTGTTCAACATCTTTGTTGGTGACATGGACAGTGGGATTAAGCACAGCCTCAGCAAGTTTGCTGATGACACCAAGCTGTATGGTTCGGTTGATATGTTGGAGGGAAGGAATGCCATCCAGAGGGACCTTGACACACTTGTGAGGTGGGCTGATGCCGACCTGATGAAGTTTAACCATGCCAAGTGCAAGGTCCTGCAGCTGGGTCGGAGCCATCCCAGGCACAGCTCCAGGTTGGGCAGAGAAGAGATTCAGAGCAGCCCTGCAGAGAAGGACTTGGGGGTTTTGGTCGATGAGAAAATGAACATGAGCCAGCTGCAGTGTGCGCTTGCAGCCCAGAAAGCCAACGGTATCCTGGGCTGCATCAAAAGGAGCGTGACCAGCAGGTCAAGGGAGGTGATCCTGCCCCTCTACTCTGCTCTTGTGAGACCTTCACTTGGAGTATTGTGTGCAGTTCTGGTGTCCTCAACATCAAAAGGACATGGAACTGTTGGAACAAGTCCAGAGGAGGGCCACGAGGATGATCAGGGGACTGGAGCACCTCCCGTATGAAGATAGGATGAGAAAGTTGGGGCTGTTCAGCCTGGAGAAGAGAAGGCTGCGTGGAGACCTCAGAGCATCCTTCCAATATCTGAAGGGGGACTATAGGGATGGTGGGGAGGGACTCTTCCTTAGGGACTGTAGTGATAGGACAAGGGGTAACGGGTTCAAACTTAAACAGGGGAAGTTTAGATTGGATATGAGGAAGAAATTCTTTACTGTAAGGGTGGTGAGGCACTGGAATGGGTTGCCCAGGGAAGTTGTGAATGCTCCATCGCTGGCGGTGTTCAAGGCCGGGTTGGACAGAGCCTTGGGTGGCATGGTTTAGTGGGAGGTGTCCCTGCCCATGGCAGGGGGGTTGGAACTCAATGATCTAAAGGTCCTTTCCTACCCTAACTATTCTATGATTCTATGGTGTCCTTCAACAGGCAGGATTTTCTGCATAGGGCCAGGAGATGTTTTCCTTTCTCAGGTGACAAACTCTGCAGGGGCAGAGGAGAGCCCAGAGACTGCTTGCTCTTTTTGGCAGTGCCATGTGAAGCAGCACACCAGCATTAACAAGGGGCTTCTGCAGAGAAGCTGGAACCCCACTTCAGAAGCCCTCAGGTGACATGCAGTGATCTCCTAGGAGTGACCTGGTACCTCACACTGGGCCTTTGCTCCTGAGCATTCCACCTCCTCACCCTAACACCAAGTGCACCCTCAGTTAAGAACGGCTCTTCTGGTGGGTAGTGTGAGCAGTAGTGACACCCTGCTGAGCAGCAGCGCTCCCCAGCAGCTGAGGGGTTGAAGTGTTTGACCCAGAAAGACCTGCTCTGCACCCTTTATCTAAAGGGAAGCACAGAATTCCACAAAGAAACCGACTGCATGAGAGCCAGGAAAACCATTTTTCCACGTGTTTTTTTTCTCCTCTCAGCTCCAGGGCTCCTGCTGGTTTGTATACCAGTTCATCACCAGCTTCATTCCCGATTATCCTGAACACACAAGAGGATAATTACTTCAGCGCTGCTGTGTTGGCTTTGGTGTGACTCATACATAGCAGCAGCAGTTTACCTGAACAGCTTTGGTGGGGCAGTGAGTGCTCTGTAACTTGGATCCACATAAACCATGGATCAAACCACTGCAAAGATGGGTTCTCAGTTGCTATTTGGCCAAGTACTCTGCAGTCAGTGGCACACTAAGACATTGCTAACGGTGAAGCGGAGTGAGAAGACTACAGTTGCAGGAAAAGCTCATTTAAAAATAAGAACCCCTGCTTTATGGAGTGCTCACCACAGGCACACGCAGGCCTTCAGACATAGTTACTCTCATGCAACTGCCCAATTCACTTCATCAGCTTCAGTTCACACATGCCCAGGGCAGGGCATTCTCCACATCCATCCCAAAAGCGTTCCATGTCTTTGAACAAAGCAGTTGCCAATTTTAGTTCAGGCCTGTTCCGAGACTGCCAAACAGAGACTAAAACTGGTGACTGGCATAAGCTGACATAGCATTCCTTAGGTGAGGAATGGTACCTTCTCACTTGGACACACAAATTACACATCTCCATCACAGAGACATTTGGCACAGAAAAGTCATTTTGTTAATTCTGAGTAGGAAGAAATAACTCAAATTCCTCTGTCTGTATTAATCCCCTCAGTATAAAATTTCTGAAGATATAACAAGGTACCTTCCATGTATAAAATTTCAATCTCTTAATAGGAGGCAATGGAAGAGCCCTTCAATATTTGACAGGAATTTAATTAACATCTGTAGATCCGTGCTGCCCGCCACCCAGCAGGTTTAGTCAAGGCAGCTTGACAGCATGATCACAGGAAAAACAATCTTCATTTCTCCTCTCCAGATTAACTCAACCAACAGATCAGTGACTGCAGCTGAGCCACCTTCCCAGAGTGTCCATCACCCACCTTGGATGGGAAGTGTGCACAGCAGGAAACACAGCGGTTTTTAGACAGGGGGTATTTTTTAAAGCAAGTTTTAAGAAGATCAACACAGAATGTCCTACACTGCTGGAAATTATTGCTATGAAAATAACAGTGGTTTACAATGAAAAAGCAGCACAAAGGAAAGGCACAATTTCGCACAGAGCATTGCAAATATTTGAACCAGGTCAGCAACATGTCACCTGAAGAAAAGTCCATCCCCATATGCACACATCGCTTCAACTCTAACCAGTGAGCTCTGCAGAAACATATCAAGAGAGAGCTGACTCATGTGCGGGACTGTCTTCAGAAGGGCATAAGAGTCTCCAGAACTCTGGCTCCCATCTCTCTGCGAGCACACACCAGCAGCGCTCGCCCTCCTTGCACTGAAGCCTATGAAGCCAACCAAGGTTGAAAGAGCACCAGCCCAAGGCGGATGCTGGTGACCACAGCTGGGGCTGCATGATCCTCATCACAAGACTTGGGCATCACAGTATCATCCAGCAATACAAATGTGATTGGTGGCTTAGATGAAGCACCCAATTTGGTGTTGACCCTAACTGCATGTTGGCTTTTTCCCAGCTGTGAGAAGACAGAGAGTACCCGATTCAACAAAAGGTCAGAGTGGTGTTGATGGGAAACATCTGACAATGACAAACAAACTGCTGACCTTTTCCTTAAAGCAAAATCAGTCTCACAGAGCAGCTCCTACTGACTCAGTAGTGCATCCCACAAGGCTGTGGCATTTCTGATCAGAAACCTGAAAACTGGACTAAATGCACTGCTGAACTGCAGCCTTGTGCTGTTCCAATGCCTCCAGGGTTTTCTACAGGTGAGATCCAGAGCAATAGGGAAAGGAAAACATTCATACCTCATCTCTCAGATTCAAACAAGCACTTTGAAAGGCTCATAAATACTTCTGTGCTTCAGTAAGTCAGCCCAGAGTTATCAGTACGTACATTTTTATAACATCACCTTTACCAGTTACAGGATGTTCTTCATATTTTAATCAGCAAAAAGCTAGTTAGCAGGATTCCCCTCACTCCTACACACCACAGTAAGAGCAAAAGCAGGGCTTAGCCTCAGAGCTGGATTTCCATAGCAAACCTGGTTTCATTAGCAAGTCAAGCACACCACAAATGTTTCCCATCTTTTGAATCACCTGTTAAACACCTCCCTTGAACAGCAGCTTCCAAAGACTGATCCTTTAGCACTTCCATGGTTTGTGAGTAAAGTTATTAAAACAGGACTGAGAAACTGTGAATAATCAATTAAAATAATGAGTGATGAGAAACCATTTTATCTCCCAAGCAGACACAGAAGAAAGAAGCAAATGAGGCTGCACTGGAATTTTTATCCCATGCAGTGTCCCATGACTGTATCTCCCTCCACCCTCTTACTTTTGTAATTCCAGTGGATGCTGGTGACTTGGATCTCCTGAGTTGGAATATATTCCTCAATAAATTTCTTTCCCTGCAGTCGGTGCCAGAGTGTGGTTTTCCCAGTGTTCCTGTCCCCTCGGATGACAATTTTCACTGGGAATAGAGCAAGCAGACAAACACAGCTGATTAAACACAAAAGGAAGAACGTTGTGCAAAGCATGCAAACTTCTTGAAAGTATCATTCAGCTGTAATTAGTCCCCCCATATTACACAGGGTTTGTTAAAAACATGAGTCTCAGCCATTAAAATTAGTGTTTATTCAGCTCCTCAGAGCAGCTCAGCGGAAAGAGACTGACTCTTGAGAAGCTGCAGGAGTTCAGCCAGCTGAGGCTCTGCTCCTCTAGGAGCCTCACACCAAACTAGCACTAGTCTGGTACAGGCTGCAAAGGAGGGAAAGGCCTGAGCCACAGCCAGGCCAAGAACTCCTCTGGGAAAGCTGCAAAGGAGCAGGGACATGGTGAGCACCAACCATGTGATTAATGCAGGAATAGTGGGTGGCTCTTCCAGCACTCATTTACCAAGGAACAAAGGAAGTGTGGGCACAAGGATTCTCCTGGACACCTTTCTCATCATGCACAATGTGACCACAAGCCAAACACTTTATCCCATAAATACAACAGCCAAAGTGAGCAGCATGGCTGCGTGGTGGCCATCTCCTCTGGAGCTCGGATGTCTCTCAAGGTTTCTCCCTGAGGCACAGAGATTACCAATGACAGACCTTTGAATGAGTCCATTCCGAGCTCTCCCTGGACTGCACACACGTGACAATCCTCTTGAGCAGGGAACCTCTCAAGGTTTCAGACTCTTTACCTGAGACTAAGAGATCCTTCCTTGCCCAAAGCAGAGAGACCTCTCACCCCCACAGACCCTGGGTGAGGGACTGACAACATGCTGAATTAATACTAATTAAATCCATACTCAACATTAACTTTGTAAACCTTGTATAGATAATTCCATTAGACATAAACCACTGTCCAAGTCTGAGGCTAAGATTGCACCTCCCTGCACTGAGCTTCATCAGAAGTGTGGAAAGCAAAAGGGTCCACTCTGACCCCCCTGACTCAATGCAGGGTCTCTCTCACCGTTTGAGCCTCCAGTCTTTGAGCAGATCATTTTAGCTGAATTCTGATTCCATTTTCCTTTGTACTTTTTGTCCATGCGGTAAGTCACAGCATGAACCTTGTCATGAACTGTGAAGTCACTTTGACGTCAGATTGAAACCACTGGTGCTAATACCACAGACAGTGATGCTTTAAGAGACCTAAATCACTTATTCGTGACATCCTTCCATGCTCCTGCCTTTTCTACCTCTATCCAGCCCTCACTCCCACTCTGCCGTACCAAACCCATCCTGTTCAACCTGACCTTGAACACTATCAGGGATGGGGCAGCCACAGCTTCTCTGGGCACCCTGTGCCAGCGCCTCAGCACCCTCACAGGGAACAGCTTCTGCCTAAGAGCTCAGCTCAGTCTCCCCTCTGGCAGGTTAAAGCCATTCCCCTTGTACTGTCCCTATAGGCCCTTGTCCAAAGCCCCTCTCCAGGTTTCTTGTAGCTCCTTTAGGTACTGGAATACTGGACCTCTGCAGGTCCTTCATGTGTCAGAGGGACAGTCCCAGCATAGGAGTCAGCCCTTAGCTGGTTGTAGGTGTGGGTGCACTGATGGCACTCTCACCAACTGCAGTCTTGGGTAAAGGTTCCACTTCCACCCACTGGGCTCACACTAGCTGCTGAGGCCACTCAGCTGCTGGAGCACCACGTGCCTGGGCCTGGGCCTGAAGCAGGGGAGGTCAGTCAGTGAGAAAGTCATTCAAACCCTCCCAAGGAAAGGGAGAGTCCGAAATATCATGAACTGTACACAGCCAGCAAAGCAACTTCTGTAGCAATTAACATCACAAACTTCCCAGAGACAGGCTGAATGTCTGCTTGTCCTCCCGATAACAGGACTTTTTCAGTTACATTATGCGATTGCTTTTGTTTATTAAATACTATCCTCGTTTCAAGTGGCATCCACAAGGCTATGGGAAGCGTAACCTGACTCAACAGAATTCTTCTGCTTGCCTTTTGAATAGGTGCTGTTATACTCTAGAAAATGGGCCACTCGGGGACATCTAACGGCATCCAGGTGATCAGCATTCGGTTGTGCAGCATCATTAGTGCAAGGAAATGCGAGACTGAAGGCTGTCTCCTGTTGGAACACACGGGTTACTGCAGCATTCCAGAGAGAAGGTTAAGAGGGAAACTTGAAGGTAAAACATCTTCAAAGTCTGTGGAGGACTTTTGTCTGGTGAAGGTTTATGCTGCAGTTTCCCTGGGCTGCTGTTGTTGTACATGAGAGGTGCTGCTGTTTATTCTCTTACACAGCTGTTTATTAATATAGCAGAAGGATAAGAAAGGCAGAAATGAACACAGTATTTATAGCCTGCCTTCACTCGCAGGTGCCAGAGCACCTCTGCAGACACAACAAACCATCGCCTGCAGTTCCTGCCACCCGGTGTGTGTGATTCCTACTTACAGATGGTGAAACAATCAAAGGAGGATCCCTCTGATTTTTCTGAATGAATGCACTGAGTCTGTGGCACAGGCAAAAGGAGTTTCCATGTGTCCCCTCTGAAACCCAAGCACTGTTAAGAATAAAGCCCACAGCAGAAGGTGTATGGATGGATCTGAACCTTCAGCACTTCCATGTCTTCTGCTCCTGTAACTGATCATCAGTGGGTGACTCCCAGGGAATCCTTTCACCAGTGTAACCCAGCCAGAAGTGCTCATCTCATCCTTCTTTGCCTTACATGAACTTTCATGTTTGAGTAAGTGTGTGCTGGTACTTCCTCCTGTAATTTGCCTTATAATTTGTTCAAACAAAGGAACAAGATCCACCTCCCTCCCTCCACCGAGCTCAATCCCTCTGGCCTGTGCTACCTCCCTAGGCCAGCACAGCCACCAGAACAGTGATTCAGCCAACCTGATCCAAGATTAAGCTCTCCCAAGCAGTAAAACCGAGGAGGATTGGTTACCAATGCTTGGAACCAGGATCTCCCATAAACATCCAAGCCATTGGATACATACAACATATGATACAGACCCACACCATTTTCCTCTCTGTACCTTACGTACTGCTCAGGGACCTCCGGTGTTATTTGGGCCACAGTGTGTAAAACACGGGAGCTTGGTGTGGATGCTAAGGAGAACAACTAAGGAGTGTGTGTTCTGGGATGCAGTATGGAAATGCTCTTGCCCTAAAGTACAGTGTCCCATGCAGAGGACATGGCAGCTGCTGAAGGCTAATACTGCCTTTTGCTCTCGTAATTCCATTAGAGATCCAAACCCACCTGCCCTGCAATACTCTTCCTCTTCAGTACTTAACAGAGTGGGTGAGAGACTGTCAGAACACATCACTGTGGTTCAGCTTAGAGATGCACGCTATCCGGTAAAATTGCACACCACAACCTTCAGAATCACCCCAACCAGGGCTGTCTGGCTACAAAGTGCACTTGACAGCCTGTTCTGAGCCCCGCAGTGAGGCACCGAGAGCCAGGCTGTTTGCTGCCCAATTTCTCAGCAAGCAACCCACGGCATTCCAGCACACTACCTGGGAAGGAAGCAGCTTCAGTTCATGATCAGTACTGGTCTGTGAAAGCAAGGAATGTTTCTGCAGAACCAGTCATCACAGCAGCTTTTGCTTTAGGTTTAGGCAGCACCAGGGGAACTGAGGAGTTGTACAGACCCATGTGTGCTAACAGAGACCACCAAACACATGGTGCACTTGCTTCTGCTGAGCACCATGTCTTTGCTAAGAAAGGAGCACTGGCAATGCACAGGATTTGCAGCTCTGCGCTTCCTGAGCAAAAGCCTTTCAAACAGCATTCCTTCACCTGAGCCCACCTCATCATGCTGGAGCCCACCCCATCTGCCCAGGGCATGGCTACAGAGTGTGCTTTGAGGCCCTTTCGTAAGCCTGCCTGTACTTCCTATAAATATCCTATAACTGGGAAGAGTTACTATGGAGACTGGAAAGCTTCCCCTCAGGCAGCGACAGCGGGCTGCAGTTTTACTGCAGACAGGAAAGCAGCAGCTAGAGCACAAATCCTGGTAACACAGAGCACAAATCCTGGTCACACAGAGCACAAACCATATGGCTTTCCTGAGGCTTTTGGTAACAAGCCCAAAAGCAGCAGAGCCACAGCTGGCAGCTTGGCTGGGGCAGTTCTGGCCTTGCAGGTCCATGTCCATGCGGGGCCATCAATGCGGTTGGTCCATACAGAGCCGAGTGCTGTGCCAGCAGGATGCAGCTGATCTGGGTGCCTGCACCACATGGAGAATCAACTCCTTCCTCCTACATAATTCACAGCCTGGTGTCAGGTACCCGATGCTCAACAGGCACCAGTGGATGTGTCCTGGCTGCACAGAGCCTCTGCACAGGTCAGGTCTCTCCTGAGCAGATGGGCAGGTTCCTGTGTGATGATGCAGTGCCTCGCTCCACGGCACAACAGTTCCATCCCCTGCCTCTCACTGGGAATCGAGGCTCTTACAGCACCACTGTGCTTCCGCTCACATTCCTGACTGCTGAGACACTCATGTTTTAAATTGAAAGCTACTGGCATATCTCACAGATGTGCTATGGACAAAGGCACCAAATGCTCTCCCTAGTAAAGCAGAGCTTCAAAACAGCAGCTCAAAAGCACAGTTGACAGTGGCAATACTAAACAAAGCAGGAAAAGCCCCTGGCCCCAAAGTGTTAATGTCCCCCTTCATGTTCTGTTTCAGACTAAGATCCAAGACCAGCTCTATGCCTTCACTGGAGTTACTCAGTGCCACGTTTACACATCAGCCTCTTTCCCAGCTGCCAATCTCCTGGCCTTCCGCAGCCTGACTCCACTGCCTGGATGGATCCAGCCATCTCCCAGCACTCCTGCTCCCAGCAAGGATGACACTAACTGCCTCCCAGTTGTTACTCTGGGATGTAACTCACACACTTGCAGTGCCCTCCTGAAACACTGTATTGGAAATAACCTTTACTGAGCCCCAAGGGGAAAACACAACCCTCTGCCCCGACACTGAAGGGAAAACAATTTCCCCGAGAAAGGAGCAAATGTATTAATTGCAGCAAAGACGGAATGAAACGATGAACCAAGGGCACATAGAGACACACAGCACCACCTTTCACTGAGGCCTCGCAGGGCAGGGCGTTTCAACTGACCCTTATCGTACAACCACTGCAGCCCGATTACAAACACCCACCCCCGGCTGCAGGGCCGGTCACCCCCACGGCGGGCAGCGGCTCCCTTGGCACTTAACGGACAAAACCCACTCTTACGAGGCGCTCGGTCAGCGCCGCCGCCAGCGGCTCGCAGGCAGTGCCCAGAGCCCTCCGCGCCGCGGGCCCCGCACGCACAGACCCGGGTCCCGTCCCCCCCCGACCCCGCAGCACTGAACAGTCAATTACAAACGTGGCTCCCGGCGGACAGCGGCAGCCCCGGCCCGCGGCCCCCACTCACTGTTGTACTGGACGCCCTTGGCGAAGCGCCGCTGCAGCGCCTGGTTCATGGACTGCAGCCCCGCGGGGATGTTCTTGTCCCGGACCGGAGCCTGCTCCGACCCCACCAGCTTCTTGAGGGCCGAGAACATCTTTGCGGTCCCGCTGCCGCGGCGCCGCGGGGAAGGGGCTGCTCCGGGCAGGGCACGGCTCGGGGCAGTCAGGGCCGGGGCAAGGCTGCGCCTGCCATGAGGGACAGCCCGGGCTCGGCACGGCCCGGAGCGAGCGCTGAAGCGGGGCCCCGCCGTGCGCTGGGAGCAGGCGCTACCCGGGCATGGCCCGGCGCGGGCCGGTGGGGCCGGAGGGCGGCGGAGCGATGGGGTCGGGGGTCGGGGCTCGGGTTCGGCTCAGCCGCTGCGGGCGCCGCCGCTCGGGGTCGGCCGCGGGGCTGCCGCCGCCATCTTGCCTCTTCCGCCTCGCCGCCGGGGAACAGGATCTACGGCGGCCGGCAGGGGCCAGCAGGGGTCAGCAGAGCGCTGAGCGCGTGTCCTGGGCACGGAGCGGCCCGGAGCCAGCCCTGACCTCCCGGGACCCCCGCGGAACCCCTTGTGCCCCATAGCCCCTCACCTCCCCTGTGCCACGCAGCCCGGTACCCCCCAACACTTCTAATCCCCTTGAGACCCCCATTACCCCCGTAACCCCCTCCTGGGACACCCCCATTTCCCCCTCATGACCCCATAACTTCCTCCTGTAACCCCTCAGGGTACCCTCGGACAAGCTGTAACCCCTTGCTGAGATCCCCATGTAACAGTCCCCACGATCATCACCCCTCCCCATGAACCCCAGCCAGTGTCTCGGTGCCCCGTCCCACAGTGACCCTGCAGTAGTTATTCCCTTCAGGGAGGAGCAGGCACCGTTCCCCCCTTGCTGGGCCCTTTCCGGCTGCCCTTCACCATCCCCTGGGATATGGGGGGGCTGAACCCCATCAGGGAGATGCTCTGAGTCCCTCAGTGCACCCATTGTCGCCCCAGCACCTCAGTGGCCTGAGGAAGGGGCAAAGACTCAGTAGGGAGCACCCAGGAGCCCCACAAAGCAGAGGACACCCCACCCCACAGCATCCACCATCCCTCCTGGATCCCCACCCTCCTCCCCACCAGCTTGAGGACAGACACTGGGCTGATTGGTCACATTAGAGACATTTACTGCTGGAGGTGTCTCACGTTGAGCCTGGTGCTGGGCGCCAGGAGCTTGTTTTCCACCCACATCAGTTTGACAGATGCAGAAACTCCTCATCCTCTGCAAGTGGAGAGAAGTGGAGAGTGATGGACAGACCCACAGACCCCTCCTCGCCCCATGGACAGTCAGCAATGGAAGCTGCTGCCCACTTGGCCACGACCCTCTGTACACCCCTGTGCTGTGCTGGGATGTCACTTTGTGTCCCATCACCTGCCGTGGTAGCATTAATGGGTCTGCCCTAAGACACGTTACTGTAGCCCCATCTCCTATCTGTGGGTAGCTGTAAGCCCGAGCTCCTGCTCTGATGGGAACAGGCTGTGGTTACAGAGCCACAGAATGGTTCGGGTTGGAAGGGACCTTAACATCATCCAGTTCATCCAGTGGCTGAAGACCCCGGAGCTCTGCCCCACTGCTGAGAACCTGCTTGCCCACTCACCCGAGGGGTGAGCAGTGCCAACAGTGTGTCCCAGGGAGGTTCAACACAGAACCCCTGTGCTGACGAGAGCTGCAGGCTCACACGAGGGTGCACCCAGGCAGGGACCCAGGTTTGGGCCTTATTTGGTGCCAGGGTCCCTGCACCACCCCAAATCTTTCACCCACTCTTCCCTCACTGGCATCCCCTGCCTGCATGCTGTTTGTCACCTCTGCTGCTCCCCACTGCACCCCAGCCTGCTCAGGGCCGTTCCCACCTTTATCCAGACCATCCTGAGGTTCAGTTGCGGCTCGGGATGTCTGGAGGGCACACAGCCCCTCTGTGATACTGGCTGTAGATTCATTAAAGTGTTCAAGGCCAGGCTGGATGGGGCTTGGAGCAAGCTGCTCTATGGAAGGTGTCCCTGCCCATGGCAGGGGGTTGGGACTGGATGAGCTTCCAGGTCCCTTCAACACAAACCAGCCTGGGATTCTATAAGGACCATATTCCTCAGTCCATCAGAGCCCCTGACCCAGGACAGACCCACCCCAGGCACAGCACAAAGCTGTCACAGACCCATCGCAGACAGCCTCATCCGGACCCAGGACAGACCCATCCCAAGACCTGTTCCACATCCAGAACAGCCCTGTTCCCACCCCAGGCAGACTCAGCACACCCAGAGCAGGCAAGGAGCTGCGGGCTGCTGCCCCAGCACAGCGCAGCGCAGGGCGGGCAGGGCGCTGGGGGCGGGCAGGGGGCGGTACCTGCCAGCGGAGGAGCCCCGCAGTACTCTTTGCACTCCTTCTCCGAGTAGAACTGGTTCCCGTTGCCTTTGCAGCCGCCGTAGGGGAACGTGATGCACTTGCCCTGGGCCGCGTCAAAGGCCCAGCGCGTCACTGGGTTCTGGCAGGGCCCGGGGACGATGGGCAGCCGGCAGGCAGCTGCGGGACAGGGGGTCAGGAGCTCAGAGCCAGCGCCTCAGCACTCACATCCCTCCCGGACCCCGGCCCCGCAGAGCGGGCGCTGATGAACGCGGGATGGGCGCTGCCGCCTCACCCTCGCTCCGGCACGCCTGCAGACACTCCTTCTCCGAGTAGAAGTTGTTGCCGTTGCCCAGGCAGCCGCCGTACAGGAAGGTCTCGCAGGCCATGGAGGAGGAGTTGTAGAAGAAGCGGGAGAGCATCCCGCTGCAGGGCCCGGGGTCCCGGCTCAGCCGGCACGAGTCTGCGGGAGGCACGGCACGGGCTGGCACCGGAAAACCGGGATGTGGGGCACGGGAATTCCCAACCGAGCCGCCTTCCCCAGCACGTACCTTCCTTATTGCCGATGTAAGGGGGCAGGGGGCCGGCGGGGCCGGCGGCCGAGCCCTCCTCGGGGGGCAGGACTGCTCTCCGTGCCCGCTGTATGGGGAGGAAGCACAGAGCTGCTGTCAGCCCCTGCCCGTGGGATCCGCTGCCCACCCCACTGCCCCTGCACCCCCCGCGATGGGCCATGCCAGGGCAGACCTGCGGGGTGCTGCTGGCTCCCAGCACGGCGCCAGTCACTGATGCTGGGTCACCTCGTGGCTTTTCCCGCCCTGTGCTCATCTGGAGTGCAGGCCAGGGTCGTGTGTTGTGGATAAAGACACCAAAGTGCCCAAGTAATTTTCCTGGGCTGGGGACATGTCTCTGCTCTTGCTGATGCAAGGTGGTGTGTTACCTGCTTTCCAGTCAAATGGGATGCTTCCTATGGAAGACCCATCGATGATCCCCCAGAATCATTAAATGGTTTGGGCTGGAAGGGACCTTAAAGCTCATCCAGCTTCAAAACCCCTGCCACACCTTCCACTAGAGCAGGTTGCTCCAAGGCCTGTCCAACCTAGCCTTGAACACTGCCAGGGATGGGGCAGCCACAGCTTCTCTGGGCACCCTATGCCAGCACCTCAGCATCCTCACAGGGAAGGACTTCTGCCTAAGAGCTCATCTCAATCTGCCCTACTCTTTCTAAACTCAACCCTGTGGTACTGGGAGTGCAGAGTGATGGCAGCTGAAGGACCAGTGGAGCAGTGAGCTGCCTCCCAGCCCTTCAGAGGGGATCTGCACCCTGGCTGGGACACCCACAGGCAAGCAAAGAGCAGAAAGACATGAGGCTCTGCATGCAGCATCTTTCACCCTGTGAGAAAAAACAGAGTAGGAAAGAGCTGTTGCCTTCTGCTTGAGAGTGAGCCCTGGTGCCCTCCTGGCCCCATGACCCCCAGCCTGCAGCCTGCGCCTGACTGTGCACCATCCTCACAGTCAAAGCCCATCAGTGGGGGTGAAAGAGCATGTCCCTGGTGGGCAGTGGAGCAGCTGCTCCAATAACATGTCCTGCCCACAAAGCCTGGTCCCCAGGCACCAGCTCTCTGAGGGGCTTGCCTGGAGGGGATATCCCAGCCCTGATCCATGTCAGGGGGTCCCGCTGCAGCACTCACCTGGGGGGCAGTCATGGTCTCCTGAGGAATGCATTCGCCTGGCCCCGGTGACAGAGAAAACGAGGAGCATGAGAGGGGGGTCCTGACAACCTCACCTCACCGTGGTCCTGCACTGTGCACACACAGGGGCCCTCCCAGTTCCACCCCAGTGTTCTCACCCTCTTGCTGCTCCCCATCTCGCACTGACAGGAGCATCACCCTAAAATCCCCACACCCACCTGCATCACACTGACACCTTCAGATAACCAGGCTGAGCAGGGAGGTCCTGGGAGCACCCACCCATGGGCAGTAGTGCTGAGTGTCCCTAGCTATCCTGTGCCCTCGTCCCAGCACAGCCTTGGAGATGCATTGAACTGAGAGCCAAGCAAGGATCCCACTGCCAGGAAAGCCTGACTGATATGTGGCCTTAGCTCCTTCTCACCCCATCCTATGAAAGCTCTCATCTCCTCTCCCTCCCCCCTGACCATCACCCCATCTCCCCAGCCTCGCACATTAAGGAGCAACCCCAGTGCACCAGTACCCTGGGGGACAGGCAGCAGGAGCATATGCCTTACGGCAGGTTACCTCTGTTGGCCAGGACGAAGATGGAATCTGCAGGGATGCCCATCTCCAGAGCCAGCTGCTGGAAAGCCTCAATGAGGTCCTCCCGCAGCTCAGGACTCCTCCCTGGGCAAAGGAACAGGGTTTAGTGGGCTTGGCATGGGAGGGGCTCTGCAGGGAGCTCCCCACTGATCTGCAGAACGGCATCGGGGCCCTTCCCAACCTCTGTGTTATTCTTAACCATAGTCTGGGTTTCTCCCAAGCAGCTGTTGCCACCTTCACCCCAAACAACAGGCTGGTTTGGATGTTCATTCTGTTACCTCAGGTCCCTCAAGGTCAAGAGACCTGAGGAGCCCTGGGGGTGGTTTCTGAGCTGCACTGGTGCACCCCAGAGCCTACTTGCCCACAAGTGCCGTAACCAGACATACCGTACAGCTTCAGGGTTGTGCTTGGGCCAAAACTGCTTTCTTTCTTCATCAGAATGACAGCATACTCTTCGTAGTTGGTGCGGAGCACATAGGACTGGATAGACACATCCCATTCTGCGGGAGACAGAGACACAGAGGACATCGTTCCTGCCCCTTAGGGAGACATGGGGCAGTGTAAGACAGCCCCAGAGGTGGGGGCTGAAACCAGGCAGCTAATTCAAGAAAACAGCTGTCTGTTGGGACGCAGCCTCTGATACACCCTGACTCCCTCCAGGCTCATCAGTCAAGGGGATTGGAAACCAAGGGCTGAGGACAACCAAGACACCATCAGTACTCCAGAAATGTGGCTGGTGAGAGCCAGCTCGGGGCCTTGGGGCCAGGAGGGATCTGCTTGAACATCTCATAGTCCCGTGCCTGTGCAGGGACAGTGCTGGAAAAGCCTCTTTCCCTCAGCTGCATGCCATAATTTGGCTGGAAACGGCCCAAACTGTGGGGTGGCTCCTGAGCCCTGTCCTGCACCCCTTCTCTGCTGTGCCTGCTGCTGGCTCCCATCAGCAGCCCCACCACAGGGTGGCAGCGAGTTACCCCAGTTACTTACTAGGGTTGTAGTAGGTGTATTTGCCAGGGGTGCTGGTTTTCTGGTACTCTCCTGAGACGAGTGTGCAGTCACCCTGCCTGCAGAGAGCAGGAACACAATCAGCTGCTCGGAGTGACCGTCTCTGCTGGTTATTGTGGGAAAATCATGCCTGGGACACTGAGGCCATGGCACAGAATCACAGACTCAACCAGGTTGGAAAAGACCTTTAAGATCAAGTCCAACCATTACCCCAGCACTGCCAAGGCCAGCATTAGATCCCCGAAATTCCCCTGCCCAAAGCATTGGGTATTTGAGCCCAATCCAGCCCCTCCGAGGGCCCTGGTGCCAGCCGGAGCAAGAAAACCCTGTCAGCACCCCCGGGTGGGGAGGCTCGAGCACTGCGCCTACCGCAGCCTGGTGCTGGCAGTGCTGATCTGGTCAGTGCTGGAGCCAGGGCCCAGCACCAGTGTGCCCATGCTGAACTTCTCCTTGTAGTTCTTCATCCACTTGCAGGTTGTGCCAACAGCGACATCGTACCACTTCCCGTACATCTGCAGGGACAAGAACGGGACATCTCCACCACGAGCCCTCTCCTCCAAGGTGGGACATTTGGTTTTCTGCAGAGCTGAAACATTTATGGCCCAGAGAATAACTGAGGTACAGTGTGCCCAGGCCAGAGCTGCCACAGGAGGTGGGAAGGAGATCAGCACCACCCCCTCAGGCTGGGCAGGTAACTGACATCCCAGGGGATTCCATGGCCTGGCTGCTTGGGCTCCAGCTGCCCTGCCTGGGTGTCTGCTGGGGTGAGCACATCCCAAAGGACACCCCCTACCCAGCCATGCTGCCAGTGCCTGTCCCACACAGCCTAACGTGGGCACAGGGAATATCACTCTTCTTGCTGGAGGAAACCAAAATAGAGCTTTCCCCCATCCCTTCTGCCCCCAGAATAAAGGCACCACAAGCTGCCATTACCCGCTCAGCCTCAAAATTCTCCTGCACTTGAATATCCTTATCCTGGTCCCCGATGGGGGTCCCGTTGGCCACAGCAATGAGAAGGAGGGGAAGGAGACCCCAAAGCATTGTGTCCGGTGGCTTCGGAGTGCCGTTGAGCCTCGGCGTGCCGGTGGGGTCCTGGACTCTGTGCTCTGCACGGCAGTGTGACCTTCAGACTGCGGGCACTGGGGCCGGCCAGGCTGGCTGGGGGCGCCAGGAGGGCAATGTGCAGGTCCGGAGGGCCTGGCCATGGGTCCTGGGGCAGTGGGATGTGCAGGGAGCTGGCGTGGGGTGCAGGAGGGATGGTGAGCATCCTTCCACTGTGCCAGGCTGAGCTCCTCACCCTCACCTCCTCCTGCACCACAGCATGGCCCAGACATGGGGCCAGGACCTGCCTGTCTCCTCTGTTCTGCCTTCGGATTCACATTCCTGCCTCTGTGTCCTGCAAAGAGCCCGGATGGTGGCTCCAGCCCCGGCAAACCAGCCTGACCCTGCAGAGAGAAGGAACCTTTATCCTCACAAAGGGGTCCCCAGAACTCATCCCAGGCTGCCTAATCCTGACCAGTGTTCATAGGGAGCAGAGCTTCAGCTGCTGCTCCCCTTCTGCACCCCCTGCCCCAGGGGTCCATAGCTGGCAGCCAGTGCCCATGACGTGGGTGGGTGTCACCCACCCCAAAGCTTAGTGCCCTGGGCCTGGCTAGTAGAGGAGGTGTGGGGCACGCTGCCCCTTCCTGACACTGTTTGCCTTCACTGGATGATTAACTGAAACCAAACAGCCTGAAGGAGATGGCAAACAGAGCAAAGGGCAGGAGCTGTGCTCGGGATCAGACCCCAGCCCAGTATTGACAGAGAAGGACCAGAGCCAGCGAAGTGCCTGGGGAAAACAGCCAGACCTTCACCTCCTCTCCTCTGCTGGCCACCACGGGCCCCTTGGACTGATGGCTGCGCTGCTGGGGGCAGCAGCTCCGGTGGGGACAGCTTGAGCATCTTCTCACACGTCTTCATGCCACATCTGGGGTGTCCTCGGGAGCATGGAGGAAATCTGGATGTTAAGTAGAGGCACATAGAACCACAGGGGGGGTTGGGCTGGGTGAGACCTTAAAACTCATCCAGCTCCAGCCCTCTGCCACAGGCAGGGACACCTCCCACTAGAGCAGCTTGCTCCAAGCCCCTGTGTCCAACCTGGCCTTCAACACTGCCAGGGATGGGGCAGCCACAGCTTCTCTGGGCAATGACCCTTTAATTAACCCCCCTCATTAACCCGTCCCGCGCTCCCTGCAGGAACCGCCTCGATCGCGAAGCCGCGCTGGGGTCGCTCCCGTGCAGGGTCCCTCTGCCCCGGCCCCGCCAGCGCTAGGGGGCAGCCGGCGGTAAGGAATGACCGCGCGGGCCGGGCCCGCTGCGGGCGGGCGGGCGGCGGGACCCTGCGGTGCCTCGGGGGACCTCCTCCAGCGGCGGGGCTGGGGCAGCGGTGGGCAGCGGGAGCGGGCAGCGGTGGGCAGCGATGGGCAGGCGTGAACAGAACAGGGTATTCCACTAAGCATCCTTTTTATGGCCCTGCTTTACTGGGAGCACGTGTGTCCTGTGCTGGGACCCGGCAGGGGCGGGAGAAGGATCGTGAGGCGGGAATCAGTGTGCTTCCGCAGTTGCTGCTTGGCTCCTCTCCTCCCGCTGTTGGTGCTAAGGGAGAGCAGAGGGAGCTGCTCCCTTCCAAAGGGCAACGGCTGGGAAAGCTGCAGGCCTGGGGCACATCCAGCCCGGTGCTGTGCTCTTCTGAACACATGAACACACCGTGTGGCTGGGCCCACGGGCACCATCCCAAACAGGTTTGGGTTGGAGGGGACCTTAAAGCTCATGAAGTTCCAACCCCTGACACGGGCAGGGACACCTTCCACTAGAGCAGCTTGCTCCAAGCCCCTGTGTCCAACCTGGCCTTCAACACTGCCACGGATGGGGCAGCCACAGCTTCTCTGGGCACCCTGTGCCAGCACCTCAGCACCCTCACAGGGAACAGCTTCTGCCTAAGAGCTCAGCTCAGTCTCCCCTCTGGCAGGTTAAAGCCATTCCCCTTGGCCTGTCCCTACAGGCCCTTGGCCAAAGCCCCTCTCCGGGTTTCCTGTAGCCTGTGGAAAGTTGCTATAAGGTCTAAGCAGAGGCTTCTCTTTTCCATCCTCGCTGGGAAAGCTGAGGAGCAGCTGTACTGGCTCCAGAACTCAGCCTGTGCACATTGCCTGTGCTAGGAAAGGCCAGGGCAGTGGTACACCACCACCCCCACCCCCACCCCCCCCCCCCCCCCGATCTCCTTGTTCTCTTCCAAAAACACACCCACCATTCCTCCCTCCCCCCCCGAGGCTGTGGCTGTGTTTCTGCCAGGATCACTGAACGGCTGCTTTCACAGGGACAGGGATGGAGGAACTCCCCACTCTGGCACAGCACACGGCTGTGATGGAGCCTCTGCAGGGCTCCCCAGGGAGGAAGGCTGCTGGGACCCAGGGTCTGTGTCCGGGGCTCTGGGATCCCACGTGTAGGGAGCAGCAGCCGGGACAGACGGCTTCAGGTGCTTCAGGAGGGACGTTCCTGTGGATGGCTCTGGCAGCAGATGGGCAGCGGCGATGCTGTGGGAATCAGTGTCCAGCAATGGGAAAAGGAGGTGCTTTTTATCTTTGTGGGCCTGACTCTCCTCTCCCACTCCCCACCAGCTGTATTATGGGTTAGAAAAGACATTCCTGCCTCATCCTTTCAGTGTCCCTTCATGAACCTGTTGTCTGCAAACTTGTCTGGTCCCTTTCTGAACCTGCCATGGCAGCAAGGTTCAGATGTTCAAACCCTGTCATGGAAAGAAGTTTTGTCTTTTGTCTGGTTTAAACATGCTCCTTACTCCCAGGAGTGCTGGAGTACCATAGCTTTATGATCGTCTTGTCCACTACCTTCATGACTTTGCAAGCCTCAGTCATATCATATCTCAATCTTCCCTGTTCCAAAGAGGGAAGTTTCTGCCTTCCCAGTCCCTCTAATAGGGCAGGAACTTCATCTCCTGGGTTATTACAGAACAGCTCTGTCTTGAGCCATGAATAAAAGAGCTCAAGCACACAGCACTGAGATGAGGGCTCACCAAAGGTTGCTGCTTCCACAGAACACTTTCATCTCATTCCAGCACCCTTCCTGGTCACACAATATTTTGATTCCTCTTTTAGCCGCTGCTGCCCATGATCAGTTCTCTGCCATCAACCAAGTCAGGGATGGCTCCAGCTCTCCGGAGTTTAACCACTTGTCCAAAGCTCCAGCTGATGTCCTGCACTGACTGCTGCTCCCTTGAGGCATCACCTTCATTTTCTGCAGCAAAGCTCGCTCTACCTCTTTGCCCTTGGTTTTGTGAGGTCCTTCTGAAACTCCCCGCCATTAACAGGCCTTTGGCCATGCAGAAGAGCTCAGTGTTATCTGTGAACTTGAAGACATCCCTGTTCACTTCCTTCTCTGGGCATGGATGAAAGTGTCAAATGGAAACTGGTGGCAGGGCTGTTCCATGGGGTCCCCAGTGCTGACTGACTGCAGTCCTGAAGAGCTTCTTATCCTTCAACCACCTTTCAGTTCATGGAAAAGCCTTTCTTCTGCTGCCACAGCCAGTCTTTAATACCCTTTGGCATGGTGCCTCATTAGAGGCTTTCTCACAATCCAGACAGATAATGTCCTCTGGATCCTCCATACGTGAAACAGGGTCCTTCCTTCAGCAGCCTCACAGCTTCTCCCCAGTGCTGTGTTCAGCACAAGCTCAGCAATCCCACTCTTCCCTACAGGCTCCCAGCACCCATTCCATAGCTGAAGAGTTTACCCCACAGCTGCTGCCTGATTGACAATAGGTACCAACTAGCGCCTCTGTGGTTTCACATCTCAGTTCTTTCCAACATGAGCAAACACCATCTGTGCTGGACACACTGATGGGCAGCACGGCCACTGAGCTGCTTTGTGGGTCCCATCCTCCTGAAGGTCTCACTACACCCTGGGTATCCCCTCAGCTACTAGTTGGCCCATGCCTCTGATGGTTTAAGTGCATGTTACCCAACCAGCAATAGCATCCTTTCCAGGGTGCTCTGCATATCCATTCTTAGCTTTTTAGCCTCCTGTTTCCAGCACAGCTGCCATGTTCTGTGGACTTCCCTGTTCTCTCCTAGACAAGCTTTCTGCTTCTGAAAAACTGGTGTTTTCATGCAATGCCAGAATCCCAGGCTGGTTTGGATTGGAAGGGACCTTAAAGCTCATCCAATCCCAACCCCCTGCCATGGGCTGGGACACCTTCCACTGGAGCAGCTTGCTCCAAGCCCCTGTGTCCAACCTGGCCTTGAGCACTGCCACGGATGGGGCAGCCACAGCTTCTCTGGGCACCCTGTGCCAGCGCCTCAGCACCCTCACAGGGAAAAACTTTCTTCTATCTTACCTTAATCTCCCCTGTTTCAGTTCGAACCCATTCTCCTCTGTCCCATCATTGCCATCCCTGATGTCCTTCTCCATACACTCTGAACACCCAGGGCCTGGTTTGTCTCCCAAATGCCTTTTTGTCCCCAGATGTGGTCAAGTCCCCCCAGGCTGTGCAGGGGGAGGTCTCTGTTAGTGTCTGATCAGGGCTGGTCAAGTTATGGTTTTAAATAGCTGCAGTTATGGCTTTAAACCAAGAGCTGCCAGGAAGAGAGCTGAGGCTGCAGGCACAAGGGCTGGGTTCCCAAGGGAACACCATGGGATGCTTGTGCTCTGCAGTGGGTTTCTGTGCTCCACAAACCTGCCTCTCCTCCACCTCTTCCTCCTCCTCCCTTCTCCCTCCCTTGGGGGCTCTGCTCCCACCCTGAGGTTCTTGAGTTCCCTCATCCTGGCTGTGGCAGAGGAAGTCTCTGGGCCTGTATTGAGGGTGAGCACCCACAGCACTTGTGGGACTGTCAGGAGACCTGCTGGAGGCTCGGGCCATGCTCAGCAGGTATCTCCCCTGCTTCAGAGCCTGGCGGTATCCCAGGTGCTGCCTCATGTTCATGGAGGTCCTGCCGGCCCCATGCCGATGTCCATCTGGGAGGTGTCAGCACCCCTGGGTCGGGACGTCCATGTGTCCCTGTGCGGGTGCGTGTACTTTGAGCTGCCACAAGCACCAGCCCAGGCACCTCTCTGCCCAGAGATGCCGCGGCTCCTGCCCACCCATCCGCATGTGTGTTTGCACCGGTCCCTGCTGGGGGTGGCCACCGGCCCCGGGACTGCCCCCTCTGCCTCAGAACACGGTGACCCCCCCGTGCTTGCCTGGGGGACGATGTTCCCACCCCGGCGCGGCTGAGCCCTGCACACGGCTCCTGCACCGCAGGAGCCTCCACGGGTCGCAGCCTCCACTCGCATGTGCGGCCGCTTGTGGTGTTCCTGCTCCCTGCGGGTCCGCCTCAGCCCATAGCTGCCACCGCAGCCCCACCGCAGCCCCACAGCAGCCCCCGCCCCACCGCAGCCCCACCGCGTCCTCGCCGCAGCTCCCGCCCCGCCGTATCCCCACATCACAGCCCCACACCGCATCCCCCCGCAGACCCGCCCCACTGCATCCCCACACCACAGCCCCACACCGCATCCCCGGGGCAGCCCCACCGCATCCCCCGCCCCACCGCAGCCCCACACACAAGTGAACTTTTCTGCGTTTTCCAGCAATTAAAAAGAATAAAGCAACAGTTGTCTCCAGGCAGGGCAGGGATCCTGGTGACCCTGATTTTCTGTGTGGCTGGGCAGGGTGAATGGGGCTATTGAGACCCCGATGACTGGCATCTCCACTCCAGGATTGTCTCCCCTTCCAAGTCCCCCTCGCCGCGCTCTCCTCCTCCCTACCCTCCTCCTCGCTTTTAATTTCCTTCCTGCAGAGAGCTGCTCATCCCCTTCCCATTGGCTACAGGCCTGAAAGGGAATGGAGGAGACAAGGGAAGGATTAAAGACACTCTGCTTAGGAGCAGGCAGCCTGAATACAAGATGCACCGGCTGGGAAAGAATGGGGGCTTAGTGGGGCACCAGATCAGACCCGCCCCCGCCGCATTCAGCCCGACCTGCATTCCTGCATTGCTAAGCAGGGACCTTTCTCCCTGGCCGGCCCATAGAGGGATGCCCCGGGCCCTGCCCCACCTGCCGCTGCAGGTAGACCTGCCCGGACGGTCCCACCACGCTGCGTGCCCCCGGCTGCCACCGCTGTGGAGGAAGCAGCACTATAGGCTCGCTGGTCCCTGGGGTCAGCCGGCCCAACCCGCGGTGCAGTGTCTCAGCCAGCCCCACAGGGGTGAGGAGGCAGCTGGGGCATCCCTTGGACCAGCCTGGGAGTGATGGGGGGCAATGTGGGGCATTCACAGCCCTCTCCCCAGCAGAGCAATGGGCCTCATGCTGCAGGGCTGGAGCTTAAGGCGCTGCTCAGCATGCAGAGGAAGGCTGGAGCCTGCAGCAGGGTTAGGCCTGGCCTTGCACGCCTGGAGAAGGGCTGGGGCACGTCCAGCCACAGCCTTGCTGTCCCACTGCTTGTCAAAACACCCTCTCATAGAACACCCCCAAAAACCCCTGGCGTTCATTGCTCTCCACAGTACCTCCTGCAGGCATGCAGCCTGGGTGCAGATGGGGCATGGCAGCTGGAGTTCATCCCTCCCACTGATCCCCTTCCCTCCATACCACCGCTGTGTGTGTGATGAAGGACTTGTCTCTGGGCTGCTCCAAAGGCAGGTCTGGGCAGGGTGGTCCATGGATGGGGCTGGAGCAGGGTGAGATGGCGGAGCATGGGCTCAATCACACTGGGAATGAGGGGCCCCCAGGGGCAATGGTGGGAGATGGCCACCTATCAGTAACCAAACCCTGGGGAGACACACGGGGACTTACCCATGAGTAGGACTGCAGTGCTGGCAGCTCTGGGTCTGGCCATGTCTCTTGCACCCTCCATGTCTTGTCTTGGGTGAGGAGCAGGCAGAAGTTAGTCACCTGCTCAGGGTGGTGGAGGATCAGTGCCTGCTGCCTCTGCCTGGGGACACCTCCTTTGCTAAGGCAAGGCCAAGCCACCAAAGCTGAAGCAGAACCATCCCCTCTATGTTATCAACGTGCTGGGTCAACCTTTAGTGTTTGCACACACCAGTTCCCCAGGGTAGGGATGGAAACAGTCCCCTTCCCTGTGAACTCTGAGGCTGGAGCTGGTTCCCTTCACAGGGCAGGGCAGGGGGAGCTTGTTCTTGGAAACCTCTCCAGGTCCCTGCTGACGTTCACCCCCGAGAGCTGTGTTCTCTGGGGAACACGTCCCTGGTGGAGCCCAGCAAGGCCCTGAAGATGTTTCCAGGCTGAAAAGCTGCTGGTCTTCAGGGGGGGGCAAGGACTGGGTGGGTCAGCAAAGTCCTACAGCCCTGAAGCATCAGCTGTGAGCACCCCAGGGATCCCATGCTGCTGGGAGCACCCATGCAGGCACACACACAGGTCTGGGGCCCTGCTCTGAAAGAACAGGGGTCTGGGCTCCCATGTCCCATGTCTCATGTAGTGGTTAGTGTCATTTCAGATTTCCTGAGGGTTGTCCCACCTCTCCCCATCTTCTAATCTAGATGTCTCTCTGGCCTGGTGCCTCATGCACCCTAAAGCTGTGCAGCACCTGCAGGGGTCAGGATGAGCCTTGGTGACTGCATGAACACAGTTGCAGGAGCGCAGGTTGGGATATGGCTGAGCACATGGAGGTGCCAGGACAGCCGTGATCCCCTTCCAGACTCTTGGTTGTATTGATACAGGGCTGGGCTCAGGCACATAAAGACAGTGACCTTGTGCCAGCTGAGATGCTCCCAGGTGCCCAGGCCAGGGGATGGGATGGCTCCAGGCCCCAGGGCACGGCCAGGCAGGACATGCAAGGATACCTCAAGCAGCAAAAGGAGCTTAGTGGGAGGTGCTGACAACCCTTCTCTGCTCCCACCGCCTGTTCTGGAGCCCAGACGCCACCTTGGATGGACACCCCCAGGCCAAAGCTGAATCCCATCCCCCTGACCAAGCTGCATAGGCAGGGTCCCAGTGATTGCTGCCTCCTGAGCACTACATGTGAACATCGCAGTCTTCATGGTCCATCTGGCATCACCCAAACTGCTTCCATCCTCACATGCTGAAATCCATGCTTTTAAACCATTTTTCCATATTTGGTACCAAAAGCCCCATCTCCCGGAGGCCGATGACTTCAGCAGAACCTCATACCAGAGCACAGCATGAAATCCTTCCTGGAGGTATGTGTCCATTTCCACCCCTGAAGGCAGCAGAAGAAAACACCTGCCTGTTCCTCCTTCTGTGCTCTTCAGGAATCCCACTAGTCCCCAGCAGTTGGCGTGGAGCCCACCTGTACATCCACCTCCAGCGCCGCATCTCTTACCAGGGGATGGAGTCTGAGGTCTTTGCACCAGAAAGCTGCTCTGACTCTAGGGACAAATAGGCAAAATGGATGGGAAATCATCAATTTTGGCACAAGGGACACCCGTTACCAGCACGCGGCACCTGCCCTGTCGGGAAAGCACCAGCTGTGGTGAGGCAGAGGTGGCTGGTCCTTGCTCAGGGGCTGCTGACATGTCGTGGGCCCTTGGCTGTGCCATTCCTCTCCCTTTTCACCCTTCACCAAGACCAGGAGCTCTGGTTTGTCTGTGTTAGACCTTCGCCACACTCAGATTTGTGTCCCCATTGCCTGGTCACTGCTGCAAGAGGAACTGGATGAGATTTAAGGTCCCTTCAAACCCAACCCATTCTATGTGTGTCAGTGGGAACTCTGCTGCGGATACACTTCTAGTGGAAGGTGTCCCTGCCCGTGGCAGGGGGCTGGAACTGGATTAGCCTTATGGTCCCTTCCAACACAAACCAGTCTGGGATTCTATGAACAGTCTATGAGCACTATCAGTAGGCAGAAGACACAGCGGGATCCCCAGCTTGTTGAACCCCCAGATTCTCCCATCTCGTGTGGTTCCCATCCGACCCCGAGCTGCCCAGGAGCTCCATCCCAATGGAGCCTGAGTGTCCCAGGCAGGGAAGATGACACATGGGTGAAAGGCAGCTCATGTCCCTGCATGGTGCCCGGGGGGCTTTTGTCTTTCTCCTGCCATGCCGAGGGTCTGAAGGCCGGCAGTTCCCAGCCCGTGGGGATGGAGAGCCCTTCCCTCCGCCCGGCCGGGATAGAGAGGGACCACGGGGCTTTCTCTTTAATGCAATGCTATGAATACCCAGGGTCTTTCTGCTCGCTGTTTAATGGATTTGAATGTGAAAAGGTGGTGGAATTGGGAAGAGGGGAAGGGGAGGGGGGAGGCCAGGCCTCTTTGTTCGGGGATGCTGCTCCAGCCTTGGATTTATTTAGCATTTGGAGGGCTCTGGGGTCTTTCTCTCCTCCCCAGCCACTGCAAAGGCTCGCTGCCTTTTCTGCCTCATGCTTATTAGCATAGCAGCTGCTCGGGAGAGGGGCTCGGCAAGAGAAAAGGACAGAGGCGTCCGGGAAATGAATAGGAGGGGAAAAAAATAGCTTAAAAAGACAGAGGCTTTGAATGAGGGGGTGCAGCGAGTGGAAAAGGGGACGGGGGCAGCTCAGAGCTGTCACTGCACTGTGAATGTGAGCAGGGTGCGATGTGAGGACCCGCCTGCCAGGGGCTGTGCTGGGAGACCGGGGCCTCAGCCCGGTGCTGTGCAAAGAGGCCAGGGCTGCTCTGTGCCCCCTGCTCATGGGGACATGCAGGGCAGTGGGAGCTGCACCAGCACCCTTCTGCACCCACATCCGGCTGCTTTGGGATTCAGGGTGCCCCAGTCCCTGAGAATGGGGTTCCCCCTGTTGTGACCTCAGACTGATCCCAGTGAGCTGGTGGTGTCCAAAGGCATTGGGATGCTCTCCATGGGCAGGCGGGGGCAGCAGCAGCCACTGCCTCCAGCCCCTCTGTCCGCTCCAGCACAGCCCCCCAGCCACCCAAGCACTGCTTTAGATGTGGTTAAAGGAAATCAGGTGTCCCAGGAGCTGCCGCAGCATTCCTGCCGGGCCTGCAGAGGGGTGACCACACTGAGACATCAGTGGGGTGACCGCAGTGAGAGCTCCCCAAGCAAGCAGGCAGAAAACCTGGCACAGACCTGAGCACAAGACTCTGTCTGTGCAGTTGCATCATGTGTACTAAACAGCATTGCTGCTGGCATAGGTGAGAAGTGTGCTTAAAGCTGGAGAAAACAAGAACTGGGGCTGTAGTGCACTGTGGGGGGTGGGGGGAGAGGAGGCTGCAGAGATGCTGTTTCCAGGCAGAGGCTTTCCTTGGTTGTATAATGCATTTGAAGCCCTTGTGTTTCAAGCCATCACTCCCAGGGTGCTGCTCCGGCCCCAGGTGAAGGCTCAGCCTCACATTGCCCGACCAACACATTGCCACCAGTCATCACCTGGCTGATGTCCCGTCTGGCCACGTCTCCTCCTGCCAGGGGTGCGCATGGCTCAGCCCTGCCCTGTGCTGTGCGGACCCTCTGCTGCACTCCTGTGCCAGGGTGCCCATGTCCCCCATGCCTGTGGCAGGGCTGGCACCCATGGGGGGTCAGCAGCTCCCACCCTGCTGCTGCTGTGAGCATCCTGCCTGGCATAAAGGTGAAGCTGGCTGGCGCTGGGCTGGATCAGACACAGGGAGCTCTGCCACCTTGCGAGGGTACTTCAGAGGTGCTGCTCTGCTTGGCCTGGTCTCAGAGACTGCTCCCAGCCACAGAACGCTCTTGGATTCAGACTGAATGAGGAGTTTGCAGTTAAAACGGTTGTCCCAAGCACCCCCAAGCCTGTCATCCACTCAGCTTTAACTCTGTTCGTTGTTCTACCCATCCCTCTGTCCATCATCAACAATGCCCTATTCCCCCATTCCTCCCCAGCCACCCTTTATCCCTCCGTCCAAGCAGCTTTCCACACCTCCGGACTCAAGCCCCTGCTTGAGGATCTCTGTAGGGCTAGGAAGAGAAATCTGCTAATGTGAAGAAGCCAAAATCTACATTGCACCCACAGCTCCATATCCCACCCAGTGTGAGACCCGGAGGTCACCTCTCCCTGGGCACCCCTTGCTGGGTACCGAGGAGATGGGTGCTGGTGGCGGCAGTGGGATGTGGCAACTGAAGGGTTTCTGGAGGAGAAGGATGATGTTTCTCCTGTCCACACGATGGAGCAGTGTCATTCCCAGGGATGCTCGCTGCCGCCAAGCAGAAGCGAGAGCCGCCTGCAGTCCCTGTGCCGGTGCTTGGGAGCATCCCTGGGGGACACAGCCCGCTGAGCATGGAGGTCTGCAGAGTGTCAGTGACTTTAGTGCATGGGAACCCTGTACCCAGCCTCACAGCAGGATGTGAAGGTTGTGTGCATGCCAAGAAGAGCCCCAAATGACTCTGCTGCAGGAATAGGGCGGCCCGTGCCAGCCCCAGCCTGAGAGCCTTTGCATCAGGTCCCAGCACCAAACACTGAAGCGGCTTTGGGTCAGAAGCAAAATAGGTGGAAACCATGAGCTGTCCTGTCCTGCCCAATGTACTGTGCACCCCGGTACCGCCAGGAGCAGCCTGCCCGGCCACTCCCAGCCCCAACCCGCACTGGGGGGCTCCTGCTGGATGGAGCCCGCTCTCGAGCAGGGGTGAAACCTGCAGCTGGAGAAGCGCCCATCCCAGCCGGGCCAAGCGCGCCCCGGCTCCTCCCCAGCCCTGCACAGAGGTCGATTGTGATGCTCGTTTTGGTAAGAAAAGGTGACTGTGTTGGACCCGCAGCCTGCGGCATTGTCACCGTCACACAGCCGCCAACAAAGCAGCTATTTAAAATGTCCTGAATTTGATTGCAGCCCATTCCCTCCCGCTCGCAGGCGCCGGCGCTTTCTCATTCATTACTCACTGTGTTAAGCTCCCTGAAATTCAAATAAAATCCCAACTCCTCCCCCCCATCCATATGCGTTGGTCGGTTCAGTGCCGCTGCCTGGGCTTGACGGATGAAGGGCGATAGAAGAGAAGACAAAGCTGTCGAACCTCGCCGGGCTGCGCTGACTTCCCATCACCCCCGCGGCCGGAGGGGAGCCCGATCCATCTGGTTTGGAGTCAGGAGCACAAACAAAAGCAAAAGACAATGGCAGGAAGCACTTGAAAGTTCAAATTCTTGCTTTGGTTTCTCTTGGAACAACAGCACCTACGTAATGTGGCCGGCGAACAATAACGCGCAGCCAGGGACATGCAAAAATGCCAGAAGAATGTGCTTACGCCACCAAAGGAGCCAGTGGTTGTGTTTTACTGGAACAAAAATAGAAAAGGAAAGAAAGAAGAAGGAAAAACCCAAGTCTTTGGAGTTCCTCGAGTTCTTGGACAGGGTGTCTGCACTAGGAGAGCCGTGGAGCGGGGTGGCAATGGGCCATGCAGGGACCCAGCACCGGGACCATCGCATGTGGGAGCTGGGGGACACAGGGTGATTGGTATTCACCACGCAGCCCATGTCCCCTGCAGAGGGGCTGCCGGAGGCCCCAGCGATGCAGAGAGGGGCTGTGTGCAGGAATGCTGCTTTTCCTTGAAAAACCCCATCCTTGGGATGGGGGCTGGAGCCCATGGACAAGGTGGAGGGCGAGAGGCTGCCGGCCTGAGCCCAGCTCAGTGGCACCCCAAAGCAGGCGCCTGGGTGGTGTTTCCTGCAGCATCCTGAGCCTGCGGCAGAGGCTGGGGGAGGCTGCACCCCCAGGCACAACCCGGCAGCACTGCGATGGTGGGAGCCTTGGTGCCATCACCAGTGCTCAAGTGCGACCAAACCCACTGCACACATGCCCCACAGGTTTGGCCACAGTGAGCAGCTCCCGCAGGACCCCGGGTGATGGACCCGCAGGACCACCAGTGTTTGTGAGGGATGGTTTTGGCACCACCACTTTTTTCCTGCTAAATCCAGGCAGTGACTCTTGCCCATCTTTCCCATGCTGGCAGGAGGTGGCATGGGGCTTGGCACGTTGGGATGGAGGTTGGCCAGCCTGGAAAGGAAAGACTTTAATCCATGTTTCCTCCATACTGCCATGGGGGACACCCCTCTTGGCATCCCTGAGAATCCACACCCCAGAGCCAAACGGAGCGTGGCACAAATTTCCCAGGGATTCCAGCATTCTCAGAGGTGGCAAAATTATTGATAATACAGAGAAAGGCTCATGGCCAAACCTCACACTGCTGCCACTGCAGGAGCCCTGCCTGCATCCTGCCTTCAAAGCCCTGGCTGCAGGCAGGGCTCAGCCAGCACAGGCTCGGGCTGCCCCTGCTCTTCCCACTTCCCGGAGCAGTCGGATCCAACCTGGAAAGCCTCCAGCAGTGCAGGGCTCAGCTAGCTTTTGGGCACCGGCCTGCTCCAAGCCACACAAAAAGGATGGAAATGCCTTTGTGGATGGAGAGCTCATGCTGATCTTCAACACATGCCCCTTCCAGGGCATGGCTGAAGCCACCATTAGTCTGAAAGCAGCTTCTGGCTGGAGAGGACCCTGTCCTCAGAGCCCGACGGCTTAAAACCAAGGAGTATGAGCAGGTCTGCAGGGAGCCATGGGGTGTTCAGCCAGCAAGGCTGTGGCTGCAGACCCAAATGTGACCATGGTCTTGGTCCATGGGGAAGTCCCAGGACCAGCTGTGGAGCTCCCACCTCACTCCTTGGGGGAAGCTGGCTCCTTAGGAACATCTCAAACACACTGTAACAGCCCTGGCCCTGGGTTTGGTCCAAGCCATCACGCCTCCACCAGCCTGTGGGATGGGGTAAACCAGGACAATCCCCCAGAGCCTCAGGGAGCTTCCTGCAGCCTGCAGACAGGGGCTGCATGTTCCAGCCCCCCACATCCACCCTAACCATCACCCTCAGGGTGGCATTTAACCCCAGAGGAGCTGCAGATACATTAGTACTTTGGACAAGGGCCTTTAGGGACAGGATAAGGGGAATGGCTTTAACCTGCCAGAGGGGAGACTGAGATGAGCTCTTAGGCAGAAGCTGTTCCCTGTGAGGGTGCTGAGGCGCTGGCACAGGGTGCCCAGAGAAGCTGTGGCTGCCCCATCCCTGGCAGTGCTCAAGGCCAGGTTGGACACAGGGGCTTGGAGCAAGCTGCTCTAGTGGAAGGTGTCCCTGCCCGTGGCAGGGGTTGGAACTGGATGGGCTTTAAGGTCCCTTCCGACCCAAACCAGTCTGGGGTTCTGTGATTTGGCACCAAACCAGGGACCTGGGGGGCCCAACCCCCCCTCCCCCCTGGCATCACCACCCCTGTGGGAAGGAACAAACGAAAAAGGATTTTTCTTTCTTTTTTTTTTTTTTTTTTATAAAAAGATCAATGAAAAATTTATTTATAAATTTCGCACTCTGGGGCTACACATCTCTATCATACACTCAGGAATATGCTGTACTGTACAGACTTTATCCAGTTAGAAATGATCATATAGTGACCCACATACAGCTTCAATATAAGCCTAAAAATCCTTAACATTAATTAACATAATTAAAAAAGGTATTCGCAACTAAAGGAAAATCTACAGAAAAACTCCTTTCTGGAGCAATCTGTGCATCAGCTTCAATGTCTGCTTATTCCACTGACATTAGCAATATATTCTTCTTACAAAAATAATAATAAGACTACTGCTGGAAGGCACCAGTCATGGCCGAAGGAGCCTCCCCCACCTGCCTCTTGCCTTGCTTCTCCTTGTACTCCCCGTTTTGGCGTGAAGGGTCAGCAGCAGGATGAGCCAACAAGGGGGCGGGGGGGGGGAACCCTCATTTCAATTTGAATCAATCTGCATCCCTTTTATTTCTCAGGATCAAGAGAGACGAGGGGGGGGGGGTTGCATAGAAAATTGAAACTCCAGGGACTAGGAAGGGCAGCAGCTTTTCAGTACAATACAACAGGGATGTAAAAATACATCAACTCACAATTTCAGAGCAAACCCCCGTCCCCGACGTACAGACTCCCCAAATCTCAGTGTGTCCAAAGCTCCAGGAGGCTGGAAAGGAACAATACTTTTCTTCAACGACTCACCCAGCAATTCACACAGGAGATTCACAGTCTCAATAGGTATTTTATAAAAATATAAATATGGGTTACATCATGTTGTCTTGACAACACTGGACAGAGCTCCCTTCAGACTGGGTTTATAACCAAGGCTTCTGTTTAAAAACTCCATCTAGAACTTGGCTTTACAATACACCTTTAATACCATGTCATAAATGTTATGACATTTCCTTGTGGCAAATCCATTTAGTCAAAATAAAAACAAACAAATAATATAAATGTGCAACCATCTGGTAACGACGACAAAACCTTGCAAGAAAAGATCTTGTTCCCACCCCGTCACTGTCACACAGAAGCACTACGGGAGGTGCTGGACACCCCCTTCCATGCTCACAGAGAAGTTCCTTGGGAATGGCAGCATCGGCAGCAGGCGCTTGCGACAGGGCTGCTTCTCTTCTGCTTCTTGAAATCTGGAGCTTTTAAAAGAATCATCTCAAAGAGTTGAAGTGGAGAAAAACCAAAACCAAACTGCAGTGAACCCACCGGAGACAAAGCGGGATATTCAGTGCAATGGGAAACCATCATGGCAGACTCAAGTGTTTTAGCTTTAAGACTAGAACAACAACAACAAGAAGGCATATTTCCCAAACCATGTTTCTGAAACACTCACCACCAGCTTCCAACAAAACCAGGCTCACAATCTTCACCCACAAATATATACAGACATGATAAATAGTTAAGACACAACCCAAATAAACCAGCAGGTAACTATTTGCCTTTTTTAATGGGAATGGTTGGGATGCAGGGAGCGAGAGAGCGAGGAGTGGGGAGGCGACAGTGAGACGGATGGCTTTAGTGCAGATGGACAGGGCTGAAGGACCAGCGGGAGAGAGGAGACTTCGGAAATCTTCCGCATTTTCCAAATGGATGTTCTTGTGCCATAGCAATAAAAAGCAGCATTTGCGATTATACGTGCAGTCACTTCCGAATGCGACCTCGGGTGGCTTCCTCTTCTTCCTCCCTTTCTTTTATAAATATATATGGAGATATATATCATATAAAAGACGGGTGAATCTACAGACATCAAAGGAGTCGTTCTGCATTGAGAAGTGTTATCCAAGTTTCACCAAAAGAAAAAAAGAATAAAATTCCCAAACTATTTTCAGTAGTTTTCCGGCATCTCTCCAGGCAGCAGAGAGCGCTCGCGGCCCTTCCTGTGCAAAAGCAGCTCCTCTGCCTCCAGAGTTTATTCACTTCTTTAAAAGAGACACAAAAACACAAGTCCAGGATTTGCTAATCCTCCTTTACTCATAAACCCAGAAGGATTCAATGTCTTTTCCTGGGATCTCACGTGTGCTAAACGGATTCAAGGTGGGTGAGGACACAGATTCTCTTCAGACACCCATAAAAAAACAAAACAAAAAGAACCAAAGGAGAAAACCCAACGCAAAATACAACAAAACAAGAGCAGTTGGGGGGAGAAAACCGTGTCGGTCGTATTCCAATGGAGTCGCCTTGGGGAGAGACAAAAATCAGTGGTGGGAAAACACTGGGAGCTTCCTGGAAGAGGAAGTTTTTCCCACTTTTCCTTGCCGGGAAGGGCCGCCGGGAACCCCCAGCCCATGACGGGGCCTCGGGGGGGACCGGGCACCAGGGCAGGGGAGTGAGGGGGGATTTTGGGGAGTGTTGAAATGAATTCGCTTCTGAGCCAGATACTTCAGGTCGGCGGGGATGAGACCAAGGGGAGCGGGGAGGGAGGATTAAATATTAGCGGGGAGGGGACGGGGGGGAGCCCTTAAAGCATCTGCCCAGATGTCAAACTGAAACCGTGAATACTGTGAGTGCAGCCGAGGTAGATGGAGGAGAAAAAAAAACGTATTACAGTAGGAAAACAACCCTTGGAAGGAAAAAAACAACAACGAAACAACTTTCGAAGCAGGCGAACGGCGGCGCTTTGCGGGGGGGGGGGGGCCCGGGTCTTCGCCAAATAAACCCCGCACGGGGCCGGGAGCAGCTTTGGCGGCCGGGTGAGAGGAGGGGGAAGGGGGGGGGCGGCCCCGGCATCACCGGGCACCGGCGGAGTATTTGGCCTTGGTGATCAGGTAGAGGACGATGTCCTGGTGGCCCCCGAAGGCGGCGATGTGCAGCGCGCTCCAGCCGTCCCGGTTGGCCAAGCGAATGTCGGCACCGAACTTGACGAGGAGCTTGACGAGCTCCAGGTTGCCGTCGATGACGGACTGGTGCAGCGCCGTCTGCCCCTCAGGCCCGAAAGAGTTGACGTTGAACTCGCAGTTCGTCATGTTCTGCAGCAGCGACTGCAGCTCCTTCGTGTTCCCGCGCCGCACCGCCTCCTGGAACACGCGCTGGCTCGGCGGCGGCGCCGCGCACGGGGACACCTCGCTCTGGCTCATGCCGCCGCCTCCCGCCCGCCGCCCCGCAGGGACGGCGACGCCTCCACCCGCGCGGGCATGCGGTGGGGCTGCGGAGAGGCTGCGGGGCTGCTGCGGGCGCTGCCGCTGGTGGTGGTGCTGCTGCTGCTGGTGGTGGTGCCGGCGCGCAGCGCTCGGGCCCCGCCGCCGCTCCCCGCCGCTCCCGTCCCGCCGCGCCGCTCCCGCTGCCACCGCCGGCCCCGCGCCGCGCCTTTTACCCGCCCTTTTATTAGCATAACAATGTCACGGTCGTGACGTCAGCAAGGGGGCGGGGCGCGGCAGGGGAGACACGCCCCTCCCCTCCCACCCCCCCGCCGCGAGCTGCGCGGGAGGGGGCGGTGGGGGGCGCTCCCGGCTCGGCCCGACCCGACTCGACCCGACCCGACCCGACTCAGGTCGGGGCTCGCCTCTGCCCGACTCGGTTCGGCTCGGCTTGGCTCGGCTCGGCCCGCTTCGGCTCGACTCGGGCTGGGGCTTGGGCTCGCCTCTGCCCGACTCGGCTCGACTCGGCTCGGCTCGGCTTGGCTCGGCTCGGCTCGGCCCGACTCGGGCTGGGGCTCGGGCTCGGGCTCGGGCTCGCCTCTGCCCGACTCGGCTCGACTCGGCTCGGTCCGGCCCGGCTCGGCTCGACTCGACTCGGGCTGGGGCTCGGGCTCGGGCTCGCCTCGGCCCTACTCGGCTCAACTCGGCACAGACCGCTTCGGCTCGGCTCGGCTCGACTCGGGTCGGAGCCCGGCTCGGCTCTGCCCAGCCCGACTCGGCGCGGTGGCCGCAGGCAGGGGGCACTGCCACCCCGGCCGCGCCTCCCGCAGCGCTGCGCTGGAACCGGGCAGAGCCCGTCCCCGACCGGGACCCCCCCAGGACCCCTCCGCCTCCCGCCGGCCCAGAGGGGCTGCGGGTTTGGGCTCCCGTGAGCAGACCGGGACAGGCTCCCGAACGGGTGTGACGGCGGGTCCGCATGGGGGTCCACGTGGTGTCGGGGTTGGTCTGGGGACACACACACCGCCCTGCAGAGGCTCAGTTCGGTCACACGGGGCTTCATCCGGCCCGGGATCCGCCGCCCGTCGACAGCCAGAACCCCGGTGTGGGAGCGCCGGGCGATGCGGGCACCGCGGGCAGGCGGGAGAACGGGAAAGCGGCCCTTTGACCGAGGACTGTCCACGGCACCCGTTTGGCCTCGGGGAGCAAACGGCGGAGGCGGGGGAAGATGCGGCATTTGGCCGGAGCGGAACGGGAGGTGCGGGAAGAAAGGAATAAGCGTGTTGTAAAGCGGGGGCAGAGCTGCTGTCACCTGCCCGTGCCCACTCGTCCGTTTGGGGACTGAAAGGGAGGGATTGGCCAATTGCTCAATTCAGCTCCAGACGACGAAAGACGCCGCCTCGGAGTCTCCCGTGGTGTCTTCCCGTGGTTTGGAAAGCCCTGTTCCCATCAGGGCGGGCAGCGGCCCCCACTGGGTCCTGCTCCTTCGCCAGGTTGGTCAGACCAGCCCCATCCTGGCTGTAAGGTGCTGTTGAAGGAGCTCCAGTTTCTCCTCCCACAAGGGTCTGCTTCTCTTAAGTCTATTTCTGCAGCTGGCTTGTCCCATCCCCATGCCATCACAGAACCAATGAGGTTGGAAAAGCCCTTTAAGCTCATCCAGTCCAACCGTTCCCAGCACTGCCGAGGCCACCACTAACCCATGGCACTGAGGCCTCAGCTACATGGCATGTGAACACTTGCAGGGACGGTGACTGCAGCACTGCCCTGGGCAGCCTGTTCTAATGTCTGATCTTATCCCCTTCTCCATTCCTATCCTATACCCATCTCCACACCCATCCCCATGTCCATGCCTACCTCCATGTCTTCATCCCACCCGTCTCCACCCTCATCCCATGTCCATCCCCATGTCCATCCTCATCCACTCCCTGTTCATCTTCCTTCCATGCCCATTACCACCTCCTCCCAGTGCCCATCCTCTCCCAATCCCTATCCCATTCCCATCTATCCTTACTGGTCTTCATATCTCTCCTCATTTTGCTTCCCACTGCCAGAGCACTCCCATCACATCTTTCTAACTTGAACATATCAAACTGCATCATCCTAATGGAAAAGGGCGAATCAGACTGCAGCCATGGACAGAGGTTTGTTTCCCCATCCTTCCCTGGTGTCCTGTGTCCATGCAGCTTCTCTCAGGTTAAATGAGGCAGAAGCTCTTCCCTGTGAGGGTGCTGAGGCGCTGGCACAGGGTGCCCAGAGAAACTGTGGCTGCCCCATCCCTGGCAGTGTTGAAGGCCAGGTTGGACACAGGGGCTTGGAGCAAGCTGCTCTAGTGAAAGGTGTTCCTGCCCGTGACAGGGGTTGGTACTGGATGAGCTTTAAGGTCCCTTCCAACCCAAACCAGGCTGGGATTCCATAATCCCAGTGGTGCTGAGGCATGGAGCCCCTGGCACAGGGCACAGAGGTGAGATCTGGCCTCAGGCTCCACGTCAGAACCAGGTTTGACCAAGGAAGATCCCCCCTGGCCTCTCTCATCCCCCTGAGGGCCCCATCCTGGGTAGAAGGTGGTGGCTCTGCCCCCATCACCTGAGCCGTGCCGGCACTGGGGACACTGGTGGCAAACCCTGCCCTCCTTGCCCGCTGCTGTCCAGATGAGGTGAACGGTGCAACATGCCGTGACTCACGGGGAGTTACGGCTGTGCCCAGGGATCTGGCACAGCCCAGAGCACCAACGACCACAGAACAGCTTTTAGCTGGGGAGTGCTGCAGGCATGGCAGTGACCCCGCAAACCCATCACGGCTAAGCTGACCAAGGGGAAGCAGCATAGGATCGCAGCGTCAGAGACTGGTTTGGGTTGGAAGGGACCTCAAAGCTCATCCAGTTCCGACCCCTGCCACGGGCAGGGACACCTTCCACTAGAGCAGCTTGCTCCAAGCCCGTGTCCAACCTGGCCTTGAACACTGCCAGGGATGGGGCAGCCACAGCTTCTCTGGGCACCCTGTGCCAGCATGTGGCAGTTCTGCCTGAGCTTGGTGGCATGGTGGTTGCAGTGGCCTGGGTGCCAGGGCTCACCTCCTTTCCGCTCCTAAAAATCCCGGGACAGCTGATGTGGTGCATTTACAGGCTGTATCCTGGGAGGTGTCGATCCCTCTCAGAGACCCGTGGGAGAGTGGGAATTGCTCACACCTCCCCGGTCTGGGGCTCGGCCAGTTACATCCTCGCAAGCAAATCTGCATTTGCGAGTGACACTGGTGAGAAAAGCCAAGAGGCCGGGCAGGGACCCAGCCATGCAAATGTTCAGGGCTGGCAGGTGGGGGCAGGACTCGGCCTGGGAACGGCGCCAGAGAGGAGGAAAACAGCAAAAAACAACCCAGGAAAAAAATAAAGAAAAGGAAACGAAACCGGCCCTTTTGCAATCCTGCATCTCAGCTCCGGTTTGTTCCCGGCTCCGGAACCGGAGAGGAGCCGGTGCGGGGTGACCGCCGGGCCACGTCCCCGCTCCGCACCGCTGAAGGGCTGCGGTGGGCCCTGGAAGGCCCCTTTCCTCCCCCCTGTGCTCACTCGGTGGGGCCCCCAAAACCAAGAGAGCCCCCCCAGTGATTCGTCTGCTCCCCTCTGCGCGCAGGGGAAGCCGCGGCCGCGGGAGGCGGGAGCGGGCCCCGGCGCTGCAGTGCCGGCGCGGGCGGGCGCGCTGCAGCCGCGGGTCAAATACCCCTCCTCAAGGGACTGAGTTTCCCGCAGCTCGGCGGAGCCCGCGGGCGGACGGAGGAGCGGCGGAGGGGCTGCAGCCGCCTTGCGCTGTGCGCGTTGTGCCGGGCACGTCGCGCCCGCTCGCAACAAAGCCAGGCGGGCATTGCCCGCTCTCCGGATGAGGCAGCGAGAGCGCAGCCACCCCCGGAGGCCTCCTCCTCGGGAGCCGGGAGCGGGGGACGGATGCGGGGCAGGCGGGAGGGGGCGTGCCCCCACTTAATTCATTAGGATGTGTCGGGGAGCGTGGGAAAGACGGGAGCGTTTCTTCCCAGCGCTGAGCCCCAGCGAAGGCGCGCGGAGAGCGACCTGCCCGCGCCGCTCCCGCAGGAAGCGCCGAGGTTTCCTCTGCCGCTGGCCCCGCTCGCGCTTTGCCTCCGGCTCCTGGGCAGAGCGGGTGCCAGAGCCCCCGGGGGAACGTGGGGCTTGGCCAAGGCCGCCTGCCCGGCCCTGGGGATGCAGCGGGGAAGGGAGCCCGGGTGGGGTGTGGGTGGGAACAGTGTTTCTTGTGGGGATCCGTCCTTGGATCCCGTGCGGAGATCTTCACCTTTGGGGAGGGGAGCCCTGCCCCAGGGAACTGCTTTTGGCGGGGGAGCAGCACGGAAGGGGCTGCGGGTGGAGGGGAGCTCAGGAGAAAACCTTCCTCTGTGCTGCCTGTGAGTGCAGTGGGGCTTAAGCAGGGGCACAGCAATGGAAGGAGCCTCCTGCTCTCCCCGTGAGCACTCAGACACTGTTCGTGGGCTGGGCCCCTGCCTGGCCTGGGGGCAGAAGCTGGGATCTGCAAGAGAAACCTCGTGCTTGTGTGGTGTGGACACGTGCGGGGGGCCCGGTGTCCTCTGCAGGGAGCAGAGCTTTCATGAGTGGTTCAGGGAAGCCCTGGGGACAAGGGATGCTCCAGGATCCTCCAGCCTCCCGGGACACCCACACCGCAGGGGCCACCACAGGAATGTGGGCTGGGGACTGCCACTACCCACAGGTGCCACCGTGGGTGCTGCTCTGAGCATTTCCCCCCTCTCAGCCAGTGACAAATGGGATTTAAAGCCTGAGCGAGACCCAGACATGGTTATAACCCTGTGCGTGGCCGTTGTCCTTGGGGCAGACACGGGTAGGGTCATCCCTGCCCGCCTGGCCTCTGGGCTGGAGGATCCCAAGTGCTGCAGGGGCTGCAGTGATGTGGCTGGGCTGTGCAGGTTGGGTGGTCGCACCACAGCTCGGCCTCTGACCGAGTGTCCTGTCTTGTCAGTCCTTATCCTGCTGGAAATGCTGCAGCTCTTCTGATGTAAACTACAGCCTCTGTATCTAATAGTGAGAATCATGGAACCCCAGACTGGTTTGGGTCGAAGGGACCTTAAAGCTCATCCAGTTCCAAACCCTGGCCCGTGGGCAGGGACACCTTCCACTAGAGCTGCTTGCTCCAAGTGCTCTCCAACCTGGCCTTGAACACTGCCAGGGATGAGGCATCCCCATGTCCATGGGGAAAATGCTGTTTGCACAAGAGTCCACCAGCTGGGACGCTGTTGGGGCTGGAGAGCTCCTGCCTGGTGACACAAGCAGAGTCCCCCAGTTGTGCTGGTGTCCCGATGCTGCTGGGCCACACTTGGCGGATGTCCCTGGGGCAGCTGAGCACTCATGCACCAAGCTACTCTGGCCTGAGCCCATGTTCTGCTGCATTGGTATCATTCCATGTGCCTGGCAATTGTTTGTAAGGCTTCTGGTGCTGGAAAACTGGTGTGTGGAGGGACCAAATACCCAATTTGTGATGATGATGTAGTCAAATGGAGAGAGACCTTGGTGGTATGTGGCCTGGGCCAACCTCTCCATCTTTGGCCATAATTACCTTGCCCTGGGCCACCAGAATGAGCTCCAGTATTGAATCCCCTGTTGGTGGAGGGCTTTGGCGCTAGGAAACGCTCATCTCCTGAGACGTGCTGTCCCCAGGGCCACTTGTTTGATGGTGCTGCGTGGTCACTCCTTGGTGGTGCTGCAGGAATGGGGGTACCCAACATGGGGACTGCCTCAGTGGGGACATCCCTGGGGCCGAAGCATGCTCAGGGGTGACATGGCCATACCCGCTGTGGGACACATGGTGAGGCATGCCTGGTGAGCGGGCAGAAGCTCATTTGCCTGAGAGTCATGCTCACATATTGGCAGTCAATGGGAGGCTCCGGTCCCAGGCTGTTTCCCAGGGAGCGAACGTCCTCCTGATGCAAATCTCCCTCCTCACGTGGCACCGACACCTCTCTCCTCTCCCACCCCCGGCAAGGGGCCGGCAGGAGTGACCCCCTGCCCGTGGGAGCTGCGGCTCTGCTGTGTGGGGCACCACAAGAGCCTGAGCTCGCAGCCAGCCTCAGGCTTGCAGCGCTGGGCCCGTGCCCAGGAACACACCAGCTTGTTTGAACCTGGCAGCCGAGCAACTGGGAGCGCGATCGGAGCATCCGCTGTAAGCACTGCTCCACATCCAGGATGGGCAGCGGGGCAGCCCTCGCCCTCCGCCTCCTCCCTGCCCCACCAGCTGCCTGCAGCACCGGCCAGCCCTGGTTCAAGGCATAAAATCATGCCAGGGAAAACCGAGCTGATTCCTCCGAGCCGGTCAAATAAGCGATGAGGCTTCCGCTCCAGATTGCAGGAGGAAGGAAGTTTGCTCGGAAGGGGATGGGGATAAGGTGGGGGAGAAAGGAGGGAAGCACATTCCTGCCTGATGAGGAACAATGTTGATACATCCATTTGTAAACTAAAGCTGGCCTGAGTGCCAAACACCTTGTCCCCATCAAGCTCCGAGGATATGTGAGGAGTACACAAGGCGAAGAGAGGAACCGGCCTCACATCCGATGCAGCGATGCAGCGTGTGATTCCTCAGGGCCCAGGGGTGCTCATTCAGGACTCATTCAGCCTGGCGGGATAATAAAACTCTTCCTGGTGCTGTTTCATCACAGAGTGCCCCCGTGATCGCATCCTACAATACAGGGGCAGTTGCTGAGCACAGGGGAAGTGACGTGGGGACCAAAGGGGATCAAAGAGCTCTTGGCATGGGCAGCCAACTCACCCCTGTGACACTATTGCCACATGATCAAATGGCTCCATAAACTCATGGAAGGCTCGATGCTGCCCTAGGAAAAGTTACACATTTGCATGGTACAGACAGTGGGATCTTTAATATGTATTTTTGTAAGTAGCCGGATAGGGGAACACTGTTGTAGGTTGATTAAAAACCTGGTTTGGTTGCCTTTGATCTGTATCCACCATTCAAAACTGGACAGTTTATTACTTCCTGGATGCTCCTCAAGGCGAGTCCATTGTGGAGTTTGATGTTCAGTGTGTCTGTGACTGGAGATGACCTTGCTGCATAGATCCCGCCTGTGGGCAGCAGAAAGGGAGAGATGCTGTGCTGGGTCTCAGTTGCCGCCCCAAGAGCTGCTTGAGACCCTTTGGGAGCGTTTTGTTCCACACCCACATGGAACATGACCTGCTGATGTCTGCCCTTAGCTCATGTCCTCCTGCAGCAGGTCCCAGTGTGGAGAGCCTGCCCAGCACAAGTGCCAGCAGCCCAGGCGGTGAGCACAAGAGCTTCCCACAGGCTGACAGGGATGGCAGGGAGATAAAGTGCTGGAGGTGGCCGGGAGGGACCCTGCCATCCCCAGGGATCACAGGAATGGGCTCTTCCACACAGCTGTGTGGCCAGGAGTCCCCCAGGGCAAGGGACAGGGTCAGTGAGCCTCACTGTCCCCCTGCCAGTTCCCCTCTTCACTGGAAGCACTGGCAGTGAGGAGAAACCACAGCTTCCAGACCCCAGTGAACAGAGGGCAGCAGTGCTCAGGGGGTGCTGGGGACCCGCAGGGCTGCAGCTCTGACCTCCCGGGTGACTCATGTTGGGGTGGCTCAGGCGCTTCCCCCAGGCGGGGTCTGAAGAGGTTCATCGATGAAGCACCGCTCACCACAGGGGCCGGCAGCATCCCTGCTCCCCTGGCGCGGCAGGATGCTGACACACACGAGTCCATGTGGAACCGGGGGGCTGGGCTGCTGAGGGCAGAGGGGCTGTGACAAAGCAGGACCTCGTCCTCCCTCTGCTCATGGGACTCGCCAGGGCCCGCATGTGCTGCTCCGGGGAAGCGGGGATCTGGTTGCCCACAAGGACGTGATAAGGCACATAAGCATTTATAGAGGAGGTGGCAGGATGCACTGAAGGAGCTGAGCATCGAGGGTGCTGGCACCAGAGGGGAGTGACTGTAAGGACACGCTGCTTCCAGGCACTGAACAGGTCACCTGGATAAACAGGGACAGCGGGAAAAGCCCCAGAGGCAGAGGACAGCACAAGGCTGAGGGTGGCAAACCCAGCGCCCTGGGGCCATGGGGCAGTAGGTACCCCAGGGGGGTGCTGAGTGTCCCTCAGCAGGGATCCCATGTGCCCCTTCCTGTAGGTCTCCCACCACCCAGCCTGGACATTTGAGGGGAAGCCGTGTAACAATGCCAGTGCAGCAGGGCACACTTTATCCTCCGCTGTCACTGCCGGGCCCCAAACTGTCGCACCAGAAACATGATAAAATGATGCTGGGGTAAAAGTGAAGAGGAAACCTCCATTTAGATAAAGAGGGAATTAAGAAATCAATGCCTAGAGAGAGTGCACGGCTGAAAACCCAGGACATAAACCAGTTCCTTCAGGTTATATTGCCTACAACTGAGGAGTAATGGAAAGAATCAGTGGAAAAATGATGCCACTGAGGGTGATACCCAACCGAGAGAGACGGGGACGGAGGTGATGAAGGTGAAAAAGTGGGTTTAGGGCACATCTGCAGCAGCCAGTGTCAAAATACTAAGCAGTGAACTGCAACATGGCCGGAGCAGGGCCTGGGGCTGGGGGGGGTCTCACTGGTGCATGACCATGGTCCCACAGACATTGCTTTGATGGTGATGCTCAGCCATGGAGGAGGCTTTCATTCCAAGCTCTACCAAGCCAAGTGCAGGGGAGGAGGGAAAATAACCGTCCAACCCTCCCCTGGAAACACAGATCCTTGTAGTTGTTTCTGGCCAGAGCCAGCCTCACACCCCAACATGTTCTGATGGGAAGGGGAGAGGCTCAGCATCCCTGCCCTCACAGAGGGACAGGGTGGGCACAGGGGTCCTCTGCCATCTTCGGATGGAAATCAGGACAAAATGGCACGCTGTGACCATAGGAAGTGTCACCAGTGGTCAACACGGACCACTGGGGCGCAGTATGGGGATGGCCACCTTATAAGGTCACTTGTAAAGCCTGGGCAGGAGCTTATGGAAATAGGGATGTTTCCAGTGGAAAAAGTGATTTTTTGCCCACGGGCTGAGCTGGGGGCAGAGCTGTCCCTGGGGGGAAGCCACCGCGTGGCCAGGAGCTCCGGGAGAGGGAACACGAGCCTCGCGCTGCCTATGTGTACTGTCCCAGCAGTGCTCAGCCCCTCTGGACATCCATCCCTGTGCCCACCCATTGCCTCTGAGGACAGAGAGGGCTCAGGGGGACCTTACTGCTCCCTGCAACTGCCTGAGAGGAGGATGGAGCCAGGTGGGGGCTGTGCTCTGCTCCCAAGGAACAAGGGATGGGACAAGAGGAACCGGCCTCAAGCTGCACCAGGGCAGGTTTAGATGGAGCTGAGGAACAATTCCTTCCCCAAAGGGATGCTCAGCATTGGAACAGGCTGCCCAGGGCAGGGCTGCAGTCACCGTCCCTGCAGGTGCTCACACACCATAGAGACGAGGCCTCAGTGCCATGGGTTAGTGATGGCCTTGGCAGCGCTGGGGTAAGGATCGGGCTGGATGAGCTTAAAGGGCTTTTCCAACCTAAATGATTCTATGATGCTATGAATGTTGGGAATGCTTCCAGGAGAGCTGGACCAGGGTCACTGTGGATGCTGGGGATGGGTCATGGTATAGGACAAGTCCCACAGGCCAGGGAGTGAGCTGGGCACTGGAGCCACTCTCTGCCCTTTGCTGCTGTTAGGGACACAGCTCCCAGCACCCGGCATGAGCCCCTGGGCAAGGATGCTGGGGCTTTATGGGTGCCATGCGGTTGGCACTGCCTGGGTGGTGTATGGGAGAGCTCTGCCACCCTCTTGCCATGCCCAGCCTGGAAGGAGGCAGAAGTAAAGCAAAGGCTCCATTCTCTGGCCACTCCTGATTTAACGATCTCATGGAGGCCACTTATTTTCAGCTGTCCCAAACCATCAGTGCAAGTGGCACAGACCCCTCCACTGCAGACCCTGAAATGAGAGCCCTTCCCTTCCAGCCCCTCACCCCAAACCCAGGGCCCCAGATCTGTGTCCATCACCCTGTGAAGCCCCCGTGTCCGCCCTCAGCTCAGCTCATAGATGGTCTCTTTGTCCCTGCTGGTGACAAGAACATCCCGAAACTGGGAGACAACGCGTCCAAAATGGGAGCCTTCCCAGAACACCTTCCCGCAGCCGGTGCAGCAGTAGAAGTGGGTGAGCTTGGCTTTGTCCAGCACCCCCGGGGGGATGGCAGCGACCTGCAGCACCGTGCCCCCCGCCAGCACTGGCCCCTCCAGCCGCTCGGCGTGCGCGGAGCAGCAGGGCTGGGCTGTGCCATGGGAGGACACAGCAGCAGCGCAGCTCCGATGGGGCTTCTCCTCACAGCTCAGCAGGCAGCCTGTGGGGAGAGGGGACAGCAGGTAAACCATCAGGCACTAGTGTGATGAGTGGTGTCTGTGCTCAGCCACGTGAACCACCGTGTGAGGTGTCTGCCATCCCTGCAGGGAGTCCAGGCCCCGTGATGCATCCCAGGGACGAGCATCCTTGAATCTGGGAGAAGGTGGCCATCAGCACCCACCAACTGCCGGCCCAGAGCATGGCAGCTGGGCAGCCTCCTGTCCCCAGCAGCTCCTCCGCTGTGTCCTCCTGAGCCTGGGCAGCATCGGGTCTGCACCAGTAACTGCACCAGTGCTTCTGCTGTACTGGATTGACCTCCCTGTGCAGGTCGGGTGAGGCTTCTCTCTGATGTGGGCTGTGTCACCCCCAGCCTGGGCTATCTTACAGGGCAAGCAAACAGCAAGGGACGCCCCTACTGCTGCTTTCATTACACACCCACCCACCCATTAACAGCTGTCTGCAGTGGTCACAGAACCATGGAATCCCTGACTGGTTTGGGCTGAAGGGACCTTAAAGCTCATCCAGTTCCAACTCCCTGCCATGGACATCTTCCACTAGAGCAGCTTGCTCCAAGCCCTGTCCATCCTGGCACACACAGCTGTCAGACCTGTCCAAGGACACTGGTCATAGGGGGGTGTGTGACACCCAGCAAGGGGCACAGTGTGGTGCAACCTGGGGCTGTGTCCCCTGAGGGGTCCCGTGTCCTGAGCACTGTCCTGGGTTGCACTGCTGCCATCACTGAGTGCCACCAGCCCCGTGGCATTCCTGGCAGCTTGTGCAGGCTTCACAACATTCGGGCAGTGGAAGATGAGGGCTGAGCTGCCTCCCATCCATCAGGAGCTGCAGCTGGGGTGGCTGTGGACCCAGTTTTGGCAGAGGGGGCCCTTGGCCTGCCCAGGCATCACTTAAGACAACAAAAGGTGTCCTGCATTGCTCCAATGTCACCTCTGGGAACCCAGCCTGCCCCTTTGGGGGAGCAGAGGAAGCCGTGCTGGGAGCCAGCTGTGACACAGGGACACCCCTATTCCCAGTTGGCTTTTCCCTGCATTCCAATGCCATCAGGAGCTGAGACATGCTGGGGATTACTGTGGGATGAGGACAGCCCTGGAATGGCCACCGCGTCCCAGCATGGACCGCACAGCTGCCAGGCAGGGCTTGGACCCACCACTGCATGAGCAGAAAGAGACACAGTCCAGGAGAGCTGCAGGAGGCTCAGCTCACACTGGCCTCTGGTTCAGGGGGATCCCCCCAAGACCTCCACATCTTCCCAGAGGAGACAATGAGCCCAGTCTGGTGGGGATGGTCCCCCCTCATTCCCAGCAGACACACAGCTACACGCAAGGTCAAGCCTATCACTGCAGATGTTCTCAGGGTGTTTTGCAGACCAGCCCTGGACCACCACACAACCTCAGGTTTGGGGTGTACTGACACAACACAAGCAGCCCCCAGCTCAGTCACAGCCACTGGCCCAGAACTGGGCTCAGCATTGCTGTGCCCTGGGCATCCCACAGCCCCTCTCATGGATGTGCCTTTCCTTCATCCTCTGCATTCCCGTGGGACACAACATCCATTCTCAGAGAGGAAACGGTGACCTCATTTTCCCATCTTCTCCCAGTCTGGCACTGGGTCTGCTCTCAGGACATCCCTGAGCTGCCTCGAGCAAGGATGTGAAGGAGAATCCCTGTTTCCAGGGGTCCCTCCAGGACAGAGCCCATCAGTGGGTGGCAGACCCCTCTGCCCTGTGCGGCACAATGCTGTGGGGTGGCCTCAGCCTAGGTATGCTGAGGCCAAGCTGCAGGATGCACTTTCAAGCACAGGAACCACAGACAACCTGCATAGCCTGGGCCAGCACTTGTTTCTCTTCAGTTTCTATCATGCGGACACCAGTTTGCCTTTCCCCCCCTTTCTATTCATTGTGCCTGCTCTTGAGCACTGGGACCTCTGCATCTGCCTCCAGGACCCTGATGAGAGGGACATCGACCTTGGGTGGCACTTCTGGATCCAACCCTAATGAAAAGGATGCTGCCAGCAGCCAGCACCACTGCAGCACCTTTCCCCTTCATGGATACCTAAACAATCCCTTGGCTTCACCCTGCAGCGCCCAAACCCCGCCAGCGCCAGGGCACACCCCCCATGTGCTCTCCCTTCTGACACGCTCCATCAGCTGCTCTGCTGCTGGTGGCAAAGCCAACTGCGGACCCCCCCTCTGCAAGGGGGGTGATGAAACCTTCAGCTCTCCCCAAGACTCCAATCCCACCCCCTAGGCCCGTGAGAAAAAGGCAGGCAGGGAGGAAAAGTTCATCCCTTAAAAGCCCTGGGAGAGAAAGGCCATGATGGTCACCCACTAGTTCTGCCTTTCACTTGCACCAGCCCCCACCTAATTGTGGCTCTTCAAAGGGCTGAATATGCTACATCACTTCAAAGTGACCATTTCTGAATGGGAGCTTGTAAAACCCCTTCTCCCCCTCCCACCAAATTCTTTCCAGGGCTTTTGAAGCTGCCTGTGCTCCCCTCACCGCCGCCACGGTGAAGGGGCCATCGGGCGCCAGGCACAGGGTGCCAGCCGGGCATGGGGTGAAACCTGCCCCAGGAGGAGGTCAGATCCTGCAGGAGGAAATGGGTTTTCCAGGGGAAAGGAGGGATTATTTGAAGGAGGGGTTTTTCCTCCCCTTTGAGATAGGCAGAGCCCACAGAGCTCCCGCAGGGCTGCACACCAGAGCTATGCCAGAGAGGGAGCGAAAGGCATGTGTGGGGTGCGTGGGGCCCGGGGAGCCAAGCGTGTCCTCCCCATGTGCCAGGAGGGTTTCAGATCTGTGGCTTTCAGAGCTGTGTGATGGTTCACAGCAAAGGCTGGGTTCCCACTGTATCTCTGCGGAGGAGAAATGAAAGCGATTCCTTACCAAATCGATTCGAAACACCTCTTGGGAACTAATAATCCCATTAGAAAACATCCCAGAAATAAAAAGCCCTTTTGCCTCTCACTCACCTCTCCCTCTCTGGCCCAGGTCACCCTGGGGGTGATAAGGCTCCAGCGGGCGCTGAGCCCTGCAGACCCACAGCACCCAGGGGCTGAGCACCCACATGTGTTGGTGCCCTGGAGCTCCACGGGCAGCAAGGATGGTGCTGGTCCCCCAGCTGCAGCCCTGCTCAGCACAGAGCCACCTCCTCCTGCCCTCCCATGTGCTGCTGCTCACATCTCCAGCCCCTGCTCACCCGTGGGAACAGCACAGACCGCTGCTGTTCCCACCCATGGACCCGTCTCAGTGAGTGCTGCCATGTCCGGGGGAAATGGGACGCTGCAAGACCCCAGTTCTGCTTGTTTCTGCATCAGGTTCTTCCCTGAGCTGAACAGGACCATGCTGTCGGTGGGATCCCACCTCTGCAGTGGCCCTGCTTCATGCCAAAGCCACTGCCACGCACCCCCAGAGCTGGGCTGGCCCCATGCTCTGCAAGCTGGAGGGCAGCAGGAGCCCCACCAGCCCAGGGGGGACCACTTTGCTTCAGCCCCCAGCCCCAGACAGTGGGGGAGACCCACAGCAAAGCCTCATCTCATGCCCTGGGGCACTGCACAGTTCCTGGCGGTACCTTCACCCCGGGGAGCAGGGCTGTGTGCCCCCAGGGTATGGCAGCATCTGGGGACCCTGCGGTCACTCAGGTGATGGTCCCACATGAATCCTGAGCAAGGGGGGCTGTGGTGGGCAAAGTGACGTGTCCCAAAGGCCACAGGGAAGGCAGGGATGGGACAGGAGCTCCAGTTCCACATGTCCCACTGCAAGGTCCTGCTCACAGACTGGGGGGCTGAGCCCAGCAGGAGGGATGGGGGACAGGGCATAGACTGCCTGCAGTGGGCAGGGGGATGTGCACCCCCCTGCCAGCAGAGAGGCCCTTAGCGGTGCAGGGTCATGCTGAAAGGCCACCGTGATGGTGGCACTGGTGACCTGCAGTCCCTACAGCCTATTCTGGCAGTTACAACGAGGTCCTGGGACACAATTACTGGGACAGCACTGGGACTCCTCACTGCGGGATGGGGGGCACAGCAGGGCCTGGGAAGCCAGGACAGAGCAGGATCAGGGCAAACCTTTGGAGCTGAGTCCATTCCCCTTTCCTAGACCATACAGACCCAGTTTCATTGAATCCCAGACTGGTTTGGGCTGGAAGAGACCTCAAAGCTCATCCAGTTCCAACTGCTGCCATGGGCAGGGACGTCTTCCACTGGAGCAGCTTGCTCCAAGCACCTGTGTCCAACCTGGCCTTCAACACTGCCAGGGATGGGGCAGCCACAGCTTCTCTGGGCACCCTGTGCCAGCGCCTCAGCACCCTCCCAGGGAAGAACTTCTGCCTGAGAGCTCAGCTCAGTCTCCCCTCTGGCAGGTTAAAGCCATTCCCTTGGCCTGTCCCTCCATCTCTTGTCCAAAGCCCCTCTCCAGGTTTCCTGCAGCCCCTTTAGGCACTGGAGCTGCTCTAAGGTCTCCCCTTCAGGAGCCTTCTCTTCTCCAGGCTGCCCCAGCCCAGCTCTCTCAGCCTGGCTCCAGAGCAGAGCTGCTCCAGCCCTCGCAGCATCTCCATGACCTCCTCTGGCCTCGCTCCAACATCTCCACGTCCCTCTTGTGCTGCTGCCCCAGAGCTGGATCAGGACTGCAGGGGGGGTCTCCCCAGAGCACAGCAGAGGTTCAGGATCCCCTCCCTGAGCTGCTGCTCACGCTCTGGCGGTGCAGCCCCGCACATGGGGGGTTCTGTGCTGCCCTTCAGTGCTGGAAACACAAACGTGGCTGCAAACCGCCCGCCCCCACGTGAGCCCCGCAGGGTTCAGCGCTCGGGCACAGGGGGGGATCCAAACCCCCCGCGGCCGCCGGGAGCTCCCGCACAAAGCTCTGCCCCAGGACGTGTCTATAGCGCGGGTGCGGTGTCACGGCTCAGACCCAGGCCTGGGGCAGGAGCCGGGTCCCGGCTGGCCCCGGCCCCCGCCCCGCAGCTCCGCAGCAGGAGCCGCACTGGGGCCGGGCAGCGGTTGTGCAACGAGAGCCTTCCCGCAGCCGCAGCCGCAGCGGCTCCATCCCCCCTCACTCGGGAGCCTCGGCCCTCGTTGGGCAACTGAGGCGGAGGTGTTTTGGAGAAAGCACCTCGTAAAGGCTGAGAGAGACCCGGGAGCATTCCTGGAGTACAAAGTGCATGGGAAACCTGGCCGCAGTGAGAGATCGGGCGGGATAAGAGGAGTTACGAGCCTGAGAAACACGCCGGATTGCAGGGCACTGGAGATGCCTGGTTATCTTTTCCTCCTCGATAAGGCTGATAAGCAAAGGACAAAGGACCTGGGATTGAGCAACTCAGGGCTGCAGCGGCCCCGGCTACAACCTTAAGACATTCCCAGGGTGGAGGAGGGAGGATGAGATCACGGCAAGAGGCAAGAGAGTCCGAACCTGCTTCCTGGAGTGTCCATAGAATCAATGAATCAACCAGGTTGGAAAAGCCCTTTAAGCTCACCCAGTCCAACCACTCCCAGCACTGCCAAGGCCACCACTAACCCATGGCACTGAGGCCTTGTCTCCACCATGTGAGAACACTCGCAGGGACGGTGACTGCAGCCCTGCCCTGGGCAGCCTGTTCCAATGCTGAGCACCCTTTGGGGAAGGAATTGTTCCTCAGCTCCATCTAAACCTGCCCTGGTGCAGCTTGAGGCCGGTTCCTCTTGTCCCATCCCTTGTTCCTTGGGAGCAGAGCCCAGCCCCCTCCTGGCTCCATCCTCCTCTCAGGCAGTTGTAGGGAGCGATCAGGTCCCCCCTGAGCCTTCTCTTCTCCAGAATAAACCCCCAGGTCTCTCAGCTGTTCCCCATCACACTGTGCTCCAGGACCTGCACCAGCTCTGTGGCCCTTCTCTGGCCCAGCTCCAGCACCTCAATGTCTCTCTTGTATCTCCCTTGTTCAGCACAGCACCACTGTCAGTGGGTACACGCAGGGCTCTGCCTACCCACAGCCCCGCAGTGGGATTTATAGGAGCAAATGAAACTCTTCTGAAGAAGGGGAGCTGGGAGAGCACAACCCAGTAGAGCCTGGGACATGTTTCTGGGCAGTCTTACCACTGCAGCCCCTGGTCTCCATCTGTGTCCTGCTCCGAACAGACAGGAGCCTGCTCCCATCACCCCGCTGCACCCTGGAGGGAAGGCAGCCTAAATGCATGAAGTGGCCCAGTCTGCGGGTGAAGGGGGCTGGGGAGTCCCTTGGGGACCTGTCCCCTTCCCTGCAGAAGCATGCGGAGCAGCCTGACACATCTAGGGTGCCTTGGCCTTTCCCATGAGCTGAGTCTGGTAGGAGTGTGCTCCTGGGACAGTGCAGGCATCACCCACCCTTCCCACTGGCAATGAGACAAGCAGGATGCTCACAGCAAACCAAATGTTGTACATCAGGAAACAGCCCTGCATCCAGCCTTCAGGCTCTGGACACGCAGCGGCCTGTTCCAGAGGTCATCAGTGCCCTGGCAAAGGGGATCAGGTCCCACCAGCCCCTGCCCTCAGCCCCTGGGCAGCAGCTGTAGCAGAGGGACCCGGCACTGTTCTGGTGTCACCCAGGCTCGGAGCTGCAGCGAAACCTTCCCCACTCTGTGGTCTTGAGCTCTTCCTCCCACTGCCTGTGCCTGCCCTGTGGAGCCGAGGGCCAGGAAAGAGACCCCGGGCCACTGCTCTGGCTGTGGTGGTGGGGGAGCCCCACGCCAGCCCCATGCCAGCCCCACACCACTGCTCCTCCAGCTGCCCACGGGGCTGATGGGGCTTATCCTGCCCCTGTGGGATGCGATGCTGGAGCAGAAGATAGGTAGTGCACATGTCACTGCTCTCAAGTACCAGCTCTGTTGGCTGGACAGGGAGGATGCTCTCCCAGCCTGGAGATCCCCAGGGTGCTGCACTGGGGGCCCTGAGCACCCTTGGCTGCTGTTCCTGCTCCTTCACGTCTCTCCAGCATGGAGCAGAGGCTCCGGCGTGCCTGGGGAGCAGTGCGGCCCAGAAGGAAAGCAGGACCAGTTGCTTTTCTGTTTTGTAAAACGGTTCAGATGTGAGGGGTGATGTTATGGTTAAATCAGCCTTTTCTGCTTGGCAAATCCCAATGAGATCAGATGCGCTACATCTCTGCCCTTCCCAGGGCTGAAGTTCCAGCTGGCAGAGCATCCCCTGAGCAGCAGGCCCTATGCCAGCAGGTTTTACCACACTAAGCAAGAAGCTTCCTCCAGCCAGAACTTGTGACACATCCATCCCCCTGGGTCATTTTGGGAGCCCACACACTGCCAATGGCTGCCTGCAAGTTATTGCCTGTGCCACGTGGTGACCCCCAGCCTCTCTCTGCCCCATCCTGCCTGCTCCAGGCCCCTGAGCTGCTCAGAGCATCCCACTGGGAAACAGGCATCATGGGGCAAAGCTGTCTGGGCTTGAAGCTGTTTCCTGCACTTCCATCAAAGCCCTCATGCAGGGAGAATGCGGCTGTGTCAGGGAAAACGTTCCCTAGGACATGGGAAAGTCCTAGGTGTGAGTTGGAGCGAGCTATTACAGGATGAATAACTTGCCTTTCATCACTTGGAAGCCCTGCCATAAAAATCAGGAGCCAAATGGAGCGGCACACGGGCCTGGGCTCTGCAGTCAGCACGTGAGGAGCCCCAGGCCAGCCCCAGGCTGGTCCTGCGGGATTGTTGTCATCCCACCCTTTCCCTGTTTCTCTTCCACAAAATTTGACCTGAAGTGGGACATTTTGAGGACAACCCAGCTGAGGTCACGCTGATGCTCACAATCCCTGCAGCCCCCAGCAGAATCTAACTAGAGATGGAAATCCCAGGATGGCCAGAGCCCTGCGGCACAGGGAACCCACCCTGGCAAGTCCCCAGGGGTCCTCACTTTGTGCCCAGGAATCACAGCTTCTATTTTATGCATCCACTGCAGCAAAACACCAACCCTCTGAGGATGTTGTGGCATCTTCTGTCCCTGACTGCTCCATGTCAGAGGATGCTCCTCATCGGAGGATGCTCCCCAATCAGATCATGCCTGATGTGGCTGGTGCAGCAGACTGGTCCCTCCCTGTGAGACCCCCAAGGACATGGAGGACCCAGAGAGAGGCTGCATGACATGATGGGGACATGAGGTGTTGCAGACATGGTGTAAAGGTAAAGCAAGGTGGTCCCTGAAGACTCCACGTGGAGCAGCAATGGTGCTGTGTGAGACCCCGCAGCTCCACCATCCCCATCCCAAACGGGGAAGGGGAAACCGCTGACATGCTGAACACAAACCACAGCATTTCTATTTCCCATACCCTGGAACTGGCTGAACAGGCCCGGCTGGTCACTGGGTACACACAGCAGTGCCCTCACCAAAGGAACTGCTGCGGAGAATGCCCTGGCCTCTCGGGCTCCCAGGCTGCTGGCACATGGGAAAAGCCTCCCCACCACATCCTGCAACCCCAGAGCCACACGTGCAGTTCCCAGCAAAGCCGCAGCCAGGCAGGAGCACCCGCAGCCGCTCTCACATCTCTCTCTCCTGTCAAGCAGATGGGGAAACTGAGGCACTGCAAACAACGAGGGCTGGGGCAGAGCCTGCGCTGGGGCAGTGCAGCAGGAGGGGCACGTTCCTGCTGTGCCTGCGGTGGGTGTCACTGACCAGCAAGCCATGGTTCCCTGTGGGCAGGAGTGTGTGCAGGTCAGTGCAGCTCTGGCCAGGGCACAGAATAAGCCTGGTTTGCGTTGGAAGTGACCTTAAAGCTCCTCCAGCTCCAACCCCTGCCACAGGCAGGGACACCTTCCATTAGAGCAGCTTGCTCCAAGCTCCATCCAACCTGGCTTTGCATGGAGAAGCCCTCCTCCCCCCCCCCCCCCCACCCGAGCCCGCCAGGCAAGTGGCTCTGACTCACTCCTGCAGCCTGACCTAGTTTAGGAGGCACCACGTAGGTGAGAGGCACCATCCACAGCACCAGCCAGGAGGCACCTCGCAGCCCAAGCTGAGCTTTCCAAGTCAGACAATGCTGGTGGCCTTAGGCTGCCACCTGAGCCACTGCTGGCGTGTCACCAAACCACCCTCGGCTGGGAACCCCATGCACGACCCAGGACTGGCAGTGTAGTATGGGGCAGCTGGGGTGGTAGGCTGGGGGGTGCACTCAGCGTGCACAAGCTCAACCAGGCACAAAGTGGGCTTGAAGAGCTCTGTGGGTCCGCACCCAGCAGCAGGGTGGGGGCAGGAGACTCCATTCTCCCCTCTGAGAGCACCCCAGTCCGAGCGGGATGGTTGTGCTCTGCCCTGGGCAACACATCCCAGGTGGGAGTGCACGGGTTGGGGTCAGAGCATCGCTCCCACCATGGGCACCCACCCACTTACCTGTGCCGCTGGCCCCTGGCACCTGCCTGCTGTCCTCCACCAGCTGCCTCATCCTCTCCCTCGAGACCTTCAGGTACTTGTCGCAGTTGCACACCTGCAAGAAGAGAGAAAAGGAGGTCAGTGGGATGGCATCTGTGCTCCCTGAGCATCTCCTGCCATACCAGGCACCCCCAGAGGCTGGGCAGATCCCAGTCAGATGCATCGGAGCAGGATGTGGGGCAAGGCCTGTCCCATCAAGACGGGTGGCACAGATTTTGCGGTTCACAAGCCACAAGAACCTCCTCTCCAGAGGCACTCCATCTTTACCCTGCTTAGCCGCATCTTCATGCCAGGCTGGCAGCGCCACTGCCCACCCCAGGTAGTCCTCACTACCCAGCCCTATACGATGCCAGAAGCCACCAGCAATGGAGGTTACCTTCAAGCATCAACCAAGATTTGACCTCCCTTGTCTCACAGAAGCTCGGGAAGAGGGCTGCAGACCCTGAGACATGCTGGGGTCTTGGCTCGCTCCACTCAGCCCAGTTCTGCCACAGCACCACAAGCACTGAGTCGCATTTTCTCCCTCATCTTTGGTTTGCCAAAATGCACCCAGAGAGGTGCATTTTGATGCATCTCTGAGCATTTGCACATGCTGGGTGCTGGCTTCTGGGGCACCAGACTGCTCAAGGAGCAGCCCAAATGCCTCAAGGAGCAGCTCCAACCCCCACTGAGGAGCACCCGAGCTGGGTGCCATGGGCTGCACCCAAAAGCAGTGGACCCCAGATCTCCGGGGCAGCATGCTCCCAGCTCCCTGACAGCTTCCCTCTCCTTACCCTGCTTGGCTGGAGCTGGGTGCTGGGATGTACCGCAATACCTCTCATCAGCTGTTTGTTCTTAGGGCTGTTTTCTGCTTGCAGAGCGTTTCCAGCACGCTGCACCCAAGGCAGGCAGGGAGAGAGGTGCACAACTTCACCCACCAAAACAGGTTCCCTGCCTGGGGCTTCGCTCCAAACCCTGTTGAAACCAGAGAGCTTTTTGCACCTCCTGAGAGGCCCCGGCGCGGGCCCGCGGCTGCTCCGCTGGTTTGCGGTGTGCTGGCTGCAGCGGCACTGGGTTCACAGCCAGGTACAGTGATGCCCCTGCTTCCCACACAGCTGCCTGCGGGAGCACGGGGGGAGGATGATTTGTTTGGAAATGAGCTCGCACCATGTCCCTGCTGCAGGGCAGAGCTGCAGGAAGGTTATTTCCACCAGCAGCTGCCACATAACCAGCACACGTTTCCCAGCCCCAGTAAGATTTGGCCATAAATTGAAGATGCTGCTCCAAAGCTCTGCTCTGGAGCCAGGCTGAGAGAGCTGGGCTGGGGCAGCCTGGAGAAGAGAAGGCTCCTGAAGGGGAGACCTTAGAGCAGCTCCAGTGCCTAAAGGGGCTGCAGGAAACCTGGAGAGGGGCTTTGGACAAGGGATGGAGGGACAGGACAGGGGAATGGCTTTAACCTGCCAGAGGGGAGACTGAGCTGAGCTCTTAGGCAGAAGCTGTTCCCTGTGAGGGTGCTGAGGCGCTGGCACAGGGTGCCCAGAGAAGCTGTGGCTGCCCCATCCCTGGCAGTCCCTGAAGCCATGTTGCTCCAGCCCAGACACACAAAGATGGACAAGGTGTGCTCTTGAAAGCACACAAGTGACATGGAAGCTGCTGCATCACTTCTTATAGGGAATTTTGCAGCAATCCTTGATCTGCACTCAAGCTCTAGGGCACTTGCACTCATGCAGACACAGGTCAGACCGCCACATGCTGCTCCAGCTCATGGCCTGTCCCTGGCTCATGCGGGGGGCTGCAGGGGCTGAGCGAGCTCCCTGCCCTCCGCAGGGCAAAACACTCACATTCAAACCCAGCGGTTGGAGCCGGGGCAGACCCAGGGAAACAGAAAGATTCTCTTATTTGAGCGAACCTGAACTTCTGTGGAGCCACATCAGCCACTGGCAGTTACCTCATCAGCAGATGCCACTTTGGAGTTCACTGCCAGCCCCACGCAAGAGACGGTCACACTGCAACCCACAGCGGCCACCCAATACCATTGGATCTCATCTCTCCAGGCTTCAGCTGCCTGGAGGACTGAGGACTGGAGCTCACTGGCTCCTCTGCACCTCTCTGCCTCCCCTTCTCTCAGCTCTGCACCATCTCAGCTGTGCCTGATCCATCCTGAAGGATGGCTGAAGAAAAATGGGAGAGGAGCACAGTTAGATCCAGGGATAAGAAGGGAAGCAGACGGATGGGCTCCTTCTTTTGTGACTGATGTCACCCACAGCTGTGGAACAGCCCCTAATGCTTGCTGGTGGACCCAGTGCTGATGCTGCAGGATGGGACGGGATGGGATGGTTCCTTTGAGCCTGCACAGGCTGGACCTGGAGCCATGGGTGTCACCACCCGGCAGGGATCCAAATCCCTGGTGTGGCTCATAGGGTGGGATTACAGCAGGCAGGGATTGGTGTTGGGCAGCTCCCAGGCTTGTGTGCCAGGCACTCCTGCAGGATAGTGCTGATGGGGAGAGGGCTGCACATGGAGAGGGACTTGAGCCTGGCACTGGGAGAGATGTGGGGCAGCAGCAGCACGAGCTGCACTGGGATGTATCAGAGGCTCCCACAGAGGTCCCCAACCACTCGGTTACCAGGATGGGTGCAGCAGGGGTACAAGGACAAACAGCCCTCCCTGCCAGGCATTGACATGCACCCTGTGTGGACATAGCCTCATTTCCCCTTCATCACAACCCCAAAATTCACCTTCACGGCCCCCCTTGCAGTTTGGTGCCAGCATGCTGGGCAGGAGGGGCTTCAGGCTCCCGCTTAGATGCAATGAGCAACCTCAGGCAAACTCCTCTGCTTCTCCAAGCTTCATCTCCATTGTAAACTAGGGACTGTCCCTGGGTCAGGTTCGCTCTGGCAGCCCAGGGATAACCTGGCATTTCCCACTGCCCTGGGGCTGCCAGACACTTGCCGTGAGGCTCCATGCCCCACACCAGCTCCCAGCCTCCGGGCCTTCACCACTTCAGCTTCCCCACAGCACAGGGCGGGTGCAGGAGCCAGATGAGCCACTCAGAGCAGTGCCAATTAGTGGTAATAAAAAATTGCAATTAATTGTTCTAATGCCTTGCCAAAAGGAGCCAGAGGAGACGCAGCGAGCGGGGCAGCCTGCCTCCTGCATGGGCCCAGCTGAGCCTGCCATGCAGGGGCCAGTGGTGGCCTCAGGCTCCATGCTCACCTGCCTTGGGACTCGGCTCCCCACAGCCTTCTGCATCTGAATGCCATCACCTGGGGATGTGGAGCAGTTTCTGCATGGGTCTTGCTGTTATTTTAAGGGTAGGGAAGTGGGGAGCCTCTCTGCTGGGGAAGGTTTGGCTTCTCCACATCCATCATGGCAGGATTAGTTGTGGCCCCCATGGAGTGAGGTGGATGTAAGGGCAAAAATCTCCCTGGCAGTGAGAGGGTGGCTCCTCGGAACACCGCCACTGCTGCGAGCAGAGGCTACGACCCCATCGCAAACACGTCCCCTACACAACATCAACCCCGCAACATCTCAGGGTCCCCTGTGCCTGGCTCGGGGTGGGGGTAGCAGCTTCTGCTGCACACCCCAGCACTGCCCCAGGGACGGTGTGACGAGCGTCCCCACTCACACGGTCCTGCCCGGCCAGCGCCCGGTGTAAGTGCAGGGCCGTGAGGGGAAAAGGGGCTCAGGTGGTGTGGAGGGGGTCGGGGGCTGCAGCCCCCCCAGACCGCACCACACGGACCGTGCTCCCGCCAGAGGCGGTGGCCGCTGCCCCGCGGGCTGCGGGCCGCAGGGTGGCCGCGGGCACAGCCCGGAGGAGGAGCAGCGCCGCCGTTCTCACGCTGGGGCAGCCCGTGCCAGCACACGCTTAGTCACTGGTAAATCCCAGCCGAGATCTGCTCTGCCCTCTGTGAAACAGATCTTGGCTGCACCCCCGCTGAAGCAATCCCGGCGCTCGGGAGCCATGGCGGGCGCACTTTCCCACGGCAGCCCGGCTTCCAGCGCCCCGTGTGAACCAGCCCCTGCCCGGGCGGGCGCGGGTGCCCCTGGCACGGCACAGCCAGGGCAAAGCGGGGCGAGAACACCCCGGCTCTGATGCCCCTGCGCTGCCCATTGGGGCTGGTGCTGACTTCGGGCTGTCTGGGCAGGGGGGATGGCTGTGACACCTCCGCTGCCACCCTGGGCTCTGCTCGCCATGTCCTTATCAAGGGTGGAGGGTGGTGTCCTCTAGTCTTTAATGGAACAGGAGCACAGGCGTGATGAGGAACGGCTGAGAGACCTGGGGAGGGGGGGGAGTGGTTCAGTCTGGAGAAGAGAAGGCTCAGGGGGGACCTGATCGCTCCCTACAGCTGCCTGAGAGGAGGATGGAGCCAGGAGGGGGCTGCGCTCTGCTCCCAAGGAACAAGGGATGGGACAAGAGGAACCGGCCTCAAGCTGCACCAGGGCAGGTTTAGATGGAGCTGAGGAACAATTCCTTCCCCAAAGGGTGCTCAGCATTGGAACAGGCTGCCCAGGGCAGGGCTGCAGTCACTGTCCCTGCAAGTGTTCACACACCATGGAGACGAGGCCTCAGTGCCATGGGTTAGTGGTGGCCTTGGCAGTGCTGGGGAATGGTTGGACTGGATGAGCTTAAAGGGCTTTTCCAACCCAGTTGATTCTATCATTCTAAGGATGAGGAGCGGGTGCAAGGCACATGTCCTCACCACACTGCCAGGCACTGGGGCTGTCCCTGCCTGCGCGGCCAAGGACAGGGCAGGTGAAACGTCCTATTGCAACGCTGGCAGCCCGTTCAGTGCTTGTTGTTGTTTAGGACAATCCCAGCCTCTCCCAGCCCTCCTGGGTGGGGATTTCACCAGCGGTGACGCACGAACCTCCTGGGACTCGAGGGACTGGATGCTTCCGCCCGGAGCTCTGAGGCCATCTCACCGTCTCGTCCCCTTGCTGCGCCTCCACCCAGGAAGCCAAGCAGCTCAAAGAAAACTTGAGCCCAGCACACAACAGGGTCTCAGAAAGGGCACCAAAGATGGCCGCAGGAGCTCAGCTGGAAGTCCATAGGCTGGTGCCCAACACACATGGAAGATGAGCAGTTCAGGCAGCCGTGCAGTCAGTTTTGATACCCCTGAAAGCTAAATCTCCAAAGCACTGCAGAATGCATCTTGGTGATGCTAAGCTCTGCCCAGAGGAGCTGTCCCCAGAACAGTCCCTGGGCACACAAGGCTCCTTCCATCAACCATCATGGGCCAGTGTCACCGAGGGATGTCCTTGGCAGGGGTTTTACCAGTGAGACACAACCCTCTGCCTGGAGAGCTTCTGGCTTGGGAAATCCTCAGTGTATCAGAATCAGCTGCGAAGGACAACAGTGCTCAGTGTGAACTCTCTGGGGCAATCCAGGCCAGCTCATGTCAGGACAATTCCTTGGGCGTCTTCTGCTGCCATATCACAGGACTATTCAACAGCCACCTGGAGTGATATCTCTTTTCCTACTCACCGCCTACCCTCTTCCCTTTCTTTCTTTCCCTCTCTCTGAGATGAATATCATCTGGTGAAAGGGCCACTCCTCCGGATGAAGGCTGCAACTCTCATTTCAGTTGTGAAAGCACGGTCCTTGAGCACTGAGAGTTTCTTTCAGGGACTTACCGAGACCAGAAGCCTCCCCAGAGGAGGCGTGCAGGATGCCCAGGCTCAGCAGCTCTCTCCCTAGTACAGGCTGCCCATGTGCAGCCTCCAAGTCCAGGAGACACAGACAGGTCTGCCTTCAGCAGATCTCCTGCCCATCGCCTAAAGCAGAGAGCACCCAGAAGGGAGGGAGATGGTGGGAAGGACAGTGGAAGAAAACCAGGTAACAAATTCCAAACACAAGCCAGGAGTTGATCATGCTCAACCTGCTCTCGTGGAAGGTGTCCCTGCCCGTGGCAGGGGCTTGGAACTGAATTAGCTGTTAGTTCCCTTCAACACAAACCATTCCATGATTCCAGGACCTGCTCACAGGTACATTTTCACACGCTGTTCCCAAGTCTCCAGCTCCTCCTTGCTGCACTCACAGCTTTGACCTTCAGACACTCCTCTTCCTCCAGCCCGATTCCTCTCTGACCTGCAGTGCCTTCAAGGTCCTTGCACAAAGGACACCTCAGCAATGCGACCAGAGCTCCCCACACCCTATAGTGCAGAGGCCAACTCTGGCTGCAGAGCAGGCACTGACACAGCTGCACCTCCAGAAGGGCTTCAGAAAGCAGTTCACTGGGCATCCCCTTTATGCCAACTGCTTTTTTCGTTGACCTTCTTATCACCAGCACCTGAGAATCATAAAGGTGCACACTGCTGCTCCTGCTCTGTCCCTGGGGACCAGCAAACCCATCCAAGCAGCAAATAGGATGCATGGCTGCCTTAGCCTGGTCCTCCCAGGGAATGCCTGATGCATACAACAATCTTGAGCAGCCACCAAAACCTGGGCAGCCCCATCTGCCAAGGAACACAGCGAGAGCCATGCCAGGAGATGGACCATGATGGTCCCACATGGTGATGCAGCCCATGCACCCCCTCCAGACCTGCCTGCACAATCAGCACCAGTGTTTTTATGGCGATCAAGCTAAGTAACATGCTCTGGTGGAAACACAGGGCTGCTGGTGGGTTCCTGGCATCGTACAGGGGCATTTTGGTTCACAAAGAGGGAAGGGCTCTGTTTATTGAATCATTAACATCACTTCCCTCATCGCCAGCCAGGTACTTTGAGAGCAAGTGCTGACCTAGCCCAACCCTGCTAAGCTGGTAAGATGACATGGGATCCCATGCCAGCCTGGTACTGCGTTCCCACTGCTTTCTCTGCTCCTGCTTTGCTATTAGTCATCCATTTCTGGAAGGTTTCTCATGCATAATAAAGTGTTTCAACACTTGCATAAGCCAGCTCTTCTCACCAGGAGTGACCTGCTGCATTTCCCAACACTTTCCCTAGGCAGTCCTTCCGACTGCCATGAAATACAGAGTTAAAACACGAAGTTTTCTATCCCCCTCGGAGGCAAAAGGTGTGGGAAATCGAACAGATAAGAATGCCTTTAATTAGTATCATTTGCATAAGCTCTGGGAAAGGCTCACCTGACAGCTAGAAGGGCCTCGTTTGTCTGGGAGCACCAGCCATGGGCACTGAAATGGGCAGGTTAGTGGAGCTGTGCTGCTGACCAGACTGGGGAGGTGATGGAGCCCCAGAGGCTCTATGGACACCCCAGCTCCCACTGCCTCCTTGTCAGGGCACCCCAGCTCCCTCTGCTTTCTTTTTGGGGCTACCCCCATCTCCATTTTCACCTGCCAGTTTGTACGTGCTCCAAGTGAGAGAAGAGGATGTGATTTTTAGGTTGCAGAGGTCCATCTGCCCTGCCATGGATGGGAGGGGAAGCACAAGTACATCCCTGGGTACCATGTGGAGGCTGCCGGAGCAGGCTCAGCATCCGGTAGACATGGGATCCGGGTGCTGTGATCTCTGGTTTTCACTGTGCAGATGGCTGCAGGTCCCCAACCACAAACCCCATCTCGCTGTCACTGCTGTGGGTACTCAGCGCCTAATGTCAGAGGCACTGAAAGCCCTTTTCAGTACCTCAAGGCCTTTGCAGTGATGAGAATCTCACCTGACATCGCACCTAAACCCACATGCAAAGCTGAATTTCCCAGGGGAAAAAACAGTGATGCTCAACCCCCCTCCCGCCGTACACATCCCCCCTCAGATCCCCCCGTCTCCTCCAGCTGCCTTTCATATGGCTCAAGTCTCACTTGCTCGTGTTTGCTTCCAGCAGGGCTGTGAGCTGCCGAAATAGGGGCTGAGCTCCTCCAAAAACCTGGAGCTGCCCCAGCACCCTTGACCCAACCTTCACCGTAGCTGCAAGCCCTGTTTATACAGCACCCAGCGCAGCAGGGTGCTGCTCCAGGACAGGCTCCCAGGGCTTACAACAACTTTAATAACAAAGCCAAACCAGTAATAACTGCCTTATAACGAATGAGGTTATGCAGCATCGCTGGAGCCTTCATTTTAGGGTGAGCTTGGTGCCAGGAGCTGCCAGGGGCAAAGCTGTCCCTTCCCACCCTCCTCCCTGCCTGACCACCAGTGCCTCCTCTCCTCCCTGTGCCAGCACTGCCATCCTGCCTGCATGAATGTGCTTTATATCCACCCCTGGGGTGCGCGTTAACCCTGGGTGTGCAGACCTGCACCATGAAGCTCCAGGGCACACACTCCTGCCCCAGTTTGATTTGGAGCAACCCAATGGAGCCTGTGCCATGGCAGAAGGGCTAACTTGCCCTGCTGCCCACAAGGCAGCTCATTGCTGCTCCTCTTCATCAAGCTGGAGGTGAGAGCTCAGCTCTTGGCCAGAGGCTGCTGGAGGCTAGTAAACAGGAGGGCTGGAAAAACAACCCAGCCTGAGCTCTGAAGACACCCCAGCACTGGAAACAGAACAAGGGGCCATGTCCTTTCAGCTCGTCCAAAAGGATCTCACCCACAAACTGACATGCAGGTGGAAATCTGGCTACCAAGCACCCGCCAGGCCTTCAGGAGCATCACATTTTGGCATCAGAAATGGAAAGAAAGGGTCACAGAGATGCATTTTCTCACTGTGAGAGTCAGAGCCCTAGCAACTGCAAAGGACTGAAGCTTTTCTTTCTATAGATGAGTCCAACACTCAGATCATTAACAGTCAGGCACAGCACTGCTCTTTGTTACCCAAAAGCAGGCTGGCCATGCTGGAAGCTGTTTCCTGCCTGACACAGGTCTCACAAAACCCCAGTGCAGGGCGCAAACCTCAGCCCCATTGCTGCATCTTCCTCCCTGCTGAGCATGCAGCATACTGGGGGCTCCATCCTCCGCTCCCGGTGCTAGACAAGCTTTAGGCAATTATCTTTATTGTGTACTAAGCCAACAGCTACTCTTATTCCTGCTCCTTCCTGGCAGCTGCTCATCCTCTGGTTGAGGTCCTGGGACCTTCTCTGCTTGCCTGTATTGAGCACTCAAAGCTGTGTCTATCTGGAAGCCATGCCCCAAAAGCTCTCCACTTCCCCCCACAGCAGTTTTCCACCCTGCACAAGTGGCTGAGGTTACTCTGGGCCAGGTGGCTGCATGACTCTGCTCCTTCATGGCCATCTGCTCCACGAGCATCCTCACCCTCATCCCTGCTGCCTCCTCCTCCCTCCCTGGGAGGGTGATGGGGGACGGTGCCCCCAGCCAGCAGCAGTGAGAGGGGTGTGCGGGCAGGGGCAGGGCTGGAGGCAGCGAGGGGTGTGCGGGCAGTGGCAGCGCTGGAGGCAGCGAGGGGTGTGCGGGCAGGGGCAGGGCTGGAGGCAGCGAGGGCTGCGCGGGCAGGGGCAGGGCTGGAGGCAGCGAGGGCTGCGCGGGCAGGGGCAGGGCTGGAGGCAGCGAGGGATGTGCGGGCAGGGGCAGGGCTGACCGGGGAAGTTGGGCTCATGTTTCAGATTCTTTTTTTGCCTGGGAACCCGGGACTGCCCGTGGTGCAGCGCGGGGGCCCCCGGGGCTGCGCTGCCTCCCCCGGCTGCAGCCAGATACCATCGGCGCTACCTGCCCGTCCCTGCCGGCGTGCTACACCTCGGGGTGGAAGGCAGCATCTGCTGAGGCACTGGGACATCCCACTTGCGCCCTGCCTGGGCCATGGCGTGGGGTGGCAGGAGGGAAGGAGCTGTGTCCTCTGGGCATGGCTCACTGCGGGCCAAGCTCCCCAGTCCTGCCACGCTGAGGCTGGGAACACTTCATCACAACTAAGCCCGGGAGATGGGAAGCAGCCCTCGCATGCTCCCCATGCCATCTACACCAGGTACATGTGTCTCTTCTCAAGCCTGGCCTTAAATCCATGCCACCGGGGGTAGGATGCTCACCGCTTGGGGGGCACCCCTGCAGTCCCCACTGGTAGCCCTCAACCCACACCATGCTCTGTGGGAACCAGTGCCCAAGACCACGCGGCTGCAGCAGACCCATCACCTTTTATTTACTAAACCCAAACAAACGTGATTTAGTGGCCATAGGTGCAGAGGCATGGAGTCTTGAGCAGCCCGAGGAGAGCGGGTGCAGCCTGCGGGCTGTGCAGGGCCGAGACTGCCCTTACACACTGTCCTGGGTTCAGCAGTAGCAGTCATAGGCACATACCAACACGCCGGCTCCCCACATGGGGCCATGACCGTGGAGCCTGTCCCCTCATCGGGGTTCACTCACAGCGCGCATGGGGGCAAAGGCAGGAGGAGGGAGCCCCCCCCCCTTCCCCGCGCGGCTTTAACCGTGGCGAGAGGAGAAACTGCGGCAGAAAACGGGAACTAAAAAAACCCAACCAAAAACCAGCGTGAGAAAGGAAACGTGCGCGCGCCCGGAGCGCTCTGCCCGCGCCGGGAACAATGGCCCGGGCAGAAAAACCGGTTCCTACGGGAGGCGGAACGGGCTGGGAACGGGCGGGAGGGGGCGGGGGCGGCTCACCCCGAGCGCTCCCAGCCTGCAGAACAAGCCGGGCTCTATGAGCCTGCGGCTGCGGGGCTCGCTGCCCCCTTTCCCAGGGGGAATCCCGCCGTGCCCGAACCCACCCTGCCCAATGCCCACCCTGCCTGGATGGGCTCATCCCCAGCCTAAGGCCACCCCCAGGCAGGGGCTCATAGAGTCTCAGAATGGTTTGGGTTGGAAGGGACCTTCAAAGCTTCCCTGGTCCAATGCCCCTGCAATGAGCAGGGACAACTTCAACTACATCAGGTTGCTCAAAGCCACATTCAGCGTGGCCTAGAATGTCTCCAGGGATGGGGCATCCCCCACCTCTCTGGGCAACCTGTGCCAGTGTTTCACCATTCATTCTTTCATTGTAAAGAATTTATTCCTCACATCCAGCCTGAATCCCCCTCATTTAGTTTAAAACCATCACCCCTCGTCCAGGCTGAGCTCACCCCAGGTAGTGGCTCATGCTTAGGCTGAGCTCACTGCCAGGCTGGGCTCATCCCTGGGCTGAGCTCACCCCACAGGGCACAGGGATGTGCTGTGCTGCCGGCCAGGCTCTCCGGGGCCAAGCATGGGTGGGAATGCTGGGCAGGTGCCCATTGGAAGTGGTGCTGCTGCCAGTGTGGCTGTGGCAGGGGAGGGAGGCAGCAGGGTACTCACAGAGGTAATGAGACATTGGCAGGGCCCATGGACCCACCTCCTCACCCTGATCTCACCTGTGGGATGTCTGTCCCTCGCAGGAACATTCCCCACAGGCACCCTTGGGCAGAGGGATGGTTTGGTTGAAGATGGGGTAAGCCCAGGTACACAAACCAGCTTCAGCGTGGTCCAGCAGCCAGTCCCCTGCCCTGGACACAGCCACGGGTGCTGGATGCGGCCTCTCAGTTGCGTGGCAGCGTTAGGACATGCTGGGGGCTGGATACTTTCATTTTGAAGCAGAAACTTCAACCCTGCAGGAACCAAAGCCACTGACACGCTCCTCAGGGCCAGCTGCTGCAGCTTCCCTGTGCCCGAGGAGTGCAATTCCCTCCAGCTCTGCACATCAATCCAACTGCCCCAGACCTGCTCCCCATGGGTGTGAGCCACAGCCTCCCATCGGGATGAGCTGGACCTGCCCTGCCACCCCTCACTGCGGGGAGAGCTGGGGGGAGCAGGAAAGGCTCCCCTCGACCTGCCACAGCCAAACTGTTCTCAGCTCCCGCAAACACCTCCCTGGGGGGAGGCAGCTCTCCCTGCCCGCACCAGGAGCCAAAGAGAGGGAGAACAAAGCTGTTGCCAGCACGTTTCTCTGCCTTGACGCACCTGTGAGCCTGTGGAGCTGCTGCTGGGCTTCCAGCACCCACATCGGCTCTGCAGCGGCACACAGGGCTCCAGGCTCCCCAGGTACCTGGCAGAGAGCAGTGCTCTCAGCCCTGCTGTCACTCCTAACGGCCTTCTCCTCCTGGATTTACCAAAACCCATCCAGTTCTTTTGATCCATTCTCTTTCTTTCCCAAATCAAAGGGTTTGCAATGTTCACCTCCGGGGAGCAGTTGAGCACAGCAGCCCCCTAAGAGCAAACCCAGACCTGTGCCCTGTGCTTCCACTCAGCCCTGCATCAGAAAGCCATGATGAGCAGCCAGCTCATGAGCATCCTTGCTTCTGTCACACCCAGTGGCAGTGATGAGAGAAGGAGCAAAGCTTTGGCATCATTTTGGTGGGGACACCCCCAGCCCAGGACTCCCCATCGCATGCACAAGGCAGTCTGAAGCTCCAGCTCCAGCCCAGAGCTGCTTCTTGCGGGGCTGGGACAGTGGCAGATCCCTGTATGTGGATGGGAAATGGCTGGAAGCAGGTTTGACACTTTGCAGAAGGGAAGGAGTGATGCTGGGCTCCTGCAGGGCTCCTGCTGCTGGTGGAGGTTTCCATCCTGCCTCTTGGGATCACACCCTAGGTGTGTTTGGCACCCCAAGCCCACCGAGATAGTGATGCTGCCCCTGGTAGGATACTGTGGTGCCAGTCCTGCTGCAGCTCCTGGCTGCACTGCTGGCACTGGAGGAGGTTTGAGGTTCCCCACTCAAGTCATCAGGGCTGAGCTGCTGGCTGTGGACACACTGGGTGTCCCTGGAACATGGGATTTATCCTGGCCTTGCACAGAGCCTGGCACCGCTTCTCGCCTTGGGGTGGTCCCTGTGAGCATGGGACTGCTCCAAAAGCTGTCACTGCCTGGGCACAAAGCGTGCAGGGATGGAGCCAGGCATGAGGGCCAGGTCCTCCCTTGCCATGGTACAAAAGAGCTGCAATCTTTCCTCAGTGAAAGGAAACCTAGAGAGCAGATCAAGGCCTTTAGAACTGAGTGGGAAGAATGAGCTCCATTTGGAAGTTTCCTCTGTAACCTAGGTCTTTGGATGGGAAGCAGTGCCAAGAACTTACTTAGAAATGTTTGTAGTTAGTGGTTTCATTCTGAGTGGCAGAGAGGTACCTGCTCCATAGCATTGCACAGGGCTTGGAGCAAGCTGCTCTAGTGGAAGGTGTCCCTGCGCATGGCAGGGGATTGGAACTGGATGAGCTTTAAGGTCCCCTCAAGACAAACCATCCCGGGGTTCTGTGGTTCTATGCAAACCCTTGCTTGGCCAAGGAGGGCTCTGGAAGAAGCTGTCAGAGGCATGCGGGCCCTGAGCTGAGGGCTCCGCAGTGGCAGTGGTAGGGGCTGGCTCATGGGCAGTGCATGGGGAGCCCATGAAGAGGAGGAAACAGAAGAGCACTGGGGGGTACAGGCAGCCCCTGCCGGCAGCCCCACGGGGAGGTGGGTTTGCAGGGGCACCGGGAGCTGCAGATGTAGCCCCTCACTCACATCACATCTGCCTTGCTGGCACCTCCCTTCCTGGGGTGCTCTGCAGGGCTGGGGAGCTGCTGGGCTCCATCCTCAGGCTGTGGCCATGAGCTGGGATGCCCTCGGGGTGATGCTGCTCGGGGTGATCCTTCCCTCGAGGATGGGCACGTTGCTGGCTTTATCCACACATCTCAACATTGGCCACCTTCCCCAGGCGCATTTCACCCCAGAGGGAAGCTGGTGGTGGTGGGGATGCCCCTCACAGGCTCTCACTGGGGACACAGAGGAAGTATTTGCCTTTGCAGATGCAGTTGTTGCCATTGGTGTCATGATGAAGTCAGGATATGTTCTCAGCCACATGGAAATCCCTTGGGGCCAGGGGGATTTGCCTCTCCTGAGGTCACTATTCACCAAATGCCACTGTCATGGTGCTGTCTGCCAGGGATCTCCCTGTCTCAAGGGGAAAGTCTCAGTGATTTTTCATTCCCACTTACTGGCTCCAGCCACCCCCAGCACTGAACACCCAATCCCATCCTGCCTGGCAGCCCTGCAGCTCCCAAAGCCCCTCCAAGAGAAGACACCAGCCCCTTCAAACCCATGTTCAACCCCTAGGGTGCTGGAGAGAAGGTTGGGGGAGTCCATCTTGCCAGCATGAAGGGGCTGAAGCCCAAGAGGGTCAGATCCTGCCCTCCCTCAAGCAGAGCTGAAACATGCCCTGGGGTGGTGGGTGCTCTTGTAGGTTCATACCATGTCATGGGCATCTCCACCCCAGACGGGTCCCCAGCCTAGGCTGGGCAGCCCCCTCTCCATCAGCAGGGGGGAAAAGGCAGGAGTTTTGGCTGTCCCTCACTGTGGCAGAACGGCTCTGAGAGCCCTGCAGACCCCTCAGACAGAGCTTCTGTCCTTGGTCCAGCCCAGACAGGGCTCAGCAGTGCTCAGCCTCCCAGATGTCCCAACTGTAGTCAGCCACCGCATCACCAGAGGCCCCAGGTCAGGAGCAGACCTGCTCATCCGCCACCCTTCATTCCTCACAGCCTCTGCTGATGGAGGAGTCCAGACTCCTCAGGCTTTGCCCTCTTTGCAGCTCAAGATCTAACTTGAATCCTTCCTGCTCTGAGTCAAGACTTGTCCTCACAGAGAGCAGAAACGTCCCATATGCCTGCTTGTGTTTGCTCAAGCACAGGCCAAGGCTGCTGGGATAAAGGTGTTCTTGCTCATCTCACAGGGCCACCAGGGCCAGGGAAGCTCTCTGACAAAAGGAGCAGCAATGGAGGGGACCACTGCTGGTCACAGGCTCAGCCAGGATGTCACCATGGGAATGGCCGAATTCAGTGACATTCGGCCCCTCTGCACAATGTTCCCGGGCAGTTTGGGATGTTCATCACTGTCACCAAGCCTGAAGGAGCAGAAGGTCCCCACAGCTCCTCCATGGCCTTGCCTGCTCATGGTACTGCATGTCCAGAGCAGGACAGAGGGGAACACAGGCAGTAGGAGCAATTCTAACCCCGAGGACCACCTTCTTGATTCATCCTGCCAGCATCCTTCTCTCTACACAACCCCTGGTGGGGCTGGTCACCTCCCGAACTGAAGCTGGACTCGTATGGCTGTAGTGCTCAGGCCATATGCTGCCACAGGGCCCCCAAACTTACTGAGGAAGCTTTGGTAGAACTAGGGTAGGAAAAATAGAGATTTTGGTGAGGATGAGGGTGGTGCCAAGGACCTTCGGAAGGCTCCCACCACTGGATGCAATGGTTCTCCTTGGTGGTGCAACTCACCCCATGGGCTCTGGCAGCATTTCCAGCACAGAGGAGCTCACAGGGAGCACCGTCTCCTTTGAGAACAACCAAGTGCGTCTCATGCTGAGGGCAAATGCCACCTCTTGCAGGACTTCTCCACAACAGTCTCAGAAAGAAGCCATGTGAGCTGATAACTGGGACCTACACCCCTGGGAGCAGCCCAGGCAAGAGCTGCAGGAGAGACCCCGAGATCTCATGCACGGATTCCCCCTGCTCCCAGCCTGACACCCCCCAGACATGATAACACAACCCCAGAGTGCTGGTGACATGTGAGGTCACTGTGGTGGACAAGTGTGCTCCTGGGGGGCCCCAACACCTCCACATCTCACACAGCCAGGGGGATGAGGAGCTGCCTAGAGCATCGCATGTGCGTGTCACACACAGGAAAGGTGAAAAGGGGTAATAACATACACATAAACATGGGGCTGGTTTTAAGCTTTTGTTGGACCCAAGAGATTTGCCTTCTACTGGTTCAGTGGCCAACTGGAGGAGACAAAGCTGGAAGAGATAGCAAGAGGAAATGGTGGTGAAACTTTAATTTCACCTGTAGAGAGAAGGAGTGGGAAATGCTGATGGAGGCGAAGCTGGGAAGGAAGGTGCGTGCTCCATTCCTCACATTCCTCCCCAGCTCCCTTGGGATGGCGGCTGCACTCCCCAGGGTCCACCTGGGTGCCCAGGGGCTGAGGATCCCGTCCTGCAGCCTCATGGGCTCCACCAGGCAGGGCTGAGCATCTCCTCCGTGCAGGGCAGAGGGATGGGACCAAACTCTGGATTCCACTGCGGTGTGAGAAATGGAACCTTTGATCTTTGTGGGCAACCTCTTCAGAAACGCTTGGGTGAAGGTCCCTCACAGGCCAGCACTGTGTCCCTGGGTGCCATCCCACTGAACGCCAGCACCCTGCCATGTGCACCACTGTCACATTGCATCCCACGGCCCCATGCTGGAGCCTGCTTTTGAGCAGCACGTGTTGGGCCCATCCGAACACCCAAGCGCAGCTGGTGGGATGTGCTCTCCCCCAGACACCGCACCCCATCCCCTCTGCAACCCAAAAGCACAGGGAAGGCCATGGCGCTGCCGTGCCCCATCCCGCGCGCCCCAGCTCCCTCCGGGCACAGGCGCGAGGGCACCGCGCCAGCAGCTAATGGGAAAGTTCAGGGTCGGGGCGAGCCGCGGGAGAGGCACATAAAGGGCTCATTGTGCATCGGGGCTCTCCCGGCACGGCTCGCGCGGGGCAGCGGCTCAACAGCGAAACGCAGCCCAGAAATGTGACAAGACACCTTTTTCCCAGGCTGCTGTTAAAGTGCCATTAAACATCTTGGCACACTCGGGCAGGGCGATGTCTGCATCTCAGCCCACCTCGGCTGCAAACCAGCTCCTCTGGTGCAAGCAGCCTCGCACAGGTTGACCCACAAAGATCCCCCTTGGGCCTACAGATGATGTGAACCCATGTACCACAGTGGGCAACTGCTCCAATCTACCTACTTTTGGGTCCACTTCAGCCCCTGCTGCAGAGGACAGGTCTGGATGGGAGAGCCACCCAGCAGCTGCTCCACGATAGCTCCCAAACCGGCCTTCACCACCCAAAAATTGCTGTCAATGAAGAGGGACCATGACTCTGTCTTGCCTATATGTGTCTGTGCAGCATCTGTGGAAAGGTCAGTGCCCCTCCAACCCACTGTCATGGAATAATATCACAGAATCCCAGACTGGCTTGGGTTGAAGGAACCTTAAAGCTCCTCCAGCTCCAACCCCTGCCACGGGCAGGGACACCTTCCACTAGAGCAGCTTGCTCCAAGCCCCTGTGTCCAACCTGGCCTTCAACACTGCCAGGGATGGGGCAGCCACAGCTTCTCTGGGCACCCTGTGCCAGCGCCTCAGCACCCTCACAGGGAAGAGCTTCTTCCAGTCCTACAGACATTTCACCTCATGTCTTACAGCAGCCACACAGCACAGCCGCAGGCTCTATCATCACACCTGGGATTCTGGACCTCAGAGCTGCTATTTTGGTAAAGCAAACTCTTCCCCAACATTATCACTGCCACAGCCTGTCCCTGGGGCTGCTGGTTCCCCTCCCCAGGCCTGGACCATGGTTTGGCTTCCCCGCTCCAGAGGTTGGGACAAAGATAACTCAACAGAAATGCAAACTCTTTGATTTGCTCTTTGGGTGCTCTGTGGCGCTGACCCACAGGCGCTGACCCACAGGCGCTGATCCACAGGCGCTGACCCACAGGCGCTGACCAGCAGCACACCTTGCTGTGACAGTTCAGCTGGTCTGAAGTAACTGCTCCCCCAACCTGTCCATCCCACCCACCCCCCACAGCCTTTTCCATGCCTGGGCAGGCAATGTTGGGGCTTGGGTCCCTTTTCTGCTCCTGCAGGGAAGCAGAGATGCTCCTGCGCTTCCAACTGAGCCAGCAATCTCCAAAGCTCAGCATGCTGGGAGAGATGACCAGCCTTGGGATGCAGAAAGATCCAACCCAAAGCTCGTTTCCTTCAGAAATCCCACCCTTTGCTTTCCTTTGGTTTTTCCTGGGAGCAGAAGACAGCCCGGCCCTGGGAGCAGCTTGGAGCTCCCGGCAGGGATTTGCCACTTGCCCGGCATGCTCATGGGACTGCGCACCACCAGGGAGGACAGGGTGGCATTGCCACCGTCACCACAGAGCGAGACGCAGGAGCCAGAGCACACAGCCTTCAAGTGATCCTGTTGGGACCCCCAGAGAGGCTGGAATTGGTGTCCTGCTATTCGAAAGAATGAAGGAGAAAGAAAAGAGCACAAAAGAGATGAGCAATAAAGCCAGGAGCTGGCAGGAGCAAGGAGGGGCCTAAGACAGCAGTCAGGGAACCATTGGCTTGGAGACGTCCCACAGATCACCTGGATGACCACAATGGGGATGGTGGTAGGGAGCTGGCAGAGCTCCCCACACTATTAAACACAGACTGTGGCCGTTAGCTGCAGGAATTCCTCAGCATCTTGTTTCTGTCAAGCACAGACCATACCCCAAACCCCCCACCCCTGATGCTCTGATGTCCAACCCAGCCTCATGAGGGACACGGCGGTGCTGAGCTGCTGGCACTGATAGAGCCCATCTGCTGCTTTGCAGCATCTCTGGTTCCACCAGCATGACCCAGTGGGAGCAGCAAACCAAGGACGGGTGGCTCCGGCATGCTGGAGTGGTTTCCCACCACCACAAGTTGGTGGTTTCCCACGTGCAACCTCAGCGAGAGCAATGGGTCACCCAGGACAGGTTTCCTACAAACCTGCCACTTCCCAGCTTGCTGAAGCAGTGGGAAGGTGTTGCCCTGAAAGGCTCCGATGCAGTGACAGCCCAGGCAATGACACTTCTCATCTGGCAAAGCGTGGGGGTGGAATTTGGCAAAACTGGTCTCTCCTGCTCCATGGACATTCCAGCTCCCCGCATGGGCGGAATGGAATGAACTCCCTCACCAAGTACAGCAGCCAAGGGGTTAATCCATAGGCCCCCATGGTTAGGAGAGCAGCAGCAGCGGCTCCAGCCACTGGGCAGGCAATGGCCCCTGTGAAACCTCACCCTGGTGAGGCAACATGGCCCTGTCCCTGGTATCCCCCGGGATGGCACGCGGCTGCGGATGGCAAACAGCACTGGAGGGGGCCACAAGCCGTCCCCAGGTCCATGAACACACAGGGCTCATCTCCCTCCTAAGCCACTGCAGCAGGATGAGGTGGGAGCTGGATTTAGGAAGGAAAATCAAGGCCTGGCAGGAAGACCTTAAATCCGCGCTGCACAGACCCGGGTTTGCTGCACTGCCCAAGCTCTGCGGGACACGTCAGCTCCCGAATCCTGGTGCACTGAGTATGCCCCAGGTAGCACCATGAGCCCCGGTCCTGACAAAGATACCTGGGAGGTGACAGCCACGGGGACATGGACTGAGGGCACCCGTCATCCAGCAGCGCCCATGGCAATGGGGCTCACCCCACCTCCTGCACGCCCGACCCCACATACGGAGTTGGAGTTGTGGCTGCCCCATCCCTGGCAGTGTTCAAGGCCAGGTTGGACACAGGGGCTTGGAGCAAGCTGCTCTAGTGGAAGGGGTCCCTGGGAGCTGGAGGAGCTTTGAGGTCCCTTCCAACCCAAACCTGTCTGGGATTCTATGATCCTATGACCCCGTGACCCACAGCCACTCCTTGGTGCCCCACCGGTGTCCACCATGAGCTGGTGGTGGGGGACCATATCCCAACGCATCATCACCGACTGTTTCCCAGGCTCTCTCACCAGTGCTCCCCCCCCCTCCCCCCCCCCGGAGGACACGTGTGCCAATGGGATGGCATTAGGGTGTGAGAGGGAAGCAGGGACAAAGGCACTGCTCCTCCTTCCTCCTCCCTGCTCCTGGCAAGGCCCCGGGGGCTCCGGCTGGGAAGGGAAAAGGTTCCCAGGGTGAAGGTGTTAAATACCCTTCTCCCGTGCTGCTGACACCTCGCAGTCCCCGGGGTGTGAGAATCAGACTCTATTATCCCCGCATTAGGAACTAACATACTGTACTAACCTTTTCACATGAAAGCTACGGTCTGTTCACCAACAAAAGCTGACGCTTGGTTCCCAGGAGTGGGAAAACCCAACCCCACAAGCACTTAGCAGGGGCTCTGGGGCCCGAGGGGGAGGATGGGGCTGCGTGAGTGTGGGGCCAGCCAGGCGCACAGCCCGGGGGAGTGGAGCAGGGGAAGCCCTTTACCAGAGCCGTTGGATGGCTGCATCCCCTTTGCCTGGGAGGGATGGATGGGCTGTGGGAAGGGGTGCAAGGGGGACTCCCTCCCCTGGGATTTCTGCTGCAGGGAGCCCTTTCCTATCAGACCCAGGGGTCCCTGGGTTGGCAGAGCCCCTGCAGGCACTGGAGCCACTGCAGCTCATGCCAGGCTCCCCCAAAGCCGTTTGCAGGACTCAGCCTGGTTCTTCCCACGACACTGACCAAAGCAGGTTGGGATTTGCATCAGCTGAAGCTCCTGCTCCCCTTCGGGCTGCCTTGAAAGGTGTGAAGCGAGGCTGGGAAAGCATCACTGGGTCATGGAAACCCCTCCCTGCACAACACCCGAGCCTCAGGTCAGCATCTGGGGTGGCCAGATTTCAGAGCACTGAGAACAGCAGGCAACAGCCTCCCTGGGAAACGTGGCAGCAGCAGGGACGGGATGCGTTACACCATGGACCCCTTCTCCCTGCCCCACACGATGTCAGTCATTGCCCAAGCAGATGAACAATTTGGGTAATGTCCTCCTTGCTCAGGCTCTTAATTAAATGTTACCTGTCTGGGATGGCAGACACAAGGATGTGGAGCTGTAGAAGGATGTGGAGCTCGTGGAGTGAGTCCAGAGGAGGCCACAGAGATGCTCCGGGGTTTGGAGCAGCTCTGCTCTGGAGCCAGGCTGAGAGCTGGGCTGGGGCAGCCTGGAGAAGAGAAGGCTCCTGAAGGGGAGACCTTAGAGCAGCTCCAGTGCCTAAAGGGGCTGCAGGAAACCTGGAGAGGGGCTTTGGACAAGGGATGTAGGGACAGGCCAAGGGGAATGGCTTTAACCTGCCAGAGGGGAGACTGAGATGAGCTCTTAGGCAGAAGCTGTTCCCTGTGAGGGTGCTGAGGCGCTGGCACGGGGTGCCCAGAGAAGCTGTGGCTGCCCCATCCGTGGCAGTGTTGAAGGCCAGGTTGGACACAGGGGCTTGGAGCAAGCTGCTCTAGTGGAAGGTGTCCCTGCCTGTGACAGGGGGTTGGAACTGTGTGAGCTTTAAGGTCCCTTCAACCCAAACCAGCCTGTGACTATGATTCTATGTCAATTTGAGCTTCTACCCATAGCAGCTGCTTGATGCTGAGACAAAGAAGAGGCTATGGAGATTATCTTGAAATGAAAAGAGTTTTCCTGGGGTATTTTTTCACTTTAAAAATACCTGCTCTGCTCCATTTTTGGCTGGAGACCTTTGACAGCTTCGGGAAGAGGGCTTGAGAGGTGCCCAGGGCCGCAGTGGGTGCTCAATGTGTGAGGAGTTCCACACTGTTGCACCCTCTTGTCTTCCCACCCCACTGCGAGACTTTACAAACTCCAGATTCACTTGCTGCCTTGCATCCTTGCTTCTAACTCCATACTTCTAACAGGGAAAGCAGGAGGAAGGAGGGATGCGTGACCATTCCCTCTTCTCTTGCTTCCTTTCCTGCCTGCCTCCACCTGCAGTCAGCTGTGAAGGCGGCTCCCCCCTCACCCCACAACCTGCCTGTCCCTAAGGGCTGGGGGACGATTCCAGGCCCCACTGCCATCTCCTGGCCCATTCCCAGTGCCTTGGCATGGGGCAGGGACGGGGTGACCCTCAGCTCCCCCAGCTCCCCAGTGGGTCCCATTGCAAAGAGGAGGTGGCTTTTGCGTTACACACACGTTTATTAGATCCTGTTAGGAGCCCACTCAGCTGTTTCACGCAGGACGCGGGTGATGGCTTCCAGAGCTGTTCTCTGCCAGGGGACGCTGTGACAGTGCCCTCGGCGCTGGGCAGTGCTCTGCAAAGTAATTGAATTACAAGCAGTGAGCGTTTCGGCGCTGCCCGGCTGCTCCTCTCCAGGGCACGGCTGGGAGCAGTGGCCCAGGGTGGCCTCAAGCACACGCGGCTGCTCTCCTCGGCGGCTCCTCTCCAAAGGTCACTTTTCTTCTCTGTTGCCACAGTCAGATCTGGGTCATCAGGTTTGATCTAAACATGTCAGAGGACTGGAATTCAGGGGGAAGCAGAACATGATAAACACAGGCTGCGTCCTGGTGCCTTGCTCGGCTGGGTTCAAAAAGCCTCTTGTTTCACTCAGTGTCCAGCAGATGGGATGGAAACCTGGCAGCAGGTTCAGTTCATCATCCAACACAGGTGCCTTGGGGCTGGTGGCAGTGAGGGGGAAGCACTGACCATGGCAGCACCTCTGCACACATTCCTTCCCCAAAGGGTGCTCAGCATTGGAACAGGCTGCCCACGGCAGGGCTGGAGTCACCGTCCCTGCAAGTGTTCACAGACCATGGAGACGAGGCCTCAGTGCCATGGGTTAGTGGTGGCCTTGGCAGTGCTGGGAATGGTTGGACTTGATGAGCTTAAAAGTCTTTTCCAACCCAGCTGATTCTATGATTCTATATCTCATTCTATATCTCATTCTATCATCATGGAGATGAGTACAAGGGTATCACAGCTTGTCCATGGTTCCATTGAGCCCCAGTTGAGCCAAGGAAATGGGCATTAAGGTTTGTACAAAGCGAAAAGCAATCCTTACCCAGCAACCAGGCCGGATGAGGCAGAAGCAGGGAGAGCTGATGCAGAGAAGAGGCGTAGAGCTGAGCCGGGACCCATGTCCCCCTGCCCATCGTCCTCGGGCTTCCCAGTGCCAACTGAGTCCCACAGGTCCTGCAGAGGTTGGTGCTCTCTCGGGAGGAGCAGGCACAGCACTGCCAAACTTGCTGTAGCTGTGCCAGAGGAGCATCCATGAGGGCTTGTCCATTGCCTTCAGTCCATCCCAACTTCCTGGTGCTACCCAGCAGCTCCTCATGTCCACACTCATGTCCAGTGTGGGAGATGTGCCGTGTCCTCTGACAATGTGCACTCGTCCCCAGGGCTGGCAGCAGCCCCAGACCTGCCAGGAGAGCAGCCAGGAGACACAAATGGAGAGATGGGTTTAGAGGATGGTTCCAGAGACACTGGCACAGGGTGCCCAGAGAAGCTGTGGCTGCCCCATCCCTGGCAGTGTTCATGGCCAGGCTGGACACAGGGGCTTGGAGCAAGCTGCTGTAGTGGAAGGTGTCCCTGCCCATGGCAGGGGCTGGAACTGGATGAGCTTTAAGGTCCTTTCCAATACAAACCATTCTATGAGTCTATCATTTTCTGCTTCCCCCGCCTGAGGTCATGTCAAATTGGTTCAGAACCAACAAGGACACCCTGAGGCAGTGGAAATTAACTTAAAACACAACATTTTAAGCTGAAACAAGTGATTCCTTGACCCCAGTTTTTGTTTCCATGCATGCAGTGAGGAGCACATTGCAGTCCAGGTCATGCAGATGCCAAGCAGGGGACTGCATCAGCATCCTCACCCAGCGCTCTGTGTCCCTGAAGACCTGCTGGTCCTCACCTGCCTTGTCAGGGCGCTCAGCATCCTTTGCTCCTGCCTGTAGCCGGTTGTGGCCCCTGGCCACCACCAGCCTCCCACGAGGTCCTGCAGACTGGCCAAGCTCTGGGATGCACAGGGCCAGGACTGGAGGATGAAACTCTCCAAGCTCTGCTGAGCAGCCCGGGGCAGGCAGGCTTGGTGTGACCCTGGCAGAGCTGGAGGGAGCAGCCCCAGGTGGGAGCTTCTCCTGCTCAGCCCCATTTCATGGGTACCTGCAAAGTTGAAGCTCCTCGAGAAAACAGCCCCTTGCATAGAAATAGGTACATAGAAAAGAAAAATGAGTCTTCATTTACCTGGTTAGGGTCGCTGTGGGGAAGCTCTTGCCATTTGGTCTTGGAGGCTCAACCTCACAGTCCAAGGCAAGTCAAAGTCCAAACCTCCAAGTCGGAGGCTTCCTGGGGCAGGAGTGGGTGCCCTCTGCTCCCACTGCTCTGCAGGGGCCACTGGGGACAAACCACACCAATGCAGGAGGTTACAGGGACCTCTGAAGAAGAGCATCCTCAGCAGCCCAGCAGACACCTGCTCAGCTCATGGTGACTGACTTCCTCCTGCTGCTCCAGCTTTAGTCTCAGGCAAGGGAGAGGCTAAAGAGAGATTACTATCCCCCCATGACAACAGGAGACCTGCCTCGGTGCTGCCTGTGCCCTGCCAAATTACGGACTCCGAGGTGGCAGAGGAGGCACTGAAAGACCAGCCCGGCACACGGCCACCCCTTGGAGAGCAGCCGGGGTCCTGGTGTAGCCAAGAACTCTGAGGCTGAGCTAAAGGGAGCACTGTGTGCAACGGCAGCACAGAGTGGCACGGGGCACCAATCATGCCGGGCTCCCACCATGTGCTGCACCGCCATGGTGTGATGTGGGAATGCTTGGAGTCCCAGGGACTGGGGACACTGAGGTTTGCCATTCCCCAAGCCACCGAGTCCTGTCCCAGCCTCACCACCCACAAACTGATGGAGAGTTCACCCAGGGCTGCGTCACTGCTGTGCCACCCCTGAGCGATGGCTCCCGATGCTGGGCACAGGGACAGCCCCAAGAGCCGACACAGCTGTGTGCAGGGCTGGGAGCAGCAGAGCCGCCTCCATGGACATTCAGTCCCCTGCAGCCCTTCTCCTTTGTCACACACCGCCAGAGACTCCCTCCCTCCCCGCAACACCCTGATGGACGCTGCGTGGGTCCCGCTGCCGCTCCAGCATCCCAGCCGGGGGGGGGCGGGCGCGGGGCCCTGGGAAAGCCCATCCCTGGATGCTGCCGTCCCGCTGCGCGGCGCAGATGAGAGGAAAACCGCGTCCCGGGGCTGCGCTCACCTCCGGGCCCGCCGCGCGCCGCGGCCCCGCCGCCTCTTTCATCTCCGGGCCCAGAGCTCTTTCATCTCCCGCCCGAGGTGCGAATCCCTCCCCGGCCACCGGCCGCTCGCGCCGGCACCGGCACCCGGCCTGCGCTGCGGGGCCAAACGGCGGGCGGGCAGCCTGCCCGCAGCCCCGCCCGCGGGGCCGCGCGGTGGGAGCGGACCCGCAGCGCTCCGGCTGCCCCCAGGGACCCGGCTTTCCTTTGGCTGTCCCTGCGAATAAGACGATGCCGGGGTTGCGCCTGCTCCCATTCGTGCTGGCTGGAACTTAGCTCGCCTTTGTTAACTCGCGCTGAAGAAACCTGGAGCCATCCGCCCAGCGGGCATTGCTCCGCATCGCCCTGGCCTGCCCGGCTGGGAATGACGAGGTGGTTCCCAGCCATAAATGATGAAAAACTGCCCCAGCCTCCCTGCCTGACCAGCAGCCCAACACCATCCTGGCAAAGAACCCCGGAAACAACCCTGCAGCTCATGCTCCAGCTATGGCTTATCTCAAGCTGCACCTTGGGAGGTTTAGATGGAGATGAGGAACAATTCCTTCCCCAAAGGGTGCTCAGCATTGGAACAGGCTGCCCAGGGCAGGGCTGCAGTCACAGTCCCTGGAAGTGTTCACACACCATGGAGACAAGGCCTCAATGCCATGGGTTAGTGGTGGCCTTGGCAGTGCTGGGAATGGTTGGACTGGATGAGCTTGGAGATCTTTAACAACCCGGTTGATTCTACCTTTTGATTCTGGTACAAAGGTGACAAGGTTTCACTATCATAACACAAGTCAGCATGTCTGGGCACGGCAATACCTCTGCTGAAAGGCTGTGAATCCTTATGAACAGCATTAAACAAGATGCCTGGTGGGTATAAACTGCAAAGGGAGCACATCTGGGTAATGTGAAAAGAAGGGAGAGAATGAGAACAAGAAAGACAGAAAGAAAATGAAGAACAGAAAGTACAAGGGAAAGGGCATGATAAAGAGAAAGAAAAAGAAATAAGAATAGAAATAAAAGATAGAAATAAAAATAGAAAGAGAAAAAGGAAAGGGAAAAGCAGAAGGAAAAAACAAAAATAAAAAAATGAAAAAAGAGAAAGAAAACTGGAAAGAAAAACAAAAAAGAAAAAGGAAAAAAGAAGAAAAAACCCAAAAAGAACTGAGAAAGGGAAAGGAACAAACCCATGGGAAGCACCTGGCTCAGGGACTCCCATGTGAGCTGGGGGCGGGAGCTGCCCCTTGGCACGGCTGGTGTTGGCTGCAGCTCCCAGCTCTGTCCCTGGGGATAGCTCTGCCCTGAGCCATTGCTGGAGCACCCACCCCTGCTGCACCCCAAGGGCAGTGCTGCACTGGCTGCAGCTCAGGCAGGGCTCACACACATCACTGGCTCTGCCCTGGAGCAGTGATGGTGCCACTGGGGACAGTGGGGCTACGGTGGATGCTTGACCTGCCCTGGGAGCCACGAGAGCCCTGGCCAGATCCCACAGCATACAGGAAGATGTTCATGGCACTTGGCTGCCCGTGCTGGGGCCAATGGTGTCGTGGCAGCTGATCTGAGGGCAATGCTGGGACAGGCACGTGGCATCTGGACACATCAGCACCATCACTAACCATGTTACTATCATGTAACTGCACCCAAAAGCTGGTAATTAGCACCAAAGGATTTTCACAGCACCAAATGGCTCTTCTGCAGGAGCTGAAGGAAAGCGCTATGGGAATGGTGATGCTCAAAGGCAAGGGGCAAGGGGGCTGTGGGAGGGCTGCAGGCACACAGCCACTGCAGCTCCCAGCACACAGGCTGCCACTGGTGAGCAGCACGAGCCCAAAACTGCCTGTGACGGGGTTGGAGTGATGGGGCAGGATGGCCCTGGCTGGTCTGACCCAACCCCTTCACCAGGGAGGCATTTGTGCCCGAGCAGAAACACCCGTCCTGTCCCTCCTGGCTGATGTCTCCCACACGGGGACTACTTGGAAGTTTTTCCCACGGAGATTCCCAGGAATCTCACACAGGCAGCTGGGTGAAGCCCACTTTCTTAACTGGGAACATCAGTTAAAAGAAAGCGATTAGCACTTGTTATTACTTGGATTGTTTTGCATGATTGCAGCAACCGAAAGGTTAATATCCATCCAAATTGAGTCTAACCCTATGAAAGTCACAAAACTCAGCCCAGCAAAACCTGACAGTCCGTCTTAACGGAGGCTGACACTCTCCGGCTGAATCCCCCTGCCATAGCCTAAGCCTAAGCCAAAGCCAAAGCCAAAGCCAAAGCCAAAGCCAAAGCCAACCATCCCAGCACCTCGCCTTCCCTCACATTTACTACTTATCATTCTAACTGATCACAGAGTGACTTGGAGCACTTCTTTTTCCGTGGGATGCACAGTGCCGAGGTTGGCAGAGCTGTGTGGGGGACACATGGATCAGCACCCACTGATGGGAAGGAGAGTCTGATCCCCAGATGTGCTAGACAAATGCCTTAAAGACTCCAGCCAGAGAGATGTGGTGTTCTGGGACAAGGGGACAATTGCCCTTGGTCCTCTCCTGGCACTGGAACAAAGGAATAAACCCAGTCACTGGCAGCACTTCCACAAGTGCCGTCTCCAGCAGTCCCTGCCCCATCATGGCCACCTAAAGGTGATGGAAGGCTCAGAGAGGTGTCAGGGGCACCACTGGAGCGCAGAGGGCTCAGGGCTGGAGTGGTCCAAGCATCCGGCACTGTTTGCTTTGCTCCGGACGTCCTGATCTTACCTATTCAAATAAACTGACCGGGAGGATGGTGGAGCATCAGGGCTGCTGCTGAGAGCACAGGAAACAGCTGGATTCCAACAGGCAGGGCTAGGCTGGGACTCTGAGAGCCTGGGATGATGATGATGATGATTACAACCACCAAAAAAACCCTATTGCAGGACTACTTATGGATAACTCCAAGAGCAGCTCAACACATTGCAACCAGTGCCCACCTGGGTTCCCTCAGCAGGTCTGCAAGGGTTGTGTGTCTGAAAGCATCCCATCTGCTCAGAGAAGGAGAGCATCCCCAACCCCATTCTCATCCTTATCCTCATCCCCATCCTCATCATCCACATCCCCATCCCTGTTCCCATCTTCATCCTCACCCTTGCCCCCCATCCCTGCCCACTCCCAGGCTCACCAGGAACACCCCGTGCTGCCAAGTGCTGACTCAGTACTTGGACACAAGCACGCTGGGGGCAGTGGGACACAGCAAGGTGGGTCCTTGCCCTCAGGCCTGCAGGAGCCAGGAAGGCATTTTGGACACAGCCAGGTGGGGAATCGCTCCTTCCACCCACCAGGAAGGACCCAGACCACCCTGTGTTGAAAATCCATCTTCCTGGAAGCCATTCCCATTTTGTTCATGGCTCTTTGAAAAGGCCTTGGCCGTTGCCCAGCCCCAGCAGAGTGGTGCTGCCCCTCAGCTCTTGGATTCCCCAGTGACCTCCAGGAATACTTCTGCAGTTGCCCACACAGATTCCCAGCCTGCATCCTCAGTGGCAGAGCAGCCACGTTCCCGCTGTCCAGCTCGGGCTGCCCCAGTTCTCCGGGGTAATCCCAGCTTTTGTTTTCCCTTCCAACATCACGGGATGCAGCCAGAGGCCCCAGCAGAGGCAAATACATTTATTGTCCCCCCCCCCCCATTTGTCTCCCTGCTTGGACACAAAGCCCGTGGGTCCCACGTGGATATAGCTGTTTAGACTGTTCACCTTGTTTGAGCCTTTGGGGGGGGACTCTGGAGTCATCCCCATCCCAGTGGTCCCTGCATGGATCCCAGAGGAGAGGCTGCTGGAGCTTCAGCTCTCAGCAAGCCTTTAGCAGCTGACTCAGGCTCCAGAGGAGGAACGAGGGCTGGAGCAAGACCCAGCCATGGTGCTCAGCTCGTTTTCTGACCAATGAAACGCGCAGAGCCCTGACCCGGGCCAGGCAGCTTGCAGGGGTCAAGGTCACCTGCAGCTCCTCGCTGTCAGGTCACAGGGCGAAAGGCGGGAGGTGGGATGCAGGGATTTTCCCAGCAGGCTCCGTCCCTGGCACGCCGCCTGTCCCCAGATGCTCCGTGGTGCTGCCATGAGCCTCGGTGCCAGATGCGGAGCAGCTGAGCTTCACTGAGGGCTCTGGCAGCTTTGCTGCACACCCACAGCGCTTCACAAGGGAGCTTCCTGCGTGTCTCTGCCCTAAGCGAGGCCAGAGCAAGAGCTGGACCCAGGAGTGGGTCAGCCCCGAGCCCCAGCCCCTGCTCCCACCTCTCCCACCGTCTCCAGGTCGAGATTAAAACCATGTCAGCAACCAAGAGCCCGAGGATGAGGGAACGCCTGACCCATCAGCAGGTGTCCATGCGGGCGGGAGCTGACACTGCAGACACTCTGAGTCGCAGGCTTGGGCGGCCGTTTCCCAGCAGGAATTTTTGGCATGATCCTGCCTCTGGGAAATTTCACTGATAGCACCAGGGCTGCGATAAACACCCTCTGCATTCCCACCCAGCTGCCTGCTGGAGCATCCATCCTGCCCAGCCCCAGCAGCACAGTGTGAAGCACAGCTCCCAGCCCCATGGGCGATGCTCAGCCCTCGGGCACCCTTTGAGCATCTCTCTGCGACACGGAGCATCGCTGGGACCAGTCGCCCTGCTCCAGACTGGCTGGTCGGGTTCCCACGTACCGCCTTGACGTCACCCTGAGGGCGCAGGAGGGAAAGGGGGGCCCTCAGTGCCTGACAATAGCGCTTTCCTTCCCCATCAATAGCAGCGAGAGACACGCTGGGCTGACACGGAACTGTGCACAACAAAAGCCAGTGTCCGAACAAATCTTCTCAGGCGCTGGGTCCCCCCGGTGACCCGGGGTTAGCCCGGACTTTTGCTCCCGCCCGGCCCTCCGGAGCAGGAATGTCCCTCCGTGCTGCGCCATGGCTGGTTCCCACGCTTCCAACCTGCTTTGCTATTTATCAGGAACCGGCCTCTAATCCCCTTTGTGAAGGCCTGATTCAAGCTCAGCACAATGTGGCAAAAAGGGAGGGGGTGGGCGGGAGATGAGGGAGGGGAAAACAGTCCCAGAGAACGAAAATCAAACCCTTTACCTTTCCGCACCTCCCTGAGGATGATTCCCTGGGGATTCTTTAGGCCACCACCCTTATGGGCAGTGCCAGGATGCAGCAGGGGGCCCGGAGGCTCAGCTGGAGGCGGCTGGTGGTGGGCCGGGCTGGTGTTTAAGGAACAAGCATGCACTTGTGTCCCCTCATAGGTAAATTCAACTTCAATACTCTTGCTCTCCATGGCCCTCCTCCTGCCTTGGCTTCATCCATTGCCTCTGGTGATGAGCCTGTGCTCCCAACAGGGATGGATGAAGGATGTCTATGGGGGAACAGGGAACATGAATCCCGATTCCTTCCTATTCCAGCCATACCACCACAGCCTCTCCCTGCATCCTTCTCTCTCTCCACAAAACCCCTTGCAGGGAATAACCGTATGGAATTCCCCATCCCTGCAGCAGGCAGAGCTGGGTGCAGCTGCCCTGTGCTGGGCTCCATCGTCCCCAAGGCAGAGCCCTTTGGCCGACTCCTGTTTGCTTTAGGGGAGGCTTCACAGGCCCTTTCCCCAGATAACGCTGGAACAAAACAGTTTCCAAAGGCTCCACTACTTACAAATGAGGGGTTTCAAGCTTTTGTCCTCAATCCAATGCTGTTTTCTTTGCAAACAGCAGGGAAAAAACGTAAAAGAAGAAGAGCCGACCCCGAATGCTAATCTTGTTAGGTTAAACTGTTCGCTAAACAGATGGAGGTGCAAGGCAATGGGATTTTTGTCTCTTTGAGGAAGAGGTTACGTTTGTAGGGCACAGGGGTCATTCCGGGCAAAGTGGCAGCTTTGCTCTTTGTGTCGCGAGAGCAGGGAGAAAGCAAAGAGGCAAAACCTCTCCTGGCTGAGCTGGTCCAATGGAGGTTAACCCTGTCAGGCCGGTGCTTTCACAGGGTACCCAGAGCCAGCACATGGCCAAAGCATCCCAAAAGGGACGCACTGAGAAAGACCCCAATGCCACAGCTCGCTGGCATTCCCTAAGAAAGATCATCCCAAAAGCCACCCTATGGCTCCTCCAGCGCTCGGCCCATATGGGGAGGATGCCAGGGACGGCAGCTCCCAGCTGACTGCATGTACGGTCTGTCGGCTGCCAGGGAGTTTTGTTCCCTGGGCCGAGAATGGAACCTCCAAATCCTTTGGGAGACAGAAACTGTTTCAGCCTGAGGGTACAGCAGCAGCCCTAGAGATGCTGATGGGGTTAGTGCTGGTGCTTCTGGTCAGGGTCAGGAGCTGAGGACTGTGGCACCCAGGACAGGCAGTCTGGATTAACCCGGATCACTGACACTGTCCCCAAAGGGAGCTGGCAGAGCCCTGAAGAGGCCTGCAGAGGGCCCGAAGTGGCACAGCCACCATCACTCCGCAGCCCTGCAATCCCTTCCCATGCTAGAATACCCCATGCCCTGGCCAGGCTGGGGTGTGGCCCAGCCTGGCAGCACCCAGCACCCAGACTGCAACCATCCTGCACCCTGCAGCACCCATGTGCGCCAGCAGTGAGGGGGCTTGCCCCAGGGGAGGGCACTAGTTGGGGGAACATCAGGATCCAGAGAGATGTGGGAAGGTGCTGTCAGACACCCAGGACCCCACAGAGAGCTGTGAGGAGCTGCTGGCTTTACTCTGAATCCCTCCAGGTTTTCTTCAGCTCTTTATCGTTTTCCTGCAAGCTCCATCAAATCCAACTGAACCCCTTTCCTAGCCTCAGCCTTTGCTGCAGCCTGATCCTGTCCTTCTCCCTCTCAATTCAGGGCGTCAAGGGATACTGGCCTGGGGGCTCCTGCCAGCCTGGGGTGCTGGTGCCTGTCCAGGTATTTTACACCAGACTGGGTGCTAATTTCAACCTGTGTGCTAATTTCAACCTGTGTGCTAAGACCAGACTGGGTACTTAAGGCCAGCCCAGATGCTAACACCAGCCTGGGTGCTGACACGAGTCCAGCTACTTAACATCAGTCTAGGTGCTAACTCCAGCTTGGATGCTTAAGGCCAGTCCAGGTGCTTAATGTCAGCATGAGTGGTAATGCCAACTTGAGTGCTACCACTACTATGGATGGTGATGCTGGCCTGGGTGCTTAAGGACAGTGCAGGGTGCTCAGCCCAGCTGGGGTGCTCCAGCCTTGCCCATGTGCTGTGAAACACCCCAGCTCAGTTCCCTACCCCATGAAGGCACTGTTGGGACCCTGCTTCCCCACGTACCTGTTGACATCTACCTGGTGACAAATGCTGGACAAGCAAATCCAGGTCACTGCAGACCCAAGCCTCATCTTTCCTTGAGCTGTCTGTGGGAAGGAAAGCCAGGGTCCCAGCAGGGAGCTCCAGCCTGCTGGAGTTACCTTCCCCATCCTGCAGTCCCTGTGCTCCTCACTGGAGTGAGGGCCCATCTCTGCCAAGCCAGTGCACAAGGCTCTGGTTTGGGCACCGCGCTGTGCTGCCAGGCAGCTGCTGCACCCGGCTTCCTGCCCTTCTGCCCTTCCTGCACCTGCATCCACATCCTCTGCCTGCCTTCACCCCGGTGCACTGCTGGGCTGTTCTGGGGGGCGCCTGGGGCAAAGCAGCAGCAGAAATGAACACATAAAAGTATGAAGAGTCGATCAAAAAACCCAACAGCCCCAACCGGATCTGACAAACTGGAGCCAGAAACAAGGAACCGCCCTGAGGGGTCCACCACAAACAGGATCTGCTCCTGAATGGCAGGAGAAGATGTGGGAAGGAAAAGGAAGGAGGTCCTGAGCATGGTCAAGGAGAGGCCAGCTGGGATGGCTGCTGGCTAAAGCTGGATGGATGTGAGGAGATCCCCTGCGGCAGCGTGCCCAGCCTGATGCAGTGACCTCGGAGGCAGAGGGCAAAGCCAGGCAGCCCTGAGCCCAGGAGCGCTCTCAGTTTTAGCCTGGACCCCAGAGGACTCTCTGCAATGGTGCCATGACACAGGACAGCCGTGGGCTGGAGCTGCTGAGGTTGGCATCAAACTTGTGTGATGTTTCAAATTGAAGGAAGGGCGCTGGTTGGGTTTCCCGGGGGGCCGTGCTCCCCTGAGCTCTCTCAGCCTGGTTATGCATCGTGCAGAACCAGAGCCTAATAAAAATCCCACGGGAACACTCAAGACAGCTCAGTCTCTGCTCAGGCTGGATGCTTCCAGCCAGCATCCACAATGCACAGCCAGCAGCGCCCACAACCCATCCCTGGCGAGCTCCCGTCTCTGCCCAGCCCAGTGCAACATCATCTTGTGACCCACAGCTGGGGCTTGCTGCAGGACGAGGGTCCCCCTCCATCGCTCAGCCCTGACCTCTTGGCAGGGAACTGCACAGCCATGGGGCCAGGGTGGGCTGGGAGGACACTTCACACCAACATTAAACCCTGCCCAGAGCAGGTTTACACGGTCCTGGCTGGGATGAGCTGCTCCCACCTCCCTGCCAGTCCCTGCAGATGAAACAGTGGATTCCTCCCTCTGGCTCCATCCTTCCTGAAACACCACAGTGGGTCCTGCAGGAGCTGCCCCCTCGAGCTGGAGCGGGGGCTTGGGAGCTGCTTGGCTCCATGTTCCAGCACTGGTGGCCGCAGCCACCATGACCACATGAAGCGTGTGGGGGCTGCAGGCACTGGCTTTGCTGTCACAATGTGAACACGTTCTCAGCAGGCGCTTTCACACTCCCTGCCCCGTGCTGCGCCAGCGGGGCCGCAGCGTGATCCAGGCTGGGAGCTGCTGTGGTTGTGTCCGGGTCCCACCTCCAGCACTCAAAACAAACAGGAGATGTGAAAGCCAGCATCCAGAAACACGTGCAAAGAAGGAAACAAAGAGCTGAAGTGGCTGCAGTGCCCTAGGACTACAGCAACAAATGAATAACAGTCCTGGTGTCTGGAATTTGTCACCTTGGTGCACTGGAGAGCAGAGTCCCACTGAGGACAGTGAAGGGACAAAAGGGAAGAGAAGTGAGCCTGCTGCACAGCAGGCGCTCTCATACCTTGTGGCACCCGAACAGGGGGTTTTGCTCTATCAGCTGTGCCAATCCACATGCTGGGGCTGCCATCCAGCATCACAGTGGAGGAAGCCGCAGCGCTGCCCATCCCGGTGGGAATGAGCCTGTGGTCAGGAACATGTGTGAATTCACACCATGGCCGCAGCACTGAAACCCTGCCATCAGCAAAAGCCAAATGGTAAAATGTGCCCTTCGGCTCCTATAGCAGTGAGGTTTGGTACAGGAGCTGAGGCTGGTGTCCCGTGGTGGGCAGCACCGCTACTCCAGCTCCTCCATTTACGCCATGGGCAGAAATAACCAATTCCCCCTTTCTCTCCCCGTGCTGCACCCATGGAAGCAGCCTGGCAGAGGGCATGGGGAGCACGGGGATGTGTGCTCACCTGCCTGACACCCCAGCTCAGCTCTCTGCCCTGGTTCCCCGCTGCCCCGTGCGCAGCACAGACCCCTGGGTCAGGAGTTTGGTGTTGAACTGCATCCTGCCCATAGGACTCCTCCTTGTCCGTGGAGAGCAAGAGACACCAGCCAAGGCCAATTCTCCCCATGAGCATGCAGCAACACCAGCAACCAAGACCTGCTCCTCTCCAACCACCGCCGTGGTGAATAGCCCAGGCAAAGCACCCAACATTTCGAAGTGTCCAGGAAGGGAAGATGAACCTTTCTGAAGTGCAGAGCTGTCAAGGAGCTGGTTCCCTGCAGGCAGGGCCCATGCTGGCACCGTGATGCAGAGCAGAGCTGACAAGGGTGCTGGCATCTGCCGGCCACTGCTGTGGGTGCCAGGGGGAAGCTGGACGCACCCTGTGGCACCCCACGGGGGCTTCTGTGGGGTGCCACAGCCCCTGTGCACATAGCTCACACAAGCCCAGCACGTGTTTCCTGCTCCCCAGTGCCTTCAGACCCTCTATTCATATCACATTACTTTTACACATGTTTTTCCAGCCACAGGCATTCTGCATCCACTTTGAAGCTGGGATGCACAGTCAGGCAGGAAAGGGGAAATTTATGCTATAGGAGCAGCCTTCAAAGCTACAGGATATCAAAGGCATATAGGAAACAGTTCTGGAGGGGGTTTGAGGTGGGCCCACCATAGAACGAGAGTCAGCCCAGCGTTCAGAGGCACCATGGGCACAGGATCAGTGCTGAGCCTGTTTCTAGGCTCTTTTTCCAGTTTCTCTTTCACTCAGTACAAGCTGTCGGAGGCTTTGGAGATGATGTACCTGGGAGCAAACCACGTGTGGTTTCTCCCACAGTAAACGTCCACCCCTCCATTATCTTTAACAAGCAGAGCACCAACTGCTTCCCTGAGCTGGCAAAGGAGAATCCTGTGTCTTTAAACCATCTATTATATTTTGTTCTCTGAACGTTTTCCCAGAGGAGAAAGGAGAAGTGAGGAGCCTCCCGTGCCAGACAGTGCCATAAACATCTCCTGCTACACTGCAGAGCCTGAAAGGAAAATACCATTACTCGAGCCCCTGGGGACATCACATGTACTGGGGCCAAAGCTGCTGTCTTGGGAAGCTGTGATGCCCAGCTCTGAAAGCCAGGGCTGAGGTCTCCTGAGGTCAGGAGTCCAGGGAAGGTGCTTGGTGAGAACCCTCTGGCTTAGTGGTCTTGAATGCAACTCATACCTGAGCATCCATGTGCTTCGCAAGTGGTACTCAGTGATGTTTGCACCTGTGCAGCCTGGACCAGTCCTGCTGACCTGCGCCCCACCACAGCATCTCCCATCTACAGGAGACCCAAAGCTCCCTAGGCTTCGTGTCCAGTGCCTCCAGGGCAGCCGTTCCATGCTTGACGGTGCCAGGGCTCCATCCTAGGTTTCATTCCTAGGGCTGGAACCCCATCGGGACCACCCTACTGCACTCTGCCAGGCTCCACCAAGGCCAGCTCACCAGTGCTCACCAGTGCTCACCAGAGCCACAGTGGGAACCTCTCTGTGACCATCCAATGCAGGGCCACAGCCTCTTGCTCAGCCTCCGTGTCCCTATGGAGCCCAACTGCCCTGTAACCCCCTCACAGGCAAGGACTGTGGTCAGGTCCCCTGAAGCCTTTCCTTTTCCAGGGTGGGCTAGATGTGAGATGCCAAAGATTTTGTGACACATCAGGGGATCCTTAAAGAGGGCTGGGAAAGGCTGTAGATCAAGACAGGGTGACGATCTCATTGCAAACAGACCGAAGAAGAGAGGGATACCTGATGAGTTCAAACCAGAGAAGGCTGGAAAAGAAGGTTATGTGCTGTGAGCAACCCTCATCTGTCATGTAAAGGAAAGTTTGTTGGGTGGGAAAAATGTTTGCTTGTCAGAAGAGGAGAGGAATACGGGAAAGACCCTTCTGAAATTAGAAATCACCTTGGTGACAACTATAAACATTTCAGCGGGGTCAACAAATGAAACACCCAAGTTCTGCACAACCCAACCTACAAAATCTCCTTGTGACCCTGAGCAGGAAGAAAACCTCTGTGTTGCTGTGCCCCCACAGCCTGAAGCAGTTTCCAGCTCTGGCACTATTAACCTCCTCTGTGGACATGCTAATGGAGATAAAGTGGTCCTGGATGGCAGTCACAGCCTGGGGCATTCCCTGCCGGAATGAATCAACTGGAACAGCTACTGCTATTGCCAAGGAAGGGCTTTGCTCCACGTTTTTTGACTTACAGCAGCCCATAACCCCCAGATAATATTTCTTTCAGCTCCACCAGTTCCTCATTGACTTTTCCACTTTATCTCAGTAAGGGTACCACATGGACATTCATGCACCAGTGATCGCATGCGATGCTTTACATTGAGGAGGCTGCCAGCACTCGGGCAAGGATGGGATTTTTCTATACAGGGTCAGATCTTCCTCACAGGAGCCAAAAGAGCATTTTGATAAATTTATACTTCTCCTACATCCCACCACTGAGAAGCCTTTCCCCATTGTGGAGAACTGGACACTTCCCTACAAAGTTGACTGTACTTGGACACCTCAGCTGAAACACATTAGGGCCATTTTAAATACCCATTTACTGAATTCCTAACCCTGGCTGCCTATGAATGCCATCTTCATCAGGCAGACAGAGCTCCCACAAGCTCTGCAAAGCAATCAAATGCACCAGCACACAGAGGTAAGAGCTCATGGATGCGATGGAGAAGTGGCTGACACAGCAACCTGTGTGGGAATGGCATGCTCTTATTTCACCCAGCCCACAAACCATTCCCTCCTCCTTCGTGACAGACCCAACTTCTTTTCTTGATCATGGAACAGGGCATTTAAGGCACTTTCTGGCCATGGCTGGGGAGTGACAAACACGTAGTTTGACTGCCCTGCAATAGTCCCTGGGTTGTCCAAGCTGGGTCACTTGTGCTCACGCATGCTGGTGGGTCCTGCAGTCCTGCTGCATTGTGCTCCCTCCTAAAGGGACAGCGAGGTGTCCCCTCCCAGGGAGAGCTGCGGACACTGGTGGCGTGAACAGCTTCAGCAGCACTCTGATGCCCAAATTCCACCCTCACTATCTTGACAAGACCCAAGAGTAATGCCAAGGACTTTGCTAGAGTCCTTCCCACATGGGCTGAAGCACACTGGGCAGTGAGGATGGGTAATGGGATAATGAGAAGGGACATCAGTGGGGATGGGGTCTGGACTGCCTGATGTGACCACAAACACTGTCATGGGCAACTATGGGAGAAGTGTTACTGGTTTGCTTTGAAGCAGTTTCTCTCCATGCAGGCAGCTGGGGCATTTATCACAGCCATGATTTTGAAGCTCTTCACCTTGTTTTAGAGCTGGTTCAAACCCAAGATGGGTTTCCCAGGATTCTTGGGGCAGAGATGGTAAACCCCATCATTCTTAGCTGTGAAACCTGGCTGAAAGACTATGAATTGAAATGAATGCCTCTCTGGGGGTTTCCCTTTACAGTGTATCTTGGGATATTAGAGCAAAACCCGTCCCATAGGCAGAGTAAGGAGGGATCAGGAAGGGGCCGGGGGCTACTGGCTCCTCAGGAGCACTCCCTCCCACCAGTCCCAGCTTAGGCTGCCCAGCCCTGCTTGAGATCTGACTTAAGACCCTTCTTAGCACCAACAGGGACGTTTGTTGGCCCCATTCCCCAACACCCACAGCCACAGGCAGCCACAAGCCTTTGCTATGGTCCTTTAAACCCATCGGGTCCCCCAAAATAAGCGGGTGAGGGCTGGGGGATGTCTCACTGTGACCCACCTGCTCTGTCCCCATGGGAGGGGACCTCCAGGACCCCCCATCACACACCATAAGGCAAAACCCAAACAGCCCAGAGACACCCTCTGGTCGCTGCTGCTTTTTACTCAGTGCTCCACACGCTCCCAGCGCAGCGATGAGGGGGGGCTTGAAGCGCAGAGCTCTCCCCGGCCACCGGTGCCCCCCAGCAGGCAGGCTCCCTGCCTGGATCAGGGCAGAAACCAGCCGAAAACAAACAAACAGTTGGAGTTAATGGGGCGGCAGTTATTTTTGGCCTAGAGGGAGTTCACACACTCTGTGTTGTTTTAGTAAATAACTGTAAATGGAGCTTGTGGTGTGGGGAGCGGGCTGGGAACCAGCTCGCTCCGGGCGGCGGGGAAGAGCCATGTCTTGTCGCACTGGTGCTAACAGGAAGCCCAGGGCCTCACCTCCCTTCACACCTCTCTGTACTCACACTTTTATTGTTGCCACATCCTTCAGCAGCCACATCAGAGGGAAGCTGAGGGGGCAGGGCTGGGGCAGGCAGCATCTCGCCATGGGAAGGCAGCGCTGGGGCTCATCACCCCGGCGGCGGAGGGGCAGAGCCCAGCAGCCCCACACCCAACGGGCACATGGGCAGGAATTGTGTCTCAAGTTGCCACCGTGACATGGACAAGGCAGAGCCAGTCTGTCATTGCTGGATGTTGCCTGGGATTGGGTGAGGGGATGCAGGACAGGCTCTGGACCCAACCACCACTGCACCCAGCACTGAAGAGGGCTCGCTGCTCTCCTGCCTCCCCCCACCTCTGCAGCAGCACGTGTCAGGATGTGGCTGATGAGCCCACAACAGTGTCTGCATCCCCCTGCGTCAACAGGCCTTAGGAAAAGGCAGTCTTCTATGGAGATGCATTCTGCAGAAGGGCCAGGATCGCCTCGCAGCCCAGCCTGGAGCCCTCGAATGTGCTCAGATGCAAAAGGACACATTTTCTTTACTGCTTTCTTCTTTTCGGTTTTGAGAGTGATTCCACTCGCGGGTGCCCGGGAGAAGGATGCTGGGTGCCTTCAGAGAACTTCAGTGGCACTGCTTGAATTGGCCTGACTCCATAAAGCAGACGCAAGGCTTTTCACAGGCAGAAAGCACAACCCATCAGGAAAACACACATAAAATCAAATGACACATCATCTCAGTAAGAGAAAGATGGTCAGAACCCCCCCCTGCACAGCTTGTAACCTCAGAGCAATAAAACTTGACAATAAAAGACAGCCATGGCCACGCCAGCAGAAGCAGGAACGGGGACACAGGGTGGCATCAGGCTCACATCTGAACTCCTCCTCTGCCATCAGCTCACATCAGGCTATTGGTGGCAAGTGCCTGGGGAGCTGCTCCGCGATCCCACAGCAGCAGCACGAGGGGAACTGGGGGAGGCAGCTCCAGGCCAGAAGCTGCAGCGATGGCCCCGTGCCCGCAGCATGGAGCCAGGCTCCCACTGATGGAGCCACGGCGTGGGAACCTCTATCTGGAGAGGGACAGAACAGCCTCGGGTGGCTGAGGAGACACTGGGTTTAGAGAAAATAACTAAAATCAGACAAAATCACTGACATTTCGGCAGGGAATGAGGAAAAATAACCCATCTTTCACAGGATCCCAGACTGGTTTGGGTTGAAGGGACCTTAAAGACCATCCAGTTCCAACCCCTGCCATGGGCAGGGACACCTTCCACTAGAGCAGCTTGCTCCAAGCACCTGTGTCCAACCTGGCCTTCAACACTGCCACGGATGGGGCAGCCACAGCTTCTCTGGGCACCCTGTGCCAGCGCCTCAGCACCCTCACAGGTAACAGCTTCTGCCTAAGAGCTCATCTCAGTCTCCCCTCTGGCAGGTTAAAGCCATTCCCCTTGGCCTGTCCCTACAGGCCCTTGGCCAAAACCCCTCTCCAGGTTTCTTGGATCATCTCTTATGTACCACATCCAGATGCCAAAGCTCAGGATGTTTTCACTCAATGACTGTTACATTTTGGATCCAGCTCAGTAGGTGAAAGCAGGTAACAATGCTGCGAGCTGGGACAATGAAAGCCCTTGGGAAATCTCACTGTGAAAGCCAACCAAACGGTCCACAGTCCCAGGACTGGTGGTGAGATGCTGCAAGGTTCATGCCCTGCAAGGCACCACCCCACCTCCTCTGTACTCTGTGGTGTGAGACCAGCAGTGTGGCTCCATTTCGTGGCACTGGAGCACAAGGACGCTTGTCCCTCCTGCAGCATCCCAGGGTGAAGGATCCAGCTGAGGGTCCTGAGGGTCCGCATCAAGCCCAGCCAGGCCCACATGTGGGCCCCCAGGTAGCCTGGGGCTGCATCCATCCCTGCCCAGCAACCTCTGAGCCAAAGCAGCCACCAATTAATTGCTTGGTCCCCAGTGAGTCCCCAGGAGCTGCTGCTGTGACTGGTGCTTGTCAGGCTCCCAGCCCATGGTACCTGCACACAGGGATATCAAGGGACCACCCAGCCCCCTGCCCAAAAGCAGAAGGGTGGTTTGGGTAAGCAGGAAAGATCTCTTGAACTTGCGACCACCAGTTACTCCCAGTCCCTGTGTCACCAGGAGACCCCAGTGAGGATAATGTCTTGCTGCAATGAGCACAGCCCAGGAACTGTGCCAGCATTCCCCATCCCAGTTCCTGCCCAGGCTCCCCGGCACACCAGAGAGTAGGTCCAGGGCCGAGGAGTGCTGGACATGGATGCAGGAAGTGCCGAACATCACACCACCTCCGGAACCAACCCCGCATTTCAAGGATTCCATGAATTTTGCCAGTGGGGAGATGCCCGCACAAGCAAAACCCAAGCTCTGGATGGATAGGCCCCTTCCCTCTGTACTTCCTCCGGCCACCCCAAGCATGGCCAAGGCAGGTCCCATCCCTGGCCCTTTGGTGGACAAACCCCTGCATGCACCCAGTGCAGGGGGCCTGACGGCTGCAAAGAGGCTCATCTTGCACTCAAAACCTCATGCAGTGCCAGCAAAAGGCATTTGCAGCAGCTCGGGCCAAGCCGCAGTGTCTGTACAGCCCTGTCTTGGTGACATTCCTGGAGCCATGAGATGAGAGCAGACAGTCCCACACCAGTCCCAGTGGCTTCATCTGCCTCCTGGCAAGGATGTGCCTCTCCCTGATGGCTGCCATGGGGAACAGAGGGTCACTGCTGCTGGATGATCTCGTCAAACTTTGGTTCTATCTGCAGCACGAATCCTAAGAACAGTGTTTGTAGACCCATAAAAGACTTCCCTGGGGGGAGATAAGAACTGAAGACAACTGGCCTTAATGATGTTGGGGAGATTTATGGGATCACCTTAAAAGAATTTATTGGAGGGCTTTTTAATGAGCAAATAATTAGTAGATTTATCTGCTTTTAGCTGCCTTGCTGTTTTATGGCCTTACTGAAATGGCTTTCTAGGGTGTTTAATAAAGTCTGGTTCTGCCCTGCTTCCCAGGGCCCAACCAGCATCACCTGCCCTAGGCACTGTGAGCTCTGTGGGAGCTGGAAGGCAGGGCTGGGAGAGCCCCTCTTGGTTTTAGGCACAAATCATGCAGAAAAGGAGCAGAAAAGGAGGAACAAGCAGCTGGTGAAAGGCAGGGCTCTGAGAAATGCCTGTGCAGCCATGGCGAAGGGCAAAGCCATGGGAAGAGAAACACAGGGCAGCAACTCCCTGCATCCTGCTGCAGGAAAGAGTTCCAGCAGCCTCTCAATTTTAAAGATCTGGGGAGGAAAATCAGCTGAAGAACAGTCTGTGAGCTCAGAAACCTGGAGAGGGGTTTTGGCCAAGGGCCTGTAGGGACAGGCCAAGGGGAATGGCTTTAACCTGCCAGAGGGGAGACTGAGACGAGCTCTTAGGCAGAAGCTGTTACCTGTGAGGGTGCTGAGGCGCTGGCACAGGGTGCCCAGAGAAGCTGTGGCTGCCCCATCCCTGGCAGTGTTGAAGGCCAGGTTGGACACAGGGGCTTGGAGCAAGCTGCTCTAGTGGAAGGTGTCCCTGCCTGTGGCAGGGCTTGGAACTGGATGGGCTTTAAGGTCCCTTCAACACAAACCAGTCTGGCATTCAATGGCTGCACAGGCAGGGCCGGGCATTCAACTGGAGCAGCAGCACTTCCCCAGGAGAGCAGCACATCCTTCACATCCATTTCCCTGAGTGTGCACAGCTCCCGATGGGAAGGTGTCCCTTCCAGATGCTTTTTCCAAGAGATTCCCTTCCCCCGGCAGCTGCCGGCATCCCCTCCCTGCCAGAACAGCCCCTGCATCCCCTCCCAGGTCACAGCTCCCTGCGGTCCCCACAGCAATGGGGATTTCAGCGGCAGCACTTGGGCCCCTCCGCAGAGCACCCCAGGTCCCTGCACCATGTCCAGGCTGCACTGACCCAGGTCCCTTCTGGGGAGAGGAGCCTGAATGCTCAGTTCAGGGAAATGAGCCCCAGCAGGGTCAGACATGAGCTTCACAGGGCTTCCATGCCCTGTGCCATGCTTCTGCACTAGCTTCCAGTGGGAGGGTGGGCTGCAGGCAAGAACCAGCCCATGGGGAACCAGGGTCCGGCACCCTGGGGCTGGCAGGACGTTGGCTCATTATGGAGAGGAAAGAGCTTGTACGCTCACAGCGAGCAAAGAGGCTGCGCAGGAGCCATGTGTCTGGGGAAAGCCAACTGGGAGCATCCCTGGGAAGGTTGGTGAGAGGGAGGCACTGCCCTGCCTGGGAGCAGCCCCTGGACGACGCGATGGCAAAGCTATCAGAGGGTAACAAATAGCCCAGAAAGGGGTTATGGGGGAATGTAACTGCTTGTGGGAAAAGCAAAACCCAGAGCACTGCGTGTCAGAAAGAGCCAGTGGCGGCCAGGGTCATGCTGCGCTCCAGCCCCCGGCCCCGAAGGGGACGCTCATTCATGGTCAGAGACCTTTCCAGGAGCTGACAGCATCAGCCCACAGCCCTGAGCAAACCCACAGTGCGACCTGTGGGGGGAATTCTGGTCTCTTCCTGAGGTTTAGAGCTCCCAGAGGAACTGCTACAGCAACAGCAACAGAGCATGGCCCCTGCAGCCCTTCGTTGAGGAGAGGAATGAGCAGCAGTGACACGCTGCTCCAGCCATAGACTGCGCACCGGGCTCCCTCAAAGCCAGCCTCCATTTCTCACCTCCTCAGTTGTTCAGTGAAAGGAAACTCTAGTTCCAGAGCTGGGCTGTCCTTCAGTTTATTTTACTCCAGTGTGAGCACTGCCAGTCTCCAGGAAAATTCCACTACCTCATCCCATTGCAGAGCATCATGTGAACTGTATGTATGAACAATGTTAATGCACTTTCATACAATAGGGCCTGAGTGATATAATAGCCAGGGAAAGGGATTTCCCACCCTCAGCACCCAGAAGCTGCCGCTTTCCCCCAGCATGGTCCAGGCTCCAGCAGAGCCCGTTTCCCCCAGGACAGAGCATCCTGTGTGTAGATCCTGCCAGCGAAGGGTGGCTGGGAAGGAAACAGCCCCACAGTTCATGGGGCCTGTGAGAGGAGCTGGGGCCGGAGCTGCACATGCTGTGTTCATAGTGGCTTGTGCTGCTAATTGGGCACAGGCTGCCAATCTGGGCTTATTCCAGCGGAAAAAGGGATCTCTGCCCTGCTTTCTTCCCTGGGAAGTCAAAGGTTGGGCACCTCTAAAGCCTCTACAATGACTTAAAGCTTTTGACATTGTTGCACTTAAAAGCATGGCTGTGCTGGGATTCTGCAGTTCATTAAGACGCAGAGGAACAGGCTTGGCCCAACCAGCCCCATCCCACCGCCCTGTTCGCTCCCGCTGTGAAATGCCCTCTGGCTTAAAAATTCCCAGAGCAAAAGGGTTTGTCCCAATCCTGCTCCACCTTTGCTGCCAGACCCAGCCCAGGCCCAGCCTGCACTGCCCTGCTTGGCCTTTCTTAATGGGGTATTCATAGAGTCCCAGCATCCCAGACTGGTTTGGGTTGGAAGGGACCGAGAAGCTCGTGGGTCCCTGCGGTGCTGGGGACTGTGCTCCACAAGATGCTGCCAGCAGCTATGGGACATGGTGGGGATGCTGCCTGGGGGGAGAGCAAACCCCCATGGAGGTGACATCTCACGGGGGAGCCCATCCTGAAGCCCAGGCATGCTCCTACGGACATGGGAGCTTCTGGGAAAACCCATGCAGATGAGTGTTTGCTGCACTGTGGGAAGCAGTCTCGCTGGCTCCGTGGTTTTTATATGCAGTGTTGCAGATAAGAAACCCAGGGTCTTGTGGGAAAGGGGAAGACCTATTCTCCCATCCCAAGCTGCTCCTCCTGCCACAGCCTTGGGTTGTTTTTTCCCACTGGTCCCCAACACTGCATGATTCAAGTCAGCAGAAAGGGCTTTGTGTTGCTGCTCCGTGCCCCAGCCTCAGTGCAGCCCTTCTGGAAGCACCACTGAGTCCCTGAGTGCCTGAATTGCTCCAAGGGATTTAGTTTCTCATCAGGATAAACCCATAGCCACATCCCCAGGGTCCTCCAGAAGCATGGCAGATACCACAGACTGCTGGCAGGAGCTCTCTGCTCAAGTCAGCCCCACAGCACTGCACAGGTTGCCCGGAGAGGTGGTGGATGTCCTATCCCTGGAGACATTCCAGGCCAGGCTGGATGTGGCTCTGGGCAATCTGATGTAGCTAAAGATGTCCCTGCTCATTGCAAGGGGCTATAACTGGATGAGCTTTGAAGGTCCCTTCCAACCCAAACCATTCTGTGATTCTATGACTCATCAAGGGGCAGGACCTGGGTTTAGCCATGCCTTGAGCCACCTCCAAGTGACTCCTCTTAACACCTTATGTACGACCAAGCCAGCTTTCCTGCAGCCCCTTCCAGCCAGTCTGCCAACGAGATGCTCCTGCGCACAGGTGAGGGAGACATCTTGGCTTGCATCTGGCCATTACCAACAGCAACGGAGATGGAGCCGCTGGGGAAGGAGCCACCAAGAAAGCCCTGACCCGGGTGAGGAGAGGAGAAGGGGATTAAAAGGAGGGATTATGGGTGAGCAAACCGAGGGTCATCCCCGGGGAGAAAGAGCGGCGGCTGCGGCGCTGGAGCCGCGCTGCCCCTCCTGCCCCGGCCCAGCTCCCGGCGGCGGCACCTCCTTTGTGCCTGCCGTGACCCGGGGATTACGAGCGTGGGAACGGGGCCGAGCAGGTCCCGGCACTGCCGCGGCCCCGCGCTCACAAAGGCCGGGGCAGGTCTGGGGGAAGGAAGGCAGCGAGAGGCGGCTCCCGCGGCGGCCGCGCTGCCTCCTGCCCGCTCCTGCTCGGGTCTCTGGCGCGCCCCGCGGCGCTGCGAGGCCACCGGCAGAGCCGGCTCGAGGGGCCGCGCGCGCACTGCGGGGACAGCGGTCACCTCCCATCACCTCTGCTGGCGGGGCAACCGCAACACGCAGCGTGCGTCAGGGCACGGCGCTGTCACCGGGCAAACCTGGTGCACCGCAGGTCACCGAGTGCGGCCACAGCAGGGGCTTCGGTAACAGCCGACTGGAGCATGCAGTGAGGTGGGTCATGGTGCTCCTCGCTGTGGTGCAGAGACCCAACGTGGGTATTTCATCCTCACCCACTGGGCTCTTGAAACCTCAAAGACGCAATACATCCTCCCGAGCCCTTCCTCTTCTTCTCCCCCTCACTCCAGGCCAAGGAGCTGTGGCAGGAGCCAGGTCCCACTGGCGCTCCTCCAGTCCTTGAGGATCTGCCACTGCCTGGCCCTGCCAAACACCTTCCTCATGGGGCGGAGAGCCCATCTCTGCCTCCTTGTCTCTTCCTGGCACACATGCCATGGGGCAGCTCTGTTCCGCCAGCAATCGCTGGTTTAGAGGCTCCTGCCACAGCTTCCCCCCAGCAGATGGATCACCCCAGCATTCTTCCAAGGGCACATCCTGGCTGCAGGGACCGCAGCAGAGGGAGCATCAGCTCCTAGGAAGTGTCAGAAAGGCCGGTCTATGATTAAGGACTAATTAGGAAATGTCTGTCATGGTTATTATCCCAACAATTCTGCTGAGAGAGGCTCCTTACCTTAGGAAAAAAGGGACCTTGGCTCCCACCGGCCACTGTGGGAAACTCCAGCTTTTATAAAAACAAGTAGCCTCGGGTTTGTGCGTGAGTTTTTATTTTTAAATCAGCCAAAGCCAACCGAGTGGTTTCACAGAGCAACCGTGGGCTTGTGAGGCTGGAGAGGCTGGGAGCAGGCGCCAGGCACGCTGCTCCGCTGGGATGGACACCCCCTGTCCCAGTCCCGCTGAATCCCCCCTCACCTCAAGCTCCTTACAGCACAGCAACAGCCCAAATCCATCACAAACCTGCCACTAAACCAGTAAAACGAAGCACAAAGCCATGGAAGGGGGCCGGTGCCATTTCATGTGTTATTAACCCTTCTTGGACTCAGTGTCAGTTTACAGCAAAACCCAAGGCACAAGCGATGCCAGCACAGGAGTCAGCGCCCTCGCTGGACAGCTGAGTGTTTAATTTCACAGTGCAATTAAATAGGATCCTTGTTAACCAGCCCCTAAGACATATTCAATATAGATAGAGGCTAAGAAGTAAAATATCAAATATTTCAAAATTTGCCTAAAAAGACATTCCCAAACAACACAATGCTGCTCCTTAAGGAACAGGTATTAAAGTTCAGCTCTAAGGCCGTTAGCCTGCATACTCCTCCTTATGCTTTCCAATAACTCCTATTAACTTCAGGAGCTCAGCTCAAAGGATTAGGAAATAGATCAGCTGAAGTCTGCAGTATGGGAAGAGCTCTGACACTGAGCTGCGCTGTCATAGGGATAACCACAGGATCCTCCTGTGTGCATCAGTGACATGAGGACTTCTCCAGTTACAACAGGGAATACTTTCCAGCTACATCAACCAAAGCCCGCTCTATTCTTCTCAAGCAATCAGTGAGCACGGGTGGAACCATGCAACTAGAAACTCAAGGAATTCATATTGCCCTGACAAACCAAGTAACCAGAAAGAAAACGTACCATGCAACCGGGGTTTCAAAGCACGTGAGCAGATGGGGGTCTGCAGACAACACTGTGTCCTGCAGCCCCCAGGACAGCTCATGAATGTGGGCCCTGTGCTCTGGGATGATCCAGTTTAGCACTTGCTGAGGCTGAGACCTGGCACTCGGCTCTTCCTCCTCCTCTTCCACGCCTGCCGCCAGGAGGGACCTCAAGCCCGTACTTGTGCCAGACTCTCAGCATTAAGCGCAGAGCTGGAAGAAATCAGAGTAACAGTATTGAGCAGTGAGGATGGAGCAGGAGCCTGCTTCCCCCTTCCTGAAAATCCTGGGGGTTTCTTTTACACTGCTGACTCCACAGAAAGCACCTTCTCCAAAGAAAGACATAGAAGTGTGCCCAACACCTACACTGCGAGTCCTCGCAGCAGAGCCACCATCCCTTTGGGTGCTAGTGTCCCAAACACACCCGACCGAGCACATGGTCCTGGGTGCCACCAGCTCACCCACAGCTGGCGGCAAATCCGCAAGCATCAGCATGGCTCTCATGTCCCTTAGGAGAGCCGTGATGATGCTCACTTGGAAACCACAACCTCTCTGTTTACTTCATCTCATATATAGTGACTAATTCCATCATCCAAAGAGCTGACGATGATGAAAACAAGTGGAACCATCAGGAAGGAAATTAAAAATAGCCCTCATGTGGCACTGTGACAAATGGTCATGTTTAGATTTTCATTTTATTTTTTTATTCCAAGTTTCTTTGATAAAATATTTTCCCATGCTGAATACACTTGGAACGTCCCCTCCATCATGGCATTCCTGATGGATGAGCCAGGCTAACACAGATCCTATGCCAGAGCTGTATTCCCTCTGCTCCACGATTCTCACTCCCACATCCACACCTTTGGGACCTGGAAGCCATTAATCATCACTCAGAAGCCAGGAAGGTACCTCTGAAGGCAGAAATACCATCTTGGACACAGCAAGGAAAGGAAACTGAGACTGACAGCCAGCACAAGACGGGACCACACCTCTGCCTGGCTCCTGTGCTGCGCAGCAGTAGGGAAGATTTTCAGCAGGGAGATTTTCTCAGCCATGAGACTCAATACTCTTGATAGAAAAGGGATGTTCAGTCATCCTACTGGCTCTCATGGATGAAAACTCAGCAGAGACCTGGGGGTCCATCCCACCTGGCCATGCTGGAGATGCCAGCAGCTGCGCTTGGCACTGTAGCGCTGGAATAGCGGAGCAGGATGATCTGTCTCACTCAAAGTGGTTGCTGCTTGAGGCTTAAACAAATCCTACCCCAGAGGTCACTGGTGTTACAGAGGACAAGGACAGCCCCCATGCTGCAACCAGGCCACTGAGACCCAGCTGGCCACCAGGCATGAACACTCACCATCAACCTGATATGGTTGAAGGTGTCCCTGCTCATTGCAGGGGGTTGGAGTAGATGAGCTTTGAAGGTCCCTTCCAACCCAAACCATTCTGTGATTGCATGATTCTATAACTTCCCTATTATTTCCAAGTTCTGCATTCCTTGGACATACCAGAACCAAAGTGACTGTGATTTCAACAGCTTTGAACAAAAACGGCCTTGAAAAAACCTGCCACTCTGAATCACTGCTTTCATTTGTCTTTCTCACCAGGAGCCTTTGGGGATTCTTTTCAATTTCTATTTCTCTTCCTCCCCTGTTTCAGACACCTCACCACAGGCGGGAATCCCAAGAACAAGCTGGCAAGGTCTCATCATGCACAATTACTGACTTGCAAACACAGGAAACACACCTCTGTCTCCAGGGTCCCACTACTCATGTGTCACCTGCACGGGAAACACATTCGCAGCCTCGCTATTTAGGGGAATGCATTAAAATGACATTTGTTAAAAATTGCTAAATCCAAGGGGGGAGGGAACCCTGAAAACAGCATTTACAAGGAGAAATGTCTGTCAGGCTGGTTTGGCTCCTGCAGAGGCTCACAGATGTGGCTGTGGCATCAGTGATTAACGTGTGGTGCCATCCCATCCCGTGTGCCTGGACACACATGTCGCTTTGCAGAGTGACATGCTCAGCTCCAAGCAGGACAGGAGGATGCAGCAGCCACATGCACCAAAAGTAACTTAGATTTAGTCTGATATAGCAGCAGGGAAGTGGTGAGCAGTGCTCTCTGGGAAGAAGGAGGTTTTAATGGCTCAGTTACTGGAAAGCTAGAAATCTGCCTTGCCAGAGCACTGGGAAAAGTCCATATTTGCAAATATCTTGCTTCGATACTTATTTATATTTATCCCAGAAAGAGACTCTTCATCAGTGACTACAGTGATAGGACAAGGGGTAACGGGCTCAAACTTAAAGAGGGAGGATTCAGGTTTGATATGAGGAAGAAATGAGTGGTGAGACACTGGCACAGGGCACTCAAGGAAGCTGTGAATGCCCCATCCCTGGCAGTGTTCAAGGCCATGCTGGAGGGTGCTTGGAGCAAGCTGCTCTGGTGGAAGCTGTCTCTGCCCGTGGCAGGGGTTTGGAACTGGATGAGCTTTAAGGTCCCTTTCAACACAAACCATTCCATGATTCTATGATAACCCAGCTATGAAACCTATTTCCACCCACCAACGTTGCCCCCAAGTCTGGGCATGAGCTGCTTTCATCACAGGCAAATAGAATCCTGCTTCATCATCCTTCTGTCCAAGAAGCACCTCAGCATGATGGAGCGATGGCCCTCGGGGCCCTGGAGAAAGGCTCTCCCTTTAAGGAGAAAGGCAAAGCACTTTGTGCAGGGATCTGTGCTTGTTTTGTCATGGGACATATTACCCTGAACCCAAAAGAGGAAGGAAAAAGAGGGGGGGGAGCTTTGCCTTTCTGGTGGGAACAGTGTTTGAGCTGACTTTGTTTCCCTTGGGGAAAGGCACCAAAATAACTGAGGAAGGGGGTGGGGTGGGGGTGAAGCTGAAATGGACGCGTAATCTGCCTGGGAAAAGCCGCGCTCCCAGCAGTGAGCCTGGGCACCGCGGCTGCGGCACTGGAGGAGTGGAGCACCCGGCACCCTTGAGCCCCACTGGGTCTGCAGCACCATCTGTCCTGAGCGGGGCTCCTGAAGGCACCGTGCAGAGGGAAGAGCACTCACCGGGGTCTGGAGAAGTTACTTGCTCCATAGAGCAGGCTGGGACAGCAGCCTGTGATCGCAGAATCACAGCATCATTAAGGTTGGAAGGGACCTCTGGGATCATCCAGTGCAACCCCCTGCCAGGGCAGCGCCACCCAGAGCAGGTCACACAGGAACATGTCCCTGGTGGGTTTGGGATACCTCCAAAGAGGGAGACTCCACAGTCCCCCTGATCAGCCTGTGCCAGGGCTCTGCCACCCTCAGCAGAAAGAACTTCTTCCTCACATTAAGGTGAAACTTGTTGTGTGTTAGTTTATGGCCATTGCTCCTTGTCCTGTTGCTGGGCACCACTGAAAAGGTGGTCTGGCCTCCCACTACCCAGCTCCTCCACCAGCCTGCCCTGCCGGCACGTAACGCATTCTGCTGCAGTGTCTGAAGTTGGAGGACAAGGCACGCAGGTTGCCCCACAGGGTCCCTTATGTGGGAAGAGGGATCCCAACACTGTCCTGATGGTCTTTCTTTACCTTCTACGATGGAGCATCTGTTGGAGCAGCCGGCACAGGCATCCCACACAGGCATTAGAGTCAGGCTTTATTCCAAAGCATAAAGCTGTGCAGACCAGGAGGCTGGTTTTAACAGCCTCTATTCCTCATGGGAATCACACTCATAATGTTTTTCTCACCACAGTGTTACTTTCCTCAGGCTATGTGGGTGAGGAGCCTGCAGTGTGCCAAGCCTGACCGGTGCCTGGTGTTCCCACGTAAAACAGGGATCTTCAGTCCCTACCTTTTTGTGTCACATCTTGAACCCAGCAGAGCATGGGTTAAGACCACATCAGCTTTCCCTGGCACAAGCTGCAGAGCCAGAGGGATAGCACGGCACCCGACTGCAGCTACACCTGCACAGAGCAATGGCCCACCTGGGCATCGGGGTGAAGAATGCAATCCCTTGCCCATAAGGTCACCATGGTGAAGAAAACCTGATGGTGCAAGGTGCCAGGGGCAGAGCTGCTGTGTCTCTATGCACAGGCGAGAGTGGAGCAGCCCCCTTCCCTCAGGACATGCAACCTCCTCTGCAGCAAGTGAAAAACTCTGCTCCAACTTCACCCTGCTCCAAAATCCACAGTGACTAATCCTGTATCAGCAGAACCGTTCCCAGGCACTGACCATGTTCTGCCAGCTCTGACGCAGCGCTGGGCACTGAGGACCAGAGGTCACCCTGGAGCTTCTCTGTGCACCATGCCCAGGCAGATTTGGTGGCTCCAGTTGAAGCACTGGAATGTGCCTCCTACTCCTCACCATGCTGCATAGGGCAGGCTGCAGGTCTTTGCTTCAGCTCCTACGTGGGAAATGACTTTCCTGCCCACAGCAGCAGCCGCTGCCTGTCCTTGCTGTGGAGTTTGTCAACAAGATACACAGGAGCCTGCTCACACCCCTCGGGTCTTCATACACCACCCAAAGAAGCTCAAAGTCATGAAACCAGAAGGCAGGAGAGGGGGAACAAGTCTTCTGATGAATCTGCTGCATGATGGAGTCCAAGTGCTGTGCTCCCACCATTGTTCTAGTGGGCAAAATCATAGAGGGATGCATGCGGCATCCATTAATAGCTGCATTCCTAATTATGTCTTCAGAGGGCACAGGAGACCTCCAGTGCCTAAAGGGGCTACAAGGAACCTGGATCAAAAGAGTACCTGAAGATCTCCAGAGCGCCAGGCACACATAAGATGCCACCTGATGAGGACAGGCTGATGAGTATTGTCCTCCAATGCCTCCATGGGAGGGTTTGCTATCTGTCCATCCAAGAACCTGGCATAGCACATACCAACCACATTTCAACCACATCTGTTTCAGTGTATTTGCAAGCTCAGTCCCGTATCATGTGTTTCCTCCCCTTATCCAGTGGGTTACTTGGATAGACAGGAAAATGGACAAGGAGCTGGCTTGCAGGGCTTGCTCTTGACCAGTCCTGGTTTGTATCACAGCATTATCTTCTGGGCATTTACAAACTGATTTTTAATGAACAATGTCAGTCACTTCCTGGGTGCTAATTTAGGATTCAGCATTTTGCCACAAGGCTTTGGGCAAATGGCCCATTAGGTTTTTGCTTTCTGCCTTTGATGAAGTCCTTAAGTGGCTATTTCAAGCAAATAAAAAGCAAATAAAATATGTGCCCAGTTGCTTTACTTTATGTGTGTGTTTGCATGAGCTCGTTGACTTTTGTTCCACCTCCCTCACATCCTGCAGGGGTTACAGTTCTGACCAGCAAAGAGGTAGCTGTGGGTGCAGCCCTGCTCTCCCATCTCCCTGCACCCTCCTCCTCTTCCTCCCACAATCTTCCTGCTCCCCGCTACTTCGTTCTCTTGCAAAGCCTTGTCATAGAATCATGTTAGGATCCCAGCCTGGTTTGTATTGGAAGGGACCTCAAAGCTCCTCCAGCTCCAACCCCTGCCACGGGCAGGGACCCCTTCCACTAGAGCAGCTTGCTCCAAGCCCCTGTGTCCAACCTGGCCTTCAACACTGCCACGGATGGGGCAGCCACAGCTTCTCTGGGCACCCTGTGCCAGCGCCTCAGCACCCTCACAGGGAAGAGCTTCTGCCTAAGAGCTCATCTCAGTCTCCCTTCTGGCAGGTTAAAGCCATTCCTGTCCCTGCAGGCCCTTGTCAAAAGTCCCTCTCTAGATTTCTTCTCGCTGAGAGACAGGGAGGTGGCAGGGCTGGCAGTAACAAGTGACAAAGGCGAAGCAAGGCCAATGCCTGGGTAGTGCCACATTGCATTTGTTTTGTTCCTTCCCCTGTTTCTCACACCCCTGATATCCACTGCTCCTGCTGCACCTCCACATCCCACTGCTCCCAGCTGCCTGCACGTGGTGTGTCCGAGTGCCCTGGGAGAGGAGCGCTCCTCTGGGTCTATTTTCGTCCGTGAGGATGAACATTTCACTCTCACATGCAGAGAGAAGCAAATGGACTGGTGTTGGACTGGGAGCAGACAGGGGACGGCTGGTGCACATCCTGCTTGTGCCTTGCTGTGCGAGCCCAGCACCAGCTCCTAATTGAGATGTTAAATATTCAGGGCAATTTGGACACAGATGGTCTGCACACCAAGCTGTCCCTGCACTGCTCCCACAGCCCTGCTGAGGTGGAGAAAGCCAGAATCAGGTCCCGTTTCTCTCCTGGGGATGTGGATCTGGCTTGCTCACAGATGCACTTGCCATCGGCGTGAAGGGAGAGGGAAGCAACAGGGAATTGCCCTTAGAAAGCAGCATGGACCGCTTGGCCGCGGCACTCAGTCCTGTGCTCTTGGCACATCCTGGCTCCAGCACGCCGCATTCCCTGTCACCACTGCCTGAGGTCCCCGCGCCGCACAGCACTGCACTCGGATAAAGAGTTAAGGCGCTCTCAGAGGCGGTTCTGTGAGAACATTTCTCAGAGGGCAGTGCACTTATATCCAAAATAATTTTCCATTCCATTTATATCTATATAATAGGAGGTGGCTCTGGGGTCCGAGTTTTCCATAGCCCCAGACCTCATTTCCCTGCCTGGGCTTGACCCCTGCTCAGCTTCCCCAAGAATAACAGAGAAAAGTTCAACCGGACAGAAAGAGCCATGGTGCTGAGGTGCTGCTCCCTGCCTCTGCTGCGGGCACACAGACTGACTTCTTTGTTAACAGAAGATATTATATAGAATATATACATTAATATGCATCTATTATAGACATATTAGTGGTGAGGCACTGGCACAGGGTGCCCAGAGAAGCTGTGGCTGCCCCATCCCTGGCAGTGCTCAAGGCCAGGTTGGACACAAGGGCTTGGAGCAAGCTGCTCTAGTGGAAGGTGTCCCTGCCCGTGGCAGGGGCTGGAGCTGAAGGAGCTTTAAGGTCCCTTCAACCCAAACCAGTCAGTTAGTCCACGACTCTATGAAAGCGCCGTGTTGTTTGTTGCACTGTTTGGGAGTGGGGGGCACCCTCCTTGACCAAACCTCCAGTTTCACAGACTGAGGCTGTGGAGGTTGGTGTCAGGGCGAGGATTCTGCTCCACGTGAAGCACACGTCTGATGGGAAACGTTCCCGCCACCCCTGTGGCCTCTCGCCCAGGGGTTGCCCTGGCTGCTGCAGGCGGTGCTGTGACACCCCTGCTGCCAGAGGGGCTGGCACCCACCGAGCCGGACGGACACTCTTTCTGAGCCTCCTGGGCATCAGAGTGTGGCATCCCCTCCCAATCCAACCGCTGCGATGCACAGTGCCATTGTCCCAACCTTACACCTGATTGTTCATCTGACAGAGCCAGAGCCACACACTGTTTCCCATGCTAGGGTCCCCACAGACGTGCTCTTGGGACATGTCTGAGGGGCCATGTTTTGGGGTGTTTCCCCTCCAGGACAGCCGTCTCCAGCAGCACCAACCATCTGAGCACAGTAGGAGGAAGACGTTTGTGTTCACGTATCAGAGGAATGACTGGTATATCAATGCCTGCTTAGTCAGAGGAGCTTCCATTAAAATCCAGAGAAAGGCAGCACCTAATGAAAACCTGGCTGGTTTCTGCTGTATCATCACTCTCAGCTGAGCAACTTTAAATCATGAACAGCTGTGTCCACACCAGTGGTGATTTCTCGGCTCCTTGCAGGCTGTGCAGCTTTAGGAAGTCTCAGTTACCTGCTTCTCTCCTTCCCACAGAGCTGCCTCCCACCTCCTCCCTAAAGGCTCCAGGCACTGGAGGTAGCTGAGCTCATGTAAATGGCACCAGGTCCCAAGGACTGGCATGGGAGGGAAAGGTCCTTCCTTTGAAAACTCTTCAGGCAGGCACATGTCACATATGGGAGACCCTTCAGCTCAGCTTTCCCAGCAGGAGCTACAGCAGTTCCCACCTCCAGGCACTATGGAGCAGTCACACTCAGCAGCTTGTTTTCACACCCTATGAACAACCATGTTCCCACCTCCCCAGGTCCATCAGGATCCTCCTCCTCCTCCTTTTGCTGAGGCAGGAAGGAGTCACTCTGATGAACTTCATGAAAAGGCTCTTCAATTAATTCACTGAATGATAGAATCATGGAATGGTTTGGCTTGGCAGGGACACCTTAATCATAGAATCACAGAACAGTCAGGGTTGGAAAGGACCTTAAGATCATCCGGTTCCAACCCCCCTGCCAGGGGCAGGAACACCTCCCACTAAACCATGCCACCCAAGGCTATGTCCAATCCAGCCTTGAACACCGCCAGCGATGGAGCATTCACAACTTCCCTGGGCAACCCATTCCAGTGCCTCACCACCCTTACAGTAAAGATATCCAATCTAAAACTCCCCTAAGTTTGAACCCGTTACCCCTTGTCCTATCACTACAGTTCCTCATGAAAAGTCCCTCCCCAGCATCCCTATAGGCCCCCTTCAGATATTGGAAGGCTGCTCTGAGGTCTCCACGCAGCCTTCTCTTCTCCATAGCAGCTTGCTCCAAGCCCCTGTGTCCAACCTGGCCTTCAACACTGCCAGGGATGGGGCAGCCACAGCTTCTCTGGGCACCCTGTGCCAGCGCCTCAGCACCCTCACAGGGAACAGCTTCTGCCTAAGAGCTCATCTCAGTCTCCCCGCTGGCAGGTTAAAGCTGAATTATTTGATGTCATTTTTAGCTTCTGCACCTGGTTACATCACTGCTCAATACACATCCAGTGCAACATCATGGCGATCGATCTCTTCAGATCCCAAACCTGCCAGTCAAATACAGAAACCCAAAGTGTGGATGATGCCTGAGCCCTTCAGGAGGCACTGAAACAGACTGAGAGAAGAAGAAACCACAAGGAATGAGTATGAAAAACTAGTGGGCAGAAGTGGGGAATGAGAAAAAGCCAACAGATGCCTGGATGTGACGCTTTACACCTGCTATGACAGTAATCAAAATATACAGAATTGAGAGTTTAACAAACCTGCCAGCCCCACAGGAGTCTCCAGCATTAACACACTTGCTGGGCCCTGCCTAAAAGGGATGGGTCTGAAGGACGCAGAGCATGAACCCACACCGTGGTTAGAAGTGTGGCTGCAGGAAGGGACAGCCACCTAAATTGCCACTTAGTGAGCTCCAAGCCCATCAAGCCTGAGCAGAGCCTGCTGCAGGGTCAGCAGCATCCCTACCTGCCTGGCACAGCCGGGCTGCTTTGCCACAGAAACAGGAGCTAACAGTGAGCTGGGATGTGTGCATCCAAACCAGAGACAATGGGATTCCCAGCTGAGCTTTTCGAGAAGCAAGCCAAGGGATAGCAACGCCAACATTTCAGTATCAAGTCACGTCCAGTTTTTCACTTACAGCCTCAAAGGACTCCCAACACAGAATCCCTCTATTTAAGCTGGACCAGAAACTGCTAAATGTGTAAATTCCTCACCAAGCTGCTGGAAGCATTGAAACTGATACTCATAGAGCTGTCGCAACCGTCTCTTGACTCCTTAGCAAGATGGTTCTGTGATGAAGGTGCTTGGGTCATGCTGGTCGCTGTGGTGGACCAGCAGACACATCCCTACAACTCATGTAATTCCACTCTTTGCCTTGTGGCACATGCTGGCATCTTTGCAGTAGTGTAATATCCTTGCCTCACACAAACCACCCCACACTTCCCAAATGAGACTTTTGGGATGGCTCTAGTTTCATCTTTGCATCTGGATCCTTCTTGAACCACCTCATTCAGGCAGCTCCACAGCCCCTGTGCACTGACCTGCTGCAGCTGTCTATGGATCGTACATCTTGGGGTGCTGAAGTGATGGAAGGGCAGCAGTCGCATTGCTGTGCCTGGGAGAGTTGTCTATTTCAGATTTTCCAGTAACTCCACAAGATTCAAGATCAAGCAAAACCAAAAGAACCAAGTGTCTTTCTAAGCACAGAGGGCTTCTTCGATGCAAGAACTCAGAAACTGGTAAAGCTCATGGTGCCTGTATCTGCTAACACCCTTGGCTCTGCACTGGGCTTTGAATCAATCCCCAGGTATAATGTGGGTTTTCCACTTTGAGATGCCTGATCCCCTGATCCCTGCTGGCTCCCAGAGCAGGGGACAGCTCCATGAGCAGCTCCACAGCCAACACCAGGGTTGAACAAACTACAGGTAGTGTTATCTTGTCACCCTATATGGCAATAGCAGAAGGAAAGGAGGAGCACCCTAACTCGACACCAGTGCTAGCTTCTTCCTTTCCTAAACTTGCAGGGAACCTTTCCTAAACTTGAGCAGAAAACCCTTCTCAGGAACCCTACAGCAGCACCTCACTGTGAGGAATGGAGGCAGTGCTATCAGGGGAGGGAAGGGAGCCACGGACATCATCTCGCTTCTTCACACTGGGTTGTTGAGTTGGCAGGGAAACACTAAACACTTCCCTGAACTTCCTAAATGTCACGAAAACATTTGCAGCGCCCACTCTGCAGTGCCCAGACGCCAGCCCAAAGGGCACGGACACGTGCTGCACCGGCGCTGCCTGGCATGCTCTTGCAATGACTTCTATTAAACATTTGTGGTTTTCCTGCTGAAAAACCCAGTGAAAGATTAATGCCAAAAAGTGACTCCTCTGGGGCTGGAACTGTCAGGGAGCCAGGACATAGGGAAGTGCGGAGCCTGCGCGTCCATTCCTTCTCGAACATATTTTACAGCTAGAGAAATAAGACCCAGCCTGGCCAGGGCTGCAGCATGTTTAGGGGGGAAATCTGTGTTAATGCTGACTGTGCTCTGCAGACACAAGGAATGCTCCAGGCTCACATTTGTGAACATTTCACCAGCAAATAAAGTCATGTAAAAACATTTCTCACGTGTGCACATTTTACTGGGCTTTTTTTTTGCTTTAAAATGCCATTGCCACACTCTCGAATTGTCTCTAGGCTGTAACCGTCTTTGCAATGCCTCCCAGCTGTTGAAATCCTGTGCGAGGCCTGGTCATGGCTGAGCTTGGAGCTCAGCTCCTGGGAGGCTTCCAGCACGGGCTGGAGTCACGCTGTGATGCAGCCACAATGGGCAGGTTGGCACCAGGAGAAGTGACTTGCCCAGGTTTGCTGTGTGCCATGGTGAAGCCATGGGGCAGGCGAGAGGCAGCTCCTGCACTGGCACCACATGTGGCAGTGGTGGTTGCCCTGGAACCCTTGGATCAGTGATGGGTGCCTGGCATCCTGTGGATCAGTGATGGGTGCTCCAGCACCCCGCTGAGCAGAGATGGGTGCTCCAGCCTGCACGTGGGAGGGTAGGGCTTTACCGCAGCATCAGCCTCCCTTCACTTCCAGCTTCAACTATTACATGTTAATGAAGGTTTTCTAATGAGCTGTTTAAATAGTAATTAGAGACCGGCACTGAAGAGAGAGATAAGTCTTGTGGGTATCTCACCCTGCAAGGAAGGACCTGATAAGAAAGAACTGAATGATTTTCTTCTGGGATCAATTCCAACCAGCAATTATCCCCTTGATACCACGCTGCTTAATCAGGAACAGATTGAAAACAACACTTGACAGTGGCAGGAGATGAATGGGCCACTTTCCCAGCATTTTACAAGGGAAGGCTGGAGGCTTTATGCCAGTACCTGAGATAGGAGATGATCCAGATAGTGGTGATAGCTCATTTGATTTACATAAAATAATAATAAATCATTTCTTTTAAAAGCTTTGCCCAGGCGGAAGAATCATCAGCTTCATTTCCTGATGGGTTCCCATCCCAGATATAAAGGGGGTTAGGCTTTATTTACTCTGTGGTGCTGGGCTTGAGTGGCTGCTAATGCTGACCAGGAACCTGACCTGGCTGTGCAGAGTCCTGCCTTGATGTGAGCAGCTCTCCCCTGGCAATCGCAGGGAGCAATGAGCTGAGCTGTGACAAGCGGGGAGGACAAGATGAGTCACAGACTTGGCTAAAAGCTGCTGGATCCATCCTCTGATGCTGCCGGAGAGTTAAGTAAGCTCAAGCATTTTAATAGGCGTATTTTCTCACCATTTCAGTGCCTCAGGTGATCCTTTGTGTTGCAACACAAAATCTGTCTCGTGGGATTATTAGAGAAAAGAAAGGGACGTGCTCAAACCCTCAGTTTTTTTTTTTTCTTGTCACACTCTGCCAGTGCCAGGATCTGGTTGGAGCTCTGGAAACGGTGCAGAGAGCTAATGGTGCACATGGATTTGGGCAAATTGCAGGAGTAAGAGCCAGGAGGGATTTTGGTAAGGCTGGAGTATTACTCACTATCTACAGAGCAGTGTAGCCAGGGGATGTAGCTGTGGTGCAGGACATGGGAAAGAAACCCCTGGTGCTCACGTACATGTAGATGAGCACATGCAAGGACACATCGAGTGGCGCAGCCATGGGAGCAGAGGCGTATGGCCCTTCGTTAACTGGCAAAGGCAAAAGGAAACCCACAAACCTGCCTTCTGCAGGACCAGACCTTGATTGTGGGGGGTCACACACAGGAGCAGCCTGAACGCAGGGATGGGAAGGGACCTTCTGTGTCACCAAGGCTGGGCTTTGCTCCTGCAGTGCTATATGCTCTAGTCCCTGCAGGAACCAAGTGAGGGTTTTTTACACTGCGACAAGGGGTGGAAACCTGCTTTCTGGGGGATTCAGAGCCACCTTCTAATTTCCAGCCTGGCTTCGCCCACGGCACTTTGCACCTTTGCTCCTGTGCACCGTTGTCTTGGCTCATGTCTGTACTCCTTCCTATATGCACATCACCCCTTGCAGCCAGCGAGAGCAGGGAGAACCCTTCTGAGCCCACCACTTCAGGCTATTTCATGTCACCTCCTGTACAACAGCATCTTCACTTCCCCAATCTGCCTACAGATTTCCCTGCAGATCCCACCTGACTTCATCTGCTGGGGACCAGAGCTGGCCACTCATCACACAGCGGTTATCCCAGCAGGGTAAAGCCAGAGCAAAGTTCCTTCTAGCTCAGGAACCTGCCTTGGACACTCCCTGGGTGTTAATGCTCAGGGTACAGTTTCATGGTACAATGGAACCAGCTCCAAAGCTCACTACTACGTCTCAGGAGCCCTCCTTCCCTGAACCCCTTCTTAGTGCCTCCTCACACCCTTGCGCTGGTCCTGGCACAACCTCAAATCCCACAGGAGCCATTCAACTTGCAACCATGGAAATACTCTCTTTTCTTTGGCAGGTTTGTTTTCTGCCATTGCAGTGCACTGAACTGGCTTCAGTCTGCTAAGAGGAGCCTCAGTGACTGCTTGAGCTTAGCAGAGCACATCAAGGGAGGTGAGTGGAGCAGGACCTTCCTTGGCAGCAGTGATGAGTTAGTCAGGTCATCCTATGAAATCACATCCTGCACAATGGAAAGGAGAGCAGGGAATGGAAGAGTGAATCCTCTCCAGGCTTCAAGAGCGAACACACTCGCTACGTCGGAGGGTGCAGATGACCCCGTCACATCCCAAAAGCAGGACCTCTGATCATGTATTTGGTTTCTACAACATCATACTACAACAGGCTCCAAATGCAACTGTGCATCACACAGAAATGGGCAGCGCTGCTTCCCTCTGCCCTTTTCCACTTACTCAAGGGCTGACTCATGCACTGGGGCCTTTTGCATCACTGGAGTTTGTTGGGCTCCAGGTGACCCTCACCTCCGCACCAGGGCACAAACCCAAGCTGCACATCCCTCCTTGTCTGTCATTTCATCCCACTCCTTGTTTTCCTGCCCTGAAGAGCAGCCAGCTCTTTGTGTGTAACCTCACCCACCTCCTTTCTTTTGATGATGATTCCCAATTACGGGTAAGTACCAAATTTCATTAGAAATTTCTATGTTTTGTGCCAAGGTCATTAAAAATGTGAAACACCATCATTTCCAAGGCTGATTTTTGAGAAACCCATCTAGCACAGTCCTCTCAGCCCAGCACCTTCCTCTCCTAATTGATTTTGTATCTCTCCTTTACTGAAGAGCAGAGAACTTTAGCTATACCCTGTCTGCCTTGTCGAGAAGATCAGGTATTTTACCTACTCTGGCATCACTTACTTTCAGAAAATCTCATCCATTTTCTATGGTCTTAATTATTTGTTATTTTAATGTTTATTCTAAAGCTTTTCATACTAATAGATTCAGACTAATAGACTCCTGTGTGCCAAGAACGCATTCTCCCTGCTCCAATAAATAGACCTTTATTTGCTGTTCTCCAGCCAAACACTCCAACCCCTGTGGTTTGACAGATTTATTACAAACCCTTCTTCCATGACTTCAGCTTTGTGCCAGCCCTTTCTCATTAATGGAGGAGAATCTGGCTGGTCTTACCTGTTTACATGCTCAAAGATCTATGTTGTTTGTGGCATTTCCCGTTCCCAGACACTGCCGCCCCGCATCCTGCCTCTCTCTCTCCCCTGGTCCAGCATCTCCATCGCTACCAAAAACCTGGGCAAAGTTTTCATTTTCTTTCTTTCAGGACTATATATAGATAATCTTTAGTCTCTGTCCCATCCTTAGAGCCCAGCAGCCCCACTTCTTTCCTGCTTCCCCGTGTATGTATATGGCTGGACAGTTTCCAAGAGTTGTGCAACCCATCTTTTGCTATTTCCTTCAATACCCTTGACAAGGTTGGATTCTGCCTCACTTTCACACTTGCTTGCTTTACAAAGATGGAAATAATTGCTTTTTAACAGTGGTCTGTTCCCTGCTGCCTGTGATTCTTGGGATCAAACTGAACTTCATTATCACCCTTACTGAGGGGCAAACGTTGTCAGCAGAGGGGAGATTGAGATGAGCTCTTAGGCAGAAGCTGTTCCCTGTGAGGGTGCTGAGGCGCTGGCACAGGGTGCCCAGAGAAGCTGTGGCTGCCCCATCCCTGGCAGTGTTGAAGGCCAGGTTGGACACAGGGGCTTGGAGCAAGCTGCTCTAGTGGAAGGGGTCCCTGCCTGTGGCAGAGGGCTGGAGCTGGATGGGCTTTGAGGTCCCTTCCAACACAAACCATTCTCTGTGATTCTGTGCCTCTCCCATCCCATCCTCATGGTACTAGGATGTAGTACCACCAGAAGCCCAGGATGGCTTCGCACAGCCCCACCCCCAGCACAGCTGCAGGGCACTGTCCTTGCAGGATGCTTTGCTGAGCCAGGCCGGGACAAGAGCAGCGCTTCCTCTTTGGGGATATCCAGGGATAAAATTCAGTGCAGAATTAGAAGACCTTGGTAAATGAGAACAAACAGCATGGCTGTGGATGGTGTACATTCATCTAATGCCATTGGCATTACAGAAGCAGCACTTCAGCTCTACTGCAACAGCACCAGCACAGGTTGCCTTCCAACCCAAACCAGTTTGTGATTCTGTGGTTCCATGATCATTCATTTTAGATCTTTGCTTCCAGCCGCTCTCCAAAGCAGGCGGAGGCTCTGCTGAGCCATGCAGCACCGAGCGCTGTTAGTGTAGAACCACAGATACCCACAGAATTGGAGGAAAGAGGTAGGTGGAGGTGGGAAACCCAAGGAACTTGTCCCAGGAAGTGCTCTGGGGCAGCACGCCTTGCTGCAGGAAGAGTGCCCCGGTCATCAACAAAGGCTTGCCAGAGGGTCCTACCCACACCCCAGCTCCCGGATAGGAGCTGGGCTCCCAGCCTGCAGCTCTGCATAACTTCCCTGGAGCACCTTCCCTGGGACAGCCCTCCCCTCTGGTGGGAAGGGAAGCGGGAGCCGGCAACCCAGTGTGTGCCCTGGCCACGGGCTGCTTGCGCACCAGGACCTGGGGCCTCGCTACCTCAGGAGGTTTCTACTGGAGAGGAGCAAAGGAAAACGCTTCAAAAGAGGACAAGGAACTTCTTGGAACAGCTCCAGCCTTGGCTGGGAAGTTGAGACATGCCTTGGAGGGGATGGGAGTCCCCTTGGAAGATAATCAGAGCTTTCAAGTCTCTCCTACTTCCTTGTGTTTACAAAGGCAGCGAAGGCAGAAAGCTGGTTCCCCACCCCCTGCCACACACGACAGCCTCTGCTCACGCAAGACACCTCGATGGGAACCTCCTGATGGCCCCTCGGGAGCCGCAGCCACTGGGAAAGGCGGTGTTGGGCTGCAGGAGAGTTTCCAAACCCTCACTGCAGCCCAGAGTAGGGCAGTGAGAGAAAGCGCTGGAGGGATTCCACTTCCTAAGAGCTCATCCCCATCATGGGCCACACATCCCTTAGAAAGAGCCTCTAAAAAAGATGGGGAGAGACTTTTCCACAGGGCCTGTTGTGACAGGACGAGGGCTGATGTGTTTATACTCAAAGAGGAGATTCAGGCTGGATGTGAGGAAGCAATTTTGTACAATGAGGGTGGTAAAACACTGGCACAGGCTGCTCAGAGAGGTGGCGGGTGCCCCATACCTGGAGACGCTCAAGGCCAGGACGGACGTGGCTCTGGGCAACCTGATCTAGTTAAAGATGTCCCTGCTCATGCAGGGGGGTCTATGATCCCACAGGCACCCGAGATGCCGGGGCAATGCCACAGCCCCTGTAGCATGAGGAAAAACCCCTCTGACCATCTCCTTCTGTTCAACCAGGGCTGCCCCTGGTTGCCCTCAGTGCTGTGCTGGCTCCTGCCAGCCGCTGGCTGGACAAACTGCCTCGTCCTCTCGCCTCTCAGCCTGCCGGCCTCCTGCCATGCTCAGCCACTGCCCATGGCTGCAGTGTCCCAGACCCACTGCAGTGCTTCACGGTCACAGTCACAGGACCCAGGCTGGAAGGGCTCATCCAGACTAACAAGTGCAGGGTCCAGTGCGAGGGGCTCTCCAGCACCTCTGTTCTTCACATTGGCACTATGGCTGTGCAACAGTCAAACTGCATCCAAGGGTTATGCTCCAGCAAGAGAATGCAACGGCCACATTTAACAGCTGTCTGTCCTCCTCTCTGTGCCTGCTGAGGGGAGATCCTTCCTCTCCATACATTCTCCTTCACTGGCTTAAAGGAGGAAGAAACCTCTAACACTTCCCAGAGTGACTCCAGCTCTCACACCTCTGTGCCTGGCAAACAGAATCAGTTTAGTGCAGAAGTTCTGCACACCCAGCAGCAGCAGAGTTAAACATCAGCAGGATGCGGGTGGCCATGCACCCTCCCTGCTTCACGGGACCAGGAGTCACAGCAACATCCTCCTCTTCTGTAAGATGCCAAGATCCCAGGAAGAGCTCCTGGATGGAAAAATCCAAGCAAACCCAACGAAGCAGTGCAGAGATGTGGGGAGTTTGCATGGAAGCTGCTCCCTGCTGACCCTTCCTCCTGGTTTGACTCCACAGATTGACCTGGAACCTCACAGTGCATCTTTTAGGCAGCGAAATCCCTCCATTCACAAAGTCCCAGGGCCCTTGGGCTATGTCCATGTTGGGTAGAAAAACAGAATCAGATTCCTCAGGAGAAGTCAGACACAAGTTCAGGGAATAACCGGAGTATATAACCTTGTGACATATTATAGTCATGGCAATGTTTACACAGAGTGGTGAAGGTCACACACTGACTAAATAACTTGAGTCTAACAGCTAAGGGCAGCCAATAGACACAAAGTACCACTGGCACCTTACAGGGCACAGAGCCACCACTTTACCTCCATGTGCCTTAGTTTCCCTAGCTTTACCAGCAGATACAGGAAATTGGTTGTCTTTCAAGAGCATGGAGAGAGCTCCTTAACAGTGGGAAGAAAGCAGCTTGAGAGCCTTCAAGGGCTGGTATGAGAGCTACACCAGCGGTTGCTGCCCCCCAGGTGGGTTCACAGCACTCAGTGAGAAGGAAAGCCCAATCCCTAAGCAGGGCACTGGCTAACACTGCTCATCCACAGCTGTGTTGTCTTGGAGCTCCCCCAGCCCCAGCTCCCATGCACAGGGCTAGGGTTAGCAGTGAGGAGGCTTTAAGCTCCCTTCACTGCTCCTGCCCAGAGCTCTTTTCCAGCCAGGAGGATATTCCAGCACTGATGCGCAGAGACAGGAATCCGCGCAAGGCAGGAACTGAGCGCAGGGTCTGAAAGAGGTTTTGTCATTCGTTTTCCCATCAAAGGAAGCAAAACATCCTCCCTTCACCCAAACACGCAGCTGCACACCGGCACATGGCTCCCCCAGCGCCGGTTCCCAGCGCCCGCACGGTGCTTGTGCCTCACCAAGGTGTGAGTAAGGATTCAGACATGCAAACCTGAGGGCAAACGTGTGCGTGTTGCAACAAGGAGGAAGCTGCTCGGCACGGGGACCCAGCTCCTCCTGCAAATGGATGCAGGGAACGTGCTCATGAAAAGCCTCAGTCTCCAAATACTTTATTTTGGTGCAGGAGCCTGGCAACTCTCCTGTGAACATCCACTCGGCTGGGACTACATGGGCCTCGGAGGAAGAAGTGGGAGTGGTTGGAAGCCAGAAACACACTCAGGCGAGGTTCAGGCTTGGACACGGGTGGGCTGCTGGGAACCCAGAGGGCATGGCTGTAATCCCTGACACCAGAACCGGAGCAGAACCACAGGGAAAGGCCTGACTTTTCCTCTGCTTTCAGTCTGAAAGGGATGCTGCTCCCTCAGCTCCAGCACCTCGTGCCTGGGAGACACATGGACACATCTGGGGTCAGACTGGTTCCTCCAAACGCTCCTGCCAAACTGAAGGGACACTCAGCAACACAGCACTGCAGATCTGTTGGGGAAGCAGAGCCTTTCACTCTTTCTAAATAAACACAGAAACCTTAGGCTTTTACACCAGTGTCTTGGGTTGTGTGTTTGAGCAAAGGCTTCTTGGACATCCCCCAGCCCGACTGAGGAACTGGGGATCAGTAACAAGCTGAATGGATCCTGCTTGGCACAGGTCAGGGCAGGGCAAGAAGTCCCAGCATCCAACTGGTAAAGTGTGATGGAGCAAGACATGTCTTGGTTCAAAAACTTCATGTGATGAGGAATCCACCCCCTTCTTGGTTATGCTGCACACCCCCAGCAAAGCCCAAATCTTACATGCCACGGGGGTGTCAGCTTGACATGGCCTTGCTGGACTTCTGCAGGACAGCAAAAATGAGCCCATCCCTGCTTTGAGTGATAACTGGAGAGAGTGCTCAGCTCAGCAGCCAGCGCATCAGCCATGTGGGACATGGATTTTCAACAGCCCGAGTCTCTGTGACACCAATGACCAGTGTCAGCATCCATCAGGATGTGGTACCCGCAGTGCCCTACAACAGCTCAGGTGAGCACAGCACCTTAATCTCCAGGCTGCCAGCACATTCACACAAAATGTGACTTGGTTGTTCATCAACCATCTAGTGGCTGGCTGAACCCAGCACGGCACGTGAGGAAAGGGAAAGCAGCAGCTCAGGCTTGTCTTCCAGGGAAAATCCAGGGAAGACCATGGCTATAAAGAGCTGAGAAGAGCTGAGACAGTGGGAACATGCAATCAGCCAAGTGCCCTTCTGCACCGAGACATGAAACGCAGATGAGGCCCCGGTGGGAATGGAGGCGAGCTCACCGCCAGGATGAAGGCTGCGGTTCACACGCCCGCAGCCACGGCATTGCAGACCAGTGAAGTCATTATCGATTCCCATCCACTGTGACACAGGCTCCACAACGAGCCTGTGACACGGGAAACGCTGCCACTGGGAGCCCAGTATCCTCCAGCCCGGTGGATTTTGTGGTTATTGACCCTAGAGTGGGAAGCTCGGGCTGAGGAAATAGGCTCCTTTTTATTCCATGCCTCCACGAGGGTGTTTCTGTTGAAGCCTGGGGGCTGCTTTCTTTGCACAGCCTGGAGTGAAGCACAGAGCAGTGTTCCATGGGATGGACCATTTATTTCTGTAGCTAAACACTATACACATCACTAAACCAAAGCCATCACAAAAAGCCTCCAACCTTCTCTCTTTATTCTTCTCTTTCCCTCCTTTTTTTAAGCATACAGGATAATGAACAGCAGAAACAGGCAAATGGTTTCGTTATTTGGGAAACCCTCCTGGCAGGAATACTCAGCACTGTGGCCTCAAGCAACCTCCCCATCCCTTATGTTATGTTGGACATTTCTATTACTGTCTTGTAACTGGAAGAAAATCTTTGCTCCCCTGTCAACCTCGGAGTTTGTGCATTTGCATTCAATCAAATCCAAGGAGAAGAAAAGTACTGTTTTCCATTGGAATTTGCAAAGAGGATGAGCTTGAAGAGGTGAGGTGATCAGCAGTGAGCCCACAGTAGCATGACCACACCACCTCTCCAAACCAAACACTGACATCTCCCCCTGCGCAGCTCAGATGCTGCTACTCAGGACTTGCTCTCAACACCCAGTTAGCTGTGGGAGAGGCAAGTCCTCTCCAATGACTCAGCTCTGAACTGGCGATGACATCTTCCTACCCGACCCCTGTCTAGAGGCATGTTTCTTTTGTTCATTCCAGGAAGCCCCAGGACATGCTCAAACCAGAATCTGGTTCAAAGGAGAACGATGAAAGATTAGAAATTAGGACTTTATCAACCAAAATTCCCCAGTCACCCCCCATTGTGAGCAACTGTACACCCAAGGTGAAGTAGCCTGAATGCTAAGAGAGGACTTGATGGCAGCATTCGACATGACACGTCTCCCTCCCTGGCGTGCTGGACTCCTGCTGCTCCAGAACAGATCAATACTCTTGATCCAAGTCCCAGCAACACCTGAAGTTAATACAACCCAGGATTTTCTGCAGGCTCTTGTGGACACAACCCTCACAAAGCCCAAGGATTTTCAGCAGGGCCTCTTGCCACAGGACGAGGGGTGATGGGTTTAAACTAAAAGAGGGAGATTCAGGCTGGACAGGAGGAAGAAATTCTTTACAATGAGAGTGGTGAAGCACTGGCACAGGCTGCCCAGAGAGGTGGTGGATGCCCCATCCCTGGAGACATTCCAGGCCAGGCTGGACATGGTTCTGAGCAACGTGATCTGGTGGAAGGTCTCTCTGTTCCTTGCAGGGGGTTGGACTAGAGGAGCTTGGAAGGTCCCTTCCAACCCAAACTCTTCTTTGAATCTATTCTATGGTTCTATGAAACTGTTTCCAGTCCCTGATGGATGCGAGTGGCTGGATACCCCCGAGAGGCAGTGTGCCTGCTGCAGGCAGGGCTGGCAGCCGCGCTGTGCTGTGCTGCGCCGTGTCCTGGGCTGGGACAGTGCTGCTGCTCTGCCTCGCTGTGTGTGCTGTCCCTGGCAGGAAACCGTTTGTCTGCAAGGCAAGGAAACGAAGAGGTTTGGGAGACGGCAATCCCATACAGCTTCTCGCTGCTTTTCCCAGCTACTGATCCAAGAGCGCCTGTGTTTACTTCCAGCCTTCCTCTCTGCTCCCCTGCCAAGCAGCCTTAACGACCGGACACAAGCTGCTCCACCAGGAAATGCGCTGGATTGAAGCAGATAAAAAGGCCGCTGCACTAGGACACTTGAGTGGCATTAACCCTGCTCTACCTGGGTCCCAGCAGGGTGCCCGTGGGCCAGGGCTCCTGGCAGGGCAGCCAACCCCATGCGTTGCTAGGATTCTGCTACTGCAGTCCCAGTTGTCATACCTGGGGCTGCTCCACAACAGGATGCTGCTGCAGCAGCTTGAGCCGTGTCCAGATGGCACCAAGCTGCTCGCAGATGGAAGGATGGATGTACCAAGTGCACATGGCAGCAGCTCCAGGTTCAAACCTGGATGAGGATGAGGAATCCAGCACCCAGCACCGGCTGCAGTGGGTCCTGCACAGCAGCGTGATGGTGGGAAACACACGCAATGGTGCTACGCCGGTGGAAGATGCACCATTCAGACCTGACCTCGCCAGCGTCTTTGACTGACACATTGAAAATGCTTTCAAAGAGCAAACGGGATGGGATTGCTCTGGGGTCGAGGTGGCTCACCGGACACTGACCATGGACTGATGGGCCCTGTGTCAGCCTCTCCTCTGCTGAAGTTAAGGGCATGTGCTGCCTGCCTGGGCTGTCGGGCACAGCGGCACAGCAGGAATGGCTGCTGGCACCCATGCCAGGTGGGTGCAAGGTATAACCCACAGCAGCACCATGAGGCTCAGACAATGGGGCCTGGCTCTGGCACAGCTTCCCCTCTCAGCCTGGATGTGTCATGTCCCCAGTTTCCCAGCTGAGAAGCCATCACTCCCCCAGGCCCTCGTGTTCTCTGTGGCACTGTGTGTCACTGCCCTGTCTGAGGGCACTACCACCCATGAGCCCCACTCTCCACTTAGCAGGGGAGGTGAGGCAGGAAAGTAAGTAGCAATTAAAGACAAAAATCACAGATTCACAGGCTGGTTTGGGTTGGAAGGGACCTTAAAGCTCCTCCAGCTCCAACCCGTGCCACGGGCAGGGACACCTTCCACTAGAGCAGCTTGCTCCAAGCCCCTGTGTCCAACCTGGCCTTCAACACTGCCACGGATGGGGCAGCCACAGCTTCTCTGGGCACCCTGGGCCAGCGCCTCAGCACCCTCACAGGGAACAGCTTCTGCCTAAGAGCTCATCTCAGTCTCCCCTCTGGCAGGTTAAAGCCATTCCCTTGGCCTGTCCCTACAGGCCCTTGTCCAAAGCCCCTCTCCAGGTTTCCTGCAGCCCCTTTAGGCACTGGAGCTGCTCTAAGGTCTCCCCTTCAGGAGCCTTCTCTTCTCCAGGCTGCCCCAGCCCAGCTCTCTCAGCCTGGCTCCAGAGCAGAGCTGCTCCAGCCCTCGCAGCATCTCCGTGGCCTCCCCTGGACTCACTCGAATCCAGAGCCAGCGCATCCAAAAGATAAATCTTTCCTGAGATTGATGGGAGCATCCTCAACGGGCCATTACCAGCATTTGGTTGCTTATATCAAGGGCTGAGTAGAAGTCCCAGAGACCCCTTTTGTCTCCTTGGTTTAGAGCAGGCTGTGCCCTGGCTCTGCAATATCACCCAAATTCACCCAGAGCAGCGCGCAGCAATATTACCAATGGGGCAGACACCACAACCCAGCTGTGCAGAGGTAGAAGGCTCCTTCTTTGGAGTAATATCTGGAGAAAAAACTCTATTTAATAGCTTTGACGTGCTTTAGCTCTACTGCTGTGTCTGCTCTGCTGTTCATCCCAGTGCTGCCTGCACACTGGCCCGGTCTGCGAGGAAGTGCTCCTGAGTTTGACATACTTGTTATTGTGTCTAGCTCGCTCTCACGCTCGCTGGCCCCGGGCCAGGCAGCAGAAGGACGTAACCTTGAGCGGGCCGAGCCCTGCCTTTCCCAGCGTTTGCAACGGGAGAGGGGCTGAAGCAGGAAGAACAAGGAGGCAGCTTTTCCCTTCCTCTCGGTGGCCGTTCCCCGCCCTGCACACGCATTCCTGACCCACTGCCAGCATGGACGTGGGGCAGCTGTGGGGAGCGAATGCCCCATTGGGGCGGAGGCCAGAAGGAAACCTGCAGCTCCCTGCGGAGGGCGATACGCGGCTCTGACTCAGCCGGTGCTGCACAAACAGACCCAGCGAGTCCCATATCCGTCCCCTGGAGTCCATACAGGGAGCAGTGGGAGCAGCTCAACACCAACCCTGCTTTGGGGTTGGTGTTTTCCAGGTCTCCCAGCCCTACACCTGAGTTCAAACACGCTGGGGTGCTGCTGTAGCTCCAGCCATAGTGGTTACAGCATCCAACCCACACCTCATGGACATCCACATCCTCTACAAGCTCCAGCAAAGCCTGCTTCCTGCCCGTGCATCATGTCCCTCCCCATCACCCAAACAAAAGGGTGATGGTGGGGAGTGCGGACATGCCAGGGTGCAACCTGCTCTGCGCCACCAAACTCAGCCTCCTGCACTCAGCTCTCAGCTGCCATGTCCACCAACATCAGTGTTAAACAAATCTAGAACAGAAACCCCTTCAGGTCTCCTCCAGCCTTCGCAAGAGCCTTCCAAAACCCACCATGGCAGATGGAGCACAGACTGGGCAAGGTTTGTAGCCCAAACCAGCACGAGCCATGGATGTTGCCCACAAAGCAAGCAAGACCTCAAACCCCTCAGTGACCAGCACACAGCTTGCAAAGAGCTTTCTCATTACCTTGGTTATAGTCTTGCCTATGAACATGCCTGACATTTAAGGGTATGTTTCAGCTTCAAAACCGGTGTCTGAATGAGGATGTACGAAAAACAGGCACCTTCCAGGTTTCACAGTGATGTTTTCCCTGCCATGTGGTCCGGCTGCTGGATCCTGAACTGAAACTCTGCTGTTGCCATCTCCCGTCATGACCAGCTATTTGGAAAGCAATACAACTTCAGAAATAATGGTCGGGGGATGCTCTGGGTCCCCTAAGGGGCAGGAGTTCTTTGAGAATAGAAAATGCAATATATGATTTATAAAAACTACAGCAAGGTCTGCAGGGGTCTAAGGTCTGATTACTGACAGCTCCACAGCCCCCAGGCCACCTTCTGCCAGGCCAGATCCTTGACCATATGCTCAAGATAGGAGATATAACCTGCTCCTGAGCAGATGCTGTGTCCATCCCCCACGCTCCAGAGACAAAGA